>JAKOOJ010000002.1:19237500-21655000 GCA_022577455.1 Arizona elegans
GGTATAGCTACTTGGTAGTTATTGTTGTCACCATCTGTCATCCAGTGATCTCCTCACTTGGCACTTTCTCCCAGTCCTGGTGTGAGAGACACATTGGATTCCTATCACTTGTACACCTTACTGGGAGGTAAAAGAATGAAAGTGATAAAACTAAAATTAATTACACAGAGCCACCCCATTGCCCTATAGTTCTGAATGGATGATTAGGAAAATTAGCTGCTTCCTTTGAGCGAATGGTCATGAAGGTAACCAGGATGTAAACTAAAAGGGCTTTTATGCCAATAAGAAACATTTGATTGGTATCAGGAAAGCTGTAGATATCCATGGTGCAGCAACTAACGGAGAACTGTTATTTTGTTGAATCAGCTTTTATTTGTCAGAATACAAGCTGCCATATTTATATCAACTGAAGTTTCAGAGTAGTCTTTAAAGTCAGCCCCAACTACAGTATATTATAGTAATTTAACTCAAGATGATGAAGGTCATGAGTGACTCAAGCAAAGTCTTCAGCTTGAAGACTGCAAGTAGCGCCATCATTGAAGATGGGTAAAAATTCTCCTAATCAGAGCCTCCATCTATTGTTTCATCAGGAGCCCTAAGTCCAGACAAGCTCTTTCAGGAGGAGAAAGATGCTACATAGAATCAAAGTTGGAGCTTTTTAGAAGGCAAATGTTTCTGAACAAACTTCCACACCACACCTTGTTGAATTGGTTGTAAGAACTTCCAGATGCAGATAAGGATATCCATTGCATCTCTTGTTCAGACTAGGCAGAGATGACTAATGTATGATCTTGCCCAGAGGCTTTATGTCATTGTTAAATAAGATGGGCTGAACTCTGTAGCATCCCATGTAAGAGTGGCTGGGTTTGAACCGCTATTCCTTCATCACTACTGAATGAAACCTCCCACATAAAAAGGAGAAGAACCACTAAAGAACCACTAGCAGGCTGTTAAGAAGATATGTGAAGAAATCTAACAGACTAGAAAGACTTCTCCATCCATCCAGGTCTCATTGTAGACCATCCACAAAGGAAACCAATGCAGTTTTTGCTTCATGCCCAGGTCTGAAATCATTATCCCTAAAAATATGGATCACTGGTCACTGCTTACTCAAATGAAAATCTGAATTCATAATTAGACTAAACTGAGAACCATGGCTTACCAACTCCAATGGCAAGGTTAAACCATCACACACACACACACACACACACACACACACACACACACACACACATTATCTCACTATTATCATTCTGATAGCTGGAGTTGTCAGATACATGGTTCCATTTAACCACCTTAGATGAATTAAATGGGTTGGTGGGGAAAACAGTCCGTAGGCAAAGAACCAAACAAATAAGGGCATAGCAGAAGTGAAACTGATGGGGTCAGTTTAGGTGGAAAAGACAGAAACATGAACTTGATATGGAACTTGAGAAGATACCATGGGTTAGGTATTAAAGGGAAAGTAATATAGTCTTAGAAGAAGGAAACTGATCCTGCTTAACTTTGTGTAGACTAGTGTGGTGTTAGATACAGAGCATAGCCAGCTGGAAAGATGGTAGCTCATTAATTATACTTGCACTTCATTTGGAACAAGTCATATCAAGGATATCTTATGAACTAAAGACAGAGATAAGAATTTTGAGGTACCATAATATTTCAGGAGCTCAGTTGTCTAGGATTCTACCATGCACACTCAGCATTTATTGCTGTTATCATACATAGCAACATGCATGGTGTCCTTTTTATCTAAGTCTTTTTTCTAGATTTATATTCTATTGCAAGTAAAATAACGGGAGCTAACACACACACACACATACATACATCATAAATTGCACGTAATTTCTTTTGCAATTCATATCAGTCAGTGCTTCAGAAATTGCTTTGTACAATTAAGTTGAATTACCAGATTTGTGCTGTAAAATTCTGGATGACCATTACACGGGGAGCAAAATGATAAGGTTTTCTTTCTTTTTCTGTCATATACTAGTTATTTTCTGGCTTTTGCAGCACAAATATGGTATCACCTATAAAATTATGTTTTATCTCTTTTACCAAGACTACAGAAATATGGATGACCTCTAGATGTCAGCCAGAACATTATAAATGGAGGTTAGCAGCTCACATCTGATATGTTAATCACACGTTATCAAGCCATTTTTTCAGGCAAAACATTATCCAGATAGTTACACTGGTGAAGGGTGATTGGCCTTGTTTTGAAAAGCAGATAAACAATAAGTCCCTTGAGCAGACATAATAAATCTACATTTGATGATAACCCATCTCCATGTTTTGGGTATTTTTATCATTTTATTAAATTGAAGGCATAATAACGTCTCTTGAAAATTTTAAGATTTGATCAAGTTCCCACCAAAGATCGAAGATTTTTTGAGTTTCTTACCAATGTAAACTTTCAATATATTACCTGCAACAGCATACAGATATTATAACTGTGTTACAGTTACAGTTACAAAAATATATTCTAAATCATAATTTTCTGACAAAGTTAAATAAGATTCTTTTTGGAATGCATCTGGACTGCTCTAAATGTATAATTTTTGGTATACCATAATTAAAGATGGTTAGCTTACAGTTTAGTATATAATATATAATTTGCATCCAGTACAAAATAGGTTTATAGGAAGCAAACTCCTGTGAGTTCTTGCCTGGCTTAAAAATAAGCCTGACCTTAGGACTTTTTCAAGATGTTGGAAAATCTTTTCTCTGCTGCCAACTGATTATATATTAATAAAACTTCTGGAAATAGAACATCTTTGTATCCTTCATAAAATTCTCCAAAGAACCCATCTGGATTTGGTGATTTTCCATTTTTCAGATCTTTGAAATTGTTTCTCCTTTGCTGAATGATGCTTCTAAAAACTCCTAATTTTGAAAGTATCTGTTGCTGAAAAAAGATGAGCTTTTTAAGGATAGATAGAGAGGATCACCCATCAGCTAGGGCATATTGGGAAGTGAAAGGAAGGATGTACTCAGGAGATGCTAATGTTTGCATCTAAACTTATGACAACAGTGATTAACCCATAACTACAGACCTGCAGTCGTGGTGACTACAACAGTTTTCCAAAATATTTGGAACCCCTCTATTTTTAGAAATGGACCATTCTGGTTGCGTATAGCTTTTGTTTTCCCACTGGTAAGAGTGTATGCAGTATCGTGCCTGCATCAGTTATTTGGTGTTTTCTGTAGTGCCATTTGAATTTGAGCTTCGGTCATTTTGACCGCAGATCTTTAACGTTTTTTTTTAATGTCAGGACCAAGTTTTCCACCAAAAAGAGTGCAATTTGTTGATCCAAACTTCTAAGAAACTGTTCTAAAATGGTATGGTGAAGCAGAGAGTGATCTGGGTGAAGTGGAATCGGATTGTGACGAAAATTTTGTAATGGACGATGAAGAAACCCCCCCTCACCGCCACCGCCGTTTCTGACATCAGCAGTGATGAAGCTCCCAATGAAATTGATGACCAGGTGCAATCTACGTTGTGCAATAATTTATATGACAAGAACAAATTTAAATAGTCTTCTGCACCTTTTGGAAGCAATAGATCCAGAACAGAATAGTCACAATATTGTTGTGCAATTATCTAGACTATGGCCAGCAGCTAGAAATCTCGGAAATTCACCTACTCCCCTAGAGATTTGGAAATTATTATTTTCTAAATAAATTATTAGCACCATCATTCAGTGGGCCAATGTAAAAATTAGAGAAGAAAGATTGAAGTTCAAGGATGGAGAAACAAAAAGAGACCTGTGCGATGTGGATTTGATAGAGATCAATACATTTTTTGGTTTACTGCTTTATACATCAATTTTTAGATCCAACCATGAAAACATCTAATGTCTTTTTGCTACTGAGGTCATTATGACCTCATGTCTATAATAGCATAGCCGAAATAGTATGCCTGTGGTTAAGGGTTAAGGAAGAAAACCCCAAATAAAGAGGGTTATATTATAGACAATGCAGGATACACATTGTAGAGAGTTGAGCGTCTGGTTTGGTTACTGGTTTTTTTTCCTCTGGGCATGAACAAAGAATAGTCAGAGAACTTGGATATTTGCTTAGTCACTTAGCTATCAAAGAGGACTTGCCAAATACAGCTAATGCAAATATCCTTCTGCTTAAATCTGCCCATCATCTTATTAAAATTCCATAATACATGCCAATGTAGGGGTTGACAGGACGTTTTGACAAGGTCATTCTGGGTATTCTTAAGTATCATTTTATTCATTGTTTGGCCAAATACTGTAAGTGGGGGAAGTAATTTGGGGAGAGGGGAAAAAACCAAGTAATATGTACAATATCTTTCTTTTGTGGAATAGCAAGCTGCCAACTCAGATATATGAATCAATATCTTCAAAAGGCAAAATTCAACCCCACCCAGGGGTGAAATTTAAAATTTGTTACTACCAGTTCTGTGGGTGTAGCTTCGTGGGGGAGGTGGGGGTAATGTGACTGCGTGGGCGTGGCCAACCTTTTTTTTTTAACTTTTAAAAGCATTTTTTTCTACAACCTCAGCTGGCAACTCAGCTAGGATCGCCAAAGGCTTTTAAAGGCATTTTTTTTCCTACAACCTCTTCGGCCGAAGAGGTTGCAGAAAAAAATGCTTTTAAAAGCCTCTGATGATCCCAGCTGAGCCACGTGATTATCAGAGGCTTTTTTTTACTTTTAAAAGCATTTTTTCGGCTGAAGCTGTTGTAGAAAAAATGCTTTTAAAAGTTAAAAAAATAGCTTCTGATGATCGCGGGGCTCAGCTGGGCATGTGGGGGGGGGCGCAGGGGTTTTTGCTACCGGTTCTCTGAACCACCCGCCTCCATCACTACCAGATCGGGTGATCCGGTCCAAACCGGGAGCATTTCACCCCTGACCCCACCAGCCTCTTTCTTTCTGGGTGGAAGAGCTTTTGTTCTTTGGGAAAGTACAACCAGAACTCTGAGAGAAAAGGAACAAGAACTTGGGGATTAGGAAGAAAGTAGACCTCTCTTTAGTTCTTACAAAAAGTGGGGGGGGGAAAGTATACAGAAAGCGAGGAAAAAGTCCACACAAATAGCTTCAGGTATCAGGTCACCTTAAGAAACAAGTAACATGTCTATTTAGAAGTATGATGTAAGACTGTTATTTTAATGCCACGTATATATTTAAGTCTCATTTATTGTCCCTGGTGATTAATGTCTTATGCAACCTCAGTTCTTGTGTGTTTTATGGAAACTGACATCTCTTTACATCAGAACAGTTTCTAAACTAGGAACCAAACCAGCTTTATCTTCTGGTCTTAAGAATATTATCTTTCCTTGTATTTTTTTTTCTGGAGATCCTTTAAGATACTGTCTGTAGATACTGTACTGTACTCTCCCCTTCTCTTCCTCAGACTGCCCCATAGATCCTCTCCTCTCCACTTCTCTCCCTCAGCCTGGCCCCATAGATCCTCTCCACTCCCCTTCTCTCCCTCAGCCTGGCCCCATAGACCCTCTCCACTCCCCTTCTCTCCCTCAGCCTGGCCCCATAGATCCTCTAGCCACTCCCCTTCTCTCCCTCAGCCTGGTCCTATAGAAGCCTCTCCCCTTCTCTCCCTCAGCCTGGCCCCACAGAAATGTCTCCTATTGCCCTCAGGCTTTCTAGCCCCTTCTCTCTATGAGGCTTGCCCCACAGAAGCCTGTCCTATGCTATCCCATTCTCTCCAGAGTTATTTTCAGTGGGGTGGAATAGAACATCTAACTAATTAGCATCAGAGCGTGTTATAATAATATAGGAAATACTAATGTTCTGATGGTCATTTCAAAAAATCCTTTCTTAGTGAGCGCCTAGAAGTGAAGAGGAATATACATGGCACATTTCAAGTTTGTAGACTTTACGGTTTTGGAGATTTCATGATTAATGCGTGAGTGGTTTTCGCTTTTATATATATAGATAACACAAATCTTTTTTTTAATCTTTTCACTTTTTCTCTTTTAATAAAATTTGATTCTGTTTATACTGTTACATGAATAAGTTGTTGAGGCTTCCAACATTTCACCTTAGAGATTTAGTGCTGCTTCTAGAACATCAGATATGGAACAATAGAAAGAAACCTAAAGTGCAAATTTGAAAGGAGATTCTAATATGAAACTAGAATTATGAATACAGTGATTAATGGAGGAAAGTTAAAAGGCAATTAATTGAAAGACGCAGCCATTTACGTAGTGGAGTTAAATGTCTAGTTTGATTGAAGGTTTTTTCCTCTGGACACAAACATATGCTAGGCAGAACATCTGGATGTTAACTTACTTCTTTAATTATCATGAAGATTTATCAGCTATACCTAATGGAAATGTCCTTCTGCTAAATCTACTGGTCTCTTGTTAAAATTCCACAATCAGTCATGCCAATGTGGAGGTAAGACAATGTTTGAACAACATTATTTATTTATTTGATTTAATGCCATAGGGAAAGTTACCCTCAGTACTTATTTAGTATCATTTTATTTATTATTCAGCCAGAGTCAAATATTTAGCTGTGAATTGGGGGTGAAATTGAGAAAGGAAGAGAAAATCATGGTAACTTGGGAATTATCTTTGTTAGTGGACATGGTCTTTTATAATTTAATTCCCATTCAGAGTTTTCTTTCCTAACAGAAAGTTTCCTTCAAGTCAGGCTTTAACTGCATAGCATGTCCATGTCATTTTCTTGGCAGCAATACAGAAATGGTTTGCTTCTGCTTTCATTCAATTTTTTTTCAAGACAAGCTTAAAGCCCTGGTATTTCCAGGTGGTTCCCCATATACCCTAGGCCTGTAATTCAAAGATCAGGAAAGCAAATGGTGATAGAATATTTGCATATTAACATTGCTGTCTTCTAGCCTGCTTTGTTTATTTTTGTGATTAGTTCTGGAATGAAACATTAAGTATCACCCTTGAAGGACAGCAGAGTACTCACCTTTTGAATTCCTTCTGCGCATGCTCCAAGATGGCGGCGACCAAATGAGCTCCGTTTCGGGGATGGGAGAGTTGCCGGTCGTCAGGGTCTTCAGGGTCTTCAGGAGCCTTTCTGTCCATCTCCAGCTCCAGTCCCAGTGAGGGGAGCATCCGCCCTGCCTGGTGAGGGCTTTTTTGCCCTCCGGAACGTCAGGGCAGGGCTGGACGGCACCGCAGGAGACGGGGTGATGGGCCTGGCTGCGGCAGCTGTTTCCGGTGTCGGAGGGAAGCGGAGGCCAAGGCATTCGTCGGCGGGCGGCGTTTGTGCGGCGGCGGCTTGGAAATGGCCCCCCCTCGCTCCCTATAGCCCTCTGGATCCCTGGGGCGCTCTTTTCCGGCGTTTTCGGGGGCTCCGGTGTGCCTTGGGAACTTGGGGTGCCTGGTTGCGGGCTGGCGACGATGGTGGCGGCGGCGGCAGCGGCAATGGCTGACATGGACCGGCCGACCAGAGAAACAGCCAGGCAGCAGGTTGATGGGGAAGAAGCGGACAGCCTCACCCCTAGGACTACCATCTGGCTCACAGTAGATTTTTACTGTGATGGGGTGTTTTAGAACAAAGCTGTGACTGGGGGTTGTGGAAATTGGGGTTGGAGAGGCGGGAGGCTGACCATGGTTTGGTTTGTTGGTCGCCTCGGGTGGCCTCTCCTCCCCACCCTTTCCCCCAGGTATGGGTGGGTGTTGGCCTTAATGGCCAACCACCCCTGGATTGGGCTTTCCTGTCTCGCTACTCCTACTCTCACCTCAAGGAAGATCTTGTGCCCGTGGGTCTATTATCATCTTTATTAACATCTTTATTATTACCATCGTTATTAACATCTACACTTTGGACACTTTGGACCTCTTATTATGCTCCACTCACACCCTCGCTGATAGGAGAGACTGAGCACCATTTGAGAGAGCTGAGGGATTTTCCACATCCCAACGGAGAGGATAGAACATTGCTCCCGTTAACTTTGTAACGGGACCGGCCGTCGTGAGAGGATGGTTGGCCATTAGCCTCTGTTGGAGAAAAAGAACATTGGACCCTCTTCCTGTCGTGAGAGGACAGTGGAGTCCAGCCCTATAAATGGATATTTTGTGACCTTTATGCTCAGTTATCCCTTGGACTATGACAGATTCCCGGACTGGCTTTTCTTTTCCCATCTTTGGTTCGGTTGATGCTCCAAAAAACCGACCTTCTTGTGCTGCGAGACTCCCCCCTCTCGCAGGCCTGGCCCGCCACGTTATCGAGGGCCTATCTTGATGACGGGCTTTGGGACCCCGAGAGATGGCATGCAGCAAAGAGGGGGCTGAGGGGTTTTTTAGCTAAATTTTTAAGGAAAATTTTAAGGGGACCCGGGTGGACGGGTGGGGGTTGTAAAAGTGGACCTGGGGGGGGGTCCAGATAGCGACTGCGTGGGATGATGGGTTGATTAGCTGCAGCAGAGGGGTCGCGAAAGGAAATTTAACCGGGAGCAGGGGGAACGATAGAAAGGGCTGTGTAATTGAAATCATGAGTGGGAGGGGCAGGTATGATGGGTGCAGGGGGTCATATCAAGTGTCGGTGGTGTGCACGCGCTGTCTCCGAGCGATTGTGCACTCCGGCCCCCAATGCGTGACTCGTGTCCTGGGTTGTGTAGAGCCTCAGGCCCAGGGTCCGCGGCTGATGTTATGTAATGCCAGGTCGGTGGTTAACAAGGCCCCCCTCATCTGTGATCTTATTTTGGAAGGGGGTGCAGACCTGGCAGGTATTACGGAGACCTGGTTGGGCCAAGAGGGGGGGGTCCCCCTCGTAGAGATGTGCCCGCCAGATTTCCATGCATTTCATCAGCCAAGGGCCCAGGGGAGAGGTGGGGGAGTGGCGGTGATCATTAGGAAGAGTCTTTGTCCGAGGGAGACCACTGTTCCTCAGATAGCCGGATATGAGTCCCTTTGTGTGAAGTGAGGCCGTGAGGTGCAGATGGGTTTGCTGACTACGTACCTGGCCACGTGGCAGCGACCCTGCCCGAGCTACTCGACGTCATTGCCGGGGTGGCGGTCGATACCCCCAGACTTATTGTCATGGGGGATTTCAACCTCCCATCCGCAGGTGAGGTGTCAGAGGTGGCTCGGGAGTTCATGGCTTCCATGACGGCCTTGGATCTGATCCAGTTAGTTCAAGGCCCCACTCACATAGGGGGACACACTCTGGACCTGATTTTTATCTCTGGTCAGTGGTTGAATGATCTTGGTAGAGGGGACCTAGATATTAAACTCTTGTCATGGACAGATCATTCACTCCTTCAACTAGACTTTCCTACCGCCTGCCCCCACCGCAGGGAGACGGAACCGACCAGATGGTTCTGTCCCAGGCGCCTGATGGATCCCGAAAGGTTCCTGACGGATCTTGGGCCGTTTCCTGAGACTCTAACACACGACTCGACTGAAGAGCTGGTGGCCACCTGGGAAAGGGTGGCCGCTGGAGCTTTGGACCGCGTCGTGCCTTTGCGGCCTCTGACCCGATGCTGATCTCAATTAGCTCCTTGGTTCTCTGAGGAGCTGAGAGAGATGAAGCGTCGGAAAAGACGCCTAGAGAGCATTTGGAGAACTAGTCAATCCGATTCCGACCGGACACAGGTGAACCTACCTAGTGGCGATAAAAGTGGCAAAATCTAACCATTTTTCCGCTCTTATCGCATCTGCAGAGAACCGCCCAGCCGCCCTGTTTAGGGTGACCCACTCCCTTCTTCGGGGGGGAGTGCGGAAAGATCCCTTGCAGGGTCGTGCTGAGGATTTTGTGCAATTCCTGCACGATAAAGTCGCTCGGATTCGGGATGGCTTGGAGTCCGATTGGATGAGTCCACGGGAGGAGACCGGGGCAGGTCTTGAGAATGTTATCTGGGAGGAGTTTGATCCTGTGACTCCCGAGGATGTGGACAGGGATCTGGGTAAGATTAGTGCTGCCACGTGTTTATTGGACTGGTGTCCCTCCTGGTTGGTACTGGCCTCCCAGGAGGTTACACGAGGCTGGCCCCAGGGGATTATAGGTGCTTCTCTGAGTGAGGGTGCCTTTCCTGCCGCCTTGAAAGAGGCGGTAGTGAGGCCCCTCCTCAAGAAGCCTTCCCTGGACCCGGCTGAATTACCCAACTATCGTCCAGTCTCCAACCTTCATTTTGTGGCGAAGGTTGTTGAGAGCGTGGTGGCACGACAACTTCCCCGGCACCTGGATGAAGCTATCTATCTAGACCCGTACCAGTCGGGCTTCAGGCAGGGGTACAGCACAGAAACGGCATTGGTCGCATTGGTGGATGATCTCTGGAGGGCTCGGGACAGGGGTTGCTCCTCTGTCCTAGTCTTATTAGATCTCTCAGCGGCTTTTGATACCATCAACCATGGTATCATGCTGCAGCGGTTGAGGGGGTTAGGAATAGGGGTCACCGTTTTGCGGTGGTTCTCCTCCTTCCTCTCCGACCACTCGCAGTTCGTGTTGGCAGGGGGACAGAGGTTGACCTCGAGGCGTCTCGCATGGGGAGTGCCGCAAGGGTCGGTCCTCTCGCCCCTCCTGTTCAACATTTATGTGAAGCCGCTGGGTGAGATCATCCGTGGTTTTGGGGTGAAGTGCCATCTGTACGCTGATGATACTCAGCTGTACATCTCCACCCCAGACCACCCCAACGATGCCCTTGATGTGATGTCTCGCTGCCTGGAGGCTGTGCGGGTCTGGATGGGGAGGAACAGGCTCAGACTCAACCCCTCCAAGACCGAGTGGCTGTGGCTTCCGGCGCCCCGATATAGTCAGCAGGTGCCATCGCTGACTATTGGGGGTGAATCTTTGCCCCCCACAGAGAGGGCTCGCAATCTGGGTGTCCTCCTGAATGCACGGCTGTCTTTAGAAGAGCATATGACGGCCGTGGCCAGGGGGGGCTTTTATCAGGTTCGCCTGATTCGCCAGTTGCAGCCCTTTCTGGATTGGGACGCCCTGCGCACGGTCACTCATGCCCTTGTTACTTCCCGGTTGGACTATTGTAATGCTCTCTACATGGGGCTCCCCTTGAAGAGCACTCGGAGGCTCCAACTGGTCCAGAATGCGGCCGCGCAGGTGGTTATGGGCGCAACCCATTGGGCCCATGTGACACCCCTCCTGCGCGAGCTGCACTGTCTCCCAGTAGTCTTCCGGGTGCGATTCAAGGTGTTAGTTACCACCTTTAAAGCGCTCCATGGCATAGGACCCGGGTACCTCCGAGACCGTCTTCTGCCACCAATAGCCTCCCACCGACCAGTCCGTTCCCACAGAGAGGGTCTCCTCAGGGTGCCATCAGCCAAGTTATGTCGGCTGGCGATGCCCAGGGGGAGGGCCTTCTCTGTGGGAGCCCCAGCCCTGTGGAATGAACTGCCCCCGGAAATTCATAAGATCTCCGACCTCCGGGTGTTTTGCTGCGCATTGAAGACCCTGTTGTTCCGCCAGGCCGGACTATCAACACAATAGTTTTAAATTGGGGTATTTAAATTTATTGGGGTTTTAAATCTGAGCCACTTTATTTAATTATTTTAAATTTTATACTGTTGTTTTGTCTGTGTTTTTAAATAGGCTGTACACCACCCTGAGTCCTTCGGGAGAAGGGCGGTATAGAAATAAAATTATTATTATTATTATTATTATTATTATTATTATTATTATTATTATTATTATTATTATTATTGAATACAGATAGGCATTAGATTTTGGATTTATTTAATATTAAAAATAACTTTTTTTTCAATTGCCAATTTATGAATGTTCTATTTTAGAACATTTAGAATATTTATATATCAGGCAACATGCCTGATGCAAGGGATTAAACAGTCCTTAAAAGAAAAAAAAAACTACTATCTCTTTAGGATAGTGTTTTTCAACTTCAGCAATTTTAGAATATGTGGACTTCAACTCCCAGAAATCACCAGCCAATATCTGGCTGGAGAATCCTGGGAGTTTAAATCCATGTATCTGAAAGTTGCGGAAGTTGAGAGGGGTGTCAAACTGATGGCCCACGGGCTGGATATGGCTCATGGAGGCCACACCCACCCTGGCTCTGCAATGGCAAAAAAACTCCTGATACATCACGATCCAGCCTGGAGGTTTATCTGTGTTCTTCAACGAACCTCCAAGTGCTTCAACGAACCTCTAAAAGGATGCAGATTACCAGCTGTCTGCAAGGAATATAAACCCTTTCATTCCCCACTACCCTGTCAGAGCTGAAGAAGCTTCTTGGATGAGAAGCGATATGTCTTCAAGAAAGTCCAGTTGTCTCCTGAAAAAGCACCTTTGGGACAACCATGACTTGGATGACTGAGAATCTCTCTTTTAGCACTGATGATGTTACTTAGTTTGGGTAATGAAATGTCTCCAAGAAAACAGCCAAGCTCAGAAAGCACCAAGGATCCTGCACCCTTACTTGTTAGAATTAAGTGAACATGCAAATGACTTACACATTTCTCATGTATACTACAAATAGTTGCTCATAAAACAGATGCATGTATCAGGAGTGGGTTGCACTTACCTTTACTACCGGTTCGCAACAGGGCCGCATGTGCGCTTCTGTGCATGCACAGAAGCTTCCTGATAAGGTCGGGGTTGGTGGGCGGAGCCTCCCGACGGTTTTACTACCAGTTCTTGCGAATCAGTCTGAACCGGGGGCAACCCACCACTGGCATGTATCTATCTAATATTTATTTAGTTCAGCCATCTTACTCTAGTGGAGTCTCACTTGGTGGACTGCTCTGCTGAGGTAAAGATATGCAATCCCAGGATCATTTGAGTCCAATCATCTCAGGCATCATCATGATCAAGTTTAAGATGGTTCTCCTGTGGCCAAGTAAATAGGCCAGCCAATCCTCTGTTAATAGGACTGTTAGAGGTAAAACTCCATTGGACACCACCAGTAGGAGAAATGGCTATAAAATGGTAAACAACTAGGGACTCAGAATTGCCTGTCAATAATAGATTGAGCACCTGGTCACTACAGTAAGATGTATTTTATCAGCATAGTGCAAGTAGTCCTTGGTTAGTGACTGTTCACAATTATGATGGAGATTAAAAAATAACTTTGCAGATCTGTAAAGCAAAGGAAATCTGAAGTAAGACCATAAGCACAGTTGTGGTTTCACTTAGAGACAGTGGTGGGTTGTTCCCGGTTCGGTCCGGTTCTATAGAACTGGTAGTAAAATCGGCAGGAGGCTTCACCCACCTGCCCAGATGTCATAAATGATGTGTGTGGCCCGTTGCGAACTGGTAGTAAAGGTAAGTAGAACCCACCCCTTCTTAGAGACCACTTTGCTTAATGACCGAGTTGCCTGTCATAATTGTTGATGCTAAATGAGGATTACTGTAATTAATTAGTATTGTGCACTTATTCTTAATTTAGCACATAGCCCCCCCCTTTTTTTTATTTTTATAAATCTCTGTCCTTTTTTGTCTACAGTCTAGCAATGCATTTCTATTTCACTGGGTCAGCGGAATGACATGGCTATTTCAGTTTGTTCCTAAAAAAAAGTAACATCCAAAGTTTGCTTTGCTTGAGCTTCCATCAAAGTGAAGAAATCCCCTTGAAGATCTGTACAGCTACACAATCCATTTTTCCCACTCTGCCAAAGCTTTACATTCTAGTACAAAGACAAGCAAAGTCTTACATTCAACTTTAAGTGCTCATATCTTTAAAAAAAAAAACCTGTACACTGGAACTGGGCAACTTTGAAATAAATGGATCAAAGTTCATTATTAAGTTCAGGAAAATGATGCACATGTACAATATATTTGGTTTGTGGAAACTCTGTAATTGGAGAAAGTAGAAAAACAACATTTTGTGAGGAAAAAAAGAAAATGTATTACTTTACTTTACTTTACTTCCTGTAATCTTCCTTGTAATCTTTAAAGTGCCTGATAATGTTAGCTGTTATTCACATATTAATGGATCTGCACAGTTAATAATTGTGCAGTCAGGATTTTTTTTATCTTTGTCTTTCTTTGATTGTTACACTTGGCACCTGGACTGCCAAGAATCCAATACTGGATTCTTTCTCCAGTAACACATTCAACAGCATAGAGATTCTGAGCTCATTTAGGAAATCTCCTGTTTTGCTAGAAACAATTTGGGTCTACCTCCTTGAAAGAAATGGAAAGGGTAGCTTGAAAAATGGAAAATTAATGTATAACATGAATACAGGCACAAAATAGGAGGAGCAACTGAGAGAGTGATGTCAGCTATATATTAAAAATGCCCAATTGTCTGTGTGAGTTTAATGCATTTTTGTTAATAAGTAGTACTACATTTACTCTAAGAGTAGAGTACAGGTACGCCCCAACTTATGACCAGTCGCTAGCAATCATTTGAAGTTATGACAGCCCCCCCCCCCCAAGATACAATCTGGTTCTGAAAAATGGCCTATAGCAAACAATGGGTTCACTTGCTGTGTTCACTTTGAAGAAACAATTGTTACCAACCTGCCTTCCATTGAGGACCTGTATACTGCACGAGTCAAAAAGAGGGCTGTGAAAATATTTACAGACCCCTCGCATCCTGGACATAAACTGTTTCAACTCCTACCTTCAAAACAACACTATAGAGCACTGCACACCAGAACAACTAAACACAAGAACAGTTTTTCCCAAAAGCCATTACTCTGCTAAACAAATTATTCCCTCAATACTGTCAAACTATTTACTAAGTCTGCACTACTATTAATCTTCTCATCATGCCCACCACCCATCTCCTTCCACTCATGATTGTATGACTGTAACTTTGTTGCTTGTATCCTTATGATTTATATTGATATTGCTTCCTGACTGCTTATTTGTACCCTATGACTATCATTAAGTGTTATACCTTATGATTCTTGATGAACGTATCTTTTCTTTTATGTACACTGAGAGCATATGCACCAAGACAAATTCCTTGTGTGCCCAATCACATTTGGCCAATAAAAAATTCTATTCTATTCTATCCTTTATGGTAAAGTTTCATTATAGTTGTAAGTCAAGGACTACTGCTATGCCTACTAGCTATGGAAGAGCTGATTGGGGCCCTAGATGCCAGGTCTCAGCAATGCTCTTAACCAGCTTGCAAAATTTCCACAAATATAACAATTGGCTCGCACATCTCAAAAGCCAGGACAAAGTGGCTCCAGGGCACAACTGGTTAGAACTCTGCAAATTTATACCTGACAAAAGAATCCAAAATGGAGATCAACCCTGACTGCTCTTTAGAAGGCCAAATCCTGAAGATGAAACTCAAATACTTTGGCCACTTAATGAGAAGGAAGGACTCACTGGAGAAGAGCCTAATGCTGGGAAAGGTTGAGGGCAAAAGAAGAAGGAGACGACAGAGAATGAGGTGACTGGATGGAGTCACTGAAACAGTCAGCATGAGCTTAAATGGACTCCAGAGGATGGTAGAGGACAGGAAGGCCTGGAGGAATGTTATCCATGGGGTCATGATGGGTTGGACACAATTTCGCAACTAACAACAACAAAATTCATTTAGAGTCAAACCTTGCTGTAATTTCTCAAAGAGATTATCATATCCTGTGGTTAGTAATAAACATAATATAAATGCATTATTAGTATTTACATGAACTTTAATCCATTCCAGTGGTTGCATATTTAGTTCTGTTAATTTATGACTGCTTTTCCTTTCTGAAATGAGAGAGACAAATGCCACAGTTAAAGTTACTGCTACCTTATTTTCTTCTCACATGAAAAAATTTTAATGAAGCCCTTCAGGATGGAAAGATATACTTGCTGTATCTTTGAAGTGGAGAAAAGGTCAAAACTGGCTCTTAATCCCTTTCCTCCAGTCAGCATGTGTCAGATCTTCTTGAATTTCTGCAGCAAACAATCTCAGTTCAAACACTAAGCCAAACCAATAGCACTAGCAGGCAGGTGAGTTATACGCTGTGAAATAACTCCCATTATTCAGACAAGCACTGCAGGACTGGTTTCATTCCTTGGATAAAGACAGATGCCATGGGAAGCATGGTTAGGAATTTGCCGAGGCCTATATCCCAAGAGGGCCTGTTGTTAAATCCCAGAATTTAACTCTTCGGATTCTTAATTTTCCTTACTCTGGCTACTTGTTCACTCCCAACCTTCATTTGTCCTCTGCACAGCTGACTTCAAAATGCTTGGAGCACTAAATGAGCCACCCCAGTCGATAAACAGAGAGTAGTTATGAGAACAATGAGAAAGAAATTTACTGTATGTTCTTTTTTTCCTTTTCTCTTTATGGGTAGATTATGCCTAGAGCAAGAGTATAAGTAAATGATCAGCCATTTTAATGGCATGGAGGTGGATCAACTAAGCTATTCATATCAAAATATACCTATCCCCCCAAAATTTTGGAACTATCTTTACATTCTAAGATAGATATTTATTAGGACTTCACTGTCCAGAAGCTCCTATGATACTGATAATCCAACATTCTGAGAGAACAGATTGTAATCAACAAATAGCTCGTCCTTCTCATTTGCACAATCTTTCCCAGAAGCAGCACTGGATTCCTGCAGATAGATTATAAAACAAGTAGTCCTCAATTTACAATCATTCATTTATCAACTGGAGTTATGATGGCATGGAAAAAAGTGACTTATGACCAGTCCATGCGCTTGTGACACTTGCAGGGTCCCTGTAGTCAAGTGATCAAAATAAAATGAAAACAAAAGCATGAAGCAACCTGTTCCAGAACAGGGGAAAGTTCAGAAGGCAAGTGAGGCAATATTTATGCCATAGAGAGATAGATTTGCTGTATATACTGTAGATAGATAGATAGATAGATAGATAGATAGATAGATAGATAGATAGACAGATACTGTAGATAGATATTTCTTAGGAACATAGATGGCTGCTAAAAGCTTAATTCCATAGTTAGTATGTGTTGCAATAAAATACATACATACATACATACGTACATACATACATACGGTACATACTTATTCCCTGTTAACTTAAATGGTTTAAATTCACAACTCTTTTTGTATCTTGCATTACACTGTAGTGTTCAAGTTGTCCCAAATCACTTCTAATTCCAGAAATCTATTATTCTATTCTCTTACAAAATTTATTCCTACTGTTAAAAGAATACACACGCATGCACGCACGCACACGCACATACTTCAGAGAATTTAAACTTCATTAATGTTACAATTTTCTTTTCAATCAGAGATAAAATCTTTTTGTCAATACTTCTGAAAGATTGACAAAAAACATACGGACCTCCTTACGTTTTCACTTTGCCTTATAATAATTAGAACTTGTGGTAGGGATAAGAACAGAGCCTTCTTGGAAGTGGGCTTTTAAGAGGTACAGGACCACTTCAGTCTGACTTTGAGATTCCTCTGAGCTATTTTATGAAAACGCACTTTTGAGTCTAAAAGTTTACTTTTATAATTAGCTTTTAGATAGCATAATCCAAGGCAGAGTAGTATATGATCCTTGAATTTTATTTTATAATTTTACTCATACTTTTATTTTTATCACACCTCGGCTTCCCTATTGGGAGAGTACCATAATGGACAGTATTTATAATTGCATAATATCTACAAAAGACAAAGAAGTCTCTAAAAGATAATGGCTTACCTACTGGATTTAATCATGGAGGGGTGGGAAGAGAGAGAAACAGGGTGAGAGGACATTAAATGTTGACAACTCGACTGCTTTAATGCTTGCCTTTATTCTTCCTTTTGTGAAGTTTCCAGCTGTGCCTGCAAAAAGTCTTGTTGCTGAAGGGATCCAATTCTGAACAATTCACAGTTTGTGGCTGCAAAGTCCAAGCTGACTGCAGAGAATTCTCTGCAGAACTATTGTGCTGTAGGTATCTTTGAGAAGGGGCTGATTCAGGATTGCCCTTAAAGCTCTTGGGTTTCAAACTGAGCGAGGACAGTGCATGCAATGTAGTCAAAGTTACTAAAATAGATAAAAATCACCTTTAAATATCACTACACTTCATCAGACCAAGGGATTGTGCTCAGGGAGTTGTGCATTTGGGGATATAAAAAAACCAATTGCTTTTTTTTTTGCCCTAAAATTAATCCAAATGAAAAACTAAAATTTAACAGCTGTTCTTGGTGATAAAGGCCAATCCTTGGCTCCAAATAAAACTTTGAAGAAATGATTTCATAAAGTGATTGTCCACCTGATGATTTCCAGGTGCAGGGTTATTTTAGAACCAGATAAGATTTTGAGAGTCTGTAACACAGTAATGAAACAGCTGGTATATAATGGCTCCTAGAAATACTTTCAGAAAGCTTCCAGGCTCATTCCCAAACTTAAGCTGGGTTTCAGTTATTCTAACTCCAATATTGTTTTATTTATTTATTTATTAAATTTATTTGCTGTCCATCTCACCACAAGGTGACTCTGGGTGGATTATAGAGTTAAAAGCAATGAACAATATGAATATATATATATATATATATATATATATATATCGAAACATACGAAAGATGTTATGAAACAGCCGACTAATCTGCAGACATCAACTCCATCTACTAATCAAGATGTAACAACACAGCCAACCAACCTGCTTACAACAACAAAGCCAGCACTCCACACCTCCCCACCAGTATTTATAGAGAGACGACATCTCCGATCACGCTTTGCTCGCACAAGCACAAAGCCGAAGACGCCAGCCTGAAGATGACGAGTGGGACCTCGTTGAAACGTCACCAAGATACTCTCAATCTTACACAGGAGGGAGAGAGAGAGAGAGAGAGAGAGAGAGAGAGAGAGAGAGAGAGAGAGAGAAATAAAATTATACGTTATGGTTAAAAAAATGGGGTGGGAAGGAACAAAGCATGCAGGGGATGAGGTAGGATCTGAGTAACAGAATAACAGAGTTGGAAGATACCATGGAGGTGTTCTAAAAGGAAAGAGCCAAGGTGGCACAGTGGTTAGGGTGCAGTACTGCAGCTACTTCAGCTGACTGCTAGTTCAGCAGATCAGCAGATCAAATCTCACCGGCTCAAGGTTGACTCAGCCTTCCATCCTTCCGGGGTGGGTAAAATGAGGACCCAGATTGTTGGGGACAATATGCTATTTAGTATATTGTCTTTGGTGTAAGCCAAATCATTATCATCATCATCATCATCATCATCATCATCATCATCATCATCCAACCCTCTGCTCAGGCAGGAAACCTTATACAATTTCAGACAAATGGTTGTCTAATCTCTTCTTAAAAACCTCCAGTGTTGGAGCACCCACAACTTTGAGAGGCAAGTTGTTCCACTGATTAATTGCTCTAATTGTGAGGAAATGTCTCCTTAGTTCTAGATTGGTTCTCTCCTCGATTAGTTTCCATCCATTGCTTCTTGTCCTGTCTTCAGGTGCTTTGAAGAATAGATTGACCCTCTCCTCTCTGTAAGAGCCCCTTAGTTTAACAGAACAGCAGAGTTGGAAGAGTTGGACTCTTCTAGTCCAACTCTGTGCTCAAGCAGGAGACTATATACCATTTTAGACAAATGGCTGCTCAGTCTCTTCTCAAAAGCCTCCAGTGATGGAGCACCCACAATTTCTGAAGGCAAGCTGTTCCACTGGTTAATTGTTCTCACTGTCAGGAAATTTCTCTTGAAAATCTGCTAGTAGTCCATCAACCACCTCCAGCTCCTTTGGAGCCCCAAGCCAAATAGCAGAGCCAAGTTTTCAGGCCCTAATGGAAGGTTAGGAGGGTGGGAACAGATTTCACCCCAGGGGGCAAGAGGTTCCAAAAGGGTAGGAGTCACAGCAGAGAATACTCTTCTCCTGGATCCCACCAGCCAAAATTCCTTGACTGACAGGATCCATGGCACACCACCTCTGCTGGTGTGAGTGGGGCAGCATTCTTTTCATTCTGGAAATCCAGTTTAAGACATAGTTAAAACCTAAAATTTCTGTTCACTGTTATGAAGCGTTAAGTGATTGAGGAGAAAATGTAAAGGTATTTGGGAATTCAATTAAACTGGGGTGGTTCACTATTCAGTGTTCCCATTTTAAGACATCAGCTTTGATAGAATGTAGGGGATAAGAGAGCAAGTCTGATGTATTGATTAAGACATCAGGCTAGAAACGGAGAGACTATAATTTTTAAGCCCACCTTGGGCATGAAATCAGTCGGTTGCCCTTAGGCTGCCACTCCCTGTCCTTTTCTCCAAAAGAGAAAAGAAAAATCTTGACAAGAAAACTGCAGGGACTTGTGCAGGTAGTTGCCAAGAGTAAACCCTGACTCAAAGGTGCCATATAATAATACCTATAAATTAATGGAAATGCCCTCACATTGATAAATCATATCACCGTCACAATTCCTACTTTCACAAAAAAGCTAGAATGTGATTTTTTTTGAATAATGGGACTAAGGATTTTACCACATTACCACATAAGACACTTTGCTGTGACTAATTTTATCTTAAAAGCATTATATGTAGACGGTTGGAAAAAAAGTTTAGCTATTTCCCATACCTAAATGACCCAATTGTAACAGACAAACAAATGAGACAGACAGACAGAGAGGCAGAGAGACAGACCAACCAACCAACAAGCACTTGCAATTCTGTTAGTGTTTGTCAAGTGTCTGAAGCAGGAATTTGACAAGATAATCTTTTTCCAGTCATTCTTATCAAAGTCTCAGTTTTTGTGTGGAATACCTTTAATACCTTTATGTTACTTTGCTAAACTGATATCATTGTTACCTCTTACCTGCCAAACATGACAATTATCAGAAATGCAGGAATGTATGACCAATATTCTGCCACATGTTTAGGTACAATGCAAAGTTTTCATCAAACATCTCTAAAGATTTAAATATGAAATTGAATTATAGCTAGTTCAAAATAATCCAAAACAAAGTCTATCTGCTCACTGGTAATTTAATAGAAAGGGAATTAATTACATCCAAGATTTAAATCTGTGATTCTTCTGATGAATATTATGGTGTATTTTTGCTGAATGGTGTCTTGATAAAAATTTGTAAGTACTTTCCTCAAGAATGCCCAGTTGAGGTTAGTGGTAAAATGTTCTGAGAAGTCGAAATATTTTGTCACTGGTTCGTGGATGTAATCAGTGTGGTTCCCACTCCTGGATCACTGTGGTATTGTCAGTTCTTGCTGCTTAGTAGCTATTTGAGGTTAGACAGCTGTCTAAAAGCCCTTTCCTAGACAGGGATGCCCTCCGTACAGTCACTCATGCTCTCATTATTTCTTGGCTGGATTACTGCAATGCCCTCTACATGGGGCTGCCCTTGGGGTGCACACGGAAGTTCCAGCTGGTCCAGAATGCGGCCATGCGAGTTGTTACGGGAGCTTCCCGTTACTCCCATGTGACACCTCTCCTGCGCAAGCTGCACTGGCTGCCGGTTGTTCTTCGGGTCCGCTTCAAGGTGCTGGTTCTTACCTATAAAGCCCTACATGGCATGGGCCCGGGGTACTTGCAGGACCACCTCCTACCGGTCTCCCACCACCCTGTGCGGTCACATAGGGCTGCCCTCCTCCGAGTACCATCGGCCAGACAATGTCGGCTGGTGGCGCCCAGGATGAGGGCATTCTCAATGGCCACACCGACCCTCTGGAATGAGTTACCCATCAGGCTCTGGACGGCCCCTGACCTCCGCACTTTCCACCGACCTGAAGACATGGCTGTTACAGCAATTTCCCTGATCTGCTACGAGATTTTATTCTGTTTGGGGTTTTATATTGGCTGTTTTTAGGATTTTTATTGTTATATGTTTTTAATTCTGTGCGCCGCCCCGAGTCCTATGGGAGAAGGGCGGCATATAAATTTAATAAAAATAAATAAAAAATAAAATAAATAAATAAAAGCAAATGTGGGTCAACTTGTCAAGGCCTGTGAAAATGTAAGGATATTGTGAATGAACTGCAGATTATTGATGCCATATTTGATGTTCACAAACTGTGGTTATTTGTGAACACCTATGACTGTCCCATTGACTGGATGTGTTTTTCAAAATTAAAGTAATTGAGGATAAGTAGGAAATAGCAGAAGGTCCTAATGTGCTGTAGCTGTGGGTTGCTATTGGTACTGATTTTCAGGAGATTACAGATAGTCTGCAGATTTGAAGAAGTCTCTATGAAATGTGGAGAGTTGGTGACATATGATTGAGGAAAACAGTCACATAAAACATGGTTCTATCTCATTGGTTTTTTTTTTATTAAAAAGTTTTAACAAGTATTACAACAATTTTTCCCATCCCCCCTTCCCCCTTCCCTCCTCCTTTTTTTACAATTTCAAATTCCGTTCGTCTTTCTAATTCATCTTTTTGATTTATAGTCATATTTTTAGTTATTATCTTTGTTTTCCCTGCATTTATTTTAAATCCAGATACTTGTCCATATTGATTAATTATATCCATTAAACCTACAACCGACTGTAATGATTGAGTTAAAATAACAACCAAGTCATCTGCGAATGCTCGTAATCTGTAGTCATACTGCCTAATTTTAATTCCATTTATTTTGTCCGACCCACGTATCTTACTTAACAAAAATTCCAAGGTCAAGATGAACAATAATGGAGACAAATGACATCTTTGTCTTGTTCCTTTTTCTATATTAAAAGTATCTGTTAAACTACCATTAATTATTATCTGTGCTGTTTGTTTCTGATATATTGCCTTAATAGATTGTGTAAAATATTCTCCAAACTGCATCTTTTCTATTATTTTCAATAAAAATTGCCAATTCAATCGATCAAATGCTTTCTCCGCATCAAGAAATATCAGCACCAGAGGGATTTGGTTGTTCTTCCCCAAATACTCCAATAGGTTAACAACTTGCCTTAGATTACTCTTCATTTGTCTATCATTTATAAAACCAGTTTGATCATTATGAATCATTTGTTGCATGACTGTCATTAACCTATTTGCTGGTATTTTAGCAAAAATCTTGTAATCTGTATTTAAAAGTGATATCAGCCTATAATTTTTTGGCTGGGTGTGGTCTTGCTCCTCCTTTGGAATCAGAGAAATATAAGTTGCCTTCCAGGATGGGAGTACATCTCCTCCAGATTATACGTTAGTAAATAATTCATTGAGTGGTCCCATCATTTCTAACTGCAAGTGTTTATAATAAGCAGCTGTCAAACCATCCGTCCCAGGAGCTTTACCCACTTTCAACTGCTTAATTGCAAACATAATCTCCTTGGAAGTTATTGGTTGATTTAAACCCTCCCTTTGCTCTTTTGTACTTGTAGGAATATTCTCTTTCTGTAAGTATCTATCTATATCTATACTTTGAATTTTATCACTAGCATACAACCTTGTATAAAATTCTAAAAATGCTTTTTTAATCATATTTTGCTAATAAACCTCTTTACTTTTATATTCTATTTTCTCTATGGTCCGTGACTTGTTTTTTCCTTAACAGATATGCTAACCATCTCCGTGGTTTATTAGCATTGCAAAAAGTATTATGTTTAGCATATTGTAAATTAGTTGCGATCTGATCTGCCATTAACATATTAAATTGCCCTCGCAATAAGTTAATTGCCTCTTTTATTTTCTTGTCTGCTGGGGTCAATATCAAAGCTTGTTCTTTTTTTTTAATTTCCTCTTCTAAGTCCTTCCTTTTTTTTCCTGTTTATGTCTATGTTTATTATTCAAATATATCAAAATACCTCTCATATATGCTTTACTTGCATCCCAAACCATTTCCATAGATGTACCCTTATGCATATTTATAATGAAAAATTCTTTCATAAATATTTTACATTCTTTTACATTTTCCTCATATCTAAACAGATTTTCATTTAACCTCCAAGACCTCTTAAATCCCATTTCATACGCTAATTCCATCCAAACTGGACTATGATCCGTTAAAGCTCTTGGGCAGATCTTCGTCTTCTTCACCCTAGAAAAAAGATCATTAGTAATTAATATGAAATCAATCCTAGAAAAAGATTGATGTCTATCAGAAAAAAAGGTAAAGTCTTTTTCTTCGGGGTTCCTCTCTCACCAGATATCTCTCAACTCCATATCATCCATCATTTCAAAAAACGATTTTGGCAATCTGGCATGCGTTGAGATATTCTGCAAGAGCCCCTTCTTATCTTTTTTAGTGTCCAAAACTCCATTCCAATCGCCCAGTAAGATACATGATTTATAATCCCATTGTAGTAACTTGGAATGTAAAAACTTATAAAATTTTTCCTGTTGTTGGTTCAGTGCATAGACTCCAATTAAAAGTATTTTTTCTCCTTTTATTAAAAGTTCAATTGCTATAAATCTTCCTTGATCATCTGCTTCAATTAATTTAGCAATTAAGTCTTTTTTTAGGTATATAACTATACCATTCTTCTTCTCGGAGGCAGATGCAACAAAATGTATGCCTAACCTTGCATTTATTAAGTATTTTTTATCTTTCCTTCTAATATGAGTCTCTTGTAGACAGATTACATCATTTTAAAACTGTTTCAAATAATGAAATATTTTTCTCCTCTTTTGTGGTGAATTTAGGCCATTAACATTCCAAGTCAGAAATCTAGTTGCCATTCTTGGCCATCTGAAGCTTTTGGAGCATCTGCTGGAAATCTCCATGCATTTTGCTTTTTGGTCTTGCTCCTCCCACTGCTTCTGTTTTTGTAGTTTCTTGAATCATCTGTAGTTGCTGCAATCTTAATTCTTCTTGACACTTGGCTGCTGCTCGGGTCTGTCTTTGATCCTTAGGTTCTTCTATTTTGTCGAATACCTCCAAAGCTTGAGCAGTAGTTGAAAGTTGTATTAAATCTTCTTGAGTAATCAAAGCTCCCCTTTGGGCCTGTGCCAGCGATTCTTCCTTCTCCCCCTTTGTTGCCCCCTCTGCTTCCGTCTTCCTTCTAGCTTCTGGAGACTGTGGGTATCCAGCCTTTAGTACATTGGTGTAAAAATCTCTTGCCTTCCACACTGAGTTAAGATGATATCTTTCTCCTGAATAGTTCACCACTAGTCCAGTTGGAACCTCCCATCTGTACTGTATCTGATGGTTTCTCAGTTCTTCCACCAGAAAGGCATAATCCCTTCTGGCTCTCAACATTTTGGGGGGGATTTCTTTCAATATTAAAACTTCCTGCCCCTGCACTTGAAGTTTATTTTTAAAAGTGATTTGTAGGATTTCATTGCGTATTCTCCTTGTTGTAAAATAGACTACAATGTCTCTTGGTAGATGTTTCTGTCTGGCAACCCATGAACTGACACGGTAAATTTTGTCGATTTGCCATTCAAGATTTGCTTTTTGATCTCCCATTATCTGTGCAAATGCTTCTGAAAAGATCTCTCTCAAATTCTCTTGCTTATTTTCTTTGAGGCCTCTTATTCTCAAAGCAAATTCCATATCTCTATATTGTATCATTATCACATTGGCCTCTGCTCTTTCCATCTTATTCTGGGCCTCTCCCATTTTATTTTCCAAGTTCTCATTAGACTGCTTAATTTCTTCCACTTTTTCATCTATTGCTTCAATATGGCCTGCCAGACTTTGAACTGCCATGATAATATCTTCTCTAATTTCTTGATTTCGTTTTTGAATAATCTCTTTAATTTGAACTATCTCCTCAGCAACATCTCGAATTTTATCCTCAAACACCGAAGTAATTTTTTTTTCTGTAACAGAGGCTTGTGTTTTAAGGGCTTCCTGCAACATTTCAAGTGTTAATATTGGTTGTTCCATTGGAACAGACAGAGATTGCAATTTGGACATTTGAGCTGGCGAGCTCCATGCACTTTTGGGCACAATAGTCTTTATTTGTTTTGAAGCCATTTTTAGTTTCCAATTTGAATTTATTCAGCAGCCAGAACAACAAATCCACCATATCCAAAAATTCCTAGTCTTTAAATAATATCAATTCTTTTTTTAAAAAAAATCACTGCTGTAGTCTTTTTAGCCTTTAATCTTCTTTTTTTTTTAAAGCAAAAATCTCTAATTTTGAACAGGGGCTACCAGCGCTAAATGAAACTTTCCTTTTTAACTTTCGCTTTCACGCCCCATTAAAGCTCAATCGCCATCTTGGTTTCACTTTCTCCCCTTAATGAGTCAGAAGGAAGTAATACACATTTAGAATTAAAGTTCAGTACTTGCAAATCTGATCTCTCCTGAGTTTGCTCATCTTGCTTCCGAATGATGTTTATTCTAAGCATTGTTTGCAGGGGTGGTCGCGGCGTCTTCTTCTGCTTAAAGCAGAAACGTCCCGGATCCGGAGCTCTGTTGGGCTTCCAGGGAGCTCTCACCCTTTGAGCCCCAGAATTGTTCCTGGAGCTCCTTGGGGAGCTCTACCTATGCCTGTCTGCTCTTTTCCTCCCCTTTTCCCGGGGAGAAAGATTCCAAGCCGCTAGACAGCTGATTTGCGCTGTTCTAGCGGCTTTACGTGATCGTGGAGCTGGCACTCAAAAAGGAGCGTCTTCGGTGCCTGCGGTGCCACCGGAAGTTGGTTCTATCTCATTGTTGATGAAGATCTGGATATTGGATGTCTCACTGGAATCATTAGGTAAGATTTTTTAAAATAACTGTTCAAAGATAATTTAGATATTTCAACCAAAACCGATGTAGTGCTGACCAATTCTTGATTTTCCTTTCTCCACCATTTCTGCTTTTATTACAAGTTCTTTCAGTTCAGCTTCTTGTGCATTCTTATACACTTCTTTTAGACAAACATCATGCTTATTGTATTTCTTTGGGTTGACCCATAGCTGCAGCCAGAACTGCAACATTTTTTGTTTGTCAGGCATTGACACTGCAGTCTCTCCATTGATGGATTGGTAGAAACATTTCTGATTCTATGGAAATTGAAGATCCTGCCTATAGTATGCAATTTGAGCTTGCTATCTGCTGATCTTCTTGGCTATAGCTGTTATTTGCTGCTTAATTATTTATAGTACTTCTTTATTCTTCCTTTTTTCCTAGGTGATATTTCTTAATCAGGTATTCATTGGTCTTCTCGTTCTTCAGCTTCTTTTCTTTCATCTGTTCCAGTTTCCTTGCATCTGACCTTAGCAGGCTGATCTTATTTCCCAGTCTGATCTTCCATTTTGATGGCACACTGTTTGGCTTTTTTTCTTCTTTGTACATTTTGCATCCAAGACATGCAGTTATAACTGCAGTCATGCTGTACATTAATTGGCTTGTTTCTTGAACTGAGCTGCTGGTTATATTTGATATTACAATATTGGCATCTTTTAATATGTATGCTAGCTGTTTCTTTAAGGCAGGCTTCAATGCAGGCAATCTTATTCTGTTTTTTGTACTGTTCTAATACTTAATTATTCTATCTTCTATCTTCTTCTTCCCCTTTCCCTTTCCCCTTCCCCTTCCCCCCTCCCCTCCTCCTCCTCCTCCTCCTCCTCCTCCTCTTCCTCGTCCTCCTCCTCTTCCTCCTCCTCCACCTCCACCTCCTTCTCCTTCTCCTCCTCCTTAACAAGAATTCCAAAATCAAGTGAATGTTTGCAGCTTAATGCTATATTTGGAAGTGTGCTTATTGCCCTTTACAATGACAAACTATCATGAGGGGATGGGTGAGTGGCATAGGACAACCTGCTTATGGTAAGGAGTGTTTTCTGTTTTGTGTTAGGTCATGTTCATCATGGTAGCCATTGGTTAAAATGTTCTTAGCATGAGTTCAAAACCCAAATGTACCTACTGGATAAAAAAAAAGTTACCTATCTGTGATATCTTTCATCCATAGTCCTTATATATCTCCAAATTTACTAATATATTTATTAGGCTAAGTAATAAACTTATATTTAGAGAGTAGGGAATCCTTATAAGATTTACTTGTGAGCATTTATTTCTGATTCTTGTGGTGAGGGTCTCCTCCATGTCTTCTGACCAAGTTATGCAATTCCCTTCTTTAACAGGCTTAACTGCAGGAAGATCATTTTGGCATCAGAGTTTCTGTTTCCCAAGGTTTTTAAATTGGGATATTATTGCATTTTAATTGCATTTTCATTTATATTATTTTAGTCTACAAATGACCTCCTTACAGTTGCCTAGTTTATATAATATTTTTATTTTGCGTTTTCTTTTTGCATGTGTTTTTATTCAGTCTGTATTTTTCAGAGAGTGGTCTTGTAAACCATCAAGACAGCTTCAGCTATTGGGCAGTTTTCAGCAATTTAATGAAACAAATTTAAAAAATGGCTGGGTATACCATTTTGAAGAAAACAAATCTAAAAATTCAATAAAAATATTCCTGGGGTGCATCCAATATTTTAACAATTGCACTGTTTCTGCAATTAAATACTAGAACCCAAAATTTGGCAGTTGTTACTTCTCCTCTTTCCCTCCTCCTGCCTTTTTTTTGGCTGTTGTTAAAACTAAATTGGAAGATTATGTCATTCAACAAATGAATATCCTGGGCTCCTCACAATGTGAAAAGCACACAGTGGAAAAAGAAAAAGGCTGAGTAAAGAATACTTGTCACTTATCTCAGAGACAATGTGTGCGTTTTGGCCCTTGAGTAGTTTGCTCTTTAACATGGTAGTATAAAGTGTCTGGACAGGGCTATTAAAGCTAATTATTTCCTAGTGTCCCTGATAAAGTCAGCAGGATTCTCTCTGCTGTTTGTGGTTTTATGGGGTTGAGATGCCATAAACACCGCTACAGGTTTCAGCTCTGTAACCATTAGCGTAGCAGAAGCCGTGAGACAGGAGAAAGCAGAGATGACTCATGTCCAGGACACTTCTGCTATGAAGGGCTGTTCTCTTTGCTTACTTCTGTGAGTTGGGAGTCTCTTGGGACTTTCAGCTGCTTCTAGACCAACAGGTAGAAGCTGTTGCCATGAGGGCCTTTACTCAGCTGCAATTAGTTTTGTTTTGTGGGCCTCGAACTGTCGGGAGGAAAGGACTATTTTGCCTACTTTATTCCAGCTCCATGGAGGTTACTTGTAGGTATCCCTATCGACCTACAAGAACATAACCGAACTTCTTGCTAGCATTGTCATTGTCTTGCAACACTACTTAAAGATAGACCTCACTCATTACTTCATGTTTCATCCTGTGTCCCTCCCCTATGCCTGAGAACTGTCAACCGGGCTAGTTCTAGAGACAGGTCTATGACTTTAGAAGATCCTACACCTTTCTGAGGAACAGCCCAGATGACAGATCATAGTACTAGAGCTCCTCCATGCATATGACCCTCAGATGGCTTGACAAGTGATCAAACATGCCATTCTAGTGACCCACTGTACTTCACTCTTCTGTTCCACTCCACATAGAAGGTAAACACTGTGGGAAGGAAACAAAGTGAAGAGAATTCACAAATTGCTTTTCTTAACTTGTTAACTGCATTAAAATTGTAATGTGAGCATCAGGCACCAGTCTCATTACTTCAATTGATTATGGCTCAGCAATCAGCAATCTTTATTTCCAAAAGTTATATCAAGGACTAGGCACACTGGGAGTGTCTATAAATTGGCTCAGAATCAACCAGCACATTTCTACAAATTAAAATAACCTTTATTTGACAAGGGGTGTCTTGATTTCAAGACTTGATTTCATTGAGGGCCACATTAGGGTTGTGTTTGACCTCAGGGGCCCAAGTGGGCATAGCCAGGGTGGGCGTGGCCAGATTGACATCCTGCAGCCTGCATGCAGCCCTCCCGAGCTCTATTTTCACTGGCAGAGGCACTGCCAGCTGGTCCTTTGCTGTTTCCAGGACAACCCCATGGGCCAGATCTTAACACCCGGCGGCCCAGATCTGGCCCATGGGCCTTGAGTTTGACAGGGGCAGGTTTCAAAACCCGTCGCTACCAGTTCGCTTGTGGACACTCGCACGCTTACATGCTCACGCGCGCAACACTTCTGTGCATCCGCAGAAGCTTCTGCACATGCGCAGAAGCGTCCAGGTGGGTGAGCGAAGCCTCCCACCACCACTGCTACCGGTTCACCTGATCTGAGGTGAACTGGTAGCAACCCACTACTGCCCCTGGTGTAGAGTTTCCTGCTTGAGCAGGGGATTGGACTAGAAGACCTCCAAGGTCCCTTCCAACACTGTTATTCACCTTCACCATGAAATGATATTCACTCTCTCAAAATATAAGAATTACTTTTGCTATTTTATTGTAACTGATTTGATTTACTGCCTCAAATAAACACTACCTATACAGCTTCTTGTTTAATGACCACACTTTGAATGAAGGGCCTTTCATTTGTACTAAGCCAGGGCAACGCCTCATTTCCACCTTAAAAATGTCCCTGAACGCTTCTCTTTAAATGGCACTCGAGGCTAGTGGTTTAATTGATGCTAATCTGGGAGGAAATTCCACTGAGAAGAATGAGAGTTCCTAAGCATCTCCTAACATTGGACTACTGAGTTATGAAGGTGGCTTTCGGGGTATAATTTGGTGGCTCCCTAGGTAGCTCAGTGGCTAAGATGCTGAGCTTGTCAATTAGAAAGGTCGGCGGTTCGAATCCCTAGTATAGGTCTCTAGATGACCTCCAAAGTCCCTTCCAACTCTGTTACTGTTACTTCAAGAGGCTTTGGGATGTACCATGGGAACTGTCCAACATGAAGTGTTAACAGAAGCATTGTAATAATAAATGACAAACAGAAATAACCAAAGTTAGCATGTTTGTCTGCAGTTGCTCCTGTTGTTATTTTCCTCCCTAACTCCCACCAGAGTCACCAGGGCAGTTCTTATGGAATTGACATTAAGTGGAAATTAGCAATCTTATTACAATTTATGACGGAAGATAGGCGTCCTTGGATTGTGCTAAAATGACCCCACTTAACTTCATCATAAGTACCTGTGATAATTACATCAGTATTAAATGCAAAAACAGGAAACATTTTTTGAATGCAGTGCATAGACGATAATCTCCCCGCCTCCCCCCATCCTGGGCCCACATTCAGAGGCTTTCAAAACTGACAATTCACAAACCAATTTTAAATAATGCACTTTCATTTTGCCCTTATTATAAATAATCATTTCTCGACCATTTCTCCTGCAGTCAGCGAGGCATGAGTTGAAATTTGCTCTTACTTAGAGGGAAAATTGACTGCTGAATATAAATTGGAATATCAATTGCCTATCCTGAATAAATACTTCTCCAATTAAAGTAATTGCCCTTAGTTACATCTTCAAAAGCAACAACTACGTATCAAAGCTGGAACAGTTTGAGCAAACTCTTGTGAGAAAAAAAAGTATAGAAACATGTTTAGATGTTTGGATGGGCAGATACACAGGCCCAGCTTGAATTACTGGAAAGTTAAATTGTGCTAAAAATAGGTACAGAGCACTTATTTTGAAAAATGAAATCTCACTGCTCAGAAAAGTATTATTGCTGCTCTTCGTATTTTCTATTCCAAATAATATATTCAGTTTACAAATTCTATAACACAGCTGGTACTGGTGTCTTTGTATTTGCCAATTTCCCTAAGTTTAATCATTTAATATTCTATCATCATCATCATCATTATCATCATCATCATCATCATCATCGAGATAGCATGTTACAATGCTTCAGTTTGTAGTATCACCATATTTACTGGTGTCTTTGCATTTGCCAGGCTCCCTTCCCTAAGTTTAATTATTTAATATTCTATCATTATCATCCTCATCCTCATCATCGAGATGGCATTTTACAATGCTTCAGTTTGTAGCATCACCGTATTTACTAGAGTCCTCTAATCCCAAGGATATTCTTAAATTAAAAATGGTTAATGGCTGTTATCCATCAGTGTAGCTGTATGAAAGCATATCTACCTGTGAAGAAAAAATGGAAATAATAAACTGTGAAGATATCAAAGTAGAATGAATGATAGATATTTTGCAATTAGTCATGCCCACCAGAATAATTGTTTTGTGAAAATCACGCCATACTCTATGACAGGCATTTTGTGAGAATGCCACTAATAAACTGTCAAAATTCCAAATATGGCCATCATCCCAAAGAGAACTTGAAGATAGTTCTAGTTGATCAGATTTAAGTCCATCTAGACCCATGATGGTGAACCTATGGCATGTGTGCCAGAGGTGGCACGCAGAGCCCTCTCTGTGGGCACATGAGCCATTGCCCCAGTTCAGTTCTGCTGCTGAATGCGTGGGGGGCGGGGGTGGGGTGCATGTGGTGGGGCTGTGCAGACATGCATGGAGGGCGGGGCGCATGTGGGGGCCATGCATGGGGGAACCTGCATGTGTGGTGGGCGGCGTGCATGTGCAGGGCTACACGTGCATTGCATTTTGGGGTCGCATGCTTTGGGCACTCGGTCTGGAAAAGATTAGCCATCAGTGATCTAGACAGTATTCTGTCTAACACAGTGACCTACCAGATACATGTAAGAAGTCCACAAATAGGAATTTGAGGCAGCAATGTTTCTGTGGAGAATATATATATATATATATATATATATATATATATATATATATATAATATTTTAATATATATATAATCAAATATATTTTACTGATAAAGATCAGTACTGATAAAGATCTTTATCAGTAAAATATATTTGGTATAAAAATGGTTTGTTGTGGATGCAACTGCTTGAGGGCTCCTGGGTTGGAGCTGAAAGGCAAAAGAGAGCAGAATGCTCTCTCCCACATGTTGGCATAGACCAGGTGTCTCGGTAAATATATATATATATATATATATATATATATATATATATATATATATATATATATATATATATATATATATATATATATATATGTTTTCTCAGGTTTTCGCGGGTGTTTGTATGTAGGTCTTTGATTATTCGGGAGAAGACCCGAATAACCAAAGACCTACACACACACACACACACACACACACACACACACACACACACATATATATATATATATATATATATATATATATTCTTTTAAGCTAAACAGCCTCAACCACGGAATCCTGTCCTCATACAGAAAGTATTCCACATACCCAGTCATCTTGGTTACCTTTTGTTCATGTTTTCCAGGTCCACAATATCTCGCTTGAGATATGGAAACTAGAATGGTGGAGAATATTCTAGATGTGGCCACACCCTAAAATTGTAAAGTGGAGTTATAATAAGGACTGACTTATGGTATATTTGTTTTCTAATTATCATTTGCATAATATTTATGGTCATTATTTATGGTCACTCTACACTATACAGATGATTTCTTTGAACTATCTACACCAAAAGCTCTTCCTTGATTGGCAGTTAAAGTGACTACCTGTCACTACCATTTTATAAACTATGCATTCCAATATGCAACTTTTTACACTTCTTCAGGCAGTCAATTTTTAGTTGTTATGGAAAGCATCAAATTATTGGTTATTTATTATTGGTTATTTATATTGTAGAGACATCAACCTATGAGTTTATGGCATAACAAAATTACTTGGCTCCCAAAAATAACTTCCCCTTGCAGCAGCCAATGTACTTGCCTGCAGAGAGCCTCATTTCTTATTCAGTCTCTGGCAATAAAATACTTTGAGCTGGCCCTGCATCAAATTGATCAATATGACAATGATATGTTGCATTACCAGATAAGAGATAATAGAGAAAAGTTCACAATTCCATATCTATGTTGTTGTGCCCCATCGGCTGGCAGCAGAGCTAGCGGCAGAGTTAGATAAGGAGGAGGTAGAGGGGGAACCTGGGCCAGCTTCGGAGCCTTTGGAAGGCTCTGATAAGGAAACAGAATCAGAGACAGAGGCAAAGCTGGGGCCTTCCATCCTGCCCCAGGTGGAGAGGCAGCTGTCTTCGGGGCCTGAGCTGAGTGAGGGAGAGGAACAGATGGGGCCCATCCTAGATATGTGTATGCATAGAGAGGAAAGGAGAGGAGGGAAAAGGAAAGCAATAAGCTGGCTCTCAGGGAAAAGCAGATGTGAACGCTAGCCAGCCCCTTCCTGACTGGGAAATAAATAGTAGGGGAATTGGAGTGGCCGGTTGTCGCAGATAACCATTCGCTTTTAGGATGTAGCAAGCAATTCGGATTTCTTGGACTGGTCTGTTGGGACTAATTTCATTTGATTTTTGTTTATCCACATGAATAAAAGACTGTTCCTACTCTATTTGAAAAGGGGTTTGTTTTTACTCGCAAGTAAGTGGCTTATCATTACTTGCTAAGGCTGGGTCAGAACATATGTATAGGAAGATGTCCTATCTTTCCTCAGATTAATGCCTCAAATCAGAAAAGATCTTCCTATCAGGCCTCTACCTTCAGTTATATTCCTATGGTAAGGTTGTTGTAAACGAAAAATCAGAATATATCCAGAAACTCACTCCCAAATATGAAAGCTTGATAATGCAGCTAATGAGGCACATCACTTGGATAACGTTTGCAGATGGCATGCAACTTGTCAGCTTATTTTTCTTCTTTTCTCCTTGAATCTATTAGTTAAAAGTCGAGTTGATTACCCTTCAGGATTATAATTAAATTATAAGATAGCCAATCTATCCATGATACTTTATATGTTTCAATAAGGTGACACACTTCTTTGGAGCTGAAGAATTCTTACAAATATGCAGCAGATAGAACTTTATATTCTGTTCTCCAACATATTGCTTGAATTATGTTCCCATAGACAAATTTTGACTCATAGAGGGGTAAGGAATACTTACATAACTTTAAAATAAATACACTAGCACAAGAATGTTTGATTAATCTGCTCTTCATTAATTTGCATGGAAATCAGCAACATCAGACCCAGCTGCATTTTCTTGAATTGAGAGTTGTGACAACATTTAATTATCCTCTTACAAATGCTCCTTGTTTGTTTATATTTACCCACCTACTTTAGACCAAGCATGATAATTGCTCTACATATGTGCAGTCCTTGGAGAATGTGCTACTTGATGAAAAGAGTTTGCCAGGCTAAAGCCAAGATTAATAGTTATTGAGTGGAAGTTGAAAGTTTGACCAACTTCACAATATAAAACAACCATCTGACTTTATGGATGGCTCTCTATTATGATAGAGATACAGAAAAGTTGGGAATGGAGAATGTTCAGAATTAAACTATAGACAGATAAAACTGAGTTTTGATGGCTCAGTGTCCCTGAAACCCCGGAAGAATTCAAACTGTAGAATTTGTGTGCTGAGTAATTTTTACAAGAGGAATTTATTATTTTAAATCTCATGTCCATCTGATTTACTTCTCAACACTTCTGGATAACTAATAGTTCAAAATCTAGAATTTAATAATCAAAAGTTTTAAAATTTTCTCTGGGAGTAGAAAATTCTTTTGATTCACCTCCAGCTAGAATTCCTGCTTTGCTTTCTCTCACTTGAAAGATTAACAATTAATTTATCTCTATTTGGAACCCGCTTTTTCTATAGTTTATGACAGCTGTCCCAAATTTGAAGTTCATTAGATTTGTGGACTACATTTCCCAGAGTTTCCAGTCAGTAGAAGCAAGTTGAGAGTAGTGATCCAGTACATCTGAAAGGAAACAGATTGGGAAAGGCTGCTTTATGGACAGATATATCCATAATAATCATACATATTTAATTAATGTATATATGTGTGTATGTATCAGATTGGATATAAATAATTTAGTTTTCTGAATCAAATTGTTAAATAAATGTTGGACTGGATCAGGAAAAAAAACACCCTTTCTAAAGATGTATGTGTGCAAAAGATGATTGAATTATTGGCTTGATTTATAAGCTAATTCAATCTGTCTGAACCAATTATATGCTTAAGAAAGTCAACTAATTTTGGAGATTCCTGCACACTCCTTTTGAATCAGATGTCTTAGTAACTATCATCAAGCTATTACAGTAAAAGCAAAAGAGAGACTTGTGGCTCCTTAAATATACACAAAATTTTATTCCTCAAGTGGATAAACTTGGTAGAACTTGATAGCTCTGAATTTTTTCCACTTTCTAAGTCAGGGGTGCTTAACTCAAGGCCCGCAGGTTGGATCTGGCCCATGGGATGCTTAGATCTGGCCCGCAGTGTGGCCCTGGAAACAGCGAAGGCTGACCTTGGTGCCTCTGAAGAAGAAAGGAGAATGAAGAGGGAAGGAAAAAGAGGAAGGAAGGAAGGAAGGAAGGAAGGAAGGAAGGAAGGAAGGAAGGAAGGAAGGAAGGAAGGAGACAATGGATCTCCCAGCCCTGCCCGGACCACCACAGGTGCCCCCAACATGAGTGACGTTGAGCTGGCCATGCTGATTCCAGCCATGCCCACCCGACCCCCCCAAGGTCAAACACAACCATATGCAGCCCTCAATGAATTCGAGTTTGACACCCCTCTTCTAAGAAGTCTATTAAAAAGAATCCCTGAATTTTACTCATATTTCACCATATAATCAATGCAAACTCAGTTCATTATTTACTTCTACGTATGCCCAATGATAAACTTACTTGATGGAGGTTCCATCAATATGAATTGTAAGGTTATATGGGTCACACAATCCAACTAAAACTGTGTGTGTGTGTGTGTGTGTGTGTGTGTGTGTGTGTGTGTGTGTATTGCTGTTGGGGTTTTAGCAGTATTTAGAAACAAAGAGGCCTCATATGTTCAGTTTTACAATTTGAGCTCATATTCTAGGCAGATTCATTCTGCATCAAACCTGCTCTGATCCAATCTGCTGTTTCCATTGTTCGACTCTGCAAAACTTCTTTTACTTCTGAATACAGTGAAGTCTGGAAAGTTCTGAACAACCAAGGTTCAATTTAATCATTCAGAAACATCCAGATACCACTGAATTAAAAGAAAAATGTTTAATCAGTTGCACTTAAAGTTTGTGACATTAATAAGTCCATATCCATGCTTTATGAAAACCTTACGTCTGAGGCTAATTAAGAATGAGCTTTGTGCTTTGTGCATACACAGGCACTCAAATTATTCTGTTCAGAGCTGCTATGCTTGCTATGAGACCAGCATGGCTCTGCAATGCCTTAAGAGAGAAGGAAGTTTATGAGGAAGACCGAAATTGCTGGATTGAATTGGTAGTTTATACATAAAATGCAATTCTAGCAACCCATATATACAAACTGCCATTTCGTGGAGCAGGCAGCAACGGTTTCTCATATGATGTAGCTCAGAAACATGCACAAATGAAGAGTTTCCATAGCAATGCCCTGTAGAGTGTGGCACTAAGCTCCATATGCCAATCATGTTTATTACTGGCAAGCCAAATGTTGCAAATGCAGGGCTCTAGTCTTGCACAAATGGCAGAAATAATGTTTTGATACAATATCCTACTGAGGCTGTGTCCTAAATCACAGGTGAAATAATATAAAATCAGAGGATATTATACTGCTACCATTGTGAATACCTGCAACAAGTAAATAAAAATGGATGAATTTTGTATCAGTCTACATATGCACACACACACATATGCACAGATCAGTGGTGGGTTGTTCAGACTGGTTATATAGAACCGGTAGTAAAACCGGTGAGAGGCTCCGCCTACTGACCTGGACGTCATCATAAGTGATCTGCGCATGCGAGCCAAGTGAGGGCGCGTGCGGGGGCACGATGCAAACCGGTAGTAAAGGTAAGTAGAACCCACCTCTGGCACAGATGCATACATTTGCTTAAGCCAGCTCAATGATGTGTTTTAATTATCATCTGCTCTTTCACAGCTAGACGGCTTTATGGTAGGCATTACTTCACCAGGACTATAGCAATAAAATCGGTTACTCCCATGGTATGGTTAGAGACTCTACTGAGCATTTGGCAAAATAAAATAATACAAAATGGCTGCTTCCCAATATACCAAGAGGGTAAATTTGGTTTTAAAATATTAGGAAACTTGCACTTTCCCCTTCTTTACTCCCAATTACTGGCTTTTTTTTTTTTTTTGGCAGTGCCAGGATGCATGGATTACTATGTTGGGAATAAAAACGTTGGATGAGTCCATAAATATTGCCATAGTATGATTTGTTGGATTTTTGTATATTACATATTTGAATGGTATGGCTCTTGGCTTGGTGTGATGCAGAACTAGGCCACAATGGCTTTCCCCATAAATTAGGGTTAACAGAAGTATGAATTAGGTAGTGGTGTTTTAGCTACCAGAAGGCACATTCAGCTGTACAATCTAGAAGGCTCTCTGAAGGCTGCCAAATGCAAAATGGAACTAGAGGCCATATTTGCCTCATGGCTTGCAAGTTGCCCATCCCTTGGAAATTGTGGTATCCAAACTCAGGTTTTCACCAAACCTTCTACTTATTCCAAGGCCAAAAAAGTCAAACAAAGTAACAATCTAATACATTCAAGCTATCTATCTGAAAAATACTACAATTAATTCATTTAATTTAGAGAAGTAGTTTTATCTTTTGTTTATTATAAGGACAAGATCCTTACATATATTCTGAGGAATGTCTACCCAGTTTTCCCCAAAATAAGACATCCCCTGATAATAAGCCCAATCGGGCTTTTGAGCGCTTGGCAATAAGGCCAAGCGCTTATTTCAGAGTTCAAAAAAATATAAGGCAGGGTCTTATTTTCAGGGAAACAAGGTATATCTCTTTCGTAACACATATCGAATTATAATGAGGAGTAACTCTTTTTAAGATCCTGTGAAGGATAAAAGTTTATCCAGAGTGATTTTGAAACTGTGTCACATGTAAACTGATCCTTCAAGATCCTTATCTGCAAATGATGGGATATTTTTCCATTGTACGTCATAAGGATAAAAGCAGTCTAAAGTCTCAAGTTACCCATTGGCATAGGATAAAACCTATAAAGTTGAGGAAAGAGTTTATTGGGTCATAAAAAATAAACAAGTCTGCCGTTCCCTGCTACAGTAGTTAGAGCAGCAAAATACTTTTAAATGAAAACTGATAGACAGTTTAAAATCTAATATACTTTAGTTCTTTTAACATACTGTAAGTACTACTTGCTATCAGGCATTGGTGCATTATGTATCATCCACACTCACATTATATATATTAAAAAGCATTTCAACTAAATTCAGTTTGCTTTAACTCTGGAAGGTGCATAAATTAACTTTATTTAATTTTAATTAAATGTAAATATAAGTGAAATAGAAAAAACACCATGAAGCTATATATTTATTCTCATGTTTCACTCCTAAGAACTGTTATGGTTCGGCTCAGAAAGATTAAAGGTGCCACAAACAGGCTAATAGTTGGTCTACAAAGACTGAATCAGAAGGTCAGAAATATAATTGGGCCAGTGTTACCATATGCATATGTTATTGATCATAATGGCATCAAAATGACATTGCAAACTCCACCCTTTCATACTTACATGAGAATGGTATACATAATGGTATGAAAGGTTTGTGTTGCCTACCTTTTATCACTCCCTCCAGCCCATGGCTACAAGCTTTTCACATCCTCAAAGGACAATCTGAATTCCATTCATTAGAATTTATAAGAATGGAGTAAAACTAGGCTCATAAACTAAACTTGACTCATACCCAGAAATGATGACATTGTAACTATGAATGAATAAGCCAGGTCTGGTGCAGACCTAAGGAAGATAAGGCATGATCCAGAGGGCATCCATGGGCTGTATTAGCTATCCTATTACAATCTTCAATTCAACATTCATTTGATAATTCAGCTGCAGACCTAAAGCATTATTCAGTCTTGCCAGTGAATTATGATTGGCCTTCAGAATAAAATTAATTCTCCCTGTATTGACAGGTGAGAATTAATTTTGCCTTACAAAGGAAAGAGACAAGGTGTAGCTGTATGGATAGCCACCAGTGCTCTCTGTGACAATTAATTTTTTGCTTTAAGAGTTCAGAATTATAATGAGAGGCTGTTGGGGTTTTTTTTTTTTTTTTTGTTCCTTCTGTTCAATCGTGTCCATTTCTTGGAGTCTGTCTGGACAAGTTCCTGCAGTTTTCTTGGCAAAATTTTCAGAAGTTGTTTGTCTTTGCCTGTTTCCTAGGGCTGAGAGTGAGAGTGACTGACCCAAGGTCATCCAGCTAGCTTTGTACCTAAGGCAGGACTAGAATTCACAGTCTCCCAGTTTCTGTCTTGGTGCTTTAAACACTACATCCAACTGGCTGTCTATAATGAAAATAATCATGCGTAAATTTTGTACATTTAATATGAAGTGTGATAACATCTTATACCACAATGATTTACAGTAAAACAGATGCACTTGCAAAACATTGCTACGAGGGCAATAGGTTGAAATTTTGCTTGATGGGGATTAACCCTAATCGTAATAGGAATGCATATTTAGATTTCATGCTTGGTTAATTTGTAGGCAGCAAAGAGCAATTGGTGTTAACCAGCGTGCTGGTATATTGCCCACAGTGCTACTAACTTGTTAATCAAGAGTTAAAAATAGATCACAGTAAGTGAAGTGAACTGGCTAGCTAGATCCATTTCTTTTTGCTTTTAATACAAAATAGCACAGAACGCTGCAGATGGTCTCAGTTTGATTAAATAGGAATAATTTCATGCAGATATAGAAGGAGAGATAGAAACACAGAACACATGTATTTTATTTATTTATACTTCTCTGCTGCTCCAGGCCAACAGAATTATAGCTAAAACTGATTCTGGAAATAATCTTGCCTACCCCCCCTCCCCCGTTTCACATAATGAGAAGGTTGATAACCTCATTTCTGTGCTTGCATAGACCCCCACAGAAGCCTTCAAGTATGGGTCTCAAAAGCTTTTAAGAGTTGTTATCAAATTGTAATTTCAGTTAACAGGAAAATATTACTTGCACAGCAGGAAAACAAGCATCTTTGCTACAGTATATTTAATCCAGTATAAATGAAATCAATCACTTTAAAGGTTTTGTCCCAACCTCATCTACCATTTTGAGGGAAAGCGGAAAAGATATGTGCAGCATTCAGTTCAGAAAAAACGTTTGCACCATAAATAATCATACTCTTGCAGAAAAGTGAATTTGTCCTGGAAAATTTCAGCAGGAGATTGGCAATTCTTCATAAATTAGCCTGTAGAATTTGAGACTCACCAATTCAGAGAAATAGCTACAGCCCATCATCGGTGGCATTGGTGGCCCAACATTTGTTTTTGTGGTCTCAGGCAAATATCAAGAGTGAAGTTTGCTGGATTTTATGGATGACATATTGGAACTTATTGATAGTTGAAAAAGAGGGATTCAAGATAAAGACAAGAGAACAATTAGTAAGTGAAGGATTTGTTTGTGACTGGTTTAATTATTATAGAATTTTTGAAAGATTTAAACTTGATTAAAAAAAAGTTTACTTTCACAGGAACTACATCTGACCTGGATGTCAATTTATGTTCTGGAGATGACCACTTTATCACTAAAGTATATAAAATGTTACCCAAGATGAATCTGGAAGGCGAATATGTCAAAGATTTTATGGTAAAATTGGCAAAAAAACCTTTGGGTATAACATAATCAGTGATGGGCTTCAGCCAGTTCGCACCACTTCAGGAGAACCGGTTGTTAACTTTCTGAGCAGTTTGGTGAACTGGTTGTTGGAAGAAATCATTAGGGCAGAGAACCGGTTGTTAAATTATTTGAATCCCACCACTGAACATAATGCTAGATAAGTGGGAGAATGTATGGATTAATAGACTAAAATGTACATTGAATTAGAGCTTGGAAGAAGATTTCTATAAAATGATGTTTCATTGGTAAAGACAGACTAGTGAAAAGGTATAAAGGGACTTCTAAAATGTCTTGAAAATATGTGAAAACAGTCTGGATAAACATAATAATGATAACACAGAAAATATTTAAGATAGAAGTATTACTAAAACCTGAATCTTTTCTTTTAGGTATTATTTTCCAATTGAAAAATAATTTGGGGTGCAATTTCTTCACATGGTGAGTGTGACTGCTGTGAGGATTGTACTTGCCAAGCACTGGAAAAGAAAAGAGATGTCAATTGTTGAAGAATGGATTTTAAAATTGACTGAATTAGCAGAGATGGTGAAATTAACTGCTTTGATCAGACATAATAGACTAGACAGTTTTATAAGAGACTGGAAACTGTTTGTGGACTTTCTGTGTGTTAAATACAATAACAGATGGTTATTAGACGGATTTGAAGATTAGTGTAATGTTTAGTTTAACCTGTTGAGTGTTTTATATATACAGTAATAGTAAACAGTAAACAGTAAACACACACACACACACACACGTATGTGTGTGTATATGTGTGTGTGTATATATGTGTGTGTGTATATATGTGTGTACATATGTATGTGTGTATGTTTACACACACATATACATGCACATACCAGTGGTGGGTTGCCCCCGGTTCTCACCAGTTCTATAGAAGTAGTAAAACCGGCAGGAGGCTCCGCCCACCAACCCCGATGTCATCAAAATGCTTCTGCACATGCGCAGAAGCTTCTGCACATGCACGTAGTCCCGTTGCGAACCAGTAGTAAAGGTAAGTAGAACTCACCCTTGACACATACATACACACGGTATATATATTTACTTTTACTTTTTGCAAATATATATACCTGTATTTGTAAAAGGGAAGGATAATTTATTGTTTTTTCTTTTTTTCAGCATCCAGCCCGGGTGGATTCTATATGTTTAATGTTAAGTTATTTTACTTTATTTGATATTTGGGTCATCTTTTCTCCTTTTTTGTACACCAATCTTCTTTCTTTTTTGTTGTTAGTGCTGGGTGTATGTTTTTTGTTTGTTTGTTTTTCTGTTTTATATTTTATCCTTTATGATAAAAACAAAATAAATATGTTTAAACAAGAGTGAAGTTTATTGGCATTGTACTGAGTATCTCCCATGTACAGTCAGTCGGTGGACTACATTTAGCTGGTAAGGAGAAATGGTGATTATATCTGCATTAAAGAAATGAAATGCTATAATCTTTTGGGGAATTATTTATAAAATATGCTCTGCTAGTTTAATAACCTGCATCTGTCTGTGTATGGATGTCTGCAAAACTACAATAAATTAAAATTTAAAATCAGCTGTCTGAAGTATAGCATTTCCACTGCACCCTTGCACATTTTTTAAAAAAAATTTGATTTATATGTCGCTCTTCTCCGGAGACTCAGGGCGGCTTACAATGCGTTAAGCAATAGCCTTCATACTTTTGTATATTTATACAAAGTCAGCTTATTGCCCCCACAAACTGGGTACTCATTTTACCTACCTTAGAAAGGATGGAAGGCTGAATCAACCTTGAGCCTGGTGAGATTCAAACTTACAGTAATTGCAGACAGCTGGTGTTAATCTCAATGTTTTTAGTCTGCTGAGCCACCAGGCCCTTTTTGTGCCTGGTTTTCCAAGCTTAATAGTGTGTTGTCTCAAGGTTAAGAAAGATAACATGTTGGATCTTCCCTTCAGTGTTCAGTGGCTTTATAATCTTGCCCGGGGTTTTCAAACTTTTTCAGACAAAAGAATTTATTAGTTAAAATTAAAAATAAAAATCTCAGAACCTTGATCAAGAGGCTGTCTTCAAGTGAACTTTTAAAAATTTATTTAATGATAATAGTCTCCAACGGAACACAACAAGCTCTTGTGAAACACTAGGTTTTTATGGAACACAGTTTAAAAACCCATGACCTAGCTTACAGTCATGATTTTATACATTGATTTTTTTCAATGTATAAGTGATAAATGATCATGAATTTTTAAATTTTTTTACTCCTGCGTGATTTCTATTTTCAGAGGTGAAACCCTACATATATTTATAAATTGTAACTCAAGAGCCATTGATGTCATTGTATCAGGAACTACATGGAAATATTTGGGAGAAGACTATTAAGTGCATAAACATATGGTAAAGGTTCCCCTCGCACATATGTGCTAGTCATTCCTGACTCTAGGGGGCGGTGTTCATCTCTGTTTCAAAGCCAAAGAGCCAGCGCTGTCCAAAGACGTCTCCATGGTCATGTGGCCAGCATGACTAAATGCCAAAGGCACACAGAACGCTGTTACCTTCCCACCAAATGTGGTCCCTATTTTTCTACTTGCAGTTTTACGTGCTTTCGAACTGCTAGGTTGGCAGAAGCTGGAACAAGTAATGGGAGCTCACCCCATTACGCGGCACTAAGGATTCAAACTGCTGAACTGCCGACCTTTCGATTGACAAGCTCAGCATTTAGCCACTGAGCTACCATGTCCCTTAAACATAAACATATTTACTGTTTAAACTAATTCTCTCTTATGTTGGCTTGATTATAAACCAATTTAAGAAAATCCTGCCAAAAGTGAGACATTTTAGCAACAGTGTGCAAGGTTTTCAGTCTGAGTATCCTTCCAGAGAACAACCTCCTTGCTTCTGTGCCTTTCCACTTTTTATTCTATTTTGTGCAAAGTGATAAAATACAGCATCACTGGATTTAAATATGCACACAAGCATACACATAAGGAAAAGTTTACCTTGCTCAATACCTTGCTCAATAGTGGTGACTGTGAAAGGGATATTGGAGTCCTAGTGGACGACCAATTAAATATGAGCCAACAGTGTGCAGCAGTTGCCAAAAAAGCCAACACAGTTCTAGGCTGCATAAACAGAGGGATAGAATCAAAATCATGTAAAGTGTTAATACCACTTTATAATGCCTTGGTAAGGCCACGCTTAGAATACTGCATCCAATTTTGGTTGCCACAATGTAAAAAAGATGTTGAGACTCTAGAAAGAGTGCAGAGAAGAGCAACAAAAATGATTAGGGGACTCTAGGATAAAACATATAAAGAATGGTTGCTATAATTGGATATGTCTAGTCTTATGAAAAGAAGGGCTAGGGTTGACATGATAACAGTGTTCCAATATCTCAGGGGCTGCCACAAAGAAGAGGGAGTCAAACTATTTTCCAAAGCACCTGAGGGTAGAACAAGAAGTAATGGGTGGAAACTAATCAAGGAGAGAAGCAACTTAGAACTAAGGAGAAATTTCCTGACAGTTAGAACAATTAATCAGTGGAACAACTTGCCTCCAGAAATTGTAAACGCTCCAACACTGGAAATTTTTAAGAAGAGATTAGATAACAATTTGTTTGAAGTGGTGTATGGTTTCCTGCCTAACCAGGGGGTTGGACTAGAAGACTTCAATGTCCCTTCCAACTTTGTTAAATTATTAATTATTAATTATAAAAAAGTGAAAATCTCAAAGAAAAATAGTATTTTTTAAAAAAATAAGTCAAGTTTCAAAAGAACAATATTTATTTGCAAAGAAAGTGGTTATTGGGACACTGGGTATCATATCAAAAAGTCTTGGACAGCACTTATAAAATATGAGCATTAATAAAATCTCCATTTGTTGATTACAAAACTGCTCGGTTTGAAACAAAGTGGAGACTGTTAAGGGACTAATTAATGGAGTGACTGTGTGAACTGCTCTAATATTGGCTATATTGGGACATAACTGGGACATTGGGATTTGGACAGATTACTGAGTAAAATTCTAAATTTATTAAAATAAGGCAAAATGGGACTGCAAAGGGAAATAAATGTTTTACTAAAAGGAATTTTATTGATGCTCCAAGGTACACGGGAAATGATGACAAGGAACCATAGGGAGATAAAAGAATTGATTCATGATATAGTTGTGAGACCAGAAAATTATGACCAAAAGATATTGAACAACAAACATGAAATTCAGGAAACAGAAAATAAAATAGAAAGAACTGAGGAAAGGACAGGGGAGGGAAAACAACAAATGATACAAAAAGATAAAAAAGAAGAGACAGTCAAAGCTGAAATTGAAATGGTGAATTACACTTCAAGAAATCAAAAGTTAGGAGGGGATACACAGAAAGACACCCCGGAAGTGAGGAAAAGATATTTGAAAGGCGTATTGAAAATTCAAAAGAATGAGGAAGCGGTAGAGACAGAAGAAATACTTAGATCAAACATGAACGAGATAAGAAGATACAAGATCCCATGGGAGAAGTATGGGAGATGGGCCAAGAAGTCAACAAGAGTTGAAATACGAAAACGGGCAAAAGATGAGGGATAAATGCAGAATACTGTTTAACATAGGAGCTATACCATTAAGAATTAGTATTAAGATAGAAATTAGAAATGGGGAAAATATTACTTTTTTAATCTATTCTATTAATGGGTAGGAAATAGTAGCAGAAGTTAGAAATCTACATATGTAAACAAAGATGAAATAATTTGTGTAACTGAATAATGAATATTGAATAATTAAGATAAGTAAACCCTAAGATTATTCAGAGGTTAATGGTTATTAATGTGTTATTTATTTGATGTTTATAATACTTGATATTATTATTAATAGATTATAGATAAAATAGAACAGAGGGCCTAATCAAATAACACAAAATTCTCAACAGTAAAGATGAAGATAAATAGGTATTGAGAATAATAGTCAACTATTGTGTGTATAAGATTCACTATCTGTATTCAACAGAGACTGTAGAGATTGTACCCAGATGGTATACTGTTATTATGAATATAGAAATGTTATTCATATCCAAGAAAATTGTACAATAAATAATAATAATAATAATAATAGAACTGGTTGGATTCACACATATACTACACCAACACATTATGACAACCTAGGGTCTTGGGAGGAACCTGATGCAAATGAAAGCCAACACCAACTAAAGACCTGGCAATTGGGATTTCACATTGCTGTATATAAGAATAATAACTTGATAGGTGGATAGAATTGCCATATCTAGTCTAAATATCTGGTTGACTGTGTGACCAGCAACAACAACAATCATAATACCAAAAAGACAAAACTGGCCTATAAAAAAGACCAAATGAAGAATGGAAGTGAGACATGGTAAGGCAAAGTATTACATGGCCAGTATATTTAAAATAAAAAAAAAAAGGAAGCAAAGCAGGTAAGAACAAGACTTGGCAATTGTTAAGAGCAGAAAAATTGATAAACAAACAGAGGGACTAATTTTGGCTGCACAAAACTAAGCCTTAAGAACAAATGCATTCAGAGCCAGAACTTGGAAGACAGAAGCAGGCAGCAAATACAAGAAATACCATTTGCCTGCAAGCATGTAGTGGTAGGTAATAGAAAATGAAGAAGCTAAAGTGCCCTGGACTTTGGAATTCAAGCAGACAAGCAGTTGTCAGACTTAACAATTGTTGATAAGAAAGACAAAATAATCTGGATAGTGGATGTTGCAGTACTTATAGACAACAGAATAGATGAGAAAGAACTGAAGAAAATCACAAAATACAAAGACTTGTAAATTGAAGTAGAACAATTGTGGCAAAAGAAAACAAAGATAGTACCAATGGTAATAGGCGCCTATTGCAAGGGTGAAATCCAGCAGGTTTTGACAGGTTCTGGAGAACCGGTAGCAGAAATTTTGAGTAGTTCGGAGAACTGGCAAATACCACCTCTGACTGGCCCCAGAATGGGGTGGGAATGGAGATTTTGCAATATCCTTCCCCCAGGAGTGGGGAGGGAATGGGGATTTTGCAGTATCCTTCCCATTGGAGTTGGGTGGAAATGGAGATTTTCCAGTACTTTTCCCCTGCCATGCCCACCAAGCCACACCATGCCCACCAAGCCACGTCCACAGAACCGGTAGTAAAAAAAATTGGATTTCACCACTGACCTATTGGGTACAATCACAAAACATCTGGAACACCATTGGCACTGACAAAATCCCCACCAGTTAATTGCAAAACGCTGCTTTACCTGGAACAACTTTCATCCAGTGATGATTTCTTTAACACCATCAAACAACACATCAACTTTTCCCAGGTCCTTAAGGAAGGATTGGATAGATGGATAAAAATGTCAAATATACTCTAAACATCTGGCTGACTGTGCGACGAAGCAGAATAATAATAATAATGTACTTTGGAAGTGGAGCAGAAAAACGTATCCTGAGATCTGGGGTTTCGTAGTGGCAGGGGGATTAAAAAAGGGTCACGCACCATCTGTTTCTGTTTTGCAGAAATGGTAGTCTGCTGTTCTACTGATGGGACAACACTGCAGTGCAGATCAGCTCTAAGAAAAGTCTAGTTAGGAGTTCTTTGCCTGGGAAATGATATAAAACAGCAGATCATTTCTGTTTATTTCTCATTCTTAGTATTGCCACTTTATAACAGCCACCGGGATGACAGTTTTGTACATTTTCTAATATTTTTCCTAATGCTAATTACTGTTTATTTTATTGATGTTAGTATCTTCTAATTAATTTAAATTGTAACCCACCCAGATAACTGTTTATTGGATGGATTAAAACTACAATAAATAAATAAACCATAGAGTCATTCGAGTACATCTTCATTTAATTAAAACTTAATACATAAATCCAAGTTCATAACTTGTGAATATCAGCTGCTGGAGCATAAACAGCAAAGGAGGTAGATTTCTTGGAGAAGAGTTCCTGTAGTTTTTTAAGAGTGTAACAGAACTATTGGTTAATTATAGCAGCGATCCTCTTTCTGGCATGGTGAACTGGCAGCGGGGAGAGGGGAGGGTTTGGGGTGACCAGCAGTGCATGCATGAGCACGCACAACTCCATTTGCACAAGTGGGGGGCACATGCGGTATTTCTGAGTGGGCCACAGCCTGGGGGTTGGGGACCCCTGATTTACAGGTTGTCCTTTTGTAGACATTTTCAAATATAGGTAAAGGTAAAGGTTCCCCTCGCACATATGTGCTAGTCGTTCCTGACTCTGGGGGTGGTGCTCATCTCCGTTTCAAAGCCGAAGAGACAATGGTATCCGAAGACGTCTCCATGGTCATGTGGCCAGCATGACTAAATGCCAAAGGTGCACGGAACACTGTTACCTTCCCACCAAAGGTGGTCCCTATTTTTTTACTTGCATTTTTTACGTTCTTTCGAACTGCTAGGTTGGCAGAAGCTGGGACAAGTAATGGGAGCTCACCCCATCACGTGGCACTAGGGATTCGAACCACTGAACTGCCGACCTTTCGATCGACAAGCTCAGCGTCTTAGCCACTGAGCCACCACCTCCCTGTTATTTTCAAATATAGGCTGGATGATTATCTAAATATCTATAGAGATTATGTAGCTGGGGCTACATTATAATGATTCTTTCATGTCTCTGAAAGAGTAGCTGAGAACTCTTCCAAAACTGTGATCATATTACAGGTAGTCCTTGACTTGCAATAGTTAGTTTAGTGATCATTCAAAATTATAACAGCACTGAAAAAAGTGGCTTATGATCATTTTTCATACTTATGACCGTTGCAGCATCCCCCTGGTCACATGATCAAAATTCAGATGCTTGGCAACTGACTCATATTTATGATGGGGGCAGTGTCCCAGGGTCATGTGATTCCCTTTTGCAACCTTCAGACAAAGTTAATGGGGAAGCCAGATTCACTTAACATCCGTGTTACTAACATAACAATTGCAGTGATTCACTTAACAACTGTAGCAAGAAAATAATAAAATGAGGCAAAATTCACTTAACAACTGTTTTGCTTAGCAACAGAAATTTGGGGCTCAATTATGGTTGTGAGACAAGGACTTTCTGAATTTGTTTGGATTCCTGCCATTGCAAAATAAAAACAACACCTGTTGTTCTATTTTCTTAGAAACTTTTTCTATGATTTTGAATGTTGTCCTCTTTCCGTCTAATCCTCTCCCTTTCTTTGAATAAGTTTAGGATTTAGACTCTGATTCAATTAATGTTCCTCAAGATTTATGAAATAGGGTGAAATTTGCACATGATTTTTTAAAGACTGATTATGAGATATTGTCCCATGCCTAGAGGTGGGCTGCTGGGAATTCGCAGTGGTTTGGGAGAACCTCTAGCTAAGATTCTGTGCAGTTCACAGAACCCCCAAATCCCACTCCGCCCCGCCCCGCCCCTCCCAGGAGTCTCCACCTGGTCCATTTTGGATACAGGTAAGTACAGGGCATGCACAGAGACTTGGGGAAGATGAAAAACAGGCCTACTGGAAGTTCGGGAAGAACTCCCAGAGAACCTCCGGAGCCTGGAGAGGCCATTTTCGCCCTCCTGGAGGCTCAAAGGAAGCCTCTGGAGCCCGGGGAGGACAAAATCGCCTCCCCCCCACTACTGTGGTGCAGGAGGCCGACTAGATCATGCCCAACATGCCCACATCCAGCCAGCAAGTGGGCAGAGAATCTCTTGCTAAAATTTTTGAAGTTCACCCCTGCCCATACCTGGCATCAGCTTTTTGGTAGATTTAAGCAAGGAAGTGTGCATGTATTTAGATGGAGCCATGCCTGAAATATTCCCATCCATAACTCAAAATATTGTACCAATAAGTGCAGGGCAATTAATTCTGAGCCATGATTAATGTGAGGACTTTAAATTCTGCACTATATCTACCCTGATATAATGAACAATAAAGATAACTTTCTTTATGACTCCTGAATATTGAGTCTAAGATACTACAGCAGGATACAGATAATAATTAGCCACTGTAATGTTGAAAAAAAAAAAGCCTAGATTCTTTTGTTTCAACAGGTTGAAATTTTCTGTGCCATTAATGTTTGTACTCAGCATTTATTTCCATTACTGCACTGGATGCATCTTGATATTTGCTTGCAAAGAGTTCATTTCTGCCATTCGTTTCCTCCCCTATTTCATATACATATTGGGGAGGGGGGGCTTCATTTATCTGCTGCAAGAAACACACTAAACTTTGGACATCAGCACAAGCAAAGTATGAAAAAGATAAACCAGTTCAGATTGGAAAATGAAATGAATATGTTGTAATCTTTATAGTGCCATTGTACAGCTGTATCTATGAAGAAATAAGTTCTTTGGAATAAAAGTGTCCTTTTTCCTGGTATAATGTAATAATTTAAACAACCACTGCGTGAGACTACCAGAAAAGCAAATCTTTTTATATGATAAATGTCAATTATTTGCATCCAAGTCCTATATATTTGTCTTAATGGTAAATCAAAATCAGAATCAAAATCAGGTTAATATTAGATTCATTATTTGCTGTTAATGTCATATCCTGGTGCCTTGAGGCTGTGAGGGTCTAGATGGGGAACAACATGCTTCTCCTGAACCCTGGCAAGACTGATAGTCTTTAGGTTGCTCCAAATCTGAGACTTTACCATCTTTGGTACTTGTTGGACTGACACTGCCCCAAACAGACCTAGTGCATAACTTGGGGGTCTTCCTGGAGCCACAGCTCCTGCTTGAGGAGTAGCAGTCATGGCCACAAGCATAACTTTGTATTGTGCAATAGTTGAACCCATTCCTGGATTGTGACGCTTTACTCACAGTTACTCATATCCAGATCATCTCCCCAATGGACTACTACAATGCATTCTACATGGGGCTGCCCTTGAAGAGTATCCAGAAGTTCCAGATGGTACAAAATGCAGTGGCCTAGGCAATTATCTGTGCCTCTTGGAGGGCACATGTTACATTTCTGTTCCAGGACATAGGTTATCATTTGTTTACATGTCTAATTCAAGGTGCTAGTTTAAAGCACTGCATGGCATGGGGCCAGGTTATTTGAGGGACCGCCTCTTCCCAATTACATCTGCTTAACCCATTAGGCCTTGGAAGATAGGCATGTTGCAGGTCCCAATCACTAAAGAATTTGGTCTGACAAGACCAGGAGACATGTCTTTTCTGCTGCAGCACCTGTCCTTTAGAACATTATCTACCCTGTGATGAGGTTATTCCAATGCTTATGATCTTCTAGAAAGCTCTCAGAACATGTTTTTTTAAAATCAGGCCTGAGGATCACCTGGTAGCAAGGAACTGTACAGTGGTTGCATCATGCTTAACATTCTAATTTTGCCCATCTCACCATCTTGGTTGCCGATTTGCTTCCTGGTGCAATTCAAGGTGCTGGTTGTCATCTCTAAAGCCCTTCATGGCTTGGGATCAGGTTATCTGAAGGACCGTTTCTTGCCGGTCACATCTACCCGAACCATCAGGGTGGGGAGGGAGGGAATATTGCGGGGCCCATCCCCAAGGGAGATACACCTGGTGGGACCCAGAAGAAGGGCCTTCTTCATGGTGGCTCCTTCTCTCTGGAACATAATTTAAATTGTCTTTTAAACAATTTAAATTGTTGTTTAAATTGTCACGGGCCAAATTATTTAATCAGATTTTATACTGTTTTTAAATTTTGTAATTTATGTGTTTTATCTGGCTGTTCACCACCCTGAGTCCTGCGGGAGTAGGGCAGTATATAAATCTAATAAAATCAAAATCAAAATCAAATCATTCCCCCAAAGATTAGAACAGCCCCCACTCTAATTCTCTTCTGGAAGACCTGGTTCTTCCAGTGGTCCTGGGGAACCCAGAATGGGATGGAGCCCATTAAATGGCTCATGTGATCGGCTGTCGCTGGGGCAGGCAGTGGGGGTGATTTTATTACATTAATTTATTGATTTTTTATTAGTAAATAATAAAATAAAATTATTTATTAGTAAATAATAAAATAAATAAAAACCACTAATAAAATGTGGTTTTTATATTCTGTAAGCCGCCTTGAGTCACCATGGGTGAATAGGCGGCAATATAAATTTAATAATAATAATAATAAAATGATTAATTTAGTTGGTAATGTAACATGTGTAAATTTTGGTTTTGTGGTATGCCACCCATAAGTACCTTATCTGAGATGGGTAGTCATCTAAATTTGATTAAATAAATAAATACTTTATATCAAGTCATGTTTTTCTTATCTGCAAGTTACTAAAGTAATCAGTTGATTGGTTATAGAATATGCCAAGCCATTAACTATGTTTTACAAGCCCCAATATTTTGATTCACATAATTTAAAACTAATTAGCAACATAATAATTTAACAGAATAGGCAAACCCAGCCTGGATCAAACATCTTTGTGTGGCAGCTGATTCATAGCATCCTCTTAATATTTTATGCAAAAATTAGCATCTTCAACAGATCAAAAACCAAAGAAATGTGTCATTAATAATGCTGTAAGATTTGGGAAGAGATCAAACAGTACAATAAGGTATCTTTTAGTTGTGTGATTCTGTGGGGTAGAATTAGAGGTTAGATTGCAAAAGATAAATTTCACACAAAATGTGAATACATCATCCAAAATGACAATGGCCGGAAAATATTTTACAAAGAAAAAGACATTTTAGAGAACAAGCCAAATCTTTCTCGCCTTTTTTCCAATTTCGGAGTCACAATGTTATGTTTATAACAATGTTTTTCACATTTGGCAACTTTAAGATGTGTGAACTTCAACTCTTAGATATAAATTGATATACAAGACATAATGAAGGATATAAAATTTATGTAGATCTGACTGTTTCATACAGATTACTTCAGATCAGAGGTGGGTTTCAGCAGGTTCTGACCAGTTTTGGAGAACCCGTAAATACCACCTCTGACTGGCCCCACCCCCATCTATTCTCTGCCTCCCAAGTCCCAGCTGATTGGGAGGAAATGGGGATTTTGCAGTAACTTTCTCCTGGAGTGGGGAGGGAATGGCGATTTTACAGTAACCTTCCCCTGCCACACCCACCAAGCCATGCCCACCAAGCCACGTGCACAGAACTGGTAGTAAAAAAAATTGAATCCCACCACTGCTTCAGATGATCATCTGATTGTTTATTGAATCAAGATTTCACCTTATTTGTAATGCAAATATAATAAGTTATGCTCAGCCTACAGAAAATTTCTTTGGAGTAAGCAAAGGAGTACATATTGTATGATCTTTGGAGCAAAGGAGTATGCACTGTATAACAGAAGTAATAATGTCTTGTATTGATGAGTTTGCATCATTTGCAGCAAATTCATATTCTTTGCAAAGACTGTTGGTACTGATGATCACATAACAGCAGTAGCAGAGAATATCAGTTCCCTGGGATTTTTCCATCAGCAGTTTGTGGTAGCAGCTAATCAGATGGTGGATTGGAAGAGAGCAAATAAAGTCCAGTGAGAATGGATCAAAATGCCCAGATATAGCCCATAAATATGAATAGGCAGGTCTTCTGCTTCTCTGACATGAGTTCCCCCCGCCTCCCCGTGGAATGAAATAGTTACTTCTCTCTTTTAAAAACAAAGCTATCTGTAGGATTGTAAGACAAGAGTAGGAAATTATGAAACTTGATCTTTAATAACCAACTCATATAGAGAGAAATTGAACATTTTTCTCTCTGTGTTGATAGAGATACAATTTTTTGTAGGAGACCATACAGTTGAAAATACATATAAAATAGAATTCTGCAATAACCTAATTCTAAGGCAGTGCACAATTGATAAGAAGGAGTAAAACCTGGGAGCAACAAATTGCTGCTTTCCAGAAATATTAGATTACAATTTCCATCATATCCTGGCAGATTGGCTGAAGGCATCTCCCTAGTTACCACCAGTAAAATGTCAGGAGAGAGCTGAAGATCTTGATCCATGTCAAAGCACAACCTTTCATGTACCTGGACCAGGGTGACACAGAGGGATTTAAAACAAGCCTTGCAGGGGATTTATGCTTTGAAATGGAGTCTCAGTTTTTGCGACTATTTCCAATCCAGGAAGATGAAGCATTCTTTAAAGTATTTATATGTTTTCTGTTCTAATATTCCAAGATGACCGAAAATGAAATTTAAAACTAAACATTTCAGAACACAAGAAACAAATGATAGATAACACATGATGCCATTGACACAGAATTAAAAACCTCTATTCCATTCTTTGAAAACACAGCATTCAGGCAATGAGCTTTAAAATACCAGCCTCTAAAACATCAAATATTTGCGGGGGGGAAGGGGGGAGTCTGAACATGAGGCCTGAAAATTCAATTTTCTTAAGGATGGTTCCAGTTATTAACAGAGCAACTATTATCTGAACTGATTGAAGTGTTTGAAAAAACTTCAAAAGCAACATCATATAGCAGATGGTATTAACCTAATCTGCAGGATGCCAAGGCAGATATGAAAGTGACCAAATCATTTCTGCCTAACAAGAGGACGATATTCAGTCTTGGTACCTTTCCAGAACTATACAGGTAGTCCTTGACTTGCAACCACAATTGAGCCCAAAGTTTGTTTGTTAAGTGAGTTTTGCCCCATTTTATGACCTTTCTTGCCACAATTGTTAAGTGAACCATTGCAGTTGTTCAGTTGGTAACATGGTTGTTAAGTGAATCTGGATTTCCCATTGACTTTGCTTGTCAGAAAGTTGGGAAAACTGATCATGTGACTCTGGGACACTGCAATCCAGTGGTGGGTTGCTACCAGTTCACCCCAGATCAGATAGCGGTGGTGGCGGGAGACTCCGCCCACCCTCCCAGACGCTTCTGCGCATGTGCAGAAGCATCACATGCACGCATGTACACAAGCATGCACGCGCCCACAAGCAAACCAGTAGCGATAGGAACTGAATCCCACTACTGCTGCAATCATCATAAATATGAACCAGTTGCCAGAGATCCAAATTTTGATCATGTGACCAAGGGGATGCTGCAACAGCTGTAAGTGTGAAAAATGGTCATAAGTCACTTTTTTCAGTGCTGTTGTAACTTTGAACAGTCACTAAATGAACTGTTGTAAGTCAAGAAATATCTGTCCTTTGGATTTTGAGTAAAGAAAAAAGATGATTGGATTTAGCAGAATTCATCCTTTTCATCACTTCAAATGCAAATTGGTTTCTTGCTCTCAAGTTAAATCATGGGTGCTTTCTCCTTGATTGTTAGGAATAGGGAGAAGAAAGATGATTAAATTTCACCCACCATTTGCAAGACATTAGGTGCCATGGTAGTACAGTGCTTAGAATGCTGTATTGCAGGGTAATTCAGCTCACTGCCAGGAGTTCGATCCTGACAGGCTCAAGGCTGACTTAGCCTTCCCTCTTTCTGAGCTCAGTAAAATGAGGATCCAGATTGTTGGGGGGAGTATGCTAACTCTGTAAACTCTGTTAACTACTGTTGTAAAGCACTATGAAGTGGTATATAAGTTCAAGTGCTATTGCTATTGCTATTATTGTAGAGACAATGATCACATTTTTGAGGGCTTTCAAGCCTTAAGAAGTACTGTTCCAGGACAATTTACAGAAATTTGAGAATCAAGAGTTCAGGTCAAGATTGTGGAAACATCTTGACCAGCCAGCCCCTGAACCTGTAACTATGTCAATGTCTCTAAGCTGAGTTTTCCAAATATATTTTTAAACATTCAAATAAAAAAAGTACCTTATCCCTGTAAATCTTTGCCCAACCGACTGTTTAAATGCCTGAGGACTTTATAAAGGGTGCTTTAAAGCAATCATATAAATTTCCATCACTACAAGTAATCCAGTTTTGTTGAGAATTTAGCACTTTGTCTAACAAGAGACTTTTATTATACCAGCACTTAAGACATTGTGCTGAATAAGAGGTAAGTTCAGCAAGTGTTATAAGATGAACCTATTCACCCATGCAGTCTGTTTGCTATAGTTATTGGTTTTTCCATATTATGCTTTATTCAGACTTTAGTCAGGTAATTATGCTGTTTTTATGTCACACAAGTTGACCTGTAATAAAAGTATTTGGCTGAGATAATCCACTTTTTCCATTATTCTACCGTGGGTGGGGAATATCTATTAAAACATCTCGCCATACTCTATAATTCTGCTTGAATGGATGACTTCTCAGTCAATAATTATGCAGTAATAAAGGAAATTCTTACAGTGTAGAGATTGTCCTGGACTGTACTGGCAGAAGTACAAAAAAAAAAAAAAGGATAAAATTCAATGGGTTACAACTGTTACAATGGAAACATATTTATAAGGTAATAAATTTTGTTTTATTACTCTGTAAGCAACAGTCTTACGTTATTGATAAATTCTATTCCTGGGAAGTGACAATAATTAGTACTAGCGAAGACCATTCAATACATATTTTTTAAGTCTGGTTTTAATCAGCCCAGCACCTAGAATTCTCTGTGTAGACTACACATTTTTCTCTGCAGTTAAGTCTCACTGTGATCAATGGAATTTGTGCTCTAGTAAGTGTGTTTAGTAGTTTCACTATGATATATATGTTCCATTGCCATACAAAAAAAACACAACAGTTTCCAAGCATATGGAAAACCCGATCGTGTCATGGGGCGGATCATGATATATCATGACTTTTTTGTCTTTGCGGAGCCGGGGTGGGCGTGGCCTACGCATGATGTATCCGGCCTGCAGGCGGCCAGCTTGAGAGGCCTGGATACCATAGCTTAATTTTTTTTAGAAGCTGGAGCTGCATCACAATTTCTTCAAATATGCAGATTTGATATAAGGGAGGCCTAGATTAACACTTGAGTGGCTGCTATAAACTGTTAAAAAGAATTTCAGAAAGGAGTAGAAAGACAGCCAACCTGCAATACCTCATGGGAAAACACCCATAGTTAGATATTTGTGTATTACTCAAACTGGCACTCAAATGCTACTGATTCATGAGCAGCTTTGATTTTAGCTTTTGGTAGATTTTTTATTATTATATTTATATAATAATAAAATATATTATATTTATATTCATGAATATATATTTATATTCATATTTCTATGCCGCCCACTCTCTGAGGACTCTGGGCGGTATACTAAATAGCATATTGCCCCCTAACAATCTGGGTCCTCATTTTACCCACCTTGGAAGGATGGAAGGCTGAGTTAACCTTGAGCTGGTGAGATTTGATCCGCTGATCTGCTGAACTAGCAGTCAGCTGAAGTAGCTGCAGTACTGCACCCTAACCACTGCACCACCTCGGCTCGGCAGATGCTCCCCTGGTTACTAATATTTTATTCTTAAACTGATCTTAGGTTGCTTATCTCTGTTTGGAGCATTGGACACCCCTCATCTGCAGTTGCAGCTCATTTAGATGTTTTATAATGAAAGGAAGGGGGGAACCCTTATATAACAGGATATCTTAGAAGATGTTTGTAAAAGGGTGAGGAAGCAGATTGGCACATCTGCATTTTGAAATTTCCTTTCACACTGACCATGTTAATCTAATATAGCTGTTCAGTAGAATTAACTGTGTCCCTTCAAGTTTGTGCTGTCTGGAAAATAACATTAAGACAATCAATACACCCTAGAAGTCTTTATTTGTTTATTAATTTATAGGACTCATAAATCACCTTTCTGCCTTCTCCCCAGATGAGGAACACTCAAATGTCCATATCTACAAAGCAATTATAACTCATTACAGTAGGTAGATTTCAGATTTTTGAAACTCTGGCAGATTTTCACCTGGAGAATACTCTTCCTAATTTTGTCCTGTGATTCTGCTTTCAGAGAAGGTGCTTTAAACTTCAGGTATCATTATTTATGTACTGATACTTAGAGTTTTTGCAAATATACCTTCAGTTCAGTTTGACCCTTGGTCACAGCTGTCCAGTTTTCTTGGAAACAGTATAGAAGTAATTTTCCATTGTTGCCTTTGGAGATTGTTTTAAGCTTTTGATAAAAACCTTGGAATGTCATATGATCTCCCATTCAAGTACTAACCAGGCCTCATCCTACTTAGGATGATCTTAAAAACCTCCAGTGATGGAATAACTTCTGGAGACAAGCCGTTCCACTGGTTAATTGCTCTCATTGTTAGGAAATTTCTCCTTAGTTCTAGGTTGCTTCTCTCCTTGATTAGTTTACATCTGTTACTTCTTACTTCTTTTCTCTGTGACAGCCCCTCAAATATTAGAAGGTTGCTATCATGCCATCCCTAGTTGTTAGACTAGACAAATTCAGACCCTGCAACTGTTTCATTTCATTTCATTTCATTTTAATTTTATTAGATTTATATACTGCCCTACTCCCGAAGGACTCAGGGCGGTGAACAGCCAGAAAGATAAAACACAGAGACTACAAAATTTAAAAGACAAAATAAAAGATAAACTGCTTATCATACGTATTATCCTCCAGCCTTCTAATTATCTTCGTTGCCCAATGAAGCACTGAGCACTGTAGTCCCAACAAATCTGGAGGGTGCCAGCTCACCTAGCAGTTCGAAAACATGCAAATGCAAGTAGATAAATCTTTGGTGGGAAGGTAACAGTTCCATGTTCCGTGCACCTTGACATAGATTCATACGTGACCACAGAAATGTCTTCAGACAATGCTGGCTCCCTCAATTAAGAAACAGAGATGAGCACCACCCCCTAGAGACGTACACAACTGGATTATTGTTACCTTTACATTTAGGTTGGACTATATTGGCATACTGTATAGTAAATCATTCAGTCTTTTTATAGATCTTGTTAACCAAAATGTATACAGGTAGTCCTCGACTTACAACAGTTTCTTTAGTGATCGTTAGAAGTTACTGAACTGTAAAAAGTGACTTATGACCATTTTTCACACTTCTGACCATTGCAGCACCCTCATGGTCATGTGAGTTACATTGAGAAGCTTGACAACTGTTTCATATTTATGACGGTTGAAGTGTCCCAGGATCACGTGATCACCTTTTGTGACCTTCTGACAAGCAAAGTCAACGGGAAAGCCAAATTCACTTAACAACCATGTTACTAATTTAACAACTGCAGTGACTCACTTAACAACTGTGGCAAGAAAAGTCGTAAAATGGGGCAAAGCTCACTTAACAAATTTCTCACTTAGCGACATTAATGTTGGGCTAAATTGTCATCGTAAATTGGGAACTACCTGTAAATATCCTTACACAGAAAATCGTTGCTCAAATAAAAAGAAATCTGAATCAGAAATAATGAATAGCTTATTTTTCTTTATGCATTCCACATAGAAATGTCAACTGTATTCATAAATCAAAGGAACCTTGAAGTTACCCACGAAGGAAATAAAAATGCAGATTCCAAATGCATCTATTATTTCTGCCTTCAGTAGATTAGTGTCAGGGCAGAGTTATCTGAAAAGAAGAGCTTGTATGGAGCACTTTGATGGATTTTTGCCTGAGTTGGGACTCGCATTTGGGATTCTTAATATTTAGTAAAAGCATTTTATAGTTATGCTCGCCAGATCTCTACTGTACTAAAGAAGAATGATCAACAGTCCTTCTTCTTCTTTCCCCTTTCTTATATATAACCATTCCTGAATTTATGGAAACTTAACCTGTGTGTTAATTTTCTAGTATTTGAATTTAAAAAGGAAAGTTATTTCAGAGACTGAATTTATAAAGCCAGGTGAAATATATGTCCATCTAGAGCAGTTTTCTTGCTGGGGAATTCTAGGAGTTAAAATCTACACATCTTAATGTGGCAAAGTTTGAGAAACATTGCTCTAGAGATTGCTGAACTATATTTCCCAGACATTCCAATTGCCATAATTACTGATAAGGAATGCTGGGAAATGGAATTCAGTAATATCATGAATGCCACATGGGATTTCACTTTATGGGGATTTCACCTTATGGGTGAAAAATGGGTAAATGCGTTAAGGATACTAACTAGTGTTTTTGAGAAAGATTTTTTTCTCTGTTTTCAAATCATAGGATGATATGACAGACATATATCCCCTACAACACTCCTGAGATAAAATTAGGCTAAAGAATTCTGTATGCGCCCTAGTCATCCAGCAAGGCTGATCGCTCGCCATGTTTTGTAGTTTGGGTCTCTAAAATCTGTGCTTCGTATATTTTCACCCAAATGCCACACACTCTTCATTTTATTTTAACAACAGAATAACCTCAAAGATGGAATAGAAAGATAATACAATTTCCCCAGAAGGGATCTCTGAACTGTTATTGTTGTCTTAAAAGGAAATGCATTGTTACAACTGCAATGCAAAACTAACCAGACCAGCAGAATCATGGAAGTGTGTTAATCGAGCCCCTATCTTGTTTCACAGAGGGCCATTTAGCTGCTTTTGGAAAGTTCACTTGTAGGGCACTGTGCTCTCCAGCAACTGATGTTGCTGGGCTTTTAATCCTAGATACAACAATAGCCATCCTTTCATATCCAACATCTTAAACAAAGAGCATTTTAATCCAAGGTAGGACAAGAAATAGCATCTGTGTAAAAACAGAACTGTGTATATTGAAGATCCAGACTTCTGACACAGGCTGGACTTGACATCTGTTACTGCTGTAGGGTTTTTTTTCTCAGATAAACATTCATATCCCATATACAATGGATATACATGCTAATAATGGAAAAGAAATGAAAATAAGTATCAGATTAGTCAACAGCTTTACCTCAGGTAGACATATTCTTGATATACTTCAAGTCCAGTCTGCCCTACTCTCTATCCCCAGAAGAAAAAGCCAAGCTACAGTTGCCTGGCAACCACAGGATAGATTCCTGTTCATTTATTAGAAACTTTATTGTAAACATGAGATGCCTTCTTCCCCAAAATACAAAAAGCAGTCTTTTTATCAAAAATTGATTGTCGCTCCCCTTCATCTGATATCCCCCAAATGCGTTCAACCAAAAAGTAAAGTTAATGATGTCCTGTTGATTTCTTGGACATGTTATATGCATGTGTTTTTCATGGCAAACACTATAGAAGAGAATTGTTATTGTCTTCTAAAATGTTTTTAGGATATTTCTTGTGTGGCCTATAGCCCATGTAACCCCTGATCAAACTGAACCCTGTTTTAACTTTTTGAGATCAGTCATGATCAGCCAAGATCTGCTGTGGCTACTACTTCCATAAATTTTGACCATGGATGATAAAAATTGTCATTCAACATTTCAGGAAGACATCACATTTAACAAGGCTAATTTGAGAAGATTAGTATGTTGCATTTAGTAATGTTAAGAGAATTGTTCATGGAATTGAAAAACAGAAAAATGTAAATAGTTGTAATGTATAGTATAGTTCCCCACTGAAATGAATCACATGCTATGTAAATTCTGCCTATGCATGCACTAGTGTGGGTTGAAATTATTTCAAGAAAACCAGCTTTTTTGCCAAATCAGATAATGATATTTCTCTCTGCTAAACTTCTAAACTTCTTATTTCAAGATTTATTGGAAAACTTATACCACAAGTAATTTATTTAGTCCAGAGAGTTTATTCTGGAAGATTTATTCCCGAAGGTAGCTTTGAAACCAAACTTCAGTTCTACAGATGTTTTATGTACATGTTCAACTTCAACTTCTTTTTTAAAAAACCCTAAAATAAAACCAATAAAGCTATCAAATAAAAATTTAAGCTTTGATTAAAATTAGGGTCTTTTCCCTTATGTCCTACCCATTTACTACCCAATTTAAAGAGATAAAAAATATCTGAATAACTTCTGAAAGATTTTCTATAATCAATTCTATGCCTCACGTATATGATCCCTATACTAAGAAATTGGAACCAAGTATATATATTTATTTTAAATAAAGATATCCTGCTATTTTAATATGTTGCATAATATGTTGCCCTACAGCGGTTAAAGGTACGATTCACTGCACACAGAAATTTGCCTCTAGTATATGGAAAAAAGGATATAGGATAACCCATAATTGAACCATTAATATTTCTGCAAAAATTTGGTGTATGTTAATTGTTTTCTAAAAATAGATTGGCTGCTTTCTGATAATCCTTGCTCTCGGGGACAGATCTCATGTTTTTAGATGCCAAAAGAGATATTTTTTACATGAATTCTAATTGCTTTTTCCATTGTGAAAGGTAGGTATGATTACCTAGAAATATCTGTATCTTTATCCATATCTATATATCTATATTTAAAGTTCTGAGTTTAATTAGTTATTTGCTAAACCTGGCAAAGTGACAGAAATCTGAAAATAAGAAAATTCAGTTTGTTAATAAAATGTTTAAGGAATGATTTTCAATCCTCAAAGGTTTTCTTTGCAAGAAAGGTTATTACGTTTATATAAACCTTGCTGAATGCTCTAAGCTAAGAATGGGCATTTTTCTACCTCATGTTTAAAAAGTCCACTTTCTAATAGTATGGGCACTGGCTAAGAGGGGAGGATCTGTGATCTAGAACTTCTAAAGGATTTCAGAGTGCCAAGTCTTGCACTGAGTTTCCATTAATAATGAAATTCTAAAGCTTATTATGTGTTGTGCAAAGATATACTTGTCACCTGTTGTCCTTATCTTATTAGTACTTATTTTTGTTGGATGATTCCTTGACCCAAGTTGTAGAATTATCTAATGTAAGCTATGCAGACATTAGATAATAGCCACAATGTTGCCTTTCTATCAGCTTCACTGGGTATTTATAAACAGTCAGTAGACTGTGAAAAATATGATGGAATTTGTGGTTTCATTTTATTTGCTATTGATTTATCAATTATGATTTTACAGATATCCAGTCTTTAATGTTTTAGTCTTTGCTACTGTAATTATTTGCCTGGGGAATTTTTTTTTTTGGAAGGGTGGAGTGGATACAATAAAAAAATGCCCCATAACTGATCTCGAAGTATGATAAATTGGTTGCACAATTAATTTACAGAAACAAAGTAGCGTAACAGGGTTTTCCAATCTGTATTGAATAATAGGTCTTTTTTGGTTCTATGTGCAGTTTTCAATATTGATGTATTTTGTTAAAAACAAAAGAATATGAACATAGAAGCATCAGCTGTGAATTATTAAGATGAGATATTCATGGGCATCTTTACATGAGAACTTTGTTTGACTGACTCTTTCTGATAATATTCTATTATTTTGCCTTTGCAAAATAAAGAGATATAACTACCAGTATAACTAAGATTTGTGGCTTGCATACTTGCATACAGCTTGCATACTTCCTTGTTTTTTTAATTTGAGGATGGATAGTGTCAGGGTTGAAGTGTGGTGTTGTTTGTGTTGCTATTGTTGAAATTTTGTCCTATTGGTCAACTGGAAGGATTGAAAACTACTGAATATGAAGAACTATGTTCTTAACATTTTGAGATTGGAGAAATAAAAACCATTATGGATCAGTGCCAGTTATTTTGGAGAGACCGGGAAATAGAAATCATAGTAATAGGAAGTGCCGTTGATACTAATGGAATTGCACATTGTCCATGTATATGCATTAAACTTTCTATAGCCAGCTTTCCCTCAAAGTGGAACACTGGCTGCGAAATCCAAAAATGAGTTGGAATTGGAAGTAGGTTAATGGATGGCACAAACATGAGGGAAATCTATGTGAAGACAATATGAAATATAATGTTAAAGATTATTTCTCCCCACTGGCCTTGTTCTAAAGTGTTCATGCTCCTTCTCTCAATCCATCACATTTTTTTGAGGGATTTTTCAGAAACACCTTAATCAAGTGCTTGCAAATTTCTTCTGGATAGTTTGGATGCCTGGATGTTCAATGGTCATAATGAAAGTGGAACCATTCTCCATGGAAACATGACTATAGATTAGCTTAGTCCATGGAAACAGATAACACTGAGCTTTTGCTATTTGTAGAAGATAATTATTTCACCGTTTGGTACTTTGCTCTCTCTCTTGCTAGCTAGGAAAATGAATGAAAGACTGTTACTGAAAAGAGGAATAAAGAAACATAAAAAAGTACAGTACTCAATTATAGATCATACACAAAAAATATACCACCTATCAGTAATTTATTCTAGATTCAATGATGAAGAATAATCGCTATGGCCATGTTCCAAATTTATGATTCCTAATGAAGATTAAAGTAACACAATGCAACTTCTAATATACAATTTTTCCTATAAAAATAGTAATGGTGTGGAAATAATAACCAATGATACTATTCTATCTTTCTGTTTGTTCTCTATTGCCCATAAATCTTTAATAACTAATGTAATTTCTTTTGAGGAAGTAGTACATAGGAAAAGGTTAAGCCATGTCTTAATCCTGTTCCATACTGGAGCTTACATTTTGCTTCTTTTCCTCCCACTGCAGCAATTGTGTTTAAGCATTAAGACTTAGTTTGTTCTCAGAATCTTTGAAATCTGCTCATTTTGGGGTCTGCCCATATATGTTTTGATTTATTTTTCATATTTGCTTAATGTGCTTACTCCTAAAATACAGTACAAGTTTAATTTGCGGCCTTCCAAATATCATGGTTTTTCTCTAAGGTTATTAAAAGTTATTTCAATGGAGATTTGTAACTCAAACAATTATTTCTCCAATGTAAATGTCTGGTTCCTTTATGTCCATGAGCAAAATTAGTTTTAATCAACCAACATGCCCTGGTTCATCTCTTTATATGGCTCTATAAGGAACATAAACTTGATTTCTTTACTCAGCAGTGGGACTGTGCCCTGCATGGAAGAGTTCAAGAGTTGTGGTTCCCACAGTATAAGAGAACTAGTACAGATTCATTTTCACATGCATGAATGCAAATATTCACCTTTGCTGCATCATTATCCCTAACATCTCATTATACTTAAATTATTAAGTATAATTCGTATTTTTCCCACATAGTAGAACTTTTCAAGGTAAAAATGAGCTGTAGTCAAACTCATATGTAGATGCTTTGTTTGGTCAGACTGATATACAGTTTGATTTTCATAGCGGCAACACTTCTGTTTTAATTTATTACACAGGACATTCCATAAATGAATATGTCTATGTTTGTAGAATATACCCAACTATTTGAAACAGTTAATGCTGAACTGCAATACAGATTTAATTCAGAGATTATTAATATTTTCTGCAATGCTGTTTCAATATATTATTTTCCATTTCTTCCTATACTTTCACTATAGAAATAAAATAATTTTAAAAAAATAAACAAAAGACTAAATCAATTAGCATTTACCAATAAACATTTGATTCCACAGGTTAATTGACTATAATTTGGGCTGATTAATGTAACAATTAAACTAATAGTTCTACTGCAGATCAATCAAGTACATAAAATGTAAAATTGCATTTTATTCATCCCTGAAAGGAAAAAAAAAACAACAACACACTGAAATATGTGAATTCTGTAAGAAACACTACCACAGTTAGTTATTACCTATGACAAATATCTCATTCTGAAAAAGATTCACTTTTCAGTATGGCTATAATTAAGAATAATTGATCTGAACTCATCCAGCTTTCTCTGAATAAAGGATCAGAGAGACCAATGGAAGACAATGCATGTCCTGTTGTTCATCATGCACTGCCGGTAGCTACTACCAATATCAACAAAAGGAAGATGACAATGGAAACTGATTCAACCTTGAATTTCTACTAAGATTACTGCTACAAGATGAAAGTTTGCAGTGTGCTGAGAAGTTGAAATTACTTGATAGATATAAAAGGTCATCACACAGGACAGGTCCTCATCATCCAGTACTATCTCTTAGCTTTCTAACTTTCTGTCTTTCAGGCACATTGATTGGTCTCAGAAAGCCTTCTGACAAACATGATTTCATTATCCATTGACAGTACTTCTTTCTTAGGCTTTGCTGGCACAACTGACAGTTAATTCCCTGCCATTTCTCTGTCTCTGTGGGAACCAAGATGCCTTTTAATCAGCAAAATATGTTGCAAAGTTTTTTAAAGCAGTCTATGGATTTAAACACTTGTTGGCCAACAATTTCCTTTGCTTTTTCTTAATCAGGTGTCAGAAATTCTCCTGGGAAAGTTTCTATGTTGGGAAAAGTGTTGGGCTGAATGAAAATATATATTTAGTAGCACTCTGCACAGCTGGGATGATTGTTAAATATAAAACAAGCAGATTTACTTGATGGTTTTCAAAGATTTTGACTCAGAATGATTTCCAATTACTTCTTTTAATCATATGTGGCAAATGTTGTGGAATACATATGTATTAGCCTTAAATTCCTATGGTTCATAAATTATCTGAGTCTGCACAAACATCTTCATGCCATTTATTCTGAATTCATCACTGTGGAATAATTATTCCTTCCTGCTTTCTCACAATGAATTAGTGTTTTACAAATAATGATTTGGGAGGACAAGGTCAAAAAGAGGGTTTTTTTTATGAGCTATAAGTAATCCTTATTTACCAACCATTTGTTTAGTGTCCATTTGAAGTTTGAACTGTACTGAAAAAAAATGATTTGTGATCTCTCCTCCAATTTCTTCTGACTGTCACAGCATCGCCAAACTCATGAGATGTTGATTCAGGTGCTTGGCAACCATCATGCATTTATGATGGTCATAGCATCCTGTAGTTATGTGATCACCATTTGCAACAAGCAAAATCAATGAGGAAGCTGGAATGATATGAACAAGGCCAGTAGGGACACTGAGCTGGTCAAGGGTAATGGCAGCTGAAATCCAACTCATTTGGATAACACCTGATTGGGGATAAGATAAATGACATAATTCATAGAGAGAACTATATCAACAGTTATTATCTAATTATCCATTTTAAATTCTTGGCTCATTGGAGCTGGAATAACCAAGGTTTATATTTTCTTATTGCCAGACAAACACATTGTCCTGTGTTTTCATTTGGTTTACAGAAAGAGAATTTGCTTTAAATTGTATTTCAAAGAAGCAGAAAATTTTGGAAAAAAATTCACGGATGGAAAGTAGAGTTCTTTATGCGGCCAAGCTGTGCATGTGTGATATTGAAAATTAAATACTGAGGAATAATTTCCTGAAGGAACTTCTTTCAGAGTCCTTTTCAGTTATAATGATGTTATCACCTCTAGTGGGAAATTTTGCAATCAAGGCAACTTGCTAGATGAATTATTTTACTCTTGGCGGAAAATACTTAGATAAATTGCCTGCTGAATTCCTCTATCCACTCAATTCCTCTGTCCCCTGACTGGGTGGAAAACTTTAATAGGCCTTTTTATTCCTGTTATTCCAGAAGCATGGTCAATGGGTGTATTTAAATGCACCTAGACCTGGCCCACAGATGTGAAAGTCACATTCTCTCACATCTGGAGACCACCAAGTTGAAGGAATGTTGGGCCACATGGACCTTTGGGTTGTTTTCATTTATTTAAGGTGGAAAATGTGGTTCTGTAGGGAGGAAAGTGGGAAGACTCCGGAATTGGATGGTCTTTGTTACTTTTTTTTATAGCATTAAAGATGTAAAAGATGGGGAGGGGAGTTGACTTTATGGAGGCCCTCCTGCTTTGCAAGAGAGGAGGTTCAATGAGAGAGAGGGAGAGGGGGAGGGGAGGAGAAGGAGAGAGAGAAGAGAGAGAGAGAAAAGAGAAAGGAGAGAGAGAGAAAAAAGAGAGAAGAAAGATGAGAGATGAGAGAGAGAAGAAGAGAGAGAAGAGAGAGAAGAGAGAGAGGAGAGAGAGAGAAGAGAAAAAAGAGAGAGGGGGAGGGGGAGGGGAGAGAGAGAGAGGAGAGAGAGAAAAAGAGAGAGAGAAGAGAGAGAAAGAGAGAGAGGAGAGAGAGAGAAAAGAGAGAGGAGAGAGAGGAGAGAGAGAGAGGAGAGAAAAAAGAGAGAGGGGAGAGAGAGATGAGAGAGAGAAAGAGAGAAAGAGAGAGAGAAGAGAGAGAAAAAAGAGAGAGAAAAGAGAGGAGAGAGAGGAGAGAGAGAAAGAGAGAGAAGAGAGAGAGAGGAGACAGAGGAGAGAGAGAAAGAGAGAGAAGAGAGAGAGGAGAGGAAAAAAGAGAAAGAGAAGAGAGAGAGAGGAGAGAGAGAGAGGAGAGAGAGAGAGAGAAAAGAGAGAGGAGAGAGAGAAGAGAGAGAAAAAGAGAGAGAAGAGAGGAGAGAGAGAAGAGAGAGAGGGGAGAGAGGAGAGAAAAAAAGAGTGAGATGAGAGAGAGAGAGAGAGAGAAACGGGGGGAGAAGGGAGGGAGCGCTCCAAGGGCGGAGCTCGGAGGCAAAAAAGTGGATAAATAGGAAGTCCTCGGCTGAGAACGAGGAGAACTTCTCCGGGCAGCGAGCCGGTCAGCACCGCGGACAGAGGCACCCAGCAACCGCGCCGTTGACCTTCCTGCTTCCCTTGCGCCCGCCGGTTGCCCAAGACTCGCGCCATGACCGCGGAGGCTTACCTGCAAGAAGCGACGGTCTCGGCAAGCCAGTTTTTCGCGATCTGGCGCCATTACGACGCTGACGGTGATTGATTACAGCATTGTCCCATTCTCCTAACCCAGTCAGGCTCGGAACTAAAGAGGGAGCGAGGGAGGGCTGGTGGTGGTTGAGAACGCTCAACTGCACAAGTAGGCGAGGGACTCGGCGTCCTCCTCCTCCTCCTCCTCCTCCTCGCTTTACTGTAAGCAGGAAACTTTGTCGGGCGCAAGTTCCAACTTTTACCTCTTTACATCTGAAACGAGGGGACGTTTGAGAAAACCGACCTTTTCGGAAGGACGAGGGCGGACCAGCTTCCGAGCGGTCGGTCGGTCGCTCTGATGGCGTTGGGACTTCTAGCTATTTACCCTTCCTTCGTTCGGCAGCTGAAAGCCTCCAAAAGTCCGAAGCGCCTCTCGTAAAACACAGTCGCGTAATCTAGAAGGAAACGGGGCATTCTTCTCAGGGAGGCTGAAACCAAAAGACTGCAACCCTTAGAAGTATTTCCCGAAGTACTGGTTGCAGTCGGTGGGACTTTTGAGCTAAGCATAGGATTGCTCTGTCAGTTTGCAAGTATTGTTATATACCGGCAGGGAGGAAAGAGAGAAATCACTTAGAGCTGTAACCATTGTGTTCTCTCTCTTGGTGTTACAGGCAATGGATACATGGATGGAAACGAACTGCAGGGCTTTATCCAAGAACTGCAGCAGGCACGACAGAAAGCTGGCTTGGTAGGTTAAGATGGGCATTTTTTCTTCTTTTGTAAATATAATAAGAGTAGGAAAATGCCCAGAGTAGCTGGGAGTTAGGTGGCATATAAATATAATAATAATAATAATAATAATAATAATAATAATAATAATAATAATAATAATAATAATAATAATTTGTAATAATAAGAAGTTGAGCGACTGTGGAAAAAGAAATTGTGTGTTGTCCCGATTGTAATTGGAGCCCTTGGAGCAATACCCAAAGGGCTACCCCGCTATTTAGAAATTCTAAATTTGCCGGACTTGAACATTTTGACTCTACAAAAAACCACCTTACTCGGAACAGCTTACATCCTCCGACGATACCTTAACAGTTCCTAGGTCCTTGGTTAGGACTCGAGCTGCTGAGCTATTAACCAGCCTCAAAGGCTGTGAATCTCACTAAAGATTAACTAATAATAATGATGATGATGATGATGATGATGATGCCTGGTGACAGCAGAATCGACAAGAAACAACTTGAAAAAGTCACCAGATATCAGGACTTGAGAATCGAATTGCAGAGACTCTGGCATAAACCAGTGCAGGTGATTCCAGTGGTACTCGGCACACTGGGTGCTGTGCCTAAAGACCTAGGCAAGCACTTAAAAACAATTGGCGCTGACAAGATCACCATTGGTCAGCTGCAGAAAGCCACCTTACTGGGATCTGCTCACATAATCTGCTGATACATCATGCAGTCCTAAATGCTTGGGAAGTGTGATTTTGGATTTGGGATATGAAATCCAGTATGGTTATCTTTTTTGCTGTGTATATTGTCATTTTTGTATAAATAATAATAATAATAATAATAATAATAATAATAATAATAATAATCTCCAGTAACCATGCTCCAGTAATGGATGACTATGACTAATATACATGTTTGGCCAGCTTAAATGCAAATGGATAAAACTGGACATATGGAAAAGTTGTGGCTGGAAAATATAGATAAAAAGCAAAATCTCGTGAATCATCCCTCAACTAGATCATTCCAACTCTGGGTTGATATTAAGTAGCTTACAGCATTTTAAAAAAAGACAGAAACACTTTATTCCAGTCATTGCCAATAAAAATACAATCAGTGAAATGAATGCTATCCCCTAACAACAAAAAACTACTAACAACCATTTGTAAGTAAACCTTATGCATATTTTTGCAACTTTTAGAGAATTTAAATTTATCTTTATTATTTAACATATATGCAGATAAAAGCTATCAGAGTGCCTTGCAATCTGAATAAAACAGGTGTGATCAACTTCTTGTGAAAGTCCCTGTAGAACTGGCAATACAGAAGAACATGGGCTGTGGGGTTTTTTTTGTTTTTTGTTTTAATTTGATTTATATGCCGCCCTTCTCCGGAGATTCAGGGCGGCTTACAATGTGCTCAGCAATAGCCTTCATCCTTTTGTATATTTATACAAAGTCAGCTTATTGCCCCCACAACTGGGTCCTCAATTTACCTACCTTAGAAAGGATGGAAGGCTGAGTCAACCTTGAGCCTTGGCAAGATTCGAACCCTGCAGTAATTGCAGGCAGCTGGTCTTAATAACCAGCTTAATAACAGGGTGCCTTAAACCACTGTACTACCAAGGCTCTTCTATAGCACCCGTATCACAGCGGCAGTATTGGGTTTCAGATTGGGTTTTCCTATACTTCTCTTGCAGGATAGCTGTGGGGAAAACATTAAATGGAGCTAAGGATAAAACTCTCCTAAATTGGGGTGCTGTGATATGATATAAATATGAAACTGGTTTAGACTAATATTTGGATTTCCAGTTATGTTGTGAGAAAAAGCAACAACTTCTGTTTGACCTTCTATATGTAAGATCCTTTGCCTTAGTATTGATCTAGTTTGATCTAACTTCAGGATGGCATCACTGGAGAACCATAGAGGCTCATCCAAAGGTGCTTTTTCAGGAGGCAACTGGACTTTCTTGTTTTTTTCTTTTGAAGACATTTTGCTTCTCATCCAAGAAGCTTCTTCAGCTCTGACATGATAATGGGGGAATGGAAGGATTTACATTCCTTGTAGACAGCTGGTAATTTGCATCCTTTTAGTGGGTTGTTGAAGCACTTGAAGGTTTATCCTAGTTTCCTTTGGATTGCTATTTCTCAGGAATGCATGTAATTGTCTGTCAATATTAAATAGGCCAGTATGCTAGAATGGTGAAGCATTTTCAATCAGTAGGTAAAGATATTTATTTATTTATTTATTTATTTTATTTATTAAATTTATATCCCGCCCTTCTCCCCGAAGGGACTCAGGGCAGTGAACAGCCGAGAATTAAAATAACATACAATATAAAAGTTAAAATAATTAAAAATAAATTAAATTAAACGGCCGCCCCAATTTAAAACCCCTAGCAATACAATTAAAAAACTAACCCGTAAAACCTATTCAGGCCAGGCCGGCTTGTTGAAATAAAAACATCTTCAGGGCCTTACAGAAAGTGCGGAGATCCGGAATCAGCCGTATTCCGGGAGGTAGCTCGTTCCAGAGGGCGGGTGCTCCCACAGAGAAGGCTCTCCCCCTGGGGGCCGCCAGCCGACATTGCTTGACCGATGGCATTTACTCAGAGATTAGTTTCGAATTTAATGACTTCTACTTCCTATCGAAGTACTGCATTTGGAACACAGCAGGTAACCTGGAAGATACTTCTTAGAAATTTTGTTTGAATCTTTCCTATGGTGATCATACTGTTCTATGGTCTTAACTGCTAAATTGCCCATATAGCAATTTTGCTTGGGCTTTAGCTTCAAAAAACTTAATTGCAGCAGGAATAAACTGTGGTTCTCTGGAAAAATAATAAGTTTATGTAGTTGATGCAGATTTCTGTGCAGTGTGAGAAACATAATCCAGGTGATCATTTTCAAGTCAGGTGAGGCTTGAAAAACTATTCCTAGATATCTAAACATCTTAACCTGCTCAATGGACTTCCCACCTAAATTCCACCTTCTCTATTTTGGGCGTTTAGAGAAAGTAAGGATCTTGGTCTTAGCATAATTTATTAGTTCCTCCTCAGTGCAGTGATGCATAAATGATCTCAGAGCTCTTTTAAGGCCAATGAAGGTTAATAACAGGATTATTGCCTCATTGGCATACAGAAGTAAACTGATATGTCTTTGGGCTAATTTAGGGGGATGGAAGGTAGGGCTACTTAGGTGGAGAATTAACAAGTTTACATAATAGTTGAATAAATCTGGAACCAATACATAGTCCAGTCTATCTCCCCTCCTTACAGGTATTTCTTTTGTGACATGTCCTGGATTATTGCACCTAACCATCAGTCTTATCAGTTTTCTCATGCATTTTGAGGAGCAGTAGGAGTAGACATTTGTCATTTGTGGTATTTTTTTAATGTATGCCCATTAAATAAATTTATGCCAATTAATTAATCTACACCAATTAATTTAATTTGTGTCAAAAACTGATCTGAGATTGATAAATGCAGCATAAAAGAATTGTCCTGAGTTGTACTAGGTATTGCAACACCGACCCTAATGTTGATTGTCCTGCTGTAAACCCAGCCTGTTCATCCCTAAGGATATCCTTAGATTCAAGCCAGTCAATTAGTTTTGCCTCCTGCAGATATTTGGCATACATTGTGCTAATCTGTTTTAGCAAGCTGATTGGGTGGTAGTTAGTTGGATCATCCTTTTTGCCCTTCTTGGTATTATAATAGTCAAGCCCCAATCCTTTGCTATCATGGCTGAATGACCTACTGCTGTGAAAAGTGAAGCTAGCACTGAGATCCACCATTCCAAATTATTTATTATCATACACAATAAAGTTTGAACCTGGGGCTTTATACCTAGTTGAAACTGTTCAATTATATTTCTTATCTCTGAACATGTGACAGGCTCAGTGGGGAAGATAGGTCACACCCAAGTTGGTCAGGGAATTCTCTGTTTGACCATGTAGGGCAAGAAAATGGTATGCAATGAAGATCTATTAGTGCTATTGGAAAAGAATGGAATTACCATTCCACAAAAGATGGCAGCATTTTTTGCACTGGCAACCACAATCAAGAGTTACCAAATACCCACATTGCATTCCCCCCTCTTTTTTTGATAGATTAACTGTACTTTTTTTTTTAAAAAAAAATTCACTAGGTCAGAAACTGAACAAAATTTCAATTTTGTTTGTTTCAAAATAATTTTAGGTGACAATTTAGAGAATTGTAAGCTTCACAGGATGTGTTCTTGGATCATGCCTAACTGTAATTGGTGGGGGGGGGCAGTTAACAATGATTGAAATAATTTGTTAGGCTATTGAAACTAGCCAGAACAATTACAATTATCTTGCGTGGCTGAGTAAAAAGATTTGATTGCCTCCCCTCAAACAAAGTTGGTGATTATTGCTGCATGCTGAGGTGTCCATTTATTATGAATAGGACAAAGATCATGGGCCACAGTTGCAGTGTGGTAAAAGGATAAAAACAACCTGTTAAATAGATAGGGAATTAAGCTTTGGGAGATCCCAACATAATCTAATAGGGAAGTAACTGGATAATCATCACTGGTGGTCCCATTTAATACTACCAGATGGTTTTGTAAAAGTTTGAAATAGGACAACATCTTCTACAGTCATTGTGTACAGTACATCCTTTGATTGGTCGAGTAAAATAGATGTTATTACAGGAAACAATGGCTGGCAATGGAGTTTAGCAAAGAGTGATTTATTGTTTGCTCCAGTTCTTGCGTTAAAGTCACCACTAGTATTAAGTATGCAACTGGGAATGCAGTTCTTAAATCTCCCACATAGGTATATATTTTATCCCTTGTTTCATCTGTAATCATATTTGCAGGGGTGGAATATACTCATTAATCACGAGGAGTTGGTTTTTCCTGAATTGCAGGAGAGCTGCCAATGCATACCAGTTTGATAGCTGTAAACTAGTTATTTGAGCTTGCAATGAGGTAGATGTTAGAATTCCTAAGCCCCCACAAAGCCTTCCATGTCCATTGCTAGGCACAGCTTCCAATGTAATTGTCTTAAGCCCTTCGACTAGCAGTTTAGCCACATACAATGTTTCCTGGAAAAAAAAAGTATGTCATAACTAGAAATATATGCCAGAAAAGATGGGTCCTTACTGCTGGATTTCCATCCTGTGATGTTCCAGGAAATCAAAGCCAAGGAAGTAAATATTGGTTGAATGTCATTCAGTTGGGCTGGGCAAAGTTATTGCTGTAGGCATTTCCTGAGAAACGCTGAGAGGGGGGTTGTATATCCCATGACTCCTGCGCTGTCAACTGCAGCACTGGAGCAGGATACATCAGATATCCAGATGCCATTAAATGAGGCTGAGATGGAATCCTGTAAGTTCTGATCTGCAAACTCAGTTATTTGTGAGGCTAAGTTAGCAGCTCCTGGTGGTATGTTGGGTTCTTCAGTGACACAAGCTGGTTGTTTGTCTGATTGCCTGTCTTTGATGAACGTTGAAGACAAGTTCATATTAATAGCACTTTTGAACCTTCTGCATGGGGCACAGAAACCAAATCAATGGGGCAGTTGTCTTGTCCACTGTGGATTAAATTTGTGTAAGGTTCTCTAACTTCTTTACTAAGTCCTCCTATTTGTAACCTGGCAAGGTTCCAAATCTCTGCTTCTAGCAGTTCAGCTGCAATTTGTCCTTCTCTGTCTGCCTGAAGTTGCTTATCTAAATAAACTTCTCCCAAGAAGAGGGTTGGTTTGTTATCTTTGCAACTGGGGCAGCAGCATCCATTCCTGATTTCTGAAAATTAAAGTATGGTAGTATCTTGATGTAATCGCTCAATGAGTGGGGAGATATGTGCCTTGGAAATACACAGTGGAAATATGAGGAAAGTGGTCAGCATGGACTTAATTTTGAAAAGCATATTTGGGATTATAGATTGCTTGAATGTGAATAGAATTTGTTTACAATTCATCTTGCTAGGCAGCCATTTCACCCAATGTAAGTCAATTGCACAATAATGACATAGAAGTAGCTGACTTAGGGAGTAATGTATTGCTTTCTTGAGCCTCATCATCTACTGCTGGGTCTATTAAAGCTGATTTGTAAGTAAATCTGATTAGTTTGCAACACATGGTTGCTTTGATCTTGATTTTCAGTCCTCCTGTGCCTCAAAGTTTGGAGGGCAGATTTATTTGGAGTCTGTTCCTTTTTCTCCATCAGTTCGTGCTATAAAGCTTGTGTTTCGCATTACATGAGCATTTTTGGATCACGGTTTCTTGCTTCAACCAGGTGAGTCAATTTATTGTGGAAGGATTGAGTAAATGCATCAAGGGACTTTTTCAGCAAGTCCACGTTCAATTTTGTTTCTGTTAAATAGTCAAAAATTAGTACTAATGCAGTCCATGCAATCAATGAGCTTTGCTTAGATGTGAATTCTGTAGTCTCGTTTTTAGAAATCTCTTCCTGAAAGTTTTTTTTAAATAGGAGATGCTGCAATTGAACAAGCCTCAGGAGACTGTTATATCTAAAGTGCCTAGGGGAATTTGGTTCCTCAGTTTTAGAAGTCCTCTGCACTATCATCTTGTATCTTGTTAAGTCCCAATTCATATCTGTTTGAAGCATGTCCAGGAGTTTAGTGATAATGCTGATGTAGTTGCGGTTATTACTTGCATTTTGGTTTTCTTTTTAAATTCCATTATGTCATCTGTTTTGTTGCTTAGATGATTTGAGTAATATCTGTATGACAGAATTCATTCTTTGTCATTTCTTCCTCCTTCCCATGCGTTAATCTCTTGGCGATAATGTGTACACAGTTCTTCTCAGCTAGTTGTTTGGAGATTAGTCAAGTATGGTTTTGCACCAGAACCAGTAATTAAAAAAATGGATTAGTCTGATAATATAAGATAAAAATAGAAAATTACCATGCACTCTGATTGCTAGATGTTTTCACTTCGCCATCTTAGTTCCTCGTCTATTGAAATGTTTACTTCCACTGTGGTTTTTTTTTAAGTGTGGATAAAGGAACGTCTTTTAGTGTAAGGATACAACCTTACTATATAGGCTGAAATATGTTTCTGCCCCTTTGTGGCCAAGAAACAGATCTGCACACAGTATACACAGATACACAGTTTCCAAAATGCACACTCTCATACACTTGCATATCTACTGAATGGTGATCAATTGGAATTATTAGGAATCCATGTGTCTAACGTAGATGTTTGAAAATGCTTTCTTGAAAGAAAAATAAAATAGAAATAAATTGATGGGTGACTTGATATTTTTAAAAGTTGTTGAAGTTGTTGACACTCATAGCATATAATGCATATTTATCTGAATATTGCTGAGAATTATTTTTTACTGGTTTCTGGGCAAGGTTTATCTGCAACAACTCTCCTCATACTGAAACATTCTAGAGATGATTTAGGACTACAACTTGTAGGATGAATATCTTAGCTGGTATTTTTTTTTTTTTGTTCACTATCATAATCTAGTTAGATGATGTTAGTTTAAGGAAGATGTCTTATTGAGAATTTGCTTTCTGATGAAGTTTATATCTAATTAATAAGTGCCCAGTAAAATTGTCACAGTATGAACATAGCTTGGTACTAACATTTAATCATTAGCTAGTTGCACAGCTACATTTAGTCGCAGAGTCAATTTCATTCATGCCACAGTTAATTGCCTTAAGTTCTGGATGCCTTTGTCCCAGTTCAGATTTGCTTTAATTATAGGGACAATGGAAAAATCTCTGTTCACCTCTCCTTCTTTTTGTTTGACTTTCCAATACGAGGTTCACAAGCCAAATCACTGATAACTCCAAGTGCTCATCATTGCATTGATAAATAATTATAAGTGATTATACTATTTTTATACCTTCCAATATAGTTTCTCTTCAGGATCTATGAGAATCCCGTGTCATTATTCTGCATTTCACATTGAAACCATGATGCTTTAGTTGTAATGAATATGAATTGTTGATTGAAAAGTTAATAATTTTAATTTATTTTTCTAACTGGTGTATTTCTGCATAGGACTATAAAAGTTTACAAATAAGAAGCACAATAAAAACAGTGACATAATACAGTAATAGCATAATACAGTGACATTATACACCAAACAGCATAAAATAATAATAACAGATTTAACAATTGTTGATAAGAAAAACAAAACAAAAGAAGTCTGGATACAGGTCATTGAAGAACCTGAACACATAGAAGAGAACGAACTGGAGAGAATCACAAAATAAAATATATGCAGCTAGGAGTAAAATAACCATGGTAAAAGACAGCAAAGATTGTACCAATTGTAATAGGTGCCTTATTAGGTATGATACCAAAAAAACCTGGAGCACCACTTGTCAATGGTGGTGACAAAATCCCCATTGTTCAATTGCAAAAGGTAGCTATTTGAAACAGCTTACATCCTGTGACAATACCATGAAACATCATTGGCCTATCCCAGGTTCTTAGATGGACAAATCCAGAATAAACATCTGATTGTGAGATCAAGTATGATAATAATAATGTTATAAGGGAAGGCATCATTTAAGTGAAAAAGATCATAAAGTCCAAACAATACTATCAAGGCAATTAACACCTGTGCAGTTTCAGTCATTAGTTACACATCCAGAATAGGGGGTTGGCCTCAAGCAAAACTAAAAGCTTCTGGATAGGAAGTCCAGAAAGATAATGATAATGAATCACATCTATCATCATATCAATGAGCATAGGAAGGCATGAATGTTGCAAGTACCCCAGACAGTTAAAGAAGAATATCTGAAGGACAGTGAATAAGATGCACTGAAGCTGGTACACCATGAAGGCTTGATGAATAACAGAGAAACCAAACTGTCCTACAAGAGAAACCAAATGAAAAATAGAAGAGAGACATGGTAAGGCAAGGTATTGGATGGCCTGAATATATATATATATATATATATATATATATATATATATATATATATATATATATATATATATATATATATATATATATAAAAACCTAGCAGGCAAAGCAGATAACAAGACATGGCAATGGCTATGGAATAGAACTAGAACAACTATGGCAAAAGAAAGCAAAGATAGTACCAATAGTAATAGGCACCTTAGATGCACTCCCAAAACATCTGAAGCACCACTTGAACGTTATCAGCATTGACAAATTACTATCATTCAATTGCAAAAGGCAGCTTTATTTGGAACAGATTTCATTGTAAAGTGATACTCTTAATACCATCATGCAACAACATCTGGTTATCTGCATTCATATATTCTCAGTATTTCAGTACTGTGCAGCTGAATTCTCTTTGTCTGAGAATTGTCAGCATTCACATGCAACATATGGTGCTCATTGGTAATAATGTATACTGTAACTACATGTCAGATCCAGACATAGTTACGCCTAGAGCAAACCCACTAAAAATCATAGGGAACGCTAACTAGCTTAATGTAGCATAGCTTCATACAGATTCACCCCAAGGCAGAAAATGAGCTTTTACAGTGTACCAGCCAAACTGAGTGCAGATTAAACCTTCCCACTGACCCCATTCTGAACAGAAAGGAAATAGATGTTTTCCCAAGAAACTGGGCAATCACTTCTGATTATGTTCTGCTGTGCTGATGGTTTCATGGTTTTCTTGTACCAGTCTTTAGTCATATGCATGATTAGTTTATGTAAAAAATGAGAGTTATTTGGCAATGGACTGACCCACTCTCCCTGGATTGCTGTGTGAATTTAGAAGTACATCTGAATGGATATTGTCACCCATTTCCTGCATACTCCTGGTTGAGTACATATGACTGAAGGAGTTAGGGGTTCTACTTACCTTTACTACCAGTTCGCAACAGGATTGCGCTTGCGCACTTGCTGCGCATGCACAGATAGCAGATGATGACATCCAGGGTGGTGGGCGGGGCCTCCTGCCAGTTTTACTACCGGTTCTTGCGAACTGGTCCGAACCGGGGGCAACCCACCACTGGAAGGAGTAGATCATCACCTTTTCTTGAACACTCAATGTAAAGAGTAAATCTTTTCACATACTTTGTCAAGAGGCAAAAATAGATCCTGTAAAGGGAACACCCTGGAAATGTAAAAATGGCAAGAATACAGAGTAGTGACTAATATTCATTATAGCTAGATAGAACAAGAATTCTGACTTTGTTTTTAAATCATAGATTTCTTTACATATTTAAATCTTAATCTGAAATTTAATCAAAATTGAACAGAAATTTTTCACTTTATAAATTCATTTTTCAGCCATCCACGAACTTAATTCTTTTTTTTTTAACAAGGCAACTCTTAATGTTAACATTAATATCTTAATGAATTAGGTTGCACCTTTCCTTTTTTAGTGAGGTCGGCCTCTGTCTAGAGGTCAGCCTTTGTCTACTCTGCAGTGCAATAATTCATTGCTTTGGAATTTGGGCAAACTTTCCGGGATTGTGATCTTGCTTCCTTTTTTGTCTTTGCCTAAAAAAATTAATAATCAACATGCTTTATATTTACAGGGCTTAACCCCAGAAATGAAAACTTTTGTGGACCATTTTTCAAAGTGTTCTGATGGAAAAATAGGAATTGTAGAGGTAAGATTGCTTCTTATTCTGCATTACTTTACATGCTGTGCAGTCATACCTGTGCAGACACAAAATACGATATTTATTTCATATTTCTAAATCACCCATCTCCCTCAAAGAGGGTGATTCTGTACAATATAACCAATGAATAATGTATAAAAATTAGAAATTAGAAATTAAATTAGGGTTCAAATTTTCAAAAGTATAGAATAATCAAAACATCAAAAGGGAGGAATCCTAAACTGGCCACTTAGCATTGTTTTATTACAGGCAGGGAGGAGCTCTCAAAGGATTAGCCAGGCCCATGATTGTGGAAGACCAAGAGATTGGGGGACTTTCCTCACCTCTGGGAACAAGATGTTTCACAAAGCAGGGGGCAGCGGCAGAGAAGTCTCTCTTCCTACTTTTACTTTACTTTACTTTTATTTGATTTATATACCGCCCTACTCCCGAAGGATTCAGGGCGGTGGACCAGTCAAAATTCTTTGAGTGACAAAATTCTTTGACTGACGTGGTCTGTAGCACATCTTCTCTGCCTGATCAAGTGAGACTGGCTGCTGAGATTGGGCAAAGCCGGTTCGGGAGGTAACTTACATGGTCTTGTGCCATGTAGGGCTTTATAGGTGATAACCAACACCTTGAATCAGACCAGGAAACAAATTGGTACCCAGGGCAGTTGGCGGGGTAAGGGTGTTATATGGGACATGTATATACAGTAATACAATGTTTCCCAAAGTGTGGTACACGTACCCCCAGGGGTACGGGAAGAGTTTGGTGGGGGTACGCGTTGCACCGAAGTTTGGTGGGGATCACGTGGGAATATCCATTGCACCGTGCTTAGCTGCGCCCACAGAGGGGTACTCAGCTTTACGAAAATTATAAAGGGGTACACATATGTCAAAAGTTTGGAAAACACTGCAGTAATACATGTATATTTTACAGTGGTTACTAATACTAAGGTACAAGATTATACAGCCATCTTTTGTCTTGTAGCCCAGTCAGATTAGTTCTCTAGTCTGAGGAATGGAAGGGATACTATTTATATAATCTATTTTCCTCCTATATGGATGTTCTCATTCTGAAGTGAACTCATTTATTTGCATGTCATCTTGAGATGATTTTATAAAATAGTAGTGGGGTGGTGGTAGATTGAATTTGTCCTGATATATATTCAATCAATACCTCTGAGCAAACTGTGAACTCCTAGTTGTACTATCTCTACTTGCCTTTCATGCAACTTAGCAAGGGCATTACTAATATTCCATCATAAACTAAAAGAGGATAGATTGAAACCATTTACTCCCTTTCAAAATATTAGTGCAAATGAAGCTTTCATCATATCTTGATCAGCCTAAATTTAAATCTGTGTTCCCCAATCAAGTACATCAGCTTGCTTTGGGATTTGCTTTGTTCAAGCAAAAACAGAAAAGTGTGTCCTTTAAAGAAATCTAGAGGAGAATATTTAAGAATTATTTTCTGATAAACCATGGAAAGATGCAAAACCATTTTTGCTAGATATGTATCCAGGCTGCAGCAATGATCATGATATATGATATTCTCAAGACTACACAATGGTTCGAAACAGACCATTTTACATTTTATTTTATGTGTCCCTTCTTGGGATCTGTTTCAGATGGTACAGTTTCATCTTTTGGTCATTGCTGCATGACAAAGTTAGGGGATCTACAGTCCTTCAGCAGCTGTTGCACCACAGAAACTGTTGGCATAGTAGTTAGGCTGATGGGAATTGGAGTCTAAAAACATCTGAAATAAAAATAAGCTTCTGGGCCCTGCCATACAATAGTGACCAAGAGCTGACCAAGTATTCCGTGATTTTTCTGGAAATCAACTCCTGAAAAAAAATACAGATTCACTATGGGAGGTATTTTCTAGTCACTCTCAAAAAAGACATTTGTTACATAAAATATTCACAATATTAAAATAGTGTCACTGCAGGGGTGAAATCCAGTAGTTTCTGACAGGTTCTGGAGAAACGGTAGCCGGGAATTTTGAGTAGTTTGGAGAACTGGCAAATACCACCTCTGGCTGGTCCCAGATTGGGGTGGGAATGGGGTCTTTGCAGTATCCTTCCCCTGGAGTGGGGTGGAAATGGAAATTTTGCAGTATCTGAAGTGGTTCGGGAATGACGAGAGGCACAAGCAAGCAAGTGACAACAGCTCTTTAATATATGGTGAGACTTCAGCAAAAACTCAGAGGCTGCAGTCCTCCTTATATACAATCCTGGAGAGACTGTCAGCCAATCAGAAACGTAGGCAGGTTTGAAACTCCCGCTTAAAAGTATCAATACATAACACCCCTCCCTTCCCAGAAGGCACTAACACTCAAAAATTAACATATGTGCAAACAAAGTCTCGCAGGTGCTTAGGCTGAGTTCTCGCCCTAGTTGACCTGCGCAGTTCAGTGTTTGGTGAGGCGTCGAGCTGGTCGGAGGGACTCTTTGTCTCTCCCGGCTCCGCCAATGGAACCTCCTGGATTTTGTCCGGGGCGTGGTTATTCCCGGCTGGGAGTGGCGACTCGCTGGGGCGGCGCTGGAACCAGGGCTTGTCAGCTAAGTATTCTCGCGGCCCCGGGCTTGAGTTAGCTGTTTTGGAGAAGTGGTCATAGTTAGGCTCGGACATGTCTGCGTTGATGTTTGCCTCGCCAACCACCCGTTTCCTCAGTTGGTCTATGTGGCGCTTCCAGAGTCTATCTACCCCCACATCCACTGTGTATGATTTTGGGCCTGTTATCCCCACTATGGTTCCTGCAACCCACAGAGGACCGCTGGCGTAATTGCGAGCGAACACCGGGGACCCGACCTGAAACTGCCTTAAGCCACAGGTCTCTCCCTTAAAGTTTTCGTGCGAATAGTTAGGGTGAAGCCTGTCCAACACGCACCGGAGCTTTCTCCCCATGAGGAGCTCTGCTGGGCTTCTCCCAGTTGCTGTGCATGGTGATGCATGCTGAACCGCAAGGAATTGATCTATCCTGGCCTGCCAGTCCCCATTGTCTAATCTGGACAGTGCTTCCTTGGCTGTCCTGACAAATCGTTCAGCCAATCCGTTGGAAGCCGGGTGAAATGGGGCTGATAGGGCATGGCGGATCCCCAGGCCGGCCAAGTAGCCTTCGAAAAGGGTTGCTGTAAATTGGGGACCATTGTCCGATACCAAGGTATCCGGCAGGCCGTGGGTGGCAAACAACTTTCTTAGGGCCTTGATAACCGCTTCGGCCGTTGTGGATGGCATTAATACAATTTCGAGCCATTTTGAAAAGGCATCCACTACTATTAAAAACGTTTGGCCATGGAACGGGCCGGCAAAATCAATGTGGATCCTCCCCCATGGGCCTTTTGGTTTCTCCCACTCTCGGATGGGCGCTACTGGGGGATCGGGGCGAGACTCCTGGCAGGGTCTGCACTTCCCCACCCACTCGGAAATGACCTGGTCCATGTTGGGCCACCAGACATAGCTGCGGGCTAAGCACTTCATCCTAACGATGCCAGGATGCCCTTCGTGCAATAATTCTAAAACTCTATCTCGTAGTTTTGCTGGAATTACCACTCTGTCACCCCACAGTAAGCACCCCCCTTGCGTAAACAGTTCATTTCGTTTGTTGGCAAAACCTTGGTACTCCTCCCCGACCACCTTGTCCGGCCACCCTTTCAAAACCCAACCCATAACAGTCCGGATAACAGGGTCTCTATTTGATGCCTTCGCCACCTCGCCGGAGGAGATGGGCCCCAAGGTTAACGTGTCCAACAACAGGACGGAGGTTTCCGGTGTTGGGTTGTCCAGCAGGTCGGGAAGGGGGCAACGGCTAAGGGCATCCGCATGACCCAGGGTCCGCCCAGGCCGATGGACGAGCTGGTACGAGTAGGCCGATAAGAAAATCGCCCATCTAGTTAAACGGGGGGAGAGGGCAGCGGGGGTTGGCCTGTCGCCTGCTAGCAGTCCTAGCAACGGTCTATGGTCAGTCACAAGTTCGAATTTTCGGCCATAGAGGTATTCGTGGAACTTTTTAACCCCCGCAATCGCAGCCAGAGCCTCTCTGTCCAATTGGCTATAGTTTCGTTCTGTGCTGGACAGAGTTCGGGAGTAGAAGGCAATGGGTGCCTCTAGGCCGTTCGGCAGTCTATGGCCTAGGACGGCACCAACTCCTACGGGGGAGGCGTCGCAAACCAAGACGAGCGGCAGCTCTGCATTGTATTGGATCAGGAAACTGTCCTCAGATAGGAGTTTTTTTACTGCCTCAAACGCGGCCGCTTGCGGTTTCCCCCAGACCCATGGTACATTCTTCCCTAAGAGTTTGTGAAGGGGATCAGCGACCGTGGCCTTATCTCTTAGGAACATTGAGTAGAAATTTAGTAGTCCAAGGAAGGCTTGGAGCTCAGCTTTGGATTTGGGGGCTGGTGCGCTTTTGATGGCCCTCACCTTGCTTTCGGTAGGGTGGATGCCTGTGCCGTCCACCCTGTACCCCAGAAATTCTACCGAGGGGACCGCTATCCTGCACTTGTTCTTTTTAAGTCTTAGTCCCGCTTCTCTGAATCTGGACAGGACGTTCCGTACCCTGTCCCCTAGCTGGTGTTCGTCTTGGGCGCTGACTAAGACGTCATCGAAATAGGGGACTACTCCCGGAAGTCCTTGCAACAGGCGCTCCATGGTGCTTTGAAATAAGCCGGGTGCGACGCTCACCCCAAATTGGAGCCTGGTGCATTTAAATGCACCCCTATGAGTCACGATCGTTTGCGCCTCTGCCGTGGCGTCGTCGACCGGTAACTGTTGATAGGCTTGGGCCAGGTCTAATTTAGCAAAAATTTTTCCGGGGCCCAGGGAGTGTAGTAGATGGTGCACGATCGGCACCGGATAGGCGCTCGGCTGCAAGGCCTTGTTGATCGTGCACTTGTAGTCGGCGCAAATTCTGATTGAGCCGTCGGACTTAACTGGGGTGACTATGGGGGTCTCCCACTTGGCATGGTCAACGGGAACCAACACCCCTTGCTTAATCAGTTTGTCCAGTTCTGCATCGATCTTTGGTTTCAATGCGAACGGCACTCTTCTGGCCTTTAGTCTTACTTGGGCTACGTTGGGGTCTAAGTTTAGTGAAATAGGGGTCCCCACATACTTGCCCAATGTGTCCCCGAAAACGTCCTGGAACTCGGACAGGAGGCTGTCTTTCAGGGTTGACTTGGACATCAGGTGGACGCCGGTGAAGCCCATGCCAAGGGCTCGGAACCACCCCATGCCCAGGAGGCTCGGCAGCTGCTTCGTGACGATGGTCAGCGGCAGGTCTCTTTCGTAGTCTCCGTAGGTGACCCGGAACGTGCCCACGCCTTCGAGGGGGACTCGGTTCCCCTGGTAGTCTAGGATGCGCAGTCTCTGTCTGGAGAGTTGATCCTTCCGGAACGACGGCAGGAGGGTCTTTAGGGTTGTCCACGACATGATGGAGAGAGCTGATCCGGTGTCGATCTCCATCGAACACGGTCTTCCGTTGATCTCGACCACCGTGCTGACTTTGTCCTCGACCGTTGTGCTGGCCTGGTCGATGTGTATGCTGCGGCCATCTCGCGGTTCAAATTCGCGCCGTTTTTTCGCGCCGCCTTCTCTCGTTGGCTGCTTCTGGCGCGCTGATTCCGGTTGGCTGCGGCGCTCACGTGGTTTGAGTCTTCTGGGCAGAGTGGCTCTGCAGACTCGCGCCAAGTGCCCTTTCTTCTCGCAACGCCTGCAAATAGCCTCTCTGTATTTGCAGGACAGTCTATCATGGTGCCCGCCACAGCTGGGACAGCTTCGCCGGGGGCTGCCAGTGTCTTTTCTCCGGTGCTCTGTTCGGAAGACGTCCTCATCCGACTCGGACTCCGAGCTGGATCCGGCGTCTTCTCTGTGCACCGGGGCAGACTTGGGGCTGTCTTTGCTGGTCGGCGGACGCTGTAGCGTTTCAGCGGCCTTTGTGGAGGCTTCGTGAGCCCTGGCCTCATCAAGGGCTCCGGCAAGCGTCAGATCAGGCTTGGCGAGCAGACGCCGTTGCAGCCTAATGTCCCGAACACCACAGATCAGTTGCTCAAGCAACGCATCATCCAAGTCTCTGTAGTCGCAATGAGTTGCGGCTTTTCTCAGGCTGGCCATGTACGCGCTGACCGGCTCTCCCTCTCGTTGGACGCGCTGCCTTAGTTGGTATCGCTGCACGAACTTGGAGGGGACGGGAGCGTAGTGAGCCCGGAGAGTTGCCATCAAGGTGTCCCATGAGACTGTTTGAACCGGCGTTGGCTCACACAGTGACTCGGCCATCTCGAACACGTCCGGTCCGCAGTGGCTTAGGAATAGGGCTCTCTTTCGATTAGCCGAGAGGCCCTGCATGTCGCTGGCTTCTAGCGAGCATTCAAACCTTGTTAGGTACGAGACCCATTTTTCGCGGGTCGGATCAAAAGGCTTGGGCGGAACGTAGGCAGACATGTCCGGTATGTCTCCTGTGGTTCGCCTCGTCGCCTAGCTGAAGCTCGTGGTCTCACTGGTTGGCTTCTTGTAGCCTCAATCCCATCCTCGTCGCCAATGAAGTGGTTCGGGAATGACGAGAGGCACAAGCAAGCAAGTGACAACAGCTCTTTAATATATGGTGAGACTTCAGCAAAAACTCAGAGGCTGCAGTCCTCCTTATATACAATCCTGGAGAGACTGTCAGCCAATCAGAAACGTAGGCAGGTTTGAAACTCCCGCTTAAAAGTATCAATACATAACAGTATCCTTCCCCTGCCAGGCCCACCAAGCCACGCCCACCAAGCCACACCACATCCACCAAGCCATGCCCACAGAACCAGTAGTAGAAAAATTTGAATTTCACCACTGTGTCACTGGATGATTTGAACTAGGCCTGAAGCCAGCAGTTCTCAGGGCAGGGATTGTAACGGCTTGATTTCAAGACCACTAAGCATCTTGTCAAGAATCTGTTAGTTCATGGGAAGTGCAGGAGGAAGAAGTGAATTGAAGCCACAGTGTGTAAAAGAGTCATTTGCACATTCTTACTGCCATAAATCAACTGTTTTGTACAGCTTCATGATAGTCTGCAATACACTATTTCTCTAGTCACACTGACTCTGAGTCTTCTACCAGGTCTAGCCTAGCAGTTGACCTAAATCATAAAATATCAAAAGATTGGTGATTTCCTGTTGAGTCCTGGAAATTAGCAAGGACTTTTAAGATGCTCATTAGAAAGAATGTTCATTCATTCTGTTGCCCACCTTTCTTCTCATTTTATCTTATGTTAGTGTAATTTTTCCCACATGTAGGGCTATCAGTCCACTGAGGTTAGTGGCTTAGTAACTCCAATATGGGGAAAAGCTCAAAATATTAACATTACTATTCAAATTTCATTTTGACTTTGTTTTCTATATTGAATTGAAATAATTGATACATCATTTTGAAAGCAGAACATTCCTTGGATGGCACTACAAAAAAATAAGCCTAAGGCAAATACTCCTCTGAAAAGATCTTGAACTCACTACTTCTTTCTTCTCAGACTCCTGTTACTGCTTTTTCTAGATATTCATTTTATCTATCCTTTTGTCATTTTTCCACTGTTAAAAAGTTAATTTCTTGTTTCTTCCTCTCCCTGTTTTTTTATGAAACTATACTTCATCCCTTAAATGGTATAATTTAAAGGAAATTGTGGAATACAATGTAGAACCTATCATTCTTTCTTCCTTCTTTATCTGAAGATTATTGAAATTTGAAAATATTAGTGGAAAAGACCCTAACTTTTAAAAACAAAAATTATCCTTTTCTCATCTCCAAATCCATAGTAAAGGTTATTTTGCTTCTGTTAATAATGAAACATCTTTACAACATTAAGATTTCATTAGCATGTGATAATCAGCCATTTGAAAACTGGAGAAATTTAGTAAGGCAAATTACTGATTTAAATGTCTTACAGAAATGTGCAGGTTGGATCAAAAAGCTGAAGACTCTTGGGTAGTTTACATATCACTGCTAGCCACTTATAAAATGTAAAATACACATATTGCACCAAGCTAAAACAAAATCAATCACATTAGGACTTCTATCATTTTATACTTCTGGTTTAGTGATGTGATAGATAATGTATTGGATACAGAAGAAATTGTACCTGGTATTTACAAACTACTAAACAGTTGTATGAAACCGTTTCTTATTTCCTTCTGGAAACATAGTGCACTAATTTATACTTTATTCTTCTTAGAAGAATAATTCTAAATCAAAGTTAATTTTTTTTCCTCCAGCTTGCTCAGATACTGCCAACAGAAGAAAACTTCCTATTATTCTTTAGATGCCAGCAACTGAAGTCTAGTGAAGATTTCATGCAGGTAAACATAAATTTAGTCTTGTGAAAATTTGCATTGGCAACGTGTAAAAACTTTGCATATGGATGTATGCAACTTGCTATTTTTTTAATTCCAGACGTGGCGAAAGTATGATAGTGACCATAGTGGATATATTGATGCTGAAGAGCTTAAGGTAAGGAAATCTCTATCATCATTTCTTAAACATTTGGGGCATTCTACATCAAAGGTATTTGCAGAAAGAAGTTGTGAAAACAAAACAAGTCTTTAAAAGTAGAGGCAGTACAACACAGCTATACCAATCTAAGGGTTTATTTTACTGTACTGTTTCTGTCCTAAGTATATGATACCAGCAACATTTAAAAATTATAATTCCAAAGAGGAAAACCTACAGAATGCAACTATCAATTGCTTTAGTGCTGAATGTTTGCCAGTATAACCTCTCTGAAACCAGCTTTGCCATACATGAATGCCTACAGACTATTGTTTCTGGATTGTACCTATGTTCTGACGGGATTGCAGGAATAAACACTGTATGGGAAAACAGAAAGCTAAACACCAGGGAGATAGGCCCTAGTAGCCTACCTTAAATTTCTTAAAAAACACTTCTTTCTCTGTGAAGGTAAGATATTCATCTATATATTTACATCTTCCAAGAGCATGAAGCAGTACAGCCTAGGAATTGATTTATTTTTGCTACAGGTATTTTGCCCTTCAGCCAAATTTAAAACAGCAAATGTATAATAAAAATACTCATAAAGATATAAAATTAACAAATAAAACCAGATATAACTACATGCAGCATAAAACTTCTTTTTTTTTAATTGCAAAAGTTTTACAATTACATTTTCACCCCATTTTTCCCCACCCCCAGCCCACCCCAAACTCCCCAACCTAACCCTCCCAACCCCCCCTAGCCCTCCCCTTCCCCCCGGACTTCCACAGAATATACTCCCATCAAAAACCCCTTTTATATGAAACTTGAACCCCTCCGTCCCCCATATAATTTTTCATCTTCACAAAATTAAAATATTTCTATCCTAATATAATACTATCAATGAAAAGCTATTTGATACTTCCTAGTTTGATATTTGTTCTGCACATAATCTATCCACTTTTTCCATTCCCATTCATAAGTCTCTTGTGAACAATCTTTTAGATATGCTGAGATCTTCGCCATCTCTGCAAAACTGGCCATCTTCAAAGTCCATTCCTCGATAGTGGGCAAAGCTTCATTTTTACAGTATTTACCTATCAATAATCTCGCTGCTGTTATCATATACAATATCAACTTTGTTTCACCCAATGTAAAACCCTTAACTATACCCAATAAAAACAATTGTGGAGAAAATTGAATTTTTTTTCTTCAAAACATTCTGCATAACCCACCAAATTTTTATCCAAAAGGCCTTAACTTTCTTACAAGTCCACCAAACATGATAATATGTAGCATCTAAACAATCACATCTCCAACATTTTGGCTGAACATTAGAGTACATACACGACAATTTCTTAGGATCTAAATGCCATCTATAAAACATTTTATAGAAATTTTCCCTCAAGTTCTGCGACTGTGTGAATTTAACGTTCTGAACCCAAATTTTTTCCCATGTTTCCAACATCACTGGTTCTGCAAAATTTTGTGCCCACTTGATTGTATGATTAAGTCAGCATAGAACTTCTTAATGTCCTAAACCAGATAATGTCAAGAGGTATCGATAGGATTTTAATGTGTCAACTGGCATAAGCATCTTCAATAATGGATGACTATTGTACTAAGAAGGCCTACTGCAAAATTGTTTTTCTGAGCATAGACCCACAAGTATCATCAGATCCCATCAGATCCAGAAGAGGTATATTATGGATCCCGTCTGCTAGGGAGCTGCACTTGGCAAAAGCCAGTGAAGCTAGCTCCAGCCCTGCTGATTTATGGAAATCCCTCAAAACCAGGTTATACTATCAGGCCAGGATATCCCAGGGGATAAGTGAGGTAGGTACTGAGGAAGTTCCATTTTAGTTGACATCTGCTGCCCTCAATTTAATTGCATTTTTTCCTGGATATTTTAAAATATATATACTTTTATGGTATGTCACCACAACTCACTTTTTTGTGAGATGGGCAGCCATATAAATTTGATGAATGAATAAATAAATAAATAGGCCATTGGCAGCTGCTTGCAGAAGTGGATAGATTATGTTTTGAAACACTATCAGAGACGATCTCAGGAAATATGCCCTATCTGATCTTAAGACCTTTCATAGTTTTCTCAGATAGAATAACCAAAATATTCTGGGCTTCTGCTTAGTTAGAATATGAGCAGCCTAGAATAGCCCAGCTGAATTTCCTACACATTTTCCCACTTGTGCCCAGTCCTATTAAAAGAAAAAATAATACCAAGAATAAAACAAGAAAGAAATTTAGAACAAACATATGTGGGTTTTTGTTTTTTGTTTTTTTGTTTTTTTGTGATAGGCATTCATAATTCCCCAGCTCTCAAAACTTCTAGCTTAATAAAGAATTTTATCATGTCACAAAAGTAGGGCAACTGGCTGCCCATCTGGGAAACAAAGTTTTCTTGCGAGGTCAGGAAAGCAACTTCGTTAATTATGGAACCTGCATTTAAAAGAACAGGCACTACCAGAACTGACTGATCAGGAATGGCAAGCCTGTAGCCTTAGGGTCACGCATAGTCTGTGATCTAATTTGAAATTACCTTTGAAAGGGCCAAGGATTTTCCTAAGGGCTTGATGTCTCTCTCCCATAGCCTATTGCTTGAAAGAAGCCAGTATTAGAAAAAAACAGGAATGTTTGATGAGAAATGACCTTATCCAAATTAGTTCTGACCTCACCTACTGCTTGTCTCAGGCATACCCAGCATACAGCTACCCAAAGGGAGTCTCGTTCTTACATAAGCTCTGTGCATGTCAGGAATAAATGCCTTGCCTCTGACCCAGAGCTAGAGGTAGGGGGGCTGGACAGGCCAGCCCACAAGGTACACCCTAACCCAATAGCCCCTCCTTACCTTAGCCACGCCCAGGGGGTACTTAAGGGTCAGCCATGCGGTCCTGTTCCAGTTCCGGAGATGTACCTGTATTGACGAGATGTCCAGTCAATAAACAATAAACGATTTAAACCAGAACTGCTTGTTGGAATTATTGGGCACGATCCTCGAACATATCTAACAAAATGGTAGCAGAGGATGGTTCGGCAGCCCAACCCAAACATTCCACAAGCATGCAAAGAACCAAGACGGAAAGGATGAACACCAGAGCGTTCACCAAGGAGATGGCAGAACGACCTGCCCAACCCGAAGCCACCCGAGGAGAGGCATCTGAAGCAAGTGGCCTACTCCACTACCCACGCACCCCTGCCAGGCGCGGAGAGGAGTGGGACGAACACGAGACTCCAAAAGGGGAAAAGCACAACCTAAAAGGAAAACTCCTGGACCTGATAGATTCATCGCAAAGCAACACCGATCTCATCGCGGAACTACGGAGCCTAATCGAAGGCTGCGAAGCAGCGAGTGAGGAAGATGAGGATGAATCCGAATGCAGCGGCGGAGAAGCGGTAAGGGAGAGAACCCCCCACCAAAAACCCGCCAAGGGAGCCGAAGGGGTTTTCGCGCCTTTTTCACGGCGGCCATCTTGGGAGGCGGCGTCATCAAAAATGGCCGACCACCCACCAATAGATTCCCGAGATTTAAATCTCATGGCGGGAATCGGGGCCTACCCCAAGGTAACCCCCCAAGAATGCCACAAACAAAGAGGAAACCCAAGGCCCAAAGCCACAGGCTCGCCTACCGAGCCCGAACTCAACAAGGCAATCGAATTGATCGCCGCGGCCCTGGGGGACAAGATAAAGCTACCGGACACGCACCCCGGTGCCAGGCCCAAGCGCAAAGGGGACCCTAACGCGAGGAGGCCCGACACCGACACCCATCCCGAGGGACCGATCACCGCCGCGTGGATCCAGAGCCACCCAGGGCCCCCAAGAAGCCTCCCCTTAAAAACGGAACACCGGAGGCGATGGGACTACTCACCGGACCTACGAACTGGACCAGACCCATGGCCCGCGGGGCCATCCGCCGGCAGGGGACGTCCATCGGCGGGCAGGGGACTCGGCCCGACACCCGGAGGCGACACCCGCACGAGGCCGGGCCATCCAGGACCATCCGCGGCACCAACCGGACTCCAGGCCCTCGACGACGATCCTCACCGCTTCCCGAGGCTCCAGACGACGAACCACGACGATCCCAGACGAGCAAGGCCGACCAAGGAGGAACCGAAGGCCCATCCGGAGGATTGGGGCCTATACCAGGGAGCTACGGAGACAAGCTCCTCACTCCACGGCGGCTGGGAAGAAATGAACTTCGCGCACGCGCAATGCGCCCCTACAGGAGAAACGGAAGAAGACATAGAGCTACACCGACGCATGCACACAGAGACAAGTCAGTTCAGACTCGCCACAGTCGTTCCCCTACCTTATTGCGAGTTCCCTTACGTGAGGAACCATGGACAGCGACATAATGTGAGTAACTTAAACTATAACTCAGGGGCTTTGCCAAGTGACTTCCCCAAACTAAGGCTAGATGGGGAGAATTTCCTGGACTGGAACCAACAGCTCCAGGTCACCCTACTCAAAGAAGACCTACTATCCATAGTCACTGATCCCCCAAAAAAGCCATGGACCTTTGAGCTAGATTGTACCCATCATAAAGCATACTGCATTGTTATAGCTAGTATCACCCCCAGTATTTACCCCAGCATCAGGCATCATCTGACTGCTCTAGAAGTAATACAGAGGATGCACAAACTATTTTACTGCCAGAGCGTGGCAAGCACCACCAGGCTATCCAGGGAATTCTATGCCACCAAACACAAAGCAGGGACCCCAATGAGTGAACATCTATTATCCCTAAACGCCACCAGAGCCCAGCTAACACAAAGGGGGGAGGTCATAAGCGAAAGGACCATGATAAGTATCATTGTGAACTCCCTGGACCCCAGCTGGGACACCTTCATTACACAAATAGACAACCTAGGGACAGGAAAGCTCTCACTAGAATTACTAACGAGCAAACTAATAGCTGAGGATAGCATCAGAAAAGATCGCTCAATAAGCCGCAGGGAGCAAAGGCCCAGTAAGAAGGTCGAGCCACAGAACAGGAACCACAGCAACGCAGAATGTTACTTGTGTGGGTCAAGGAACCACTACAAAAGGGACTGCCCCAGAAACACAGGGGACAGGGACAGGCAACGTAGGAGGGACAGATCAGAGTCAAGGACAAGATACACAAGCAGACACTCACCCGAGGACAGACACAGACGTAGGGATTCACCTAACCCCAGAGACAGGAGAAACCACAGGGACAGCTCCAGGGAAAGTCAAACGGGTTCTCTGTATGGCATAGGAGACCAGGGGCAACACACAAACCAGGATAGGATGGAAGGTACATGGCTGCTGGATTCAGGAGCCACAAACCATACCACGTATGACCGTAATCTACTAACATCATTCACAGAGGAGAGTTTCATAATAAAGGTGGCTAACCAGAATAATGTGCAAGTAACAGGCAAGGGCAATGCACACGTGCCGGGGATAGGGGAGGTACAAGGAGTGTTACTGGTACCCAATATACCCTATAACATCCTCGCTACACTAAAGTTAAGCAAGGACAACAATGTTGAAGTAACCTTCAAGGGAGGAAAGGTGCAGGTAACTAGAGGGGGCAAAAACGTAGGGAAAATAGTAATCAGCGGAGAACTCCCCTTCTACCACCCAGTCTGGGACAAGCAACCCAGAGTAAACAACCACCATAAGGCCAGCCCCGTTAACACAAGTAGAGAAATAGAGGGGGTTAACCACACACACGACAACAATGAAACAAGTGAGCAGGAGGCAACCAGAAAAGAAAGGCCAGCGATAGGGAAGCCCATACATGACAATTGCGCTCACCTATTGCACAGAAAGCTAGGACACATTAGCTTCCCCGTGGTGCAGAAGATGATGGAGTGCTCTGAAGGTGTAAAAATAAAGAATTGTGAGAACTATCTCGAGTGCTCTGTTTGTAAGAGCTCCAAATTAAAAACCAAACCTAGGCCCAAAAAGTCAGTACGCACTACAGACTCAACCTTTCAACTCATACATATGGATCTAGTGGGACCACTAAGGCCCTCCATTAAATACAGGAAAAGGTACTTCCTGACCATAGTGGATGATTTCAGCCGCTATGGCTTCGTGTACACACTAAAACAGAAGAGCGAAGTATTCCAAAAATTCAAGGAATTCTACGCTAGGGTAGAGACACAACATAATACCAAAATCAGGCAAATAATGACAGACCGGGGGTCTGAATTTTTATCGAGCGACTTCTCGCAATGGCTAAAGGCACGCGGGGTAGTCCACTACACGTCTTCCCCATTTTCGGCCTTCCAAAACGGAGTGGCGGAACGAAAAAACGGAATGTTGCAGACCATGATGAAGTGCGCATTAGAGGATGCAGGCCTGGGACAACACTTCTGGTCGGAAGCACTCATTTATTCAAACTATACTCTGAACAGGTTATGGTCCAGCGTACTAAACAAAACTCCATATGAGTTAATGTACCAAAGGAAGCCACAAGTATCGCATTTACACATATTCGGGGTCACAGCAGATGTACACATTCCCAGGCAATTGAGGCAAAAGGGGGACAGGGTATCCCGAAGGCTGAGGTTCATGGGATATGAACCAGGAACAAAGGGATATAGGTTCATAGACAGCAACAACAACTTCGTAATCTCTCGAACAGCAGTTTTTCACGAAAATGCCAACTGGTCCAAGATACACCTCAACGAGGTGTTCCTTAGCAAGGACGGACCGGGGAACACTCAAAGGGGAGTAACACCTAACACAGGAAAGGGTACAGAACAGGAAAGAATCAAAAGCGAGAGGCAGGAAATACTAGTGAAGGAGTGGAAGGAGAACCACCCACACATCAAAGTGGACTCACTCACTGAGAAAGAAGCCAGGTACATGCATGACACAGAGACGCCCCCTGACAGGCCAATCAGAGCAAACAGGGGCAAGGTGCCACAAAGGTTAGGGGATTACGTATTATCTATCCACACTAACCAACTAACCCCCAACACATATGAAGACGTGCTAAAATTACCAGATGAGGAAAGGGCAAAATGGGAGCAGGCCATGGAGAAGGAAATGGATAGCCTGAGGGAACTAAACGTATACACTCCCTCTGAGGTCCCAGCAGGAAAAACGACAATAGGCACCAGATGGGTCTACAAAATCAAGACACTAGAGGAAAACAAAACTCTCTACAAGGCTAGACTGGTAGCGCAGGGATTTGCTCAAAGATACCCTGATGATTACACAGAAACATACTCCCCCACAGTCAGGGCCGAAAGCGTAAAATGTGCGTTAGTCATTGCATCACTGCTAGGGCTGGAGGTACACCAATTCGACGTACAAACCGCCTACCTGCACGCTGAGCTTGACAAAGAGATTTATGTAAGAGCACCCCCCAGTCGAACAACTAGGAAGGGAGAAACATGGATTCTAAACCGAAGCTTGTATGGGCTCAAGCAATCAGGGAAACGCTGGTACGAGTGTTTGTCTAAGACATTGAAATCCATGGGCTTTGCAGCCACCTCAGCCGACAACTGCTTCTTCACCAAGAAGTCAGGTGATTCCCTCGAGTATGTCTTAATATACGTGGACGATATACTATATATCGGTAATCAGATCAGCAAATGCAGTGACTTTGCCAATGAACTAGGAAAGCATTTCTCCCTGAAGATTTTGGGTAAGGTAGACAAGTACCTAGGGGTGCAAATCACAAAAACAGACAAAGGTTTCCAATTGTCACAGAAAGATAAAATTTTGGAACTGGTACATAAGTGCAATATGACAGATGCCAAGGGGTGTGAAACACCAATGCAACCAGACTTTTTGAAGGACATGTACAATGAGGCTGAACCATTCAAAGACAACACGCTGTACAGATCCACCATAGGTTCACTATTGTACATTGCAAACTGGACCAGACCAGATATCGCCCTACCTGTCAACCTGCTGTCTAGACACGTAGGGAAGCCCACCGTGTACCATTGGGAAGCCATAAAAAGGGTACTGAGATACCTAAAACACAGTTCTGATGCCTGCCTGTCACTAGAACCCGAGAACGCCACAACTCCCACGCTCACGTGCTACGCAGATGCTGACTGGGCTGGAGATGTGAAAAGTAGGAGGAGCACCTCAGGTTACGTGTTCTTCCTCAACAACAGCCCAGTGCATTGGTACACAGGGAAACAGGATCTGGTAGCCACATCTACCACAGAAGCCGAATATATTTGTTTGTCCAAGGCCACCAATAACTTGATCTGGTTTGACGACCTGCTCACGGACATATGGGTCGAACCAAACTACCCCATCACTATGCATGAAGACAATAAAGCAGCCATGGAAATATCAAAGGCTGAAGCGGTTGGCCAAAGGTCGAGACACATTGACATAAAATATAAACATGTTAGGCAATTCGCAAACATAGGATTCATAAGGGTTATACATTGTGACACAGAGGAGCAAACAGCGGACATTCTAACAAAGCCATTACAAAACAAGCAACACACATACCTCACATCAAAATTAGGTGTCCTCCTAAAAATAGCGCCTCAAGTGTACACCACTCAGGAATATCCCGGCCAGGCATTTAGAGGGGGTTTTGTCAGGAATAAATGCCTTGCCTCTGACCCAGAGCTAGAGGTAGGGGGGCTGGACAGGCCAGCCCACAAGGTACACCCTAACCCAATAGCCCCTCCTTACCTTAGCCACGCCCAGGGGGTACTTAAGGGTCAGCCATGCGGTCCTGTTCCAGTTCCGGAGATGTACCTGTATTGACGAGATGTCCAGTCAATAAACAATAAACGATTTAAACCAGAACTGCTTGTTGGAATTATTGGGCACGATCCTCGAACATATCTAACAGTGCAGGATATGAAACTCATTCAAATGATGATATTTACAACTCAAAGAAGCACTGTGTTTAAGAAACAAAATTCTAACTTCAAGTTGAGGACTAGTTGATGGGGAAGTGCTAAAGCAGTACTACTTAGTCACATGAGTCATGTACCCCCTTTCCCTAACGTTTGAGTTCTGTCCTTATTAAAAAAAAAAAACCAAGGCAAGCTATTTGTACTCTTACCTCCAACCGGCTTCAAGTACCCCAAATCACAAAACAACCAACATTCATGAAGTAACCAACAGGCCTACCAGCTGGTCAGAGGAATGAGTTGCAGCTTCCAACTATGTGACACTCATAACATAAACTGGAACAGAAGCTTTCCTTATGCCTGCTAATTGGACAATTATTTCTGTAATATAGTGCTATTAATTAAATTTACTTTATGGTATAATGCAGCCTAATCTATTGATCATCCTCATTGAGAAGACTAGGCACCTGGAATGTAGGAGACAGATTAAGTTTCCAATTGGCATGAGTGTTACTCACTATACTTCTGTCCTTGGCATTACATAGGGTAATCCATGATTACTTAGAAAGAAGATCTATTAAAGTCAATGATTCTTACCCCCAAGCATATATGAATTAGGATTATACCCTTTATATTTTAATAGAAAAGTGAGGAAAAATGTTATTTCTCTATCCATAATTAACTAGAAGAAAAATATTTTATTCTGCAAGTAGATCAGACAAAATATTGCTTTTTGATATATTACTTTCATTTCAGAACTTTTTGAAAGATTTACTGCAGAAAGCAAACAAACAGATTGATGATTCAAAACTATCGGAATACACAGACATTATGGTAAGAAATGCTATTTCTTTATTGGAATTAATTGCCCTAACCCATTTTAAGGTACCCACACTGAACCTAAAATAATATCTCATAACTCTTATTTATTTAGACTGTTACCTCACCCTTTGAGTAACAATTTAGTTGGCTCCATAGGCTTCATAAACAATGGACAATTTTTTAAAAGTCTGAAATTATAACTGAAAAATCCAGCAGGCTCATTTATAATGCAGGTCCATTTTGTGTGTACAAGAACAATCTGCTATCATCTTTGTGCATTTGTGTTGCATGGATTTCATTTACAGAATTGTCTACAATGATCATCCCAGCAGAGAAATCTGGGAGTTGAGGACATCATGTTAGGAAAGTCTGCTCTCAAAATCTTTTGGAGATAATCAATTGAGACTCAAGAGAATTTTGGGAATGCCATGTACTGCATATACATAACATAGTTTCAGCTACATTAATGTTATAGTGAACTGCCATTGCCTTGGGAAAATTTTGTCAATATCAGCCTCAGAAGGTGGATTTGGAGAGGTGGTGTGGTATAAATAATAAATTTAGTTTTCACCATTTCAAGTCTAACATTTGTACAGCATTTATATTAAATTTGATCCAATTTTCCTTTGTTAACCTACACTTAAAGTGGCTTAGAATTTTTAATCAATATGAAAAATGTCTTAGAAAACCAGTCTAAAAGACTGCATTGTCAGCTGTTTTTCTATGTAAAGAATGACTTGGATATGATGGCTTTTAGAGAAGAACATGACAACTAGCAATTCTCCCTGCATAACTTTCTATACTTTCTTGGAGATCTCCCAAACTTTCAGCAGTGAACCCTAATTGCAGAACTCAACGCCAGGATTTGGGATCCAACCTGATTAAAACAAAATGTAAAAGCAGATATAAAAGCTGCTGAAGAATATGATGTAATAAAGTACACATCATTAAAAGTCCAAACATTTGAAGTGGTGACAATGAATTCATGGGAGGCTACTGGGTTTCATCAAGTTAAGCATATTTCCCAGACATGAGAGGACTGTGCTTTCACTCAAACTTTTCCTCTTCTGGTTGACTTTTTTAAAAAATAAACTTATTATAGACTATAACTTTTCAGCTCAAGATGTTTGATGAAAACCATGATGGAAAGCTGGAACTGACAGAAATGGCCCGGTAAGAATATTTGGAGAAAAAAAAGTAGAAAATTTCATTGATTGGTTGAGGAACATGACACAATGCGGGTGGGCAAAAGGAATGGTGGTACTTAGTGAAAAGCCAGTGCTGTAGGATGTGCTGGAGTGGTTCCTCCAAGGTTAAACTGGGCAGTCCATTCTTGGGTGGAAAAGGTCAACCCAAGCAAGCAATTGTCCAAATACGGACATGTGTTGATTTTTGACATTGAGAAAGAAATGAGAACTTCCAAGAAACAACAACACTTCTAGGCCCAGCTAGCAATATCTGCTACTTCCAACAATTGGCTTATTTATATCTCTTTATTGTTATTAAAAATAAATTAAGAAAGTGAACATATCCAATACCCCTTCCTCCTTCTATTGTCCCTACAACAACCCTGGGAGTTTGAGTTGGGTGAAGAGAATGACTGGCCCAAAGTCACCCACTTACCTAATTCCAGTGGTGGGATTCAAGTAATTTAACAACCGGTTCTCTGCCTTAAAAATTTCTTCCAACAACCAGTTTGCCAAACTGCTCAGAAAGTTAACAACCCGAAGTGGTGCGAACTGGCTGAATCCCACCCCTGCCTAATTCCGTGCTTCAAATAAATACACATTTTAAAAAACTATCTTCTCAAAGGGTTTGCCTACAAAATACAGGAAGTTTCAGTTCATTTGACTTTCTCAGCATCTGTTAATCTTTAAAGGGAGTGAAATGTATCTGTGCAAAGTATTTTGACCTAGAAACAGTTTCAATTTGGAATGCTCAATTTTGAGTTCAACCAGCTGTTCACTGAAGAAGTGGTGTGAGCTAGAAATTGCTCTTGCAATGAAACATTAATGTTTTCAACTTGAAATAACTCTAACAAACTGGATATGGGTTACTTCAAGCATTCCGAAATTGAAATGATTTGCTTCCCTCTGTTCTCTGCTTCTTTATTCACTATGGAATTGTTCTAAATTCCTCTTGTTTTCTCCCAAGGTTATTGCCAGTACAGGAAAACTTTCTCCTTAAATTTCAGGTATGCCTGTCTAAAAGTGTTCTGTATATTCATATACTGAAATCTTGATTCGTTTATCTTCTAATATTTGTCTTTCTTTTGAATATTAGGGTATTAAAATGTGTGGAAAAGAATTTAATAAAGTTTTCGATACATTTGATTCAGTAAGTAGAATTTTTTTAAAAAATAAAGTCTGTGAATCAAAGTTTTCAATGTATTTCTAAGCTGCAACAAGTTAATGAAAGCAGCAGGAATGAATAGAAAAACTCAAGTACTGTTTTTCCCCCCCTTTTCAGGATGGGAATGGCTACATAGATGAACAGGAATTAGATGCTTTGCTAAAAGATCTCTGTGAAAAGAATAAAAAGGTAATTCTAAGATTTCCATTTAAGCTGTACTTAATGGGCCTTTTTCTCTTCCCAAGTCTAGCCAGTTCAAGAAGTTCTTTTGAAATGCTCTATATTTAGAATTCTGGATACAAAAGGAATGAAATTGTATATGTAATACCAGGCAGCACAGTTTACTCCTACATTAATCTATTCGCATCACTGCTTTAGTAAAACAGCCACCACTTCTCTTAGATGTATCCCCAGGCTGAAAGTATAGTAGGTGTCTTCCTTCTTTGAACTAAATACCTATTAACAATAAATTTGAAAAGGACCACACAATGCTCTGTCTTAACAAAGACAAAAATAGCTGCTCTTTTCACAAACCTCTTTCCACTGTTTTCTTTCAAGCAGCCCTCAGGGAGCAGCAATTAACCATATTCCCTTAAGAGGACCGTAAATGTCAAACAAGAAGTCCATATCTAGCAACACCCCTGGTAGTTAATTCATAGTAAAATGGTTGGGAACATACACTTAGTGACAAAAGAATGGAAACACAGTTGTCAGTATGGTACAATGTCACTCCTGAGGCAGGGTTCACGTAGGTTGCTAAGATGAAGGTTAGCATCCCGTAGTCAATAGGCTCTTTGCCCTCCCCAAACGTATTTACTTCTTGCACATTTGCAAAAATAAATTTGAAAATGTGTGCATGAAGCCTTATTTGGTTTAACATAAATGTTTTGATTGTGCCAGCCCAGAAATTCAACTGTTCCATTCGGTGGCACCACATCAGTGGTGGGTTCCTCCTGGTTCTGCCGAGCCAGTAGCGGTGATGATATGATGTCATCGAACCAGTTCTGCCCCCCCTTCCACCTCCTGTCCCCCACCTACCCACCCCCCACATTATTCTTACCTTTTATTTGGCCCCACCCCCAATCTATTGCTGCCTCCTGAGTCCCAGCTGATGGCTAGAGGGAAAACAAACTGTTTAAACTCTTGCCGCGGGTCTTCAAAGGGCCGCCCTACAGCTGATCAGTGTTAAAAGAAAACAAATGAGTAGATCGGTGCCTGCAAAAATACATGAGTAGATCAGTGCCTGCAAAAATGCATGAGTAGACCAGTGCCTGCAAAAATGCATGAGTAGACCAGTGCCTGCAAAAATAAATGGGTAGATCGGTACAGTTCTGCAAGCAGTTAAAAGCCTATTTAGCAGTATCTCTGCTAAATCCTAAATAATTGTCACATGATCATCAAACCACGCCCACAAAATAAGCCATGCCCACAGAACCAGTAGTAAAAAAATTTAGAACCCACCCCTGCACCACATCACTGGCTGTGCCCACTGTGACCCTTGAGAGACAAATACATAAATAAATAATCCTCACTTGCCAAAGGACTATTATGCTAGGCAGTAGGGCTTTTTAGCTATTGACTTTTTTTTTAATAACCCACAATTGACTGGGTAATAATGGTAGTCCTCAACTTACAACCACAATTGAACCCAAAATTTATGTTGTTAAGTGAGAAATTTGTTAAGCAAGTTTTGCCCCATCTTACACTTTTTTGCCAGGTTTGTTAAGTGAATCACTGCAGTTGTTAAATTAGTAACACTGTTGTTAGGTAAATTTGACTTTCCCGTTGACTTTTTTTTTTTTTTTAATTTGATTTATATGCTGCCCTTCTCCGGAGACTCAGGGCGGCTTACAAGTGCATTAAGCAATGACTTTGCTTGTCAGAAGGTCCCAAAAGGGGATCACATGACTCCAGGACACTGCAACCGTCATAAATGTGACTCAGTTGTCAAGCATCCGAATGTAAATCACATGACTATGGGGATGCTACAATGGTCATAAATATGAAAAATGGGCATAAGCAGCTGTGAAATCCAGCCGGATCTATCTGGCTTGTGCGAACCAGAAGCTCTGGCAGCGGGAGGCTCCTCCCACGTGCCAGGACTTCATTATGTCCCGTTTTTGACCCTCTGTGCATGCACAGAAGGCTCTGGCATGTGCAGAGGAGGCGCGCTCCCATTCCTAAACCGGTAGCGAAGGTAAATGGATTTCACCACTGGTCATAAATCACTTTTTTCAGTGCCATTGTAACTTCCAATGGTCACTAAATGAACTGATAAGGCGTCTCAAATTTTTCAACTTTCAAACATTAGGGGTGCTCAAAAGTTGTGACATGCCTTGGGGACGATAAAGATATTTTGGTTACTTTAATGTAATTTAGATGTGCTTGGTAAGTTATTTACATAAATACTATAACTTTTTAACATTTTGTTTCATTTGTAAATTGAGGACTATCTGCATATTGCACTAAAGCAGGGGTTATAATCTGCAATAGTTGAATTCGTAATAACTACAGAAAAAACAAACAGTAGTTTAGTTTAACACAACACATACACACCATCTCAGAAATACATAATTATTCTCACCAGGGCTGGATTTTCCTATAGGCTAACTAGGCTTCAGCCTAGGGCCTCAAGATCAAGAGGGGCCTACATTCAAATTGTTAGCAAAATTAAAATTACACTTTCACTATAGGTGAAAGGGCCTCATAAGTGGAATAGCCTAGGGCCTCTTTTCATCTAAATCCGGCCCTGATTCTCACACTCGCAAACATTTCTAAACCGACTCCTTTCAAACGGCTTGGAATTAACAACTGCTCCTCTTCTCAACCACGTCAGGGTAAATGTGAGAAATGCAATTCAACACTATTGAAGGATGTAGAGTTGAAAGGAATGATATCTAGTGGCTTTAAAATACGTTTTCTTTTTTTAAAAACAGGAATTAGATATCAATAATCTTGCAACCTACAAGAAGAACATTATGGCCTTGTCTGATGGAGGAAAACTTTACAGAACAGAACTTGCTCTCATCCTCTGCGCTGGGGAAAATTAAGAGTCCTTCTCTCATTTCCACTCCAACTAGTAATATATTGTATCTTAAAAAACAAAAAAAAAACCCCACAAAATTAACTGTGCATTATAAGAGAGTAGGCTTTATTTCTTTTATACTTTGTAAATTTAAAATCGCATATAGATAATTAGCCAGCTTATGTGGCACATTCTTTTCAGCTTGTTTCTACTATGTTTGTAATGTACAGCTTTTGTAACTAAAGAGGATGTCTTAAATTACCCCGGGCCAGTCTGTCAATGCATTTACCAATAAACATGGCTTTTGTTTCTCTGAGACATGGGAAAAGGTTTTAAGAGCACAGCTGAGATTGGCATCGGCTAGGTCTCCATTAAGCAAATAGATTTTCGACAATGTCAGAAAGAAACACCCATTCAAAATCAGTTTAGGATGAGGGTGGACTTCTTTTTATTATTTCCTTCCTTTTCTTCTAAAGGAATGTAGGACCTGGATAAGAGGGAGGCTGTTGGGATCCACCAGAATCGTTTGGTGGCTTCATCTTCTAGAAAGTGATGGTCAGCCTTTTTGTCAAGTGTACTATGTCAATCAGTCCAAAAAGACTAGTCACCTCTTTCTAGCACATGGGTGTCCAACCTGTTGCCGTCACATGCCTTTTTTTCCCTTTGCGGAGCTGGGGTGGGTGTGGCCTGTGCATGACACATCCAGACCGCGGGCTGCCAGTTTTGACACCCTTGTTCTAGAGATATCCCATATCTAAATATACCTGAAACCACTGAGAAATGTTTTAAGAAGTTCATTATTAGCAAACCAGTTTCAGTCGAGAAAGGATTTCGGCATAGACACATCAGCAGAGCATTAGTTTACTATGATCATGTCAACTTCCAATATATTATAAATGTCTTGCTCTCCAGCTTCCTTAAATTCACTACCAAGGTCAAGAGAGGCTCTGGATGTGAAGGTGCTGAACTTCCTGAGTTATTAAGCTTCCTTGTTGCCTGGCAAGAACAACATTGTATTTTTACTGGACAAATCGCATATTTCTAATCAGTTAAAAATCAATACACAAATTTGCCTCATATTTTACTTTCAATCTTTAGCATTTGTAAATGCTGTTATGTCAGAGAATGTCAGTCCATTTTTCTAAAACTATTTCCATATTTTGCATAATATAACTCTTGCAAACTGCTGTTTTTACATCATTCTGTGTAATCTATAATTAAATTTAATATGCTAATATACTAGTACACAATTTGTTTGATATTCTGTTTTATCACAGATAATTAATAAAGGATACACAATCACACGGATCAATTGACAACCCAGCTAATTTTCCAATTTAGCAAATCGTCCAATTTCCACAAGAAATAGTCAATTTATCTCCTAATTTTTATAAACGGTTGAGGCATATTCAGTGCAAATAAAATTGCTTTATCATCCATGTACTGTACCTAACCTAGAAATGACTGAAGGAGCACAGAAAACCATGTGTCTGACTCATACCTACATCACAATTCCATTTAATTATTTTGGGTAGGATTTTGTCATTTAGTTGTAACAATCCAATAATCCACCTGTTTACTGCAAAAGGAAACTATAGAAGCTGACTCTCAATCGTATCAATTCAAAAGGCATTATATAAAACATTTAAAATATTGTTTATCAAATCTTCATACATTCATTTATTTTAATTGGTTTTGGGGAACTATTTCATTGGGCTGAAATTTATTCACTGCTTTCAATCAGATCTACATAACTTCCAAACAAATGTGATAATATTCCCAAGTCTGTATTAAATTTAACTTGTGATGCATCTATTTTATTACTGTATGTTTTCTTGATCAATCTATTCCTTTATATTTTCAAAGTTACTTAATATAAGGCTGCAATTTTTCCTACCATATGGCTAGAATGTACATTTCACTGATACAAATGAGATCCAACTAGCAAGTGCTTGTATGTTTTTTTAAAATTTGTACTACCATTATGAGTGTTTCTTCATCAGAAAAGTTACTGCATCAAGGTTACTGCTTAATCAGGTCAGAAAGCTCTTGTCTTAATTCTACTGCAGGTATTAACCATTTAAACAATGGTAACTTGTATGGGCTGTTGCATATCAAAGGATTTGCATACTATTTCAGTAGTAGGTAGCTTCATATGGTTATGGGACTGTTTAATTATTAACATTTTGGAATACTGTGAAGAGATAAAGTTACAGTGAAATCATTTAGCTAACTGGGAATTATATCATAACATCAATAAGTCACTTGATATATAATTATGGCTTTTGAAAAAGCTCGTCTTACAGGATATTCCTTTTATTTACCATGGTAGGTATTTATTCATACAGGATCAATACACCTATTGATCAAAATATCAATCTTGAGTGACTCAAATATTACTCAAGATGAACCTATAATTAAGCATCTAAATATACATGCCCTAATTTTTGTAATTAATTTTTGTAATTTTTGCAATTGTAGCCACTGTGTGGCTACAAAGCCCATGGCATTTAATAAGAGCAGCTGCTGTGAATCTTCAGAAATTAGGCCAATGAATATTAATTACCAATTCATATTAGTATATTTTATTATAAATTAAAGCACAAGGGTGCATGCTATGTTTTGCTGGATGTTCCCTCCCAACTCTTTACATGAAAGAAAAAATATCTTTATTCTATGAATGTGATTACTTCAAAGTGGAGTTGAAAATGTAAAGGTAACAGTGATACATTATATACCCTGAGATTTGGTATCGTCTCTCTAATCTTTTTCAACTGCACTGCTTTTCTTGGGTGTCAAATAAACACATTATCATATTCATAAAAGAAAATAAATTATGTACTCAAGAATGATTCCAGCACCATTAGTTTTCCTTTATGTCAACGTCATCCAAGGAAAACACCAGCGGTGGGTTCCTTCCGGTTACGCCCAGTTACACCGAGCCGGTAGTGGTGACGATATGTCACCAAACTGGTTCTGCCCCCCACCCCCCCACGTTATTCTTACCTTTTATTTGGCCCCACCCCCAATCTATTGCTGCCTCCTGAGTCCCAGCTGATGGGCTATAAGGAAAAACTGTTTAAACTCTTGCTGCGGAGCTTCAAAGGGCTGCCCTACAGCTGATCAGTGGTAAAAGGTAGTTTGGTGGTAGACCAGTGCCTCCAAAAACAAATGAGTAGACCAGTGCCTGCAAAAATAAATGGGTAGACCAGTGCCTGCAAAAATACATGAGTAGACCAGTGCCTGCAAAAATAAATGGGTAGACCGGTACAGCTCTGCAAGCAGTTAAAAGCCTGGTAGACCAGTACCTCTGCTAAATCCTAAAGAATTGTCACATGACCATCAAGCCATGCCCACAAAATAAGCCACGCCTACAGAACCGGTAGTAAAAAATTTTAGAACCCACCCCTGGAAAACACTACAGCTTAGTGATAGAAATCATTTTCAGGCAAATTTTCAAGATCTATATTAGATCTTAGCAGGTGGGGCTGAGAAAGATTCCTGACTGAAACCTGGAGACCTTTTTAGAATAAAGAGGATGCATTGGTGGTTTTTATAAAGATTTTTATCTCTACTTCTGGCCATGATGACTACAAGTGAGGGAAACTGCCATATGACAACACAAGAAAGGCCGTATGTTTCTCCCTTATTTAAACAGTGCCAAGCTAGACAAAACAAAGTCTGCTCTGAAGCTGGATTTTCACATATATTTATTTGGATTTCAGAATTAATCTATTTCTGGCTTTATGCAGTACAGGTTTATTAAATTACACCCCCCCTCCAAATCAAGTGGATTAGTACAAGTCAATAAACTATAGCAATCTGAATAAAGTGAAAGAGAATGTGAAAATGTCACCAATCCAATTGACCTTAAGACTGTGGTCCGAATTCAATCACTGTATAATAGTTTCAGATTTCTTTTACGGATTATTTGGTTTACTTTATACAATGCGGTGTCAATTATTGAGAACTGAATCTTGTCCCACCTTCATTGTTCTTAGAAGTCTGTGACAAAATTAGAATTCAGCAGTTGTGCATTAAGCAGACACTAACAAACACATCAGATTTCAGGGCCATCCAGTTTATCCCCAATGTCCTAAATGCCAAGTTGGAATGAAGGGAACTGTCGCTCCTATAACTTCCAAAAGGTGATCATATTAAATGCTTCTGCCAACATTTGCAAAAAAAAAAAATTCAATTCAAGGATGCATTCCATTTTTTGTCAGCATCAAAAAATCGGAACAGCATCAACTCAGGATGGCATGTAAATTTATTTCATTGCATCAGTGATGTCTGCTGGTGGTTTCAAATGAAGGGAGTATGTGATACAAACTGTCAATTATTTTCAGGTTTTATAACTAGAATATTGTGTTATGGTTCCCTCTAGTGGACACTGCTTCTTACAATATTGTCAACATAAGATCAAGATATGATTAGAAGATTCAATTTCTATACTAAATGTGGAAGCATTTAGATTTAATCCCTGCCACTTCTTCAATTCCTTTATTAAATGGCACAATTTCTCCTTTTATGTAGACTGCAGCATGATGCTTCCTATAGCCCAAACACATCTTTATTTTTCTTCATTGTAGAAAGTATGTTTCACAGTGTATTTTTAAAAATGTTTTCTTACCAATGCTGTAGCTACAATAATTTTATATATTATCATTGTAGTTCAAATGCAATTCCTTCCGAATTATGGACATCTGTCTGATTTTCACTTAATATAAATGTAGACTGAAAAGATAGTGCCCTATCTCACAAGCCTAATATTAAATGGTAATATTTGTACAGAGGCAACTCCCTTTCTTAAGATTCTAGACAATTCAAACAAGTGAAAAATCCACTTGTTGCTCAAGATAGACTACTGACCATAAACAATAATAGTTTTCAACTTACGACTGTTAATTTAACAATGTTTCAAAGTTACAATGGCTTTGGAAGTGAGTGATGACCTGTACTCACTTACAATTGTTGCACCACTTCTGCAATCACATGACCACAATACAGGCACTTGTCAACCGGCTAACATCTATGATTGGTTGCAGCATCCTGTGGTCTTGTGATCAAGATTTGCGACTGTTTTTGATTATTTCTGGCAAAAGAACAACAAAAAACCCCAACCCTTTGGGGAAGCTGGGTTCACTTAACAGCATGATTTGCTTAATGACTTCAGTGATTAGTTTAATGCCTGTCTAAAAGTTGTCATAAGATCCAGTCCAGCTTGACTTAGAACCTCAACAATTTATAATGGAAATTCTGGGCCCAATTGTGATTGTTAAATTGAGAACTTCTCGTAAAGAAAAAGGAACTATGAATGTATTAACATTTAACAATTTGTGTATGTCTGTTAAAATATTGCCTACAAAGAATGCAACATTGGAGTTTGTGAACATAAAATGGATACACATGGACATACAGATAATTATCAGCAGCGGTGGATTTTATTGCTAGAATACAGAAAATTTTAGAAAGAAGCTATATAAAAAGTCACATAAAAATGTAAATTATGAGCCTTTTGTTTTTCGTATCATTTGTTCCATGATATTCCACTGGTCATTGGTGACCTAGCATAGAAAAGAAAACACTTTAGTTGAGGTGCTGATTTTTTAAACTATCATCATGTAATGTGTCGCTATAATGGGCATGACCCTGCCAGGGATAATGTTCTTAAACTGCATTCAGAGCAGAACAGATCCTCAAGTGAAATCAATGAGACTTAAAGCTTAGTACTCAAATCAAAAGTATATAGTAAAACTTTAAAATTCTAAGAAGAAAAATAACTCTTAAAAGTGGTGGATAGAGGTGGCAATAGCCTCATGAGGCCTGGATTGTTTTAACCAAGCATGAAAAGCTGACATTGGGAGGAAAAATGAAGAAATATGATGGGAAGCATAGCAGAATGGACGGCAGGATTAACTGATTACCACGCCTGATAAGAGTTTTCCATTTTGTAGCCTTTTGTTACAAAGTTTTCCTTGTAAATTATTACCTTACGTAATTCATTGAATTCTCCAGCCATAGACACGTATTCCCCACCATCCATTCTAATGACCTGTAAGATTGATGCAGAGGTTGTTCCATTAAGAAATTCAAATTATCAGCTGAACTAGCTTACTTCAGTGGAACTTTTGTACAAGAAGAAATACTTTTAAAGTACTCAACTTCTGTGACTTACTGAACTGTACTAAATTTGCATAAAGCATTCTTTCCACTAGGCCATAGGTAGTTTTAAAAAAGTTAAAGAGTGATTCATAAAGCATTCTCATCATGCCCACAGAGCTTGAGGTAAAAACGCTGGAATTAAACACCTTCAAGGAATCAGGTGGCGCTGGTGTAATTACACTTTTCTAACAGCAGCTGTGAGCTTCATGCACCCAGGATCAACTTACTGCTCCATTAACCCAATTCGCATAATCACTACAGAGGTAGGTGGCAAGGTTTCCGATCTCTTCCACAGTTCCCAGGCGACCACAAGGAATTCTCTGGATCATTTCTTTCTCAAAGATCCCTGTGGGATCCAGGCGGCTGAAGGCTCCCTGGAAAAAAAAAAAACCAACAACAACCAGGGGGGAAAAATGATTGTTGTAGCAAAAAGATTTGTGGCTTGCAAAAAGAAAGTAGAAGAAAAAAGAACAGTAAAACAAAGGGGAAAAAATGTGATCACAAGGAAGCAATTCTAAAATGTCACTCATAATTATAGGAACTCCTTGAGTTACGACACAGCTGTAACTCCGGGTAGTTGTAAATCAGGTCACTCATCGGACCGACACGATTTTACGACTTATTTTATGGCCTTTTTTGTGGCCTTTTTGTGGTTAATCAAATTCGCAATCGTTAAGCAAACCATTGGTTTGCTATGGGCGCTGTTTTGCCAAAAACTGGAGTTAAATCCATACCCAACCCTGTGTGGGGCAGTGCTTCTGGTCACTGCAAAGAACTCAGTAAATTTATTAATGGGTAGTAATTTACCTTTGTCCTTATTGGACCTGGTTGAATCACATTGAATCTCATGCCGTATCTACCCCACTCAGCTGCAAGAGACCTAGAAATCAGCAGAAATTAATTAAATATTCTGCATCCAGAGATTAATATAGCTGCAAAATGTAAGGCTGCTAAATGAGCAGAGACTACAGTTCTGTGAAAAGTATAGACAGATCTAAAACGAAGGTTTACAGGAGAAGCAGGAAAACAGCTAAATTTGATTGTCTCCTTGAGAGAATCAAAGGTATCAAGAAAAAGTAATGCATTTTTAAATAATACTCACTTGCACAGGGCATCTACACCTGCTTTGGCAGAAGCACTTGGTACTACAAACCCAGACCCGCTTTCTGCATAGACGGTTGTAATGGCCAGAAATGCTGCCCCTGAAAAATTCAGGAAAATTCAGTTATAACTTTGACCTGACAGTTGACTGAGCTTTTTTTATATTTCTTGTAGAAATTGAGATGTATCAATCAAGACCGAAACACTAGCATTTACATCTAAACCTTTATGGACATGTAGGTATCTGTGTATCTGTACCTATTCATACAGATGCACACAATGCAGTAATTTCAGTTTTCTGTTTGTAGACTTTAAAAGCATCCATTTCAAAAGAAGAAAGAATACAATTTTTAAAAAGACATTCATACCCATATTTACAACATTGTTTTGGCAACAGAAAGGGATAAAAAATATTATTTGTACTATTTGTGATTTGCAAATAAGTCACCATCCATTAGATGCTTAAATGGATTATTATATTTTATTTCTTTACTTTGCAACTAAGTTCCAAAGGCTGCAGTTTTGTTGACCAACTGTTAATAAAACAAAAACTGATCATATATTTGACGACATGTACTTAATCAATAAGTATGTACACTTCATGTTGAACATATTACTGGCAATATAAAGTTAAAGAAAAAATAGCAATAGCAATAGCACTTAGACAATATACCGCTTCACAGGGCTTTACAGCCCTGTCTAAGCGGTTTACAGAGTCAGCATATTGGCCCCCAACAATGTGGGTTCTCATTTTACTGATCTCGGAAGGATGGAGGGCTGAGTCAACTTTGAGTCTGGTGAGATTCAAATTGCCAAATTGCAGGCAGCCGGCAATCAACTTGGGCGTCCTCCTGGATTCACGGCTGTCTTTAGACGAGCACTTGACGGCCGTGACCGGGAGGATTTTTCATCAGGTTTGCCTGATCTGCCAGTTGCGTCCCTTTCTGGATTGGGACTCCTTACGCACAGTCACTCATGCCCTCGTCACCTCTCGCCTGGACTTTTGTAATGCTCTCTACATGGGGCTCCCCTTGAGGAGCACCCAGAGGCTCCAACTGGCGGAGAGTGCGGCCGCCCGGGTGGTAATGGGAGCGACATGGTGTTCCCATGTAACACCCCTCCTGCACGAGCTGCACTGGCTCCCGGTGGTCTTCTGGGTGCGCTTCAAGGTTTTGATTACCACCTTTAAAGTGCTCCATGGCTCAGGACCTGGGTACTTGCAGGACCGCCTACTACCACCAATAGCCTCCCACCGGCCAGTACGCTCCCATAGAGAGGGGCTCCTCCGGGTGCCGTCGGCCAAACAATGCTGACTGGCGGCCCCCAGGGGGAGACCCTTCTCTGTGGGGACACCTACTATCTGGAACGAGCTCCCCCCGGAGATACGGAGGATCCCAGATCTGCGCACCTTCCGCCGCGCTTTAAAGACCTTTATTTCACCAGGCGGGCCTGGCCTAATTTTCTCCCTCTTTTATAAAAGATTTTTAATTTTTAATATTTTTTAGTATTTTATATATTCAAATTTTAAAATTGGTTTTAAATTGATTGGGGTTTTAATTTGTCTGGACCAAAACTATTTAATTTGATTTTAATTCCACTTTTAAATTTTGTATGTATGTATTTTATTGTTTGGCTGTGCACCCCCCTGAGTCCTTCGGGAGTAGGGCGGTATAGAAATAAAAAAATAAAAAATAAAATAAAAATCAGCAGAAGTAGCCTGCAGTACTGCATTCTAACCACTGTGGCTCAGTATTTATGTATTTAACTGTATGACATATAGTTAAATTGGATAGTTAGCATAATTAATGATCTTATTTTTTTTTATAAAAATGTGCTTTACAAATGGTAGCAGTTGCAAAATAATGTTTAAGCATCCATATAAATGTGATGCAGATATTTCCTTTGTTTTGTTTGTAGTGTCAAGCGAAACAAAGCCAAAATGGTTTGTAGGAATCAGTTAATAATAAAAGTGGTAGTCATTTTCAATAATCATTATTACAAGGGTTATATGAAAAGTGCCTAACATTCCATAAAATGCCTAGTTTGCATAATTTATATCTACAAGCAAAATTTACTACTGTATGTGTAATGTTTAGTTTAGTTTATTGTCATTGCACCTCGTACAATGAAATTAAATGCCATCTTCAATATACATTATACATAAAACAATAAAACAAAACACACATTCTTCACATTCTATACAACTTAATTGGAAACCCTTGAAATTGCATTAATATTGCACTATACAGTAGAATTCAATATAGTTACTGCTCTGGGATAGAAGCTGTTTTTCAGCCTATTTGTCCTTGTTTTTATTGTCCTGTACTGTCCGCCAGATGATCATAGTTCAAAAAAAGGGTGCCCAGATTGAACTTTCTTAAGGCAGCAGGAGCTATAAAGATCTTCCAAAGAGGGGAGAGGGCAACCAATAATCCTCTGGGCAATGATGTTAACCCTCTGGAGTGCTGTCCTATTTGCCACTGTGCAATTAATTGGCAAACCACATACAGGTGCAGTAAGTTAAAATACTCTATATGGTGCAACAGTAGAAGGTCACCAGCAGTTTTTCATTCAGTTGTTGTTTACTGAGAAGTCTTAGGTAGTATAATCTCTGCTGGGCCCCCTTTTTTTTTCTCAAAAAAGTTTTTTTATTTTTATAGACAAACAATCATACAATACATAATCAATCCATCAGTGAATCATCTGCGTGCATCTTTTGTGTCTTCTTTCTACTCAATTATTTCTCATATCTTAATATTTATCATTTCATTTGTTATAACATTTCTCCCCCCTTTCTTTACAATATTACTTTATACATATCTCTTCTCCAACCAATCATAAAATTGCCCCCATATCTAAAAATACTCTGATTCCTCTCTATCTTTAAATATCAAGGTCAATCTATTCATTTCTGCACAATTCAATATTTTCTTAATTATTTCTTCCTCCATAGGATTTTCTCTGCTTTCCATCTTTGTGCAAATACTACCCTTGCTGCTGTTATCACATGTACAATCAAATATATATATATTCCATACTAAATTTCTCTGGTAAGATACCCAATAGGAACAGTTCAGGTTTTAAATCTATATGTTGTTGTGTAATTTCTTCTAACCATGTTTTAATTTTCATCCAATAATTTCTTGCTTCTGGACATGTCCAACACATATAATACGATCCAGGTAACTAATGACATTTTGCTGGGCTCTTTTGACCAGTGCTTCAATATGACTTTATTTAATTATTTTAAATCTATTTTAACTTTTGTGTACAAATGTTTTATTTTGGCTGTTCACCGCCCTGAGTCCGAAAGGAGAAGGGTGGTATAGAAATCTGAAAAATAAAAATAAAAATAAAATAAATGAGCACCCCAAGTCAGGTCCTTTTTTATGATAACAACCAGAAACTTAAAACTAGCCACTTGCTCCACTTGGTCTCCATTGATAACCAAGGTCTGGATGTCTGATCTATTCCTGCTATAGTCCACTATAAGCTCCTTGGTCTTATTGGTGTTAAGGACCAAGTTATTATAATGTATAGCAATGGCAAGACGTGAACTGTTAAACAGGCTAACAGCAGCTCTTCCTTTGGTACCTGATGACTGTAATGTAGCTTTTCCTCCAGAAGGTGGATAGGTAGAAAAAGTTGACTCATTTTCCCAAAAGGGTTTGCTATTAACTAACAAAGTATGAGGCCTATTTTCAGAATAATGAACTATACTAAAAGCTGAAATTTCTGGACATCTGCAAGGAAACAAACATAGATGTCACTTGCATTCAGTGACAAAATAGTGATGTTGATCAATTTGTGCTTACCTTTCTGGGCTTTAATCAATTCTTTTCCAATTTGCAACGTTACAAAAGCAGTACCATTCAAAACAATATCAGTGATAGCCTTCCATGCATTTGGAGAAAGACGTTCAGAAGGAGAAATAAAATTTCCAGCAGCATTATTTATTATTACCTGAAATAAAGAAAAATACATTAGATCTGCATTTGGTATACTGTTTACTTGAGATAATAAATAAGCAGTTACCAATTTCTACATAAACAAAAGACAAACAGTCAAAACTTGTCATGTCAAGTAATACTTCTGGCTTTAAAATGTGACTATTTCAATATAGTCATGTGAAAAAATAAGTACCATATATACTCGAGTATAAACCGACCCGAATATAAACTGAGGCACCTAATTTTACCACAAAAAACTGGGAAAACTTATTGACTCGAGTATAAGCCTAGGATGGGAAATGCAGCAGCTACTGGTAAATTTCAAAATAAAAATAGATACCAATAAAATTACATTAAGTGAGGCATCAGTAGGTTAAATGTTTTTGAATATTTATTTCAAAGAAAAACAGTAAACTAGTTCTGTAAGTGGAAAAGAGGGTCAACAAAAACAATATGGTATCAACAATAACTTGTGCACAGTCACTCACGCCATCGTCACCTCTCGCCTTGACTACTGCAACGCTCTCTACATGGGGCTCCCCTTGAAGAGCACCCGGAGCTCCAGCTGGTCCAGAATGCAGCAGCGCGGGTAGTGATGGGAGCAACATGGCGCTCCCATGTAACACCGCTCCTGCGCGAGCTGCACTGGCTCCCAGTGGTCTTCCGGGTGCGCTTCAAGGTATTGGTTATCACCTTTAAAGCGCTCCATGGCATAGGGCCTAGCTATCTCCGAGACCGCCTGCTGCTACCAACGACCTCCCATCGACCTGTGCGCTCCCACAGAGAGGGCCTCCTCAGGGTGCCATCAGCCAAACAATGTAGGCTGGTGGCCCCCAGGGGGAGGGCCTTCTCTGTGGGGGCTCCCACCCTCTGGAATCAGTTGCCCCCAGAGATAAGAAGAATCCATGACCTCAATGCCTTCTGTCGTTCCCTGAAAACCCATCTTTTTCAGCAAGCCGGGTTGGCTTAAGAAGAAATTTTTAAATTCTTTTAATTAGTCTGTGATTCTTAACTTTCGGGCCAAAATTTATATATATTTTTAAATGTTTTAATATTTGTATTCTATGTTTTTTTTATCTTGGCTGTACACCGCCCTGAGTCCTCAGGGAGAAGGGCGGTATATAAATTGGAAATTAAATTAAATTAAATTAAAATTTAAAAGTACAACCTTTAAAACCTTAGCTCAATCAGCAACCAAGCTAAAACACAAGAGTTAAAATTCTTCAAAACTGGATTTTTGATCTCCCTTTTATTTTGAGACATAATAGACTAGTTTTACACTATAACTAAATTACACAAGAGAATGTAGTATATATACCAAAAATAATTCAATAACAATTTAATCTGATACATTGGGTTAAGTGACGTAGGTCTTGATCTAATTTCAGGCAAATTCAAGCCTGTTAAGAGATACCTGCATTCTCTCTCTCCCCCTTCCTTTTTCTTTTTTCTCGCTCTTTGTCTCCTTCTTTCTTCTCTCTTTTTCTTTCTTTCTCCCTCCCTCTCTGTGAAAAACCCCAGAAGGTCTTTGGTAGGAGGAAGAAAAGCCAGAGGTTTTGAAACGTTTTGTAGCTTACCCTGAGCAAGGATAGCTAGTGCAGGCACTTACAATAAGCTCTCAACTAAAGTTCAGTGCACGTAGGGATCCCCAAACAGTGAGGATGAAGTGTGAGTAAAAGAGTTTACCCCTCCCTCCCTCTCCACCTTCTCTCTTTCTCCCACCCACCCTTTCTCCTTCTCATCTGGCATTCTTAGAACTCCACTATTGATTAGCTTAGCCTGACCAAGGATAGCTAGCAGCCAATTACAATAAGCTCTCAACTCAAGCTCAGTACAGCTGGGGATATTCCCCAATTCTTTCACTGTTAATCCCAGTGTAATCATCTTTATAACTTTTGTTATTCACAATATCGTATCTAAAAACCTCCTTTTTATTATTACTATCCACCCGTACATTACTTATTCATATTTAATCACTTTGTCTTTGTCTTCTTTATTTCCAGCCGTTGTGTCTTGTTTCTTCATTTTCTTGTCTGCTTGTGTACACTTCATTTCAGCTTCAATGTCCTCAAATTTTATCCTCCATGTATCATTTTAGTTCACCTGATTCTAATTTTAAGTATTTGAGATAGTGATGAACGTAGGAAGGTACTTATGTTTTCCACATGCAAAGTCTGCATTGAGGTTTACTTAAAATTACACAATGGACTAGAAAAAGCAAATGTGCATATTTTTTTAAATCTATCAGTACTGTTGTATGTTGAAATAGGTTAATAAAATAAAAAAAAATCAATGGTGTGTACTTTTCTCATGACTGTGCCTAAACTTTCTAATTGGCAAGTAAAACTATGCTAATAATAAAATAATCTACTATTGCTTATTCCAGTGTTTTTCAGCTTGATATGGGATGCGCAGCTGGAGAAGTAGTGGAACGGAATGCTGGCAATAGCACCATGGCTTCCCAGGGAAGAGGCACAACATTCCACAGAGGACCCCAAAACAAAAGACTTCAAAGTCCTGAACTAGATGGGGAAGGGAAGGGAGGAAAAGGTTCAGGGTAGCCACACAATACAATCTCTCAGAATATATCTACTAAATTGGGAGATTATAGCTTTAGTCTGGCAAGATTCAGTCTATTAGGTGTAAGGAAATAAACAACTGGATTTTATCAGATCTCACTGCTTCGTCTTTGGACTTGGGCCTGACACTAAGCAACTTTTAGATGGACTTCAATTTCCAGAATTTTTCAGCCAGCTTAAATAATCGTCTTTCCTGTTGGTTTATGCATGCTTACATGAGTGAAATGTTATATCTAAAAAAGCCTTGACATATGTGGCTGTATATCAGAGGGTAATAAAGCTGATTTTTATGATATAATGCAATCTATTAAGAATGGATCATGAAGATGTCCAAAATTCTTACTAAAATGTAAACTTTAACATGTCAAAATGAGATCAAGAAATATTAAATAACTTAATAGAAATGAAATCAATCAAAATTAGTTTTTGTCATTAGACCAAGACCAAACTACAAATCCTGACATGTCATTCCAAAATCATGACTTTCATTCCAGAAATTAAACCTTAATACAAACAAACCATGCTAGGACTTTGCCCAGAACAATTTGAAGAAAATTTTATCAATATGAAAAATGCTGTACATCAGAAGGTATGCTCACAGTACAAGTCCAAATTTCTACTGGAGATATGTTTAATTAAGAGAGAAGGAGCAACTCCCTGAATCTTATAGACTAGTTTTCTGATGAATTATTTTTCAGGAGATTCTGATTTGCTGACCTTAAGTCATATTATGGCCTGTTCCACTGGATGGTGCTTTATGGGTATTATCAATTAGTATACATATAGATCAGTGGGCCTCAACCTTCCTAATGCCGCGACCTTTTAATACAGTTCCTCATGTGGTGACCCCCAACCATAAAATTATTCCTAAAACCACTGAAAATATGTGTTTTCTGATGGTCTTAGGCGACCCCTGTGAAAGGGTCGTTCGACCCCCAAAGGGGTCCCGACCCACAGGTTGAGAACCACTGAGAGATGATAGTTAATACTTTGTTACTGAAATTACAATAAAAGTCCATTTGTATTGCCTTTTGCTTGATTAGTTTACTTATATGACATTCTTTTTTGTTACATCGTACATTATTTTTCCAGGAATAATAAATCAAACTTTTCAATTACGTACATCAGGATGCCCAGCCACTTCAATTAATCGACTGACTGCATTGGTAACAGACTCTGGATCTTTCACATCACACTGAATTGCATGAACCTGCATAATTACAGTAAAATAATTACATAACCACCAGCAAAAATTTTTTTTTAAAGAAATTAAACATTAAAGAAATATAGCTTTGCATACTAGATTCAGATGATGTGCAAGATACTAATAACAATTTTAAATACCTTATTTCCAGTTTTGGAAGATATTTCTTCTGCTGTTTGATTCAATACATCAAGTTTCCTGCAAATAGTTATAAATGTGAGTTCTTATTGTTTACATAACAATAAGTATTCCATATTTATGACACTATAATCCTTTAATTTGGGATAGAGTTGGAGTTACTGGATGGAGCTGAGAGTTTACTGGCTGGATGTCCTATCTGACACCATACACAGTGTTATAGTGTATATAGTGTTATATAGTTTAGAAAATGCAGTTATAGATTCTTCATATTGTTCCTTATATAACTGTTATTCTGTGCTAATTCATACCAGATTCATGCACCAAAGAAATTCAGAGTCTTAGGGTCTATGGGAGACTACCTTAGGCTCTCTGAGAATTTATGAATTTCTTCAGAAAACAAAGAGGCAAACATGCTCTTAGGAATTTCTCTGCCCTTGTAGTAAATGTCTAACACTGTTGTGCCTCATCCAGTACATAACACTAAACAAACAGGAGTTTATCCAGCAAGGAACAATTTATCACTCAACTAGGATGAATGGGAAGTAAAAGAGAACATGGAGATGTAATAAGTTTTGTTTTTACCGGCTTGCTATAACACATTCTGCTCCCAGATTAGAGAATGCATTTGTTATCCCTTTTCCAATGCCCGTACCACCGCCTGTAATAAAGGCCACTTTCCCATGAAAAGCATCTGGTGGCAGCATCACTTTCTGAAGTGGTGTAAAGAAGGAACCTTGACCACTCTTCGTTTGATATAGTACGTTTGTTCCATGGATGAAATGCTGGGGGGGAAAAAAGGATAATTTTAACCTAGAGGTATTTTTCAACTGTAGACATCGCACCAAGGCAACTGCTACCGTCAATAATAAGTGATAATGTATATAAATTTTTTCAAGTATTCTGCTTTACATGTCTTGATATAGCCATGATCCTTACAAAAACATTTTATGTAAAGTCTGTGACTAAGTTCACTCATTACTTTAAGGTATGATTTGCTTAACTTAGTAAATAAATCAGTATTGGTTTACGAAAGAGTATAGTGCTTTATTAAATAAAACTATTCACACTAAGCAAACATTGCTCGGCAAAGTAAAATTTCAGCTCATAATTGATCCAATGCTCCTGAAATCAATAACATGTAGCAAAACAATCTCGTTTCATTGTTTTCTGTTTAGATGATATTACTCTGACAATGCGAACTGCCCTGAAATATTATGCTACAGAGGAAGTGGTCTACAGAGGGACAGGGATACTCTCCAGAAGATTCCATTCCTAAATTGGTGATTCTTAATCTGAATGTTTATTTACATACACCACATATTTCTGGAAGATGCTCTGTACCACTATCATTATAACAAAACCACAATGTTGGCTCTCATTTTAAGACCTTGTTCCTATTTTAATGAGATATTGCTTCTAAGCATCAGTATATTGCCGTCAACAATCTGGCTCCTCATTTTACCCACCTCAGAAGGATGGAAGGCTGAGTCAATCCTGAGCCTGGTGAGATTCGAACTGCCAAATTGCAGGCAGCCCGCAGTCAGGAAAAGTACAATACCCTGCAGTACTGCATTTTGACCATTGAGCCACCAAGGCTCATATGCTTCAGAACTTCAAGGTTGGCATCCAAGTAAGAATTATATATAATGGGGATAAAATGAAGAAAGGCATTTGTCCTGCCCTGAAATTTTTGGAGGAAGCGGAAAATAGCTTTTTGACCGGAACTAGTTTTTTCTTCATTTTCTTCAGTACATATAAATATATCATTAATACAGTTAATAATCACTATTTCTACCAAATAAGAAATGCTGGCCTTCAATCTTCAAATCATTTATTTTTCCCCTCAATTTTGAAATAAATATTAAATCATTTTTTCATTCTTTTAGTTCCAGCTTTAGTCACACCTAAAATTGGTCATCACCAGTACAAGTCCAATTAATTTCAATGGCTCTGCTATTTCATTGTATCAAATAGTTGCTAGTAAAATGGTTAAAGGCCAAATTATATTTAATACATGCACACACTTCCAAATCTAGTTCTTAAGAGGTTTTAAAGATCTTTAAACAATATTATGAATCTAGATATTCATGCAAGACAGCTATTTAGCTCTGAAGTGGAAAAGATGCTCATTCTTTAAAGAAGCCATGACTTTTTTTTTGAGCTCACACAGTCGCTTTGCAGTTCGGGTTCCTTTGGGAGGAGAAAATGGCAGGATCTTCAAACAGTGAGAGCAGTTTCCTATGTCTAAAGAAGCCTCTTGAAATCTCTGTCTTTATAATGTAGAAGAACAAGAGCATGAGACACTAAAATTTACTAGGTACAAAATTTACTAGATAGGGAAGGGATATACAGTCATTTGTACCTTCTGTTCAAAGGTATCAACAAAGATGTCAGCATGAATAAGGCTAAAATAATGGTACAGATTTCTAGAACATTAATGATTATTAGTTGCTGGTTAGTACCATTATCTGCAGAATCAGATAATTTAGTCAAGTTACACCTATATTTGCCAAAAGTCCATGAAACAGATTTAATCATGTGCCAAAATTTGCATGGCCTATATGCTAAATGAACAGAATTAAAAGAATTACATCCTTTTATTTTGTTGAAAGAGTAAACCAAGATTATTGGACAAAGTGTAAAGTGCTGGAGAGGCCAGCATTCAAGTTGTACTGTGATGCCTCACTTAACAATTCTGTTTTATACATCCACGCATGAACTCATATTCTTCTGCAGCTGTTAAATGGGCTTTCGGGTCCCCAATACACAACATAATCATTATCAGAGATATAAATGCTTACATAGCATGGACATCAGCTTCAGGTTATATTGCTCCACCATCGGAACTAAACACTATCCTTAATTTTGACTGAGAATGGATGGGGAAGATACAACTCAAAAACATTTTACTGACTGTTAAAGAATAGTCCCTATTAAAGAAGTAGCCTGTGATATATAAACCTACTACAATAAATTTTATTCCTTATAGCTCAAATTGCACAATGATGATCTACCTTGATCATCAGCAAACAATAAAAATGGTAGTAATTGGAGGTTTATATACAAAACTATCTTATTGGTTTTCTTCTTACAATTGGCAGAGATATATTACAAACCTAAAGTTTTGTTTACTAGGTACTTTTTATCAGTCTCTTGAATATGAGTTGCTTGCAAACATATCATGTCTTGATTTAATTTTTTTCAGATAGTGAAATAGCTTTTTTCTTTTTTGTGGGGAAAATCTGTCTCATTAACATTCCATGTTAAAATCTTACAATCCAATCCATTATGAAGAAGTTTCAGGAACTCCAGCTATAGCTTCCCATCTCCACAGCATGACCTTGGTCAGCATCACACTTATCTTTTTCTTTAAGACCCAATTCTTATGATAATAGATCTTTATCTTTTGAGAAATTGTGCAGTTCTGATCTGTATCTTTCCGAAAAATCCTATACCTTGGGTACTGAATTTAGTCTACATTAATTCTTAGAGGTAAAGAGGGTGAAAAAAGAGGGTGAAAATCTGGGTGCATCTTATAGTCCGAATGTAGCCCCGCCCAGCCTCTGAAATGTAGGTTTCAGAGGCTGAAAAAAAAGCAAGGTGCAAAGCTCAGAACCAACAAACCTGTTGCTAAAGTTCACCTCTGAGAAAGAGCTAATTGGGGGTATTCCGGGAGGCCAATCCACCCCAGTTTTTTTCTTATTTTCTTATTTTCCTCCTCAAAAACTAAGGTGCATCTTATACTCCGCTGCGTCTTATAGTCCAAAAAATACGTAATTCTTCTGACTCCCATCTTTCTTATAACTTTTCAGTATTGAAAAGTACTTTGGGATTAGAATGGGGTAATAATCCCACAGTTGGACAGATCCACTGAAAAGAATTAAAGAAACACAAGGGAAATTGCCCCAAACTTATTTTGATCTCACTGATATTTTAGGTTTGTTTGATTGATGTATGGAGATATAAAATAGACTGGTGTAAGTTTACACTTTCTTTTCAGAGAGACATAAATCTTTTTCTAGAATTGATATGATATGGATTACAAAAAAATTGCTCTACAAAACAACTATAGTTAATATTCTTTAAAAATCTTTTTCTGATCACAACTCACCTTAAATTTGGGCCTCAGTCTTTTAAATGGAGATTAAATGAGTCTAGTTTTGCAGACACCACAGTTTGTTGAAGATTATAAACCAGTATTCCAAGATTATTTTAATAATAATCTGGGCAAGGGAACTAACTTGACAAGAGTTTAGGATGATTGTAAACCGTGATACGAGGCTATTTCATACAATATAATACATTAAGAAGAAAATGGATGGAACAATCCAAAAAGTGTTAGATAAATTAAAACTGAAGAAAGAAAACATCAAAAATCACCAGAAGATCTTAACATTCTTAACCAATTAAAACTATAACACAAAAATTTTCTTTGTTGACTGCTTCAGATATTGAAATATACAATACCACCACTTATTTGCAAATAAACCAGGGGGGTGGCTGGTACAGAAATTAAGAAACCATACAGGAAAGGAGATGATAATTAAGCTTCAGGAAGGAAATAAAGCTTACATGGATAACAAAAAATATTCAAAGACTCTTTCAGAACTATTATACTAATTTATGTAAGAAACATGACGTTTCATTAAAACATGTTGATGCTTATATTTTGACTCAAAATCTTCCTAAACTATTGGAAAATTACAAGCAAAATTTGAACAGTCCAGTCCAGTAACAACCTCTGAAATAACAGAAGCAATTAGAGCCTGAGTGGCACAGCAGACTAATGCTACTGTTAAAGGTAGTATTTAGCTTCCAGCTGCCTGCAATTACTGCGAGTTCAATTCTCACCAGGCTCAAGGTTGACTCAGCCTTCCATCCTTTCTAAGGTAGGTAAAATGAGGACCCGGTTTGTGGGGGCAATAAGCTGACTTTGTATAAAATATACAAAAGGATGAAGGCTATTGCTTAACGCCTTGTAAGCTGCCCTGAGTCTCCAGAGAAGGGCGGCATATAAATCAAAAATTATTATTATTTTTTTAACAAAGCTAATTTAGGTAAAGCACTGAGATTGGATGGTTTATCAAGTGGATTCTATAACTTTTGAAGACCAATTACTTATTCCAATGAAAGATTTAATGAACTCTATTCTACAAGGAAATTCTATGTCTGATTCATGAAAAAATGCCTACATTTCTTTGATACCTAAGTATAGACTTCTGTGAAAAAGTACAGACCAATTTCTCTTCTTAACTATGACTATAAACTGTTTACATCCATTTTAACTGAAAGATTTCAAAAAGTTTTTCGAGATTTCATACATGAAGACCAAGTGTAGTTTTCTATCCAGAAACCAATTAAAAGACAATGTGAGAGTAATCTTCCTTTAAATGAACATTTACAACATCATAGTGACTAACAGATTGCCTGTTTTAATCTTCTAATCTAATCTTCTTAGATGCAGAAAAAGCTTTTGATAATTTCAATTGGAACTTTATGTTTAAAGTAGTCAAAAAATGGATTTTGGACTGGGCTTTTTACAGGGATTGAAGTCCATTTATAAACTCCAATAAGCATGGATTATGATGAATGGAGATTTGACAAAACCATGTGAAATCCAGAAAGAACAAGACAGGGGTGTCTTTTATCCCCTTTATTATTTATCCTGATACTGGAACTGCTAAATAGGGATATTAGATAAGATGACAGAGTAAAAGGATTACAAAGTAAAACACATAAGTATAAACTTCGTGCTTTTTGCTGATGACTTGGTTTTGATTTTGCAAGACCTGTTGAAGAACATTGAATATGTTATAAGGAAGATTAAAATATTTGGAGAAATGGCAGGTTTAAAAATAAATAAATTAAAGACAACAATATTGACTAAGAATATGAATGTGGAAGAGCAGAGGAAATGGAATTCAAAATTGGATTAAATTTATGAAACAGGTAAAGTATTTGGGGGTGACTCTCATTAATGCAAATTCTAATTCAAATGACATATCTAGATCTACTGATATTTGTAGAAGATAAAAACAAGAAGATAAAAAGAACAATTACTAAGTGAAAGATTTATTGTTGATTGGTTTAATTATAATATAATCTTTCAAAGATTAAACTAGATAAAAACTTGTATTTGCAGGAATTAAATCTGAACTGGATAGGCTTTTATGTTTTGGAGATAACTACGTAATTGCTAACATGTATAAAATGTTATTTAAGATGAATCTAGAAGATGAATTTGTTAAAGATTGCATGGTAAAATGGGTGAAAAACTTTGGCTACAATATAATTGTAGACCGATGGGAGAATATATAAACTAATGGTTTAAAATTTACTTTGAATTACATTTTTTTTTTTTATAAGATGATATTGGTAGTGAGATAGACTGGGCTCAAATATATAGAGAGATTTCCAAGTTTTGGAAATGCAACCAAAATCCAGATACATTCTATTATATGTGGTGGTCCTACAAGTATGCTAAATCAGATTGGATAAACATAATATTGATAATGCAGAAAATATTTAGAATACAAATATTAATGAAACCTGAAGCTTTTCTTCAGGTATTATGAATAAGCCAATTCAAAAACAGTTTGGAATTTATTTCTTTTCAGGGGGACACCGACTGTTGAAGAGTGGGATTGACTGAATTAGCAGAGATGGGAAAATTAACTGTTCCGATTAGAGACAACAGATTAGACAAATTTATAAGAGACTGGAAGCCATTTGTGGATTTTCTAAAGGTTAAATACAATGACAGATGGTTAACAGAAGGATTTGAAGATTAGTGGTAACCTGTTGACTATTGATGTTGGGTCAATTTGATTATTAGATACATAGATTTTCATGGGATATTTGTTTATGTAATGTAGTATTTTTTGTTAAATACAATGGAAAAGTTTATAACTATTGTAGACCTGTTGTATAAGGGGAGGAGAATATATTAGATTTTTTTGTATCTTTCAGCATTCAGCTGGGGTAGATTTTTTCTTATGTTTAATGTGGATGAATTTGATATTTGGCCTATTTTCTTTTTTTGCACACAAGTTTCCCCCCCCCCTTTTTTTTTGTTGCTAGTACCGGATGTTTGTTAGTTTGTTTCTTTTTTTTTCCTTTCCTTTTCTTTGTATTTTATATTTGGTGATAAAAGAATAACATTTTTTTTAAAAAAGAAGTAGCCTCTGATTAAAAATAAGCATTGTAGCAAATTCAATTCTGCTTAAGTGTTAATTCAGAAGTAAATAAGGAAAAAAAATCAAAAATTCTCAGTATTAAAAAAAAAGGCTGGTATAAGTGTCACATGTACAAGAAATTGAATAGTTTCAGCAAACTGCAATTTGAAGGCATGAACATAGTACATGTTGGCCCAACTGTGCTGCTCTTCCTGAAATCATTAAATTGAGAAAAATGGGTAAAGGTAGGTTAAAACTATCATTGATGTTAAGAGAGGACTTTGGTGGGTGAATTAGAATATCCTTACACATAAATTATAGTTCATCTAAAAATTAGGCAAATCATCCACATGTTAAATAACCACACTATACACAGGAGCTTCAAGTTATTAGCAAGCTGCTTCTTTTGGTTGGGAAATAGCATTACTCATAATTTGAGCTGCATTTAGGACAAAGTTCACATTAAAACATCTTCACAGAATATTTTCCCCTTTTTCTATTAAGTGATTCATTAACATAACATGTGTTGCTATTTATTAGAACCCCTGTAATCAAAAGGCATTTGATAGTCATACCATATCTGTATTTATTGATTACTGTACAACTTAAGTGCAATATAAGCATGAATAGCAGAATGACAAAACAGATCATAAAGTTGCAAACAAAAAAAACAAACCTGTAAGAGAAATGGAGTCAATGGGGGGCGGGGGGGGGGGGGGAGATTCTAGGCTGCTAAGGAGATAACAAGATCACTTTACTCTCTAGGTTAAAGGTTATCAGCAAGTTAAAGAAATGGTAAAAGTTACAAAAGTTTTACCTGTGGTAGAAAAGCGGGATGAATCCTAGCAGGCATTACCTTGAGCAACAGCAGTTAATAGTTTTCAATTGGTGCCCAGCCAAAGTTCAAACCTTTCAAAAATCCACCAAACGCTAAGAATTTGTTATAGGTGTATTAGTAAGAAACAATTACTAAAATCTTTCATAAAATTTGGTTTTGATAAGCTTAAGCGTTGGCCTTATACCAGAATGAATGAGTCAGTACCTCACTCAAACTTAATTCTGTGCACAACTCAACCATAGCATTTTTAGGCAATCTATAGTAAAGAAAAGTTGGCCAGATCTTCCCTTCCAACAACATGAGGCAGGACTCCTATTTATACTCCTATTCATACATATAACATATACACACACAAACACAACATAGGATGTAATATACTAAATTAAGATAAAGCCAAAATAAAATCACTATAATATGGAGCCTTAGAACTACAATGCGATAGATATTATAATGGAGTGTATATGGACCATATACCCTATATAACGATGGGATCTGGTGTACAGACTACCTCCTCCACCATGGTAAAACCTTGGGCAACTTTCTGTCTTAACAGAGCGGCTAAAAGTCTATACACACCGCGACCGAAATGGATATTATATAGAGGCAGCAATTATATGACAACAGTTCTTTTAAGAACTAGCTGACCAAAAGGACTATTATATGTATAGAAGTTACGTACTGAACGCTTCCTTGAAAGCCAGGAGTGAGTTAGGAGTAATAGTTAAAACTTTTGGGCTTAACTATTACTACTCAATAGTAATAGTTTCCGGGGGGCGGGCGGGCTGTTTAACCATTACTAGTGACTAGCAACAGTTTCGGGGAGGAGAAACCTAACTTCTTTATTATTCCCCATCTGTCCAGAAACGGCTGTATCTTTCGCTACTCTTCTCCGCCCTGCACTTTCCAGGGGTCTCTTTTTTGGGGGGGCAAAATGACCGCTCCGGGCGCCGTTTCGGGACTCACTAGAAACGGCAATTGTTAAATTCGCCGCCTCCCTGAAGAGAGCGCTGAAACGGTGCCCGAAGGAGAAGAAGAGGGTTTTCAGCTTCTCACCCGCACAGCCGCCGAATAAAGCCGCGGAGCGAATAAAGTCTGCGAGCCGCACCGAGCGAACACCCCCATCGCCATCTTTCCCTCTCCAGTGGCGCTTCGGAAACGCCTCCCCTTCTCCGCAGTCTAAGAGACCGCGGGGATGGGACCGAGGGGGCGGGGCTTGGCAGGAAGCCCCTCCCCTCCCCCGCCCATCTTTTGCGGAGAACAGCAAGCCACGCCCCTCCCCGAAAGGCAAAACTTTCTCCTATAGAAACTTTTAATACTTCGCTTAACTTTTTAGTTTAGTGCAATTTTATCGCCGCGTTGGGCAAAGTCCCCGCTTATCGTCGAGCGCAATTTTGCAAACTTCACGTGCAGAGGCGCCTTCTCAGCACTGAGATAAAGGCCGGTTTACAATTGGTAAAATATTTTTTTTAAAAAAAACACACCCCAGAATAAACTAACCCCAAAATAAATAAATACCAAAATAATAAAATAATAAACACAAAATAATAGTAAGCTAACCCCAAAATAATAAACTTCCTTGAGTCTACTTTTAGTTAAAAAAAAGTCTACAGTTTACTTTTTTCATTGATTTGCCTTTCTCCCCGGGAAATACCTTTTTTTAACCAATGACGAGTCACGTTCCTGGCACGGTAAGGAACCTTTTCCTCTCGCTGCCCGTAGATGGCGCTGATCTTTCCGGGTTTTTCCAACCGAGAGATAAGCTGCGCGCAGGCGCACTCTTCTTTTTTGCTTCCTGGACAAAGGACGTGGGGGCCCTTTTCTTGACTCGGGAAAGCGGCACCCTCGATTCTTCTCTAGAGTTAGGATGTGGAAACTGTGCCCGGCCGATGAGACCGGAGGAGGTAAGCAAGAACACTGAAGCGGGTCGGGGGGAAGGGAACGGTAAAGCGAATAAATCTAGACTGCAACACTCCGGATTATCCTTACGTGGCAGGACAAGAGAAAGTGCGCTGAGTGCTTTGGATACCATTTAATGGTCAGCCAGACTTGCGGGTCAGATGATCGTATGGGTTGAGTTTTCATATGTGGAGTGAGTGGACTTCCTCCGGCTTGGCGCCTGTTTGCTGCTTTCTCTGTTGTCAAATTATTCTCCAAAGCACCAGAGGATTGGACAAGAAACAATGGTTGGAAACTAATCAAAGAGAGAAGCAACCTGGAATTAAGGAGAAACTTCCTAATAGTGAGGGCAATTAACAGTGGAACAGCTTGCTTCTAGAAATCGTGGGCTATCATCACTGGATATTTGTAAGAAGAGTCTAGACTCTTATCTAGTCTAGATAGGTAAGAGTCTCACCTATCTGAAATAGTATAGGTTCTCCTGCTTGAGCAGGGGGCTGGACTAGAAGACCTCCAAGGTCCTTTCCAGCTCATACATACATACATACATACATAGTTGAATGTCTGAATAGGGTTTACTTTAGCATAGTTCATCCTACCAGATATCTCAGCCTTATCAACTTTATGCTGTAGCAGTGTTTCTCAACCTTGACAACTTTAAGATGGATGGACTTCAACTCCAAGAATTCTCCTGCCAGCTTTGCTTTGCTTTGCCTTGCTGGCTGGGGAATTCTGGGAGTTGAAGTCCATCCCCCTTAAAATTGTCATGGTCGAGAAACACTGCTATGGACATAAACTCCTAGAATTCCCTAATCAAGATGCAACATGCATGAAACATTCTGCTTAGATGAATTTAGCAAGTTGGGTGGATGAAGAAACTGAAGTAGCGAGTTGGAAGTTCAGACTTGTGCACCTAAAGTCAGCAAATCAAATTTATTTTGAAATACACTTTAATGGAGTGCACCCTCCTTAATCTTGGGCTTGGAGTATATGAGAAAGGATGTGTGGATGTGCTCCAATGTCTACTTTTGGGAAATAATGCAAGAACTTTAAAAATGATCTAGATCTAATGGTCACTCAGAAGTGGAGATTATGATATAGAGATAGAGGGCTTTACATTGTTGGAGTAGTTAGCCATGAAAGAAATTTCAGTTTAAGTTGTGACCTAATGCAGGGGTGGGCAACTATGGCCCTTTTACAACCTTTTACTCAGGAATTCTAGGAGTTGAAGTCCACAGGTTGTAAAAGGGCCACAGTTGCCGACTCCTGATCTATTGGATTTTGATCCCCCAGTGAAATAACTAAGTATTTATATGGCAGTGCAAAGTAAACTATCAGTGATTGCCACTTTGAAGATAGGAACAGAGAATTTGGAGCACATGAAATGTGTCTCCACTGATATTACTATTACTAGATTTGTCTTTTATGCGTTGTTTAACATAGAATATAACCATTTCCTAAAATCTGTCCAGTAATCCATCCATTAGTTTTAAGAGAATAGGCTGAGCTTGCAAATGGTTACTAATTTCTGGCTCACCCAGCTAGGCAACAGCACCTAAATCAGGAGTGTCAAACTCGTGCATCACATGCTGGCCATGTTCATCTCCCCGGTTTAGCAAAGGGGAAGAAAGTCACAATACATCAAGTGACAACAATGTGACACCGCGAGTTTGACACCCCTGACCTAAATGCTTGGCCAGGAGGCTGCAGCTGTCAATGGGGACTTTAGTTTTGGCAACTGTATAGGTCTTCAGTGACAATGATGATTTTAGGAGACTGCCCAAACAACAGCTCTCTTCTTTCTGAAAAAATACAGCCCTATTTTCAAAATCATAAATAAAATTTATCCTGACAATTATTTTCAATATTTTTTCCTCTACCATGTTTGAAAGAACAAATACCCACCAGCGGCATCATTCTAGTTTAATAAGCATATAGGTCAGGGGTGAAATGCTCGTGGATCGGACCGGATCGCCTGATCCGGTAGCGATCGCCGCCCGTGTGTCATTACTTCCTGGTTTTAACTATGAAGTAATGTTTTGTTACCTTCTGCCATGTACAGAAGGTTTTGTGCATGCGCTGGTGTGCGAACGCATGTGATGCGTGAGCACGCGAGCGAAGCAAGCAGGCGTGCATGGCACATGCGCTTCTGAACGGTAAGGAAGGTAAGTAGATTTCACCCCTGATATAGGTGAATTAGTCTTTTGTATATGGAACCATTTTGTTTTCTTTTTGTATAAGTGGGGAAAGAAAGTAGGAAACTACAGTTAGCTCGGTACAGTAAGTAAAGCCAAGCTTGACTCATGGTAACTTTATGGACAAATCTTATTGAGAAATAATATGGAAGTGATTTTACACTTATGTCTGGGATTGGTGGGGGGATTTTCCACTTTCCACTTTTCACTTTCAACCCAGGGATCACCTACTGGTCTTCCATCCAAGTACCAGTTAAATACTTATCTTTTTGAGATCAGTCAAGTTCATTTAGGTGCTGCTACCTAGCTGGACGATCCAGTAAAGGCTACCTGGCAACTGCTTGCAGGGATACCTTCTATATTTACACCTGTGTTCTGGAATGTTCTCCCCTCTGAGATGCTTCCTATATCATCTTTAGCTCCATCATTTTTAAAATGAATATGTTAAATTTGTTCTTATGTGTTAAGACATATTTAATTAGGTGCAGTTTATTATTGTATGCTCCAAAATGGCTTGGCATAGTACAAAATAAGAAACATTATATAAAACAATTAGATACAGCAATTTCAGAACTGAACCTTTCATTACAATCTTGTTCCATGAGATATCAAACTAGTTGATAAGTAGATGTACATCCAGTGACACACTAAATTTTGCCTTTATTTATTTAGTTTCAGTCTTTTAATAATTTTACACTGTACATTCTTACAATGAATGTTTTTGTTGCTTTGTTGCTTATGACCATTCTTAAAACTAACATTTTTCTTTAATTTCAGGACCGTTGTATCGGCTTCTAGTTGGTGTTGAGTATGTTGTTGGACGAAAGAATTGTGGAATTTTAATTCAAAATGATCAGTCAATCAGCCGAAGTCATGCAGTTCTTTCAGTTAATCATCCCCAAGTGAATCTTGTAAGTATCATATTCCTAAATTTTCTGCCAACTGTCTCCTGGGCAGTTATCCACTATATAAAAGCATGTTTTTTAAATGGAACTTTTTTTGACTTGGAACAAATAGAATCAAATGAATCCTGATGGCATTATAGAAAATATAGAAATCATGAAATTTGGATCTGAAACCACTGACAGAAATTATGTAATTTGTGTCATTTAGGCAACAATATTCTGATAGCTTGTTGCAGATGAATATGATTAATTATACCTCTTCAGTCAAGCTTCATTGCTTAGAAAAGTTTTTTACTGCAACATCTTCATATAAAACTAACTGGACATAAAATATAAGCTTTCACTTTGGCTTTATGATTAGAAGCATTTTATTTTTCAATCAATTATAGTCTTTGATTACCTCTGATTACTAAGATCATGGCATTTGGCCCTCTCAGTTCATGGCATATAGATGGGGAGGAAATGGAGGTAGTGACAGATTTTATTTTCCTGGGCTCCAAAATCACCGCAGATGTGGACTGCAGCCAAGAAATTAAAAGACGCTTGCTCCTGGAGAAGAAAGCTACGGCAAATCTAGATAGCTTACTAAAAAGCCGAGACATCACCCTGCCAACAAAAGTGCATATAGTCAAGGCTATGGTTTTCCCAGTTGCAAAGTATGGCTGTGAAAGTTGGAGCATAAGAAAGCTGAGCGCCAAAGAACAAACTATCTTTCTAGTTGATTATGCTTAAATTTCAAATACATTCCTTAATTTTTTATATATTAGAGATTAACATGGCTGCCAAAATAAGACTGTTAATACTAGAAGCAGATGAGATTAATATCTGCCTTACTTCTGATGTAAAGTATTGTATTGATTAATTGTTAAAGGGCAAAAAATGTTCCTATTTATCATCTACATATTTTCAAGGAAAAAATGTCCACTATAGCTGAAGTAAAGCTAAAGTGTGATTAACTTGGTTGATTTGCTGGTTTATCGTTTAACCAGAGGTGTCAAACTCACGGCCCGTGGGTCACGTGAAGGTCAGATGCATCATGTGCTGGCCTGGCTCCCACCCAGTTTAGCGAAGGGGAAAAAAGTCCAGATACATCACGTGACGCCGTTTGACACCCTGGTGTAAATTGTGTATTGTGTCATTCTGAAGTACTATTAAAATAATTGAGGTATGTGGGGTCCTTGGTGCTCTTGGAACTTGGTTGTGGGTTTTTTTTCCCACACTCATAATGTTACATAATTTGGTAATAAAATGTCTACACGAAAACAACCAAGCTCAAAAGTACTAAGGACTCCACAATAAAAATAGTATTTTAATGGCAAAGAAATGGTAATGTATACATATGTAGAACTTTTTTTTTCTTTCATTCAGTTCCTGAAGACTGCCTGGACAAATTCCTGCCGTTTTGTTGGCAAGACTTTTGGAAGTGTTTTGCCAATGCCTTCTTCCTAGGGCTGACAAAAAGTAACTGGCCCAAGGTCACCCAGATAGCAGAACTATAAGTCATTCTTTCAGTTTTTAGCCTAATATCTTTAACTACTACATCAAACCGGCTCTTGCATGAAAACTAATAAAAACAAACCACATTAATGTGTAGTTTGATCTTTTAATGATGTTATTTTTTTTAAAATAAGAGGGGGTATATCTAGTAAAATGAATAGGCTTGCTATCTTTGAAACCTTAAATGCTATGAGCTTTTTTTGTATTTTCAGAGTCAATCTTCATCATTTCCTGAATTAACTTTAAAAGATACTTCAAAATATGGTACTTTTGTTAATGGAGAAAAGCTACAAAATGGTGATACCGTAACATTAAATACTGGTGACAGAATCACTTTTGGAGTCTATGAAAGCAAGTACAGGTATGTTGGATTTGTGCTAATCTTGAAACAATTAAAGGGAAATCCACATGATAGATTATGGTTATGGATGAATTAAATGTATGAAACAAAATGTTCATAATTGTGAAGCTTATAGAGGACTGTATTTAGCTGATAAAAACAAGCGTTCAGTATTCCAATTCTTTTAAATTAGATATAAAATTATAACCCTACATAGGTTAACTTAGAAGCATATCTACAGATTCAGCAGATCTTATTGCCAAATAAGTGTTAGAGCTTTACTAAGAAATCATCAATGAATTTGGCTGTTTTGGACAAGTTTACACTTGTCTCTGTTCTTCCTTTTTAAGGAAATGTTATGGAGGAAATGGGGGCTTCCAACTGCAGGTAGCCTTAGGGAAAGTAGATTGTTTGGACCCTTGGTGATCAGGGTTCAAGCTGGGATACACCTCATTATATTGGTCACTGTTGAGGATGACTTATGGAGAAACCAGTAATAGAGGGAGTGCAGCCCTGTTGATCTTTCTTGATCTCTCAGCAGATTTCAATACTATTAATTCTAGTAGCCTCCTGGAGTCTACCAGGAGTGGTTGGCACTGTCTAACAGTGGTTCTCCTCCTTTCTGAAGATGTGATTTCAGCTTGTTTTGAGGGAGGAGAAATCTGCCCTGAAGCATCTATCTTGTGAATGCTTCTCTCTTCAATCTACTTCTTTTTAATATTAGGAGAGGTCATTCGCCAGCACAAAGTTAGATTTCAAGCTATACATCTCACCTCAGAGCCCAACAGGTAATGTACTTGAAGTGCTGGACCAGTGCCTAAAGAATGTCGGGGTTTGATTGAGGAGGAGCGTATTCCAATTGAATCCTTCAGAGGTAGAGTGACTTCAGGTTCGTGGACTTAACAGTTCCATGTTTGACTCTGAACAGTTTCTATTCCCTTGTTCAGAAATGGTCCACAATTTAGGAGTTCTAGAATCACAGTTCCTGCTTAAAAAAGGTGTGACTAAGACGGTATTTGCAGCTATATATTGCTTGCCAATTGCACTATTCTTGAAATGGGAGACAGTCCTTCTCACAGTTGCTTACGCCCTAGTCAGTTCCTGTTTTAATTACTGTGACTTGTACATGTGGCTGCCCTGAAGAGCATTCAGAAACTACAGTAATATAGCATGTATATGCTATAACGCATTGTAAGCCGCCCTGAGTCTCCGGAGAAGGGCGGCATATAAATCAAATTTAAAAAAAAAAAGTATCATCCTAGGCTGTGATGGATGAATCTTGATATTCTTGGATTAATCCCACAGCTTTGGGACCTGCATTGGTTGTCACTTGACTTCAGTGTTCTATTAAAGCTATTGATTGTCACCTTTAAGGCCATACCTGACTCTGGATCTGGACTACCTTTTCCTTGTTTCATCTTCTTGTCCAACCAGATCAAACAGGGTGAACTCCTTTAGCTGCTATCACTGTTGTGACCTAGTCTTACTGAGTCATTACAAGACACAATTAGTCCCAAACAAACCTATTTTATTGTAACAGCTGAAAATTACATTCATTCCCAGATGAGTCCCAATTAGTTGCAAAACAAGTCCTTCGGAAGAAGTCCTTCGGGATAATCACCAACCTTCATTTTCTTTGACACCCTGCCAAAGGCCTTACTTGGCAAAGCCCCACGAAGTTCAGAAACAAACAAGAGATGCCGACTGGAAACAGAGTTAGCAACGTTGCTTTCCTGCAAAAGGCCAAAGTGCCTTTGTTTCTCTTTTAAGCCTTATGGGAGGGGCCAGTCATCTCCTGGCCTTACTTCTGAGTCGTCCCTTTTGCTTTAGCTGCTCTTGCCTTCCAGCAGCTCTGCATATGCATGCACTAGGAACAGGCTCCTCCTGTTCCTCTGCCTCTCTGCTGTCCGACTCTGGGGGTTCTGGAGTCCATGCATCACTCCCAGATGGCCCTGGCCCTATCTCTGCCTCTGACACAGAACCCTCGTCTGGGCCTTTCCCAGACGCCAGGACTGGCCCATGTTAATCCCCAGCCTCCTCACTGTCCAACTCCGCTGCCAGCTCTGCAGGCTGCTGGCAGACCACAACAATCACTACCACTACTGTGCTATGGTGAGCTGCTTGGCATTATTTATATCAAATTCTGTTTTATTGTATTTTGCAGAGTAGAATATGAACCACTGGTAGTGTGTTCTTCATGCTTAGATGTTTCGCAGAAAAATATTTTAAATAAAAATATTCTTCAGCTGGGTGGCCACGTAGTAAATGAGTGGAACGAAGAATGTACCCATCTTGTTATGGTTCTAGTCAAAGTTACTGTGAAGGTGAGTGATACACAATCAAATGGAGGCATCCCTGAAATGGGCACCGGAAAGGTAGATTGGGGAAATGTTTTATTTGCACTCTTACACAAGATTTTTTTGGAAATAAGTCCCATATGTCGATCTGTGCATAGGAGTGTAGGCTTGGATGCCTAATAATGCATTTATTTGTTTGTTTGTTTATTTATGAAATTTATTTGCCACCCATGTCATACCCAACAACTTTGGGCGGCTATATATATATTTAGCATATGGCTAGTAATACAGAAAGGAAGAGAAAAGGAATATAATATTTATGGCGTACAGTATACAGCTGTCATTCTTCCTTGTTTAATAAATGATTTCTCTGTGTGAATAATATTAGGATATATTGACATTTTAATGTTAAAAATATAATTAACTTAATATAAACCATTTCAATGAAGAAATCGTAGAGAAGGTCAGATTATATTGGATCACCCAAGAGAAATGCACAGGGTATAAGGAGATGAGTGATTCATATGTATGATGTATGTAGAAGTTGAAGAACTGAATGGGATGAGATAGTTAACAGAGTTGCTGGCACAGAAACTCTGGGGTGGCGGGGTGGGGGGTGGGGTGTCAGCATTTTCAACTAATTAATTTCAACTAATAAATTTTAATCAACTAGAGACATAGCCCAAGAACTATGTGTATTCTAATTTGAATCATATTTGATTACATAAAAATATTTTCCAGAATTTCTTGGGAAAATTTTCCAATTCAATTTTTTTCAGAAAACCCATATATTTAATAGTGACAGCTGAAAATATAGGTGGTCCTTGTTTAAGCAATAGCCTAGTTTAGCAACTGTTTGCAGTTATGACATTGATGCAAAAAAACTGTAAAACAAAGGAACTCTGAACTAAGGTCTTATGCCCTGCGGCAATTGCACTTAGCAACACTTTGTTTAATGACTGAATTGCCAGTTTCAATTGTAGTTGCTAAACAAAGATTATTTATATTGATGGGAATCTTTTTGAAGCAGAATTTGCTGCTATATATTGTAAAATTAAGATACTGACTGGGCAAAATAATAAAACAGTGCAAATTGTTGTACAGTGATTATAGAATTTTATTATATGACTTCTGTTCCTTTTGTAAGGGAATCTCAGTTTGGAATATAATTAATGAATAAGTTTAGAAGCAGAATGATTTGTACTAGACTGAGGAACCTGAATTAAGATCAGAGAGACTACATGTTTTTTACCACTATGAATTATTATTATAATTTCCCACTTTTGTTGTAGACAATATGTGCACTGATTTGTGGTCGACCAATTATGAAGCCGGAATATTTTGATGAAGTAATCAAAGCCATTCAAGCAAAGCAACAGTTACCACTGCCTGAAAGGTAATAAGTTCTAAGGTACATCCTCATTTTAAAAAAGGTTTAATGTTTCATCTTACAATAATCTACCAGTTAACATTTGCTGAGATTATATTCACTTTCCAAACTACTGAAGTATGCCTTGATTAAATGTAATTATCCAAGGTACATTAATCATGTGCTATATATTGATAGTACAGTAAAATTTTCTATATCAGGTTATAATACATTGTAATTTGTTTTACGTTGGGGGTATCTTTTTTGACTGTGTATGCAGTTTTGCTTAATTGAATTAGAAATTCATTTTACGTGAAATAAATTTCTATTATTATTTCATAAGAAAATAGCTTACATTCTCGTATTGATTATTTATGGCCTTGTGCTACTGAATAGCATTCTTTCTGCATTTCAGTATTTATCTAGGCAGGGAACAGTAAAGCATAAAAATATTAATTTAAACAATAGGCGGATTAATGAGACAATGGTATCCATGTGTATCCTAGTATCTTTTAAGAATTAAAAATCCAAAAAGCCCAGCTTCTTATATCAGTGAAGCTCCTGGATTTGATAAACCTCAGATGATGAAAGTTCTACAAATCTAGGGTTAGTGAAAGATATAATCTTGATGGTAATGGAAGATGAATTTTATCATAGATTTTTGTTTCTGGGTTTTGCCAAAGCAAAGAAACATTTTGGTTTTGTAGACCCAAATTTAGTCTGGATTATCCTAATGAATGGATTAAATTAGGAAACAAGCAAGGAAGACAGCAAGTTCTTACTCATCTTGATTTTTAAACAATTTTTTAATACCATTGAGAATTATATATTTCTGGACTGTCCTTAAATTTGAGTTAGAGAACATAAGGATAAGGTGATTTTACTCCTATATTTCATTTTCATTCCAGAAAATACTTCTGTAAATTGAGGCTTGGCATATATATACCATATTTTCCGGTGTATAAGACGACTGGGCGTATTAGACGACCCCCGAATTTTCCTGTTAAAATATAGGGTTTGGGCTATACTCGCCATATAAGACTACCCCTCTTCCAACGCACACCAAATAAAAATTAAAAAAACATCAACTGGCTCGCCCACAATGTAAAAGCAACTGTGCTAGACCCAAAATGGCCCCTGAAACAAGCAGGAACCTCACACAGCCACAAAAAGCCACAAAAAACAACTTTCACACTTTACACACAGACAACACAACACAACACAACTGGCTCATCCACAATGTAAAAGCAGCTGTGATAGACCCAAAATGGCCCCTGCAACAAGCAGGAACCTCACACAGTCACAAAAAGCCCCAAAACCCAACTTTCACTTTACACACACAAAATTCCACATACAGCTTTGTGAGATTTTGTGTGTTTGTGTAGAGTGAAACACTACAGAAACACACTAAATCTCAGAAAGCTGCACAAATATTATTTTATTTTAATTTATTTTTATTTCTATATGAAAGCTAAATTTAAAACTTCCTAAACTTTAAATGGCTAGGTCTAAAAAAGAACAACTAAAAAAAACCCCAATTAACTATTTTTTTTAAAGATCCCAAAGGGGAAAAAAAACTTACCCAATAAAACAGGGGTCTCCAACCTTGGCAACTTTAAGACTTGTAGACTTCAACTCCCAGAATTTCTCAGCCATCTTTGTTTTGCTGGCTGAGGAATTCTGGGAGTTGAAGTCCACAACTCCCTGCCTGCTTGATTGCAGGCAGGGAGTTGCTTGCTGATGAAATAGATTCAGGCAAGCGAAGCAAGGCAAGCAGCTAAGGCAGTGGTTCTCAACCTTCCTAATGCCGCGACCCTTTAATACAGTTCCTCATGTTGTGGTGACCCCCAACAATAAAGTTATTCCTAAAACCATCAAAAATATGTATTTTCCGATAGTCTTAGGCCAGGGTCCCCAACCTTTTGGACCTCAGGGACCACCAACTTCATAATTTTAAATTTTGCGGACCACTAATACGAATCCAGTGCGCTGCTTGCTGAAGCACCTGGACTCCCAGTACGGGATGGGGTCCTTCAGGCAATCTCCCTCCTCTCTGTCTCTCTCTCTCTCTGTCTCCCACTCTTTCTCTCTCATTCTCTCTTTCTCTCTCTCTCTTATTTTCGCTTTCTCTCTCTCTCTCTCTCCCTCTCTTTCTTTCTCTCCCACTCTTTCTTTTTCTCTCTTTCTCTCTCCCCCCTCTCCCCCACTCTCTCATTCTCTTTCTCTCTCCCCCTCTCTTTCTCATTCTTTCTTTCCCCCACTCTTTCTCTTTCTCTCCCCCTTCTCTCTCATTCTCTTTCTCCCCCTCTTTCTCATTCTTTTTCTCTCTCTCTCCCACTCTTTCTGTCTCATTCTCTTTCTCCCCCCTCTTTCTCTCTCTCTCTTTCTCCCCCCCTCTTTCTCTCTCTCTTTCTCCCCCCTCTTTCTCTCTCTCTTTCTCCCACTCTCTTTCTCTCTTTCTCCCCCTCTTTCTCTCTCCCCCCACTCTCTCATTCTCTCTTTCTCTCTGTCCCCCCACTCTTTCTTTCTTTCTCCCCCTCTTTCTCTTTCTCTCTCCCCCACTCTTTCTCTCTCATTCTCTCTCTCTCCCCCTCTTTCTCTCTCTCTCCCCACTCTCTCTCTCATTCTGATTCTCTCATTCCGATTCTCTTTCATTTTGTCTCTCTCTCATTCTCTCTCTCATTCTTTGATTCTCTTTCATTCTCTGTCTCTTTCTCTGTCTCTCATTCTCTCTCTTTCTCACTCTCTCTCTCTGATTCTCTCTGTCTCTTTCTCTTATTCTCTTTCATTTTGTCTTTCTCTCTCTTTCATTCTTTGTCTCATTCTGATTCTCTCTCTCTCATTCTCTCTTTCATTCTTTGTCTCTTTCTCTCTCTGTCTCATTCTGATTCTCTCTCTTTCTCTCTCATTCTCTCTCTCTCTCATCTCATGGGCCAGCCAGTGTCTTGGGGCTGAGAGGAAGTCAAGCATCTCCCTGAGAGACTGAGGGCCGGAAGAATTATGGGAGCGAAGCACTACTTGAACTTGTGCGGCATGAGCATTCGCCTTGGTATATTTGTGCCAGCCGATGGCCAAGGCAGCCCTCATCTCTCTGCTGAAAGTGCAGCATCAGGATTCTGCCTTGGTATATTTGCGGCGCAAGGCAGCCTTCGTTTCCTGCTGCTTGGGACTCAGAGCGGTAAATGGTGACTGGTCTGGGGAGCAGCTGGAATTTGCTCTCCATTGCGGATGCCAGATCGGCCCCCTGCAAGCTCTCGTCTCTCGAGGAGCTCAACCAAAGTTTCCTGCACCACTTCAGGGAGCGCTCCTCGAGAGACGAGAGCTTGCAGGGGGGCGATCTGGCATCCTCAATGGAGAGCAAAATCTGACTGCTCCCCGGACCAGTCACCATTTACCGCTCCGAGTCCCAAGCATCAGGAGATGAGGGCTGCCTTGTGCCGCAAATATACCAAGGCAGAATCCTGATGCTGCACTTTCAGCAGAGAGATGAGGGCTGCCTTGGCCATCGGCTGGCGCAAAGATGTATTCTGCTCTCAATTTAGAAGCTAGGTACCATATATCCCTTGATGAACGTCCCCTTTTAATTGAAAGTGTGACATTATTAAAATGTCTGGATTACGTATCCAGAGCTATGGACACGTAACTTTAATTTATTATCGTCTGTAAGCATCACAAAATTCTTAGCATGTAAAGGGTAAACATTTCTCCAGGGGGCACAATAAAAATAGCTCTGAGTTGCCTGGATTGTATTTCATTGTATTCCATGCTTACCTGTCCTATTATAGATTTCAGGATTTTAGTCAGCCATTGTACTCAGTTCCAATAGAAAAAAAGTTGAATATCATCTATTTATTAATAACAGTTCTTTCTATAATTCCCAGTCAGTACTTCATGGAAACAGAAAGATTCATCCTTATATTGTATGCTATAATTGTCCATTGAGAAAGTAACAATCTGCAAAACAATTTGATTTGTATTCTTGAACGTTGTAAGAAGTCAAAAGGCTTAGCTTGTACCACCACTCTCTTTCTGGGTAAAGGTTATTGAACGAAGGGTGCATAATGCTTTGAGGACTAAATATTATGCCTTCCTGCTGCAATCTCTGGAAGGGCTCTAAAAAAGGCTGTTCTAATAGTAATTGAAATGGTCTGATCTGGAAAAGGACTGTTATTGTATATACTACCATTTAACTACCTGTGACAATTAAAACTATGTTTCAAAGTTGGGTCAATCAAACAGAATAGTCCATTCGGATGAGAGAATGCTTCCAGTGAAGTTGGAATGGCTGAAGATGGGTTCATGGGATTTAAAGGTTACAACATTTGACTTTGCAAACATCCCCTTATCAGGCAGTCTCAGATGACAGCATCTGGCTGATCTTGTCTGGACTTAAAAGCTAAATAGGATTAACCCTGGTTAGACTGGTATGGAAGATAAGCAGATAATATCAGGCTAGACTGGAAAATTGAAGAATGTCCTGGAAAAATGCAGTGGCAAAACATTTTTGCATTGCTGCCAAGTGAACAACATGGTTATATCCATGTAATCATTGGGAGTCTAGATCAACCAGAGGACATCTTTTAAGTTTTTCACAGAAAGATGGTCACAGTTGTTTCTGTCTTGAGAATCTTTACAGGACTTCCATTAAAATAGTCATTACCTATACCTATATTCCCCCATTTTTTTCTTTATGAGGATTTAATCATTACATAATTAAAACATTTTTCCTGGCCATTACATAAACCACAGGGGAGACATATATTTTCTTTGTCATTTGCACTTATTTCTTATAACAGGCTGGATACAACTCAGCTTAATATAGATTTCAATTTGCAGTGTGTATATTACATTTATGATACAGGGCTATGTGCATTTTGGGGAGGCAACCAGGTATTTTCAATTATTATAAGAATATCATTGGCTTAATTTCATCAAGTTACTATAGAGATCTCTACAGTAATATCTTCAAGACAGTATAAGTCTTTTTAAAGATAGGTACACTAACAAAGATTTTAAATAATACTTTATAATTTATTTTGTGCAGTAAATAATATTCTCTAAAATATTAATATATATGTATCCAATCAATATTGTATTAATCAATATCTTATCAGCAGAAAAACTATGAATTTAAATGTTACATATTGGTCAGATTTGATAATTAAAACTGAAGGGTTTATTGATTGATTGATTGATTGATTGATTTGATTTATATGCCGCCCTTCTCCGGAAACTCAGGATGGCTTACAATGCATTAAGCAATAGCCTTCATACTTTTGTATATACCTGCTTAGTAGGGCTTTCGGCCCTCCCAAGCGGTGTTCTTTTTTATACAAAGTCAGCTTATTGCCCCCACAATCCGGGTCCTCATTTTACCTACCTCGAAAGGATGGAAGGCTGAGTCAACCTTGAGCCTGGTGAGATTTGAACTTGCAGTAATTGCAGGCAGCTGGTACTACTTTAACAGCACTTAGTTAGCTGCGCCATCAAGGCTCTTTTAAATATCACTACAGAGGAGCTCATATTTGAACACTTTAATTAAACTTCAACATCACATATCTTTTTTTGATCCACTAACTTTTCCTCTGATAAATGATATAGTGTGGGTACATCATGGAATCCCTACTAATATAATGAAGATGTTGACTTCTAGTTCACCATTAGCCACAGAAACACCTTGGATGGTTTTTGAGACAATCACTCTCTCCCAGTCTAACCTATCTCAGAGTGTTTTAACTGTGAAGAAAAATTGAGCTCCTGAAGAAAGGTGGGATATAAAGTAGTCCTCATGTTATGATTGTAGTTGGGCTCGGAATTACGATTTTGTACCGATGGTTAAATAGGTTACCACATGACTTTGTCTGATTTTTACGATCTTTTTAATAACATAAGTGAATCACCACTTAGCAGCCACCTAGAATCACTCAGTGGTGAGATGGGTGGCATTCAAATTTAATAAATGATAAATAAGCAAATACCATGGTTGTTATGCAAACCCATTGTCTGCAATGGGTATTCTTTGCTGGAAACGAAGTAATCTTCGTTTGAGGATTACTTCAAACCTGGGTCATAAGTAGTCCTGGGAAGATTCATTGTAATTTGGAACGGTCGTTAAATAATAGATCATAAACCAAGGACTACTGTGAATCTAATAAATACTTTTGGATATACAAATACTTGATGGGGAGTAATAATCTTTGTGTTTATCCTTTGTGTTTATCCTTGGGCATGCTTTAAGAACATGCCCAAGACAAAGGACGGTGCCAAATAGAATCTCAAGAAGAGAATGTGTTCAAGGTTTTTATATTATAACACTTCTAAATGTTGAGGAAAGGTTGAGGGAAAAACTGCTTTGTTTTTAAAGAAAGGCTTTATTTATAAATAAGTTATGATTTTTTATAACAGTTTCCTCTGTTTTTAGATTTTTTCCACGAGTTGATGAACCAAGTATTGAGAATGAAAATATAGATCTGACCAAGTGTCCTAGAAGAAGAACTATTTTCAGAGGAAAATTTTTTATGTTTCTAACGGCAAAGCAGGTAAATAAATGGCTCACTATTCAAAGCCTTGTCTAGCCCAAGGAGCTAAGTGGAGTTGGAATTGATTCGTATATGGATGAAAGACCACCAAAAATCCAATGATACTGTGATTTTCAGTGAGAAAAAAAAATCATGCCAGAGAAGGTACTTGCAATGTGAAAAATGCCAAGAAAACAAGCCATGGTAGAATACATATGTGATTACACCCAAAGACCCTTCATACAGACAGAATATCTGAGGTGTCCACTCATTCATGTAGATTCCTGTCACTGATGTTTTGTTCGGGTTTTGAAGAGATGGAACCAGTTTCATGTGAATGGACCAGAAATTATTTGAATATGTTCAAACAATTAAGTTGACCAAAGTTGACCAAAGCATATACTATTAAAATTTGATAGAAATCTAGATTTAGTTTGTGGTATTATAAAGGTGGGTAACAAATCCGATTCTGTAATAGATAATTGCACATATATGCTATGTATGATCTAAGACAGGGGTGGGCAACTATGACCCTTTTACAACCTGTGGATTTCAACTCCCAGAATTCCTGAGATAGCCAAGCTGGCTCAGGAATTCTGGGAGTTGAAGTCCACAGGTTGTAAATTAGAAGAAGGTATCGTTGTAGACAGAACAAAAGAATATATTACAACTGCGCCCAAAATTTATGTTGCTAAACAAGACAGTTGTTAAATGAGATTTGTTCCATTTTACAATCTTTCTTTTCACGCTTGTTAAAAGAATCACGGCTGTTTGTTAAGTTAGTATTAAGTGGTTATTAAGTGAATCTAACTTCTCCATTCACTTTGCTTGTCAGAAGGTTGAAAATGGTGGCCACATGACCCCAGGACACTGCAACTGTCATAAATATGAAATTTCCAAATTTTGATCATGTGGCCATAGGGCTGCTACAATAGTTGCAAGTGTGAAAAACAGTTGCAAGTCACTTTTTTCAGTGCTGTTGTAACTTCGATTGTTCACTAGAGGAATGGTCGTAAATCGAGCACTTAACTGTAATTTAACATTTGTTTATTGCAACTTAGGTCTCTTTTTGTTGTTCTAATGTTTAGTTTTCAAAATGACTAGTATATTTATATATGTTTAAAAATTACACATTAATACCAGCTCAGTTCTTTAAATTTAATTTCATTCCAGCATGCAAAATTGAGTTCAGCGATTAAGCTTGGAGGAGGAGAGGCAAGACTGTTGACTGACGAAACAGAATATGCTGCTGCTTTAGTAACATCTAACACTTGTGTCATTGAAGTAGGATCTACAAACTCCCAACCTTCAGTTTCTACTTTGGACACAAAATGGATTGATAATATCACAGCTGCTTTACGAAGGTGTGGCTCACTGTTTATAATTCAAACAGAATTGCTGAGTCATCAACATTTTGTGATATGGTGCAAAATTAAAAACATAAAGGAAATATCATCTTACACCATAGTTTATTAACTTGTGCAATAAAGTACTATTTGAATTTGATTATGGTTTTTTTCATTTCATTACACAAGTTTCTCTGAAGATTCTAGATTAGCTTTTACTGTATTTAGTAGGAATTCTGAAAGTTTTTGCTATGCAACCCACTATCAGTTGTTCAGAGAAATGTATTTTTACAGAAGAAAATTTTGAAATATTTTAAAATACACTTTCAAGATGAAACATCTGCTTGACATTCTAAGGTTCCATGTAACATAATAAGGTTACTGTAGCCTCCAAAACCTGAAAATATGTATTTGTTTACTATCAAGGCTTTGGATATAATTGTCCAATGTGAAATAGTAAAAAACCCCACAATTGGTTGATTAAAAGAAAGAGCCGTGGTGGTGCAGTGGTTAGAATGCAGTACTGCAGGGCTAACTCATTGGTTATTCCAGGAGTTCAATTCTGAGTGGCTCAAGGTTGACCATCCTTCTGAGGTCAGTAAAATGAGGACCCAAATTGTTGGATGCAATATGCTGATAATGTAAACCACTTAGAGAGGGCTGTAAAGTACTGAGAAGCGGTATATAAGTCTAAGTGTTATTGCTGTTAAGGGGTTGACCAGTTACAGGAAATCCTTTTTCATTTTTTCATGAGAACCCTTAAATTTGAAAAGCCGACACAGTTGTGGATTTTAGACTTAAAACTACACATTAAAAAAGGAATTGATTCCCTGTATTTCAAGAAAGCATTTTAAAGAGTAGGGAAAGATCTAGGAGCCTACTTGAATATTTTTATGCTACTCTGAAATCTAGTATGGAAGTCTGTTTTTAAATGTTTTTCTGGATATTTTTAGATGAATGATACTTTTTTTGATAACTCGTTTTATTTCTGTTAGGAAGAACTACAGAACAATCTCAGAGGCAGAAATCGGTTTAGCGGTTATTTTTGCATCTACAGAAAAATACTGTAATCCTCAAATTTCACCCAGTGGAGGTAACAAAAATACTTTTCCCACTTCATTTTTATCTTTTCTTATTACTCTTTTGTTTAAGAAATTGATATTGAGTCAATAGCACTAGGGTGACTGTTTACCTGTTTTATTAAATTCCAGCTGGGTTTTATTTTTTAAATATTGTAGTACATGAAAGTAATTTTCCTCTCCCCCCACCCACCAAATATTACTGTCTTTCTCTCTTCTAATTTTTTTTCATGAATTTACTCAACAAATTATGCCTAAGCAAATCATGCGTAGCCTAATTTATAAAAACAAAATAAAAGCATTTGCATTTTATTTCTAGAATGTAACCAGATGGTTCTTTTTCTGTGCTTATGCATTGTGTAACCCCCTCCAAATACTTATGAGAGCAGCACACTGAACTTTACTATATATAGCAAAAAGTTTTGAATTACCAAAACCCATCAGCATTGACTAATCTCAGAGAGAATTTCTGAAATAATTTCTAATTTCCTTCCACATAGATTTCTTTTTGTTACATCTTTTTGTTAAAATGAAACTCGAACTTTTTTTTAAAGACTCAGGATGCCCAGCAACAGTTATAATCTCATCAATACATTAAAGTCATTTGAACAAAAAATTCATATATAACTTCCTTTTTATACAGTAAAAGTAATTATTTGCTTTTTTTCTCTTTTGATAAAATATTTCAGAAGAGGGAAAATGTTAAAAGTTGATATTAAAAAGAATATTTTAATGAATAGTTTCCTAATAAAAGATGTTGATGAATAAAGCCTGTTAGCTCAAGATTTAATTACAGTTCAGATATAGCAGCAGCCACTCCTACTATTCATGTTATCCAGTGGTGGGATTCAAATTTTTTTACTACCGGTTCTGTGGGCGTGGCTAGGTGGGCATGTGGCCAGGTAGGCATGGCCAACTCCACATCACTCACGATGAGCACCTCACTGGCCCCTCCCATCCCAGCCACTCCTTGTCACACCCGGCCTCAACATATATATATAGCTCTGTAAAAATGTTGTTCACCATTTTTTGACTATTATCTGCATCTACATACTATAGATGTACTTTCATGGACCACTGAAAGGAGGAAATGGCTCACATGCTTTGCCCAAGAATGGATAGGCAGGTCACAAAACAGGCTTTTGAGGGGCTGCCACAAAGAAAGGGGTGGGGGGCAATATATTTTCCAAAGAAGCAGAAGGCAAAACAAGAAGCAATAGATGGAAACTGAACAAAGAGAGAAGCAACCTAAAACTAAGGAGAAACTTCCTGACAGTGAGAACAATTAACCAGTGGAACTACTGTCTCCAGATATTCTGGGTGCTTGATCACCGGAAATTTTTAAGAAAAGATTGAAATGGTATAGGGTCTCCCTGCCCCAAAGTCCCTTCTAAGTGTTATTCTGTTATTCTGACACTTTTCTCAGGCTCTCCATTCAGATTTTGGTATCCTCAGTTTTCCTGCCTGAGCAGGGGCTTGGACTAGTAGACCTCAGAAGTTCCTTCAACTCTGTTATTCCATTATTCCTGAGAAACTCTCTCTCTCTCTCTCTCTCTCTCTCTCCCTCCCTCCCTCCCTCCCTCCCTCCCTCTCCCTCCCTCCCTCCCCCTCCCTCTCTCCCTCCCTCCCTCCCTCTCTCTCTCTCTCAATTTAAGCAAATTCCCTTTAGAATTAGAGGGTACCCTGGAGCTGTGGTGGGCTGCAAATTTTTTAACAACTATGACGTCCCCTGCCCTAATGACTGCCTGGGTGGGTGTGGGCAGGGGACGTGACAGCACTCAGCCTCCTGTAGCACTCTGCCAGTCAAAATGGGGCATGGGGGTTAATTACAAAATGTGGGCTTTGCTTTGAGACATCCAGACCCAGTGAGCAAGGGGTGTGAACTGCACAAAAAATACACTTTTGTTTGGTTATGAAGAAACATCCCCAAAGTCAGATGTACACTAAATGTAGAGTGACTTTTAGCTACATATCTTCCTAGCAAATAGCAAACTTTGAAGCTCCAGGTAAAGAGGATTCATTTTAGGATGAGTAACCACAGTTTGCATGTTGGAGGTTCCTAAAGGAAAGCTGGGAAACTCTGCATTTTAAAGAACATTTTAGGGAGGGGTGCAGAATAGCCCTTCTCTGCCTGAGGCTGTAGAGTCCTGGCACCAATCAAAACACTGTTTGTGAAGCAACTGATCAACAATGACAGAGGGAAATATATGAAAATAAGAGCAAACTCCACTCCCTTCTAGTACTGATGATACCTCATTTGGTAATGAAACATTTACAAGAAAACCATCAAGCTCAGAGAGCACCAAGGACCCCCACAGTTCAACCCTGAGCTACAAATATTCTCTTCTATTGATAAACACTTTTTGGTTGAGGGACTCAGAGCCAGGGGTGGGTTCTAAATTTTTTTACTACCTGTTCTGTGGGCGTTGATGGTCATGTGACAATTCTTTAGGATTTAGCAGAGGTACTGGTCTACCAGGCTTTTAACTGCTTGCAGAGCTGTACCGGTCTACCCATTTATTTTTGCAGGCACCGGTCTACTCATTTGTTTTTGGAGGCACCGGTCTACCACCACACTGCTTTTTAACACTGATCAGCTGTAGGGTGGCCCTTTGAAGCCCCATGGCAAGAGTTTAAACAGTTTTTTTCCTTCTAGCCATCAGCTGGGACTCAGGAGGCAGCAATAGATTGGGGGTGGGGCCAAATAAAAGGTAAGAATAATGCAGGGGGGGCGGGGGGGGGCAGAACCAGTTCAGTGACATCATATTGTCACCGCTACCGGCTCGGTGGAACTGGGAAGAACCCACCACTGCTCAGAGCCTGCCTTATATGAGATGGCTCCCAGTGGATTTCATTCTAAATTTTGATATGATTTCTGTAAATAAGGAATGTAGAATTATAATGGCTATTTGATCCTTCATACATCCCCCCAAAAAAATACAAAGCTAAGGAATAAACAAATAAAAAATAGATTTGAAAAAAGAAAAGGCTCAGGAAAGAAAAAGAGTGAAAGTGTAAGAAAGAAAGAAGGAAAAGAAGGAAAACTGAAAAAGAATGACTTCCAAATTACTTTGGTACAGATATAAGTACAAAATAGATCAAACTCTTACTCTAAGATTAAAATTTGTCTACATTATTTCCATAATCCCATATCTAATCATCAAAGCACAGATCAACTTTTAATTTCAGTTTCTTACAAAAAGTCCAGTAATGGTTTATATTGCTTTAATTACTATTTTTAAGGAAACCGTAACTGATACACTTTGAAGCATTGTGAAATACAATCTGATCAGAAACAAGAAATTTGACAAGCCTAATGTACAATGCTTGATAGTAGCATTATAAAAAGACTTTTCCATGAAATGTTTAAACACTCAGAATTTTTAAATCTGGCAATTATATGTCAAAAATGATATGAATACCTTTGAAACATTGAATTCTCTGATATGGATTTCAAGAACTACAAGAAGACAAAACTACATTAGTTGTTCAGTGAAGTCTCATTCTAACATTAGCAAAAGGCTTCTCACAGACTCTCAAGCAAATATAAAAACTTGCTGGATTTGTGATTATTCCCCACTATATTGGAAGCTGTTCTTCTGCTAATGGAAACAGCTATCTGTTAACATAGGTACATTCTAAAATTTTAGCAAGTACCGGTATATATTTTTTGGAACCAGTAATAGCTGTATTTTAAAGTCATTGCACTAGGTTTTTACTATCGTAATAAAACCACTTTAGAGACCACTGTAGGGTCTCTATATAGCTGTAGGGATTTTGCTCCATTAGGAATTCTGTTGCCTTTTTTTCTGCTTCCTTTCTGCTGTTCTAAGAAAAATCAGTTAAGGAGTAGAGCTTTAGAGGATTTCACCACTGGAGAGAAACTACTCTGAAGAAACAGATTGATTCTCAATGAATATTCACTTTTCTTTTATCAAAACAAATGTACAATTTGCTACAAAAATCAAAGTTTGAATATAAATGATTTAGTTGCAAATCAGGGACATATTTAATATATCTTTCTTTTATATTTTTAAACATAATCTTAATAGGTTACATTCATGCTAACTTAATTATCTTTACTTCCCACTGAAAATAATGGAAATGTTAATCATGCAATTTATTTTATTACTTACTTTTTGAAGATCTTACTTTTTTGAAGATCTCCAAAGGTCCAGAAGAGGCTGACCCACTGGCAGAGAAGCCAAAGAGTTTTATTCAGATGATGGTGAAGCTGTAATAATGTGAAATCTAAGGAAAACATTTTCACCAGCTTCTAAGTAGAACACTCAGTAAAACACTTCAAGGGGCGGGGGGGGGGGCATGTAGAAGCAGCAGCTTCCTACTTCAGGGATTGAGGAAGCAACAGCAGCAGCCAATGAAAGGGGAGGTAGCTTCCTTTGTCTCATTGGGCTGAAATGCAAGGCCCTTGTTGATTGGCTGCCACACCCCATCCCTGAAACTGCTCATTCGAACTAGTCAATCAGCAGCAAGCAGACTGAGCCCAAACTAACCCTGACAAGACTGGGTAAAAACTAAACCTGCAGGTGGGGAAAGCTGTTTTCCTTACATCTCACGTTCTTATAGCTTTACCAGCTTCTGAATAAAAGACTTTGGCTTCTGTTGTGACTCCGACTCCCGAGCCTGTCCTCATGGAGGAAGAGAACTCAGAAGGTTAGAGGAACTGACAAGGCCTCCCTCTCCAGGACTCTCCTCTCTGGCAATGCCTCAGGTTCCATCCGAAAGCCAGGAAGAACAGCCTGGGATGGGCCAGGAGGAAGGCATTTCGGGGCACCCATTGATAGAAAGTGATAATGATGAATCCTGGCTTGATCCCAGGCAGCGTGGGAGGGAGAAGCGTGTGCAGCAAAGGAAGAGGCGTGGGAGGGCCAGGGATTGAGCTGAGTCACTGAGCCATGCCCCACAAGGGATAAAAGGGGGCATGATTGCTCGGCAGGCTTTGTGACGGACAAAAGTTTAAACTCTATAGAGTCACATCGTGAATCCTGCACTTCGGCTCAGATATATTTTGGACTAAACTCTTGTGGATAATTTCTCGCTCTGGAAACGGACTGCAGATAAGGCCTCTCCTGCTTTTGTGGAGTACTAATTGGATTGGGCAAGCGTTTTACAGTTAGCTGTCAGAACTCTCGTCTGCCAGGAATTTTGGTCTATTTATACAATAAATTATTGGCAGGCATGCTTGATATTGCATTTGTCTGTGTGAGGACGGGGCACAGAACAGCTTCTCTACCATGTGGCTCAGCCTCTTCTGCAGCTCTTCGAAAAGTAAGTACAGTAAAGCCATGGGAAATGGGGTGGGGAGGGCAGATCGGGCCCAGGAACTCTCCATTTTGGCCTGTAAGAGGCCGGGGGAGCCGTAGGAAAGCCCTGTAACAGGCCATTCATGCCAGCAAAGAGGCAAAGGAAGGCTCACCAGACAGGCAGTAGCGGGGCTGCGTCGGAGGCAGCAAGAATGGCGAAGGAAGGCTCAGCAGGGATCTGGGTCGCATGGGAGACCGGGGCGAAGGCAGGCAAGCTGGCTGGCCCATAGAGACCATTTGGTTGAGGCAAGTGAGGGAGAAGCAGCATCTATGCCGGGCGAGTGGGCAAGATGAGGAATGAGTGGGCAGGGACAGCCAGAATTTTTACTACAGGTTTGCCTGAACCTGCCTAAACTGGCTGAATCCCACCACTGATGTTATTAAACTGGTAATGCTGTAAGTTTCATTAGATATCTTGCGTATCTAATCAAAGATAATTCAATATATTTTATGAACAAGTGGTGGTTTGAATACAGACCTTCATGTGGAATGCTAGAAAATAACACTGTCATTGTAAATTTATATTATGAAGTTTATAATTTTCCTCTTTTTCCAAAATATGTTTGTCTTTCTCTCTTCTAATTTTATTTCACAAAAAAATGCAAAATAAGTTTGTGCCTTTTGATTGGCAGCACTAAGCAGTGCCTATCTTTTTAAACACCATTTAGTCCAGTGAAAATTATTGCATTTACTCGGAGCCCATTATTTGCCTATGTTTAAGGTCATAAAACCATGGGCTGCATAACATCTGCATTATCTGAATACCTCCTGTTATTACTATTACCTGTTACCTTCTACGGATGCAGATATGAAGCTTGCTATGATTTACAGTAATAGCAGTGGACTTTATTATTGATGTTCTGATTTATGTTGGGAACCGCCATCAGGCTGTGGGTTGCAAATACCATAATTTGTTAGATCTTTAATCTGCCTTTCCTTCAGGAAGTCAAGGCAACATTAAGACACTTCACATATAGAATGAAAACATCACTAGGAATAGTAGGAATAACATGTTTAATATTTTTTACTTAGTAACTTGTAGACATTCCGTATTCTGTAGAGCAAATATGAGTGTAAGTATTGTAACATAATACTGTATATAAAAATAAACATAAAACCAGAATTATATGAATTTAATTTGCATAACTCTGATGAAATGGTGGTTCATTTTACCCTCATATCTAAATTGCAGATATAAAAACTGCTGCCATGGCATCCCAGGTCCCTGAACAAAGTCAGTCTCAGAGTGTGGCAGTGGAGGAAACAACAATGCCTTCCAACCAAGAGGACATCAGTGCATTTGTAGCTGACACAGAAATGGATGAAGTGATGGACACATTGCTGTAAATTATCATTGATTTTTTTTAATTGCTTCCAAAACTGTAATTTCTTACCTCTTCAGTATTTGCTGAAATTGGGGGCATCTTATATACCGTGTTTTCCCAAAAATAAGACCCTGTCTTACATTTTTTTTGAACCCCGAAATAAGCGCTTGGCCTTATTTTCGGGGAGGTCTTATTATTTTTGGGCATGTGGAGCAAGATGGAGCTCCTCTCGCTGTCTTACCTGATTTCCAGTTCCGCATTTAAATATTTTTGGGAAGGGCTTATTTTTGAGGAGAGCTTATTTTCAGAGGGAGGCTTATTTTAGTGCATGTGCTTAAAAGCCCAATTGGGCTTATTATCAGGGGATGTCTTATTTTCAGGAAAACAGGGTAGTATAGTGTAGAAACTTCTGTGAATGGACTAGACCTAGACCTAGACCTAGACCTAGACCTAGACCTAGACCTAGTTGGAAGGGACCTTGGAGGTCTTCTAGTCCAACCCCTTGCTCGGGCAGGAAACCCTATTCCATTTCAGACAAATGGTTGTCCAAGCTCTTCTTAAAAACTTCCAGTGTTGGAGCATTCACAACTTCTAAAGGCAATTTCAAATGATTGTTTTAACAATTAAGCTGCTTGTTAAGGAGAATCTAGTTACATGGTTCATTCAACTCAAAATCACTTGGCTGAGATGGGCAGTTATAGAAAGTGAGTAAATAAATAATCAGTCAATGGTGGATGGATATCTAAGTATACAATGTATACTGTGCTATACATGCATAGGAATTGGTTGTTGAAGTTAGTTATTTGCAGCAAACAACTTTTTTTTTAACCAAATAGCAACCTACACTTAGTATGTCAACATTAATTGCAATGGAATATTAATTGGATTATATTTAAATACATGTATTTTATTCTGTATTTTTATATAGCATTTCCACTCTAGGCAATGAAACAAAAGTTTTAATTGTTTTGACATATCCAATCTTCTTTGAAATAGCATGCAAACATACAATCTTATATAATAGCCTTTTCCTCATATTAGATAATAGGAAAAAGATTAAAATCAGTGAGGGTCAGTAAGGAGGCAAAAGAAGAAGGGGCCAACAGAGTTGGCTGGATGGAGCAGTAGACATGAGTTTAAATGGACTCCAGAGCAGGGGTCTCCAACCTTGGCAACTTTAAGACTTGTGGACTTCAGCTCCCAGAATTCCTCAGCTAACAAAGCTGGCTGAGGAACTCTGAGAGTTGAATTCCACAAGTCTTAAAGTTGCCAAGGTTGGAGACCCCTGCTCCAGAGGATCATAGAGGACAGAAAGGCCAGGAGAAATGTTGTCCATGGAGTCGCGATGGGTCAGACACGACTTCGCAACTAACAACAACAAAGGAGGCAAATTTTGATAGGGTTAAGACTTCAAAATACCACACAATTTTGTATTGTGTTAACATTTTCTTAGATGTCAGGACAATTTAGAATTCTTCAGTTATTTCCAGGACTCCATGGATTATAGTTCAAGGAGTGTGCTTACCTCAGTTTTGATTAATATTTTTTTCTAATCTGTTCGCTTTTACAGTATAGAATTATCACAAGAGGAAACAAAGGCTGCAATCCAGTCACAGGATATAATGATTGTTAGGGAGACTCCAGAAGGAACAGGCCGTGGAAACAGAGAGAAAATCTTGCCCCATCTAAAGAAGACACACGGAGCTGACTTCACCAGTCAAGCATGTTTATCTTCTGAAATTTCAAGTCATAACAGGAACAGAAAGGAAGATTCACAGCAACTCAGTTCAATTAAAAATTACTTTCAGGCCACTGTTAAAAAAAGGTACAATAATTCTTTTTCTCAGAATTGAGTCACTAGGGTTTTAAAAAAAAAGCTTTCTTTCTTAACCTTTATTTTTATGTTAGCTAACTTAGTTCCTAAGGTCTTAAAGGGAGCTGTTATTTGATATTTATTCCGATAATGGTTTTAACAGGGTGATCTGGGCTTGGTAGAATTTAGAATTGGTCTTGCTTATAAAGCAGGATTAAATGTAAACACCTCCTTATCTTGTTGAAATATCTATAGGTTCTCTAACTGTACCTGTTCAATTATCTATTATTGACTAGAAAGATATTTTACAGTAAGGCCAATTCTCAGTTTCTTTTTTTTTTCTAATTTAAGAGAAAGGAATGAAGAATTAGAAACACCATTATCAAAACATGCAAAGATGGATAAGAAGTCATCACAGGTTTCCCATCAAACACCATCTGTACCTTTTTTGCTATGGGAAAATAATGTGGATTCTCAAAAAGGACAGTGTGCAGCAACACAAGGAGTAAGTGTCTCAAACATGGACTCAAGAAAATCTTCAATAGTGGAAAATAACAAGTTAGAGCAAACAGGAATGGAAAGTATCCCTGTTGAAATGCCTGCATCAAAGAAGAGAAAGAAAATAGAGGATCCTGTGGAAGATGAAGCTTCATTAGAACTTGTATTTGCAAGCCAAGAGTTGGATCCAGAAGAGAATATAGGAGTTCAGGATGAAAATGCAAAGAAGAAAGTGAAACTGGATCTTAAAGAAACCACTTTAAGAAACAAAGAAACAAAAATAGAAGCCACTAGATTTTTGGTAAGACCTGCTTTTCCTCATGGGATCTATTCACATATTAGGTCCTTCAAATTGCAGACACTTTACTATATTAATCAGTTAGCATTTACATAATTTCCTTTCATATATCCTCACATGTAATACCTTAATTTTGCTCCACAATGTAATGTAATTAGCAATCACAGATTTGCATTCTGGGAAAGCACACAAATGCATATACACAAAATATCACATTGTGGTAATTGTCGAATAAATGTAAGTATCTTAAATCACAGTAGTACAGTCGAATGCAATATTTCAAGCAAGGACTACCTGTACAAATATATCTTTTTGTTAAACAGGAAAAAAATGCGGCATCCCTTCCAGCAGAAAACCATAAAGAAGAAATCAAAGAACAGCCACCAGAACCTGTAAGAAGTGACTCAGATCTAAGGAATATATTCATGTTTATCTCAAGCTACTTCACAGGGTTATTGTGAAAATAAAATGGCACAGCTGTTTATGGTGCCTTGAGCTTTGGAGGAAGGTGGGATGTAAATAGAAGAAATAAGTTTAGTAAAAGGTGAATATAGAAGGAAAAATATTTTAAAAATAAAAAAATGCTTAAAGTGTTAAGCAAAGCTTTTTAAATAACTTTTCTTACCCAAAACAATATTGGTGGTAGCGTTAAGAAAATATGTCATGTGCTTTCGGCCTCTTTTCCTCTTTCTTGCTATTAATTGAGCAAACCCCTTACTAGCGTTGATGATGTTTCCTAGTTTGGGTATTGAAATATCTGCAGGAAAACAACCAAGCTTAGAGAGCACCAAGGACCCCTCATTTCAACCCTGAGCTACAAATATTCTCCTTTTTTTGGCTCTTGCTATTATTTGTCAGGCGATCAAACAGTAATTATTCCACTTGAGAATTAGTATGAAAGGAGATCCATTTTGTTTTATTTTTCATAGGGACTGTTGGAAGATTTAAAAAGAAAATGTCTATTAGAAAGAAAAAGTTGAGAGTATTAGATCAGAGGTAGCTAATCAAGAGCCTGAGGGATTACATGTAGCTTCCCAAATCAGAAAGAGTCCCTAAATTATACCAACTTAGATGGTTACTTCCCTTTTTGCATCTAAAATAAGTAATATTTTTATCTTCCCAATTGTCCAAAAGATCAAGAATTGTCAGAGTGACTTTGTCACAGAATATACACGGGGGGGGGGGGGGGGAAGGAAACCCAGGTGTATATATTAGATGAATTATTTGTTAGGAAGATTTTATAGCACATGATTCTTGTATCAGTTCACATTGTTTGAATTTTTCATGATAAAATGGGTTTAATTACAAAATTTGGGGAAATATTGACTTAAGGATATCATCCCCAGAGTAGGGGGAGGGCATACAGTATTTCTGGTAATTTCATTAATGATAGAGAAGTTTTGATTAGAGTGCCTTTACTAATTGTTCTTCCTTTCTCTCCCTTAATAAGAATCCAAGTAAATGTGGAGATGTTTCAAGTTATCTCCCTAGTAAACTTTTGCTAATGGAATTTAGATCATTGGTTGTTACACAGCCAAAGAAAATCAGTCCTCCAGCAAATTCAGACTACGGGCATCTGAGCAACTTTAAAAAATTTAAAAAGGTTTGTATATTGTAACAAGGGAGCCTTGTTCAGAATATTAAATTTTAAGAATGTTTGTTTAATCCTGTTTTATGCCTCTCTTGATTTTGCATGTGTACTATTAGTAACTTTTAAAAAGTATTTGTATCCTTTTGTATTTTCTGAATGTTTGCATATGGAAAAGCATTTTGAGAGATTGCTGTAGTGAACAAATAATATCAAAAATTGGTGTTTTGTTTCTTTCATTTCATAAACGTGTGTCCAACGTGTGTCAGTGTGAAAAAGAAATCTTTCCCAAGTTCAGTTAGTTCAATTAAAAGGTATGTTGTGTGAGTAGATCATTAGAAAATCAAGGCTGAAATTATTCAAGATGGAGCTATATTAATCCCACAAATTTTTGCTTTCTTCATTACGGTGAAGTTCTTACCATAACAGTTGTAGAGGCCTCACTCAAAGAAATTTCAGGAGTTTTCTGTTTTTTTAAAAAAAAGCATTGTATGGCTTACAATGCAGAATATGTTTTGGGACTCAGCTGATCTATTGTCAGAGACACAGTTCTGTGATGAAGAAAACTTGAAACAATAATAAATCTTCATAGATGGTTTTGTCCAAATTACTCCAAGGGTACAGCATAAAGTCATCCCGGAAGTCATTAAAAAAAAACCCAAACCCTCCAGAAATTTTCTGGTCTTCGTTTCCTTGACTAAAATCTGTAATTCTACCACCAAAAAAAATTACAGGTAAAAATGGGTTCAGAGGTGGAAACCACTGTTCACTAAGAAAATTGCCAAAGAGCATTTTGACAGCTGTCAGGATAACTAGATAATTTGTTTAAAAAGTATAACTTTTGAGTCATAGATTAATGCTGTTATATATGGCAGAAACCAAGCAGTGCCTACTAAAACAAGAACCTAATACAGGTAGTCTTCGACTTAAAACCATTCATTTAGTGGATGTTCAAAGTTACCACATCACTGAAAATATTGATTTATGATCATTTTTCCCACAACCATTGCAGCATCCCCAAGATCATGTGATCAAAATTCGGATATTGGCAACAGGTTCGTATTTATGACAATTGCAATGTCCCAGAGTCATGTGATTAACTTTTGCGACCTGACAAGCAAAGTCAATGGGGAAGCCAGATTCACTTAACAACCATGATACTAATTTAGCAGCTACAGTGATTCACTGAACGACTGTGGCAGGAACGGTTGTAAAATGGGGCAACATTCACTTAACAATTGTCTTGCTTAGCAACAGAAATTTTGGGCTCAATTGTGGTTGTTAAATCAAGGACTACCTATACCATTTATCACGCTTGGAAGTTTTTTTTTCTGATGCAAGAAGTGTTTGTGATATATGGGAAACGTGGTTTAGAAAACTTTCCTGACTCAGAACCTGGATGATTTACCATAGCAAAAAAAAGCTTTAAATCAAAAGTTTTACTGGAGAGTATTAGGATATCTATCTATCAGCTGGAGCTGAAATATACCGTATTTTTCAGAATATAAGACTCTCCGGACTGTAAGACGCACCTACCTTTTTAGGGAAGGAAAAAAATAATCTGCCTCTGCCTCCCAGCAATTTACCTCGTTGCAGCAAATAGTTTGCTAGTTAGTTTCATTTTCAGCACAGCCTGATTAGCACAAGAAAAAAAAAATTGCCTCCCAGCAATTTGCCTCCTTACGGCAAACAGTGGAGGCCTGCGTAGCAATAGGCAATGGCAATCCTTGCAGCCTGAAACAGCTGTGGGTTGGGAGGCTGATCCAACTGACAATCAACTGCTTATGCTAATCAGGCGGTGCTGAAGCTGAAACGGGCTGTTTGCTGCTTGCTGCTTGCTCCAAGGACGTAAATTGTTGAGAGGCAGAGGCCAAAGGGTGGGGGCCAACGGGTGGGTGGAGCTACATTCAGTGTGAAGAGCCTTGGTGGCGCAGCAGACTAAAGTGCTGTTAAGTAGCACCAGCTGCTTGCAATTACTGCAAGTTCAAATCTCACCAGGCTCCAGGTTGACTCAGCCTTCCATCCTTTCAAGGTAGGTAAAATGAGGACCCGGATTGTGGGGGCAATAAGCTGACTTTGTATAAAAAGAACACCGCTTAGGGAGGGCCGAAAGCCCTACTAAGCAGGTATATACAAAAGTATGAAGGCTATTGCTTAACGCATTGTAAGCCGCCCTGAGTCTCCGGAGAAGGGCGGCATATAAATTGAACCAATCAATCAATCAATAAAGACACACCCAAATTTTCGCCCTCTTTTAGGGAGGAAAAGGTGTGTTTTATATTCCAAAAAATACGGTAAGTCAGTAATTCAGCAAGATAGTGATCCCAGACTAACAAGCAGGTCTACAAGTGTTTTGGAAAGTTAAGTCCAGGCCTAAATCTCATAGGAATTTGTTGTAGTGCCAGGAGTTGAGCAATTTATACTAGAAAACCTTGAAATATTATTGCTTAAAACGATTCAGCTTGGAATAATGGTCCCAAATACATACATGATGGCTGGTGGAGTGATTCATTTTTCATCCTGGCATATGTTGTATTGAATTACTTTGTTTAAGAAATAAATGAGGCAAGGTCTAAATTTGCATTTATTTTCTTCTGCTTTGCAACCATGGGCAGTAATTAATACTTCTGTTCACACTGATATGCCTTTTTTTCCTGGACAGATAGCTTATCCTGGGGCAGGGAGGCTTCCAAACATTATTGGAGGATCAGATCTGATAGCTCATCATGCTAGAAGAAACCCCGACATGGAAGATTGGTTAAGACAAGAAATGGAGGTAGGAAATACAAACATTTTTTTAAAAATCTAACATAAACACCACTGACATTGCTAGTGCTTAAAACACACACACACACACACACACACACACACACACACACTGTTTCTCCCTAAATAAGACATCCCTTGATAATAAGACCAATTGGGCTTTTGAGCACATGGCAATAAGGCCAAAAAATATAAGACAGGGTCTTATTTTCAGGGAAACACAGTATGTATATACACATATATAGTATTTACCTTAATTGTGCTCCCACAACTAGACTAAGCTGAAAGAGAGTTTACAAACCCTAAGCTCTGTGGTTCGGTGGGGACTTAAAACAGCCCTCTAATTTAGGGTCACTTTTTAAATTTATTGATAATTTTGTTGAACAGAAATGTTAGGAATATGTCTTGTGGTACATTGACGGCTTAGACACAATATAGCTCTGTACTGTAAGTATGTATGTATGTATATATGTATTTTGTAAGCCAAGAAGAACAGTAAGTGAATGCCTATAATAAAATAGTGTTTTAAATAAATCAGGAATCTCAGACAACATATGCTTAGAAGCTAGATTGGTTCTTGAGTGTGCCTGATCTAAGCACTCTTAGTGCTGTTTGATACAATGTTCTCTGAGAAAATAGCAAACCTCAACTATATAGAAGATGCATGAATATGATTGAAGTTTATGTGCATGATTCTTAAAGACGTACTTGCTGTGATTAAGAGTTCTTAGGAACCCATTTTATTTATTACATTTATTTGTGATCCATCTTGCTATCCAAAGCAACTCTGGGCAGCTTGCAATGCAATAAAAATATTTATAAACATAAGAAAAATTAAAATTACAAGACCTAAATAACACACCTTAAAAAACTATAGAACTTGTTTTTATTAAACCCTTATTATTTCTGGACACAGCAGAACATTGAGTGCAATTATTAGAGTCTTTCATGTACACAACATGCAAGGATGGCATGTTGGCATAGAAGAAGAGGTATTGTGAAAAATCAGAGGGAGCTTATATGATCCTTCCCTGTACTCCATCCCTTCCTTAACCTCAGGAAAAGCTTGATATTGCCTAGGTTTGCAGTAGGAAGGAAAGATTGTGAACAGAAATAGCATTGTGGTTGTACAGCATAGGATATTATTTATGAATGTCTCTATTTAAAATTGATTTTAAAAATTCTTGCTACTCATTCTTAAAGAAACATTCATTTTTTTTCTAGGAGCAGAATTGTCAAACAAGAGAGGAGTCACTTGCAGATGATCTGTTCCGGTAAGAAACTTATTTTTAATAGTGGAGTCAGTGGCACTTTTCTTCTGAGCAGTTTAGTGAAATAGCACATGATTCCTGTTTTTTTGATGATCAGAGTTATATACGGTAACTAAGTTTGCCTATGTAAATAAATACATGAAATGTGTGTTGTGATCTAGGCTTCCTGAGTCATTAAAACACGAGTAGTCCCAAAAACCTCTTTTATTGCAACAGCTGTGAATTACATTCATTCACAGCTGAGTCCCAATTAGTTGCAAAAAGTTCTTCGGGAGAAGTCCTTCGGGATAATCGCCAACCTTTATCTCCCTTGACATGCTGCCAAAGACCTACTTGGCAAAGCCATACGGAGTCCAAAATCAAACAGAGATGCCGACTGGGAACAGAATTATCAACGTTGCTTTCCTGCAAAGGTCCCATGTTCCTTTGCTCCTCTTTTAAGCCTTATGGGAGGGGCCAATCATCTCCAGGCCTTACTCCCGAGTTGTCCCTTTTGTTTTAACTGTTCTTGCCTTCTGGCAGCTCTGCGCATGCGCGCACTAGGAACACGCTCCTGCTCCTCTGCCTCTCTGATGTCCAACTCTGGAGACTCTGGAGTCCATGCATAACTCCTAGATGGCCCTGGCCCTATCTCTGCCTCCGACCAAGACCTTTCATCTGAGCCTTCCCCACACTCCAAGACTGGCCCATGTTCCTCCCCAGCCTCCTCACTGTCTGACTCCACTGCCAGCTCCGCAGGCTGCTGGCGGACCACAACAATGTGAAGCTGTTTTTTCAAACCAAACGTTTTTGACCATGTATGTTTTTAGAAGGAAACTCTTGATTATTTTTTTTTCTTACTGATTGTCTCTTAATTTTTGGTACCAGTTTGTTCTCCATTAAGTGAATTGGGACTTTAAACTTCTATAACTATTCAAATATCAGAAGAGAGGATGCACCTGGTAAAGATAATTCCCTGTATATCAATTGACTGGCTAGCTAAGTGGGCTTCCATACTATTCCAGAGTATTAAAGCAGTTACCATAAATAGTTTTTTGTTCTGTTTGGAATTTTACATGTTCCTGGACAATGGATGGATGTACTGTGGAAAGATAATATTGAATTATGTTCAGTTATGTTGAAATTATGAAGGATATAATATATGAAACTTGGAATCTCATATGTTAGATTCAGCGGAAAGAAAGAATGTGGTTTAATGTTACGTGTTTACATTAGCATCAGAATAGTTCAGTATTAATGCACCTGAATATAAGAACCTGGAGGTGGGGTGAAAAGAGGGATCAACCTAGAGTCCTTATGTAGCCACAAGTGAACTAAGTCCAACCCTCCTTGAGTGCTGTTGACCCTTATCTAACTCTAAGCAGTTAGAGCAGGTTATTTTCAACCATTTGTTGAAAAGATTCTTGTGCATAGGCTATAGCAGTGATTGCTAACCTTTTTGCCATCGCGTGCCAAAAGTGGGGGCAGCACGGGGGGGTCACGCATGCGTGTGCTGACAGCCATAATTTATGCGCCCCACCCCCCCACGCATGTGCGTGTGACCCCCCCCATGCTCTCCCCGCTTTTGGCACATGATGGCACAGTGGGCCCAGTAGACCCTTTTTTCACTCTCCCCAGGCTCCAGAGCCTTTCTAGGAGCCTGGGGAGGGCGAAAACAGCCTTCCCCACTCCCCCAGAGGCCGTCCAGAGGCTGGAAATGGCCTGTTTGCTGACTGGGGGACCCAGAAGGCCTGAAAATCAGCGTGCCGGAGCTGAGCTCATGTGCCCACCGATATGGCTCTGCGTGCCACCTGTGGCACACATGCCATAGGTTCGCCATCACGGGGCTATAGCAATTAATCAGTTTAATTGAACTTTCATGTGTGGATCTGGTATTTTTGTTCTTTTACGCCAGAGAGCACCCAACGTGACAGCCTGCATGGCTTCATCATGTTGGTCAAACAAATATTTCAGGAGAAATATTGATAAACTTCCAGTGCTTGTTTACTGCCATTGTATTCAAGCTTCTGTTTAATGATCTCAGAGATTGCTCCAGGCTTCCTGTTTTGACCTGGTGACAACTTTGTAAGATTAGTTAGGCCATACATTTATGGTAGGACTGAAGTCACCCAGGATCCTTTATGGCTTATATAGGAATTTTAATAAGTAACTTGTTCTACTGTAGTCAGATTTCCTAATTGCTGCATTACTTTATCTCATTTAATATTTTTGTAGGGGTTTCTTGTTACTTCATAATTGTCTGGTTTGTTCGTCAATTTATTTATTAAACACAAAATAAGTTTTAAAGATTTCTTAAGTAATCTATATTTACATACTTTTTCTTAATTTACAGATATGATCCGCGAATAAAAAGAAGATAGTTGTACCTCTAAATGCTTGCTAGTAATAAACTGCAGTATCAAAGAGTTACTTTATAACCACATCTGCTGAACCACATCTGCTGAAAATGTGACTTTTTAAAAAGAATGTTTCTGTTTATAAGAAACAGAACTTGAGACTAGTCCAATTAGTGATGGATCCAAAACTAGCCAATTTTCTTGTAGGCTTTGAAATATTAACCCAAAGGAAAATATTCAACATCTAGTCTGAGCCAGAGAGGAATTTTATGTTTCCTGCATTTGCATAATTTTCAAGCCTCTTTCAACCTTGTTACTATTTACTGAAATCCTCCCACCTACATTTGTGTTGCATGTCGGGTACAAGGAATTGTGGGAAATGTAGTTTTCCCAGCCTAGAAAATCCATTAAATAGCACTGCTTTCAGTATTTCCATTAAATACACAGTTGTAGCATGTGGTGAAAACTAGTGGATGAGGGAAGGTCTACAGAGCTGTTCTTGGAGTAGCTAGAAAGTTTAGTGAGAGAGGCACAGGAAGAGACAGATGATTCTGAAAGTATTGCCATGCACCTATAGGATCGTGGAAGCAAGATACTGTATTGTGCTGATGATTAGAGATTTCATCTAAACAATCTTGGAACAAATCTTGAAAATATCAAGCTTTTAGTAGCATTCCAACATAGGAAAGTTATGGTTTTGTTTTTTTGCTGACCAGGAGTTTGCTTGTTGTCAGATACTGAACTTAATATGTTTTATGCCTTTAGAATTCCATTTCAAGGCACATTTTAAGAACTTTCTATGAAAGCCTTTGTTTTTATAAAAAGAAATGGAGATACCACATTTTTAAAAGGTAATTTTAAAGTTTGTGTTTAATTTATGCATTGCATAAATTAAACACAAAAGATGTGTTTATAGATGTATCTATTTATAAAAGATGGACTTTTTAATACGTCACACTTATTAAACACAAGTTTAAACCAGATGTTACAGACTAGTCCCTGTAATATTAACTACTTCCTTAAGTAGTTCTAAGAAAAAGATCCTGATCAGGGAATTTGAAGTAGGATGTGCTTCAAATTCCTTTCACAATGGATTTCCGGGGAGTTTCTGCCTGCTTAAATATAAAGGTCAAATAAAAAGGTCTTTTTTAGTATCTTATTTTAAATTTAGGAGTCTTCACTGTCAAGTTGAATCACTCCAATATAGATTTGCACTACATATTATTCTGGATAAATGAATATTTTGTTGGTTTAGCTGAGTTATTTTCAACTGGAGAATCATACCACAAAACAGCCATTTGTGTAAACTAACCAATAAACATTTTCTGTGAGGAAATGTGCCTTTTTCCAAAAGTGTCCTGTTTATATTATTTTCTAATCTGAAGAAAGAAAAGAAATAATTTTCAGATGTTGATTACTTCGCCGTAACATATATCATCTTCTAAATAGTAAAAATGAGTAAATGCTAAACCAAAAATTGAGAAAGTCTCCATTTCTTTTAGTGCAACAATTGTTTGATTTGCACAAAATTTAGCAACATGGTAAGGGTAGAACCAAACATTGAATGATTATATGTTATTTTAAAACAACACCAGCCTGAAGAAGTGTACTAATGAGCTAGCAGTGCAAAATATTAATCAATTTCCCATGTGGATATGAAGACCTTTCCTAAGCTGGTAGTAATAATTGAATTGATTTTCCAAGCATTTTTCTTTCATACCCCCAATTATTTGAGATCATCATTCTCATTTATCCATTACATTTTTCCAACTTGTGCAGTAACTCAACATTATTTATTTAACATGTATTGAGAATATAATTGTCTAAAACCTATGTATAGAAACCATTAAAGTGCTGGATACGTATGTTTTATTTCTTAAGAATCACATTTTTGCCCATTCCCCCCTCTCCAAGTTCTTCTTTATTCCTTTAAAATAACTGTGAGAAAGCGAGTGCTATTTTATCCTGATACCCTATGCTTGAGTCTGATAATAAACATCAATTAAAAGAAACCCCAATGCAGAAAAGTAAGCTGAAGCAGCTGTAATACAAATAGACAGTTTGGAAACTATTCAAAGAAAAGGCAAGTCCCAAATTGCTGTTTTCTTAAGGAAGTGATGGAATTAACCCTATTTGGTCTTTTTGCTAGCTGCAACTTGTGGAGATGCAGATAGGTTGACTCTTCTGAGAGAGGCTAGGTCCATTGAGTCAGTTTTCTAGCAGAATTAATAGCCCTCTTTTGCTATAAAATATTGATGCAGTAGGTTACTGAATATCAAATTTTATTTTCTAATAGTTTTCCTTTCAAACATTATCTTTTTTACAGCTATTTTTATTTTTAATTTATCCTAATCATAATTTTTCCTGAGTAAATGCTGGTGAAATTTTAATGATAATTTTTTAGGGGAGGAGAGGAAAGGAACACTGAGAATACTATAACTTCTTGTACTATACACAAATAACTTCCATGCTTTTTGCATATATACAACAGCAGTTGAGCTGTGTGATTAATAATGTAATTCTCAGATCAAAGTTGTAAGCAAAGAAGAAAATGGAAAAGTATCATTTTCCAGTGAGTGTGTTGTGAGATTGTTATATACTCATTTTATCAAAAATTAACTAGTAAGACAAATCCATACAACTGCTAGCATGTATACCCTTTCAAAATATTTTTATATCTTCTACAGCGCTCCCTGGCTCTTACTCTTACTCTCTTACCTCAATTACTGAAATAACTTTAGCCTACTTTTGTTGTTGTTAGTTGCGAAGTCGTGTCTGACCCATCGCAACCCCATGGACAATGTTCCTCCAGGTCTTCCTGTCCTCTACCATCCCCTGGAGTCCATTTAAGTTCACGCCTACTGCTTCAGTGACTCCATCCAGACACCTCATTCTCTGTCGTCCCTTTCTTCTTTTGCCCTCAATCTTTCCCAGCATTAGGCTCTTCTCCAGTGAGTCCTTCCTTCTCATTAGATGGCCAAAGTATTTGAGTTTCATCTTCAAGATTTGGCCTTCTAAGGAGTAGTCAGGGTTGATCTCCTCTAGGACTGACCGGTTTGATCGCCTTGCAGTCCAAGGGACTCACAGGAGTCTTCTCCAGCACCATAGTTCAAAGGCCTCAATTCTTTGGCGCTCTGCTTACATGTTAGGATTTCTGTTTTCTTTGTCTACATGAAATGCAGAGACAGAGTTCAGGCAGAAAGGGCAGTACAGATCAGAGGCAAGATCAAACCAGGTGTCCTCTGAGAAGACTTCTGGAAAGAGTGCCTCTTTTCTTTCATTGCCTTCCCAAGCAGGAAATCTGTTGCTATGCTTAAATTTAAAGTAGCCACGGCCAGTTTCAAATAGAATGCACTCAAATGTTTTAAAGAAAGAATGCTATCAAAGCTTATACATGGCTAAACTCAGCGATCAAAGTGGTTTCATTCTCTTAAGTTTATATTGAAATGGAACCATATTCACAGGTTTTTTATGGCAAATGCCTTGAGCAAAGATTGAAATGCAACAAACATCATCGTTCTTTCCTCAGTAGAGAGACTGGGAATATTCCTAGAGATTTCTCCCTCTTAGACATATTCAAAAACGCTGTGTAGCATTTTAAAGATGCTTTTAACGCTCCTGCCCAAATGTTTCCTCTAGATGAAAAAGGTCATTTGTCTGTATAAATTGGTAAATTCTTAAATCAATCTCTGTCTTCAGGAATCAACCTATATTCCTCCAAGACATTGAGCTTGTTCCTCATCAGGGCATCCTTATACAGACTCTTTTTATTTAAACTTTTGGGAGGAGAAGGAAAACTCAGCATCCATTGTGGAGATATCATTTAAGTTCTTGATAGTTCTGACCAGGAAGAAGAGTATGTTTTCACATAACTCCAATGAACCAGAACATCTAAAATTACTACCTGCTTCTTACTTTCTAAATCTATTAGAAACCTTGAATATAATTCTCATTCCAAAATATAGGCAGGATTTAGGCAAAATATAAATTAGATTTAATAATGTTTCTTTCCAGATACTTGTAGTACAGTATCAAAATGTAAAATTTCAGCATCGGAGAGTGAAGTTATTGTCAAGCAAATTGGACACTAGTGTTCAAATATGTCATTTACATCATGCTCTAAATTAGATTTTTAAAAGAAATTATGTTGAAAGAAATATATGGGTAACATAATTTCTGCAAGAGGAAAGTAGCTAATCTTTCTACTGTTCTGAGGTCTTCGCAGTTTAATGATGTCATTTTCTCCTTCAGGTATACTTGAGTCTCTAGACACATAGTTTTATTATTGTAATTTAAATTAATGTATCAGGTTTGCCTCTAAGGAATTAATAGCAATTAGAATAAAGAACATTACTTTGCAATTCCATATCTTTCCAAAAATACTCTGCAATTAATGGCTTTATTAAAAATCAAATCACTGCATAAATTCTTGGCCCAGGTTTCAGTAAGTAAAAAACAAGTCTAGTTTCAATATTTCTTCAAAATCTTTAAATTTGTATTGAATAATCAATAATAGCATAGTGAACTTCAGTTATGTAATTTTATAGGAAAATGGATTAAAAATGGGAAACAGTTTAGTTCACACTCAGATTCAAGACTGAAAACGTCCATTGTAGAAGGTTAATGAAGCTCATGTGAGTTGGCTGTTTTAAGTTTCTTAAAATATGCCAAAACAATTGACTGTAATAATTAGATTTTCTCCCTCCCCCTTCTCCATATCAAGTTCATTCTCTTTATAACTTCATAAAGTCCTATTCTGCCTAAACATAAATGCACATTGGCCATGCCAGCCACAACGTAATAGCAACATTACATGCAAATCAGGGTTCACACATCATGGTAAGCTTAATTCAGTGGTGGGTTGCTCCCGGTTTGGGCGAACTGGTAGTGGCAGCGGCGGGAGGTTTAGCCCACCCGCCCAGACATCATCAAAAATGCTCTGTGCATACGCAGAAGTGCGTGCTCGCAGAGCGAGCGAGCGTACCCGCTACCGATAGCGAACAGGTGGCACCGGGATTTGAATCCCACTACTGGCTTAGCTGTAAGGTTGCTTGAAATGTAGACATGCTTACATATCCAGGCTCTGCCTGTCAGAATATTATGTTTGCACTTTGATTAGCCCAGAACAGGGTTTAAATGTTGAGAGGCTGCCAACAATCCAAAACCACAATTTTGTTTTCTGGTTTCTGCAAAGCAGGCAAAATATATTTCTATATTTCCATCAGATTTGGCTTCACTAACCAAGAAAGCCATGGGTGGCTTTTCAGCTGCAAATATTCTCAGGTAAGCCGCTAAATGCATTTTTTCTTCAATTATATACAACATCACATGGCATTCATACAATATTGTGGGACATTTTGCAGAATCTTTAGCACAAATTTAATGTGCTAATGGTTTATCCTCCTTTACCTGGATTGCAGGTATTCCCATCTTGTGCCTTTACTGTTCCATTCGGAGCACCGAGAGTTGATTTCAAAAAAATTGTGGGCACTGCTTCTAGTTCATTCTTCTTTGCATAAATTGCTATTTGTGCACAATAAGGGATTTGGGCCAGTGGTTTGGCCTTAAAAAGTTTTAATAAGTGCAATAGAGATTAATTGTTCTCCATTTGTAAAAGAAGTGCTTAATAGTACCTCTAGACCTAAGCTGTAACTTCACTATGTGATTCTCATGCAGGAGTTTTTCCACTCTTTAGAGTGGAAAAACACCCTAAGATATTAAATGCAGTAATTTCCTCCGTTCTCCAGAATAGTTGGATGCAGGGATGAAATCTAAAAAAATATTGCTACCGGTTCTGTGGGCGTGGTTTAATTAGTGGGCGTGGCTTGGTAAGGTGACTGGGTGGGTGTGGCCAAGTCAATGTCACTTCTTTGCCCTTTTTTAACCTACAAAACACAACACAACACAACTGGCTCACCCACAATGTAAAAACAGCTGTGCTAGACTCAAAATGGCCCCGCAACAAACAGGAACCTCACACAACCACAAAAAGCCCAAAAAACCAACTTTCACACTTTACACACACAAAATTCCACATACAGCTTTGTGAGATTTTGTGTGTTTGTGTAGTTATTGTGAAACACTACAGAAACACACTAAATCTCAGAGAGCTGCACAAATATTATTTTATTTTAATTTATTTTTATATAAAAGCAGCTAAATTTAAAACTTCCTAAACTTTAAATGGCTAGGTCTAAAAAAAGAACAACTAAAAAAAACCCCAATTAACTTTTTTTTAAAGCTCCCAAAGGGGAAAAAAACTTACCCAATAGAACAGGGATCTCCAACCTTGGCAACTTTAAGACTTGTGGACTTCAACTCCCAGAATTCCTCAGCCAGCTCTGCTGGGAGTTGAAGTCCACAAGTCTAGGCAGGAAGGCAGGCAGGTAGAAAGAGCTGCTCACTGATTATTATTATTATTTATTATATTTCTATACCGCCTTTCTCCCGTAGGACTCAAGGCGGTGTACAGTCAAGAAAAATATAGACACACAAACATCATAAAATTGCTAATTAAAATTATTACTTAGTTTGGTCAATTAAATAAAACCCAGAATTAGATAATATTTAAAAAATTCATTCACATGTTCATATGTTTAGTCCCGCCTGTTGGAACATCAGGGTCTTGAGGGCACGGCGGAAAGCACGGAGATCAGGGATATTCCGTATCTCCGGGGGCAGTTCATTCAAAAGGGTTGGAGCCCTCACAGAGAAGGCCCTCCCCCTGGGAGTCGCCAGTTGGCATAATTTGATGGTACCCTGAGTAGTCCCTCCCTGTGAGAACGAACTGGTCGGTGGGTCTCGTAGGTACCCAGGTCCTAAGCCATGGAGCGCTTTAAAGGTGATAACTAACACCTTGAATCGTACCCGGAAGGCCACCAGGAGCCAGTGCAGCTCGCGTAGGAGAGGTGTTACATGGGCGTAACGAGCTGCGCCCATAATCACCCGCGCGGCTATATTCTGGACCAGTTGGAGCCTCCAGGTGCTTTTCAAGGGGAGCCCCATGTAGAGAGCATTACAGTAGTCCATATGGGAGGTAACTAGGGCATGAGTGACTGTGCGCAAGGCGTCCCGATCCAGAAAGGGACGCAACTGGCGGATCAGGCAAACCTGATAAAAGGCACTCCTGGCCACGGCCGTCAAATGATCTTCTAAAGATAGCCGTGAATCCAGGAGGACACCCAAGTTGCGGGCCCTCTCTGTGGGGAGCAAGATCTCATCTCCTATTGTCAGTGATGGTACCAGCTGACTATACCGGGACGCCGGAAGCCACAGCCACTCGGTCTTGGAGGGGTTGAGTCTGAGCTTGTTTCTCCCCATCCAGATCCACACGGCCTCCAGGCAACGGGACATCACAGCAAGGGCATCATTGGGGTGGTCTGGGGTGGAGATGTATAGCTGTGTGTCATCAGCATACTGATGAACACTCACCCCGAAACCACGGATGATCTCGCCTAGCGGTTTTACATAAATGTTGAACAGAAGGGGTGAGAGGACTGACCCTTGCGGCACCCACAAATAAGGTGCCTCGAGGTCGACCTCTGCCCCCCTGCCAACACAAACTGCGAATGGTCAGAGAGGAAGGAGGAGAACCACCGAAGCATGGTGCCCCCTATTCCTAACCCCTCTAGCCGGTGCAGTAAGATACCATGGTCGATGGTATCAAAAGCCGCTGAGAGATCTAATAGAACCAGGATAGAGGAGCAACCTCTGTCCCGAGCCCTCCAGAGATCATCCACCAACGCGACCAATGCCGTTTCCATGTTGTATGGTGACCTGAAGCCCGACTGGAACGGATCCAGATAAACAACTTCATCCAGGTATCGGGGTAGTTGTCGCGCCACCACACTCTCAACAACCTTCGCAACAAAGCGAAGATTGGAGACTGGACGATAATTTGATAATATAGCCGGGTCCAGGGAAGGCTTCTTGAGGAGGGGCTTCACAACCGCCTCTTTCAAGGCGGCGGGAAAGACACTCTCACTCAGAGCATTTATAATCCCCTGGAGCCAGCCTCGTGTAACCTCCCAGGAGGCCAGTACCAACCAGGAGGGACACGGGTCCAATAAACATGTGGCAGCGTTAAGCTTGCCCAGAATCCTGTCCACGTCCTCAGGAGTCACAGAGTCAAACTCTTCCCAGATAACTCTCTCAAGACCTGCCCCCGTCTCCTCCCCTGGATCTACCCTATCGGAGTCCAGGCCTTCCCGAATCTGAGCGACTTTATCATGTAGGAATTGTACAAAATCCTCAGCTCGACCCTTTAAGGGATCTTCTCGTACCCCCACCTGAAGTAGGGAGCGGGTCACCCTAAACAGCGCGGCTGGGCGGTTCTCTGCAGATGCAATAAGAGCGGAGAAGTAGCTAGACTTCGCCGCTCTTATCGCCACTAGGTAGGTCTTAATATAAGATCTCACCTGTGTTCGGTCAGATTCAGATCGTCTTGTCCTCCAATCGCTCTCCAGGCGTCTTTTCCGACGCTTCATCTCTCTCAGCTCCTTGGAAAACCAAGGAGCTAGACGAGATTGGCATCGGGTCAGAGGCTGCAAAGGCACAACGCGGTCCAAGGCCCCAGTAGCCGCCCTGTCCCAGGCGACCACCATGTCCTCAGTCGAATCGTGAGCCAGAGTCTCAGGAAATGGCCCAAGCTCCATCAGGAACCTTTCGGGGTCCATCAGGCGCCTGGGACGGAACCATTTGGTTGGTTCTGTCTCCCTGCAGTGGGTGGAAGTGACTTGAAAGTCCATGTGAAGGAGAGAATGATCAGACCATGACAAGGGCTTGATGTCTATATCCCCTATTCTTAGATCATTCAGCCACTGCTCAGAGACAAAAATCAAGTCCAGAGTGTGATTCCCCAAGTGGGTGGGGCCTTGAACTACCTGGGTCAGGTCCATGGCCGTCATGGAAGCCATGAACTCCCGGGCCGTCTCCGACATCTCACCAGCGGATGGCAGGTTAAAATCCCCCATAACAATAAGTCTGGGGGTTTCCACCGCCACCCCAGCTATAATGTCGAGCAGCTCAGGCAGGACCGCTGTTACGTGGCAGGGAGCCAGGTACGCAATCAGTAGGCCCATCTGAATCCCCCAACCCCACTTTACAAGGAGGGACTCACATCCGGCTATCTGAGGAACAGTGGCCTCCCTCGGGCAAAGACTTTCTCTAATGATTGCTGCCACTCCCCCACCCCTTCCCTGAGTCCTTGGCTGATGGAATGCACGGAAACCTGGCGGGCACATTTCCACAAGGGGAACTCCTCCCTCCTGGCCTAACCAGGTCTCCGTAATCCCTGCCAGGTCAGCACCCCCCTCTGAAATAAGATCATGAATGAGGGGGGCTTTATTTACCACTGACCTGGCATTACATAACATCAGCCGTAGACCCAGGGTCTGAGACTCTGAACAACCCGGGAAACGAGCAGTGCTTGATGAGCCTGATTGCAGGCAGGGAGATTCAGTTGCTTGCTGATGCATGGATTGCGATCGTCATGCGATCAGCAGCTAAGGTAAGCAAGCTGGAAGGTGGGGTGGGGAGAAAAAAAAACTTTTTCTTTTACATGGCTCTGGCGATCCAAGCTGAGTTGCCTGATTAGCAGGCAACTCAGCTGGGATGTCAGAGTTTGGCTGGTCAGAGCCATTTAAAAGGGGAAAAAAAGCTCTGATGATTGTGGGGCTCAGCTGGGCATGGGGGGCGGGGGCAGGGATTTTTGCTACCGGTTCTCCGAACTGCCCACTGCCATCACTACCTACTCGCCCGAGCCGGTCTGAACCGGAAGCATTTCACCCCTGGTTGGATGGCTTTTCTAACAAAGACCAGAATTTTAGATTTTTCAAAATTCAGAAACAGGCAATTTTATCTGCAATACCAAAATATTGATTTTCTATTATACTGAAAGGTTCTGCACTAAAATATTTAGGAAAGATAATAATTACCAAGAGCCTTGGTGGCACAGCAGACTAAAGTGCTGTTAAGTAGCACCAGCTGCCTGCTATTACTGCAAGTTCGAATCTCACCAGGCTCAAGGTTGATTTAGCCTTCCATCCTTTCGAGATAGGTAAAATGAGGACCCAGATTGTGGGGGCAATAAGCTGACTTTGTGTAAAAAAGAACAGCGCTTAGGGAGGCCCCGAAAGCCCTACTAAGCAGGTATATACAAAAGTATGAAGGCTAGTGCTTAAGTCTCCAGACAAGGGCGGCATATAAATTGAACTAATAAATAATAAATAAATAAATTAGAAAACTGCAAGTATGTAGTGATTTATAGTCAAATTTGGACAGTTAGTCTTTGCAGGAACTTGGTTACTAAAAGATTAGTTTGTTGATTTGCCATTTAAATGATACACACTTAAAAAGCCAACTACTGATTTGAAGGGGCCCTCTTTAAATATATTAAAATAGTTTAACGAACCTTGACACAGTTTCTTTATTGGGTGTTTTACAATGAATTTAACTTGTGCGTTTCAAACAGTGAGGCTACTAATCTGAGTTTACAACTGTTCTGATTCAAATTGATAGAGACAAAGCGTAAAAGCCAGAGGATGAGTTTTAAAAAAGTTTATGTAAGAGAGGGAAAAGACAAATCTTTTGAATGCCATGCTTTTATTTAAAATTATTGGCAACCCTGAAGTTTATCCCTACAATGAAAAATAGGCAGTCTTTAAATGTTGGACATTCATTTAATCCCACACGCAATTTAATCCAGAATTACTATGTTACATACTCCATAATATACACAAGGGTAAAGTGAATTAAAAGTAAATGCCTTTTATTCTTGCCAACTTTTATATTTAGAGTATAATTGGTTACCAATTCCAGTTCCACATATTTTATATATTAGCATAAATTACATTTCATTTTACCTCTTTATTTTACCAAATAGTAAATACCCCAGGTTTAAATGGGCAGGGGCATAACTGACAAAAAATTGGAGTTTAGGAAACTAATTTGCTACACATGCATTTTGATGTCTATAGGGATTGCTGCCAATGAACATAATCAAAGTTTAGGAGGCTAAAAAATAAAACATTCATAATTTATAAAAATTAAATACAAAGAGAACCACTAGTTACCCTTTTGTTTCTATAGCAATAATTCCCATAATTGACAGCCTATTTTGCCTCAGATATATTGTGGATGTATTATAATGAAAACTACATAAAATATGGGCAAATTCTCCCATGTCCACATACTTCTCTTGAGCATGACTTCTGTGTAAATGTCAGATTTAGCTGGATTGTACTGCATGTTTTAGATTAATGATTGGTGCCTTCATCAGACTAAAGCACTAAATCTGATTTAGATGTAAGAGATTAGGCACATCTCAAATTTGTAGCTCATTGAGATTCAGAATATGCAACATTCTCAGGTTGCCTTTATAAAATCTTTGCTGCAAGTAACTGGCTGAAATTTTGCCTTAATCTGTGTTAAGGAGAAAATTCTATTCTTGAATACTCATCTAGTTTTGTATAGCAAAACAATTAGCTTGTGAGTAAAAACGTTTTCTATATACACACACACACATATATATATATATATGTATATATATATACTGCATATATCTTTCTCAGCTTTGAAACCAAAGCAAATTAGCATGCATTGTTATCCATTACATTTGCCTTAATTGGAAGCAATTCCAGAAAAACTGCCATTTTTTTTGCATTTTGCAAGGCTGCAATACTGTTGTAGCATCTTCCTCTATGAGGCAATGCAAGCACAAAAAACTGGTATGTATAACAAAACCAAGACTAATCACTTAGTTATTAATGGTCAAATCAGTTATTACCATATGCCTGCATCCTCGGGTTATGTCTATGTCTATTTGCTTTAGGGGACTCCATCTGCACCTCTTTCAACTATAAATTGATGTTTCTTCTGTTTTGCAACTAAATGCCGTGTAATTCCCAATGCTCCTCCTTTTAAAAAGCGTACAAAATTGTCTCCAACCAATGGACCAAGTGCAAAAAGATTGGGTTCCTTTATACACTCATATGTATATGGATCAATTTCAATAGGGTTACCCTTGCAAGTAACTGGTTCATTTGGATTATGGCATATGCTCTGGCCTTGATCCTTTAGGAAGCATAAATTAGGATGTGAACCTATTAAGACTACTGCTAAAGAGAATTTTAAAATCTTCTTTAATCCCGAAGAACTCTGTAGGATACACTTCATATCGGGCTGAAAAGAAAGAACTTGATGATCAGGTAAACTGGCATAAGCAGGATGCACATTGTAATCCAGAGTAACTGACTGAGTACACATCATATGGTAAACTTTATGATATTCTGGATAAAGTTTTTTTGGTAGCTGTTTGAAAATTAAACTTGGGTCAGTGACCCTCCTACGGAATGCATGAATAATAGGTACACTGTTATTATAAGCATACAAAACTGCATCTGCTGCTGTGAGTCCACCACCTATAATTAAAACTGGATCTGTTTTCCCATGTAATATTCCTTTATCTATGGCAGCTCCAAAATCAGATATGGTATGGAGCACAAAAGGAAAGTCTTCTCCTTCAACTTGCAATCGGCCAGGAGCATCAAAAGTTCCAGTGGCGAGAGCCACATTCTCAGCAAACAAACAGAATGGCATATGAGAGCCATCTGCTGATCTCTGATAACCTCTAATTTCCCAGTTTCTTTTGATCAGTGTCGTCTGCCCACTTTGTTCTTCTATCTGCAAAGGGCTTTCGCTTTCACAGTCCTGATCACGATAAAACTTGGACACAGAAGTTATATAAGTATTTTCTCTGAAGTTTTTCTGTAAGCCCATGATTTTAACATAGTGCTTGTAATAATTTGCAACTTCCTCTGGCAAAACTCTGTCACACTTTATGTTTCTGAAAGAAGATCAGATCAGAAAATTATGTACATTTGATATGTTTAAAGAATACAATCACACCAGAAACAGCTCTCAACTCTAAATATGATGTACTATCCCTTAAAGAAAGAGGGAGGGGGAAGAAATTGTTTCAAGTACATTTATTTTTTACTATATTAAAATTTTCCACTAGGTAGAAACCTACAGTGTGATTTCCATTGAGCTGGAAATGTACAATATCTCTACATCCAGGCATCAGTTCTTTCTTTCTACAACAATCAGTATAAAAACGTTACCAAGCTCACCTTCGTTTAGTAGCAGCCCAATCTTTAAATGTGTATCCAGGTAATTCCATCCAGTTTCCAAAGCTGATAGTTAGCATAGATCCTTCCATAGACTATGGGAAAATAAAATCATGACTTTATTCAAAATATAATCTTACCTATAGCATTACATTTTGAAGATTAATTTTAAAACAAACTGAAATATATACCCTACATTATGTACCAAGACCTATTAATTTAGTATATTATTTGTTTGGCAAGTTTCCACAGTGACTCTTACTGAAAGCATGCTTATTCCGTTTGTCATGATGATATTTAGAATAAAACGAGTTTAAGTTTCTAATCACATTACAGAGCATCACATTACAAGCTATGTTTGACAACGTAATCAGAGAAAAAAAGGTATCACCTCGTGACATAAATTAACAGTCTGTCTTTTATCATCATGCGTTTATTTTGGTAGGATTTATTTTGCTACTTTTAGTCTTATATTGAATGTCTTGAGCTGATACTATCCAGTGATTATTATTTGTAATAAAATAAAGACTTCAGGAACTAACAGTAGCTTTTGTTAATTGTCGCTTACTAACTAATTGATCCAAATAAAAACTAGGATTAGGGTAAAAAATAAACAATCTTCCATATTCTAAGCTTGTGAAAATAAGGACAGAAAATCTGCTAAACAAATTGCTAAGCAATCAGATTTAATGTTATTTTTATGGATAATTAAAAATACTGGGTTATTCATGGGATGTTGGGAGTACAGTAGCTCACATGGTTATAAGAATCTGCCAGCCCGTGTTCAAGACCAGAGTGCTGCTATGTGGCAGGGTGAACTTCCGTCATTTGCTCCACCTCCTGCTGACCTAGCAGTTCAAAAGCGTACACAAGTAGATAAATAGCTACCACTTTGCCGGGCTCATTAACGGGGACATGAAAGAAGCCCCCAATGGATGTTCCCTGGGCAACAGTGATGTCACCGGTTAATCCTTTCAACCCCGAAGTGCCTCGGGGCTTCCAACATGAATGATGATGGGATGCTGTACATGATAAGAGCTCAAAAAATATAAATGGGCATTTGCTATAAAAGCCACAACCAATCAAAAGTTTTATATAGCAAGTGTAAAAATTTAAAGTTTGTCTTACATGCCAAGCACCACCAGGGGGTCCTTTGCCAAGCACTATATGAGGAATGTAGTGATGTGGTTCAAATTTCCATTGAAGAACAGGTGGGTACTTAAATCCAAAATCAGCTTCAGGATGAAGCAAAGTGTCAAACAGAACTGCAACAGGGTTTGAAGAGCGTCCTTCCAGGCCTTCAGCCAAGTACTCTAATTCCTGATTTGAAAAGATAAGATTTAAATGGTTATTCAACTTTTCCTCAGAGTGCAACATAATGGAAAAACCCCTTTGCTTCCCTTGCACATCAGTTAAATGAATCTTCTTGCAAATTCTTTGAACCTACAATTTATTTACTTCCGGTCTGCAAATTCTTATCAAGATTGATTTGTCCTTTGATTTTAATTAGCTTGGAAGTCTGGGGGGAGGGGAATAACCCCAGAATATCTACAGGGCATGAAATTGGAAATCTCTCTCCTAAATGGTATACAATTGACTAATTTGTATTGAGAGTGCATTAGCTAAATATGGAAAATGTGTTATTAATGTATTATAATAGAACAATTTCTTTTCGAGAGCTTTTTTGGGGGGGAAGCTTATATTTTAATGACATTTTGATGTCTATGGCACAGTATAAAATAATTTGCTGAGTCCTACTATTTAGTTCACATTACATTAATAGGTCACAGGTTTATTAATAGCCACTAGTTATGATATCTAAAATGTACCACCTTTTGGAAATAAGTATTTAAGAATTTTCAAAAGCCATAAATGTACTAGTGTGATAATACAGCGAAAAGCTAGTTTGATCTTTGGGAAATGTTTATGTATTTATTGCATGGTACATGTCTGCTATTTTGCATTTCAAGTATACTTTATATTAACTGCAATATTAAGAAAGAATAAAAACTACTAGCAGCTTACAACACAAACGGAATCAATATTTTTGAGGCTAGATATATAATACACAACCAAATATGACATAAAATTAGATGCATGTTTCATAGTTAAAATATGTTTTTGATTAATAAGAATATAAGGATAAGATTAGTGTTTACTGTACCTGATCAACAATAGAAAGATGAATAGCTTCTTTTAACTTATTGTACAAAATATGATTTGGATGTTCAGCTTCGGGGGATAAGTATGGTTTATATCCAGATAACATGTAAGAGAGGCATATCCCAGAAGGTCCGTTACCTGTTTGTTTGTTTTTTAAAAAGTAACAATCTATTTATTAAATTAAAAGAAATGTCCATCCTATTACATCAAAATTTAACATTTTTAAACCTACTTATTTAGAAGTAAATGCCTTCAAATTTCTAGGTTCTACCATATTGCAAGATCTAAAATGGACAGCTAACATCAAAAATGTCATCAAAAAAGCACAACAAAGAATGTTCTTTCTGCGCCAACTCAGAAAGCTCAAACTGCCCAAGGAGCTGCTGATACAGTTCTACAGGGGAATTATTGAGTCTGTCATCTGCACCTCTATAACTGTCTGGTTTGGCTCTGCAACCCAAGACAAATTCCTTATATGTCCAATCACACTTGGCCAATAAAAAATTCTATTCTATTTTCATTTACAATTACTTCCATAGAAACTTGGATAAAAACCTGGAATTTTCAAACCTCAGACTTATCACTAGACTTTCAACTTTCACATTTTAGACATTGTTTTAATAATGTTTAAACTGCTATTAGGAAAATATACAAATGAAGTGCCATTTTATAACAATTTTTTTTGTTACTACTAAATTACTTATCACTAAATAATAAGTAATTGGAACTAATTAGTAATCCAACTAGATCTGACTTCCTAGATGATCTTGAAAAGCTAAGAAAGAGCAGATGAGTTTAATTCAAATCAATAAATACAGAAAGTGTAAACGACTGAAAATTAAAAAAAACAAAACAAAACAGAGATAGTAATGAAAAACAGCGTCTATCTTGTTGCCAAGAAAATTGCATTGTGTCACCAGGAATCAAATTTTATCTGTGTACAGTCTAGACAAATGTAATTACTCTTTACCCCTTAGAGGTATTTCTTGACTTATTATGGTAGTGAAGCCTGCCCCATCATGGTCCTAAGTTATGATAGTTGGAAAACGGAGTCATTAATGTGATCCACCCAATTTTACAACTTTTCAATGATTGTTAAGTGAATGCCTTAAGGAAACGAATGGTTCACTATACCTCATTTTTTCTGAAAACAGAAGTAAATGCTGGTTTTCTGCAAAGCTTTCATAAAACATGGCCACATGACTGAGGACACTGCAAACAGCCATAAATGCAGCCCAGCTGCTGAGTGCCTGAAGCTCAGTTTAATCACCATTGGGGGGAAATCAAACTTCGAATCTGGGTTGAAACTATCACCCAATAAGTGTGTCGTAACTTTGACTGACCACTAAATGTCAAGAGCTACCTATATATCTTTACAAACAGGTATTTCAAACTATTTCAAACTTGTCATTCTGAAGGTCTCTTTAAGATGGTTTAATAAGCAATTTCAAAAAGTGATTAGAAAGTGAGGCTTATGAATTTAATATCCTTTAAAAAGCTCTACCGTGATTGCAAGCAAGATGGCTAATCTCTTAGTCTTTTGGTGCTTAAGCCCACAGGAGATCTCTATCATTAGTCTTCTCACAAGAAACACATATTAATAGCACATGTGGGCAATCTTCCATCTTCTCCTTATTCAAAGAGGTTCTGAAGAACCCATTTACTTTGCCAGTACTTTGGTCTTTGCCACAATTGTCAGCTCTGTTTTCATGAAGATGTCTTCAGTTCACTATGCCTCCCCCAGAAGCCCCACCCGTTATCACGTTTTATGAGTTTTAACTTCACTAATTAATAATGGTATTTGACATTCCTCAAATTATTGACAATTCAAATAACTTTTGCTTCCACATTAATGGAGATATACTAAATTTTCTTAAGCATCATTTACTTCCAGGATCATCAGGATCCTGGAAGTATTGTTCAGATATACAACTTCTCATGAAAGAAAGCAACTACAAACAAATACAAAAATTCAAAGAGTTCACCGTTACAATCAGTCAGTACATGTCCTGTGTCTGACCCATTTGTTTTTTAATCCCCCCCCCTCTCACAGAGTGGAGATTGTTTAAATAAGCAATCTCTTCAGGCAATCCCTTCTGTACCTGACCCTTATTCTCCTCTTCCTCGCAGAATGGAGAGATTGAAGACGAAGAAATTACAAGATACCAAGGAGGAACTTAGCTGGTACTAGTACATTCCTTTGTGTATTCTTCATTGTGTGCCTACTTATTCTCTAGTAATCCCTTCCTCTTGAATGAATGTAAATACAAACATTAATTCCCTTTCTGCTAATTACCCCAAAGATGAGGTGAACATTCCAAAGGGCAGGGGAGTGGGACAGAAAAGAAAGCAGAAGTAAATTGAAAACACAGTCATAATCATGTGACTTTCCCCTTAGCAACTATGCCATTTAAAAATAAAAATGACCCAACGTTGGTCATTAATGAGGATTATGTGTATCTAAAGCCAGCAGGGCAGAAAGTGAATATGGAGGGACGATCTGAAATCAAGAAGTATTGAATGGAGAAAATACTTAAATATTTGTCTTACATCCATTCCAAATTCTGCACTATAAAGCAGATTTTTAAAATCTAAAAAGAGAATTAATTGGCTGAGTTCAACTAAATGGATAAAAATGTTTTTGTTCTTAAAATATGTTTTGGAATCTTTGTAGATGTTAAAAAAAGTATTACATATCAACACTGCCCATAATCTTACTATCTTACAGATACAATTCAAAAGATAATGGGGTAAGGGGTAGAATATAGAATCATAGGCTGGAAGGAACCTCAAAGGTCTTCTAGGCCAACCCCCTGCTCAAGGCAGAAGAATTTATATCATCCCAGTAAAATGGTTGTTCAATCTATTTTTTAAAACCTCCAATAATGGAACACCCACAACTCAAGCTATTCCATTGATTAATTATTCTCATTATCAGAAAATTTCTCCTTTCTTCTAGGTTGCATGTCTATGGAGATTCTTAATCATCCAGGAAATGGTTTCCCCAAAGATTTTTCAAAGGCAACTAGACTTTTGTTTTTCTTTAAAGAAGTTCCAAGAAGCTTTTCAATTCTTCAACAGTTTTGCCTTTGAAAAAACACCTTTGAGTTCTAGGTTGGAGTTCTAGCTTAACAAGCTTCCATCCATTACTTATTGTCCTGGCCTCTGGTGCTTTGGAAAAGAAGTCAATCCCCTCTTTTCTGTGACAGCCCCTCAAGGACTGGAAGATAATCATTATATTTCCCCAATCCTTTTCTTTGAAAGTTCCCTCAATTGTGCATCATAAGATTTAGCTTTCAAATCTTTTATCATTTTTGTTGCTCTTCATACTTTCTAAAGTATTCTTTCATCATCCTTTTGTATTATGATCGCCAGAACTTTACGCAGTATACTTTGCCGAAAAAGTATATATGCTGGCAAAAAATTATTCAGCTACAAAATCTTTTTCAATGCCACCTGATAATTATATGTCACATTAGATTTATGAGCTAATAAGGATACACATAAGTCAAGTTGCTTAATTCAACAATTGTTTCTATGTAATAATGGAAATCCATTATGAGCTAAACATGAAACATATTTGAGAATAACTCACCGATTATTACTATAGGCAAAGTCAATGTTGGGTCCACAGGTAGGGTACTTTCTTGTAGTAATGGCATAGTTTTAGCGTTGGTCCCAAGATTGTCACCAAAATACTGCACTAAGGAATTCAAAAAGCATCCTTCAGTTTCTGGACTACTGTAATTTCTATTTAAAAGGAAATGAAACAAATCAGTATTATAAAACATCCTTCACCGTAAATACTTCTTTAACTCATGCTGATTTATAAATATAGTATTTTAGCCACGTGCATAGGTAAATTATTTCCCCCACCCCACCCCAAGAAACATAGGAACAGAAGGAGTGACAGATTGTTGAGATGTTAATCTTGAACAGGTTGGTTGACGGTCATTTTTAAAATTAGTGAATACCAAACTGTACATCTAAACATCTATCAACGTAAGCCTTATTTACAGGATTTGGGGGGGGGGTGTCTTTCAAATAAATAACACACTTTGCACCTGGATTCACAAGCAAAGAGAAGGGAGGGGGTGCAATTTCACTAACTGACCCTGTTCTTCCAAACCCCCCCCCCCAATTTGAGGGGCACCTATTATAGAAATGTTTTTATTTTATTTTTTTTAAAAAAAGGCATGTGAATATTTAGCTTCGAAGCATAACATTTTAAACATATACCTTACACTCACTCATGTACCGGAAAGAGGGAAGTGACAGAACGAAGTACGATTCATACGATTTGTCTTATACACTTTCCATCGACAGACAAAACACACACACACACAACGATGTACGTCTCCGCTAGTCGGAAAGGCGACGTTTCCGAGCGCGTGCAGCCGAGGCCGGCGCCTCTCCGCCTCATGCGGCCATACCTCCCCCATCCCCGCCACCTCTTGCTCGGCCGGCCTCCGCCGGGATGCTCCGGGGCGCCTCGCCTTCTCTCGCCTCACATGTCTCGGCGGCAGCGAGCAAAATGCTTATATTGCCGGGTTTCTTAACGCCGCCGGCCTGACGGGCCGGATGCTTGGATGCCCCTCAGTTGGCGAGGGAAGAAGAGCGAGAAGCCGGTGTGTAGAAAGCCGGGCGCTAAGCTCGGTAGCCGAGGAGGACCCGACTGCGGCTCCAATCCTTTACCTGAAGTGGCTGGTTAAGGAGCAGCGGCAGCACCACACCGTCATGAGGGACTGAGGAAAGAGGACGACGAGAGATGGAGATGCGGCGGCGGCCGCTGCGCATGCCGCCGCCTCCGCCTCCTTCCTTTCTTCTGCCGCCGCGCTGGGGGCCGCTGTTGGTTGTCGCTGCCTCCTCCCCCTCGCATTTCGCCTCGCGAGCGGCTCTGGGCCAGAGGAGGGTGGGTGGGTGGAACGGCGGGGGGCGGAGCCTCGTTTGGACCAGGCTGGGTGGTGATGGTGGAAGCGGAGGGAGGGTCTGTCCTCGGAGGGGGTGGGGGAACGTAAGACGACGCTTAGGGGGAACAGCCGAGCGTCGCTTCTCCTGAGAGCATCTGTGAAGGAGGGAAAGGCAGTTGAGGCCACACAGTGAGGGTTGGGAGGGCAGCGAGCTATCGCGCCTCTCTAAGCGAAGTGCCTCAGCATTATTGCAGAGGTTGTTATCTTCTTGGGAGTGAGCTGTAGCTCTGAGTCTCCCGGTTCTTTTACCAAATGGGCCTTTAAAAAATATCGTCAGCCTCAGTCAGCATCCTCCCCATCCTCCCTCGGATGCTTCTCTGTACTACATATAGTGCGCCCAATGGCGAAAGAAAAAGAAATGGGAAGGAGGAAATGAAGCTGCACCATTATGCCTGTTTCCTCTACCCAGGCCTCCAAACAAACGCGGGCTTGATCAAACAAACCGCTGGAATAGAGGGGCTTCGTTTCTCTCTTTGCAGCACAGTTTTTGAATCACAATTTAGAATGACCAAAGCTCTTAATAAAACAGGAAAATACCATAATATATTTTTGGCCTTTTTGATTGAGTTCATGTGTTGATCTCCTACTTAAAGGAAATATAGTAAAGTTGTTTGGTTAAAACAAGGTGTTTCATCTCCTTATTCCACTTCACTTGCAAATGACACTTGTCTCCATCATAATATTTTCCAGTTTTCTCTCAAAGGATTCATAACTTTTTTCTAATAATAATTTAAGAATCTTAGATTCTTAATTTAAGAATCTTTAAGTATATTTAATATTTCTGGTCCAAATTGCATAGTTAAAAAAAAAAAAAGCTTTTTCCGTATTTCTCAAAATGGGGATAACCCAAGTGTATTATTTTCTTAAGGAAATGGGGATAAAATTTCTATTGTCCAAACATGAATGGCAGCTTTTACTGCAGGAAATACAATTGCTTTGGGGGCAAATCAAAGTAGACAGTTCCAAAATGTTTGAATCAGCCCACATTACAGTACACTTTAATTTCATGCTCAAAGCAGGACATTGTTTCAAATTATAGACTTGAAATGGTTCAAAACCTAATGTTTTGCATACCTTATACTTGAGATTATATATTATATTTCATTGAATGAAATCTAATTATTTTAAATACTGAAACTTTGGATGGTCTTAGTAGTTTTGACATTGTTTATCTTAGCACAAATCAAAACAGGCTGTGTTTACTGCAGAAATTATTCAACATTTGATTAACAAAGATTGTTGGGTCCTAGGTTTATTTAATCCAATATAAGAAATGATAGAGCTTTTAGCTGTCCTTCAGGTTGTGGCCTTTCCAGATGTTAAATTGTAATTCAATTTAACATGCATTATGATTATAGTAGTTTGGATCTGCTGATATATTTTTCCATTCTATTTGGATTATGCCATACTGTACTCTGAGAAGTGTCGGAGTTCAATTTTTAAATTGTTATGGTTTTGTTTATCGAGTTTGGACATTTGAAAATTGTCATCCTGTATGCGATGATTTTGGAAAATTAAGTATCCAATATCTAATACGTTGTGCCTATGTGTCTACTTTTATCAGACTATATTTAGAATGATAAAATAAGTCATGCGAATTTAAGTCCTCGTCTAGTGACAAAATGTTCCACTATACATTATAATACAGTTTATCTTTTCTTCTAAACATCTCTTCTGTGTTTAATTTCCTGGCACATGTGCAAAAGGATTATTAGCTTTAGAATCTGATTGTGTCTTTCCTAATGCTTTAAACAAACAGCAACATTTTAGTTTGCCATGCAAATTCCTGTCAGTTATGCTGTGTTCAGTAAATTCCTCTATGTTAATGTTTATATCTCAATGAATGCAAAAGACAAAGCAATAGGAGTTAAAGTATTAATGTTTGTGGAAACATTTCAAAAGTATATAAAAAACTTGAAACTGATCTACTGTTAGTGTTCAATTAAATATACAGTCCATTTTTTATAATTCATGCTAGCGTAATGTTCTTTAAAAACTAAATCTGTTAACTAAGCCACCCAGAGTCATGCTCTTGTGAAATGGGCGCCATATAAATACAAAAAATTAAAAAAATAAAAACACAAAAATCTAATGTATTAGATTGTATTTGATTCAATGTATTTGAAATCATTATTATTATTTTTTTAAAAAATTAAAGGGATTCATTTCAATCCATAACTTCTTCCCTATGTTTTAAAAGAACAGAATTTCAAATGAATGTACCATAAAAATAGCTTATTTTTCTATTGTTTCTTATTGCAAAATAAAGTGGATTATATTTCCTTTAAAAAATATTTTAAATTGCATATGCCACTTGCTGTATCTTGTTCTGCAACAGAAAACTGCATTATAGAATACTCATATTCAGTTGGCAGAGCTTCTTTACAAGATACTCTCCTGATTATTATGTTATTTTACAACCAAGGGCATGAACCAATTTTTTTTGTCACCACAACTGGTGGTGGTGCTGGTGGTGATGATTTTAAAAAACATCTTTCCTTGCAAATCTAGTAATACTCTTCGTATATGTGAATGGGATTTTTTTGGAGAATAAGTTCTCTCTTAGCAGATAGGTGTCCAAGAAGGAATGCTCTAATAACATCATTGCATCTATGAGATTGTTTGTATTTGGAGTTTAATCAAATGAATATCTGAATAACCTAAAAAAGCTTGTTTTGATTCAGGTGTTTGTGATAGTTTGCCCCTTATTTGGAATCTGTCAAAGGACATTCCTGTGTTAGAAAGTGTCTTCTCCTCGAGAAACATCTTGTCTTTTCCACTCTACATCATATTGAAGGAAATAGACTATAAGGGAAAGGAAAAGAGGGTGAAGTTGCTTATCAGTAGTGAATCCGTGAACAGCAAGCACATTGATTTATCTTCCCTATTTCGATGAGATCTTTTGAATGTCTGTATTATTCAGTATTTGTTCCTACATATCGTGCCCTCTTTTTGTGGCCAGGCATCTCTGATTTTCTGGGCGCTTCCATTTATATCCTGCACTAATTCACGGGTTGGACATTAGAATAATTACTATATAATGATATTTTGACAGGCTTCTCTAATTTACCATTTTGAATTGAACGGAGCAGCCTTCAGGCTAAAGATTACATTTGGACAATTTTGTCAACAATAAAAGCTCAACAACACAAATGCTATCAAAGGGAAGATGGGTCATGTTCTGTAAGCTAATGGCATATTTGTCTTATGGCGAAATTGTTTTATTGAACAGTTATTATTGTTTAAAAAGCAGCCGAACAAATTGCCCTTTACATGATACAGTCTGGGCTGAAAGTAGAACTGAGCACCCTCATTCTATAAACAAATTCCTTCCACCACAGATGAGATATTTTCTAGCTTCATCCATGGCTGCCTTCATTCAATAACAGTAGAAAGATCAAACAATTGTTGAGATTATTTAGATTGGAGCAATTGGGGAAGGAGGTTTTAATACTTTGTCATTGTTCCAGTTCCCCAACAATTGATTTCTGATTAACTGTTCACTCTACATAACCGTGCAAAGCTCTCTTTGTCCTGTTGAGAGACTAAATTATGGATATAGCTAAACTATCAATCTTGCAACCCAGCTAGTTCCTGCATACCACAATTGAAATCTAGGTGCCAGTTTGGCGCTCTCCATCTCTCTCTCTCTACACACACAAACACACACACAGATAAAATACAAAATAAAAATCTAATATAATAATTATAGGCAAGTAGTTATTTGAGCCTGTTCTTTCTCTGCAAAACCTGGAAGTGTTTAGTGTAGTCAGAAGACATATCAAAATCTGTAAGCACTTACACATTTTTGGGGTCCTTAATGCTCTCTGAGCTTGATTATTTTCTTGCAGACATTACATTACATTACAACTAGGTAACATAATCAGTGCTAAAAGGGAGTGGGTTTGCTCTCATATACTAGGGTACCTGCCCTGAAGGTATATACCTGCCCTACCAGGTTGGATGTGGACATGATCCTGATTCCTTCCCTTAAATGTTACTATCTAGTGGGACCTAGGAAGTGCATCTTCTCCATAGCTGCCCCTGCCCTGGGGAAAGACAACATTCAACCTATTCCTAATTCTACTCTTATGGCAATATTCCTCTGTGGTTGACATAGCCCAACATTGCCAAATGTAAATTTTAATCTGGGTCTTCATAATCATATCCAACACTAGCACAGAATAACCCCAAGGCAGGGGTATGTTTCATTTACCTTTGCTACTGGTTTGCTCGCACGCGCGCCACTTCTGCGCTACACAGAAGCTTCTACGCATGCGCAGAGCGTATTTGATGACGTCAGGGCAGGTGGACAGAGCCTCCCATTGCTGCTGCTACCAGTTTTCCCAAACCAGGGTGAACCGGTAGCAATCGACCACTGCCCCAAAGGGATATATTTCCATTTTTGAACATAATACATGAATCATTATTACTGCTAAACGGGAATCGGGAATCAGATTTATACAGATATACCTATGCACGAAAACAGAGTGAGTAAAGAACATCTTCAAGGACCAAAAAGAGACAGGATGAACTAAAAGATATGCCATAATTAAGTGCAATACTGATATATAGTTTGGCTACAAGATCATTCAACCACTTTGCAATAAGAATGGCTGCACATCTTACCTATTTAAAAAAGAAGTACTAATCCATAGGAGAGAAAAGAATAGATCAGAAAAAGAGAGGAAAAGAGGAATGTCAGAAATATATTTTCAAGTGTGAAAATGAATGCTTTTAAGTTTGGTTGAACAAAAAGATTGTATTAGCATTACCTACCATTGTTCATCTCTGTCTAATTACTGTCAGTAACATCCTTTCAAGTTGTGAGATTAATAGGAAGAAATATCTAGATGGACTGAATATTTTTCTAAGACTCCACAGATTCTTTATTCTCCAGAAAAATATTTTGCATTAAAGTATAGCACCTTACAAATTGGTGTACAAATACTGTATCACAGTACTATTTTCCATGAGTTTATCTAAAAAGTTTAATTTTAGTTGTCTAGAGGAAATAAGAATAAAGCATATTTTAAGTCCAGCAGAATGTGATATTTTATAAATTAGCATATGCTGAACAAACATCCCTGTATGAATTTCAGATGCAGAATTTTATAGGGAATCTTTGGGATTAAATTCATTTTAGTTCTATTCCAGAAAAAGTTTTATACACTCATAAATTCTGAGAATTATGATTCTTCACTTATGTATACAGTGACACACAAAGCAGTTATTTAAAACTCAGGTTTATTCAAAACTGAAGTAAGTTTGACAGTCATCTATTAATACAGCATGCATTTTAAAAAAATATATAAAACATTTGGACAATGAAAATAAAAATGTTGATTGATGCATACAGTATTTTACAATATTACAGACAATTGAAGATTTAGAAGAAAATATGATAATGTGGCATACATAGTTTTCACTGACAGCCTGGTACTGGTGTCATAACTGTTATTTACAGAATCACTAATAGAACTCCTGATACGTCAACAGCTCTCATTCCTCTTCTGAAGATGCTGCTAACAGCAAGGTTCTTTACTAATTATATTTCCCCCCATAATACATTAATCTCCCAGGAGAAATGGCACACTGTGGTATAACAGTGACAGTAACATTTCATGTTTCAATATTGAGCCTAAACATTAGGCACCAGTACAAAGACATATAGTGTCTCCACTGATACCCTTCATGGATTTGACTCAGTGACACAAGATGAACTCCACTGATACAGACTAATTATATTAATCCACCAAATAAATTGGACATCTTCCATCGGTAAAAGAGAATGCTTTAGAATTTTCAAGGATGAACCTGAAATTTGATATCTTTAGTTTGTCTTCCTGCCATTATTTAAATTTTTCCTTCCTATTTGGTTGGTATCTATGTCATTTTTCTAGGAAGCTCTAAATCCTTAGTTTTTGCTTTGATACAATGGACTGCTTATTTTAAAAAATATCAATCCATATTATATATATTATATGGGAATATGAAGAAATCACTTAAATTGATAACAAAGAAAAGGTGGATAAAGTAAAATAGTCTGGGGAAAAATACAGCAAAAAGTTGCACAGTACAGTCATACATTTCTTGGTTTGTTCTACAGCACAAAGGAGTATTTCCAGCTGTTTGGATGTGTAAATGTAATGATTGTCCAAAATAGTCTACTTTGCTTTGATTTCCAGTGTCTTTGTTTCAAGGTCCATGTCTGTCAGACAGCAACAGAATAACTTCTGAACACACTGTGTAGTGGTAGCTGCAAGATAAAAAATAAAGTCACCATATTATAAAAATGATAATTACATCAGCATTACCGGAATTTCTTATGATGTAAAAGTCTTCATTTAACATGGCAACCTGCTTTTTATAACAAATTGGTTACTGACATTTGATATGAGATAGGGATACAAAATTTTTGGGAAGTTAAGGGAGAGATAGAATGAGGAGGATTGCATTATTTAAAAAAACAACAACAGGACAAGGTAAAGTCAAAAGATGAAGACCAAAATTTAATTTTATTCAATCTAATTTACATTAAACTTTAGCTACAGTTAAATTAACCAAATATAGTTGAAAAAATTATTCCCAGCTTTCTTTCCTTTTTTTCTTCTGTCTCATTAAAAGTTATAATTTAATGGAACTATTCTGAGGAACTATATACAAGGTTTGTGTGGAAGGATGTATGTGGTTCTAGGACCTTGGATGGTTGACTACCACATGCAGGGGTATCTGGCTGGAGATGTCAAAACATAAAGCTATTGTATCCCAAACTGAAGAAAATTCTTGGATGAGAAGGAAAATATTTTCAAGGTAAGAAGCTCAGTTGCCTTTTGAAAAGCACTTTTGGGAGAACCATGATCTGGATGATTGAGAATCTCCATAGACATAAAGCTATTGTGATAGATAGTCAAAGCATGTGGACTTCAACTGCATGGTTGAGGTTACCATTCTGACTATTTTGCTCTCTAAAAGAGATACCACTATCATTAGATGGATAAGAGTTAAAATAAATATAAGTTAATAGCTTGTGATTTTATCCATGTTAAGATTACTCCATCCATCTGTTTAAATCTTTAATATAGCATATGGATGATATAAATTTGCAAAATTGTAAATAAACTATGTAGTTTCTTACCAGAAAGCCAATGAAGATACCGAGGTCTCTTTTCTACTGGTAAATAAACTCCCAAAAAGTAAGCAGGAATCCCAGAGAGTGCAATGCCAATTCCAATAACAGAATTGATTGTATCACTATAAAGAGGCACTATAACAAGGAAAACTGTGCATATGCAATATACAATGGGAAAGAAGAGACTGAGCTGAAAATTAAAAAAAGATAATTCCAAGTTAAAGAAAGTGCTTCTGAAAAATGTTCTCATTACCACAACTCTCACAATTTCACGTAAGCTTTTCTATAATTGTGTTTCATATCCCAGAAGAAAATAATTGTACCCATGACAAAGAATATTTCTTAGTGCATGGTTTGAAATTCTCAAAAACATCAGTAACAAGAACAATATGATCTTCACTTTAATTCAGAATCCAGTTTAACAGATAAAAAGTAGATATCAGAAATATTTTGTTTGCGTCTCAAACTAAAGGACTCGTAATTGGGTTACATATCAGAACTGCAAAAATCTAGGCACGACTACCTAACAATTAAAACATTCAGAAAATGCTAGTTCTTTGTTGCCAGCCAGTGAATGTATGCATTTATGCAGCCTGAGGTTTTTTTTTGGTCCTATAAGCAAAAAGTCTGTGGTTTCATAAATGGAATTCTCCACAGAGACTTAATATAAAAATTAGAACTATATACTAATGGTTGCAATTTTAAGCTTTAATTCCCTTATGTACTTACTTTAATGGGCCTTGGTCTATCTGGCTGAATATGCCTTAAATATATTAATCCTGCAATGGATAGTCCGACAAAGAACCAATAGCTGAAACAGTAGTAATTTATCAGGAGAAAAACATCTTCCACAAGGAGATAAACCAAAGTCATTAAACCCTATCAGGAGATAAAAGAGAAAGAATGAAGTGTAAAGATAGAGGGGGAAAATAAATGTATGCTCTAAATCAGTGTTTCCAACTTTCAACAACCAAGTTCACAACTTTAAGATGTGTAGACTTCAACTTCCAGAATTCCACAGCCTGCTCTAAATGATTCTTAATCACTGATTTGTGTCAACTGATGCCTTACAGTTTCCCAATTTAGTCTCTCCATTGCTAACAACTTTAATCAGATAAAGTGCACCAATTGGAGGCTTCTTGTTGTGCTAGTTGCCCTTGAACTTGACAATGAAGGAAAATATGTGGTCCCAATCCCCAGCCAGCTGCTATATAGTTACATTTGGGAAGTTTCTTTATTTTTGTTGTTGCTGACGGTGGCCTGAGAAAGCCACCATCAGCAACATGGTCTTTTACACAACCCCAAAGACAGACCACTAAATCCAATCCAGCCTTCAAAACAGACATGAACTAGGTACTATTGTGACTGCTTGAACAATGCCTATATATTCAGTTTGTGAAAATCAATTGCTTGCATCAGTTCACATGAAATAAATATATGAATCTAGATTTCAAAATAAGCAAAACTTTCTTCTCTTATGCTTTATCATTACTTACATTAAAAACAAGAGCAGGTACAGGGGTGAAACATTTTATATGAATTAAGCTCAGGCTATCAGGGAGATGTCCTTCTCTAGCGCCAACATAAAAAAGTCTATCAAAAGTGGGAAAAAAGTATTAGTGTATAATTCTGTACATTCACAATAATATTGATGTAAATCATAGCATAACATAGATACTTCCTCCTCCTCCTCCTCCTCCCCAATTAAAATAATTTATAATTTTAATTTTGCTCTTCAGAGAATTCAGAGTAGAACATCTTTACATTTTTTTCCCTAATGAATTAGACTGAGTAAAAATGATTGGTGCAAAGTTACCTAATTTTTTTTATTGACTAGAGTTTTGGAACTGGATCTTCATAGATTAAGTCCAACATTTTATCCCCTGCTGTGCTCCTTGTGGTGAAGTGCTAATGGATGCAGTCTCCACACCATCCATAGGAAACTGCCCTTTGTAATTCCATTATGAAATTAATCATATGGAAATGTCTGTTAACATTATGTATACATTACCAGCAAGACATATTCCCTGAATTAGACAAAGACACAATGCAGGATAAGATAGTCTTTGTGTAAATAAAATATTAATTTGCCACTATCAAAACTAATAGATTGGAACTTCTTTGGGAAGCTGACATGCACTGCGCGCGATCCCATTGTGAACTGGTAGTAAAGATAAGTAGAACCCACCCCTGTAAACGACCTTTACGATCATATTATAAGCAACTGTGTTCTCTTCGCTGATGATATAAAACTATTCAATACCACCAACAATGCCTACAAAACCCTACAAAAAGACCTTGAATATCTATCAGAATGATCAAACAATTGGCAACTCCAAACCTCAACCAACAAATGTTCTGTCTTACATATTGGCAAAAAATAAAATAAAAATCAAAACACTAAATACAAGCTGGGTGGATACAACCTTGTAGATGATCCTCACTCTGTTAAGGACCTTGGAGTACTCATCTCAAATGATCTAAGTATCAGAGTCCACTGCAACAACATTGCCAAAAAAGCATTAAAAGTTGTTAACCTGATCTTGTGTAGCTTCTTCTCCGGTAATATTGAACTGCAAACCAGGGCATACAAAACTTTTGCTAGACCAATTCTTAAATACAGCTCATCTGTCTGGAACCTGCACTGCCAGGGCCGGATTTTCCTATAGGCTAACTAGGCTTCAGCCTAGGGCCTCAAAATCAAGAGGGGCCTACATTCAAATTGTTAGCAAAATTAAAATTACACTTTCACTATAGGTGAAAGGGCCTCATAAGTGGAATAGCCTAGGGCCTCTTTTCATCTAAATCCGGCCCTGCGCACTGCATATCGGACATTAATACAATTGAACGAGTCCAGAGATATTTCACGAGAGGAGTCCTCCACTGCTCTGCTTGCAACAGAATACCTTATGCCACCAGACTTGAAATTTTGGGATTAGACAATTTAGAACTTTGCCATCTTACCTAAGTGTAGCACATAAAATTATCTGCTATAATGTCCTACCTGTCAATGACTACTTCAGCTTCAACCACGACAATACACAAGCACACAATAGATACAAACTTATGGTAAACCGCGCCAAACTTGATTGCAGAAAATATGACTTCAGTAACAGAATGGTCAATGCCTGGAATGCACTACCTGACTCTGTGGTTTCTTCCCCAAACCCGCAAAACTTTAACCTTAGACTGTCTACTGTTGACCTCACCCCATTCCTAAGAGGTCTCTAAGGGACGTGCATAAGCACACCAGCGTGCCTACCATCCCTGTCCTAATGTTCCCTTTTATATGTATCCATTTCATGTATTCATAATTATGTTTATACTTATATCTGTTATCTAATACATGCTTGATGAAATAAATGAATGAATGAATGAATGAAATGAATGACTTGAGACCTCTCACAATTGCTCCAGACAGTTGCTGTTTGTGAAGAATTTGCAAGACAGCACTCTCTGGTCAGATACAAAGGACTTGCTCAAACCACGGTTGGTGCCTTCAAAAGGGCACTGGGTTGAAATAAGATTTTGGAATTAATTATAAGGATCCTTGTTGTTATCCTTTTAAAGATAGGATTTCAAAGCAACTTTAAAAGTTGGACACTAGAGGGAACCAGAAGGAAGAAAAAACAGTTTCAGCTTCATAGATATATTAATAGAAGGAACAGCTTTTACTGTCTTGTTCAAAGAAAATACATGGTTGCTTCTTGAGCCATTTCCAGGAATTAATGAATGAGCAGAAAGCATTATGGTATTATGGGGATATTAAAGACACACATTACCATAAATTTCTGGGCTGATAGTACAATAAATTTCTGTGGTATCTTGAAATTATGTCTCCTTAACCCAGTGTCCCCCAACAAATATATTGGTCTTCAATTACCACAAGTCTCAGCTAGCATGGCTGTTGGGGATGATGGAATTATCGAAGATATAGCACCTGATCCTTGTAACAGGCCTTTCCTAAAATGAGATTGAATTTTGCTACCATATTGATGTCTGATGGTTTGAGGAAAAGGAACGAGGAAGAGTAATCTCTTAAGAGAAAAAGAGTGATAACAAAATAAATTTTACTAAATAAGAATATGCTGTGCCACTTATTTGTTTGTCTGTCTGTCTGTTTGTTTGTTTATCAATCATTCCACAGACAATTTAATAAAATTTTGGTGCTTTTTCACTTATTCAGTAGACCACAGAGCACATGAGAAATGCTTAATTTTCACAGTAATTTCTCCAGTAATTTTCAGCCTATGTTGATTTCAATTAAATTCCAGAAGAGGATATGAACTCGCCTCCTCTTGGGCTTTTTGACTAGTGGTGCCTCCTACCCTTCATAGGTTGCTGAAAAACTCTTTCCCCTGAGGAAAATTCAAGAAAAGATCCACCCAGTTTCTTTTTCTAAAAAGTTTTAAAAGTTTCTTTTAAAAAAGCTCTTTATGCTCAGCATTACACTGCACAACAGAAACATTTATTAAGAATTGGCTACTGACTTATCAGCCCACTAGTACCCATTTCCTAGTGTCTCATACCTTGAAGCTGCAATAATTGATGAGTTTAATCCTCCATAACAAGACATTGCCACTGCAATAGGGATGATCCATTTAGCGTGGCTAAGAGCTTCATTACCAAATGTCTGCAATAGAAAAACAAAGAAGAAAAAGATTCATTCATCTAGTTTCCCTGTATCGGGGAAATTGACTGCATGAAAATGTAAGTTCTAGCATAAAATTATACTCAGTGAATTCTGACAACACCAACATCTTGATAGAGCTTTTGAATGTAGGTATATAACATGGACAACTAGATTTCTAGTGATTATGTAATAAAAGACAATAAAGCCAGAAAAAAAAATCTTGATGTGAGAAGATTTTTTTATAATCATACAAGAATTTTGTAAAGTCCCAAACTTCTTCTAGGTAGCGAAAGAAATAATCATCTACCGTATTTGCTCCTGCCCACCTAGCAGTTTTTTGCAGAAAGCATGCAAATGTGAGTAGATTAATAGTTACCACTTCATTGGGAAAGTAATAGCATTCCATGCACCTTTGACATATAGCCATGGTGGCCACATGAACACGAAAGATGTCTTTGGACAACACTGGCTACCTTGGCCAAGAAACAGAGATGAGCACCTTGTTCTAGAGTCATCCACAACTGAATGACCTTCACCCTTATTTGTTTTACAGAAACTTTCCTAACATGGTTCTCTCCTGAAGTGTTGAATCTACGTGGTCAAGAATTCCCAACTACATTGCAAATAATGTCTTCTTTTTATATAGGCTGGGAATTGTAGTCCAAACTGTATCTAGAGGTGACCAGGTCAAAGATGTGTTTCTAACAGTTCCATAAGATACATATATACTGTATATGGTACAGGGAAGAACAATCAACTTACAAAGGAGAATATTTGTAGCTCAGGGTTGAAATGAGTGGTCCTTGGTGATCTCAAAGCTTGGTTGTTTTCTTGCAAATGTTTCATTACCTAAACTACGTAATGTAATCAGTGTACTGATGATTTTACCTAGTTTGGGTATTGAAACATCTGCAAGAAAACAATCGAACTCAGAGAGCACCAAGGACCCGTCAATAATCAAAAACAAAGGAAGGAGAAAATTAACAATACTGAGTACTTATGTGCATTAAGTATGTTGTAGAAAATATAATTTGGTTCTACCACTTTAAATAAAAGCTTTCCCTGAGTGACAATGACAATTCTTACCAGGTAGGTATTCATACCTATTAAATAGAAAGTTGTTTTCAAGTGTGTTGTGACCAATAATAAAACATCCATTGACAAAAAACAAACCAGAGAGTGTGCTTATCAGTTCCTCCAGCCCTTGAGGAGGATTCCTATCCTTCTGTTGTTGTTATGGTTGTCCTGGACAGATGGATAGCCAAACTTCGATACAGCACACCATTCATTTTATAAGTATACTTATGGGTCTCATGTGGAACCCAGAATCATTCTTAGGATGACAATGATATCTATTAAAATTTTGTTTTGCAACAGGTCAGCTGTAAATTTTAATTATTTTGTAAATAAGATAATGTATTATTTAATATCATTGCAATAATGTACATAAAAATGGGGAAAAAATGAACCAAGTTTATGGAACCTAGTGGGAACCTATTGGCAACATACTGATGATTCTTGATATAGAGTTGATATTTCTGTTCTGCTTTCTACCAGTATTCCACTTTAGTGTTCGAAGGTCAGATTGACCATGCTGTAATTCGAAAGAGATGTTTTTGAATCAACATTGGATTTGAGTGTTGGATGAGAAGCAACAATTCATGGGAAAGGAGTCCTGTGTCTCCTTCTATTTATGTCATTTGTTTAAGGTCTATGGAACTTACTGCTCTAAGTAAAGTGACCCAAGGGTCGAAGTATTCCCAAAGAAGATCATTTGATAGCTTCCAAAACATGGATTGCTCCTTCAGAATAATAACTCACTTTAAAAGTAAGACTCAGACTTGCTAATTCAGAATCAAGAGGTTATATTTGCAATGCAGTGATAATGTTACTTAGTGATAATTTCTAACAACTTCCTGTCTAATTCCCAGAGCCTTAGTTCTTAACTATTGCTCTTCTACACGTTCTGACTAATTTGTCTATCTCTATTTTTGTCCCTTAATCACTGATAAAAATGTCTAATTTTGTTTCTAAGCTCTCAAACTTCAAAGATTGCAAAATATATGCAAATATATCTCATTTCCATATTTACTATCTTTTAGTTCAGAATTATACTCATAATAAATTCCATCACTTGAAAACAAGAAGGCATTGCTATATCCATAAATTGCCATCTCATAAATCTTTAAAAAAACAGGCAACCAATGAATTGCATGCAGCTCTGAGCATCCAGCAAAACCTAAAATTCATTAGCAAAATGATTGCATTTTGCTTGTAATATTTCAGACCATGGGGGAGGGGAATGTTCAGTTTACATGAAAATAATGGTTTGTTTACCAGGTGATTTTTGCTTAGATTTGCACCCTTAAACAATTGCAATACCTCTCCTATCTCCAATGGGCAAAAAAAAAAATTCAGTCATCTTGTTCTACTGATACTGAAAAATTACTAAATTATCTGGCTTTTCCGGAGCTTGAAGTTTTCTTCTGCAAATATTGCTTCTTGTGACAAAGCATCTAAGAAAATGAGCTGATACTAAACCTAATATATATTTCTATGGATAAAAATCTAAAAGATTACTAAAATTTAAAATCAGCAAAGAGTGTAATTGGTTTAGTCACCTGCTGTCCCTACCCAACATAGATTTCCCATAGCAGTAGGAAATTCTACAAAGGAATTTGAACACATGAGAAGTTTGGTTCAGAAGCACCTGTAAAACATATGGGTCTGATGAAAATAATGCTGTGCCATTTCACCCTGTGCTTTTGTATGTGCCTCATGACATCATACACAGGTCCCAAAGGGATGGTGTTGTGGTACAATATGACAGCACTGTTTTTTGTTATTTTGATGAAAGAGGCACTGTGTTTGGACTGCATGAAAGGCAAGTGGTAAGAATAATATGTTTATTACTCAGGTCATTCTCCAGATGCATTGAAATTCTTGGAGTTGCAATTCAATACCTGTAGATTTCCTGAGATTAGAGAAGGCTGCCCATCAGATGCACCCAACAATTTATAATGCACATACCACGGCCACGGCATCACTTGCTAAGAGAGCAGTCATGTCCAACACGACATAGTAGGCCACATTGGTCAGCAAGTAAATAAGAGTCACTATAGGCATTGATATTGCAATGGAAAGTGGAAGGTTTCTGAAGAAAGAAAAACAAACAAACAAACAAACAAACAGCAGAATACGTTAAATGGACCTGAATTAAGGATAAATCCAAAGGAATAAAGCAAGTATTAATACAGCGGTTTGTATAGAAAAGTATCTTGCTATATTACTGACCTTACATATATGTACATGTAAAAAATCATGTCAGATGCAAAAAGAGGAGGAAGAGCTATATTTATCCAGAACAAACATATACCTTTCTGGGTTTTTCATTTCTTCAGTGACAAAATTCAATGTATCCCATCCAGAGTAGGAAAAGAGGGCAGAATAAAGAGCAAGTGCAACAAATCCTGCATTTGTTGTGGAACCTTCAAATGGTTCCTTGAGGTTGTCAGTTTTTCCTGTGGAAACACCAGAAGTTTCAGGTTTTGTTTAAATTTAGGCATATAGGCACTTTATACATATTCAGGTAAAAACAGAGCAGAACTGAAATATTCACTGCACAAAAATCATGGTAACATTTTCCCTTTCCATAACTTAATTTGTAGTTGGTTATATTGCTTGTAAATTCTTTTTATCCTTCTGGGAAGGAAGTCTGTTCATACCAGCTTTCTGGCATCAGAGGAGAAAAGTGACAAAAGATCGTTATTTAGTTATGTGAGCAAAGATACACCGCTTGGAAGCAAGTTCTATACGATGACACGTCCTTCCAAGAATTTTCTTTAGTGGAGTTACTTTGCCCCCATTAGATTTAAAAAGAAAAATGAACTCAGAGCAGCTCCCTGTTATAAAATATAAAATAAAAACTTGCAAAAACTTGGATTGCTCAGTAGTTACCTGCTCTAGTAATTATCTGCTGGCAGTACATGGTTAAAGGTGCATTTGGAAATAATGATGACTAAGATTTTGACACATTACAAAAAATGGATTTCAAGAAGGATGGGATGCTGATAAAGGTTGTCTTATCCAGTCTTAAAAACGGAATTATTTTGGTGTTTCCTAGTCTACAGCCATAGGAATAATTACATAATATAATTTATTACATTATCTGATCTGCATGTCCAATATGCAGATCAGAGGTTCATGACCCTAGAAATTACTGCAGATGGATCAAAATATTTTTTTTTCCTGCATAACAGGAATAGATCCAGGGGTGAAATGCTCCCGGTTTGGACCGGATCGCCCAATCCGTCGCCCGGTGATGGAGGCGGGTGGTTTGGAGAGCCAGTAGCAAAAATCCCTGCCCTCCCCCACATGCCCAGCTGAGCCTCACAATCATCAGAGGCTTTTTTTTTTACTTTTAAAAGCATTTTTTCTACAACCTCTTCGGCGGAAAAAAATGCTTTTAAAAATAAAAAAAAAGCCTCTGATGATTGCGCAGCTCAGCTGGGATCGTCAAAGGCTTTTAAAAGAAAAAAACCCTTTTTTTCTTTTAAATGCCTCTGACGATCCAAGCTGATTTGCCTGATCAGCAGAGGCTTTTTTAAAAACTCAGCTTGGATCATCAGAGGCATTTAAAAGAAAAAAACCCTTTTTTAAAAAGCCTCTGCCGATCAGGCAACTCAGCTGGAATCATCAGAGCCTTTTGAAAGCATTTTTTACAACCTCTTTGCTGAAGAGGTTGTAGAAAAAATGCTTTTAAAAGTAAAAAAAAAATTGGCCATGCCCACCCAGTCACATTACCCCCGCCCACCAAGTCACACCCACAGAATCGGTAGTAACAAATTTTAGATTTCACCCCTGAATAGATCATGTCAAATACACACACACACACACACACACACACACACACTTACACACACATACTCACACCCTTTCACATACACACTCACACCCACACACACTCATACCATAGAGCCAAAAAGTAAAAACTGATTTAAAATCAATGTTTGCCTCTATCTACTATTTACTTTGCCATATTTATAACAATAAGTTCATTCTTACCTTGAGTAACTTTATAAAGGCCCACAGCTATGACCATGATAAGAGCCATCACTTTTGCGTATGTGAAAATGTCTTGTACTCGGGTTCCCCACTTCACATTGACACAATTAATAAAAGTCAGGGAGCCTTACAAAATAAATAGGAAACAAACATAATAAACTTTGTTAGAATACAAAATTCTAACAAATTTGTTAGAATTTAATTAGAATACAAAAGCTATTTGAAATATCTCTTTTGAACAGCCTGGCTGTTTTGTTTTTCAAAAGTGTAGGTGCATGTATTATAGAACTACAGGTAGGCCTTGTTTAGTGACCATATTTGGGATCAGTAACTTGGTTGTTAAGCAGAGCTGTTGCTAAATAAAATTACAATTGTGCCTATGACCATATTTCAGCTTCTTTTTTTTTTTTTTGCTTTATAGACCTTTGTAAGTGCAGGGATTGGTCATAAACTGTGAACAGTCACTTACGTCACTTAAAGAGGCAATTGCTAAACCAGGACTAGTTGTAAAGGTGAACGCCCAATGCAGACCAAAAACAAATTTGCAAGCAGGATATAAATAAATGAGTCCATATCTTTCCTCCATATTCCTTCAGTTGGAGGCAGAAACCAAAAGAACTGGAACAACATCAGCTATTCTTTAAAGAAAATATGATTTATATTTGATGGATAATGGTATAATTTCCAAGTAAGTTTAACCAGATTTGCCAGTTTTAGGATGGAAAGAATTTGTCAGTCAGATCACATGAGTAAACCATGAAGAAATGCCATCCTAAACCTCCTCTTATTTCGCCATCGGGCTGATTAAGAGAAATTGTGAGGATTTGTTACAATACTGCACATACTTTCAGAGAAATAAATCACACAGTGCTATGATTTTCAGTAAATGTTGGCATGATTGCACAATTGTTTGAATTCCTTCCTCAGATATTTAACTTATATGGGCTTGGCAAACCTTTCTGTTTCGTTTCAGTTTCCCATTTTTAAAGAGCAGAAATGCAAATGTTATTAGAGGGGTATTGAGACGGTGAAAAGAAGTTCAGTTTCAGTTATGTGCTGATTATATATATATATAATAATATAAAAATATGACCATTTTTAGATGCAAGGCCAATAATAATGAATTGTGAATTTGCTGCTCAAAATAGCTGGAAGCCACCAGATCGCCATCATCTAGACCAGGGATCTCCAACCTTGACAACTTTATGACTTGTGGAAGTTACAAGTCGTAAAGTTGCCAAGGTTGGAGGCCCCTGATCTAGATTGCATGTGCAAGGTTATAATGTTGGGTTAAAGGACAAAAGGGGTAGTCTCAAATTATTTTTAGATACAGTTAGTCCAATATAATACTACTTGATAATTTCTAACATGAAATAATTGGTTCACATTCCAGGGCAGCATATTTAACTCTCACACATGGAGCTAAATAGTTGGCCTATGTATTTTGGATCTTGCCCATTCTAAATAATAATGTAATTGGTGATTTACTAGATTAGCCAATGCCTTTGAATTCCAGTTTTCTGTTCTGTTTGGTTTTATCACATATGAAATCAATAATCAAGATCTAAAGAGGACATTCTGCCTCCCAAGCTGATCGGGAAGAAATGGAGATTTTACAGTATCCTTCCCCTGCCATGCCCACCAAGCCACGCCCACCAAGCCACGCCACACCCACCAAGCCACACCCACAGAACCGGTAGTAAAAAAATTTGAAACCCACCACTGGGACATTCCCAATGAAAACCAAAATCTAAAATCCCCTGCATACAGACTCTTCCCTCTCTGGTAGTTAACAGGAAACTATACAAAAACCTTTCATATTTAACAGCTTTCATCTTCAAATCAAGTCTACTAAGCTAATAAGAATTTAGAAAGTTCTTCTGATAAAATGGCAGATTCTGGAATTTATTTGGCTCACTGTTGTTCTGGAAAATGAATAAAACGTATTACATTCTAAGACTGCACTATATAACAAATTATTGCAAGGACCAAGTAAAATTTTACTTACAGATGCAGGCTGCTGCAATCAACCTAACTGCTCCATAGGGTGGCTCACAAAATGGAAATATTGGCTGCACAATATAATTAGCAAAAGTAATCGCTATGACTGCCTGAGTGGTAGGTTCAATGATCAACAAGGAAGACCATAGTCTGATAAATGCTATAAATCCTCCAAAAGCTTCTAGAATATAGGCATAGCTTGCTCCTGATTTAAGTATGGATGTCCCCAGTTCAGCATAACATAATGCCCCAAACAAAGAGAAGACCCCACCAAGGGCCCAGAGGAGAAGCGCAAGTCCATACGAGCCGCTGTACATCAGCACACCCTTGGGTGATACAAATATTCCTGATCCAATCATGTTCCCTACAATTAAAGAAATGCCGTTGAGCAAGGTGATTTCTTGTTTCATTTGCATTTTTTCCTTCTTGTTCTCTGCCACTGAGTCCAACTCCTGTAATTTATTCTTGGATTTATGTTTTTTATTGCAACATGTTGTCCAGGGACCCGTCATCTTCAGTTAATCATTACCTGGAAATAAGAAGGAGAGAATGTTTTGTCTGGGGGAAAAAATGTGGAAACAATGAATAGTTATACTATAACACTTTAATTTCATGGAGGTTCATTTCTGGTGTCTCTAGGCCAGGAGTTTTCAAATATGTTTAAACCATTAAATATGTTAGTTGATAATAATAATCACCACCATCATCTAGAACCCTAATCAAAACTCTTGTAATTAAAAAAATGGCTGCATTCAAGTGAATTCTTTGTTTATTTCTTTAGTCTTTCACAGAATCCCATCACATTTTCACCCAAGTCTAAGACTACAACCTCTGGTAATCCAGGGGTTTTCCTACACATAACTGCCCCTCATTGCAGGTACACCTGCAATGCACTTGTTTTATAAAATAAGAGTGCTTTGCTTGGATAGCAGACAGGAGAAGAAAGAAAACATTAAGTCAAAAATTCATGATTAGAAGAGGTATTTGTCTTTGCAGAAAACTCTTCATAATAAAGTTATGTTTTTATGGTTCATGAAAAGCAGACTTTGAAACACTGATTCCAGACCTTTCCTAGGTAAAAACAAAAGTTTAATGGCTTTGATTGGAAATTTAAAATACTAGTAAATACATAGTACATAGTATTAGTGTGATTAATTATTACTAGAAGCCTAAGCAGTGATAGGCACCACATAAAGTTTAACTATTAAAGGTAGTCCTTGACTTACGACCACAATTGAGCCCAGAATTTATGTTGCTAAGTGAGAAATTTGTTAAGTGAGTTTTGCCCCATTTTACGACTTTTCTTGCCACATTTGTTAAGTGAATCATTGCAGTTGTTAATTTAATAACATGGTTGTTAAGTGAATCCAGATTCCCCATTGACTTTGCTTGTCAGAAGGTCGCAAAAGGTGATCACATGACCCCAAGACATTGCAACCGTCATAAATATGAACCAATTGTCAAGCATCCGAATATAAATCATGTGACCATAGGGATGGTACAACGGTCATAAGTGTAAAAAATGGTCATAAGTCACTTTTTTTCAGTGCTGTTGTAACTTCGAACAGTCACAAAATGAACTGTTGAAAGTTGAGAACTACCTTTACTTTGTATAATACACATGGAAACTTAATTTGGAGAACTTTCGTTTGAGAGCACTGTATGTTAAAACCATAGAAGGAACTATCCAAGATTTGACTCAATATTTTTTGAAGGCTAATATGGTATTCTGCATGCATTTCTACATGCAGAATACTACTAGTGGGATAATTGATTTGTTTCAGTGTTGCTAAAGTGGATCAGAACAGTTCCTGGAAAATTTTGACCAGTCACTGTCTTTCAGGCAACCCACATGATTGGGAATTAGAAGATATGAGCCAGAGAAGGCACTTTAAGCTCTCAAACAAAAGGTAGAATCTCAATGCAATTGGAAGTCACTTTTTCTTAGCTCACAATGTCAGGCTTGAGTAATAGGTCAGTCAGTCAGTCAATTCCTGTTGCCTCCAATGGATCAACACTTGGTTGATCTGGGGAAAAAAAACATACCCTGCACTTGTAAGAAAACACTAAGAAGAAAAAAATGAGGTTTTTTTGTTATAACATCTGAGGAAACCCTATCAGATTCTGGAGCATCAAAAATTATCTCCTCAAATCTGTCTTCCAACTTCCCAGCTTCAGCCACGTGAGGTAGCCATCTAATATTATTAACTGTTTTTATTATAGTACTTATATATAATTTTTAAGTTTTATGTCTATTTGTACACCATTTAGAGTCGTTCTGTGAGTGAGATGGGGGGTTTCTAAATGGGATAAATAAATGAAATAAGCATGGCCTTGGAGTTAATCTCCACTTCCTCCACTTCTCTTCCTATTACACAACATAAAGTATCTTCTTTCAGCCAATGAAAACACTGAATAACCTCAGCTATCACAGCTTTTTTTTTTCATATTGAGCATGAATATAGCTGGCCCATAGACATTTTCTAATTCATGCATGTCATACTTTATGCATTCCAGCTTTCCTTTGACCCAAGAGATTATAATTGGATTCTTATAATAACCCACAATGCGATTTGGTTTAGCATCTTTTGTGAATAAAGTCAATGAAGCTTGTTGAGAAATCATGATTAAAATAAGTGAGACTAACATGACTTAAAATGTGAGACCAGCTATATTATGTCAAATTGATAGCCAAAATTTCTAGCCTGCCACAAGTAACCCATAGTATGAAACTGTAGTTTCTTTATTTATTTTGATATTAGTGTATTACAACAAACAAGCTCCACCATACAGAGATTAACTCTACGTTTTACTGGCAGCAATAACTCTACTCCTGAATGTTCACATTTGCCTTAATGACAAAAAAATAGCTAAGAATCAACATAGACCTTCACAGATTTCCTCTGCTAAAATGAAGAAACCAAGATATTAAAGATCTTGGAAGAATGAAGCTAAAGCTATGTATAGAGAAGTCATTCCAGGTTGACTGTCAGCAGGGACAGGGGATCAATTTGTTCAGTTCATATTTGAACATGAACATAACACATTTTTAAACTAATAAAATTCTAATTATTCCCCACTTGTCTCCTGATTCCAAATTTTGCATCCACCATTTTTTTAAAAAAATGCAATTAGGGTAAATCAATAGGAGAGAATATATATAGCTCAGGGTTGAACTGAATCTTGCAGACATTTCATTAACCAATTAGGTAACATCATCAATGTGAGTGAGTATAGGATTTGCTCTTTGTTTAGGGAAAGTATATATTAGGGGAAAGTCTGCACAAAACTATTTTCAATCTTGTTTTCCTTCTTTGCATGCCATCCTCTATACATTTGGATTCAAAGAAAATTCAGATAATTCTTTAAAATCTAATGTATTGAAAATGTGGTGGGATACTTTCTTTCAAGTCAGGCTATTGTTTGTCAGAATAATTACCTTATTATTACAAAAACAACCAAAGAAAGTCTATTGAAATGTATGCCCTATTTTGTAGGGCATATTACTTTGCTCATTTTTCTTGACAAACACCCAAAAAAATTAAGCAGCACAGTAAAAATCAGGCGTACAGTACTTGAGCCCATTAGATTATATTCTTCGGGGGGCGGGGGCGTGCAAGGAGAAAAGTAAGAAAATAAAATTATTTAGTGATGGTGATGATGATGTGTTTATTTGATGGGTGGCTTGATGAAATGATGGGTATAAACTGGGGCAGAATGATCTGTCCAAAAATGTGAAGCATCTTTTCTAAATGACTATTAAAAGCTTAAACCAATAGCAATCTTTTTTTCATTCACAAAAAGTTTATAATGTGAACTAGCAATATCATTTGGTGTAACTGTATCACAGTTCAACCTTCCTTTAGTATTACTTTGCATTTTGTAATTATTACTTCAGTAAATATGCAGAATGATTCTAAAGTGCAAAAGAAATTATTTTAAAAAATAATTGTGGTAGAGGAAAAATTGAAAAAAGTAAGACCAAGGGAAGTGGATTTATGTTGTGGATGAAGATACATAATATTAATAAGAAATTAATAAATGGGGTCCTATTCTTTGTAACAGAATCTATATAGATTTTTGTTGAATCAAGAAAGCACCCTTTCATGTGAAAGGGACTGTAGTCCACAAAAAAATTATATAATAATTTTGTTCATATTGAGGGTATATCACAGGTTTGTGACTCTACCTTGATCTTCCACTTTTCACTATCGTTACTACTTCAGTTGACGATTGAGCCAGAACTCAGTTTAAATTCTGTCTTCTCTTATCTCTTTGGTTCTCTTTCTTCTTTCATTCCTCTGGGTAGGGCCTTCTTTCTCTTCTCTACTCCCGGTTCCTGGTCTGGTGAAGTTGATATTGCTTACTGTTGGTGACCAGAAAGAGAGTATGTAGACTAGAAGTAGATCTCTATTTGTTTTGGAGTTCAACTCCTATAAGCCTTGGACAGTATGTCCAGTGACAACAAACTATGAGAATTACATCAGAGGAACATTTGTTTATCTACTTTTACAGTACTGGATGAGCTCATGGACAGTTAAATAGATTTACAATACTAAACCGCCTGGCTGTTATGGTTTTCATCAAAACATTACTTTCAAAACAAATCTTAATCTTAGGAAAACTTTCCTAAGAAATAGCATATATCGCCCTAAGATTTTTCATCTAAAACAAAGTACTTGTTCGAATTCACAGCGGTGTATCTATAAATATTTGTTAGCTTGCTCGTTGTGTTTTTTATGAATTGGCAATGAAACCTATGCAAAGTTCATTTGAGTTGACCACCTCTTGCCTACTTAAAGTAATATCTTCAGAAACAAATGGAGGTAAGTCATCAGTTAGGGGTTTGTTGCTTTTGACATTTCACTTAGGTGAGATGCCTATGTATACCAATGAAATAAAACACTCTTAAATAATGTCTCATATAATAGAAATGCCTTTACTACTATAGTTGGTGAATAATTAATGGGTAGAAAAAATAGCTATACTAAACCATGCATGACATCAAATATAGCAGACCTTAGTATACAATATAGCTATTGAGTTTGATGAAAAATAAGCAGTAAGAGAAGCGTTTGAATGGATGATGCAATTTCATATGCAGTGTCCTAATATTTCCTAGCGTCACACACCATGTTTCTGCTTATCTACAATTTTGGAAAAGTTCCTGTTTCACTTTCTCTAACTTGGCACTTACCAGATCCATAGGACTACAACACATACTGATGGGGTCGAATGGAAGCTGTAGTCCCAAGTATCTGGAAAGGGCTAGTTAAGACAGTATATTTCCCAATGAACATTTTTTTAAGTGTAATCTGAACAACAAGATCCTCGTCCTTTGCTTTACCCTCTCGATGGCCCCTTTCTAACAACTGAAAATATCAAAAGGAAAAGTCATTCCTACCTGAAATTAGTCAGTAAGGGTAAAAAGGAGTAATACTGAGGCTCACCCATGAACGATATCTTCCTTACTTTAGAGGGAAAGCTGCTGTAACTTCAGAAACGGAATGATGATCTCACTCTAAGTAAGCAACAGAGCAAAACAGCTGCCTGATGCAGAGTGGAAACTGATATGAATATGAATAGCCTCTTCGCTTTTTCTCTTCCCCCTTCTCTGTGCTGCTATTTGAGCAGGAAATCCACAATGAGCCGCTGCAACAACAACCAATAAAATAAACTCTCTTCCACTAAACAGCTCAAATGTACTAATGAACCGTAACTGTTGATGTTACAGCCAAGCTTTAGTTTCTGTAGATATTGCAGGAGAACTGTGTCAGTCTATGGTAGCCATAAAAAGAATCCTAGGAATGTAGAACACAACAAAAGGAATCTAGTAGCCCCTTTTCAGACTACTAAATTTCATTAAAAGTCATAAGGCTCGTGAAAAAAATGCTGAAATGGGGCTACCAGACTCCTGTTGTGTTCAGAATATCTCACAAATGTACTGTACTTGCTAAAAATAAAAGAATTCAACAGGATGTGAGCTCATTTTAAGAGAGACTTTGCTTTATGTGGTCAGGGATCGGCTCCACATTCATAGGATTTTTAGTTGTTCCTTTGATTTCAGTGTAAAATGGGTGATTTTAAATATTTTATACAACAGTGCTTCCTAAACCTTCTCCTTCATACCCCTAAACTACTTATCAGAAAGTCCTTTTAACCACTTATCAGAAAACCCTTATTTAAATATCCCTGTTGTGATTGGCTGATGGATTCATGTATCATTACCCAAAGAAAAATCACTTTTATCCATTTTTTTTAATCCAATTTACCCAGGTTTGAAAATAAATGTTAAGGAGGGTGTAAACATAAACCAACTTGTTTTATGAGCAAGGAGTAAAATTAAGGCTAGATGGAAGTATGAGCAGAAAGGAATTCAATCATGAGTCACTAATTCAGAGTCAAAAATCAGCCAAGCCAGAAAAAAAGATCAACAGTAAACCAATCTCATGACATAATAAGTCAGGGATCACAGGGGAAGATATTACAATGAACGTATAACATTCTGATTGGAATATCTCTGTTGATTTCAGTGGGAATCCATAAAGATGTAATTTATAGCATTATTAACTCAAAGAATTGTCAGCTATGTATTTACATAGATAAACCTGTTTAAAATAGAAGTGGAATTGGCAATGAGTAAAGGTTCTGTTTGCCTTCTTCATTTCTGTGCTAATTTCAGGGAAGCGTACCTGTCTAAAGCAATCTTTATATACTTCAAAGAGTCTACCTGAATGTCTAACTTTCTGAATCCAAAGAGAAAAATAAAAGTTCATCCTAAGGTGGGTTCAACAGTTTGCTGGCAACTTTACAGTTTGATGCTGTGATAGACGTCTGGTTTGTGATCTCTACATATTATAGCTGTTATGAAAACTAATGAAAACTGTTATGTACCCAGTATTTGATTTTACTACTCTGTTCAACTGTACTTATTTTTAGGATTTTCCCCCTCATAACAGTCTATTAACTGTCTTGAACTCTGTTATAAAGACCAACTATTAATCTTTGTTTAGATATTTCAAAAATGATATCATATCCTGCCTCTTTTCTCAGGGCTAAACATCTAATTTCTTCATTGCTCCTTGTAAAACTTAGTTTCCAATAGATTCATTATCTTCATTGTCTTTCTTTGAATCTTTCTTAAATATGTTTACCAGAACTGGACACAAATGTGTGGTTTATTCTAAACAAAAACAGAATATAGTGGAATGTTAATTCTTTTTAATATCAACAGGTAAAACAACCACCTTAGAATTGACAATTAAGGTACTGAAGTGGTGAATAGCTTTTTACTTTTTAGGATTGACAATCAACAGTAAAGCCCAGTAGACAAGAAATATATCACAGATTAGCTTTTGATAAAACAGAAATGAAGTCTTGGAAAAAATATCTAGATGTTCTGATTTAAAAATTGTGCAGGTAATGGTTTTCCATGTAATACTCTATGGAAATGAAAGTTTAATTTTAGAGAAACAGTTAGAAAAAGTTCTGACTAGCCTTGATGATGTTATGTAGTTTGGGTAATGAAGGTATATAGATCTACTAATACTGAATGTATAAAAAGGCACAGAGGATTTGTTGGTTAGTGTGATTCCTTGGATGTTATGGTTGTGTTCCATTTATACAGCCAGGGTCTGAAACAGCATTTGTGTAGAATTATTAGGGTTTTTCGTCCCATGCTCCTAACTATGGTGAAAAGGTACCCCACTATGTCCTTATAATGATTCTATTTCAGCTCCAGTTAACAGTGGAAGCAACTTACATTTAACTTTAGCTGATCCATTTTAGCTGATTACTTCTTCTTTTGGCTGTCAATATGATGTGGGATGTTTTGACAATAATATGGTTGATTATATGGTCAGTGGCTGGGATCTATCCAGCACTATTGACAAATTTGGGCCATTGTGGGCATATCCTTTCCATTTAGTCCCTTGGCACCATTTCCCAGGACTATTTATTTGAGCAGCAGGAGAATAGCTGACAAAGCACTGAGGTGGCAAATCAGAATGACTAGCATATGAACCTATATTCTCATTCATGATGCCACTAAAGCATTTCACATCAAAAATTATTTGCCCAGTTTCCTTCATTCCATTCCATAACTCCATCCTCATAACAAGAAGAGCTTTGATTGTACTTACTAGTTATTTCCCCTCCCCTACTTGTTAACACTTGGTTCATTTCTACCACCCAGTTCATATATCTCAACAGTGTTGAGTCAAAACAGGAAAGAAGGGAAAATTGCTTCAACCTTGCTAGGATTAGAAAGTCAGAAAGATTCTAACTGTTGTAGTGATGATGGAACAGTCACTGTTTCATCTTCCCAATGAATGTGTCTTATTGGAGAGGAAGCAGCCTGGTGCTTCTGAGTTTTTTGGACTGAATGTCCTTCAGGTGTTGTACCCAGTGACAAGGAATTGTGAGAGTTGCAATCCAGAATACCTTGAGTGTACCAGCTTACCTATCCCTGCCTTTTGGTGAAAAATGCAGTCAGCAATTTTATGTAAGGTTAGGAGGGATAATGTGCAAGATTAGGGAGTGGGTCTTCTTTAGTATCTGGTACCCATAGTTGATTAATACTAATCTTGCTGATATCAAAATATCACTTGTCTTCATTTCTCATGGAATTAATTCTTCCTAGCTTCATCCCAATGTCCCCAGGTGTGTAGAGATCACCCTTTAGATGCTATTTGAAGGTTCTTTCAAATTAATTCAGATCAACCACAACAGGTAAAGAAAAGACTTACCGCACATCCACTGACTAGATGTTACTCACAGTCATATAGTCCCTTATTTAGAGCGTGCTTGTTGGCATCCAGAAGCAAAGTACACAACAGCCAAAGAAGCTGAGTAGAAAAACAGTCCCTGTGGAGTGTCTTGTGAGCTGCAGTTTAAGAAGTTAATGAATGCTGGAAAACTGTGAGGCAGTCAAAACAAACCAGCCAGAGTCAAGGAATGCATTTGTGTCCCTAAAGTCAAAGAGCAACTGGAAGTAGAGTAGCCATGGGGATATGACCTAAGTCAGTCAGGCCCTCCCTTGTTTTTATTCTCAGCATCTGCTAGTTATATTCCGACTCTTGCTTTCTCCAGTTCTTCTCCCTCCCTTCCCACTCTTTCCACATACCCGAATTGCTTGGGATTTTTTTTTAATAGAAACTAGTCCTAGAAGAATGCATTTGAAGAGTAAATATTTGGATGTAAGGAGCTTTGGTGCTTTGGTTTCCCACAAAGGTTCAAGGTTCAAAAGGTTTTTCATAAACCTGAATATTGGCCTCTATTCAACAATATGCACACCTGAATGGCAAGAAATGTAAGATTATGTTCTAGGTAGGAAAACCGAGCCAAAACACAGATACAGAGGTACATGATAGGAAGTATGTGGCTTAGGACTAATACTGGTGAGAAGGATCTGGATGTCCTGATAGATCACAGATTAAGCATAAAGCAACAGTGTGCTGCAGCTACCAAAAGAGCCAGCAGGATCTTGAGCAAGATCAGCAGAGATATAACGCCAAGGACATTGTTCCATTGCACTAGTTAGGCTTCACCTAGAATTCAGTACATCCAGTTTTGGACAGCACAAAAGCAATAGTAATAGCACTTAGATTTATATACTGCTCCATAGTGCTTTTATAGCACTCTCTGAGCAGTTTGCAACGTCAGCATATTGCCCCCAACAATCTGGGTCCTCATTTTATTTATTTATTTATTTATTTATTCATTCATTCATTCATTCATTCATTCATTCATTCATTCATTCATTCATTCATTCATTTATTTATTTATTTATTTATTTATTTGTCCAATTTATATGCTGCTCTTCTCCGAAGACTCAGGGCAGCTTACAATGCATTATAGCAATAGCCTGCATACTTTGTTTATATATACCTACTTATTAGGGCTTTCGGCCCCCTCTAAGTGGTATTGTTCTATACAAAGTTGGCTTATTGCCCCCACAATCCGGGTCCTCAATTTACCTACCTCGAAAGGATGGAAGGCTGAGTCAACCTTGAGCCTGGTGAGATTCGAACTTGCACTAATTGCAGGCAGCTGGCAGCTAAATGCTAGCACTTAACAGCACTTTAGTCCGCTGCATCACCGAGGCTCTTTTCCCAACCTCAGAAGGATGGAAGTTGAGTCAACCTCAAGCCCATCAAGGATCAAACTGCAGACTGTGGGCAGAGTTAGCCTGCAATACTACATTCTAATCACTGCACCGCCAGGATTCCTACAATTTAAGAAGCATGCTGAAGACATGGAAAGAGCACAGAGAAGAACAGTGTCAAAGGTAGTGAGCAACTTGAACGCTAAGTCTTATGAAGAAGTTATCGCTGGTCTTCAAATTATGACCATTCATTTAGCAACAGTTCTGAGTTATGACAGCCCTGGGGAAAAATGACTTATGTCTGATCCTTGCATTTGCAACTCTCATAACATCCCCACAGCAACATGATCCCAATCTGGGTGCTGGACAACCAGCTCATATTTATGATGATTGCAGTATTCTGAGTTCACATGACTGCCATTTGCAATCTTCCCAGCCAGCTTCCAACAAGCAAAGTCAGTGGGGAAGCCGGCAAGGAAAGTCACAAGTTGTGATCATTTGATGTCTCATTTAACAGCTGCACCAGTTAACTATGAATTTTTCAGTCGCTATTGTGGTTGTAAATTGAACTGCAAAAGAACTGGGCATGCTTAGCCTAAAGATGAGAAGGCTAGGAGCAGACATGATAGCCATCTTCCAATACTGAAACAGCCATCATAGGAAGAGAGTATAACTACAGGTGGACACTTTAAAGAGGTAGATCTAAGCTTGAAATAAAGAAGAATCTTTTTTTAAGCAATGAGAGCTATTAAACAGTGGAACATCTACCTCCTGGAAGCAGAGAAGGTTTCAAGCAATCACCTTTTTGAATGGTCTGAGAATTCCTGCTCAGGGAAGAGGGTTGGATTAGAAGATCTCCAAGGTCCCTTCCAATCATATAATTCTATGATACACTAATCAGAGAGGTGAATTCTGAATAACATTGAAACACAGAATTTCCAAGGTTTATCCAATGCTTACATAATCAGGCTCTCTACAGTCTTCAGTTTTTTATACTAAATATTCAGGTTGCTTGGCTACAAAAGATTCTGTCAGGAAATCATGGCAAAATATATCCACGAAAAACAAACCTGTGAGTTTTTTTGTTTTTGTCTTGCCACCAATTGCAAAATTATAATTTGAGAGGGCTTACTACTGCGAAGCTATTTCCAGTTCTGAGAAATTCTATTCCTTCTATAATGGTTGTGCTATTTTAAGACAGCAGTAAATAAGAAAGAGGGAACGAAAAGCCAGATGATATTAGGCGTTGCTTCTTTTTCTGCTGGATAATGATTTCCAAGATTCTTTCAAGTCTGTTATTCAATAACGCATCCTAGAATTTGCAGAACTTTTTACTCTGAAAGTAGGATGGCCTCATGCCCACCAACGTAAGAGGACAAAACCTCTCAGGTCCTGGTGAATGCAGAATTAGGTAGAACTGTGCACAGAGACTTTTCTATCCACACCCCAGTACTCCCAATTTTCCATGCTGCAGAAATCTTGATGCTCCCCCTCTCCATTTTAGAATAGGGCAAGAAGAGAAAGAGTGACTTTTCCCGAGAAACAAAACATCTACTTTCTGTTGAGGTCACAAAATTCTGCAGATGTCAGACTGTTTAGTCCTCTAAATCTTATTGTATTACAGTATAGTGCAGAGGTGGTATTCAGCTGGTTCAAACCGGTTTGGGCAAATCAGTAGTGGCAACCTCTGCTCACCTGTTCGGGCGCAATCCTTTCCTATATCGCTGGACTTTTGATGCTGCACACGTGTAGACGGTGCGTGCTAGTAAATTGCTGTGTTGTTAGATGTCGCATGCAGTGTGGATGGTGTGCATGAACAAATTGCTGTGTTTTGTGACACCGCATGCATGCACGAATCAGTTGCTACAGTATGTGAAGCCCAACTGTGGTTTAGTGCATACTAATACATATGTGCATACAGTCACACGTGCAATGCTTCTGAGTAATCAAAAATACAAAAGCAAGTAGCGGTGGGAAACGTAGCATAGGCATGCTTTTTTTTTTCTTATCACATTTTAATGTGGATAGAAATTAAAATAAGGAAAGAAGTGATATGCTGGATCAAGATACTGTAACAAAGGCAGTGCTTGGTTTTGGCTATTTCCTCTGGGGCTCCCCCCCACTTCCCAATTGTTCAGTCCAGATTAAGACTTTCTCCTTCTGGAACACTTCAGCTATGCAAGTCGTGCAACAGGAGTAACAAGCCAGAGAACTGCATAACTGTGACTGGTGGTTCGAAGTGAAACCTCATTCTTCCTTTGATAAATACCATTCATGTGCAGGTTTCAAAGCTCGATCTTTCTGATCCCTCTAAACAGTTGTAATTCTCTGCTTTGAGTAATTTTCTCGTTATACTCTTTACCCAATCAGAGAATGTCATTCCCTTATGACCTGCAATGGACAATAAAACTTCCACACCATCAAGACTGTTCTGTTTAGTGCATTGAAGCAGTGGTGGAATTCAGCCGGTTCTATCCGGTTTGGGCAAATTGGTAGTGACGGTTGTGGAAGACTCCGTCCACCTGCCTGGACGTCATCACCTCCCGCTTTTTAGCCTCTCACATGCGCTCACATTTGCGAACCGGTAGCGAAGGTAAGTGAATACCACCCCTGCATTGCAGGTAATCCTCGACATACTACCACAATTCAGCCCAAAATTCATATTGCTAAGTGAGACATTTGTTAAGTGAGTTTTGTTCCATTTTACAACTTTTCTTGCAGTTGTTAAGCGAATCATGGCAGTTGTTAAATTAGTGAATCTGTCTTCCCCATTGACTCTGCTTGTTAGGAGGTTGCAAAAGGTGATCACAGGATCCTGGGGCACTGCAACCTTCATAAATATAATCCACCTGTCAAGAGTCTGAATTTGGATCACGCGATCATGGGGATACTGCAATAAGTCATTAAGTGTCATAAATGGTCACAAATCACTTTTTTCAGTGCCACTGTAACTTTGAACGGTCAAAGACTACCTATACTTGACCCAACTTCCGCCTCCTAGAACAGGTAGTCCTCGACTTATGACCACAATTGAGTCAAAATTTCTGTTAAGTGAAATATTTGTTAAGTGAGTTTTGCCCCATTTTACGACTTTCCTTGCTACATTTGTTAAGTGAATCACTGCAGTTGATAAGTTAGTAACCCGGTTGTGAAGTAAATCTGGCTTCCCTCTTGACTTTGCTTGTCAGAAGATCCCAAAAAGGGATCACATGACCCTGGGACACAGTAAAGGTCATAAATATGAACCAGTTGCCATGCAAAGCATCTGAATTTTGATCACATGATCATGGGGTATGCTACAAAGGTTGTAACTGAAAAACGGTCGTAAGTCACTTTTTTCAGCTTTGTAACTTTGAATGGTCACTAAATGAACTGTTGTAAGTCAAGAATTACCTGTAGTTGGCTGGTCCTCTGCTTGTAGATTATTCTACTCTCCTAAGCTAAGCTAAAAATAGACTTCAGAAATAATTGCTGGCTTCTTTCTTCCAAAATAGGCCATTAGCTAGAACACATCCGTGACCATTATTTTTAAAACTGTAAACTTTGACAAGCCACGAATATGTCAAACTGTAAATATATTTATATCTGATGTCTTCTTGGCACTTAACACAAAGCGTTTGACACTGACATTGCATCTATTACCATTACCTCATTTGACTCCTCTCTGTGCTTTGAATCTGTAACAAAATACTAGTGCTAAAGTTCATATCAGTAGGCCTGCCTGTCTGAAAAATTTGGGGTGTTCTTCAGCCTGGCTTGGTACACCCTTGTTTCAAGGAATTTGATGAAATGTTTATAACAGAACTGAATAACAGAGTTGGAAGGGACTTTTGGAGGTATTCTAGTCCATTGCCTACTCAAGCAGGAAGCCCTATGCCATTTCAAAAAGATGGTTGTCCAATCACTTCTTAAAAACCTCCAATGTTGGACCACCCACAACTTCTGGAGGAAGTTGTTCCACTGATTAATTGTTCACACTGTCAGGAAATTTATCTTTAGGTTGGTTCTCTCCTTGATTAGTTTCCATCCTGTTATATGAAACTAGGGAGCTCCATTGGTAGTAATGACTTATTGGATCAGATCCTCTCAATGTTTTTCAGAGGGCAGGTGCTTGGGTTTCATTGGCTGGCAAATAACATACTCTACTCACATTTGCCAATGACAACTCATCTACTCTGTGAATAACAGGGGAAAGGGATTGGTAAAGAAAGTACCAGAAATAACTGTGGCTCACTTTATCTAGGTGATAACAGTATTCATAGGAGGAATATCTCAGTAATCCAGCATGTGGTTGACATGCAGAAAATACCAGGCTCCATTAAATAGCAGTGCCTTGAGCAGCCACACCCAAACAATTGAAGAGCTTTTCCCAACTCAGGGGGAAATGAATAGATTAGTTAAACCAAGGGTGTAACAAAGTTAGGTGACAAAGTCTTATTTTCATAAGCAGCAAGCAGTCATTAGCTGAACGTTAAATGTAAGATCTCAATTAAGGTACAAATATAATGCATCAAAAGTCAACATTTGTAAGGGTAAACTTAAGGCTGTATATGAAAGTTTGTCAGAAGTTAGGAAAAAAATTCTTTTTAATATAATACAATTAAATTAAATACTGGTTATCACTCCATGTACAGTATATTCATTAATTTTGAAGGGATACTGGGAGCTGCATCTTAGACTTTAGTGGAGTACATGAAACCCTACAGCTTCAAGTTGTACACCAATGCATTTATGAAAATATCCCATATGCATTCTCAAGGATTCTTACAACATTCTTGTCAAGTGGATCAGGATTCTCTCCCATTCTGTAGTTAATAAGGAATGACCTTTGAAGAAACAAGATACTGACAGATGCTTTTGAACTCTGTTGTAGGAAAAGAATACAATGGACAGCCGAGGCAGGGTGGTGGAGGGGAGGATCATTAAACAAAACAGCCCAGAATTTTCACTCAAGGCAGAAATGACCTGGCTAAAATTATCCTATCTTTACTAAGTAAAGACCTAACTCTCTAGAGAAGGCTTCTAAAATAGGGAGAAGTAGAAGGAAAAAAGAGGACAACCAGCAGTAAGGTGGATGGACTCGATTACAGTGGAGATAAGTATACCATTGGAAGACCTAAAGGATCAAGTTGGGAAAACTTTGAAAAAAAATTACCAATATGGTCCCCAAAAGTCAATACTGACTTGATGGCGCATAATCAATCAATCAATCAGATGAAATTGAGAGATTTTTGGCTTCCTAATATTGTTTAATAATCTGTAACTGTAGCAATATTTAAACCAAGGACCTTCTAGATATATAGAAACAGAATTATGGAGTTGACATCATTTAGTTCAGCCACAATTTGCATTTGTATACGAAACTGTGTTTGAATCCTACCAGTCACACGTGAATTAAGATTCTATAAATTAAAAAAAAAAACTTATTTGGTTACTAAAGGACATTATATGGTCTCTCTTCTGCCATAGCTGCTCTATTCCACCAAACTATATTCAGCAGAATCCTTGGTGGCTTAACTGGATAAGAGAAGAACTTCAAAAGCATTTGTTCATATAAATCATGATAGATAGTAAATCAGGAATTAACTGTATGAAATATTTTGGGGTCCCTTTGAGTCAGATTTGATTCCTGGCCACTGCCTGGACAAATCCCTGTAGTTTTATTGGCAAGAATTCCAAAGTGGATTGCCATTGTCTCTTTCCCAGGGCTGTGAGAGTAACTGACTCAAGGTCACCCAGTTGGCTCCATGCCCAAGACGGAACTACAACTAGATAGCCACTTCTTGTTTTCTAGCCCAACATCTAAACCACTACACCGGACTGGTTTTATATGATTCATACATATTTTATACTATAATCTATCCTTCTGCCATTTATCACATAGGTGAACTACTTGAAGAATCCTTTCCTCTTTTCAGAAGATGCCATTGTCCTCCCCTCTCATACCTAAACAGAATTAGAATATGGAATGCAACTTCATTTTATGAAGAGGAGACATTGTGAGGTAAAACCTCGTTCACACTTGTCTTCAGTTCCTCAGTGTCTTTAAAGTGTTTCTTCTTGAAGCAGAAGTGGTTGTTATATCCACCTTGCCATACCTACTTTTGAGTTAAGGTACTGAACATGGATTGCTTTCCATCTTAGCAAAGTATTCATGAACAATTTGAGCTATAATCAATGGGGCCTCTATGAAATCCATATAGATTTTTTCTAAATTCCAGCACAATTCATTTGCACAAGGTTCTGCTCTTCGGGGGAATTAATGTTCTTACGCACTGGTCTGGAGATGTTCTTTAAAGATCATGAATAGAGAACATGTTCCTTTTAATAAGAGTTTACAGACCACTGGTCCCCTCCCCCCTTTTACAAAGCTGCAAATGGTAGTGAATGCATTCCAAAATACATCTGGGGTTTGTCTCATTAGGTCTGGTCAATGTTTGACATAACCAAATAGGGCATGTCTATTTTGCTACAAAGCTCGTGGTTAAAGACAAGCAAATTCATGTAGAAGTCATTCCTATTCATATAAAATACTTTATAAAGGGTGGTGTTTTAGAACATTTCTACTAATTCACTAATCCAGTAATCCTTCCCTATTTAAAGACAGATTTGATTGACAGAATGCTTCAAAAGACAGGAAGCCCTTTTGAGTTGCCTATTCTTTTGTATTTTATATTCTTTGTATAATTTATATCTTCTTTTTAACAATTCCACAAAACACAAATGTATTCAGTGAGGAAAGTCCAAGTGTGTTGTTATTTTTAAAAATGATAAGAACATTGTGTAATACTTCCATTTGCCAGATGCCCTCCCCCTCAGCCAGCAAACTAAGACCCTCGGTATGGTACCATGCATCAGAAACATAAAGAGGTACTTCAGAAATAGAAATCCAGATTGCAAGTCCTGACATTTATAGATGCAAAGAAGTGCTCCTGGATACAGGAGGTATATTTGGGTAAGGCTGAAGTCCCATCTGTTTGTTATCTTTCAGTTTTTGCACTATGATTCTAGCGACATCTTCTCCTTGACTGTCAGTAGTATCAAGCAGTTGCCTGACTCTTGAGGTCCTAGTAGGTTTGGTGTTAACAAGTTCATAATCCTCTTTCATGATTAAATCCCTGGCGAGAAGGGCATCTAAACACTGGTTAATGCAAGTGTCGGTCATCTGATGGACAATATCTTCTCTTTTAGTTTGGATCCAATTATGAGCTACAGCGAAATCTTGTGACTGCATAGTCCTCAATATAAAGCCTAATATAAAGAAGGAAAGAAGCAACAACAAAAAAATCTGACTCAGTCCTAAAATAAAAATAACATCAAACTACACAGAGCAACTTAAGAGAACAGAGCATATTTTCCTAATTTTTTTAGTATGATACTTCAAAAACAAAACTATGTCCTTTCACCTTTATTAAAATAAAAGCTGTATTCTCTAATTATTTCCTATATACTAGCTCTTCCTTCAGCAGATCCTTAATTGTGTATTCTACTTTTTTATCACATCTGGACACACAGCCATTGCTTTTGTTAGATAAAGACGATAGGCAGTTATGATCATTTGAAGGTGAAAGGCAGACCACACACATTGTTGCAGTGTGAAAATCCCAAACTTTAGATTAACATTTCTATCTTGTTGTTTTGCCTAAATATTAGGGTCACCAAAAGCATTTGGAAACTGTTGTCCAGAGTTATTAAGCAGATAGTGTGTTTCAAAAGTCAGTGTATCCCAATTTGTGGTTCTCTCCAATATGAAAGAGACAATTGCCTTCTGTACATGTACCTCCAAATGTTTTGTATAACATAGCTTACGAAAATGTTATTTTTTCCTGATAGGTTCAATTTCTTTTAGATGTTCACTTCATTTTTATTATACCCATTTTGTTCTAAATACCATTTTAAGGAACACATTTTAAATGTTATTTAATGTTGTAAATCAAGATATCAGAACATTAATTATAATCCTCATTCCAAAGTGCATAACTAAATGTCTATGGAGATTTTCAGTCATCAAGGTCATGGTTGTCCCAAAGGTGCTTTTTCAAGAGCTGAAGAAGCTTCTTGGATGAGAAGCGAAACATCTTCAAAGAAAAACCAGAAAGTCCAGTTGCCTCTTGAAAAAGCACCTTTGGGTATAATCCTCATTGTTTAAAACAATCACAAATTCTGCAGTGACATGTAGCTTCTGTTCAAAAGTTCCACCTTCTATATACTTTCCATTTTTTCTACAATCTTAAAGTGTGTATGAACTGAAACCATAAAATGATTAATAGTTACAGTGTACCACCCTTTGAAGATAAATCCTTGTGATAGACAGTCTGTACATTGCTACCTGAGAAAAAAAAACATTTCTTTTTATAAATGTCCCCATAAAATAACTCACACAAATATGTAAAAGAGAATAATGCATGCACATTGGTGAAAATTATGTTGTTATTTCTAGAGATCTGATCCAGTTATATAGCAAAACAAATTGATCATGAGTAGGATTCAAAACTCTCAGCTGCTTACCTGGATTGGCTTCTGCTATCTGTAGCAAGCCTGGTATGGAATTTGACGAATTAGAACTATCTGTGTTAGATGAAGAACTTTGTTGCGATATGCAAGACTGAGTACTCTGGGAATGTGGAACATAACTGATCAGGGAGTGTGGTTCATCCTTAACTGTCACAAAAGAAAAGTATCTTATTAATTTAATTAAAAAAGAGTAAAAATAAAAACAAAGCATGAAATAAACCCAGAACTACTCCGTCATTTACCTACAATTTACCTACCATCCCAGCCACACTGCACCACACCAAATGGCTGCAACACAACCAGTAGATAGATTTTTCATTTTTTGTTTCTCTCATTATCCCAACAGATAACATCAAAAGTTATTTTCTGTGAACCAGACAGACACTATCTAGTTATGATGTATTCATAGGAGATGAGGGGTCCTTGGTGATCTCTGAGCTTGGTTGTTTTTCTTGCAGACATTTTATTACCCAAACTAAGTAACATGATCAGTGCTAGTCTGAAGATTCTAGCACTGATAATGTTGCCTACTTTGGGAAATGTCTTTAAGAAAACAACCAAGCTCAAAGAATGGGTTTTGGTCCTACCTGATACACCCCTTTTCTGTGGAGAAGGAATGACTCCAGACATGGGTATTACTCTGTCTTCTGGCTCTATGGACTGGGTTCAAACTTCTTCAAGTCCTCTTTTGCAGACGCTCCCAGTTTCAACGATGTCCAACGAGGCTCCAGGATACTGCACCTGTAATGACACCCCACAGACACCTCCCTGACCAGACCTCTGCTTTAGGGTGGGGCTAGAGTCACTCCTTCTCCACAGAAAAGGGGTGTATCAGGTAGAACCAACACCCATTTTCCTGTTAGAGAACTCGTGATTCCAGACATGGGATTTACCAAAGCGGGCAGTCCTCATGAGTGGGAAATCATCTGGTCCTGTCTTTCTGGCATCTCTACTACATGCTGCAGAACTCTCCGACCAAAGGCCGCCTCAGCCAATGCATATGTGTCAATCCTATAATGTTGTATGAACAGCGACGGAGTTGACCAGGTCGCCGCTCTGCAGATCTTCTCCACCGATGCTTGCGTGGCCCAGGCAGCAGATGTGGCCGCACTTCTCGTCGAATGGGCTATAACTGCCCTGGGCTGCGGCAATGACTGAGCCTCATAGGCTCTGGCTATTGTGGCCCTGAGTAAACTGCCAATCGCCGAAGCGGATAGTTTCTGTCCCATCGTTGATGGTAAAAAGGACACAAATAAGGCCTCTCTACGTCGGAACAACCTGGTCCTCTTAATGTAAATTCTCAGAGCCCTCCTTATGTCCAGAGTGTACCAGACGCACTCTCTGGCATGTGATGGATTAGGACAAAAATCTGGGAAAACCAACTCCTGGGCCCAGTGGAACCAGGAGTTGATCTTTGGCATAAAGGCCGGATCCAATCGCAATATAACTCAATCCGAATGAAAGACACATAAATCTTCTCTCATGGAGATTGCGGCCAGCTCTGATATTCTTTGGGCCAATGTGATGGCCACCAGAAACAGTATCTTGTATGTTAAAAAGTTCAAGTGAATCATTTTAATTGGCTCAAAAGGGGCATTAGAAAGTGCCAGTAAGACCTTCTGAAGGTCCCAGGTGGGATAGTGGTGAATGACCGCAGGTCTAAAGTTGGTTGCTTCCCTTAGAAACCTCATGATATCTGGATGTTGTGTCATCGATAACCTTCCCCCACAGACTAACACAGATGCTATGGCTGCCACCTGCCTACAAAGTGTTGCTGGAGCCAGCCCTTTGTCGAAACCAGCTTGCAGGAACTCTAATAATTGCGGGACCTTGATATTGGTGGCCTGAATGCTCTTGCCAGTGCACCAAAACATGAATGTCCTCCAAGTAGTCATAAATATGTGTCATGGATGGGCATCTGGCAGCCTGCAACGTCCTTATTACTCCCAAAGAGAAATTCTGCCCTTCCAGTAGTCTCTGGTCAACCGCCACGCTGTAAAGTGTAGCCACTGAGGCTCTGGATGGTAAACTGGCCCTTGGCTAAGGGATACCCTGGCGGGCGGAATCCTCCACAGTGGGGCGATTGATAGGCTCATCAGATCCGCGAACCACGTCTTGGTCAATATGGAGCAACAAGGATGACCTCCGCCCTGGTGTGCAGAATCCGACCGATCACCTGTGGTAGGAATGCCATCGGAGGAAATGCATACAGTAGACGCCTGGGTCAGGGATAGTGAAGGACGTTGACCCCCTCTAACCTGAGCCGGGAATCTGGAGAAATAGCAAGAAAGCTGATGGTTCATTGGTGACGCAAAGAGGTCTATGATCGGCTGTCCAAATCAGCACACAATCTCTTCGGGATTGTCTGCGGGATCCAATGGCGCCATGCTTAACCAATCTGCTCTTACATTGTCTATCCCTGTAATGTGCTCCACCCTGATGGAAATCACATTGCACTCGGCCCAGCAACAAAGGCGATTCGCCTCCTCCATTAGAACCCTGGATCGAGTGCTGCCCTGTCTGTTGATATGGGCCTTCACTGTTATGTTGTCGGTCATGAGAAGGACATGGCGATTCACTAGACAATGTTTGAAGTGCTTGAGCGCCAATTGGTCTGCTCTCATCTCCAGCCAATTGATGCTTTTCTGCGACTCTAACCTCGACCAAGTCCCCTGCGTCACCTGGTCCTGACAATAGTCCCCCCAGCCTACCAGACTTGCATCCGTAGTCACTGTAATGCGGTCCTGATCCAAGAAGTGGCAACTCTGTTCCATGTGCCTGGATGTCCAACAGCAAAGAGATGCTAGGACATCCTTTGGAACCCTGACTTTGACCTGTGATGTTGCCCTGCCTGACCTCTGGAACGGCAACAAAAACCATTGCAGAGGCCTGGCATGGAATCTTGCACACGGGACCACCTCTATATAAGAGATTATCTTGCCCAACAGGTACGACAGGATCGCTAGAGAGACTCTCCTGTGCGAACAAATTTGCACAATCAGCTCCTTGATACTCTGAAGTCTGTCCGGAGAGAAGAACACCAGACCTTCTAGCGTGTCTATAATCGACCTCAGGTGTAAGAGGCAATTTGTAGGAACCAGATGGCTCTTTCCCACATTTATGGAGAAGCCATGTGTCTGTAGACATTGTATCGTGATTCTCAAATCCTCCACTGCCTGCCTGTGAGAGGTTGACTGCACCAAAATGTCATCCAGGTAAGCCTGAAGACGAATAGGCTTTGCTCTGAACGATGCTCCTAACGCTGCCAGGATCTTTGTGAAAACCCTGAGAGCTGATGCTAGACCAAACGGAAATGCCTAGTACTGGAGGTATCTGCCGTTGTAATAAAACCTCAAGTACTGCCTGTGGTCCCAATGTATTGGAACATGCAAATACGCCTCCGTGAGGTCTATGGAGGTCAAGAAGTCTCCCTGCCAGACATTCGCTAGGATTGATCGGAGGAAGTGCATCTTGAACTTCTGATACTTTAAATACCTGTTCAGGCCTTTCAGGTTGAGAATTGGTCGCAGCCCCCCCCCCCAGGCCTTCTGGATGACGAACAACATACCCGTCCTTTTGTTCTTTTATGGGAACGGGCTCTACTGCTTTGATCTCCAGAAGTTCCGAATTGCAGTGTCCATGATCTCTCTTTTGGCCATGTCCCGAGACCTGGAACAAAGGAAAAAGACCTTCGGGGGTGGGGGATGCAAGAAATTCTAGGGAGAGATCAAATGTTATGGTCTCCCTCACCTATGTGTTGGAGATTGTTTTCTCTCACTGGTCAGCAAACAGGCCTAGATGGCCACCAATGGGAGCCCTGTTCCTGTAGTCAATGGGGTCTGTGAAAGGAATGGTTGTTCCTTCCGCGAAAAGGTCGCCTTGACTGGTTACGTGGTCAACTCCTATCACTATACCCTGCTCTCGACTGGTAAAATTGTCCTGACTGGCCTCCCTGTGTCTGGAATCCCCTCTGAGACCTGTTAAAAGCTGAACCCCAGTAGGGGCGAAAATAAGGTTTCCGAAAGGGTATGTATCCTCGTGATTCTCCCCTCCGTGACAAGGCTGGCAGTACTTTCTCTCTCTCCTTAGGCTCTGTCAATGAGGGATCTAATGCCTCTACAAACAACTTAGGACCTTTAAAGGGCACTAAAGCCAAGCGCCACCTGCATTTGGTGTCTGCCTGCCATTTCCGCAACCAAAGAAGCCTCCGGACAGTGACTGTGGATGCGATAGACCTCGCCCCAAATTTTGCGGAGGCCAGAGTAGCGGCCGCCATGTACTCTGCGGCCGCCTCTACCTTATTGAAATCCTGATGTGCCCTAAGGTCAGTCACTGGCACCTTGTTCTGAATCTGTTTGATCCACAGCAACGAGGCCTTGCAGTAAAGAAAGATGCTGCTGTGGCAGTTCTGATACCCCAGGCAGCCGCCTGGTGTGCCCTCCTGAGGGCCTGCTCTAACTTCCGGTCCTCCGGTTTCAAAACTTCCTCTGGTTCAGCCAAGATAGCCGAAGAGGAAGCTAGGGCCAGAACCAGCTCATCGACATCTGGAACTCGAAGGAACTCTGTCAGATCTGGAGTCAAATTATAAAATCTTCTCTCATAGGAAGACATATTCGAGTAAGTGCCCGGGGCCTCCCACTGCTTCCTGATCATGTCCAGAAATAATTGAGGAGCCGGTATTGTCTCAGTCTCCACTGCTGGCTCATAAAAAAACAGGTCTGCAGGATCCTGCTCCAGTCATGATCCCCCTTGCTCCACAGAGATCCCCTGTCTTGTAGATATCTTAGTCTTAATCAACAGGGGTTTAAATAGGTGTGGTCTAAACAACACGTTGAATGTGGGTTGATCCAGCAATAGGCCCTCCTCCTCAGATAATTCCTGTTCCCACTGGTCCTCCCTCATGGACAAGGAGTTCTCCGAATCTGAGGGCATTTCAGAGGAGTCTGAATTCAACCCCGATGCTTGCTCTGCTAGCGCTGGAGCTGCCTGACCATTGTCTTGTGACTGGACATCCACCCTAAGTATTGACTGCCTATTGAGCTGCTTACAGCCTCAAGACCACACTGAACTGCCTCAGCAATCCAATGTTGCACCATCGCTGGCATATCTGCCTCTCGGCCGGGAACCTGCCTATCCCCCTGTGGCAACACCAGGTTGATAGGTGTAGAATTGGATCTCCCCCTACTGGAGTCTACCCCGAGGGACCAGGTGGTAATGCTCCTGACTGAACATTGGTAGAAGGACCAGGTTCCTCCACTAGCTCCACCTCTCTAGCCGGAGCTGACTCTTGAATATGTCTGGTCTTGGCAGCTGCTTTAATGTTCCTTTGTACCTGTTTCTCCAATGCAGTCTGGTGGCGTTTCTCTGCCTTCTCCTGCACCTTAGACAGGCGTTTAAGCGCCAAGGCTTTTGCCCTGAGTTTTGCAGCCGCATCAGTACTGCCACTCCTCATCTTATGATAATGGCCTTTTGAGCCCCGACCGGAAGCTCTCTGCAAGTGAGAAGTGTCAGTTAGCTTCATCTGGTCGCTAAGTGAAGCGTCTGATGCCATACCTATATAAATAGAAATATAATGAATCTTTTTTTTTTGTTATTTCTGACTGAGAGCAATTGTACAGAATTATAAGGGCCAAACACCCTAAACTGTGGACCACTCCGCTCTGCAGGCCAAGGCCGCCTGCTCAGAGCCCAAAAATATGTCAAGCCTCGCTGCCCGAAACCGGCCGCACTTAGGCTATTCCTGGTCTGAAAAAAGACCATATCCATTGATTTACTTCACCTTGGAGGCTAAGCGGGCTCAGGCCCAGGGCCTTCACGCTGCCCTCCAAGGACTTGCGCTGTGCTGGAGGACTGAGAACTGAGCCCTATGACAGCTCTCCTCTCTGTGCTTAGAAATATGCTGACAAAATGGCCACCGCATCCAGCAAACTCTGAACGGCTCTCAAAATGGCGCATAATCACTCTTAGTCATGTCCTCCTGCACGCAGTACTTTTAACTCGCCACCCTCCTCCTTTTACTCACGAACCTGAGGAGAAGTAGCCAATCTGTAGGTCGAGCGATTTAAAGCTCCAGGCCCCTCGCCACACTGCTCTGCACCCGCAGCAGATACTTTCTGCATGGTCCTAGTATCAAAATGGCGGCTCTCTCCTGAGCCACGCTATCGCCTGGGTAATCTAGACACGCGCTAAGCAATAGCGGCTGCTATATCACCGCTTGCTTCGTCAAGGGTGGAATAATGGCGCCGGTTCTCCTAGCCGCCTATCTCTGTGACCTTTAATGGCAGTGTTTCACGCTGCTCCCAGCCGAATACTGTCTGGCCGCTTAGCACAGAGGAAAAGAGGACCCTCGGCTGAGGAAATCCCTTCCAAAATCTTTAGCGGCTGGTGCGTCTGCGCTGAATCGCCGCTGAAATTGACTCACACTGCTGCTGCTATGAAAGAGCAGCTCTCCGATGTTAGATAGAAACTACAACAAACTCCAAAAACTGCCAATTCTAAATAAGAAATGAGAGCAACCCAGAAAGATCCTAACGAGCTCAGGACTGAGTTGAAACTGGGAGCATCTGCAAAAGGGGGCATCTCTTCAAGTTTGAACCCAGTCCATAGAGCCAGAAGACAGAGTGATACCGATGTTTAGAGTCATGAGTTCTCCAACAGGAAAATAGACAAAGGACCCCACATTTCAACCCTGAGCTGCAAATATTCTCCTTTATTGATATTCATAAGAGTATTATGTAATTGCCAATGATCAAACTGCAATTGTGTGCAGAGGACATACCATCTGAAAGGAGGTTGCACCGTTTTGATATATTTTGGGGAACACTTGACGGATAAGATTGATCATCTTGGGATGAACAGGAATTCTGGAAAGAACAGAATCACATGGAATAAAGATTTTTGGTTTAATTTTTTCAACTGGTAAAATTTAGCAAACAAGTACAATGACCACAAAATGTACTAGTGATTACGCTAGATATATTTAAAACCCTACTTACATATTAGTAATAAAATAAACACACACACACACACACACACAAAGAAAAACCTATAATAAAATTCTATATAGTATCATGGAATTATTTTAATCTTTAAAATCATAATAGGGCTGCAATACTAGCTGTCCAGGACCTCATGTGGCCCGCTGGCTGGACATGTCTGAAGTACATGAAATAATGGCTTGTGTCCATGTGCCCCACATTTATGAAACATCTTGTTTTTTTTTTCTCTGCATACTCGCCTTATGCAGTATCAATCCAGTAGGATATATTTCTGAAATAGCACTGCAGAGTTACCAATGATACTCTTAATACCATTAATTCTACCTTATGTTGTGGTCTCAGGGTATCTAGAATAATTTTACTTATTCTTGTGGCTTTCAAATTTGCTTAGGCTAAATTTTTTGGAATTGATGATCAATATAGCTAAAGTCTAATCTGTCTGAGGGTGCCAGGAAAGCTATTTCAAAACTTTGCATTCATACCAAAATTGTTGGTTATAAATACTACACACAATCACTAATTGCCTCAACCATATTGTGGTTGATTTAGAATGCAACAAAAGTATTGCAAAGATTTTTGGTGTAAAACAAAGCTAAACTCATTGTACAATTCATGCATACAGCTCTTCATCAAGGAACATTTTCCCAGCCTTAAATAATCACACACACACACACACACACACACACACAGAGAGAGAGAGAGAGAGAGAGAGAGAGAGAGAGAGAGAGAGAGAGAGAGAGAGAGAGAGAGACCCATAATAAAATAGCATTGTTACTCGCCTTCAAATTTCCACAAAAAAAATTACCAATGATATTTTATTGTTTCTCATTTTATTAATAACAAAATGACATAAATCATGTCTATACTTTTAATTAATGACCACTCTGTGAGAAACATCCCACCGAGAGAATGTAGCTAGCCTAAAGTTACCCGGAAACTTTTCTGAAATAATATTGAATTGTAAGGGCTGGAAGATCTATTTATTTCAAGGACAACAATGGTCTGAAGACACCTCTCTGTGCTTAGATGTTATCCCAGTTTCACCTTTTGGAAGCTATTAATTTTAAAATTCATATCTGCTCTGTGGCATTCAAACATGGAAGAGACGTCCCTCTGTATCATAGTATGGTAAGCAGGGATCAGTAATTATCCATGTCGAGCATTTGCCATTTATCAGCGTTTATCTCCTGCCTTGAGAAGGTCTATGAATATGCTAATTTATAAGTGTGCCTATGATTAGCATAATATAGCTATCCCCTGAAAGACCCTCAACATAAGTCTGAAATGCTGAATGTTAATCCTTGGCAAAGAGCTCATTGTTTAGCTCATCATAAATCTTTGCATCACTGGATGAGATGTTGATGTGTTCCAACCCAATATAGTTTACAATGAAATAATCTCTGAGAGTCTCTGACTCTCTACAAAACTGACCACGGATCTTTGGCAAAAAACAGTTTAACATATTAAGGTGTTTATGATAAAAATAGAAAAAAATGTTTTACCTCTTGTATACTAATGTTCAGTGGTATATTTAAAGATATTGATTCATCACTGGATAACTTGTTAGACAAATGAACGCAACTCCACTCATAGTGTGCCTGAAAGAGACATTGGCATAAAACAAAATGGTGTTATGAAATCGAAGCATAATTATGAGACAAGAGTTCTGCATTTGAGTAAGGCTATGTGGGAAGAGCACAATTTGGGACGTGTGCTCATCTACAGCCAATTGCTTGCAAAGATTTTTATTGTTTAACACAACAATACATGAATTTATTTTGTAAATAAACTACAATTTATAATTTTTATATTATATAAATATATTAAATATAATAATAAAAATAAACAATACATACATAAATGGACGGGATGTCTATAGAGATTCTCAGTCATCTAGGTCATGGTTGTCCCAAAGGTGCCTTTTCAAGAGGCAACTGGACTTCCTTGTTTTTCTTTGAAGGCGTTTGTTTATTATCCAAATAATCTTCCTGGATGATAAGTGAAACGTCTTCAAAGAAAAACCAAAAAGTCCAGTTACCTCTTGAAAAAGCGCCTTTGGGACAAATGGACAAGTACATCCCTTTAGCTAAACATGCTTACAGTTCTATCTGTAATTAGATACCCCAATAGGGCAGTTTTCTGATTACAAATATCTCAATGGTCTTATGGTACCATAAGCTCCCATATATCTTAGCATAATTCAGACTGGGAAAGTGAACAACTGCATATGATTAATAGTATGAGAATTCTAAGTTCAGATACATGGATATCCAATTTCCTTTTTGGGAATAATTTTTATTCATAATAGATTATAATATGAGCACTTACTTTGGCCCTCTTTAAATCTATTACTGCTTCAAGCATAGGTATCTCTTCAAAGGTCCTCATCACAGATTCAAGATCTATTAAGCACCCTAAACAAAGATACTCACTATTAGGTCTCTTAACAGAAAGTTTAAATTATGGAAATTACATTCCTGAAAAATATTTTAAAGCATACTCCCTAAGGCCAATTTGAAGGATGTCAAAACCAACTATTCCTGGGTAAAACTAGATAATACTACATCCTATATATCCAACAGATAGAGAACAATTAATGTTTATTAGTTGTTTGACATTTTAACATAATTACCCTAAGAGTTTTGGACTCCAGAAAGCCTTAATGTTCTCCCAGGCCTTAGGTTAGGATGAACTGAATTCCTTGTTAGATATGTTTGTCACATGTTACATATTTTTGTGTTAAACAGTCACTCAGATTTGCCATTTTGCTTATTTTTTTTATTGAGTGCTTTATTTACTTATTATTTACCTTATTATTTTGCTTATCTTATTGTGTTTGTTCTTATATTGTGAGCTGACGGATTATATAAATAAATAGTGTGTGTATTCTGCTTGAAACATTGCTTTCAGGTTCACCAAACTTTACCAAAATTTGGTATTAACAGAATTACAATCCCATCCATGTTGTGCCCCCTATTTCTCCTTCCCCACTGCTTACCCAGTAGCTCAATCCGATTGAACAGGATGAACCTATAACCTGCCAGACCCCACTTGTGTGGACTGTATCACCATCTTGAAGATTTTCACAAGTAAGGTAAAATGAATCTCCCTCATAAAAGCAGTCCTAGAGGCAACATGAAGGCATCCCAAAGGCAATGCACCACAGTGGCATCTACAGCTTGTTTTTTCCTCCTTCATCCTCCATTTCTTCAAGCTTACTCTATTTGGATATTCTTGGGAGAATAGGAATATTGCATTGCACGTCTTGGAACTGTAGTTTTAACATTATTCCACATAATTACTATTTTAATGAGCACTTAATGCTGGTTAAAAATTAAGTATGTTTCCATAAACGTGTATTACAACGTAATAATGCATTATTTCAGATACTACACAGACTAAACTGAAACTATTACATGAACCTTGCTTATATCTGATTCAGAATAAGGTGACTCTTAACACAGAAGTTAAGAAATCAAATGTCTTTGATTTCAAAATTTTCCAGAAAAAGCTCATCATATCATATTCCAAAAATATTCTGAAGAGCCTTGGTGGCGCAGCAGAATAAAGTGGTGTTAAGTGACACCAGCTGCCTGCAATTACTGCAAGTTTGAATCTCACCAGGCTCAAGGTTGACTCAGCCTTCCATCCTTTCGAGGTAGGTAAAATGAGGACCTGGATTGTGGGGGCAATAAGCTGACTTTGTATAAAAAAGAACACCGCTTTGGGGGAGGGGGGGGACGAAAGCCCTACTAAGCAGGTATATATATAGAAAAGTATGAAGGCTATTTCTTTAACGCATTGTAAGCCGCCCTGAGTCTCCGGAGAAGGGCAGCATAAAAATTGAACCAATAAATACATAAATAAATGAACTTGCTTACTCAAACAAAGACTAGGTGGCTCAATGGCTAAGACCCTGAGCATGTCGATCAGAAAGGTTGGCAGTTCGGCGGTTCAAATCCCTAGTACAGGTCTCCTGCGTGAGCAGGGAGTTGGACTAGATGACCTCCAAAGTCCCTTCCAACTCTGTTACTGTTTACTGATTACTACTAAATCCCTTAAATCTTAAGAAAGTATCTTTCACCAAATTATTATTATTTACTTTCGCCAAAACTGAACAAAAACAAGGTTAAGATTTCAGGTATCTGAAGGCATAATTTAAAAGATGACTTTTAGAGTTTTCCCTCTTAATAATAATAAAAAAGAAATACTGAATGAACCACAACAAATCACCATCTACCATAGTATCGGATATGATTTTGAGTGCATTTCAATATAGAATAACTGGCATGTATAGTGAGCTGAGCGCTATCTGATAGCCAGAACAGGAACCAGGAAATATCAGGGTTAAGAATTTGCATGCAACAAACATATTACATGGCTTTAGGTAAAGTAGTATGCTGCAGAGTAAGAGTATGGGAAGAATGACATTGACACGTTCACTCTTTTCAGTCATTCCAGTGAAATTGGATAGAGATCAGGCTACAATACAGAAGCAACCCTTCCAGGGGTGAAATGTAAAATCTGTTAATACTGGTTCTGTGGGCATGGCTTGGTGGGGGGTGGGTAATGTGACTGGGTGGGCGTGGCCAACTTTTTTTAAAAAAAACTTTTCAAAGCATTTTTTCTAAGCATTTTTAAAAGCCTCTCTGCTGATCAGGAACTCAGCTGGGATCATCAGAGAGGCTCTTTAAAAAATGCCTCTCTGTCGATCAGGGAACTCAGCTGGGATCGTCAGAGACTTTTCAAAGCATTTTTTTTTTACCACCTCTTTGGCCAAGAGGTTGCAGAAAAAAATGCTTTGAAAAGTAATAAATACTGTATTCATTTATATTTGACAACACATGAACGGCTGAGGTAACTCTTTTATTAACTGCAACCGACAACCTAACCAATTAACATATACATGCGAACGAACACTCGAGCCTTTCTTGACAGCTCTTAAATACTCCCTGTCAGCTAGGCCAACCAATCACAACACGTTCCCATATTTATTCGTTCCAACAGGGGGCCTAAACATTAGTGTTTGCCCAGTACACAACACCCCTTTATCCTTAGAACGCACATGCGTAATCCCGCAGGTGCCCCGGCCAACGGCGGACTCGACTGGAGCGGTGTGGGACTACCGGTTCTGCTTGCTGACCCTGACCTTTGCTTTTTTCCTGCGCCGTACCACGACAGTTACTCCTGGAGTCAGGTAAATCGTTCTTTGGCTCAGAGACATACTAGGAGTTTGCCCGTTATTTGGCTTGGTGACATAGCTAGGGGTCTGTCTCTCCGCAGATGGCCGTTCGTTTAACGAGGCTGTATCCCTCTGGCTGCTTGCCATTTGCTGGTCTTGTGGCAGCTGGTCCCCCGACAACCCTCGGAGCGAGGGCAGGTGAGCTTGGTTTAGGCGGGCATTGGCTTGTGTCGTAGGGGCCTCATCCTCCTGATTAATGTCTGTGTCCACCTCGCGTGGCCCCGTTCCCCTGGCTCTAGGGTCGTGCCTAACCCATATCTGGTCTAGATGCCGCCTCCACATCCGATTTTCCCCCATGTCTATCTTATACGAACATGGGCCGGTAACCTCTGCTATAACCCCAGGAAGCCATAAGGGCTGGCCCGTATAGTTACGGGCATAAACCAAGTCCCCTTCCTCCAACCTGCCAATGGCCCGGCTGGAGAGTAACGGAGTACGGTGCATGTATTCTGGATGTAATCTGTCCAGCACCGTATGCAAACGGCGGCCCATGAGAAGCTTCGCAGGGCTGCGATTGGTCAGGGGACACGGAGTGGAGTGCTGCGTAAGGAGATACTCAGATAATTTCGATTGCCAGTTGATAGTTCCCATGCGCCCTAATGCATCTTTCGTTGACCTCACTGCCCTTTCAGTCCAGCCATTACTGGCCGGATGGTAAGGAGAAATAAGGCAATGGCGAATCCCGTACCCTGCAAGGAACACTTCAAACCCCGTGGAGGTCAATTGAGGGCCATTGTCGGACACAAGTTCGTCCGGCAATCCGTGGGTTGCAAACAGAGTGCGCAAAACACGGCAGAGTGCCTCTGTGGAGGTGGAGGCCATGGCCACCACCTCAACCCATTTGGAAAAAGCATCGACCAGGACCAAGAACATCTGGCCGCGGATGGGCCCCGCAAAATCCACATGCACACGGGACCAGGGTCCCCTCGGTTCTTCCCACTCCCTGGGCACCCCTCTTGGTGGCATTGGCCGGGACTCCTGACACACCCGGCATGTAGAAACCCACGTTGAGATGCAGTCATCCAATTTTGGCCACCAGAGATACGCACGTGTAAGGGCCTTCATCCGGACGATCCCTGGATGGCCCATATGTAACGTTGACAGAACTGAGTCCCGCAGGGAGGCGGGGACTATTACCCTGTGTCCCCAGAGTAGACAGCCCTCTTGAGTAGAAAGCTCAGACTTCCTGAGAGTATACGGTCTCCATTCGGGGCCCAACTCACCACTAGGCCACCCCCTGAGAACCCATTTCAGAACCGTGGACAACTCTTTATCCCTAGCGGACGCCGAAGCAATGTCCTCTGCAGTGACAGGCAGTGGGGAGTCATCAATCAGGAGGACGGATGACACCGGGGCTGGGTCACAGAGGAGCAATTTAAGGGGGCAGCGACTCAGGGTGTCTACATGTGCCAGATGTTTACCAGGCACGTATGTAAGGGAATAGGAATAGGCAGACAGGAAAACAGACCAATGGGTAAGCCTAGGCGATAGGAACTGTGGAGATTGACGATCCCCGGCCAACAACCCTAACAGGGTTTCATGGTCCGTCAGAATGGAGAAATGCCGGCCATATAAGTAATCATGAAACCTCTTAACCCCTGCAATAATGGCTAATGCCTCCTTGTCTAATTGCGAATAGTTCCTCTCCGCAGGGGCTAAGGTGCGGGAGTAGAAGGCAATAGGAGCCTCACAGCCATCAGGGAAGGTATGACTTAACACTGCGCCCACCCCATAGGGAGAGGCGTCGCATGCAAGAACCAAGGGGAGGGTAGCAGAATATTGAACAAGAACAGCATTAGACACAAGTAAACGCTTAACAGCGGCAAAAGCAGTTTCAGCCCGGGTATCCCACACCCACTTAGCCCCACGGTCCAGCAAACGATGTAGAAGCCTTATGTGGCAGAAAAACGGCATAGAAGTTTAATAAGCCGAGGAAGGCTTGAAGTTCAGCTTTGGAAGTTGGAGGCGGAGCATCCAGGATGGCCTTAGTCTTCGCGGGGGTTGGGTGGATGCTGTGGCGGTCGATAAGGAATCCGAGGAATTCCACTTGTGACACAGCAACAAGACACTTGTCCTTCTTAACGGTGAGCCCCGCCTGCTTGAAAACTGTGAGGACGTGTCGGAGGCGAGGCAGTAGTTGAGGGACAGAGGCAGCTGAAACGATGATGTCATCAAAGTAAGGGGCGACCCCTGGGATTCCATAGAGTAAACGCTCCATAAGACTTTGAAAAATCCCAGGGCGACCGACACACCAAACTGCAGGCGGCGGCAATGAAAAGCCCCACGATGTGTGATGATGGTCTATGCATCGGTGGTGAGATCATCCACAGGCAGTTGCTGATATGCCTGGGATAGATCAAGCTTTGCGAAAACTGACCCCTGGCCCAGGGAATGCAGCAAATGCTGGACTACCGGGACAGGATAAGCATGATCCTGCAGGGTGTGATTAATCGTTGCCCGGTAGTCAGCGCAGATGCGGATGGAGCCGTTGGCTTTAATTGCGATGACAGTGGGGGTTTCCCAACGGGCGTAATCTACAGGTTCTAAAACGCCTTGATGAATAAGCTTGTCCAGTTCTTGTCTACGCGCGGTCGTAATGCAAGAGCACCCGGCGCGACTTAAGGCGTTTTGGAGGGACCGCAGGATCAAGGCTGAAAGATACGGGAGTGCCGGTGTATTTGCCCAACGAATCGGAAAAAACAGATGGGAATTCACGCGCCAAGAGGTCTAATTCAGATGATTGGATAGAGTGAATGCCCTGTATAGTAAGGCTTGAGGTGTCGCTTGGCCAGCTTCGGCACTAGACGTTTGATCGTGCTCCACGATACGATGGTTGTGGAGGACCCCGTGTCCACTTCCATGTTGCACGGGCGCCCTTCTATCTGGACTGTCAGAGTAATCTTTGGATTTACCGCTCGCTGGCATGATGTCACTTGGTTGATGGCGGAAAATCCTTGTCGTTGGCGCGCATGCGCGGGTCTCGGGCCGGAACGGCATGGCGCGTTGTTCTCAGCAGGGGAACGCGAGTTGATCTGCGGCTACGCCGAGCGACACACCCTGGCAATGTGTCCTCGCCGCCCACAGAGACTACAGACAGCGTCTCTCCAACGGCATGACGCATGAACCTGCTGTCCCCCGCAACTGTAACACCTGGGGAATCCGTCAGTTTTGTTCCTCTCCCTCGCCTGCCTAGCCTTAGTCCCTCTAACTTGGCAAACCTCGCCTTCCTCTTCTTCTGAGTCAGAATACCGTTCAGTCACAATTTTATTAGCTGAGTTCGCGCCAGTCTCAGAATTGGGAGTGGTCTGACCACGGGGTAGTTCGGCAATGGATAGGGTAGCTAATTCCGCAGCACATGCCTCCCGTAAAGCCTCCTGAAATGTGAGGTCAGCATTGGCGATCAAACGCTGCTTCAAGCTCTTATCGCACACGCCACTCACAAGGCGGTATAACAAGTAGTCATCTAAGTTGTCAAATTGGCAGTGACGGGCAGCTCTTCGCAACGCCGCGACATATTGATTAATCGATTCACCTGGGGCTTGGTCGTGGTGATAGAAATGTTGTCTGCGGGCGATTCGGGAGGGTGCAGGTGCATAGTGTCTTTTAAGTTTGGCCATAAAATCCTCCCACGTACCGGCATGAATTGATTGAGGGGCCATAAGGGTCATAGCTGTGTCGAACATTTCAGGGCCACAAAAACTGAGGAAATACGCCCTCTTCCTCTCAGCCGAGAGATTAGTATAGTCATTGGCAATTAAAAAACACTCAAATCTGGCAATATAAGCATCCCATGTCTCTTTGCCTTGGTCAAATGGGGGAAACATCTGTTGTGCCGCCATGGCCGTATGTCTGCTTCGTTTCACTGTTACCTCAGGTTGCTGTCCTCGGTTGCGTCTCTTCTGCCGGGTCCGCTATCCCACCTTCGTCGCCAGTAATAAATACTGTATTCATTTATATTTGACAACACATGAACGGCTGAGGTAACTCTTTTATTAACTGCAACCGACAACCTAACCAATTAACATATACATGCGAACGAACACCCGAGCCTTTCTTGACAGCTCTTAAATACTCCCTGTTAGCTAGGCCAACCAATCACAACACGTTCCCATATTTATTCGTTCCAACAGGGGGCCTAAACATTAGAGTTTGCCCAGTACACAACAAAAAGCCTCTGGTGAACTCAGCTGAGCCGTGCGATCATCAGAGGCTTTTTTTTTTTTACTTTTAAAAGCATTTTTTTCATCGGAAGAGGTTGTAGAAAAAATGCTTTTAAAAGTAAAAAAAAAAAAGCCTCTGATGATCGTGCGGCTCAGTTGGGCATGGGGGGGTAGGCGCGCAGGGATTTTTGCTACCGGTTCTCCGAACCACCTGCCGCCATCGCTACCGGATTGGGTGATCCCATCCAAACTGGGAGCTTTTCACCCCTGAACCCTTCCATTCAAGTACAGGTCTTCCCAGCACAGGTTTTTTACATTCAAGCACAGGTTTTTACATTCTAGGCAAAAATACCAAGGCCCAGATCCTACAGATAGCTCTAGTCATACAATTGCAGAAAACTTCTCCTTTAGCTAAATGCATGAAAACTGGGAAGAGAAGTAAACCAAGGATCCATTCTTCATCTATTTGGAAGTCCTATACATATGCAGATGAATGTTTGGAGGGCGAGAGAACCTTCCTAATACAATGAAAACATTATCTGCCGCTTTTTTTTAATTGTCAAGGAAAGCCCATCTTTCAAGCCATAAATAGCAAAAAAATAAAAATAAAGTGAGGAAAACAGAGTATTCATATAAAAATTGTTCTAGACTTTTCTAAGTCTGGAATACGGACACGTTAAACCTTTTCTGATTTGTATGCCAATATAAAATACACAAATATAAGTATTCAATTTACAACCAGCTGCTTAGCAAATGTTGAAGTTATGACTGACCCGAAAAAAGGGACTTACAACCTAGATGTGAAGTAAGAGTTAGTCACATGATTGAACTTCGAACGCTCAACAACACGGTTCCATTTATGGCCATTATTGTACTGTCATTTGCAGTTGCATTTTGACCTGGTCTTGCTGAAAACTGGAATTTACTTCCAGATTTTAGCAAAACTGTACCCCTAGTGAACCTTTGCTTCCTTAATGACCACTGCAAAAAAGGTCATAAAATGGGGTCAGTCACATGAACGACTCTTTTTATGACCTCTACAATATAGCACAGTAATGAGCAGGCTCCATTATGGTTACATGCTAAGGACTACTCTACCCAAGAAAGCAACCAGGCTGCTTTCTATGTATTCATCCTATTTAAATTTAAATATTAGAATATTTATATAAATCAACTATAATAATATAGTATTAGTTGTGACATCAATGGCTTCCGGAATCCAAATACCAGATATCTGATTAGTACAAATGTATTTGATATTATTGGATGGTTGTGTTAGTGTCTGGGTTGTTCTAAAGCACTAAACAATTTTACAAACAAAAGTAATATATGCATCATAAAATTATACACAGACTTTCTACCTCATTTCTGCATAGTAGGGCTGCGCAAAGACAGCAGCCACATGGGGCTTGCTAAGAACTAGTTGCTTTAATGGTTCAAGAAGAGGTCCTTCACTCATGCTCACATGCTTGGAGAATTACTGTTTTTATTCCTCCATGTCTAGCAACTGTCTCAGTTTTGCAATTCAGCTGTAAAATGGGAAAAAGAGTAACCATATCCTCACTGAGGGTTTAAAAAAAGCACAAGGAAGACTTGCTTGACTGAGCAACCTTCAGTGAATAGATAATCTCAAAACTTCCCACTGCAATTGAATCACAAAATAAATATAGGGTTACCTATTAGGTGGGCATTCCCCTTAGTCAATAGGCCTGTACAGGATTACAATTTTTAAGTGGAAAAGGTGCTTCAGAATTTCATTGGTCATGGACCAAGCAATAGCCCACAATTTCTTAACAAGTATTTTTGCATGTTTGGAATGGAAAGTGTGCCCATATGACTACAGGAATAAGTATAACTGCTTTAACAAGTTGTTGACTAGTGCTACGTCACATCTGCTCCAAAGCATCTTTGCTCATTGAATCCAGGCAACTGGTGGTGATGGGAAAGACCCACTTAGTAGGTAGTCCTATTTTTATAATGGTAAAATAATGCTTAAAGGCCAATGCAAATTATACTTAATAACTTTAATATACAATTAAAGCAATCCCAAGTAATACTTGGTATGCTTCCAACCATTGAACAATCTTGAACATTGTGTTCAAGTGCGGCTTTTCTTCAGTAGAGTTGATATGGAAGCAAGAGAAGCACTTAAGCAGGTGCAACAAATATACAACAGCAGAGTGTAGCCAGAGCTGCTGAGTTATCTATCATACAGAGAAACTCACTTGAAAAAGATGGTCTTTCCTCTGGATTGGGTGCCCAAGCAGATTCCATTAAAGACACCATCAATTCTCGGTAAGGAATATCAAGGGGCAAAGTCTCTTCCCCAACATCTGGACGCTTCCCTTGTGACATGCTAAACATAATTTGCAAATAATGTACAACGTCTGCAAAAGTCAATACATGCCTATGTTAGAAATATATGTGCATTTCGTCCAATTTTAGAAATTGAAACACAAGTAGTAAATTCACATTTTAGATAACATTGTGATCTAAACGTAATTTAGAAATTTTAAAAGCAAAATAGTTCTCCTGCTCTACCAGTATTTTGCAATACTCCAATACAATACAAGCTTAAGACAAAGGGGAAACAATGGGCTTTAAAAATATTGTTTACGTTAATCTGAATTTTAACTATTCAGGATTATTCTAACTCAGCTATTCTTTAACAGAATTAAAGACAAAAATCTGACCTTCGAATGGTTTTTTTCTTGACATCACTTCCCACATAATAATGGCATAACTGTTACAAACAAAAATGCAAGTTAATATGTATTTTTAAATTAGTTTATTTTCCCCCAAGGCAAAATAATCTCAGTAAAATGAAAATATCCCAGTTACTGTTGTTTTGTGGGAAATCTACATCCCAATCTAACAGCAAAGCAAGGATATTAGCATTTAAAATATTCTCAGTGATTAGTTGGGACAAATACCTTTGGTATCTTAAAAATACAATAATTTTGTTATATGTACAGCATTTGTGAATAAACAAAAACACACACAAATAAATAAATAAATACCTATTACACCTAATACAAATACAAGGATACTTTCTCAAATGTTATTTAAATATTAATTATATCAATTGCATTCTTATATTTCTTTTCTTTTCTTTATTTTTATTTTTATTTGATTTATATGCCGCCCTTCTCCGGAGACTCAGGGCGGCTTACAATGCGTTAAGCAATAGCCTTCATACTTTTGTATATATTTATACAAAGTCAGCTTATTGCCCCCACAAACTGGGTCCTCATTTAACCTACCTTAGAAAGGATGGAAGGCTGAGTCAACCTTGAGCCTGGTAAGATTCGAACCTGCAGAAATTGCAGGCAGCTGTGTTAATTACAGGGTGCATTAAACCACTGTACTACCAAGGCTCCTTAGTATATCAATATATCAATATATCACTGACATACTAGAAATTAAATAGAGTACATTTTAGGTTTCCATGCTAATTCTATGTAGCCACAAAGAAAATTTTGGAATATTTCACATCTATTTTTCACATCCCCTTAGCAAAACTTCCTTCCATACAAGAGATGGCATCTTAAAATCAGAAGCTGACTTTATTCAAGAACATTAAGATGAACCTACATTCAATGCGTAGGATTAAGCTTTTCTTTAATTAAAAAGGAAGCAATATTTTTGAAAATATGTAGAAAGCTGTATTGAAAGAGAACACAAAGCAGAAGTTCTTTCACTAAACCAGAGTTTATCTGAATGCAGGCTCTTTGGATATGTATCATTGTTCGTTGCTAATGTGCATGCATGAAGCATTGGAGCAGCCAAAGTCCTTAATGAAATCTGTAAACTCTATACCTTGACTTGCATTGTTAGTTAGTTAATACCCCTGTAAAAAATTTCTGAAGGGCAACTTTTCACTAAATTAAAAATGCTTGACTTGCTTTAAGTAACCTGAAAAGGGTTAAAATGTTCCTTTCAAGAAACTAGTAATAATCACAATAAGATACACGTGTGTGTGTGTGTGTGTGTGTGTGTGTGTGTTATTTGAAACTTAGGGATGAATTAGATTTTCCAAGCATGTGTACAATATAAAGCCTGAGAAAAGGTATGCATGAAAAAACTTGCATTATGCAAGACATAACTGGACAGCAAAGTCATAATTGCATATAGAAACCCATCCTTAAATTGACTTGAGAGGCAGTTTAAAAATTTAATTAAACTGACTGGCAAATACCAGATGCAAAAGTGCATTAGTTTGTTGACTGCTATTGAACAGGAAAAGAAAAGAAATATACCCCAAACAATACATAGCGGATTAGAAACACCACTAAGAAAACAATCTTCCCAATAAAAAAATGTGCTGACCTTAACCTCCAGAAAGAAGTATAAAGTTTTTCTATAAAGACTGAGACACCAAGGTATGCAACATTTTTGCCCTTTAATCTCACTGCATTTTACATATGGTATCTGTAATGCCCTATATGGCTGATTTTTTAATATTTTATATTTTAAAAATTAATAAGCACACATTGTTCCCAAAATCCATAATAGAATAATATACCTGTATATATCATGCTTTACACTTGAATGGATTTTGCTGCTATCATAACATTCAGGTGGTATGTAAATGATGGTCCCTCCCTCAGATATTGATTTATCCCCTTTTGAAAGTGTCATGGACACCATGCGCCACTTTGATAAACCAAAATCTGCAATCTGAAAGATGGAAAAGAAACTCAGGTCACCACGTGCAGCTCTGAGAAACAAAGGTTTAGGCCCATTAAAATATCTACTTTGGTCAAAGAAAGGCTGTTTATATGAAAAGAAGCTTATTCTTTTTACTTTAAAAACTTTAAAATTACAACAATTATTTCAAAAAGTAGGCAGATCAGAAAACAAAAGGGACTGGCTGATTAAAAAATGGAACCATAAAATACTTCGTGAGAATTTGTTAAACTAGATAATATGGTAATTGCCAACTCACATGTGTGTGCGTGTATATATACTGTGTATATATATATATATATATATATATATATATATATATATATATATATATATATATATATATATATATATATATATATATATATGTCTTTTTCTGTTTTTCGTAGGCTTTTATGTGCATATTCTTTCTAGCCAGGTTTTACCTACGTAAGCTAGGTTGTTCTGCAGCTCTGACTGTGTGAAATCTCATTCACCAGCTTCAGAGCTTTTTTTTTCTGTTGACAAACTGCAACTCTGCGTTGCTCTCTGGGAGACTCAGATAGCTATTTCTGCCTTATAAGGCTTCGTCAGTGAGTGATTTCACACAGTCAGAGCTGCAGAACAACCTAGCTTACGTAGGTAAAACCTGGCTAGAAAGAATATGCACATAAAAGCCTACGAAAAACAGAAAAAGACACATTGTACCTTTACAGGGGGAATATCTGAGAAGTGAGTGTGGCTCACTGACGAAGCCTTATAAGGCAGAAATAGCTATCTGAGTCTCCCAGAGAGCAACGCAGAGTTGCAGTTTGTCAACAGAAAAAAAAAGCTCTGAAGCTGGTGAATGAGATTTCACACAGTCAGAGCTGCAGAACAACCTAGCTTACGTAGGTAAAACCGGGCTAGAAAGAATATGCACATAAAAGCCTACGAAAAACAGAAAAAGACACATTGTACCTTTACAGGGGGAATATCTGAGAAGTGGGTGTGGCTCACTGACGAAGCCTTATAAGGCAGAAATAGCTATCTGAGTCTCCCAGAGAGCAACGCAGAGTTGCAGTTTGTCAACAGAAAAAAAAAAAAGCTCTGAAGCTGGTGAATGAGATTTCACACAGTCAGAGCTGCAGAACAACCTAGCTTACGTAGGTAAAACCTGGCTAGAAAGAATATGCACATAAAAGCCTACGAAAAACAGAAAAAGACACATTGTACCTTTACAGGGGGAATATCTGAGAAGTGGGTGTGGCTCACTGACGAAGCCTTATAAGGCAGAAATAGCTATCTGAGTCTCCCAGAGAGCAACGCAGAGTTTCAGTTTGTCAACAGAAAAAAAAAGCTCTGAAGCTGGTGAATGAGATTTCACACAGTCAGAGCTGCAGAACAACCTAGCTTACGTAGGTAAAACCTGGCTAGAAAGAATATGCACATAAAAGCCTACGAAAAACAGAAAAAGACACATTGTACCTTTACAGGGGGAATATCTGAGAAGTGGGTGTGGCTCACTGACGAAGCCTTATAAGGCAGAAATAGCTATCTGAGTCTCCCAGAGAGCAACGCAGAGTTGCAGTTTGTCAACAGAAAAAAAAAGCTCTGAAGCTGGTGAATGAGATTTCACACAGTCAGAGCTGCAGAACAACCTAGCTTACGTAGGTAAAACCTGGCTAGAAAGAATATGCATATATATATATATATATATATATTTTCTGAGGTTTTCGCGGGTGTTTGTATGTAGGTCTTTGGTTAATCGGGTTTTGTCCCGCATAAATTGGAAGTGTCTTGGTGACGTTTCGACGAAGTCTCATTCGTCATCTTCAGGCTGGTGTTTTCGGCTTCATGCACGAAGCCGAAAACACCAGCCTGAAGATGACGAATGAGACTTTGTTGGAACATCGCCAAGACACTTCCAATTTTACACGGGACAAAACCCGAATAACCAAAGACACACACACACATGCCACTTGCTTTTCTAGACATATTCTTAAGTCATTAGACTAACCTTGAGCAGAGTTCAAATTTACCAACAGCAATGTTTTATGTTATAAAACTAAAATCATGGTCACCACAAACCTTCTTAAAGTTCTCATTTACTGAGTGGCGATTTTTACTTCCCCTTCTAAGACATAAATATGAGCAATGCGATTATCTACTAAGCCACAATATTACTTTTCTGTATATCAATCACACAAATGAATAAAAAAATTGAAAGGAAATTTAATAATTTGCAAACTTCTAAAAATACGGTATGTAGAAAAGAAGATAGAAACTTGATCTCTGTTGAAATTCAAGGAGAGGACTAGGATTAACAGGTTAAAATTAAAAGAAAGGAAATCCACACTGAGTATTAGGAGGAATTTCCTGATAAGAGCAGTTAAACAGTGGAATAGGCTAGAACAGGGGGTGTCAAACTCAAAGCTCGTAGACCAGATTTGGCCCACAGGATGCTTAGATCTGGCCCGCAGGGCCGCCCTGGAAACAGTGATGGACCAGCCCGCAGTGCCTCTGCAAGCAAAAATGGGCTCCCGAGCTCCATTTCTGGCTGCAACCCTCTGCCAGTTAAAACAGAGCTCGGGAGGGCCGCACATGGTCCTGAACTGTACTGTAAAGTTTCTATCCCTGATTTTTCCACTTCTGCACTGTAGGAGAGCCCAGCCTTACCTTAACATGGAACTCACTGTCAAGTAAAATATTCTGGGTCTTCAAATCATGGTGCATGAGTGGAGGGCTCAGGTTGTGAAGATAATTTACTCCCAAAGCAATTTCATACAAAATGCGATACCTGAGTGACCAAGCAATGTCGGGGTAGATGTTTTTCTATTTAGAAAAGAGAAAGAACACAACACATGGCGATATAGAGAGACAGACTGGAATGGTTGAAAGAGCATCTTGAAACTAGCTGATCCAGCGTCTTATGTATTTATTTATCAAATTGTAAAACCATCCATCTCCCTCACAGTACAAATACTGAGTCTCTGTGCGCTCCAAGCAAAGCAACAGAGCCATGTTTTCAAACCTTTGCAAAAGGCTAGGAGAGTCGGGGTCTACTTCACCTCTGGGGGGGGAGGAGATGTTCCAAAGGCCGAGGCCAACACAGAGAAGGTTCTTTTCTGGACCCTAGCAGTCAGAATTCTTTAGCTGACAAGGTCCTCAACATACCGGTAACTTCTCCCTGATTGACAGGATGGGATGGGCAATGTCATGGGATACTATGGATAGAATGTAGTATTGCAGGCAAATTCTGTCCACAGTCAGGAGTTCAATCCTGAATAGCTCAAGCCTTCTATCTTTCTGAGATCAATAAAATAAGGACTCAACTTGTTTGGGGGCAATATGACATTGTAAACTGACCAGAGAATGCCATAAAACACTGTGGAGTGGTATATAACTCTAGGTGCTATTGCTATTGTCAAGATAACCTGAAGAAGTCTTCCTTAAGTCACCAAGAATTGACCTCAACTAGATAACACCTTTAGCCTTTACCAATTGCCACCAGTTTATTTACGCAATAATTAAAACTACACAATTAAAAATTAATAAAATTAATTACACAACTAAAACTATTTCATATTCATTCTCAATCTATAACAACATTTTGTATATAATAAAGAAAAAAATGTATATGTTCTGGAGAATGGCTATATTCAGTAGCGTTTAAGAGACTCCCTAAAAGCACTTGTCATTCCATATCAATGCATGAAGATGAGGAACTTGTTCTCAAGTTGCCCCTTTCTGGACTAAGACACAACACTGGTCAGAACATGTGCTCCTCTTCTTTCTGATGCATTAACTCAGTGTTTCTCAACTTCAGCAATTAAAAAAATATGTGCACTTCGATTCCCAGAGTTTTCCAGCAAGTATGAGTTAAGGTTTCCTTATTTTAAAATTAATAAAGTAGCTCTAAACGCTTGCTACAATTGTGCATACTTACCTCATATAAAAGTTGGTTCAGTGATCCATTAGGCATATATTCTGTCACAATACCCAGAAACTGAGGTTCATTGCAAATTCCCAAAATTGGTAGAATGTAACTGAATCTTGCCTGATGTAAAATTTCAGCTTCTTTTAAGAGACTGTCTCGTTCACTACAAAAATAAATGGCAAAACAATAGTCAAATTTAGTTATCTTCCAGCTAATAGACTTAAAATGTACATTGTGGAAAGACATAGCTAAAGGAAAAGAATAAAAGGCTTGTTTATATATTAATTTATTTAAATCTGTCCTTTCTCTTTGCATCTTTCATCAGTTGCTGAAGTGAAAATATACAGTTGTTTTCAATTCTATTTCCAGGATTCCATTTGAGGCTAGTTTTACTTTTGCTAGTCATTCTGTGGAATATAGGAAACTATATTTCCTACAGCTTTATACATTTTTACCTTAAAATCAGTCCTAGCAAGTTGGCTCAGGCATTAAGATAATTTAGGCAGTTCAAATGAATGTAAAGTTTTATTGCAAGCTTAAGATCTCTACAAGAATCTGAACTACTAACAGTCAAAGCAAATTGGTATAGATAAGAGTCAATGGAATTCAAGGTGGGCTGGACTTAGGCGCAAATGGACTGGAAACTGATGACATTTGACCTCTTCCTGGTCATTTCCTACAACTGCTTTATATTACCTATGTCTGTTTGAAGATTTTTTTGGGAGAAACTCATGAGCAAAGGTTTTGATTACATTCAAATAAACTACACTTATTTTCTCTCCTCCCCCGTGTGTGTGTGTGTGTGTGTGTGTGTGTGTGTGTGTGTGTGTGAGAGAGAGAGAGAGAGAGAGAGAGTGTGTGAGGGGGGGGGAGAGAGAGAATATCTGGGAAGTGTTCCAGATTTTATCATCAGATTGTCCTAGTTCCCCATCATCTATCAAGAACCTTTTTATCCAGTCGACATCTGAGCTGGAATGACACATCTTGTTCATATCACACTTTTGAGGTAGGCAGGTAAAGCATTAGGGAGACTTTGCCCAAGGATCCCCATTGGTAAGATAGGTATCAGCCAGGAGTTTAATCAAAGAGTCCTGTATCAAAGGTGGTACTCTAACATATACTATATTATCCAGCCACTCATCAGAAGACAGCGGTGGTGATAGAGCAGTGCCAAATTACAGCAACATCAAGAAGAAGAAGTATGAGAAGCTGGAGAAGTATTAAGATCTGAAGGAGGAACTGGAAAATAAAGGAAAGTGGAAAGTAAATGTCAAAGTAGTCCCAGTGGTGGTAGGAACACTCTAGACTATGACTCCTAAACTAGGAGAGTTGCTCCAACAGATGAATTAATTGCTCCAACAGCTCCATGAACAATAGAGTTCTCTGTCCAAAATCGTGCAGTGCTAGGGACAGCTAAGATATTAAGCAGAACCTTCAAACTATTATTTATTTATTTATTTATTTATTTATTTATTTGTTCGATTTATATGCCGCCCTTCTCTGGAGACTCAGGGCGGTTTACAATGCGTTAAGCAATAGCCTTCATACTTTTGTATATACCTGCTTAGTAGGGCTTTCGGCCCCCCCTAAGCGGTGTTCTTTTTTATACAAAGTCAGCTTACTGCCCCCTCAATCCGGGTCCTCATTTTACCTACCTCGAAAGGATGGAAGGCTGAATCAACCTTGAGCCTGGTGAGATTTGAACTTGCAGTAATTGCATGCAGTTGGTGTTATTTAACAGCACTTTAGTCTGCTGCGCCACCAAGGCTCTAGACCTTTGATAGGGGACCCAAGATTGAGGAAGATACATATCATCCATAGGGGGTGAGAATAGATTTTTATACATATATATCTAGAGAGAGAAAGTATGAGTATGATAAATACATTCCCAAATGTATTCTTCTAGCAAGCAAACAAATTAAATAAAAAAATTGGAAAATTTGAAGTCTAACAAAGCTGAAAGATGCTAGTGAAGAGGCTGTTGAATGTAACCCTTTATAGATAGAGTCTAAGAAACAATCAGCCAATGAGTTGGATTGGAAGTGGGCTTTGTTTAATGCAAAGGACATAATCCTGGGAACTGCAAATTATTATTCATTAGAAAGTGACAAGCAACACTATGCGAAACTGACACACCAATCCCTATAGGAAACTGCCGTCAGTTTTCTATGTTTCTATATTTCTAATCACATTTCAAGAGAGAGGCAATATTTCTCCTCTCGGGAGAGATACATTATCTGCTCCTCCCAAAAATCACATCTCACTGTCTAGAAAATGTCTATGGAGTTCCCCTTTATACATTTTACAACAGGCTTGCTAGAAAAGCATTCATGAGTCACACATATGGTTGTCCTATCATTTCTTCACAAAGGCTTCTCAGAATACAGCTTTGCTGTTAATAATTTATCAGAAGGCAAATAATCTTCCTAAAACTGCAAAACCAGTAGACCCAACTCTTAGATGCAGCCATGTAAACTATCTCTGGAGGTTATCACTAAAGTGCAATATTGAAAATCATTAAAGTTAATAGGAATAATCATACATACTGTATTCTGATTAAATCTAGTTATTATTTATTTTTTGTTCTAGTCTGCTGGTTATTGCTTCAAAAATGCCGCCACTTAAAGGTCAGAAAGTTACATGTGCCTTTTATATAAGACTATCATCCTTTCATAACTGGCTGGGAATTTGAAAGTCATAGTGACCTAGCACTAGTGGTGGGCTGCTACCGGTTCGGGCGAACTGATAGTTCCGACAATCAGCTGGCCCCGTCCACCTGCCCCCACCCTATGCTATCCTATATTTCCTTCTGTCTGGCTCAGCTGATTCACGCGGCACAGCTGATTTCTGCGCCTCCACTGTTCTATTTACTGGAGCCTTAGAAGGTAAACAGCTGAGTTTCAAACTGCTGTATTTTGAATGCTGTGCGCAAAGTGCACGCTCACAGAACCGGTTATTAAACCGGTTGGAGCCCACTACTACCTAGCACTTATCCTAAGGGGTGTTTAAATTTGCAGAAAGGCAAATTCTCTTGAGACAAGCTCAGAATCTGATGACTACAGGAGATCGTACCAGGTCGTTTTCTTAACAATAATACAAAAGTGACTTGCCATTACTGAATATCTTGATAAGTCTCCATGCATCTCTTTGAAGAGCAGCAAGGTGCTGCTGTCTGCACTTTCTCTGAAAAAAACTAAAACTATGCCTGTTTTCAACCTTCAGAGTCCCAAACACTTATTACAATAGGCTACATTTTGGGGAAGGTATAGGATTGGGACAGCGAAAGAGCAAAATATGGGTTTAAGCTTTAAGGTGCTTGTTTTAATACTTAAATATTCTCACCTTGTGATAAAAAAGTCCTGCCTCTGCCTATTTTTGCACCACATACTGCATTAAGAGAAGATGCATACCTTCATAATTAACTTTAGGGAATGCTTAATATTAGAGATCTGCAATACTGTATTAAAAACTGTTTAAACCTGCCCAGTATCTAATTGGACAGAATTTGTTCAAGTGATCTTTCCAGCTTTATTTATTTATAAAATGTATTTTAAGTACATTTGCAAAAAAACAAAAACAAAAACAAAAAAACCCTGTATAAAAGAAACCCACAATTAGCCCAAAATTAAAATAATAATGTAACTTCTGAACGGGAAAGCATAACATTCCAACTCTAAAACATAAGGAAAAAGCCAGATCTTACCAACCTTCTGATGGCCAAGAGAGTTAGAGCCAAGAAAATAATTATCTTTTCAAAGCACAAATTGTGCTTGTTGATTTTAAATGAATTTATTCTTTTTCAATTCTTATTCTTTTCTTACTCGATTTATTCTTTTCTTGTTACTTAATTCTTATTCTATCACTTTTGTTTTTATTGGGGAAAATATCATTATGTTACTCTCTACCTTCAATAAATTTAAAGAAAAGAGTTGAATACCTACCAAAACAATCATAAACTGTGTGCATTGCTGATTTTCTTTTGTTACCAAGTTATTTTATAACACATGTAGCTTGTGTCTTGCCCCCAACACCTATCAGTCTGACATTTGTTTCCTTACGGTGCTTAGCAACCAGGTCCACATACACTGATTACATCTTGGCTCTATTCCCATCTCTTTAAATCAAAATATTTTGCTGTTAGCATGAGCAAAATCTAGGCCACCACAAGTGCTATGATTCATCCTGTAGAGGCAGAATTGAGTTCATGTTTCTTATTAATAGAAACATGGCTGTGTCTTAAATGATAATGCAGAACCTGGTTTCTCTTCTGGAAATCAGAGCAGCTACCCCAAGAGAAAGTCTTCAGTAAACTGTTGAACTATAGATAGAACCATAAGGAACTAAGAGTGAAAGTAAGGAGTCTGTGTGTCTTCAAGTCAGTTTCTGACTTCTACCCACTACCAGGACAAGTTCCTGCAGTTCCTGAAGATTTCGTAAGTGGTTTGTCATTGCCCTCTTTCTAGGGCTGAGAGAGAGTGATAGGCACAAGGTTACCCAGATGATTTCATGCATAAAGTGGGACTAGTATTCATGGACTTCTACTTTTTAGCCAGATACCTTAACCACTACACCAAATTGTCTCTCCAGTTAATTATTAACTGAATTAAGGGGAAATACTGAAAATAAAAGTGGTGCTACTTCTATTTATTAAACAAATAAAGACCAGCTGATGATAGAAATAAAAATTAACACTTGAAGTGTAGTTAAATACACACACACATATTCACACATAGAAACTTGATCTGAGCTTTGGAAAGTGGAACTGGATGTTCAGGTGAATTGTATATTATTAGCTACCATTTTGCATTGAGCAAGAATGATCCCTTCCAACTTTATTATTATTCTACCTAATTAATAACTAAGCAAAACATTAATACTATACAGGGCTAGATATTCAATTTATAGGATTGCTTTTTTATTGTCTACTACGCTTTCTATGTTGCATAACTGTTCAGCCTTGCCCCTTTTCTTCTTCATCCAGATGCATCAGCTAGTTAACTATAGATAACTGTTGGTTATTGTAGTGTACCAGCTTTTGAATATATCTCAGCTTAGAAACAAGCCAAGGAATCATAAATTTTTTGTTAAGGAATTTAGAGTAGAAAGAAGTCAAATAACAGTTTATGTTCATTAAATGAACTGGAAACATCCTTGATTACGCTGATTTAACATGAATAAATATGGAATACAATGTGATTTTTAACATATGTCATAGTCAGTGGTGTATTAACCAGGGTGGATTTGATTTAAATCGAGTCGATTTAAATTATGATTTAAATCATGATTTAAATCACTGGTAAAAAGACTTGATTTAAATCAACTCGATTTAAATCATAATTTTTAAAGAGCAACTGTCATCTCTGCTACTCCTTTGACCCGCTGTTGACTCACCGATAGTCCCAGTGTTGCAGAATATACAGCCTCGTGCTACATAACTAAGCTCCATTTCATGCTGAATAAACTAAATTATTTATGTATCTTAAATAGAAAACTAACTTACGATAGATTTTTACCCCAAAAGTTTTTTATTAAAATAAATTCAATAAAATCAAAAAAATCTGATTTAAATAAAAAAATCCGATTTAAATAAAAAAAATCCAATTTTTTAAAAATTTTTTTAAAAAAATCATTGATTTTTATCCACCCTGGTATTAACTATTAAGCAGACTAAGCACGTGCTTAGGGCACCAGACCCAAAGAGGGCACCACAAAGTTGAGAAAGAAAAAAAAAACAATGAAGATTTGTACAGTATGTACAAAGGAGGGGAGGTATCAAGATTTGTCAGTGCTTAGGGCACCAGTGAAGCTTAATCCACCACTGATCATGGTACAGAATGAATCTTTTCAAGATTCCAGCCCTTAACTTTATGTTGTTTTATACAATACTTTATTCCACTTTTCTGCTAATGACAGTCAGCCCCACTAACTCTGCCTTGGATTGTTTAAGCGCCTCTCTCTTTTTTGGCCTACAATTTTTACATGTATATATAACTTTATATTCCTGCAAGTCTATGTAGTAATTGAACAATATAATCGGGAGCAATACTGATTTTGCCTTTTTGTATTTGCTTGTACTACCGAGAAGTAGTTTTACAAATATAGGCACATTAGATTACTTCTCAAAACTGAAGCTCTATTCTGACAATATTTGTAGAAGTCTTCCACATCTCAATTTTGAAATGTAGACAGTGCGTTAACATATTAGCATTTTTACTAATATGTCTTGAAAAGGGGTAATTCCTATCTAGTATGCCTTATGTGCTAGTATTTTAGAAAGTGTTCTGGCTAGAGAATTGATCAGGTATGTTAATAATTTGGATAGTTAAGTTCTGCCATATAGGAAAACCAAAAATCATCAGGCGTGCCTGACTTTATATTAACCAAAAAGTAAATTGTAATTGAGGAAGTGAAAGTAGCAAAAACACATGGAGAAATGGTGGCATTCTTGATTTCAAAGAAAACTAAACCTGAATGAAATGGAACCAACATCTCTAACTTCAAAAGTAGAGATTTTGAGAATAATGATGTGTAGAATTCCATAACAAATAGGAAAAGTTGCCCACAATAAGTGAAAAATAAAATAAGGCTATGCAAAGCATTCAAAAAGCTAGTTTAATACAAGTGAACACATCTTGCTGAACTTTTAGATGTATAATCAGGAAATGTACCTGTACATCAGGGGTGAAATCCAGCAGGTTCTGACAGGTTCTGGAGAACTGGTAGCGGAAATTTTGAGTAGTTTGGAGATCCGGCAAATACCACCTCTGGCTGGCCCCAGAGTGGGGTGGGAATGAGATTTTGTAATATCCTTTCCCCAGGAGTGGGGATGGAATGGAGATTTTGCAGTATCCTTCCCCTGCCATGCCCACCAAGCTACACATGCTCACCAAGCCACGACCACAGAACCGGTAGTAAAAAAATTTGGATTTCACCACTGATGTACATATTACTGGGGACATTCTTCCAAGCAACTGTACAAGCCTAATACAAAAAAGAAAATTGGAAACAAATGGTTGATAACGAAATGATACTCAGTAAATGTGCAAAAACACTAATAGAGATTTCAAAGCAAAAGAGGAGACATTTAAGAGATTGTAAGAGAGCCATCTTCTCAAGGAAGAGTGTTTACAGGAAGCCTGGAAGTATAGATGTGGTGTGTATAGATGTGGTGTCAGGAAATCTCCAGCTCAGAAGGAGTTAAGACTGGCAGAGGATGCTATGAACAAAAAAAAAGACTTCCAAATTATGATCAAATAAAAAGAACAAGGAGGAAAAATTTAATATACAAGCTCTGGGATCCTCAACCCCTACTCTGCGTCCCCGTGGAAACCAGGCCATGCAAGCGTAGGGGAATGCGTGAAGTTCCATTTGTATAAAATCTCCCCCAGCTCACCACCACCGCTGGTTCATAGAGCTGGAAAGGTTGGCGACTGCTGTACTAGTTACTTAATGAAGAACATTATATAAATAACACAGGTAATACAAGGACTCCTTATTTTTAGATTAAATCTTTAAAGTCAGATGAATTACATCCTAGGATACTGAGAGCCGGTGAATGGTCTGACAAAACATTAATGCATGATTTTTATGAATTGCTAGAGAACCCTAATGGGAGCGCCAATGGGAGTAGGAAGTGGGCTGTTTCCTTGGCAGCCCCTGTCCTATGGAACACCTTTCCCTCCAGACGTTTGGCAGGCCTCCACCCTTTCAGTTTTTTCATAAAGACTTAAAAACCTGATTTCCCCTCCCCCAAGCATTGGGGGATTAGATAATGATATGTTTGTATGGATTGGCACCAGTTTTTGTTTTTACTTTTTAAAATATCCTTTATGTTTTAATTGAGTTTGTTTTAAAAAGGGTTTTATTGAGAGCCATGCAGTATATATAAGTAACTATATAAATGTTTTAAGCAAACACATTTGGTAATAATGTATGCCACACAATTGAAGAAATCTGGTTTCCCTATTTTTAGATATGGCAAAAATGAGGATCCAGGAACCACAGTTCACTTATCTGGCATGGAAAAATACTAGAGCAAATTACAAAGATTACCGTATTTTTCAGAGTATAAGACACAGGCCTGCCAAACCCTCTGTGCACCCAGTTTTTCTCAAAAACAAAAGAACTGGCCCATTTTTGCAAAAAACGGGCCATGCAGAAGGTTTGGGAGGCTTGCAGAGTGCTCCTGGGGGCCGATGAGGGCAAAAACACTCCCGTTTTTGCAAAAAACAGGTGAAAAATGGGCCCATTTTTGTGAAAAACGGGGTGCACAGAGGGTTTGGGAGGCCTGCAGAGTGCTCCTGTGGGCCGGGGAAGTCAAACCCTTTTTTTTCTTACTTATCTCTTCGAAATCTTGGTGCATCTTATACCCTGGGGCGTCTTATAGTCTGAAAAATACAGTGTGTGTGTGTATATATATATATAACCATTTTGAAAACAATGGTTGTATTACCACAACCCAGCAAAGATTTTGACAAGAATAACCAGACTTGTGGTTGTTATTGTATTGGACAGTTCCTCTGTATATTGTGGGAATGCTCTAGGTTTAAGTATATCTTGATTTCAGTAAAACATCTGACAAAGTAACCCCAGATAGCTGTAAAGGTAAAGGTTTCCCCTGCCCAATCGTGTCCAACTCTACAAGTGATGATCATCTTTGTTTCCTACGTGAGGGAACTAGCATTGTCCGAAGATGTTTCCATGAGCATGTGGGTGGTACGACTGTACGCTGAAGTGCATGGAATGCTGTTTCCTTCCACCAAAGGGGTACCTATTTATCTATTTGTATTTGCATGCTTTTGAATTGCTCAGTTGGCAGGAGCTGGGCCAAGAGTGGAAGCTCATCCCATAACACGGGGTCTCGAACTGCCAACTTTCCAGTTGACGACCCAGAGTTTTAACCGCTAGGCCACCACGACCTATAATATGCTATATGGCATGACAATTAGCTGGATACAAAGCTGGCTAAGAAAAATCATACTGAAACAGCGCTTATGTCAGGTATGGGAAACCAAGAACATGGGTAAACCTCAAAGCAGTTTCTTTATTGCACGTTCAGGTACAGACAAAATATTTCTGGACTACAGCATGCTCTGCATAACTATAAATCATAAATGCTGAGAAGAAATTAGGGAGTGTCCCTCCTGGGCTACTTCCTGAATAGCAACAATTCAAAACTGCTTTTTGTTTTCCATCTCTCATACCTCAATGCCAGATTCCACCACATCTCAATGGTGATTCCTCATTATATGATCACTGACTTAAATACCACAAAGTTCAGCCTTACTCAGGTAAAGAAAAACTTATTAACATTGAGACTGAAACAAAGCCTCGGATAACTAATAGATATAGAAAATTCAAAACAATGTTGATAGGGTAAATAAATGGTCTGAGAAGAGAATGAAAGTCAGGGAGACAAATGCAAGTTTCTTCACTTAGGCTATCAAAATTGAATATAAATAGGATGGAGGTATCTGGCTTGGCAACAGTAATTTGTCCTGGAACAAGCACTAAAACTGAATGTATCAGATATGATAAGGCTGCAAAAATGCCAAAGGTAATCTTAGACTGCAAAAACAGAAACATCATTCCAAATCATGAGCTGCAATTGTTTCATTTTGTTTTGTTTGGTCAGATTTCAGCAGGAGTGCTGTGTTCAGTTTTGGTCTTGCATTGCATAAAGAATTCAAAAAAATCTGAATTAGATTTGGAGAAAAGCAACGAGGATGATCTGGAAACTAAAGACTAAATTTATGAAGGCAAGATGAAGGGAACCTTATCACTCCAGACTGGATAGCTGCAAACTGAAAACAATGGTGTCCCAAAATGGCCTAAGAACTTGAAATGATTAATTTCAACATTGAAACATCTAGGGTAGAATTCTGATATAATACTTAAATTCCATCTCTTTAAAATATGGCAGAATCTTCTAGCAGTTCCTATACTACTCGTATTCTCAAAGAACCAACTAATATTAGATTTATTGAAAAGATAAACTGAATTTGATCTACGCCCCTTACCACCTCAAAATAATAGATAACACAAATGACCATTTTGTGCAATGTCCAACTGCTCTACGTTGTTCACCTAGACTTGCTAATTGCCAACTGAAATTCTGGAGATTCCTTCCCACACAAAATGTGTCCCTAAAAGTGACACACCTATCTGTATAAGTGTCCTAGACGTATGCAGGCACTCTTTACCTGCTGGAATCCATAAACCAAACCAGGATAAAGTTGGAATGAAAATATATATTTATATTAACTCAATTAAAAATATGAATTGAAATTATTTGTCTGTAATATAATGTACCCTATTTTACAAGGGTATTATTATCTGTACATGCACTATCCTCCCTTTCCCACAGAAATGTATGCATATACACATATATGTGAGGACCCAGATTGTTGGGGATAATATGCTGATTCTGTAAACTGCTTAGAGAGGGCTATAAAAACACTGTAAAGCATGTATAAGTCTAAATGCTATTGCTATTGCTATATCCCTCCCTCCCTCTTGCAAAGCAAACAAATAAAAAATCCAGGATAACAATTATGGAACAAGAAGTATTCTAGGAATCCCATCCAAAACTATACTACAGAATCATTTGCTTTCCTCTGCAGACACGTTAATATCCTCCCAAAACTCTGCAGTATTTCCTTTTTTTCCGAAAGAGAAAGTGAAAGAAATTTTACCAGAATTTACCAGTCTGAGGAGTCCTTTGTGCTCTTTGAGCTTGCTTGTTTCCCCCCACACATTTCATTAGCAAAACTAGGTAATATCATGCGCACTAATGATGTTACCTAGTTTGGGTAATGACACGTCTGCAGGAAAACAAGCAAGGTCAGAGAGCACCAAGGACCCCTCATGTCAACTCTGAGCTACAAATATTTTCCTTTATTTACCAGTCTGATCCTGAGTTACTTTTCCAACCCACATAATAGGATCCACTACTAGTGTGCTAATAATCTTTTGCTTAAGGTGCAAATTAAATTTCCTATAACGGTAATGAGCCCTTAATGCTCATTATCTCTAGCCCACGTGGCCAATACCAAGAACTGGTGGGAGAAAAGCAGGCCTTATCATGGATAAGAACAAGTAGTCTCAACATACAACCACAATTGAGCCCAAAATTTATGTTCTTAAAGTGAGAAATTTGTTAAGTGAGTCCTGCTCCATTTTACAACTTTTCTTGCCACATTTGTTAAGCGAATAACTGCAGTTGTTAAATTAGTAGCACGGATTATAAGTGAATCTCTTGTCAGGTTGCAGAAGGTGATCACATGATCCCAGGACACTGCAACAGTCATACATGTGAATCAGTTGTTAAGCATCCAAATGTAAATCATGTGACTATGGTGGATACTGCCACGATCATAAATGCGAAAAATGATCATAAAGGTAACTTTTTTTTCAGTGCCATTGTAACTTCGAACAGTTCACTAAGACAGGGGTGGGCAAATATGGCCCCTTTATGATCTGTGAACTTCAACTCCCAGAATTCCTGAGCCAGCTTGGCTGTCTCAGGAATTCTGGAAGTTGAAGTCCACAGGTTGTAAAAGGGCCACAGTTGCCCACCCCTGCACTAAGCTGTTGTTAAATCAAGGACTACCTGTATATAATTTCTTATGAACCACATATAAAAATGCCCAAATAGGGCTACTACCCCCCAAAGAAAAATGCATAGATCTAACAATTATAAGACTTGGGTTTTTTTTGAAAAGGAGAATGACTTTCTTTTTTTTTAACTTTTCGGAAACAGCAATGGAGAAAAGGCCTGTCTCTCAGGAAAAGGAGGTTGGCTTAGAGCAGGGGTCTCTAACCTTGGCAACTAAGCCTGGAGGACTTCAACTCCCAGAATTCCCCACCCAGCAGAGTTGGGGCTCTGCTGGCTGGGGAATTCTGGGAGTTGAAGTTCTCCATGCTTAAAGTTGCCAAGGTTGGAGACCCCTGGCTTAGAGGGCAGCGGTGGCATTTGAGCAACATCCAACAGGCCTTCGTGCCTAGCCCTAAAAGTTACCTTTCTAACAGGCTGCCCTGCAGGGATTTGACAGCCACCGGGATCCGCCAGTCTGCGTGACGCGCGGAGGACACCGTCCCGTAGGCCCCACGGCTGACGAAGCGTTGGTCCGGGAGCTTGTTGGATGAGATGATGGGGAGGGTGTAGCTGATGTTGCAACTGGCACTGTTCCCGCCGTCGGGGCCTCCGCCGTTTGTCCTCATGCTGCAGGCAGAGGCCATCAAACTATGGCAAGTCCTCCGGGGGGGAAAAAAAAGCGCCCCTCGCGTGGGAATTCAGGCAAGGGGTCCCAAATGATGCCCGGCGGTGGCGCACTAGTGGACACCACCTACCCTTTCCAGCGGACCCCCGATAATCTCAGCCAAGAGAACTTCCGCGACTCGCTTCCAAACTTCTCTTCTTTGCATCCCAGCCTGCTCTCACCCGGCAGCTCATCCGAAGCGTCCCGAAACTCCAACCTGCTGATTTCTACCAGCCGCTCAGAATATCATTCCGGACCCATCACTTTCTCGGCCGCCATCTCTTCTTCTCCGGAGTCCGGCTGATCGAAACGAACTTGTTTTGTTTTGTTTTGTTTTGGAGCCGTTCTGCTCGGCCTTTCCTTTCCCGAAATTTTCCTCCCGCCCAACTCTCGACGCTTCTCTTCTCCCACTCCCCTCGGCCGGAACAGGTGACCGAACCTCGCGCCAGAGACAGTCTTGCGCTTTCGGTCTTGCGCTTCACAGGGCGGCGTCGCCTTCAAAAGGGCGGAGAAGAACCTGGGGGTGGGTGAGGGGGCTCGATTTCGAAAGGTTCGGAAGCCGAATCGGCCCCCCCTGGGGCTGTTCTGTTTCGGGCGGAAGGCGTAAAACACGGAGGACGAGGGACGCCCAAGAAACCCAGCTGGCTGCACCTGGCGATGCCCGCGTCAATGGCGCCCTAAAATCTTGACGGTCCCGTCTTCTCGCGGGGAACTGGATACTCCTCCCAACTGGGAGAGTTGGGCAGCTCTGAGGAAAGAAAGGCGCTCGGGGAGGAAGGCGGTGTCTCGGCTGCGTTCCCAAAACCTCCGACTCCCTCCAGTATTCCGGAAGAGCATAAACTCACAGATTGGAAAGCCTGGCTAATGCCCGCCTCCGATCAGTCGCCTCCTTGTTCGTCGCTGCGGGTTGGCGGTTCTCGTCCCCTTAGTTGCTTAAGGCGGAATCATTCACGTAGTAGACCCTTTGGCCGGCAACTCATCGGCAGGCTTGGGAGAGGAGAAAGCTGCGATCTCGTAATACAAGCTAGTCCTCGATTTATGGCCACGATTGAGCCCACAATTTATGTCACTAAGTTTGTAAAGAGAATTTTGCCCCATTTTACCACCTTTTTTGCCATAGTGGTTAAGTGAATCACTGTAGCTGTTAAGTTAGTAACACGGTTGTTAAGTGAATCTGGTTTCCCCATTGATGTTGCTTGTCAGACGGTCGCAAAAGCTGATCCCAGGTGAAGTAGTTCGGGAATGACGAGAGGCACAAGCAAGCAAGTGACAACAGCTCTTTAATATACAGTGAGACTTCAGCAAAAACTCAGAGGCTGCAGCCCTCCTTATATACAATCCTGGGGAGACTGTCAGCCAATCAGAAACGTAGGCAGGTTTGAAACTCCCGCTTAAAAGTATCAATACATAACACCCCTCCCTTCCCAGAAGGCACTAACACTCAAAAATTAACATATGTACAAACAAAGTCTCGCAGGTGCTTAGGCTGAGTTCTCGCCCTAGTTGACCTGCGCAGTTCAGTGTTTGGTGAGGCGTCGAGCTGGTCGGAGGGACTCTTTGTCTCTCCCGGCTCCGCCAATGGAACCTCCTGGATTTTGTCCGGGGCGTGGTTATCCCCGGCTGGGAGTGGCGACTCGCTGGGGCGGCGCTGGAACCAGGGCTTGTCAGCTAAGTATTCTCGCGGCCCCGGGCTTGAGTTAGCTGTTTTGGAGAAGTCGTCATAGTTAGGCTCGGACATGTCTGCGTTGATGTTTGCCTCGCCAACCACCCGTTTCCTCAGTTGGTCTATGTGGCGCTTCCAGAGTCTATCTACCCCCACGTCCACCGTGTATGATTTTGGGCCTGTTATCCCCACTATGGTTCCTGCAACCCACAGAGGACCGCTGGCATAATTGCGAGCGAACACCGGGGACCCGACCTGAAACTGCCTTAAGCCACAGGTCTCTCCCTTAAAGTTTTCGTGCGAATAGTTAGGGTGAAGCCTGTCCAACACGCACCGGAGCTTTCTCCCCATGAGGAGCTCTGCTGGGCTTCTCCCAGTTGCTGTGCATGGTGATGCATGCTGAACCGCAAGGAATTGATCTATCCTGGCCTGCCAGTCCCCATTGTCTAATCTGGACAGTGCTTCCTTGGCTGTCCTGACAAATCGTTCAGCCAATCCGTTGGAAGCCGGGTGAAATGGGGCTGATAGGGCATGGCGGATTCCCAGGCCGGCCAAGTAGCCTTCGAAAAGGGTTGCTGTAAATTGGGGCCCATTGTCCGATACCAAGGTATCCGGCAGGCCGTGGGTGGCAAACAACTTTCTTAGGGCCTTGATAACCGCTTCGGCCGTTGTGGATGGCATTAATACAATTTCGAGCCATTTTGAAAAGGCATCCACTACTATTAAAAACGTTTGGCCATGGAACGGGCCGGCAAAATCAATGTGGATCCTCCCCCATGGGCCTTTTGGTTTCTCCCACTCTCGGATGGGCGCTACTGGGGGATCGGGGCGAGACTCCTGGCAGGGTCTGCACTTCCCCACCCACTCGGAAATGACCTGGTCCATGTTGGGCCACCAGACATAGCTGCGGGCTAAGCACTTCATCCTAACGATGCCAGGATGCCCTTCGTGCAATAACTCTAAAACTCTATCTCGTAGTTTTGCTGGAATTACCACTCTGTCACCCCACAGTAAGCACCCCCCTTGCGTAAACAGTTCATTTCGTTTGTTGGCAAAACCTTGGTACTCCTCCCCGACCACCTTGTCCGGCCACCCTTTCAAAACCCAACCCATAACAGTCCGGATAACAGGGTCTCTATTTGATGCCTTCGCCACCTCGCCGGAGGAGATGGGCCCCAAGGTTAACGTGTCCAACAACAGGACGGAGGTTTCCGGTGTTGGGTTGTCCAGCAGGTCGGGAAGGGGGCAACGGCTAAGGGCATCCGCATGACCCAGGGTCCGCCCAGGCCGATGGACGAGCTGGTACGAGTAGGCTGATAAGAAAATCGCCCATCTAGTTAAACGGGGGGAGAGGGCAGCGGGGGTTGGCCTGTCGCCTGCTAGCAGTCCTAGCAACGGTCTATGGTCAGTCACAAGTTCGAATTTTCGGCCATAGAGGTATTCGTGGAACTTCTTAACCCCCGCAATCGCAGCCAGAGCCTCTCTGTCCAATTGGCTATAGTTTCGTTCTGTGCTGGACAGAGTTCGGGAGTAGAAGGCAATGGGTGCCTCTAGGCCGTTCGGCAGTCTATGGCCTAGGACGGCACCAACTCCTACGGGGGAGGCGTCGCAAACTAAGACGAGCGGCAGCTCTGCATTGTATTGGATCAGGAAACTGTCCTCAGAAAGGAGTTTTTTTACTGCCTCAAAAGCGGCCGCTTGCGGTTTCCCCCAGACCCATGGTACATTCTTCCCTAAGAGTTTGTGAAGGGGATCAGCGACCGTGGCCTTATCTCTTAGGAACATTGAGTAGAAATTGAGCAGTCCAAGGAAGGCTTGGAGCTCAGCTTTGGATTTGGGGGCTGGTGCGCTTTTGATGGCCCTCACCTTGCTTTCGGTAGGGTGGATGCCTGTGCCGTCCACCCTGTACCCCAGAAATTCTACCGAGGGGACCGCTATCCTGCACTTGTTCTTTTTAAGTCTTAGTCCCGCTTCTCTGAATCTGGACAGGACGTTCCGTACCCTGTCCCCTAGCTGGTGTTCGTCTTGGGCGCTGACTAAGACGTCATCGAAATAGGGGACTACTCCCGGAAGTCCTTGCAACAGGCGCTCCATGGTGCTTTGAAATAAGCCGGGTGCGACGCTCACCCCAAATTGGAGCCTGGTGCATTTAAATGCACCCCTATGAGTCACGATCGTTTGCGCCTCTGCCGTGGCGTCGTCGACCGGTAACTGTTGATAGGCTTGGGCCAGGTCTAATTTGGCAAAAATTTTTCCGGGGCCCAGGGAGTGTAGTAGATGGTGCACGATCGGCACCGGATAGGCGCTCGGCTGCAAAGCCTTGTTGATCGTGCACTTGTAGTCGGCGCAAATTCTGATTGAGCCGTCGGACTTAACTGGGGTGACTATGGGGGTCTCCCACTTGGCATGGTCAACGGGAACCAACACCCCTTGCTTAATCAGTTTGTCCAGTTCTGCATCGATCTTTGGTTTCAATGCGAACGGCACTCGTCTGGCCTTCAGTCTTACTTGGGCTACGTTGGGGTCTAAGTTTAGTGAAATAGGGGTCCCCACATACTTGCCCAACGTGTCCCCGAAAACGTCCTGGAACTCGGACAGGAGGCTGTCTTTCAGGGTTGACTTGGACATCAGGTGGACGCCGGTGAAACCCATGCCAAGGGCTCGGAACCACCCCATGCCCAGGAGGCTCGGCAGCTGCTTTGTGACGATGGTCAGCGGCAGGTCTCTTTCGTAGTCTCCGTAGGTGACCCGGAACGTGCCCACGCCTTCGAGGGGGACTCGGTTCCCCTGGTAGTCTAGGATGCGCAGTCTCTGTCTGGAGAGTTGATCCTTCCGGAACGACGGCAGGAGGGTCTTTAGGGTTGTCCATGACATGATGGAGAGAGCTGATCCGGTGTCGATCTCCATCGAGCACGGTCTTCCGTTGATCTCGACCACCGTGCTGACTTTGTCCTCGACCGTTGTGCTGGCCTGGTCGATGTGTATGCTGCGGCCATCTCGCGGTTCAAATTCGCGCCGTTTTTTCGCGCCGCCTTCTCTCGTTGGCTGCTTCTGGCGCGCTGATTCCGGTTGGCTGCGGCGCTCACGTGGTTTGAGTCTTCTGGGCAGAATGGCTCTGCAGACTCGCGCCAAGTGCCCTTTCTTCTCGCAACGCCTGCAAATAGCCTCTCTGTATTTGCAGGACAGTCTATCATGGTGCCCGCCACAGCTGGGACAGCTTCGCTGGGGGCTGCCAGTGTCTTTTCTCCGGTGCTCTGTTCGGAAGACGTCCTCATCCGACTCGGACTCCGAGCTGGATCCGGCGTCTTCTCTGTGCACCGGGGCAGACTTGGGGCTGTCTTTGCTGGTCGGCGGACGCTGTAGCGTTTCAGCGGCCTTTGTGGAGGCTTCGTGAGCCCTGGCCTCGTCAAGGGCTCCGGCAAGCGTCAGATCAGGCTTGGCGAGCAGACGCCGTTGCAGCCTAATGTCCCGAACACCACAGATCAGTTGCTCAAGCAACGCATCATCCAAGTCTCTGTAGTCGCAATGAGTTGCGGCTTTTCTCAGGCTGGCCATGTACGCGCTGACCGGCTCTCCCTCTCGTTGGACGCGCTGCCTCAGTTGGTATCGCTGCACGAACTTGGAGGGGACGGGAGCGTAGTGAGCCCGGAGAGTTGCCATCAAGGTGTCCCATGAGACTGTTTGAACCGGCGTTGGCTCACACAGTGACTCGGCCATCTCGAACACGTCCGGTCCGCAGTGGCTTAGGAATAGGGCTCTCTTTCGATTAGCCGAGAGGCCCTGCATGTCGCTGGCTTCTAGCGAGCATTCAAACCTTGTTAGGTACGAGACCCATTTTTCGCGGGTCGGATCAAAAGGCTTGGGCGGAACGTAGGCAGACATGTCCGGTATGTCTCCTGTGGTTCGCCTCGTCGCCTAGCTGAAGCTCGTGGTCTCACTGGTTGGCTTCTTGTAGCCTCTATCCCACCTTCGTCGCCAATGAAGTAGTTCGGGAATGACGAGAGGCACAAGCAAGCAAGTGACAACAGCTCTTTAATATACAGTGAGACTTCAGCAAAAACTCAGAGGCTGCAGCCCTCCTTATATACAATCCTGGGGAGACTGTCAGCCAATCAGAAACGTAGGCAGGTTTGAAACTCCCGCTTAAAAGTATCAATACATAACACCAGGGTCCCGGGACACTGCAACCGTCATAAGTATGAACTAGTTGTCAAGTGGCTGAATTTTGATCAAGTGACCATGCGGATCAGTGGTGGGTTTCAAATTTTTTTACTACCGGTTCTGTGGGTGTGGCTTGGTGGGTGTGGCGGGGGAAGGATACTGTAAAATCTCCATTCCCTCCCCACTCCAGGGGAAGGTTACTGCAAATCTCCGTTTCCTCCCAATCAGCTGGGACTCGGAAGGCAGAGAATAGATGGGTGGGAGATGGTATTTACCGATTTTCCGAACTACTCAAAATTTCCGCTACTGGTTCTCCACAACCGGTTAGAACCTGTTGAAATCCACCTCTGATGGGGATAATTGTAAGTGAAAAACAGTCATTGGTCACTTTTTTCAGGGCTGTTCTAAATTTGAACGGTCACTAAATGAGCTGTTGTAAGTCGGGGACTACCTGTAGTTGGCAAGCAAGCAAGCAAGTAGTTGGGGACTACCTGTAGTTGGCAAGCAAGCAAGCAAGAAGAAATGTATCTGAACTTCACAAACTCTGATTTATTTGGGCTAAAGATGATAGGCCAGCCTTTATGCTGCAGTCCTGTGCCTGTCTGGCTATTTTTACAGTATGTACTTAAATATTTGAGGTTATCTTAAGAAGCATCACCGCGTTAGGGTTGTGATTCATGTCAGCTAACCACACAATCTTTAATTCGTGTTTACATAACATTAAGATAATTCTCAACAAGCAAATAAATTTTTGTCTTAGGTTGCTACGTGATTCAAACCTATCCTACCTCAGTGTATAAACCTCAATCAACAGAAGTGATCATCATAAAGTTTAATTAATGCAGCAGAAGTAAAATATTGTTTTCGACAGTTTCCACAGGATCTAATTGGTTTCTGAGGAAAAGAGGAACCTCTTCATATTTACTGAGGTCAAAGAATCTAACCTAATTTCCAAATAAGCAGAGAAGTTTTTGGTCCTGCCCTTGGGTTCATTTTAATCATGTGGAAGCCAGTGGAGAAGGGTAATTTCCAGAAAACACACCAAGTTAGGGTGCTTTTTAAGAGAAAGCAGAAGTTTTGTAAAAAAACAACAACCAAAATCCTATACTTTATAACTTGGCGCCAAAATCTAATAGAGGAAACCAATTTTAACATCAAAAATTACTTTCAAAATTGAGAGGCAATTCTCTTTCAATTCTTCTATAATTCCATAAGTCTTGAGAGAAGTGTGAAGTCTCATCAAAACACTGATGATGTTACTCCCTCCCTCCTTGTGATTCTATAAAATTGGACCTGCAATAGCTTAACCTTGCTCCTTTGCTCCTTGCCCTTTCTACTGGTTTCAGAGTTCTCCCAATATCTGCTTTTTTAAAAAAAATTTTTTAATTTGATTTATATGCCGCCCTTCTCCGGAGACTCAGGGCGGCTTACAATGCGTTAAGCAATAGCCTTCATTCTTTTGTATATTTTATACAAAGTCAGCTTATTGCCCCCACAAACTGGGTCCTCATTTCACCTACCTTAGAAAGGATGGAAGGCTGAGTCAACCTTGAGCCTTGGAGAGATTCGAACCAGCAGAAATTGCAGGCAGCTGTGTTAATGACAGGGTGCACCAAACCACTGCACTATCAAGGCTCTTCATTCATTCTGATTCTCCCTTGTCGGTTTTGATGGCTTCATGAGAGATCTGCATGGATAACCTTATTCTGTCTTAATAATCAATTCCCTCTGGAGCTCCGGGTGGCCCCCGACCTTTGCTCTTTCCACCGTGGCCTGAAAACGTGACTATTTCACCTGGCCGCCCTGGACTGATGGGGGTTTTAATATAATTTTAACTGGGTTTTATTGAATTTTTGTTAATTTTAACTTGGATTTTTGTTTTAATGGTTTGTTTGCTTTGTTTTAATTGTTGTGAGCTGCCCTGAGTCCATTGGAGATAGGGCAGCATACAAATTCCATTAATAAATAATAAATAAATAAATAATTGATAAAATAGGGGGATAATATTTTATTACATATTATATTAATTTAATATAGGATATTGTATCATGTAGCATTAATTAACTGAAAATATTTCCAAATTCTGTATCCTCCTCCTCTCCCACCTTTCGCAGTCTTCAACATTTTAACTTTCATGATACTCAGCCAGTTTACGTAGCTGTTTCGTCTTTGTTTCTGAGTTTTCTTCTCTTTTATAGTAAAAAAAAAAAAAGAAGTGGAGAAACATCAGAAGACATTTTCAAGCATTGTCATCAGATGATACTGGTAGGGGTGGGGCAGAGGTGGTATTCAGCAGGTTCTGACCAGTTCTGGAGAATTGGTAGCGGATATTTTGAATAGTTTGGAGAACCATTAAATACCACCTCTGAATGGCCCCACCCCCATCTATTCTCTGCCTCCCGAGTCCCAGCTGACCTGGAGGAAATGGGGATTTTGCAGTAACCTTCCCCTGGAGTGGGGAGGGAATGGAGATTTTACAGTATCCTTCCCCTGCCATGCCCACCAAGCCACGCCCACCAATCCATGACCACAGAACCGGTAGTAAAAAAATTGGAATCCCACCACTGGGGTGGGGGTATTGGACCAGAACTAGAAAGATTAGAAAGAAAAAAAGCTAGAAAGAAAATTTAAAGTACCTCGAGCCTTGAAAATAAAATTGGGTGGTTTTGGACCAGTTACTCTCTTTCAGCCCAATTGACCCTCTAAAATAAGTTAAGTGGAAGGAATGTTCTGCACAATCTTCCAGCGAAAAGACAGAATAAATAAGTAATAAATAAATAAATTTAAACCCTTTTTGAAATTCTGTGTTTGAGAAAGGCTATTGTGCAATGAAAGCTTAATTTGGAAACGCCCTGGAGGAGGGCACCAAGCAGTGCCTATGAAAAAAGGAAAGTCCTTTGTTGAAGTAATACATTTGGCCACAGATTTGGGTCAGCTTTTAAGCAGAAAATAGACTTATCTCGTCTGGACTATTGTAACGCTCTCTACATGGGGCTCCCCTTGAGGTGCACTCGGAGGCTCCAACTGACGCAGAGTGCGGCCGTGGGGTGGTTATGGAGCGACGTGGAGTTCCCATGTAACACCTCTCCTGTGCGAGCTGCACTGGCTCCCGGTGGTCTTCCGAGTGCGCTTCAAGGTTCTGGTTATCACCTTTAAAGCGCTCCATGGCTTAGGACCTGGTTATCTACGGGACTGCCTGCTACCACCAATAGCCTCCCTCTGGCCAGTACGCTCCCATAGAGAGGGGCTCCTCTGGGTGCCGTCGGCCAAACAATGTCGACTGGTGTGCCCTAGGGGGAGAGCCTTCTCTGTGGGGGCACCTACGATCTGGAACGAGCTCCCCCCGGAGATACGGAGGATTCCGGATCTGTGCACCTTCCGTCACGCGCTTAAGACTTTTTTATTTCATCAAACTGGCCTGTCCTAAATCTCCCCTTTTTAAATGTAAATTTTAATTTGTTTTTAATTATGGGGTATTTTAAATTCAGCCAAATTATTTAATTCATTTTTAATTTATTTTAAATTTTTGTATTTATGTGTTTTATTTTGTGGGTGTTCACCGCCCTGAGTCCTTCGGGAGAAGGGTGGTATAGAAATTTAATAAAATAAAATAATAAATAAAAAATAAATAAATTATCTCTGATTGGACATAGAAGTCAAGCTAGGCAGAAATGCTGGGAAATTCCCTTACTCCCCACCCTGCCTTCTGGCTAAGTTAGTTGTCAACAGGAAGGAGGAAATAGTTCAACTCTACAGAAGGACTGCAAGAGTCACCAGAGATCCTGGGGAGGAGGGTGGAAGGAGCTCTATGCAAACTGCAGACCTTTATCATTGCGATTTTAATTGCATCCTTTTTATACGCATTGCTTTGCACATGGTCAGTTGGAGCCACTTGGAGCATTTCATGGAAATTCCCATTGAACGGATCCTGAATGTAGTGAAAATGAAACCGGCAGCTGGGGAAAGGGGTGGGAAGAGAAGGGTGGATTAATGGCATTGATGAACTGGATTTCCCCTTGTAGTGTTTTATTACCATTTTTTTACTGTTAAAACTACTATGACACTATTTGTCATAGCATTTGGCAATTGAACAGTTTGACAAATAAACATTTGATTTAATTGATTACATGTCAACCACCCTGAAACAATTGAAATTTGGGAAGTGATTGAATTGAAATAAAATGTAGAGTTTTTTTTTTTAAAGGTCCAATGCGTATTGATTGGAACGCTTTACTTGATTCCTTTTCTTTTTCTCTTCTTTTTCCTGCTTACTGACATTCCAGGCTTCCTGATCACACCTTATTCTCCTGGAGCTGTTGAACCGGTTTCCCTCCACTCTCTTCGTCTCTCCTCCCTTTGCCCCCCTCCTCCCCCACAGCCTTTTCATCTGTGTTTCTGCAAATCTCTGGGTTTCCCCTCGGTCTTTCAATACCTCCCTCTTGTTTGCAGTTATTGCTTATTTTTGACTGTCCATGGACCAACCTTCCTTCCTGAAGACGGAAAGTGGAATGTAAATTATTACATGTGCTGTTGGTTTTGAAACCTGAAACTCATTAGGAAGAATGACTTTCTCACTTTACCTTTCTTCCCACAGCCAATTAATTTACAAGTAAAATCTAGCTCACTGGCACAGTCTTGCATTTCATTTGATTTCTTTTTAAGATGTCAGAGATCAGGCTGGTTAACTTCAGAGAAAAAGAGGCTGCCTGATCTGGAGAGATAAGGGAGGCCATCTAGTGACATAATGCCATCACTAAAAGGAGCAGAGAATTTTTTTTCCTGAGCCCATGGGATACATGGGGTGAGGGGTGGGGGAGCAATTCATTGGAGGGAATCTATTCTCAATCCCACCCTTATTACATTGATAAATAAAGTCTGATATCACAAAATTTGAGGTGACTTCGGCTATTTGGGATGTTTTTAAGGGTAAGATGAGAATAGTTTGATTGCCCTTGCCTCCTGTTCCCACATCCCAGAAGGCAAAATGATTGGCAAAATTGGATCAAGAAACAAGATTTGATGTCCATGGACTTAAAAGATAAGGGGAATCAGTGTTGGAATTGGGAGCATTTGGCTCTATGTGCTACTCATTTTGAAGAGCTCATTTTAGCTACTAAAATTGTGATATGATCATGGAAATTAAAAATGGGGATGCAGACATTAGATTATCCACTCAAACGGTATTAGATAACCTGAATATTCAGAAAGTTTTCAAACTTCTGTGGCTAGATTGTTGACTTGTGGATTATGTCTTTGTTCACGAAGGTCCTCTCTAGCTACACAATAAAAATGCTGATTATAATCTATAAAGAAGAGACTTTGTTGTCAAATATTAGATGAGAGACCCTTATCAGCCCGGCTACCATGGGAAACATGTCTGATCGAAAAAGAAGAGAGGTCTCCTATATGACGGTTCCTAACCTGTGTTATCTTTGTTGTCCAGCAAGGAATGCATTGATTCTAGCAGACCTTCTTTTGGTATTTAAAGTGATTTGTGGAAGGCTAGGGGGAAGGAAGTGGTTGATTGGTTATAAATACCCTGTTTCCCCCAAAATAAAACATCCCCTGATAATAAGCCCAATCAGGCTTTTGAACGCATGGCAATAAGGCCAAGAAGTTATTTCAGGGTTCAAAAAAATATAAGACAGGGTCTTATTTCCGGGAAAATATGGTATTGTCTTTTATGATACCTGAACTGTGTTTATAATTTTAAAACAAGGCTTTTCAGTTGCCAGAAGCATCAATGGTTGGAAAGTTGAGGTATACTGTAAACTGTATACTGTAAATAAGAAAAAGAAAAGAAAACTGGCCAGGGAGGGGGAGGGGCATAAAAAATTCCTTCAATTATGAATATGATGTAGTGGTGTTCTGAACATTTGAGATGTTAACTTTTTTTTTTTTGCTATGCAAAGGCCTTCTTTATTTCTACTATTCATGTATATGTTTATTATGTTTTATCGATAGGAGTAAAATACAAAAGAGAAAAACAATACAGTAACTATATACGTCCAACAGTAACAACAACAACAAAAAGAAAAAATGTGTACATAAAAAGAAAAACGACCCAAACATCCAACATTAAACATATAACAAAATCCACCCTGGCTGGATGCTGAAAAGGAAAATAAAATAAAATAAAAAAAACTAATAGATTCTCTTCCCCTCACATACTGGTCCGTAAATAGTTATACATTTTCTCATCCTTATTTAACAAGAAAAATATATAAACAAATATTTCAAATGAGGAGGTCTCTATCTAATAAATGAATCAACCCAACATCTAATATATATATAAAAATAAAATAAAATAAAACAGTTAGTAGGCTAGCCCAAATATTATACTAGCCTTCAAATCCCTGTTAACTGTCTGTTACTGTATTTAACACATAGAAAGTCCATTTTCATGTCCAGTATTCCTAATAAAAACAATTCAGGTTTCAAATCTATTTTTTTGCTTTGTAATTTCTTATAACCATTTTTGAATTTGACACCAATACATCCTTGTGCTGGGGCATGTCCACATTAAACAAAAAGACGTAAATATAAATGAATATAAATGTGTAAGAACAAATGAATACCATAATGTGTATATATATGTCGGAGTAATGCAATTATTCTTCTATTGAGTAGTAAATAGAAACGATAGAATAGAGAACTACAAAAGCAAAGTACGTAAATTCATACGAAATGCTGTAAAATTATCATTAATGTTATGTTCAATACGTTATGTTTTGACATGTTTTTATATATGTGTGATTGTTTTTGTTGTTTTTAAAGACAAACTGTTTAATAAAAATTATATATATATATAAAAAAACACACAGAAAGTCCACAAACTGCTTCTAGTCTCTTATACAGCTGTCTAGGCTACTATCTTTAATCAAGGCAGTTAATTTTGCCATCATTGCTAGTTCAGTCAGTTTTAAAATTCATTCTTCAGCAGTCGGCATCTCCTTTCCTTTCCAGATGTTAACCTTAATGGGATAATGTTTAATAGGATAAACTTGAGATACTAACATTGACGCATGGTATGACTCCAAGGTGAATTTCCCAGCCTTCATGCTATTTGCAGATGTGGAATCTGCATTGCTGTCTGTTGGACAAATGTAAATCAGTCAGGATTCATTTGTGCTTTATTTTGTTGCAGAGGTGTGGTGAACCTGAGCGGTAAGTCAGTGCTGCAGTTTAATTAATGAAGGAAAATAGTTCTGCCTTAAAGATTCAGGAAAAGTTGATCTACCCTGGCAAAACACTTTGCTTGATGTCAGAGGTTCTGGCATGTGAACAGCAAATACCCAACAAAGTTGCGCAGTCACGTCACACTCTAATTTAGCAAAGGAAAATACTTCTAAAAGATCTGCACATCTCATCTAACATTACCTTTTTATTAGATATTCAAACTTCAGTTATTCACACTGAATCACTGAAGAACTAATGTATAAAAATCTTGGTTAATAAACTTATTTGAGTTGACTTTGCTGTGGAGCAAAATAGGTGTTGTGGTTAAGTTGTTGACTATGACTGGGAACAGAATGGGAACAATTGGCCATGGCCGTGACCAGGGGGGCCTTCGCACAGGTTCGCCTGGTGCGCCAGTTGCGCCCTTTCCTGGACCGAGATGACCTTTGCACTATCACTCATGCCCTGGTTACTTCCCGCTTGGATTACTGCAATTCCCTCTACATGGGCCTGCCCCTGAGATGCACCCGGAGACTCCAGCTGATCCAGAATGCAGCCGCACGGGTTGTTACAGGAGCCCCTCATTACTCCCATATAATACCTCTCCTGCGTGAGCTGCACTGGTTACCAGTGTTCTCCGGGTCCGCTTCAAGGTGCTGGTTCTCACCTATAAGGCCCTAAATGACTTAGGTCCGGGATATTTGCAGGACCTTCTCCTGCCTGCCCCTCACTGTCCTGTTCGCTCACATAGGGCTGCTCTCCTCAGGGTTCTGATGGCGAGCCAATGTTGTCTGGCGGCGCCCAGGGATAGGGTGTTCTCTGTGGGTGCTCCCACCCTCTGGAATGAGTTGCCTACTGAGCTCCGGACAGCTCCTGATCTCCGCTCCTTCCGTCGGGACCTAAAGACTTGGCTGTTCAAGCAAATAGGCTGACTCTGATTCTGGGTTTTATTATTTATTATTTATTAGTTAATTTGGTTTAAAATGAGATTTTGTTGTACATGTTTTTAACTTGTGTTCGCCGCCCTGAGTCCTTCTGGAGAAGGGCGGCATATAAATACATGAAATAAATAAATAAATAAATAAATAAAGTATATCTGTGGTGAAATTCAGATTTTGTTTACTACCGGTTCTGTGGGCATGGCTTGGTGGGTGTGGTGTGGCTTGGTGGGCATGGTTTGGGTGTGGCAGGGGAAGGATACTGCAAACTCTCCATTCCCACCCCACTCCAGGGGAAGGATATTGCAAAATCCCCATTCTCTCCCCACTCCTGGGGAAAGGATATTGCAAAATCTTCATTCCCACCCCACTCTGGGGCCAGCCAGAGGTGGTATTTGCCGTTTCTCCAAACTACTCAAAATTTCCGCTACCGGTTCTGCCAGAACCTGCTCGATTTCACCCCTGATGTATATGTTTGCATATATAATTTACCAATACCAAGATTACCAACCTAATTTTAAAAAATATGCTATTAGAAGTAAATCATGATCCCCCAGATTTATTTCAAACACCACTATTGAATACAGTCACAGACCAATCTTTCCCAATGCTGTGCCCTGTTGGATTAGCTTCCATTATCCTTTACCAGCAAATAGCATCAAAGGGAAAGGTTTCATTGAGAAAATCTTAATTGACTACTTGTCTCATAATCTGTGTGGGGACATACCGTGTATTCAGGCAGAAGTTTTGCAGTGGCCATCTCATGAAGCCAATTCAAAGTGATGAGAGGGCTGTGAAACGTGCTTTCACTGGCTCCCATGCTCTGCTTCTAGTAATAACATCAAAAATGTCCACAGTTGGATATTTCCCATGGCTTGGAAAAAGTCCGTGAAAAATATTATTTTTCCATGTTTCTAAAATTGCTTCCATTAATTAAACACAGAAATCTATAGGACATTGCAAAGCCCACACTTTGAAAGGAAATATGCATGAAGAAAAACTATCTCTGGAGGGCTCGGGACAGGGGTTGCTTCTTTGTTCTGGTCCTGTTAGATCTCTCAGCGGCTTTTGATACCATCGACCATGGTATCATGCTGCACCGGCTGGAAGAGTTGGGGGTGGGAGGCACCGTGTTGCGGTGGTTCTCCTCCTTTCTCTCCGACCAGTCGCAGTTTGTGTTGGCAGGGGGGCAGAGGTCGACCTCGAGGCCTCTCATCTGTGGAGTGCCGCAGGGATCGGTCCTCTCGCCCCTTCTGTTCAACATTTATGTAAAGCCGCTGGGCGAGATCATCCGTGGCTTTGGGGTGAGATACCACCAGTATGCTGATGACACCCAGCTGTACATCTCCACCCCAGGCCACCCCAATGATGCCCTTGAAGTGATGTCCCAGTGCCTGGAGGCTGTGCGGATCTGGATGGGGAGGAACAGGCTCAAGCTCAACCCTTCCAAGACTGAGTGGCTGTGGCTCCCAGCATCCCGATATAGTCAGTTGACTCCATCACTGACTATTGGGGGCGAGTCTTTGGCCCCCACAGAAGGGGCTCGCAATCTGGGAGTCCTCCTGGATAGGCAGCTGTCCTTGGAGGAACATCTGACAGCTGTAACCAGGGGGACCTTTTGTCAGGTTCGCCTGATCCGCCAGTTGCGGCACTTTCTTGATCAGGATTCCCTGTGCACAGTCACTCATGCTCTCGTCACCTCTCGCCTTGACTACTGCAATGCTCTCTACATGGGGCTCCCCTTGAAGAGCACCCAGAGGCTCCAACTGGTCCAGAATGCAGCAGCGCGGGTAGTGATGGGAACAGCATGGCGCTCCCATGTAACACCGCTCCTGCGCGAGCTGCACTGGCTCCCAGTGGTCTTCTGGGTGCGCTTCAAGGTGCTGGTTATCACCTTTAAAGCGCTCCATGGCATCGGGCCTAGCTATCTTCGAGACCGCCTGCTGCTACCAATGACCTCCCATTGTCCCGTGTACTCCCACAGAGAGGGCCTCCTCAGGGTGCCATCAGCCAATCAATGCAGGCTGGTGACCCCCAGGGGGAGGACCTTCTCTGTGGGGGCACCTACCCTCTGGAATCAGTTGCCCCCAGAGATAAGGAGAATCCAAGACCTCAGTGCCTTCTGCCGTGCCCTTAAAACCCACTTTTTCCAGCAAGCCGGGCTGGCTTAAGAAGAAATTTTAAATGTTTTAATTGGTTTGTATTTTTAATTTTGGGCCAAATTTATATATATTTTAATTGTTTTTAATATTTGTATTTCATGTTTTTTAATTCTGGCTGTACACCGCCCTGAGTCCTCAGGGAGAAGGGCGGTATATAAATTTAAAATAAAATAAAATAAAAATAAATTGGAATTATTTAGAGTATAAAATTGGAACCATGATAATCTAAGACTTATTTTAGATTATCTTATCTAAGAAATCTTTTCTCAGGTATAAAACTTCCTGATTGATCTTTGGCCAATTATTTTAATCATAGTATCACTAAGAAGTTGTGAGGGTTGCTGGAGAAATGGTTGTTGAAGATGACAGAACTAGTGGAAATGGCAAAATTAAAGTGAAAGATTAACAGGTACGTTTATTGTGACTGAAAATCTCTTATGGACTTTCCACAAATGAGAAAAATTAACTTGTGATTTATGGGTTTGAAGCAGTGGTGAAATTTAATTTTTTCCCCTACTGGTTCTGTGGGCGTTGCTTAATGGCCATGGCAGGAGAAGGATACTGCAAAATCTCCATTCCCACTCCACTCCAGGGTGAAAGATATTGTAAAATCTCCATTTCCACCCAACTCTGGGACCAGCTAGAGGTGGAATTTGCCGGTTCTCTGAACTATTCAAAATTTCCGCTACCGGTTCTCCAGAACTTGTCATAACCTGCTGGATTTCACCCCTGGTTTGAAGATTAGAAAGGAAGCTTATAGGAAGAAAGAAATTATGATGTAACCTGAGACAGAGTTTGTAAAATTGCTTCCTGCAGGCATGGGAGAACAGAGGTGTAATGACTTCTTTCCTCACCTGTGACCAGAAATAGTCTCTTCAAAACCCTAAAGAAGCACAGAATGGCAGCCACGGGAAAATGAGTGAATGGAGAAAGCACTAGACTTACAGAGAAGCTAAGACTGTAAGAAACGAAGTTTTACTCTGGGGAGTTCAGCTGAGTAATGTTGCAGTCAGCTGTCTGCTTGGAAGAGAGTCCAGGCTCTGAGTCAGGGGCCATATTCACTTACTTTTACCGGTTCCCAAATATGAGTGCACGCAGACTGTCAAAAATGGGACATGATAATGTCATGGCGAGTGGGTGGAGCCTTTTGCAGCCGCTGCTACCATTTCGGCCAAACCGGATAGAACTGTCTAAATACCACCACTGCTCTGAGTCCAGAATTTGCACTCAAAATACCCATTCTAGTGGTGGATAGTTTTTATAGCTTGTTGCTCATGCAGGAGAAGAGAAGTAAGAGGAAAACTACCTTAAATAAACTGGATATTTTTTAATAGCAAAAAGATGAAATAAAAATGGACCTTGAGAACAAAAGTTCATAATCTATTTACATGCTATCAGAAAAATACAGTACATCTGTTTGTGCGTCTTTCCCTACAGGAATAAGATTACTGGTGAACTTTGCTGGCCTTGGCTTCCCAAAATCTGGGGCTTTGAGATATCTTGAATTTCAGTTTCTGTAATCTACCAGTCAGCATTTGATTGATTATACCAATTCCATTGGTTATGGAATTATGGAATTATGGAAGATTGTTATACCAGACTGGAGAAACCTTATAGCAATGTATTTTACATATATTGACTGCCATCTTGTGGTAGTATATTAGTATAATTTGTTTTCATCGATGACAATCCTCTCTAAAGGTTCCCCTCAAACATATGTACTAGTCGTTCCTGACTCTAGGGGGCAATGCTCATCTCCGTTTCAAAGCCGAAGAGCCAGCTCTGTCCGAAGATGTCTCCGCGGTCATGTGGCTGGCATAACTAAATGCCAAAGGTGCACGGAACTCTGTTCCCTTTCCACCAAAGGTGGTCCCTATTTTTCTACTTGCATTTTTTACGTTCTTTCAAACTGCTAGGTTGGCAGAAGCTGGGACAAGTAACAGGAGCTCACCCCGTTATGCGGCACTAAGGATTCGAACTGCTGAACTGCCGACCTTTTGATCAACAAGCTCAGCATCTTAGCCACTGAGCCACTGCATCCCTTTCAATCCTCTCTACACGTATCTAAATTAATACAGTATAAAATGCCATATTCATTAAAAGACAGGAAACTTAAACATGATTAATGGGGAGATTATAACTTGCTTAACTGTCCTGAAGTTATTGGAGGGGAGATAAGCTAACAAATGTGTTTAATACTCTCTCTTTCTTTACCTGATAATACCAGGAACACAGGGGTGGGTTCTATTTACCTTTACTACCGGTTTGAAATGAGTCTGCGTGTGTAGAAGTGTTCTGATGATGTCGGTGTCGGTGGGCGGAGCCTCCCACCGGTTTTACTACTGGTTCTATAGAACCGGTCCGAACTGGGGGCAACCCACCACTGCAGGAACAACATTTTAAAAGGAATATTACTAACAGACACAAAATGTGCTTAATAGAGATTAGTCTAGTCTAGGCTGCATCATAGAACCTCTTCATTCACTGGCACTTAAGACTTCTTCTTGACATTCCTCAACAATCAAGAAAGTTTTCTAGACTGTATTCTATGAACATAAATTGTCTCAGAATGCAGGTTACAATTAGTATGATCCATTCTGGATTCCATTCATATTACGGAATAATTGGATATCCAATTTTCACTATTATTTATCTATCATGATCTGGACAGGCTGGTATAATACAGATATCTAATGAAGTCTCTTTCCTTCCTCTACTCTTTTGTTTGTGTTTTATACAACACTTTTGTTCTATAGTTATTTTTCAGATTTTAAAAAAATAACTGAAACTATCACCTCTTGTTTCAGAGGATGCGTTTTTTTAGCCAGTTCATTAATTGCATTTAAGTTTGCAGTAGAGAATATGATTGCATTCTTACATTATTAAGTGGATTATATAATAAAAATTGCCGTTCTAGGTTTAAAAATATAACAAAATATTATGAAAGTTGCTGCTTCCTATACTACTTCTTCCTCTTATCAGCCTCTTATTATTTTGCTTTATTTTCATCCTTTTGATTGTCAAAAACTATGTTCTCTCTCTCTCTCTCTCTCTCTCTCTCTCTCTCTCTCTCTCCCCCTCCCTCCCTCCCTCCCTCCCTCCCCCCCCCCTCTCTCTCATTGGCATCTTAGAGCACATTCCATTTATTTAAGGTTGAAATTAGCATGTTTACATAGAGAGCAATTTATATATACAGGTAGTCCTTGACTTATAACCATAATTGAGCCCAAAATTTCTACTGCTAAATGAGTTAAGGGAGTTTTGCCCCCTTTTACGACCTTTCTTGCCACTGTTGTTAAGTGAATCACTGCAGTTGTTAAATTAGTGACATGATTGTTAAGTGATCTGGCTTCCCCATAGATTTTGCTTGTCAGAAGGTTGCAAATGGTAGTCACATAACCCCAGGACACTGCAACCATAAATATAAATATGAGTTAGCTGCCAAGCAACTGAATGTTGATCACATTCAGCTTTCTGCCAATCATAGTAAGATTACAATTATTTATTATTTGGATTCTTGTAGGCTGTTAAGAAAGTTAATTAACAGCCTTTGTTTGAAAAAGACTGATTTAATTTAGTAAAGTAAGGTTTGTACAGACTTTGTGTGTGCTGCGTTCTTTGGGGTCCATAGCTGGGGCAGAACAAAAACACAGTCAGAATCCCACTTTTTCCAGTGTCGTTGTAACTTTGAATGGTCACTAAATGAACTGTTGTAAGTTGAGGACAACCTGTACTTTGGAAGTAGCCAGTGATGCCTCTCCCAAATTTACCTTGCCAAATTACAACAGCAAAATGGCAATTTTTAGAAATATTAGTCTGCCTTTTTATTTGGTGGAGTAAGCAATGTCCTAAAATAGGTGCATTAAACCTTTAAGAAGTTTAATGCGTTTAGTTTTTTCCTACACGTAGCACGGCCAAACTTAAAACAGATGTATATAAAAACTTTTTATTAAAGCTAAATGCTATTCTGTTAACAGTTAAAATGAAATGGTGTGTGGTATTTATAGACAGTCCAGACAAATTTTTGGAGAACTGCTTAGCCACTTGATGTCACTATTGCGACAAGTTCTCTAATCTTCTAAAAATAAACAGGAGAGAATTATCTATCATTTATAATGACACTTGTATTAATAAGAACTTGAATGAAACATTCTCAGTCAGTCTTATCTCTATTCGTAACCATTTTAAGAATAAATTGGCCCTGTTTAAAGCAATTCTTGTCCCATCTTGGCTTTTGAAAATGATTCAAGTGCTTTTGAAACTTAGCACTTCTTAGGTTCCATTTTATTAAATGTTTTGGAAATGCCAGATTTTGTTGGAAAAATTTTCATGAAGCTAGTTGCCAGAAGTTTATTTTTTGGGTGTTGCAAAATCCTTGTATAGATCCAATTGAATACCACTTCAAGTCATTTTTGATTCCCAATGACCACATAGATTGATGTGGTCTGACAGAATAGTCAGAATTCAATGATTAGAATTCACTTTTTCATAATAATTATATTCAAATACCACTTCCTTAATAGTTCTACGCAGTGGTGAAATCCAATTTTTTTTTTTTTACTACCAGTTCTGTGGGCATGTCTTGGTGGGTGTGGTGTGGCTTGGTGGGCAAGGCTTGGTGGGTGTGGCAGAGGAAGGATACTGCAAAATTCCCATTCCCTCCCCACTCCTGGAGAAAGGATATTGGAAAATCTCCATTCCCACCCCACTCTGGGGCCAGCCAGAGGTGGTATTTACCAGTTCTCCGAACTACTCAAAATTCCGCTACTGGTTCTCCAGAACCTGTCAGGACCTCCTGGATTTCACCCCTGGTTCTACGGAGTTATTCAGGTTGCTCAAACAATAAGGGAGGATGAGATCAGCTCTACCTTCCTCTCCACTGATAAACATCTTATCCAAGATGCTTTGCAGTGCAGATCCTTCACCACTTTTGAAAAGTCCAGGTACATTTAACATGTGAAAATGTTCCCTGTTCAAAACTCGGTAGAAAAGTCTCCATTGCAAAGAGTTGTAGATGAGTTGCAAAAGTTGTAGATGAGAATCGGGGGAAGGAAAGGAGCGGGAAGGGGTAAGCAAGTATTCATATCTCAGTTTCTACCCATCATAAATTTGAATGCCAGCATTTGCTTATACCAGGGGTGACAAACTCGATTTCATTGAGGGCCGCATCACGGTTGTGTTTGACGTCTTGGGGCCAGGGTGGGCATGGCCAGGGTGGCTGTGGCCAGCTTGATGTCACTTGTGTCGAGGCCGCTTGTGGAGGCCTGAGTGCTCTGCAGCAAAAACGGGCTCCTGAGCTCTGTTTTCAAGTGCGACGGCCTCCTGCAACCTTCTGCCAGCGAAAACAGTTTGGGAGGAACGCACACAGCCCTCCCGAGCTCCGTTTTCGCTGGCAGAGGCACTGTGGGCTGATCCTTCGCTGTTTCCAGGGCGGCCCTGTGGGCCAGATCTAAGCATCCCGTGGGCCGGGGTTTGACACCCCTGCCTTATACCAATTCAAGATTCAGTTTAAACTAAAATTTTATTTCAAAATAGATAATATAGTATATCTAAATCAAGGATGATAAGTTCATAGACTGTGATTCATATGTCTCCCCCACTGGACACCTCTAAGACTGAATCATTAATATTTGGCTGGGAATTATATCCCAATTATATTTGGAAGGACAAAACTACAAAAGGCCGCTTTGGACTACAATAGAAGGTTAGAAATAGTTGGAAACAGAATACAGGCGACTTACAACAGTTCATTTAGTGACCATTCAAAGTTACAACGGAACTGAAAACAAGTTATGACTTATGACCACTTTTCACACTTACGACCTTTGTAGCAGCCCCACGATCATGCACTCAAAATTCAGACACTTGGCAATTGGTTCAAACTTATGACTGGTTCCTGTGCCCCAAGATCATGTGGTTACCTTTTGACAAGCAAAATCAACGTAGAATTTTATTTCACATCTGTGATTTACACAGATTTACTTAACAACGGTGTTACTAACTTATCAACTGCAGTGATTCACTTAACAACGGAAGGAAGGAAGGTTGTAAAATGGGGCAAAATTCACTTAACAAATGTCTCACTTAACATCAGGAATTTTGGGCTCAATTGTGGTCCTCAGTCGAGGACTATCTATATTAGATACAGATATGTTAACTGTGGTAAAGTTCTTTCCTTCACTGGAAAATTCTTGTAGTTTAATATTTTTTCCTAAATCCAGACCTGTCCTAATAGCATGTGTAATTCATTACTTTTAACTGTATTTGTCCTTAGAGTAAAAAGCTTTTGACAGTGATGCTAATGATGAGATGCTGGACTTATCCTTGTTTTTAGAAATTCCATTTTTTTTAAAAAATAGAATCTTATCTGCCACCGATTAGATTCTTTTCTTCTTTGGTTACAATATAGCAATAGCACTTAGACCAGGGGTCTCCAAACTTGGCAACTTTAAGACTTGTGGACTTCAACTCCCAGAATTCCCAGCAACTCCCAGCAAAACTGGCTGAGGAATTCTGGGAGTTGAAATACACAAGTCTTAAAGTTGCCAAGTTTGGAGACTCCTGATTTAGACTTATATACCTTCCCATAGTGCTTCACAGCACTCTCTGAACAGTTTATACTATCAGTTTATTGCCCCCAACAATCTGGATCCTCTTTACATGTATGCCCATAAAATCCATTAATTAATCCTTCTATAATTGACATTTTCAGAAATGTTATTCATCTGAGCTCTGGTGGCTCAGCAGACTAATTAACATCCACTTACATCTGCTGCCTGCAATTACTGCAAGTTCAAATCTCACCAGGCTCAAGGTTGACTCAGCCTTCCATCCTTTCTAAGGTAGGTAAAATGAGGACCCAGATTATGGGGCCAATAAACTGACTTTGTATAAATATACAAAAGTATGAAGGCTATTGCTTAACCCATTGTAAGCCACCCTGAGTCTGGAGAAGTGTTAGATCGGCGCAGGAATGGAAGATGTGACCAGCTCGTTACATAAGTAACTTTATTAGAAACAAGAAACAGTAGCAAGACTGGCTGCGCGCTGCCGGAGCTCTCCTTATATTCGCTCCGGCAGTCGCACCGCCCCTGACAGAGATTCAAACTTTCCCGCCCGATGGCTGGCAGCCAATCTGGGCGGATGTCCTTATAAGGACATAACATTCCTCCCCCCTAGTTCAAAAAAAATCAACGTTCATCGATAAATGTGACGTAGTCCCGCAGGTACGTAGGACGCCTTGGCACCCTAGTTGACCTGCGCAGTCTCATTTCTTCCGCGTCCCCGACCCGGACGGATGGGGCTCCTGTGTCTCCTGTTCCCTCCCCGGAACCGGGCTCGGTTCAGCTGGCGAGTGTGCGGGGTCACCCTCAGCACCTCCGGCCGGACCGCAGACCTTGGATGGCTGGTTCTGGTGGTCTTCCTCCTGGCCTGTGGATCTTTTGCCTCGGCGGTGCTGCTCGGTTCCGACCCGGGAAGAGCATCTGAGTCTCGGTAAGACCCCGGCTGTTACTTGCTCTTCCTCGGTCTCCCGGGTGCTGCGGTTCTGTTGCGGTTCGGCTCGCTGCTGTCTGGTGGGTGGTTCGGATCGGTGCCCTCGGGTCCGGTCTGCCAGTTGTGGGTGGTGTTGGCTCGGGTTGCTGTGTCCAACCTCACAGGGGTGGCGCAGGTCTCTTTGGCCGGGCTGGCGTTGGCCTTCCCCGTCAGGTCGGTGGTGGTCGCCCTGGTCGGGGTGTCGTTGTGGGGATACCTCCTCGGGTTGGTGGAGGTCTCCCCTGCCGGGGTGGCGCAGGCCTCCCTTGCCGGGTTGTTGTTGGTTTTCCCTTCGCCCTAGTCCCTGGTCTACCGCAGGTTGGTGGCTGGGGTCATCTGGGCTGGGTCGTTGTTGCCGGGTTGTCTTTTGCGTTGGGCGGGGGTCCCTCTTGCCGGGGAGACGTGTGCCACCCTCGCCCATGTGTTGTGGTGTGCCCATCTCCGATGGTCCCCGGTCTACTCGCCTGGCTTTGAGGTCTCCCTGGCAGGGCTGCCGTGGGTTGCCTTCGCTGGCGGGGCGCGGTGCTTCCCTTCTGGGCAGGTCCCGGTCTACCGCTCTGGACTGCCGATGTGTCAGTGCCTGGTAGTGGGCTGGGCCGGCCTCGTCGGGGTGGCGGTGGTCTGCCTCACCGGGGTGTGGTGGGCCTACCTTGTCGGGGTGTGGTAGGCCTACCTCGCAGGGGTGTTGCAGGCCTACCTCGTCGGGGTGTGGTAGGCCTACCTCGCAGGGGTGTTGCAGGCCTACCTCGTCGGGGTGGCGCAGGCCTACCTCATCGGGCTGGTTTTCTTGCGCTCCCCCCCACCTTTTCCGGAGCTGGTCGATGTGACGTCGGCAGACCTGTCCATCTTCCAGCTCCACGGTGTAGGATTTGGGGCTGGTTGTGCTGTCAATCTTCCCCTTCAGCCACTTGGGAGAGCCGCTGAAATTCAGCACGAAAACTGAATCTCCCTTGCTGAAAGCGCGAAGTGGGTGGCTGGCGGTTGCGGTTACTTCTGGGCTGTATTGGGGGTGCAGCCGGTCCAAGGGTGACCTCAACCTTCTGCCCATCAGTAGTTTGGCCGGGCTCTTGTGGGTGGTGGCATGCGGTGTGATGTGCTGGGTGAGGAGGAAATTGTCTATCCGTTCCTGCCAGTCTCCCGGGCCCATCTTGGTGAGTGCCTCTTTGGTGATCCTCACCATGCGTTCCGCTTGTCCGTTTCCGGCCGGCCTGTACGGGGCGGACAGGGCATGGCGGATGCCCAGTCCTGCCAGGAAGGACTCCATGACCAGGGATGTGAGCTGGGGGCCGTTGTCGGAGGCCAGCACGTCCGGTAGTCCATGTGTGGCAAACAGGCGGCGCAGGGCACGGATCGTCGCTTCTGTTGTGGTAGATGCCATGGGCACCACCTCGAGCCACTTGGAGAAGGCATCTACTACGATGAGGAGGTGACGCCCCTGCATCGGACCCACGAAGTCGATGTGTATCCTCGACCAGGGGTTGCTGGGGGTCTCTCACTTCGCGACTTCGGATTGTGGCAGCGCTGGTCGAACTTCTTGGCATGGGTCACATCTGGAGACCCATTGTTCAATGTCTCTGTCCAGTGAGGGCCACCAGACGTAACTCCGTGCCAGGGCCTTCATGCGGACGATGCCCGGATGCCCTTTGTGCAAGGTCTCTAACGTCCGCCGTTGCAGAGTGCTTGGGATCAGCACCCTGTCTCCCCATAGCAGACAGCCCTTTATCGTGGACAGCTCCTTCTGCTTCCTGGCGAACGGGCTGAATCTCTCTTCCATCTGTTCCGATGGCCACCCCCTGAGAATCCAGGACCTCACTTGGCGGAGTGTGGGATCCTTTTGGGTGTGGACGGCCACATCTGCGGAGGAGACTAGACAGCTGGCGTCGTCATCTATGTGGAATAGGTGGAGCGTGGGGGCTGGATCTTCCACCGGATTCTTCGATGGGCATCTGCTGAGTGCGTCGGCGTTTCCTATGGCTGTGCCTGGCTGGTGCACGAGCCTATAAGAGTAGCCGGCTAGGAAGATGGCCCATCTCGTCATCCGCGGGGACATGAAGGTCGGGGTGGGTTGGTCGCCTGCGAGGAGTCCCAGGAGTGGCTTGTGATTGGTGACTATGGTGAAACGTCTTCCGTAGAGATATTCATGGAAGCGCTTCACTCCTGCCACGATGGCCAGGGCTTCTTTGTCCAGCTGACTGTAGTTCCGTTCTGCGCCGGACATGGTCTTCGAGAAATATGCGATCGGGGCTTCCGTGCCGTTGGGCAGTTCGTGGCTGAGAACTGCCCCCACCCCGTAAGGCGACGCATCACAGGTCAGCTTGATGGGGAGCGTCTCGCTGTATTGGATGAGGACGCTTTTAGACGTCAATAGTCCTTTTATGGCTCAAAATGCTGCTTCCTCTTCCTGGCCCCACTTCCAGGACGCTGATTTCCCCAGCAGGAGGTGAAGTGGCTCAGCAACTGTGGCTTTCTGTTTTAGAAAAATTGTGTAGAAGTTGAGCAACCCAAGGAATGCCTGAAGCTCCGTTTTGTTTTTTGGGCTTGGAGCTTCATGGATTGCTTCCACTTTTGATTTGGTGGGGTGGATGCCCGTGCTATCAATGAGATAGCCCAGGAACTCGACTTCCTGTACTCCTATGATGCACTTGTCCCGCCTGACCCTCAAGCCCTTGGCCTTGAACCGCAGCAGGACAAGCCTGAGCCTTTCAAGGAGTTGAGCTCGTGAGTCCCCGGAGATCAGCACATCGTCGAAGTAAGGCACCACCCCTGGAACGCCTTGGAGAAGGCGTTCCATCATGGATTGGAAAATGCCGGGGGCAGCGCTGACTCCAAATTGGAGGCGGTTACATTTGAATGCCCCCCTGTGCGTGACAATTGTTTGTGCCTCCGCCGTTTTTCCATCCACTGGCAGTTGCTGGTAAGCCTGGGCCAGGTCCAGTTTCGCGAAAATTGAGCCAGATCCCAGGGAATGCAGCAGGTGGGACTGGGTATGTGCTCTGTGCCAACGCCTTGTTGATGGTGCAACGGTAGTCGGCGCAGATGCGCACAGACCCATCATGCTTCAGTGGGGTCACAATGGGGGTTTCCCATGAGGCATGATCGATCGGTTCCAGGACGCCCTGGGCGATCAGCTTATCCAGCTGTTCGTCTACTTTCGGCCGCAGGGCAAACGGAACTCGGCGGGGCTTAAGCCTAATTGGGGTGATTCCCTTGTCCAGATTGAAGGAAATTGGCCTCCCCACAAATTTCCCCAGCTTACCATCGAAGACTTCCTTGAACTCTTCGATGATGGTGTCGAGCTCGTCCCTGCAGATTTCATGGATGCCCTCGATGGAAAGCCCCAGTGGCTTGAACCACTCCACTCCTAACAGGTTTGGTCGGCTGTCCTTCACGACGGTGATGGGGAGCCTGCCTTCGAACTCCTTGTAGGCGACTCGGATGTTGGCTCTTCCTAACACTTCGATGGGGTTTCCCCCAAAGTCGACGAGCTTGGAGTGTAGTGGCTTCAGCTCTCGCTTGGTGATGCTGGGTTGCAGGCGCTTCAGCTGCTGCCAGTCCATGATGGAGTAGACCGAGCCCGAGTCTACCTCCATTGAGCAGGGTGAACCTTCCACGTGGATGATCACGTGGAACTTGGTGGCATTGTCCAAGTTTGTGTGAGCTATTGTCGTCTTGTGGACCGCTCCGCTTCAGGGAAATTCATCGTCCCTGCGTCTGGATTGGCCAGAGGACCGTTTGGATGGTCTCTGGTAATCTTTGCGGTTTTCGCGGGGCCGGTGGCTGGAGGCTTCTGGGGCTGGTCCCTCGGCTCTGCAATCTTCGGCGATGTGACCCCTTCTGTTGCAGTGTCGGCAGGTCGCATCCCTCCACTTGCAGGTTGCCCTGGCATGGTCCCCTCTGCAGCTGGCACAGCGTTCCCCCTTGAAGCTTCATTGGGCAGTTTCCCACCTTGGGGGTCTGGATACCTTGTGGACGGTGGACTCCTCCTCCGACTCGGACCCCGTCGTGGAACCCTCAGTTGATGATTGCGCTGTGGAGCGAATCTTGTGGATTCCCTTGGCTCTGCTTACTGCGGCGGCCGCTTTTTCCGAGATCTCAGATGCGGTGGCTTCCTCCATCACATCCTTGAGCACGAGCTTCTTCCTGCTCAGGAATTTCTTTTGCAGGCCTCTGTCCCTCATGCCAAAGACCACGCGGTCAGCGATGGCATTGTCCACGTGGTCGAACTCACAGCTGGCTGCGATCTGGCGTACGGCGGCCACGAATTCTTTGATGGTCTCACCTTCCTTCTGGTCCCTTTGATGGAAGGTGAAACGGTTCGCCACTGGTGTTCCCGTTGGGGCATAGTGGTCTTCCAGGATCTGCAGCAGGTCTGCCCATGGCACTTCTTCGATGTCTCGTGGTGCTACGAGATCGATTGCCATGTCGAGGACCTTGGAGCCGCAGTTGGCCAGGAAAATGCCCTTTTTCCGGTCATCATCGGCATCCCTGATGTTGTTGCCTCTCAGGTATTGCCGAAATTTCACTACGTAGGATTTCCACTTGTCCTTCCCTGGGTGGAAAGGAGCAAGGGCTGGCAAAGTGACTTCAGCGGATGCCATGCCTTTGGAAATGCCTACTGTAGTTCCAGGTGCCGGAGTCTTGGTCTTGTTGGCTTGGTGCCATGAGGTTCGTCTCTTCTCTCTAGTCCTTCGTCGCCAGTGTTAGATCGGCGCAGGAATGGAAGATGTGACCAGCTCGTTACATAAGTAACTTTATTAGAAACAAGAAACAGTAGCAAGACTGGCTGCGCGCTGCCGGAGCTCTCCTTATATTCGCTCCGGCAGTCGCACCGCCCCTGACAGAGATTCAAACTTTCCCGCCCGATGGCTGGCAGCCAATCCGGGCGGATGTCCTTATAAGGACATAACAAGAAGGGTGGCATATAAATCAAATTAAAAAAAAAATCTTGTCCATAATAAGAAATTCACTCTGTAATGCAATCTGAGATTGCAAAATGTTACTCCATCTCTTTCTTTTGAGTCTCACAGGGCTTGTCCCCCCCTCCCATCGAAATCTGTTTATTGCTCTTTGCCAGTCCTGCATATTTTTGTCTGAAATTCAAAATGGATGCCATTTGGAATAGATAGTTCAACTTGGGTAGTATATTTATTTTTATTATGCTAGTCAAGGAAATCTTATTTTTTCCCCACCTTTAAAGACTTTGTTTTATTTCTTTCTATAATTTATTGTAATTATTTTGAAGCATAACTTCATTGCTTCCTTTGCAAGTAGAGTCCTAGATATTTCACTGAATCTTTTGCTATTTCATAGCCACTTAATTTTTCACAATCTTAAATGCTTTAAATGCTTTGCTGTTATCTTAGTTTTCTTTTCATTGATCTTAAGAAAAGCAGCCAGTCTTTGATTACATGACTCAACTGTCATATAGAGTGTTGTGTTTATGAAATTGTTAATACTGTATCATAATATTTCATCTTGTATTCCTCTCACTGACTTTTAATCTTGACTGTTCCTGTATCTTTTTGGGTCTTATTTGCTAGAATTCCATTGTAATCTTCGCTGTTTGCTGTTGACATATGCTTTCCACCCATTCTTCTCTAGGATTTATTTTCTCTAGAATAGGATGTCAAACCCAGTGGTGGGTTTCTACTGGTTTGTCCCAGTTCTGGCTCCGCCCACCCACCCAGACATCATCATGGACGCTCTGCGCATGTGCAGAAGGTTCTGCGGATGCGCAGAAGCGCTGTGCACAAGTTCACAGTACCAAACTGTTACTGAAGGTAAGTGGAATCCACTATTGGTCAAACTGGTGGCCCATGGGCCAGATGTGTCATGTGCAGGCCACGCCCACCTGAATTCTGGGAAGGGGGAAAACATGAAACATCACGTGATGGCAATGTGACACTGTGAGTTTGATATCCGTGGTCTAGAACTTTTAATAGAAATATTCATTCTAAGTTGTCAAAGGCTTTTTCCACACTTAAAATATCACTTCTGCAATGTTCCAGAAACCAAGAAAAAGATACAGAGTTACTTGTAAGTAGTTTCCTTTATTGTTCTTCACCTATAGACAGAAATCTTGCCAAACTAAAGCTATTATTTACATCATTCTGTGAAATTTTAGGGAGGAGCAAACTTGACCCTCTTTCTTCCAAATAAACGATCTGGACTTCATTTGTCTTGGTCCTCTGAATTGCAGCCACTCTCTCTGGATCTCTAGACTACCTTCCACTTTTCTTAAAGTTGATATTTGCATTGGATTATAACCTTTTGGTGTAGTAGGTTCTAATTTGAAAATATTCTATCTTGTACGCTCAACAGATTTAATAGTAAATATCTTATATAATCAACGTTCAATAAATAAAATTGTCTCTACGACTGAGATTGTTTTGGGTCATTGCACATTAAGATTATATATGCTGCCTCCCATACCTTTGTTACTGTTATTTGAATTTCATTCATTGTCTTCATTAGTGTTTCCACCAGTCCTTCTTCTACCTTCTTGTAATATTGGGCCATTAGCCTTGGTGGTTTGGTGCTCAATTCTAATTTTCTTTTTTGATTCTTTGGTTCTTGAATTGTTATAGAATTACTGTATATGTATCTGTATTTTTCAGTGAATACTTTATGTTCTGTATCTTAAATGCATGTTTTCTGATTTTCCTTGTCAGATTTATGTTTTGTACAAAACTTCGAAGATGCAATCATACTGGATGAATTGGAAAACTAAAGGAAAAAAATCAGTTAAATTTATTTCAAGTTATCATTTACTGTAAGGGCAAATTGCTGTTTTACAGATGCTGCATAATTCTGTCAATGATTGCCAAGATTGACAAAGTATCTAATAATAAATATGGATGGATCTTTGTTGGAAATGCTGAAGAAACTTTCTACTATATGGCTGGTTATGTAACCCCCCCCCCCCCCACAAAATACTGGAAAGTAATACATCATAGTATTTTTAAAAATCCTAAAAATACAGTTCAGACTGACAGCACAGATGCTTTTATTAACTATAATCCCTGAAAACAGAAATGAAAAATATCACAATTTACTAAGATATATGTGAACAGTTGCATGAACAAACCTTGTTCAACACTGGGAAAAAGAAATCTTGCTAACAACATTAGAATAAAATATTTTCTGTAATGGCAGCCATATTCCAAAACAGAGCAGGCAGAAACAAATTAGCAGGTTTTTAGCAAGGAGTAAAAATAATTTTATGTCCATTATAGCCCAGGTTAGCTCACTATTAATGAATAGTGGAGTAGATTGTACCATATCAGTTCTGTTACCATTAAATTTATCTGCTTCTGTAGCTTTTAATTGTATTGGCTGATGGGTTTTAAAGTAAATTTTAATGGAAAATTTGTTACATTTTAGTTTCACTATGTTATTCTTGCAGATTGCTAAATTAGTCAGCTGCTAAACATTAAAATAGAAATGGAAGGAAATCAGTAGAGATTTTAAAGATGCCGATTTTACTTATTTAGAAATTTTGTTTGCAAGATGATCTAGATCTAGGTCTCAAAATATTTAATTCAAAGATCCACAGTGGACAGACAATTGCTGCATATTATTTCTAATGTCTTTATTAATAGTATTCACCGTTAATCAGTGGAAAACAACTGTGATGGTATTAGGCTCATGTCTGCTTTATAAATTTCCCATGGGAATGTGGCTCAGGATAGGGAACATAATATTGATTTAGATAGGCCTTTGATCCAGTCCAAGAGGTGAACCTTATAGTATTAGGAACAATAATCAAAAGACTGACAAAGGATCATCATCTTTTAATGACCCCCATAATTCCTTGTGGGGTGAAGTCTGGGCAACTGAATGGATCTGAGTGATTACTTGCTGGATGCCCTTCCTATCGCCAATGCAGAGTTATATTCAGCAGATATATTCTCCTCGTGCCTAGAGAGAGAAATGTCTGCCTCTACTTAGGATCGAACTCACAGCCTCCGGATTGTGAGGGGAGAGTTCCACCTTAAAACCACCGCACCGCGCAAAAGACTGACAAAGGATCATATGATAACATCTCTTAGTCTCCTTTTTTGTTAATTGTGGTGATGCTTAGAATAGTGCAGGAGATGGCTGAATTTCTAAACCCTAACTATTTGAGACTAGGACTTCTTAAAAATGTATTTGTCCTCTATGGATTTGCTGATGAGTTCACACTTTTTTCATAAAGAAGAACATCTTAGTAATGCCAAGATTTTTCATCTGTAAATCACACTAAGAGACACAAGTTATTTACGAGAGAGCCCATTGCTGATCATATATTGCAGGGAGGTCTGAAGTTTTGATACCTGTGTGTAAGCACTTCTTGACACTCATCTTAATATATGAAAGAAAAGGCAACATATTGCCTTATGGCAGGGCAGAGACTTCTTAGGATTCAAATGGGGAGGTTCTGGTAGAACAGCCTCCCCCATTGCTCTGGAGGCTCATTGCTCCCTTTGAGGTGGGCAGCAAAGATGCAGGAAAGATCATGACTGTGAATCATGTAAGGTTTATTTATTTATTTATTTTTTTGGAAATATAATTTCAAATTATTTGATAAAATCTGTCTATTTTGTGACAAATTTGCCATTTGTTTCACTTGTCATCTTAGTCCTTGGGATGGTGCCAAAATTTGTGCTGATATTTGGCAACAGTGAAGAGGAGAGTCCACAGGTCATACAGAATCATTGTGCAGGATATGTCCTGTACATTGTCCATCTTTTTCTGAGACCTCCTTAACACACTGCTTTTTGAGAGAGTTGCTTTGGTCTTGTATAGAATGGCATGGCATGGCATGGCATGGCATGGCATAGCATAGCATAGCATAGCACAACATAGAATTCTTTATTGGCCAAGGAATTTGTCTTGGTGCCTATGCTCTCAGTGTATATAAAAGAAAAGATACATTCGTCAAGAATCATAAGGTACAACACTTAATGATGGTCATAGGGTACAACTAAGCAATCAAATCATATTAGGAAACAGTCAATATAAATCGTAAGGATACAAGCAACAAGATTACAGTCATACAGTCATAAGTGGGAGGAAATGAGTGTTAGGAACAAAGAGAAGATTAATAGAAGTGCAGACTTAGTGAATAGTTTGACAGTGCTGAGGGAATTATTTGTTTAGCAGAGTGATGGCATTTGAGAAAAAACTTTTCTTGTGTCTAGTTGTTCTGGTATGCAGTGTTCTATAGTGTCGTTTTGAGGGTAGGAGTTGAAACAGTTTATGTCCAGGATGCGAGGGATCTGTAAATATTTTCACAGCCCTCTTTTTGACTTGTGCAGTATACAGGTCCTCAATGGAAGGCAGATTGGTAGTAATTGTTTTTTCTGCAGTTCTAATTATCCTCTGGAGTCTGTGTCTGTCTTGTTGGGTTGCAGAACCAAACCAGGCAGTTATAGAGGGCAGATGACAGACTCAGTAATTCCTCTGTAGAACTGGATCAGCAGCTCCTTCGGCAGTTTGAGCTTTCTGAGTTGGCGCAGAAAGAACATTCTTTGTAACTGTTTTGCAGGCCTGGGCAAAGCGTCAATCAAGGCTTCAACAAAATACCTTTTGATTTGGTTCACTGATGCAGAGCAGCCTCTTGCTATTCAGTGCCACATTGGAGATTGTGCTCTGCACTGCATCAGCTCTTCATTGACCTTCAAGATACAAATATTTCCAAAAGAACCAGGAAGATGGCAACCTCAAAGGTGAAAATACAAACTGTTAAAGTAGAAGGCCTTTCTTTGCTAGATGCTATCTTGAAGTAGATGCCTTCAGCAATTGGACTCAAGGGTGACTCCCAAAAAAAACTGTTTCTTCTCTTCCTCCTGTTGTAGTGATTCATTATTGGTTTATAGAATGCTCAGAATTTAATTTTGCTTTCTCTAGAGTTCTTAACTGTTTTACCCATTCAGGAAACAAAATAAATCTGGATTCTAATGATGTTTTCCCTTATTTATTTTGGATGAACTAATGATTATGATGAACTAATGCCTGGATCCGGCAATATTGGCCAACTACCGTCCTGTCTCCAACTTTCCCTTCATGGCGAAGGTTGTTGAGAGTGTGGTCGCGCGACAGTTCCCACAATTCCTGGAGGAAACATCTTATCTAGATCCGTTCCAGTCGGGTTTCAGGTCTGGGCACAGCACGGAAATGGCATTGGTCGCGTTGGTTGATGATCTCTGGAGGGCTCGGGACAGGGGCTGCTCCTTTGTTCTGGTCCTGTTACATCTCTCAGTGGCTTTTGATACTATTGACCATGGTATCATGCTGCACCGGCTGGAAGAGTTGGGGGTGGGAGGCACCGTGTTGCGGTGGTTCTCCTCCTTTCTCTCCGACCGGTCGCAGTTTGTGTTGGCAGGGGGGCAGAGGTCGACCTCGAGGCCTCTCATCTGTGGAGTGCTGGAGGGATCGGTCGTCTCACCCCTTCTGTTCAACATTTATGTAAAGCCGCTGGGCGAGATCATCCGTGGCTTCGGGATGAGATACCACCAGTATGCTGAAGACACCCAGCTGTACATCTCCACCCCAGGCCACCCCAATGATGCCCTTGAAGTGATGCCCCAGTGCCTGGAGGCTGTGCGGATCTGGATGGGGAGGAATAGGCTCAAGCTCAACCCTTCCAAGACTGAGTGGCTGTGGCTCCCGGCATCCCGATATAGTCAGTTGACTCCATCACTGACTATTGGGGGCGAGTCTTTGGCCCCCACAGAAAGGGCTCGCAATCTGGGAGTCCTCCTGGATATGCAGCTGTCCTTGGAGGAACATCTGACAGCTGTAACTAGGGGGACCTTTTGTCAGGTTTGCCTGATTCGCCAGTTGCGGCCCTTTCGTGATTGGGATTCCCTGTGCACAGTCACTCATGCCCTTGTCACCTCTCGCCTTGACTACTGCAATGCTCTCTACATGGGGCTCCCCTTGAAGAGCACCCGGAGGCTCCAACTGGTCCAGAATGCAGCAGCGCGGGTAGTGATGGGAGCAGCATGCTACTGAAGACCTCCCATCGTCCCGTGCGCTCCCACAGAGAGGGCCTCCTCAGGGTGCCATCAGCCAATCAATGTAGGCTGGTGACCCCCAGGGGGAGGGCCTTCTCTGTGGGGGCACCTACCCTCTGGAATCAGTTGCCCCCAGAGATAAGGAGAATCCAAGACCTTAGCGCCTTCCGCCGTGCCCTTAAAATCCACTTTTTCCAGCAAGCCGGGCTGGCTTAAGAAGAAATTTTAAATGTTTTAATTGGTTTGTATTTTTAATTTTGGGCCAAATTTATATATATTTTAATTGTTTTTAATATTTGTATTTCATGTTTTTTAATTCTGGCTGTACACCGCCCTGAGTCCTCAGGGAGAAGGGCGGTATATAAATTTAAAAATAAAATAAAATAAATAAATAAATTATGCAACTAATGCATGGCTTAGGCCTGGGGAACTTGCAGGACCATCTCCAGCTGCTCTCCCATCGTCCTGTGCGCTCTCACAGAGTTGGCCTCCTCAGGGTGCTGTCGGCCAAACAATGTTGGCTGATGGCCCCCAGGAGGAGGGCGATCTCTGTGGGAGCCTCGACCCTCTGGAATGGATTGCCCACCGAGCTCAGGACAGCCCCCGACCTTCTTTCCTTCCGTCGCGAGCTGAAGACATGGCTCTTCCGTCAACTCAACTGATCCGTTTGGGGGGTGCACTGCCATAATTTTAAACTGTTTTAATAGGGTTGCTGATTTTAATTTTATTTCATTGTGATTTGTATTGGAATTTGTCATTTTGTAAGCCGCCTTGAGTCCCCAGGGAGAAAGGCGGCATATAAATCGCAATAATAAATAAATAAATAATAAATAAACTGATTATGAGTGACACCTGTAATTCAGGGGTGTCAAACTCAATTTCATGGAGGCCACAACAAAGTTGTGTTTGACCTCGAGGGGATGGGTGTGGGTGTGGCTACAATGGGCATGGCCGGGATGGGCATGGCCAGCTTGATGTCACTCGTTGAGGCTCCGTTTTTGGCCACGATGGCCCCTTGCAGCCCTCTGCCAGTGAAAATGGAGCCTGCACGGGCCCCGCACAGCCTCCCCAGGCTCCATTTTTGCTGGCAAAAGGCTGCAGGAGACCATCGTGGCCAAAAACGGAGCCTGGGAGGGCTGTGCGCAACCCTCCCTAGCTCCATTTTTGCTGGCAGAGGCACTGTAGGCTGATCCTTTGTTGTTTACACAGCAGCCCTGTGGGCCAGTTCTAAGCACTCCACAGGCTGGATCGGGGCCCTGGGCCTTGAGTTTGACACCCCTGCTGTAATTCAAAGAACTGTGTTTTTTTTTTAAGTCCACCAAATATGCATTGGCATTTTTACCCATCCACTTTGAATATGGGGTTATGAAAATGGGGGATACTGTGTAAAAATTTAGTGTCCTTGATCTGAACTGGTGGATCTTCTACTCTCTGCATCCAATCACATATGCACAAAGTTCTGTGTGGCAAAGGGAGGTGAGCAACAGTTATTGATATAAAATTCATCTGAGCAACTTTGTGTAAGTCATCTGTGTGATTTATTACAGCATTACATTTTTGGTTATGAGGAAAAGAACAAGAGGGAGAGTATTTTTAGTTTAATTTATATAACAGATTCAGACTCTGAGACTCAAAAATATCACACATAAAAACATATTTTAGTACAGATTTGTTAGTTTTTTTTCTGTCTTCAATAAAGTAGGAAAAACAGTATAATTATGCATTGGGAATTGCAGATTTATTTCTTTGTATGGCATATATTATACCAGTTAGATATGCAGTGCATGAAAACAATATTAGTGCTGAACCTTTTACTATTTCTGAAATTACTATGTTGTCTGATTATATCACATGAAATCTTAGAACTTCAATCAAGTCATATTAGACTAATTATGTGGATACAGATTTTACAGGATGGTAAATCTTGGTATAAATCTGCTGAAGAGTGAATTCTGTTCATACAACATAACAAGAAAGGAGGCAGCGAAGGTATTCTTTTTCCCTCAAATATGGTTTTTTATTCAATGAGCATTTGGCTGCGTTGTTCTTAAAAGATGATTTCATACAAAAATATTTAAAATCATAGCTGTAGGGTTACTTCTTGCATTTCTAGAAGAGCCTACAAGGTTTGGTTAAATACCGTACCTTTCTCCATATAGGATTTGGGGCAAAATTTCTTCCTTTATATTCCTTCCTTTCCCCAATGGGCTCAAAAGAAGAATTTCTTGGCAATTGATGACTAATTTCTTTATATTGCTACTATGGATAGCATCCCAACCTGGTATTCTCCAAAAGCCAACATGTCCTTGGAATATGAGTGTCCTTGGGGAAGGCTGTTTTAAAGCATTTAAGAAAGCTTTATTGCTGTATTGTACTTTGTTGAGTAATACTTGCACTACTTTGGATTCAGTCATCAAAAGATGCTCTGAAACACCTGTCTGCACCATTTTAAGGTAGCTCCATCTTTTCCCAGGTCCTAAAACATCTTTTTCTAATTTAATTCCAAATGTTTTAGAATCCTAATTAAGCATCAGCAAATCAACTCTTTCTTGAAAGAAGACTACAGAAGAAAGAAACTAGTAAGATATTATATATCCATGTTTATGTTGACTTACTCTAAAGTAGCTTCCTACATTAATTCTTAATACATTGGCAAAATAAATGGTAGTTGAACTTCATACCACTATGAGTAAATATTTTAACTACAGCAATGAAACATTTGACTTTTTGGATAAAAAATCCTCTTGTTTTTATAGCAGAAAATGGATGGTATTTCAGAAACAAACAAAGCAGTCCAGCCCAATACTTTCAATAGCAAACCTTTGATGAAGTTCAGAAATATTTATAGGTATTCCCAGCATTATAAAAAAAATGCTTTTGTAGCAATTCTTTCCACAAAAAGCTGAACATTATATAAAAATAAATAGTCTATGGAGAAAGATTCTTTTTTCACAAACTCCAGCGCCTGCAAAAGCAGCCAGTCAAATTTGAACAGATGCTCCCTTGACAGATAATGCAGCATGAGGCATTGGTAAATCAGTCATAGGCCATACTTATAAATCACAACATTTCAGAGGACTCACTGCAGCTCTTGCAGTTAAAATGCATTTTTTATCTGTCTCTCTCTTCTTAATAAATGCAAAGGGTCAGGTTGATATTGAACTTGAAATTGAAAATTATGTCATAGAAGTGCACAGTGAGATCCATTGTTCGGGTTCAATGCTCAAGGTTGATATTGTGTTATAGTTTTTTATATCCTGCCAGATCTCCTTGAAATGTGCATGAGAGACTGGCTGGCATTTAGACTGGGTATGTTCATTGGGTTGGGAAAGGATATTTAAAATCTACCATTGTTTTTGAATATATTTTATTATATTTTTACTTTATTGTGGCTCAGGATCAAGCTGGAATTCTAACTTGAATTGTAGAGTTGTGCCTTGAACATACATGCTATGTTTTGTACTAATAACACAAAACTTATCTGATCCAATTTTCATACACGTGTTTAATCCTTGCGTACTACAAAATGGAATGGAATTAGGCCTGTAGCTCAAAATGACTGTATTCAAATCACATATTAAAGGAGTTCGGTTAAAAACTTAACTACTACATTCACTCCAGGGGTGGGTTCTAAATTTTTTTACTACCGGTGGGCATGGCTTATTTTGTGGGTGTGGCTTGGTCATGTGACAATTCTTTAGGATTTAGCAGAGGTACTGGTCTACCAAGCTTTTAAATGCTTGCAGAGCTGTACCAGTCTACCCATTTGTTTTTGGAAGCATCGGTCTACTCATTTGTTTTTGGAGGCATTGGTCTACCCATTTGTTTTTGCAGGCACCAGTCTACTCATTTGTTTTTGGAGGCACTAGTCTACCCATTTATTTTTGCAGGCACTGGTCTACTCATTTGTTTTTGGAGGCATCTGTCTACTCATTTGTTTTTGGAGGCACTGGTCTACCACCACACTGCTGTTTAACACTGATCAGCTGTAGGGCGGCCCTTTGAAGCCCCGCGGCAAGAGTTTAAACAGTTTTTTTCCTTCTAGCTAATCAGCTGGGACTCAGGAGGCAGCAACAGATTGGGGCTGGAGCCAAATAAAAGGTAAGAATAATGCGGGGGGGGGGCAGAACTGGTTCGGTGATGTCATATTGTCACTGCTACCGGCTTGGTGGAACCGGGTGGAACCAGGAGGAACCCACCACTGATTCACTCTATTAAATTTGTTCAATGTTAATCTTGGTTAGTTGTTGTAGTTGCTTAGTAACTTGTATTAGTCCAGCCTCTTCGATTAGTTTCTGGTTCAATGCCTTGTGCAAACCAAAAAAAATAAGACAATTCAGTAACCAGGTCAAAAATGTGTGAATATAGCCAGTTTGTACACATGCATCTCACTATATGCAAGACTGGGAAAGTAACAGATAGAGTTATATATGTGGTTTTTTTTTCTGCCAATGATGAAGCTAGCAGATGCAATTTAACTTTTGTATTGTGTTGATGGAATATAGGGAACGGAACATGGTATGCAAAGTAGTGTATATAAAATATGATCTACTAAGCAGACTGCCATTTCCTCAAAGTACAGGGAGTGTCTGAGTGAAAAAACAACAACTAAGGAATCTGTGATGTCAAGGGAGGAGATTTTGCAACCAAGCATCCATTACAGAATCAGTTTTACTAAATTTGAGTTGTCAAAAGACTTGAAGCCAAAAGATGAAGTTCCCAAGCCTAGGTTTAGCGTGAGCCATCAGAACTGTAACCAAGAGGTTTATAACTGATTGAGTTAGCATGCTCAGCATTTGTTCTTTTAAAAGACAGAAAGTAACTGAAGCCAGAAGATTCGTTTCTCCAGTGCTTTTTATTTTGTAAAGAAAAGAATGAGTTGAGAGAGAAATGTGAAAGCCGAGGCATATGAGTCTTCATTCTAATCTCCAGCTTGAGTGAATTGCTCCCTTGATGCAGCAACATCTGGATAGCTGTCCTGCTCCATGGTCAAATGGCTTCTTGAAACCAGAACCTGCCACCAAGAGATACATCTTAATTAACAGAATGTGCTAGATAGGCAAATCAAATGAAAACATTCATATTGTTTAATCGTTTGGAGATAATGAGGCTATGGACCTGTGCATCAGGAATGGGATTCCTCTTTGGTTTCTTTTTTTCTGTTCTTTTCTCAGTAACTCTAACTGTGCTCCAAATGACTTCAATTACATATTGATGAAAACTCTATTCCATCCTTTAATTAACCCATTCTAAAATAATTGCCCATAAGCAAATAAAGAAGATTAAAAAGACAATCAAATCAAATCAAATAAATCAATAAATAATAAATATGTTCTGTGCAAAAATTTGAAAAGAAATTAAATAATCAATTTATAGTTCTTGTATACCATTCTTGTGTCAACATGATGTGAATCAAAGTGAGAACTAAATGAGAGATTATTATTGGGTTGTTAGACCCAAAAAATCAATGCTAATTTGCCTTTAGTCTAATTGCTTTATTACAACAGCCTTAAAAATCAAGGTAAAGCAGAGGTTTAATAATAAATACAAAAGAAAGTTACATTAATAAATCAACTTTTTTTTCTTGTTAACATTTTTATTGAGTTATAAGACGAAATAAGATACAAAATACAAAAGAAAATAGGAAAACAATGAGGAAGAAGGGGGGGAGAAAAGTGAGGAAGGATTAAGAAAAATAAAAAGAAGCATTGACTTCTGATTATCTCTGTTGCAGTAAAACAGAGATAAACAAGGCATTAACATCAAATCACAACTTTTTGTTTTTTCATAATAATATAAACTAGCCATTTCTATAAGTATCTATCAGTCTAATTGGTAAAACCCAAAACCAAAGTTTCATTCTTTTCCAATTCAAGCACAAAGTTCAGAAACGGTCTCCATGTGGAAACAAAAGCATTTATAGTCTTTTCAATTTTGGCATTTCAGCCAACTCCATCAGCTTCTGCAACCATTCGTCCATAGCAGGAATCAAAGTGTCCTTCCATTTTTGTGCATACAATAGTCTTGCTGCTGTCAACATATAGTAACAACGTTCCAATTTTTTTCTCCAAGTCTTTTTCCATTAGGTCCAAAAGGAAAATTTCTGATTTCATTTTTATGAAATTTTCTCAATTAAAATATAAAATATACTCCAATTTTTTTTTGCTCTATCGCATGTTCACCATAGATGATAAGAAATCTCCTCTTTACTTTTAACAAATCAACTCTTTTCAAACAAACAAAAATCCTTTGTGATTGCAGTTTCTCCATAAAATTGCACATATTCTTGCCCAGAGCCCCTTTGACCCTGAATGCAAGCTACATATGAATTCAAGACTTTTGAATGGAAATGAAGATAAAATATCACTTTTATAAGAATTGAACCACAACACTACTAGTTTCACACTGCTTTATGCAAGTCAAAATTAAAACCCAGTATTTAGCTTGTTTGTTTATTTATCTGGGACAAGAAGTAGCTTTATACAGCTTGCCTGAAAAAAAACCCTTACAATTAGCCATGTTTATCAAAATGAAATCTCTGAACAGCCCACTGCACAGACATAGGAGGTTAATGGTGTATGAAGCATTAGCAAAATCAGGACTGAATGTGCTGATGTCCGAAAGAATTGGCAGCTTCTATGAGGAATGCAACATCATGAGTTCTTTTTTTTTAGAGGTGAACCCCTCGGTCAGGACTACAGCCAGAGATGAGGCTGTTTCTGCAGGATTAATTCAGCCTCCAGTCCTTTCTGTGGGAAGTGTGAACCTTCTTCTCTCCTTTCATTTGACCTTATATGACCAGGAGTGGAGGTGGGATGGAGAGATGTAGTACAAGTATGGTGTCCCATTCAACAAAATAAGCTCCAAAGCAGAAAACCTGTATTACCATATTTTGAAACAAAACATATTGCCATCTATGAAGGGCTCCAAATTAAGTCTTGGTCATCTCATTCTACTACTGATTAGCCAGAATAAGAATGGCCAATCTTTAGTTTATGGGTATGCGATGCAAAGCAATAAGTAAACAGTGTACCTGTAAACAGACATTCATTTCCATATGCACTTTTGAACATATAAACAGCATTCCACGCCCAAACGTTTTCATAGATTGGGCAGGATAATTTCAGCTATGGAGAAGTGAGGATAAAGATTCTGCCATTACAAGTTGTTCTGCTGCTAGCATGTTGCCCTGCCCTTCAGCCTGGCAAGAACAGAATCTTCAGGAAACTAGAGAAAGCAACAGAAGCAGGCAGAACATGAACAAGGCAAGTGAGAAGCTCCTGAACATTTATTTACTTACTTGCAAATGGAAAGAAAGCAGGGAGGATTTGAGGAAGACTAGCTGTAAGCAAAAGAATGAACACCCGCAATATCAGTGGCAGATCAAAGGTCTTTTGAGGGCCAGGAGTATTCTAGATGAGTTAGAATATAGAAGGAAAAAACTATTGGCAAGCTATGCTTGAATCTCTATGGCTATTCGTAGGGTGTAGTAGAAGAGGATGCCCAAAGAAGACAAATAGTTTACCAATTTTATCAAGTCTACCGGTATTAATCACATCAAACATCAACCTCATTATCAAGGTTTTATTCTTCAGCATGTCGGTGTGCATTGAAATGCTGCAGTTACTAGAAATGCAGTTGCTAGAAATAAACAATGCTACCAGAGGTGGGTTTCAGCAGGTTCTGACCAGTTCTGGAGAACCGGTAGCGGAAATTTTGAGTAGAACCGGTAGTAAAAATTCTGACTGACCCCACCCTCATCTATTCTCTGCCTCCCAAGTCCCATCTGATTGGAAGGAAATGGGGATTTTCCAGTAACCTTCCCCTGCCATGCCCACCAAGCCACACCCACAGAACTATTAGTAAAATATTTTGAAACCCACCACTGAATGCTACACAAAACATTTCAACCTTCCTGTCCAGTTTTCTCCCCTCTGGTTTGCCTAAGAGTTTCTTCATTTAAATCAGATTTATAACCACTGGTTATCAGTCGCATTTTTACTCAAGTGATACACAAAACAATGCAAACTTTGAATGAGTAAACTAACACTGAGTGAAATAAAATTTATGATAAGCAAAACAAAATATTCCCTATGGGAGAATCTAGCCATTATAAGTGGGGAAAACACAGAGCTTCAAGTTATGAAACTTCAGGCATGGAATTGGGGGAACAATGGAATTGGAAAATGCTGATGGAGTGAAAAAAATGACAATAGTTTAGGAAGGATATAAATACAAGAGCTGTGCAAAGCAGTGCTTTCCCATGCTAAGGTATTCTCCTAATGCAGTTCATTGCAGGAGACAATTTAAGACAATTCCTCAGCTCAGAAATTCACTTGCTCCAACCTGAGGCTCAAATGCCAGCTGTTTTACTCCAGTGGGAAGGAGCTTCTGCTGCTGCTTCAGATGACTGCTTCAATCCAAGCTTGCCGAACCAAAACGCCCTTTCCGAGATCTGCTCAAATAAACACAAATGGCCTTTTGAAAAGCTGGCCCAAATCTGCAGGCAAAGGACTCAGAAAGCACCACAGAAGGATTTTCTTCAAGAAGATTATGCTGGGAATGCACTGAAATGGGAAAAGTCAGGAGAGCTGCTGGCTGCTAGAGTGAAGGTTAATTAAAGGCAAGACTGTCACCTAATAATTAAAGAAGTTTGGGGATCACCACACTTGTTCCATAAGAATTTCACTGCAATTCTTTTCACCTTAAAAAAAAAATAAAAATCAAATTACCTTTCATCAGACTAAATGAGAACGGGTAGGGAAAAAAAATGCAAGACACGTTTTCTACCCAAGATTAATTTATAGAGGTATATAGAGTCCATGGCAGGTGGTGTCAGAATAAATGCACTACATCCAATGTGCAATGTTTCCCATATGTGGGATCAAAAATTATTATTGAATCAGTAATACTGTATATTGCATTGAAGTGCTGCCTTGTGCCTCCCAATTAAAAAAGCAAAACCTGTTAAAGAGATGAGTGTGTGTTGCTTCCCAAAGCTAACAGTGGTCCACAGGGAAACATTCTGCAGCTATTTGCCCATGCACGGGAACCAAATGAGGTATGAGTCATCAGAAGGTGTAAAGAAGTGTCACAAATGTTGACAATGAACACAAAGAGAAATGAGGAATAATTTTGAAACACAGCAGCTGAACAAGCGACAGACTGTAATGTCTAACAAATACTGGCAAATGAAGATAAGAGGTGGCTCATGTATGGGAAGAAATAGACAAATATTACATAGAAAGAGACAATAAAGGCAAAGCTTGGTGGAGGGAAAGCAAACAAAAAATTCCCACACTTGAAGCACTGAAGAAAACTTCTGAAAAAATGAAATCTTAGAAATACAATAAATGATTAGGCAAACAGAAATTGAGAAAACGAGAGTGAGAGCGAGAAAGTTCAGAGACACTAGACCAGACTGAGTGCCCAAAGCGCGCATGTGCCCAAATCCCCAAAATGCGCGTGTGGCCCCTGCCCATGCTCCCCTACACATCCCCCCGTGCATATGTACATGCCCCCGCTTGTGCATGTGTCCCACCCACGCCCCCACACATGCACACCCCCCCGCATGCGTGCGTGATCCCCCCACACATGCATAGCAAAGACCTGAAGACAAGCTGGCCGGCGTGAGGCGTGAGTGCATATGCAGTGGAGCTGAACTGGGGCGACGGCTTGAGAGCCATCAGAGAGGGTGCTGCATGCCACCTCTGGCACACGTGCCATAGATTTGCCATCATGACACTAGACTGTACTATTTGGTTGGCTGTGTGGGTGGGGGATCCAGAACTTGTATAAACAATTTGATTTATCCAGGACTTGGATAAATCCGAAGCAGACATTTGTATTATTATTGTGATTTATTGATTGACGATTATGTGCTATCAAGTTGATGCCAATTTTAGCGACCACATAGATTTTCTCAATAATGATCTCTTCTCAAACTCTTCTCAATTACAGAGAATATGGTGCACTCATATCCTCTGTAATCGATTCCATTGTTCTTGCTGCTGATCATCCACTTCCTTGTCTTTCCTTCCACCTTTCCCAACAGTATATTCTTTCTACCTGCTTCTTCAAATTTCAGCTTTTGCTTCCATAGACTGTCATATGCCAAAAACTGCAAATGATTGCCTGCAAAGTTCTAATCTTTGTAGATATCTCCTGGCAACAGAATGTCTTTTTCAAGTCCTTCTTGGCTTTTTGAACCACATTTTACACTATGACATATTTATTTGAGTGCTGGTTCCTTTATTGTTGATACTCTATCCTAAGCAGAAGAAGCGATCCGACTCGTCAATATTTTCATTGGCAATTCTAACGCTCGTTGCTGTACCTATAATAATTTAGTCTTCTTTATTCTGTTGCGATACTATGTACATTTTTTTCAGACTGATTCAGAAATCTGAACTGAATTCCAGCCAACTTAAAACATAAATGTGAGCTTCCAAATCTTAAGTTTTGGAGTGAATTAAAAGTAACAATTGGATCAATTTTCTGAATCAAATTTGAATAATGAGATCGTGCTTGTTTTAAGAGATATACTTTTCAATTGCAGTTATATTACTACTATATTCTATTTGTGGTCTTGTTTGCTTGGGTTTTGCTGCAAAATAATGGAGGATTTTGGCTTGTAATCCTGCCCAGTTTTTATTTTTCAGGACAGAACTTTGTACTGTCATGCTATAAGTCTTGATGCAGGGAACCATCAGAGGAATAAGAACAAGGGTCATTAGATGGTTGCTTACTCCAGGAATTAGTAATTAGTAATAAATGTAATCAGCCTGGCCTTAGCTACCAGCCAGAGAATAAATAGTTACAGTTAGTGAAGTGCCAATCAATATGAATCTTGATACATTCTGTTACCTTGGTTAATAAGACAGTTTTCAGATCATTCAGAATATTTCACGTGGACATTCATTCATTCCTTTCCCTAATAAATGGACTTTCACCTGCGAATTATGATGGATATGATTTTTAAGCCCATATAGAAAGACAAGGAAAAATTTGTTTAATGAGAATTTGTTACATAATTTCCTCAGGGCAGGGTTATTTTTACATAAATTCTTTCACAATTGCCTTTATTTAAATAACCAACTAGTAGGAAAAAAACAGAGTAAAACAACAAGAATAAATTCTTTTATATTCCATTATATTTAGGTTTTTCATACTTATGTGTACAGTTTTTCCTAGCAAGTTCAGTATAGGTTGGTCATTTAAATAGTAATTATCTTTACATAACCATATGCCTGTAATGAGCCTTTCATAAGTTGCATCTTTCCAATACTGAAGGACTAGTCTCTTCGCGTTAAAGAACAATACACTTTAATTTTTTCATATACAATTTTTTCAAAGTATTAAATTGTTTTTCTTTTTGCATTGGTCCTGGGTTTGCAGAAGTAAGGGAGAGAAAAGTCATGCTGGCATTTATTACCAGCTGAACAAGCAAAGTCTAGCAGATAATTTTTATTTGGCTGCAAATCCCTTCTATACTATTTGATCAAAAGGAAGATTACCATCATTTAGAAGAGGGGTGAAATCTACTTACCTTCTGTACCAGTTCGGAAGTGCACGTGCCACACGTCACATGCGTGTGGGGACCCTCTATGCATGCTCAAACTCTTCTGTGCATGTGTAGAGGGTAACAAAAAGGTTACTTCCTGGTTAAAACCAGGAAGTAACGATGACCGGGCAGGTGGGTGGAGCCTTGCACTGCCATCGCTACCGTTCTCCGAACCACCCACCGCCATCGCTATCGGTTCACCTGAACTGGTCCGAACCGGTAGCATTTCACCCTTGATTTAGAGTCTGATGTTAATAGTGTCTTGCTTTTCTTCACTATCACTTCTCATTTAATTTGTTAAGGACATTTGCTTTTGATTTTTTGAATTTCAGGATACATTGCTATCAACATTCATTAGATGGCCATTGTGCAATTGTTTTTCCAGGGTTCTATAGCCTACTTCCCTTTGCACACTTTAATTAAATCCCAGTGAAAGAAATTAGGATTGATGTCCTCTCTCTGATGGAGTTTTCCAGACTGTGAAGTGTGAGCATCCACAAAGGCTTAGAGAGAGAGAGAGAGAGAGGAAAACTGAAGAACAGGAGTGATAGAATTCTCCTCTACCTACAATAGTAAAGTAAGCTCACTAAGAGAAATTTGGAGAAGAAGAAAAAAAACAAAAACCAGAAAATCCACAGACAGACTGCTATTAAAGTAGAGAAATATAAATCTCTTTAGTGGGAGAGACATTCTGTGGGAGAGAAATTGCTAGACAGCAGCATTAAGTGCTGTCATGATACCAATCAAAAGATGAAGTAGGAAAGGAGATAGAACTCAGTTTTGCTTTGTGACAATTTGATTCTCCATAGAAAGTTATTACGTCTAGTGGTCCTCTATTTCTGTCCACCTCCTTTCAACCAAACCTTGCTATTAAGCTGCTTCACTAAGTGACTGAAGAAGCTGCACACAGAACTGAAATGAAGGAAGGGTGAGCATTGCTCAAACTGACCTTTGTTTGCTGAAATGTTTTAGCTGCAAATGAAAAACCCTTTTTTGACAGAATAATCAGAAACTAATGGATTTAAAAAGCAAGCTAAAAATGTGAGCTAGTCATTGAAATTTTGAAAATTAGCATGACCTCCTCTCATCAATTGAGTTAGATTTTGAAGAAACAATGGAAAGAAATAAGTCAAAAGTAATAACACCTGACTTAACATCCACAGGTCATCAATCAGAGGCATTTAATGGTGCCATAATAGATTTCTGTAACCTTTCAAGAGCTACAAGGGCTAAGTCTGAAATTCTAAAGTATGACATATTATCCAAAGCTCAAATTAATTATCACATGTAAAGCTGGAGGGAAAGGCTGTGATGATCGGATACAAAGACTATAAACAATATGTGCACTACTGACTGTAGTCGATATTTTATGTCAATACAGAAGATGTTAGGACTGTAAATCATTATGTGAGGCTGTATAATATTGCAGCCAACAACAACAATGCTATATTGAAAATACGTCAATGCGTTGAGAAGTTACATTTTGAGGTTTGTTTGGCTTTTAATGTGTTTAAAGGAATGAAATGCCCATAGTTTACAGAATGGATCTGGCTGAATGAGTTTTCTTTTTAATCAAAGCATTTCTTATCTGCCTGTATTCTGACTCTGATATGGAGTTCCTCTAAGGTTGTATTCATTTTGCAAGGGATGATTTGAAAACAGAGCAAAATATGGGTAATTGAGACATATTTATGAACTAATGTGATGATCAAAATTTAAACTTCTTAAGAATTCTTTTCATTGGGTATTCTATCATGAATGAAATTAAAATAAACAATTAAGTCAGAAGATGTTAGCCTAACTATCTGATGGAATAAAAGCAATCTGAAGCCAAGATTGAATACTATCAAAGGAACAGCCAAATGACCTAGGGGGGAAATGAAAAGAGGATCTTATGAAAATCTGGAAGATAACAATATTTAGCTATCCTGGAAGCAAATTAGATTAGGGAATTATGGAGTTGGAAGAATAGTTTGAAGCCATCAGGTCAAACTCCTTGTTTACTGCAAAAATTAACTTGTTTTGCAAAATAAATTGAAAGTTATTGATAAAGCTCTATATATTAGAGGTATGTTGTGAAAAATGCCTCCCCCCATGCAAAATAATCTTGTGGCAAAAATTTCCAAAGTTTTTAAATCTTATATAAAAAAAAAGACATTAATTGTCTAGTTCAGGGGGTATAGAATTGAGATTCATGTCTCTGTTGCACACATCTCCCATCACTTCTAGCTATATTTCCTGTACTGAAAAAATCCAGCAGGAAGAATTTGCATATTGTGTCTTCTCTTGAATTTAAGGCAAATATGAGGAAAAACTGCAGACAAATTACACACCACATAGATACACCTCAAATACTTCATAATTGCATTTAATTTAAAAATCTGCTCCCTACCATGTTGTTCTTGTCTTTAGGGGATTTTTTTTTACATGAAATTGCAGTAAAATGATTCAGTAAGGTGATTAGAACTTTGATTTTGAAAAGTTACAAAGGGACTAGAATGAAGGATTTGAAATAAGGTTGAATTAATCTTATTAATTAATCATAAGAATCCTTCCCATAGGAAAATGCTTTTCTTTGAATTCTCTTTAAAAATGATAGGATGAGACTTTGAAAATTGGTCACTAATTGTACTTACTAATACAGAACCAAGCAAATATTTAAATATTGGACATATTGAAGGATGTTTTTGAACAATGGGCTCAGAAATTAATTTTAAGGGTATCTGCCTTTTTAGATATATTATGTTTAAAATATGTTATGAAAAGGAAACAAGTTATATTTGACAAGAGTGAGACTAATCTGAAAATGGATTTCAACATGACAAGCCACAAAAATGATATGGAAAAATATGCTACATTGGACATGCAAAAGAAGTTGGCTGATGTCTTAATAATTAAAATGCATGTACAAATATCAAACCAAGAAAGGAAACTGGATAATTTTCTTATACTCAATTTACAAAGGAGGGTTGCTAACATTTTGAAAAATTTTGTGAAACACAGAAAAAAAAAAGAAATCAAATTCTAGAACATTATTTGAAGGTACTACAGATCTACCAACTACAGGTGGTTAAAAGTAAAAGGAAGGAATATAATGATGATTTATTTGACCAAAGTTAAAACAGATATGTTGCTATCTCTGGTAACCATTAATGGATTTTTGCTGATCAGGACTGAAAAGGGGAGGCTTTAAAGATAAGAGATGGGATAAGGGAAGAAAAGATATTTTTATTTTAAGAGAAGTGATAAGTTATTAAAATTGTTTATACTTGTGATGAAGGGGAAAATCATTTCTTTTTATATTTCTTTTCTTTTTCTTTATTATTTTTCTTCTCTATTCTTATTTCTATTTTTCTTTTCTACACATTCTAATTTTTCTTTTTAGTCTTGTTTGTAGTAGCGTTTATCCCTTTAATTGCAAGGAACTATTGGAAGTAAGGCATGCCTAAATTCTCTAAAATAATATCTGATTCCTTTTGCATAGTTTCAAAAACCTCTCTCAGACGATAGTACCGGTAACTGAAGTTAACATGAAAATATGCAAGAAAAAAAAGAGTGGCATGTCTGAATATTTCATAATCTAACATTACTGCCTAGAGATTCATTGAAAAAACTTTGTTTTGTTTGTGATGGTTCTGAGAGAGAAAGGCTGCCTTCTGAGAAGTCAGGATTTGCTATCACAGAATAGATGCATTTGAATTATATCGCTGTTTTGTGAAGAGGCAACATTTAGAGAAGAATAATGCAGCTCTCACACATGACTTTAGATTCTTTCCTTCACTTCCCATGAAATAAAAAATAAATGTCAATGCTGAACCTAGTTCCATATCAGCCAAATAAAATCTAAAAAACAAAACAGCTTTATTTTACAAATAATAACACTATAATTTTTTAAAATTCAAACGTTCAGTCCCCTAAAATTCATATTAGTTATTAAAAATACTATTAAAATACCGGTACTGTTTCAAAGATCCAAGTCCCAGCTTGCTTACACATATGCTAAATAGATATGAGGTAAAGCATATTGATATTGGCATGTAAAATAAAGAATGGACTCATTTACAATACAGATTGAAATAAATAGTTCTAACAGGTTGGACTGGGAACATCTTTTTAACCGAATTAGTACTAAATATGTGTTGCATTTCATGAGATCACTTGCAAAATATATACAGTTTAGAGCACAAAGTAGCTTTGGCTAATGAAGATGAACTGAACTGGACCTAAGAATTGGCTCCACTTTTTTTTTTTTTTGGCTTCTTCCCTGAACCTGTTAATAGTTACTTTAGTGTAAGAACTATCCAGGGTAGAGGAAAAAAGTATCAGACTACCCTTCCTGATTAATTGTCTTCTGCTAGAGGCAATGTCTACAAACTCAGCCTTTGGGGAACAGAACACTGCTGCTGTTTATCTTGACTGAACTCAACAGGATTCACTTCTGTGTAGCAGGCATAGGATTATGCTATAAAAATCCAAGTCTCAATTTGGGAGAAATAAACTAAGCCATTTCAAGGAAAAGATACTTTATATTGCAGTTCTATGTTTGGAGCCAGATTGGAAGCTTCAAGTTGTGGTGGATAATGTGAGATTCCTGGAAGCTCTTTTTCCATAATTTTCATAAGCCAGAAAATAAATAAAATCCTTTTGTTTATCTCTATTTTTTTTTTATTTGTGTGGATGGTCTACATAAAAATGTAATCACAATTTTGCTCTAGGTGCAAGTAAATAGCTCAGCCAAGATTTACTCCCTCAGCAGATTGCTTAGCGATGTAAATCTATCCCTCAGTTGTGCAAAAGTGGCTCGTTCAACCCAAGGGTGGGTTCTAAATTTTTTTACTACTGGTTCTGTGGGTGTGGCTTATTTTGTGGGCATGGTTTGATGGTCATGTGACAATTCTTTAGGATTTAGCTGAGATACTTGTCTACCAGGCTTTTAACTGCTTGCAGAGCTGTACCGGTCTACCCATTTGTTTTTTGAGCGCACTGGTCTACCACCACAATGCCTTTTAACACTGATCAGCTGTAGGGCGGCCCTTTGAAGCCCCGCGGCAAGAGTTTAAACAGTTTTTTTCCTTCTAGCCGATCAGCTGGGACTCGGGAGGCAGTGAATAGATTGGGGGTGGGGCCAAATAAAAGGTAATAATAACACGGGGGTGGGTGAGAGAGCCCAGCTCCCAAACAAAGAGAACAGTTCAGTGACGTGATATCGTCACCGCTACCGGCTTGGCTGAACTGGGCCGAACCGGGAGGAACCCACCACTGGTTCAACCTTGAGATGTGTCTGTTTTCTCATTCATAAGCTTTAGCAACCCTTGCTCTTGGAGATCCCTCAGCATAAATATAAAATGGAATATAGTTTTGTCAGCTGTTGACTTACAAACCAACAGTCTGCTGTAGTATCACCTGTTGAAAAATATGTTTACTGGGAAGGATGCCAATGGTTCCACAATTAAATATTTCCAAGATGTGTATAAAGGAACTGTTGTTTTTTAGTTCAAAGTATATAAACCCAGTTCAACAAAACAATGAATCCTATTGAAGTGTGTAATGCATCCCTGCCTCTCCACACAAAAAAGACAGTTATTTACACTGCTACATGGAAAAGAAATGGCCTAGAATTTGTAATAGCCAGAGGGCCGAACCTTTCAAGACAAGAATGCAAACTTCATGCATTCACATTAGTGTCAATGCATTTTAAAAGCAAATATTTCCTTGCAATCAGTTCTAGTTTACTAAACTAAACCAGAAAAAGTTGGAGAATGTGACACAACCTAGAAGGCTATTTGATTCTGTTGCATCACAATCTCAGTTTAGGACCATATACTTGCTTGACCTATTTAGTTGCTCTTTGGTTACTTAGCTCTTTACCTTAGCTAGGTATAATTTCTGAAATCCCAATTACCATTTTTTCAGAGTATAAGACGCACCTTCTCCCCCCCCTAAAAGAGACTGAAAATTTGGGTGCGTCATATACTCCGAACGTAGCTTTTTTGAGGCTTTGTTTCAGCCCTAACAAGGCTCTAAGGAGGCACTAGTGAGCGATCTTTCCAGCTTTGCCTACCCCCTCTCCGCTGTGCTTTAACGAGGCACTAGTGAGTGAAGCGCTTTCCATGCTTTGCTCTGACTCTCAGTTGTTCTTTAGAAGCTTTTTTTCTGCCCTAACTAGGTGCTAGCCGAGTGAAGCGATCTCTCCCCCCCCCATCTGTGCTTTGCCTGGTTTTCTCATTGCTGCATCCTCTCAACTGTGCCTTAGAAGCTGTTTTTTATCCCCAAGCAGGGGATAAAAAAAACAGCAAACTAATGTGCTGAAGCTGACCAGACTAAGGATGCTAGCTAGATGAATACCTGGTAGGCAGATTCCCCCCCCCCCCATTTTCTTCCCCAACAACTAAGCTGCATCTTATACTCCTTTGTGTCTTATACGCCAAAAAATATGGTAACCAGAAAGATGACTTTTTGTTTACCATAATTGATGCTAGTTCCCTCCCTTTACCTCTGTGGAGCAAACAAATAACATTTCCATGGTGACCTAATCAAGGGTCAAAGGAAAGCTAACCCATCCTCAAACAGCTAATAGTCAAAGCTTGGTAGTGATAACTACCAAGCAATACTAGTATGATGATGATGCTGTTACCATTATCCTTTGTTTGTTCCTGTTTTCCTAATTTCATGCTGGTAATATATGGAGTTTTCCCACACAAACATGGGAGATCCTAACCTCTTTCAGTTTTGGCTAAAATAGCTTACAACAACGAGTTGCTGAGAATTGTCACTCAGAAATACCTGGAGGGCTACATGTTTCTTAACACTATACAACAGAAAGTCATTCCACAGAAGTGGGTTTAAGTTGGCTGCAAAAAAAATGTGGATGACTGCTAAAAGGCAGGAAAGAATTTGTCTCTCTCATTGCTAATCCTTAATAATTGTCCAGACACAATAGACCCCAAAGCTATATAGAAGTAGCAGCCATCTTAAATCTTGCTTTGGTTCCTTCTCAAGAGGCAAATGTTTTAAGCTAATGTTACTTGAACGGAGATATTTTGTAAATCATCTACTCTGTGGGAGAAGTGTCAGTACCTATTTCTGTCTCACTAACATGATGGAATCTGATTTCAAAGAACAATCTGCAAGGGACTCTTTATAGCCGAGGCTGCTCATTGTATTCAGCACTTGCTCTCCTTTGTATCACATGTCTGCATGACAGAAGGAGTAGCAGGTTTGTTTGGGCACATGCAAGGTACATGTGAAGTTCAACACACTCAGCTGGCTTCCTTCTATAACCTTTTCAGGCAGAAACATAAAAAGCATCACTGGTAGATTAGAGCTTAAGAAAAAGAAAACATCTCCCAAGGCTGAAATGATTTTCAAATTACTTCTGATGTTACTCTTTGCCCTGCTTCTAGCTCAGACTAACAACACATCCATCTTGCTGAAATTTAATCGGAGAGTTTGGAATCACAATTTAGATATAGCAATAGGACTGCAGTTATATAGTATTTATAGAAACCTTGACTGGAAAAATAAGAGGCAGGATCCAACAGTACAGTAACGTACAGGAAATCCTTGACTTACAACCATTTCTTTACCGATCATTAAAAGGTAAACAAAAAACTATAAAAAGTGACTTATAACTGCTCTTCACACGTATGATTGTTGCTGCCTCCCTACAGTTATGTGATCAAAATTTGGTGCTTGGTAATTGGCATGTATTTACAACAGTTGCAGCATTCCAGGGTCATGTAATTGCCATTTGTGATCTTCCTTGCCAGTTTCTGACAAGCAAAGCGGACGTGGAAGGCAGAATTTGCTTAACAAACATTTGATTCACTTAACAACTGAAGTGATTTGCTTAACAAAAGATTAAAAAAAGATTGTAAAATCAGGTGTGACTCACTTAACTGATTACCTGTACAGAATGAGCCCCACTTGCCTAATTTTTTGCCCTCGGCCAGATAGCTAAATCTGCTTGTTCCTGAAATTTGGCATGTTGCAGCAATTTTTGTCACCATGGTCACAAATGTGCAAAAAAATAAAACCCTTCAAAATCTTCAACTCTATGCAGATATTTCTTCAAAGCACCATTTGAAAATGGGGCTCATTTCCGCATAACAGACTTTGTGATCTCAGTGACTACAATTGTACACTACCAGCAAGAAGTCAAGAGTGATCTTTCTTAAGCAGTTTTTCACACTTTGCTGTATGCCTAAGTGAGCTTAATTTTGACTTCAGAATTTTGACTTACTAATAAAATAACTTTGAAATGTAAATTAGTAAATAACCTGCATGATATTGTTTCCAGATCAGAAGAGAAGACAATATTTCTTTAGATAAACTGATGATAACTTCAGATGGAATCAGATTAAAGATCAAATTGCATCTTAACCTTGACGTTAGTCCATTAAGGCTAATTTTATCTAGTTGGGCAGTCTTTCAATCGTTTAGCTTATTTTATAGTTATTTTCTTCTTGCTCTGCTGCTACATTCCAAATGAGGCTTTCATCTCGCAATAACCAACCTATTAAAGTGAAAAAATAGAATGTTGATAAATATATTACTAGTGGCAGTCACCAGGTTAATGTAGCTTTAAACCACATTAAAACAGGAAATAAACTGATTGGTGCCATAATGTTTCACAAGACTTATCTTGTTAAGGAATAAGGAAGCACATACTTCAAAAATATTTCTATATAATTATTCCTGATCATGTGCAAGTGCAGCGCTTCTATGCTGATCTGCAAATCAGGAAAAAAAAGTCATTTTCAGCAGCTGATTAATTAAACTTAATGCCAAATTTGGGATGTGCATTGCCACACCTTTAAGAAACAGGCTGCACTGATCTGTCATACTAGAGTTTCTGCCTTGCAGTAACTACTCAGGGTTAAGCAGGTTATAGTTATATTTGCTGTTGGTTAATGATGCCATTAGAGAGCCAGATTGGTTAAGGCAGGGGTGTCAAACTCACGTCGTCACAGTGGCATCATGTGATGTATCAGGACTTTTTTCCCCTTCACTAAACTGGGCGTGGGCATGGCCAGGGTGTGACGCATCCAGCCTATGGGCCGGGAGTTTGACAGCCCTGGGTTAAGGCATGGGTGTCAAACTCGCTGGGTCATGTTGCCTTCACGTGACGTTTCGTGACATTTTTCCCATTCGCAGAGCTGGGATGGGAATGGCCTGCGGGTGACGCATCTGGCCTGCAAACCACCAGTTTGACACCCCTGGATCAAGCTAGAAACCATGAGACCATGAGTTCTAGTCCCATTTGGGCCAGTCACTTTCTTTTAGCCCTAGGAAAGAGGTAATGACAATCATTTCTGAACAATCTGTCCAGGCAATCTTGGAGTAATTGAACATAAGTGAAAGGAAGAAAAAGAACATAATTAATAAGTTACCTACATATAGTTGGGGGGTGGGGATGTACTCTAATGCGTTGCCTATACTAATAACAAAATATCTGGAGATTTCTAGTAGGCTGCTGCCAGTCAGGAAGGGAGAAAACTCATCTAATCTGAGCATGCTTCTGGAAGAGAGTGCGATAACGGTTGCTACTAGTTATTGAGTCTTTCCACTTTCACTTAAACCTCTTTCTGGACTTGGACCAGGAAGCTAGAAGAAAACCGAGCAGGTGATAACAGATATGATAGCTGCATCTGTTGATGAGCTGATCTGTAAACTACATGCTTACAAGGAAAACAAATTGTGTTTTCTTTCCCAGAACAGATGAAAGAAGTAAAGAAACAAAGGAATCCAACAATAGGGAATCTGACCAAAGCCATCTGGACAGAATATCGGAGCATCGCCCTGGACAAGTTAGAGGAAAGAGTTGAAATACAGAAAAGGGGTTTTGAAGTCAGCTTCTGTTCAAAATGATTTGCACCTGGAAGACCAGTTAGTTATGGCTGCGGTGTGGAAAAAGCCCTGTGACAGAACCAGATAGTCTGACAACTTCAGTAGAGAGCTATGATGAGGGAGAGCTCCTCCATGTTCAGCAATAGATGGAAGCAATTGAAAAGAATGGCTGAAAAGGTACAAATGGTTTGGAAAAGTGTATATGTGTGTCTTCCTTTCCCAAAACATGTGGAGTGGAGTGTGCTGAGAAAGAACCCACTCTTCAGTCCCTTGCTTCTACTTTAACATTATTATAACAGCTTCTATTTCTTGCATTTTATTCCTATCTAACATTTTTTCTTCTTCTCTCTACAGCTGTATGTATGTAAGTATCTGACAATTTGAGATAAAATGAGATTTGGTGCATGGAAACGTACGTTTTAATAAAAGAGTTTTTAAGATGACACAAGATTCTTTGTTGTTTTCTACAGATAAGGGAACCCTGGCTTACAGTCTTCAGGGAATGCCTAAAGAAAGATCTTAAGAGGAAGTATGGAGTAGCTCATTTAAATGCTAGACAATGTTCGGAGCCCAGCACCACTTTCACATACTAATAAGGATCAATTTGTATGCATTAGCTAAAGACTTGCTGGAAGTAATTTAATATTTTGTAAAACAAAGGCCTTTATCATATTTGAGTCACACATGACACTGAACAAGGTCACCAAATAAATTTGTTTATGTGTATCTGGTCTAGGCTTAAGATAAGAGCACTATATTTACCAAAGATAGGGATCAGGGTTCTTAATAGCTTTTTTTTTTGGGGGGGGGGGTTGGTAAGCAAATATCTTTTTGTATTTAAGGATTTGTTAAAAGGTCTTAAGATATTCAACAGTGACTGTTTTCCAGAATCTTTTGCAAATACTGCAAGTACTTTTTTTCCCCTTTCCCTTCTTACTACTTTGTTTCTATGAGACTGAACTATAGTTTATTGTTTGCTACAAGATTTTCATGGACCTGCAGAGGAATAGAAGACCAATTGATACCCTTTTGTATTGATTCAGAGCAATGGTGATACCATAAAGAGATTTTTTTAAAAAAACATCTGGTTATAGGAGATAATGAGAGACGAGGGCTGAAAGCATCCAAACATTTAAGACAAGACACTGGTAGACTTGGTCACATAGGAGCATGTCTCCATGACTTGTTTCCCTGCCTGATGGGAAGGGCATGATGCAAAGGATTGACCAATGAGTTTTGTAATGCAGCAGCCCCCAAGCTTTTGGGCACCAGGGACCATTTCCGTGGTTTTTCTGTGGACTGGGCGGCATGGTTTTGCATGCTGTCTGGATCCCATGCATGCGTGGATGGGGCTTCGCTCACTTACGTGACCTGGTTCTTGTGGGTTATGGATCAGTGGTTGGGGAGCCCCTGTTGTAACGTCCATAATCCACATTGAGAAACTGGTTAGACCATTTGCCAATCTACTGCAGTTTGAACTGGAATTTCTGAAGTTGGCTTAAGAATCAGATGGGAGCAATTTAGGATGTATGGCAGAATTGCCCTATTTTCTAGACTATCTAGACCCATACCAATCAGGTTTCAGGTGTGGACACAGCACGGAAACGGCATTGGTCGCCCTGGTGAATGATCTCTGGTGGACCCGGGATGGGGGTTATTCCTCCATCCTGGTCCTACTTGACCTCTCAGCAGCTTTCAATACCATCGACCATGGTATCCTACTGCGACGACTCAGGGGATTGGGGGTAGGGGGCACTGTTTTACAGTGGTTCTCCTCCTACCTTTCGGTCTGTACACAGTTTGTTTGGGCGGGGGGTCAGAGGTCCTCCCCGAGGTCCCTCACTTGTGGGGTGCTGCAGGGGTCAGTTCTCTCCCCCTGCTCTTTAACATCTACATGAAGCCGCTGGGTGAGATTATTCGCAGCTTTGGGGTGAGGTATCATCAATATGCTGATGATACCCAACTCTACATCTCCACTCTAGATCAACCCAGGGATGCCCTTTCCGTGATGTCTAAGTGCCTGGAGGCGGTGCAAGTCTGGATGGGTAGGAACAGGCTCAGACTCAACCCGTTCAAGACTGAGTGGCTGTGGTTACCGGCATCTCGTGATCTAGTATCCCCATCACTTTTGATGTGGGGGGGGGGAGTTGCTTACTCCCTCTGAAAGGATTTGTAATCTTGGTGTCTTCCTTGACTCAAGGCTGTCCTTGGTGGATCATCTGATGGCCATGACAAAGGGGGCTTTTGCACAGGTCTGTCTGGTGCGCCAGTTACGCGCTTTCCTAGACAGGGATGCCCTCCATACAGTCACTCATGCTCTCATTATTTCTCAGTTGGATTACTGCAATGCCCTCTACATGGGGCTGCCCTTGGGGTGCACCCGGAGGCTCCAGCTAGTCCAAAGTGCGGCCCCGCAGGTAGTTATGGGAGCTTCCCGTTACTCTTGTGTAACACCTCTCCTGTGTGAGCTGCACTGGCTGTCGGTAGCTCTTTGGATCCACTTCAAGGTGCTGGTACTCACCTATAAAGCCCTTCATGGCATGGGCCCGGGGTACTTGCAGGACCACCTCCTACCGGCCTCCCACCGACCAGTGCGCTCACATACAGCTGCCCTCCTCAGGGTGCCATTGGCCAGATTTTGTTGGCTGGCGACCCCTAGGATGAGGGCATTCTCTGTGGCCGCCCCGACCCTCTGGAATGGGTTACCCACAGGGCTCCGGATGGCCCCTGACCTCCGCATTTTCCACGCCAAGCTGAAGACATGGCTTTTTCAGCAAATTCCCTGATCGGTTGTGAGACTTTTTAAGCATTTGGGGATTTTAAAATTGATTAATTTTAGTATTGCATTGTTGTATTGTTTTTATCTTGTCAGCTGCCCTGAGTCCTACGGGAGAAGGGTGGCATATAAATTTTGAAAAATAAAAAAATAAAATAAAATAAAATAAATATGGTAATGTAGTAAAATGGTGGTTTGGCATGGATGGGGGTGTGTGACTATTCATATTTAGAGTATAGGAATAAGGATTCTGTGAGCAGCTATTTGGTCTAGAAATGGCTTTCACCATGAAAAGTCAACATCCTTTCCAACAAAAAGCAGCTCCTGCTTTTCTTTACTTTAACATTCTAATTTAGAAAGGGGAAAAAGAGCATTATTATTATTATTGTTAAATAATTGAGAGTCAGAAAGTCCTGCCAACCTTTTTATAAATTATCCAGAGATATGCCAAGAATCTGTTTCATGCCAATTAAATTTTGTTTGACTTGGATTGCTATTGTATTTTAAGCATTATTCCTATGCACTTTTGAATCGGTAACCTATAAAAGGGTGGTGGATGAATTGAAAAAGGCATCACACTGGGCTTTATTAATTGTTTTAGCAAAGTTCATCAATAGATCGATGAACTAAGGGCGGCAATTTTTATTCATATTTTAGACATTAAAGCTTTCTTTTGAAGTAAGAGATTTGCAGGATGATTCTCAGTAAAATATACTTTCCACTCCTTTTTGACATTTATGGCATGGCTCTGTCACCACTGTGATAAACCAGAAAATCTTTATCTGCACTTTTCCCATTGTATTCTTCATACCACCAAAGAATTCTGGATTTTGAAGTTTTCTTCTTTGAATCTATGACCTAATCCATAACCCATTACCTAATTCAATCTCAGAAAACTAAAATATCCTCCACTCCCATTTGTAGCTAAAAGTAGATAAATTCTTCTCATTAATTAAGACCACACCTGGACATTTTATGACCAATGGGTCACATCCAGGCCTTTGGTTGTCCTTGTCTGCCTTGTGGTCTCAGCAGCGCTGGGCAGGGTGGCAATGATGGTGGGTGGCACAATGGCAGTGGGGTAGCGAGTGTGTGGTGGAGTGGCATGTTGGCAGAGATGGTGGTGATGGGACCATGGCAGGGGCAGGGAGCAGGGCAGTTGCGGCCCTCCACAACAGTCCAGTTTTTCATGTGGCCCCTTGGGAGAATTAACTGCCACCCCTGATTAAGACAGTCAGTTTTGCTATATCCACCAACTCTATCATTTTTACCATCCATTCTTCCATTGTGTGTCTTTCCGCCTCTGTTTAGCCTTGACTGTTTAGCTACAGTTAGCAAAAATTGTTGACTTCTGTGGACAGGTTGGCCTCAGGTTAATAATATTTGTGTGTGTGTGTGTGTGTGTGAAAGTCTGCAAGAAGGTGACTGTATAGCATCACAATTCAAGCCCCTTTTGCACATGCATCAACACAGTACACATCTACAAAAGGAACAACAGCTTCAATTGTGTACCCATCATCTTTCAGATTGTACCCCCTTGCAGATGCCTGAATCTAAATTGCCTTTATTTAGAGAGGCACATTGCTAAACAAAACATTGGGCTGTAGCCACTCATCATTTTGTTCTTGTTTGTGTTTTAAAGAATGGATAGAAAAAACTGCCATTCTTTTACAATTCTGCCAATTCTCTTCATTTGAAGTACATAAGATTGGCTGAGGTGAACCCTACTCCACACTGCCTATCTTTGTTCTGCGTAAGAGTGTGTAGCTGCACATCTTGTTATTTGTTTTGCTTTGGTTAAAAATAATAACTTCTTTCTCTATACTCTGTTTTCTGAATTATTGTAAGATCTTTCTTGCTGTTTTGCAATAAAGCCTAATGCAATATGAATATTTTTTTTTAAAAAAGCTAACAATAATTAGAGTAGGATTCCAAGCAGGATTCAAAATACAATGTATTTAACAGATGTTTCTGAGCAGGGGTGGGTTCTGCTTATCTTTACTACTGGTTCACAATAGGGCCGCATGCGCTCTCTCTGTGCAAGCGCAGAAGCATTTTGATGATGTCAGGGTCGGTGGGTGGACCCTCCCGCCGGTTTTACTACCGGTTCTATAGAACCGGTACGAACCAGGGGCAACCCACCACTGTTTCTGAGGCTTGAGACTGCTATTTCCAAAAACTGATGTATTAGGTTGCTAGGTGCCCACTAACCTGAAGGGAAAGAAAAAACAGTATTCATTTTATTTGTGTTTCATTGTAGAGAATATCAGCATGTGGCAAATAGGATGCTGCAGAGGCCATTGGTTGCCTGCCGTGTTTCTCCAAAAATAAGACCCTGTCTTATATTTTTTTGAACCCTGAAATAAGTGCTTGGCCTTATTGCCATGCGCTCAAAAGCCTGATTAGACTTATTATCAGGGGATGTCTTATTTTGAGGGAAACGGTATATTTATTTATTTATTTATTTTATTTTATCGGGCTTATATGCCACCCTTTCTCCACAAGGACTCAGGGCAGCTCACAGCAATAAGCAACAACAAATCCAGATTAAAATTCAAACAATAAAAGAAACTAAAATTCCCATTAAAACCCCATTCAGTCCAGGCCAGCCTGGTGAAACAACCATGTTTTAAGGTCACGGCAGAAAGAGCAAAGGTTGGGGGCCATCCAGAGCTCCAAGAGGAGCTGATTCCAGAGGGTAGGTGTGCCTACAGAGAATGCTTGCTCTCTAGGGGCCGTCAGCTGGCATTGCTTGGCCGACGGGATCCCAAGTAGGCCCTCTCTGTGTGAGCGCACCGGACGATGGGCAGCTGTTGCTGGCCGTGGAGGGATGTTCTCCCTTATGTTGGAGGGAGAATCGTGTCAATTAGATTAGGAAAAATAGGTGTATTAGTGGTTAGTGGAGAAGCTACCCTACCTACCAGACAGTGCAGAAAAACTAGTTTGGTGGATAGCAGGTATTCCACTAACTTCATTTTTTATTCTTGGTATCAATATTTCTACTCTGTGGCAATAGCAAGGACGAAATCAAAGGAATTTCTAATATCTACAGCAAGAGCTTTTTTCTCCAAACATTGGACAGATTATAATACATAGTTGTTAAGCTTCACTCCGTTTGGAGAGTTCAGCCTAGTATTTCTCAAACTCTATGAGCCATAAATAAACTTGCTGGAGAAATATGGCCAGCTCCATGTTTCCCAGAATTAATGAAACCATGCAGAGCTGAAGTCCACAATGACAACCTTTGCTACAGGTTTGGGAATCTCTATTTAAACCACAACACTGCAAACACTATCCATTAATAGATAAGCAAACAAGCAAATATTAGGGTGCTGCTTTATGACTATAGAGACCAAAATTCAAGTCTATTCACAGCCATGAAAGGATGACTTTGGCTCAACCTTTTCCTATCAACTCAACCAACTTCACAAGGTTGTTGTTGGAGATCTCATGAAGGAAGAAATCCATATACAGATAGTCCTCAATTGGTACCAGAATTTCCATTTCTAAGCAAGATGTTTGTTAAATGTGTTGCAACTGGCCTCCACATTATGACTACACATTATGACTAAAGATACTTTAGTGTGATCCTTAGAGAAGTACAAACACACTGGAAAGCACCCTATCAACAAAAATCGGTGTATTCAATTGTTGCTCAGTCTTTTAACTTTTGTAACATAAAACAGTTGAAATTCAGAAAGTCTGAAAGCTATCATAGAGATTTGGACCATATTTGTCACTTACACAACTGCCTACTATTTATGATGATTTTTGTGGGCAGGCACTTAAAGTAGAATTTACCTTACTTTTCATACTAGGATTTTTTCTGCATGTGAAAATCAAGAGCACTGATCATTACAAATGTTACATTCATCATCATACATTGAAAAGAAAACTTTGAACTGATATATTTAATATTTATGTGACAACACTGAATCCATAATTAACTATTTTTTAAAAGTAATTTATTTTGATGAGAAGAAAAAAAATGTTTGCAGTAAGATTAAATAGAACTTCTCTATCTCTCTACTTCTGACAATTCCCAAACCTTACACTGGATTTGGGTTGCTAGTAGCACATTATTTAACTATAATTAAATTATAGATACTATAGTAGAGTGATGACTAACCTTTTTGCTGTCATGTGCCAAAAGTGGGGGGAATATGGAGGGGTCGTGCATTTGCATGTCCACACCATACTTCAATGTGCCCTGCCCCCTGTGCATGACACCCACCACTTCCCCACTTTTGGCACAGGATGGCATGGTGTGCCCTGAAGACCCATTTTTTCGCCCTCCCCAGGCTCCACAGGTTTTCTAGGAGCCTGGGAGGGCAAAAACTGCCTTTCCCACCCCCCTGGAGGCCCTCCGGAGGCTGGAAACGGCTCATTTCCCTACTTCCGGTGGGTCCGGAAGGCCCGAAAATCAGCTGACTGGCACACGCATGGACGCTGGAGCTGAGCTAGGGCAACGGTCACATGCCCACAGATATGGCTCCACGTGCCACCTGTGGCACATGTGCCATAGGTTCGCCATCATGGCTGTAGTGCAAGAAGTCTGGCTTTTGCTATCTGATGAGAGATAGAAAACATTCAAACTGTGTGATTTGTCATAACTTCCCAGAAGATCTTGATTATGATTAGCAGACACGCTTCATTGCCAAAATAATCCCTTTTGATTTAGGTAGCGGTTCCAAGCAGAATGTCTGCTCTATTTTACTGGCACATAATTTATTCTTTACAATGGAGTGCACGTAAACAAAAAGTAGACATAAGCCAAGAGTATCAAAATCAAAGGCTATACCCATTGCAGCAGGGGTCTCCAACCCCCAATCCATGGACCTGCATTGGGCCGCAGCATGCCAGAAACCAGGCCATGCAAACAAGCGAAGCCCCATCAGTGGGATGCAGGCAGAATGTAAAACCCTCCCCCCTCAGGTCCACGGAAAAACCTCTCTCCACAGAACTGGTCCCTGGTGCCCAAAAGGTTGGGAGCCTCTGCATTAGAGGCTAATTTAATCTGGAAGATTACCTGGAGGCAAATTGCAATTAAGAAACATAATTTTAATGGAAGGTAAAAAATACAGCCAGATACATTACCTTTCGCCATTTACCATAGAAACAAACCCACAGTGGTTAAAGTGAGATGAAGTACAATACTAAGGAGTTTATTAATATCCCATTTTATTATAGAAAGACATAGCTAACATGGGCGATGCATGATAACATCACTTCCCAAATCTCCAATATAGTTGTCTAATTTTATTTTAGTTTGTCTGAGTACTATTTCATTGGTACCTATGAGCTTTAAATAATCCCTTTCCTCTATGCAAATAATCATACTTTTGATTCTAAATAATTCCCTCTGAAAAGAGAAAAGGGAGCAAAAAACGATGTCATTCAGAATGAAACTGGTTTGCCAGCAAGAATCTTTTTTTCCTGGACAAGGGAAGTTAATGAGTCAGGATCAAATCACAATTGCCTAAACTGACCATCAACAATTCTCTATTATCTCAGGAAGAGCCCCCCTCTTCTTCTACACTCCCGCAGACTGAATGCTAGTTCTTCCACACACATACTGAGTTGCAATCCGTCCTCACAAAGATATATTGCAAAAAAGGGGGTAGTTCCTCTAATATTTTTTGCACAATACTGCAGCATTTGACAATTAATTTCATATGATTTTGTAGTGCACAGATCTCAGAATCGTATGATTATTATGATTGTTGTTGCTGTTATTCTAAAAATAGAAAAAAGAAAATTCCACTTCAATATGTGTTAATACATGCACACAGTGGTGGGATTCAATTTTTTTAACAACCAGTTCTGTGGGCGTGACTTAGTTGGGGTGTGTGGCTTGGTGGTCATGTGGCTGGGTGGGCATGGCTAGCTGGTCATGTGACCGGGTGGGTGTGGCTAGCTGGTCATGTGACCGAGTGGGCGTGGCTATCTGCATAGGGACTACCGAGAGGGCTGAAAAAAGTCATTTCTGACTGGTCCTCGCACTTTTGACCGATCTTCGCACTTATGACTAGTCATCATTTATGCCCATTGTAGCATTCTTAACAACCGTGTCAGTCATTTCACAACTGCTTCTCTTCACCATGGTGACAAGATAGGGCAAAAACATAAAATGTTAGGACAGTCGTAAGTTCGAGGACTGCTCAAAAGTGCGAGGACCAGTCAAAAATAACTTTTTCAGCCCTCTGAGTAGTCCCTATGCATTGAAGGATACAGCAATAGAGAGGAATGAAGGAAGGGAAGGGAAATTAGAGTAGGAGTAAGGGTAAGACTGGGAGGAAGAGAGATGGAGAAGGAGAAAGGAAGAGGAAGTAGGGAGGAGAAGAAGGGGGGGAAGAGAAAGTAAGAAGGAAAGAAAAGAGAGGGGTGGTAGATTTGAGGAGAAAGATTGCTGTACAATAAAAAAGATGAAAGGGAAGAAAGCCAACCCCAAACAAATATAAAGATATTAAGATAAAGAATGAATTGTTAAACTTTAAAGAATAAAAGAGAACAAATATGAATAAATAACAATAATTAGAAACACACATACAAACATACAATGTATTTTCTTTGAACAGAGTATTTGGCTGGTTCACAAATTTAACCAGTGTTAGTCATTTCAATTAAATTTACAATTTCTATATTTCCTTTTTGCCATATTTATTCCTCATCTATTTTTTTAAAAAAAACAATATTACCCTTCATCCTCATCTCTAATCTTAATCAAATTAAATTTTTCCCTTCTATTCTATATTATACCCCTTCCCATTGTCATCTATTTTTATATCCATCCTCACATTGGTTAATTATGTAATATTACAGTTGTTTAATACAAATTCAATATTTTAATATAAATCAATTAGTTATATAACTATCTTTTTGTATATTAATCAATATGAACATGAATATTCCAATTATTTTCATGCAATCCAATTTCGTACAAATCAATTAATTATATTTACCAATAATAATAAACCAAATAATTTCCCCCATATATTCCTCCAAACCACAACTTAACCATTTCTGCTTTCAACACAATATACAATTAATAGTATCTCAATTATTACAATTCCCTAGTTAAATAGAGCTTTTTTCTTTTGTGTTTTAAAATCTTGAACTCTCCTCTTTTGCCCTAAATAATTTCCCATTGTTTGCACCTACCTTTTTTGGTGAGGAAAAAGAAAAAGAAATCTCTTTCTGCCTCATTTTGTAACGTTGCAGCAAAGATCCTGCTTTACTTTCAGTTTTGCTTTTTCAGCATAGCTAGGCTAGGGGGAAAAAAAGCAAGAGCTTTTTGCAGACAGCAATAGAGCCCTGGCAAAACAGCTGAGACCAAATCAGCTGAGAGGCGGGAGGCCGATCTAATCAACTTGTGCTAATTAACCAATGCTGAAGCTGAAGGGGCTGTTTTTTCTTGCTGTTTGCTTGCAAGGAGGTAAGTGCTGCGAGGCACAGGCAAAGGGTGGGGGCCACCCTCCTTGCCATTTAGCCCCTCCTGCTGCCCCCCTTGCCTCTTACCGCCCCCTAAGGCATTCCACCGCCCCCCCAGGGGGCGGTACTGCCCACTTGGGAACCACTGGCTTACTACTTAACTACTTAACAACTGGTTCTACCGAAGTAGAATCCCACCTCTGGGACCGTCTACCCATTTATTTTTGCAGGCATCGGTCTACTCATTTCTTTTCTTTTAACACTGATCAGCTGTAGGGCGGCTCTTTGAAGCCCCACGGCAGCTGCGAGGCCAATAAAATTATAAAAAAACACTGAACCATTTGTTAAATTGCTGGCTCACCCACCCCTCGCCCAGTGGTGCGGAGGGGCGGGGCAAGGGGCAGGGCAAGCCAGCAATTTAACAAATGGTTCGGCTGAACCGCCTAGAACTGGCAGAATCCCACCACTGCATGCACACCAGAGATTCCAGCAGAAACCAGGGTTTCAGCAGGTTCTGACCAGTTCTGGAGAACTGGTAGCGGAAATTTTGAGTAGTTTAGAGAACTGGTAGTAAAAATGCTGACTGGCCCCACCCCCATCTATCTCTGCCTCCCAAGTCCCAGCTGAACAGGAGGAAATGGGGATTTTGCAGTAACCTTCCCCTGGAGTGGGGTGGGAATGGAGATTTTACAGTATTCTTCCCCTGTCATGCCCACCGAGCCACACTCACCAAGCTATGCCACATCCACCAAGCCACACCTACAGAACTGGTAGTAAAATTTTTTGAAACCCACCAGTGATGCACACAAATGCACACACAAGTACACCAGAGTAGAATTCTTTCTCTTTTTCTAATATATTTTAATATATCATATATTTTCGATTCACATGCACATACATAAGTACACTTGAATGGAATTCTCTCTCTCTCTCCTTTAATATATATATTTTACACACCCACATACACACCATCTCTCTTTCCATTTTTATCACCAAATAATATGGGTGTCTTCTCGGCAAACTTCAACCCTTTTATATAATTCCGATGCTCATATCTACATGGAGTTATAAAGGATTCTCAGTAAAACCGAGAGAAAATGTGAAACATTTACAAAGACTAGCTCCTTGCTAGTTCGGGAATGCTACTTGCTGTCTAGCTATATCCACTTTCTCATCTGAGGTGCATGGTGTGATTTAACACATGACATAAGGCAAAGGCTGTGTGTGCTATCTCTGTGCATCTTTGGAACACGGTGCACTGTATCAGTGTTAAACAAGGACTAAAAGGGTAGTATTCATTAGCGTCTATCAGTATATAAGTTCTAAAATGATACGGTAGCTACCTAAGCCCGTAGGAGGGCAGGCTTCCCAGATGTTCTGTTTTAGGTTAGAAAATTGAAGTTCCAGCCTCAGTTGGAAAATGTTTTGTGATACCCTCCTGCAGTTTATAGCTACCATTTGCTATTTAGACACAGGCATTGGAAAGAACGCAAGCCTTCCAATTTCCAATATACGTCTGTGGATGGCTTTGTGCACAGAAGGGGAGGCTGCTTGATACAGAAGGATGCATATTTCAGCCAGCAGGCATGGACCAAGATTTCCAGGATAAATTCTATTTATTAGCTTTTAATCTTTTTCTCTGAAATCATAAGAAAACATGGAAACTAAGATGATGTGCAGGAAAGGCAAAACTCAATTTCAGTACACAGCTATAACTGTTTAAGATTACGGCAGAGTTTTTTCATGCATGTGACCCTGCTCAAATATTTTTACATTTTACATATTTATATTTTACATACAGCTTTTTTTTGGGGGGGGGGCTTAGTAATTCAATTGAATTAGGGGGAAATACTATAGTTTCCCTATATTTAAAAACTAGAGTTGCATTCCTTTTCTGTATGTAATACTATAGATTTAAGATGTACGAAAGAATGCTATTGTTTTTCAAGAAATTCAGACATATTGTGTATGTAAGCCTTATTAGTTTCAATAAACCCAATACATTTATATCGAGTTTTTTACCAGATACATTGAAGCTATTAAGAAGGGGTAAAACAGTATTTTCTTTTGTTCAGAAGAAAACTCTGTTTTTTCTCCCCCAAAGCAATCCTCATAGTCATTTTCATCATCAGATATGCTGAGGGATATGATGCATTCTCAACTACTCCATTAGCTTTCCACAAGCTCAGACCAGCCTTGCCCCACAATGGAAGTTAACTCTTACCTTTAAGAGAGTGAAAGAATTCCTTCCCAACAAATTTAATACATTTCAGAAAGCATTTCCTGGTTTCTGGATCAAGGTTTATAATTTAGTCGTTCTTAGATCTTTCTCAGGTCCGCTGTAGCATATCAGCACTATCGTCCATGTTTCATGTTTCTAGACATAGATCTATCATTCATAACCCTAGTGAGAGAGTCCTTCACAGAATTTCTTCTGGAATTTACAAATTGAGTTGTCAACTTTTTGGAGTGGATCTTTTAATCTTTTTAAAAATTCTTGGTCACCTAATCAGCCTTTCTTGGTACTGGCCTACTTTTCATAAACTTCGTCTTCTCTGAGCACCATGCCATCATAACTTGAAGCAATCGCAATAAGGAATTCCTCCAAAATTACACACTTATACTCTTCACAGGCTCCCTGCAGGATAAATAAAAAAACAACAACAGCTGTATTCCAGATGACAGAATGTGATCCAAAACTAGAGGGCACCACAACACAACTAGTTGAGTTGCTATAATATGGTGGCAAAAGACTTGAGAATGATTAATTCCCAGCTCCCAGATATTGTAGACATCACCTGTAGAATTTTTCAGTGTGTAGGATTTATGTGACTTATAATCAATGTTTGATTAATTTGCAAAAGTGCTCTTTATATACTGCTGACTGCTCTGTATTTCAGATTAAGAATTGAAAAAGGAAGATTCCAAGATAAAGAGATTTTAATGATCCAGCAATCTACCCTAACCTTTCTACTTATAAGATTGTATCTTCCACAGCATTCCTAGAGGATTGAAATAGAATTAAACATGCTGGCTTCAGCTGATTCAGGCACATGCTTTAGAACCAATAAACACATTTGTCATTTCACTAACAAAATTGCTATCATGGAGTTGTGCTTGCCTGGTATAAAGTGGCTGCAGTATTAGTCATAGTGGTCCCATAGCACTCATTTAGTACTAAGAAAATTGGAATGATTTGTTTCTAACCAGTGGTGAAATGTAAAATTTGTTACTACCGGTTCTGTGGGCGTGGCTTGGGGGGAGTAATGTGACTGGGTGGGCGTGGCCATTTTTTTTTCTTTTAAAAGTATTTTTCCTACAATCTTAAAAGGTTGGAGAAAAAAATGCTTTTAAAAGCCTCTGACGATCAGGCAACTCAGCTGGGATCGTCAGAGGCTTTTTTTTTTTTACTTTTAAAAGCATTTTTTCCTACAACCTCTTCGGCTGAAGAGGTTGTAGAAAAAATGCTTTTAAAAGTAAAAAAAAAAAAGCCTCTGATGATCGTGTGGCTCAGCTGTGCATGGGGGGGTGGGCGGGTGGACAGGGACTTTTGCTACTGGTTCTCCGAACCACCCGCCGCCATCGCTACTGGATTGGACGATCTGGTCTGAACTGGGAGTGTTTCACCCCTGTTTCTAACCCTTCTGGCTCAGGGGCGAGTTTCAAAACCTATTGCTACTGGTTTGCTCATAGGCGCAGGCGTGCTCACACGCGTGCATGATGCTTCTGCGCATGCACAGAAGCATCTGGGTGGGTGGGCAGAGCCTCCTGCCACCGCCGCTACCGGTTCGCCTGATCCAGGGCAAACTGGTAGCAACCCACCACTGTTCTGGCTCCACTCTCCCTCCCATTTTATGCTTGTTATTTGAGGGCAGAAAATGAGCTGCAGCAAGATAGCACCTTTGTTTCTTAAAAATGGGTGTGGGGTCCATATGGGACCAGGGGTCTATTTGGCAACAAAGACAATGCTCAATGTTTGTTGGTGCCAAGCTTACATTTACTGAAAGTTCATAGTACCATGTTTCCCCGAAAATATAATGTCTTATATTTTTTTGAACCCCGAAATAAGCGCTTGGCTTTATTTTTGGGGAGGTCTTATTATTTTGGGGCACGTGGAGCAAGATGGGGCTCCTCTTACCATCTTACCTGATTTCCAGCTCTGTCTCCCTAACCCTAACCAGAGAAAATGGCGGGGACCAGCTGCCCATGCGTTTAAATATTTTTGGGGAGGGCTTATTATCAGAGGGGGGGCTTATTTTAGTGCATGTATTCAAAAGCTTGATTGGGCTCATTATCGGGGGATGTCTTATTTTCGGGGAAACAGGGTAGATTATCTGGCAATCTTCCTTCATATTAGCTCCTCAACAATAAACCTGTCATAAATTGAACTGGATAGAAGTCACTATATGAGTCCCCAAAGCTGAAGGTGGTTTGAATTTGTATTCCCCCAACAGTAGTCCTAAACCTGACCCACTACACCAGGGTGTCAAACTTACAACGATATGTTGTCACGTGACGTATTGTAACTTTTTCCCCTTTGCTAAAACGCGGATGGGGTGGCCAACATATGATGCATCCTGCCTGTGGGGCGCGAGTTTGACATCCCTGCACTACACCATGCTATGATTTGCAACAAGTTAACTTTCCATTTTTAATTAATTACTTTTAAGTTAAACAAAATAGTAAAACTAGAGGATGGTTCTTTTAGGCAGTGTATATCGCACAGCTGAATGAGCTGATAAGATTCAGCATATTTCCTTGGGGGAAGACCAGGTGCATGAAAAAAAAGGGGGGAAGGAAATAGCATTTGCATTTCTTGCTCTCGCCAGCATGCAGTTAACATGGTTTAGGAACTAGTAGCTGTTCTACCATTAAAACATCTTCCCTGGGATTTGGTAGAGGGCTCTTCCTATTGCCTTCTAGGTGGAAAGCAGCTTTAGAAAAACTTTGTTTTTAAATTATTCAAATACCTGCACAATATATTTGTATTTAAGAAATGAATGCAATTATATTATTAGGAATGCCCATGAAATTATTATAAGCTGCATGTTTGGAGTAGATTAATTAAAAATAGGATTCAAGTAAAGCCGCCTTTGAGTTCAGCTTGATTTTGGAAGTCCATGTACTTTTGTTGGGAATAAAAGTTTACTGGTATGCATTCTTCTAGGACAAGTGATGGTGAACCTCTTAAACACCGAGTGCCCAAACTGGGCACGTGTACGCCCAAACTGAAAGGTGTGTGTGCATGCACAGGCATACGTGCACACATGTGCGAACATACATGGACATGCACATGCACAGACATGTGCATGTGCAGACATGCACTTGTGCACAGCACAGACCCAAATACCAGCTGGCTGGCGGGAGGTGGGGCATCCCAACACCGGCAACACAGCAAGAGGTTGATCTGTCCCCGTCCCCACACACACACAAACACAGCCAGCCGAGGGTTAAGGAAACACTTTGGAACGCACCCAGGTCTTATCTCCCACTTGGCAGCGATAGACACACCGTCTGCCAAGTGACTTTATTTTCACAAACAGAAAGATAAGATACTAACGTACAAAAAAGTCCAAGCAGAAATAATATTCCTCTCAGCAGTTCCGGACGAGGCTTTAGTGACTATCCAAGGTTTACTTTTGTTCGTCACAAGGATCCCTGACCACTACCCTCTATTATATAGTCTCTGGGGTGTGGTCCAGTGACTCAGTTCTAATCCCTAGCACGCCTCCTAAGCTGCTGCAATCGTTTATCACGCCTTTGGAGGCGTGCGTCCAGGAATGATGTCACTCTGAGACGAACCAGCTGTTTCCCTGCTGATCTCCTCTCCCTCGGCCGGCACCTGAGACAATGCCAGAGGGGAGGGGCCTGGAGAGGGAGGCCTGGCTGACTCCTCTTCCTCATGCTCAGAGCTTTCTTCCTCCTATGGGACAGGCTCAGAGGGCGGGGCCACAACAGAGGTAAGATTTTTTTCTTTCGTGAGCTTCTGTTTCGTCATTTGTAGGGAAACAGAACCTCATGAAAGAAATGCCATGGAGATCTGAACTGGGGCGATGGTGCGCATGCTAGCAGAGATGGCACTGCGTGCCACCTCTGGCACCCGTGCCATAGGTTCACCATCACAGTTCTAGGACTTTTGTTTTAACTTCCCTGACCTAGCATTTCCTAGTAGTTTCAATTGAAACAACTCGCCTGGCACTATTTAGCTTTGTTACGATCAACTACTATATATATATTCAAAATGTTCATATTTTATATAAAGCTATCATGCCCAGATATGAGCATACATTTCAGTGGTTCATGAAATGATTTTTTCTCAAAAAATTGCCCAACCAATTACAAGTCCTTTGTGTGGAGAATATAAATTGATTGGGGAAGCGAATCAATATATTTTGCCTTGATATTTATTCCATTAAGGATATACAAAGGGAAATCAGCTTTTTTATGATAACTACATGAAAATCCACTGATGATCTTATAGATGAATTAAAAGTTTGCAATGCCAATTAAATGGATTTTGCATCTGAGGTAACAATGCATACACCAAATTATTCACTAGCTTTTCAAGATTTTTTATTGCATTAGGCCATAGAGGTAATAATGTTCACATTACTTCACAATACATTTCAATGCATTTGTAATTGGTTGATTTCAAAAACTGCTTTTTCGCTAGAGGTAAGTCTAAGAGGTTCCTCTGTTATGACTTATGTACTTTGTCAGACTTTGGTACACAAATACATAATGCCATCCTGGTAGAATTTGCATAATGATGCCCTTAAGCCCATACCTTCATTTTGATCTCATTATTGCGAGGATGTTTTCTAGCAAGAAACTGAGTGTGGCAAATAAGCAAATAAAACAAGAGAATTTTTTTGGTCTTTTATAAAAGCATGCAGTTTAAAAGTGAAGGCTTGATTTAATCAATTGTCCTTGGTTTGGGTATGCTCACACAAGTCGTCATTTACTGAGAAGGATTGCTGAACTTCCACAAATAGAGGCAGTAAGTCTTAGAATAGCAGATAATGTTACAAATGAAGAAGAAAAAGATGCTTATAGATCAGGGGTGTCAAATTCACGTCCTCACGTTGTCATGACTTTCCCCCCATCACTAAAATGGGGAGGGGGAGGAATGCATATTACACATCTGGTCCGTTGGCCATGAATTTGACACCCCTGTTATAGATGCTTGGTTTTCAATCTAATGTGCCTTCCAAAGCTTGGATTCTTTGAGATATTTTATTCTTTCCTCAGTTCTACTCAATAAGGTTAAAAGACAAGGATGGTGAGAACCATTGTTTGTGAAGGGACTGCATTAGAAATGGACCCAATACCAGTTCTGAAAATACATTGTTTTAGATACTCACCAGCAAGTTATTAGAAAGAGATAATAAATAATCTATAGTTAGAGTTATGGCAAAAGAAGAACACAGAATTAAAGATAGCTAACAAATTTGTAGGGAGCAGACGTGTAGAAGCAGACCGAGAGACAGGGATGGAAATAGAAAATGAGAACATTAATTAAAATATAGAAAGAGTAGAGCAGATAATGTACAATGTTACAATGTACAATGTGTGTATATTTCTCCCAGATATGTTTGCCTGTTTCTATTGGCTGAATAGAGCAAGATCCCTCTGAAATGTATTATTGGAATATAGTATTGTCCACAGCTTGCTCCATAACAGTACAGATGTGCCTGGAAATTATATAGAATTCAGCGATGAGACTTAATGAGATGCTTTATGGATGAGATTCAATGTTAACTTTGCATTTCTGGTTATGTTGATTTTGTCACACCTTAGCACTCTTTTGGCTGCAGAACCATTAAGTTATACTCTCCCTCCTGTGCTGCATTCTAAACAAGATTTATTACGCTACAGTGAGATAAATCTTGCTTTCAGATTTGAGTAATAGCATGATTTATTTGCACAGCAGTCGAAGGGTCAAAAAAGAGCTAGATCTGAATGAAAAATAATACTTGTTAATACAAATATGCATTATTTTTCCAGCTACTGAAGAAAAACCACTTTCAGGAACCAAGAATGAATAAATCAGGTTTCTAGTTCTGAACTGTCCTTTTTTTAAAAAATGCAGTCAAGGTAGAAAACTCCTTCCAAAAAGTTTTTTAATTAATAATGAGGACTGTTAGTAGATTCCTACTGGAAGTCCATTGTTCTACAACCCTGATCAATAGCAATTATATAGAATATTTCTCACTGGATCAGCAATGGGCATTGAAAGAGAGGGAGGGAGGGAGGGAGGGAGGGAGGGAGGGAGGGAGGGAGAGAGAGAGAGAGAGAGAGAGAGAGAGAGAGAGAGAGAGAGAGAGACAGAGAGAGAGAATTAGGGATGTTCCAAGCTCCAGTTCACACTAACATTTATTGGAACTATTTTGTATTAAATAAATCTCCCCCCAATCACATAGTTGACTGTGTTTGTGCAGCAGTTAACAACATTCATGTCCCAGTTTTGTGTTACAACAACAATGTCAATGAAGCAGAAATAAAATATATTAAAGAAAATTTGGCCGCCGTCTCTTCTTCTATACTGCCCTAAGTATAGAACAACTGAACTAATCCTTCTTTATTCCAGAATAGTGAGCTATCCTCAAGAACAGTTCAAACAAACTCAAAAAGAAATTTCATTGAACATTTACCCAAGCTTGTAAGCAGCTCTTTATTTTCTTCAAGTTTGTGATTTAGTTCTTTAACCAAACAAATGTGTATATAAAGAAGTGTGTACTCAAGAAATGACCTGTGAGGGGAAAAAAGAAATTAAAACTAACTCATACTGTGATGCTTGGCCAGAAGTGCCAGGGACTAAGAATAAATCAGGGTTCCTCCGGAGAGCTAAACTGAAGGGATAAACTTCTTTCAGTGCAGGAAACGGTCTCTGAGTATATTGTTCTTGCCATTTTGCCCCCTGCTGCTTAGCTCACTCTACTCTTTACGTGCTCAGGAACAAATTGCTACCTAATTTATCATAGATGTTATCCCTGACACTTGGAAGAAACAGATTGCGTATTCACAAAATGGGCATGAAAATGCATTTGGACTAAAAAATAGTGCAGATTGATGTGGAAAATGATAAAACATAATTCAAACCAAAGAGAAAAAGAGAACCTGGATCAAGAAATACATGGGGAATCTTCTCTGGAGAAAAGCAGGATACAAATAGTTAAAGTTAATATAAAAATGATTATGGCAATTGTGCACACACATAAATGCACATCCACATATGTGCACATTCTATTGGGTATTTGTAATTCATTTTAAGCTGTTTGTTGAATACCAATCCTTTCAATGTCTTGAAGGATTATAGGTCAGAAAAGGGAAAAAGAAAAGGTTCTTATTTGTTGCCAGATTGTTTTCTCTCAACATTTGCTATCTAACAAGTAGGAACTTTTTCCCAAGATACTTGCTTCATTTATACCCATTTATATCCATTTATCCCCCCCAAATAAGACATCCCCTGATAATAAGCCCAATTGGGCTTTTGCGTGCATGGCAATAAGACCAAGCACTTATTTCAGGGTTCAAAAAAATATAAGACAGTGTCTTATTTTCGGGGAAACATGGTATTACTGTTGTTCTACATCCTACACACCACACTGCAGTAGGTGTGATAAGCACTAGGAAAGACAGCTGATTGCCCTATGTTTGTCACAGCAGTCATGATCTTAATGGGTTTTTTTTTAGTTCATTCTGCCATCCAGACTTTGGTTGCTGTCTTGAAAGGATAGCAAATTCTATTTTGCCTCCAAACCCTTGCAATATGATGCTGACATTCTCCACTGAATATTATCTATATCTTAAGCTGATCTTAAGATGTTTAAACAGTTTTAAGTTCACTGCTCCACTTTATACCCCTGCTGCTATCACTAGGACCATTCCAATAACTTAATAGCTGTGAATAATGACTTGCCCTGACTTTGCTTAATACTGCATCGTATTAATCCAAGCATGTAGAATGGGCATATAATGTAAATAAATAAATCTAATTGCCAGTAAGCAAACTTAAAATTAGTTTTTTTTAATAAACACGGGACTTCCTGATTCATTAGTTTGATACTAATTAGTGTAGGGCAATACAAACAGCTCCATGCATGAGCATTAACCAAGGATATAGAGTTGCAATGCGCATTGTTGGTAATATCTCCCATGATAGAGAGTAAAAGCTGATTATAAACACTTTCCTGTGTAGACACTTATTCTTCCTGTTCCTCACCATACTGTTAATTCCGTTTAAGGAAATCAGTTTTTCTTTTTTGACCTTTCTGCTCTAACAGTCCTGACTCGTTTATCACAATTAGCACCATACACTATCCAATTTTAATATATGGTTCTGCACCATAAGAAAACCATGTATGAACTAGTACATTATGTTGCCTGAGAACTCTGCATAGTCCCATCACATCTGACTAATCTCCTGAGCTTATTGAGTGTGTGTTTGGTCCAAAGTCCCTCTCAATCATTATTAATGCATTTAATAGAATGAAAACATTGCTTCTTTTCCTTCACTGTAATGGTAAAACAGAACTTATGAGTAGTTTGTGTTCGTATTGGGAAGCTTCTCAGCTCCTGGGTCCAAGTTAGCCTTAACTTTTTTCTTCCTGCTCCAATAGAAGTTTAGCATCTTGTATCAGGAAGCTGTGTTGATCTCCCTTTCTTCTACTAAAGCTCCTGGCAATAATGCTTGAATGTTTTGGGGAAAGTGATGGCTGCCAAGACACCGATATACTATCATTATATCCTATTGTTATTCTACAGAGGTTTTTAGATACAACAAAGGAATAGTCTCCAGGAAATCTTGTAGTCTCCTTAATATTTAATATTATTTCAGGGATGAAATCTTTGTCAGTATGGGATCTATGTAGCTCAAAGAACTGGTGTATCAACTTTAAAATGTGTGGCTGGCTGACGAATTCTGATAATTGAAGTACACTCATCCTAAAGTTACCAACTTTGAAAAATGATACTCCAGTATAGTGCATAGTTATAGATATCAATGGATAAAAGGGATTACTTGCACATAATCTGCCTTAAATGGCTCTTTTACATTCTTCTGTGTGCTTATCACAGAGGAAAAAAATGTATTGCAAAAGGAGATTGCCACCCACTCAGGAAAGTATCCTAAATTACCTTGTAAACTTGCTGCTTGGGTCAGACACACTCCATATGGGGCACAATTATACAGGCTGACTGATTTTTGTAAGCTTAAATCCTGCTTATTGCTTGCATGATTTACTGTCTAACATGTGCAGATTTTATGATGAATAGCTTGTGCCCAATCACCCAAGAACCAGCCATTTCCCTGTCCCAGTGCTGTGATATAGACTGATTTCCAAATTAACTTTGGAAAAGAGTTCCAGAGTCCAGACAGAGAGAGAGAGACAGAGATAGATAGATAGAGAGTGAGTGAGAGACAGGGAGACTTGTTGATTGTAAGCTCCTTGAGGCTGAGAAGAATTGCTGCAAAACTGACTTTCCTGAAGTGGACCACTAGACTCCTAAACAACTGAAAAAATGATCTAGTAAAAAGAAAAGTCAACCAAAAGAGCAACATGCAAACAAAAGCAAATAAAACACCCCCAGGAGCAAAACAAATTAAAGTTTAATTTGTGAATATTGTTTAATGGACTGCTGAATTGGCCATGCCCACCCAGTCACATGACCACCTAGCTACGCCCACCCACCTGGCCCAGCCCCCCAACAGTTTGAGGGACCATGAATTGGCCTCCTGTTTAAAAAGTTTGAGGACCCCTGGTTTAGAAGGTTTGGAGAATGGAAAGAGGGTGGTATGAAAGTGTTGAAAATAAGCATAAAAAGAACCATGACGAAAAAAAATCTATTCCCCTTTGCATGACTACTAACTTTTTTCAGCAATTTGTTGGGAAAATTATATTAGAAGTTTTTTTAAAAAATTCTAAAGAAATATTGTCTACCAGTACACTCCACCTACATGCTTGTTAAGGGCAACCATCAATATTAGATAAATGCAAGGACAGACTATACCATGCATTTTTTTTTAAAAAAAATGTGGTATTTTAATTATTACTATTCAGAGATAATCACTGCAATAGGAATATTTTGAGTTGCTAAAGTATTTTATGGATCTAAGAAAAGGAACAAATTTAGCTACTGAAAAACAGCTGTTTAAAAGAAACATTTGAAGTGTTCTCTTAGGTCTGTGGAACAAATTTAAACAATCCTTAGCAGAAGCTGCTCATCAAGACACATTCAAATTCATATAAAAAGAAAAGTGAATAGAACATAACAACACAAAAGCAAATAATGTTAGGACAGATTTAAGTCTAATAACTAATTTTACTATAGTTACATGGTTATGGTTTCTGTTTATTATGGGGAAAATTGAAATTTCTGTCAAGTTTTATATATAGCTGAAAACTTTTAAATGGTCCTGGATCTAGAGGAAAGGTAACACCTGGAGAAAAAACAAAGAAATATAGGAAGTTTAAATCCCTCATATCTTAAACGCACAATTGTAGAAATACAACTTTTATTTCATTATCACCTACAATACTAGGTCTATTCCCTACTTCCAAATTTTAAAGAGTTATTTTCAGAACAAGATAAAGAAATTATTATGCTTGGAATATTACAAATGTTCAATACATGGGAAATAAATTGATGTTAATCTGCTATTTTCATATAGCTCTTTGAAGCCAGAAAATAGTGACATTGTATGCCTACAAAATACTGAAATGAGTTTATTCAACCAGGTGAATGTTATCTCTACTTAATAGAAGGAGAAACAGTGATTTGGTTGCAGGTTTTATCTGAAGAGTCCTTGCATTTTGGCTTGCATAATTTTGAAAATATAAAATAGAGCTGAAAAAAGACTTTGAATTTAGTTAATGGATAGCAGGAAGAAGAACAAAAAGAGAAGTAGATGCATACATAATTTACATGGGCCCCTCCAAGGAGAGTACCATATTGATATTGTGACAAGAGTTCAACAGATACAATGATCCTGAAAGTAGGAGCTCCTATTCAGGTCTAGTTGGTAATATTGAAAGATGGAGATCCTTCCTACAATGAAGGGTAAGAACACTCTACAACAGGGGTCCCCAATCCCAGGCTGTGGCCTGTTCAAAACCAGACCATGGGAGAAATGGCCAAGTGCGCACACATGAAGCTCCACTCGCACTTGCAGTGTGCAACTACGCAAGTACGCACATATGCATGAAACTACACTTGTGCAAGCAGAGGGCACTTGCGCGTGCATGATGGGCATTCACATGTGAGCACAAGCGCCCTTTACTTGTGCGAATGGAGCTTTGCGCACAAACACCCTCTGCTTGTGGGCGAAGTTCCATTCACATGAGTGGAGGGCATATGCGTACTGCTCACACAAATGGAACTGTGTGCATGCACATGCAACTCAGGGGTGGGCTCTACTTACCTTTACTACCAGTTCACAGCAAAGCTGCATGCTCACGCTCGCTTTGCTCGCGCAGCAGCTTCTACACATGTGCAGAAGCATTTTGATGATGTCAGGGTCAGTGGATGGAGCCTCCCGCCGGTTTTACTACCGGTTCTATAGAACCAGTGCAAATCGGGGTCAACACATCACTGATGCACCTGCCGCTCACACACATACACCCCATTACACGGCACTAAGGATTCAAACCGCTGAACTGCCGACCTTTCGATTGACAAGCTCAGCATCTTAGCCACTGAACCACCGTGTCCCTTACAAGTTACATATTTGCAAATGGGAAAGGATGGTTCCTTATAAGCATTTGCCTAGCAGTAAACCTATGTCTCCTCCAGTATCTGCCCTATAATGAAGTCTTTTTCCCCTGTGTAAGCTGAATTGGGATGTCAGGATGAGAATCAGGAGAAGCTGAAAGGAGGTGATTTCTGATCAAATTGAAAGTTTCATTACAACTGGAATACTCAAGGCTACTGAAGAGATTAACAGAGGCAAAGGAAGATGGCAAGGCTTTTCTATTTTCAAACTTTTTACAAATGGAATTATAGAATGACAAATACTAGCAAATAAAATATAACAGGCAATAAACTAGTTGCCAAATAGGGAAGAACCAAGTATAGTATAGCAAACAACCCTAAAATCAAAACTCAAGGTTAATGTTGAAGGCTGAAACTTTAGCAATGAGAATGAGACATTCGGCTGATGCTGTGCAATGCCAGGTCCGTGGTCAATAAGGCCCCCCTCATTCACGATCTTATACAAGAGGGGGGAGCGGACCTGGCGGGTATTACGGAGACCTGGTTGGGCCCGGAGGGTGGCGTCCCTCTGGTGGAAATGTGCCCACCAGGCTTCAGAGCATTCCATCAGCCGAGGGCCCAGGGGAGGGGCGGGGGTTGTGGCGGTTATTATTAACGAGGATCTGAGTCCGAAGGAGACCACTGTGCCTCAGATAGCCGGATGTGAGTCCCTCCTTGTGAGGTGGGGCCGTGGGGTTCAGATGGGCTTGTTGCTTATGTACCTGGCTCCCTGCCGCGTGGCAACAGCCCTACCTGAGCTACTCGACGTGATAGCCACGGTGGCAATAGATACACCCAGGCTTTTAGTCATGGGTGATTTCAACTTGCCATCCGTCGGTGAAACGTCTGAGGTGGCTCAGGAGTTCATGGCTTCCATGACGGCCATGGACCTGACCCAGTTAGTTCATGGCCCTACTCACAGGGGAGGTCATACTCTGGATTTGATTTTTGTCTCTGGCCAGTGGTTGAGTGGTCTTGTTATAGGGGATATAGACGTGGAACCCTTGTCATGGACTGACCACTCACTCCTTCGCCTAGATCTTCGAACCGCAACCCCTCGCCGCAGGGAGGCGGACCCAATTAGATGGATCCGCCCCAGGCGCCTGATGGATCCTGATAGGTTCCAGACGGAGCTTGGGCCATTTCCTGAGGATCTAGCACATGACTCGGCCGAGGACCTGGTAGCCGCCTGGGATCGGGCGGCTGGTGGGGCCTTGGACCGAGTTGTGCCTTTGCGGCCTCTGACCTGATGCCGATCCCGTGCGGCTCCTTGGTTTACTGAGGAGCTGAGGGAAATGAAGCTCCGGAAAAGACGCCTGGAGAGTGGTTGGAGGGCCAGTCTCGCTGAATCTGATCGAACACTGGTAAGGTCGCATATTAAGGCCTACCTAGTGGCGATAAAGACGGCAAAGTCTAACTACTTTTCCGCCTCTATTGCGTCATCAGGGAATCGTCCGGCCGCCCTGTTTAGGGTGACCCGCGCCCTGCTCCATCTGGGAGTGCGGGAGGATCCCTTAGAAGGCAGGGCGGAGGATTTCGGACAATACCTGTATGACAAAATCGCTCAGATCCGGGGGGATCTGGACTCTGACTGGGTAGATCAGGGCAGGGTGACGAGGAACAGTCTTGAGAATGTTATCTGGGAGGAGTTTGATGCTGTGACTCCCGATGATGTGGACAGGATTTTGGGGAGACTTAGTGCGGCCACATGTTTACTGGACCCGTGTCCCTCCTGGTTGGTACTGGCTTCCCGGGAGGTTACACGAGGCTGGCTCCAGGGCGTCATTAATGCTTCTTTGAGTGAGGGTCACTTCCCCGCTGCCCTGAAAGAGGCGGTGGTGAGGCCTCTCCTCAAGAAGCCGTCCCTGGATCCAGCAATATTGGCCAACTATCGTCCTGTCTCCAACCTTCGCTTCATTGCGAAGGTTGTTGAGAGTGTGGTCGCGCAACAGTTTCCGCAATTCCTGGAGGAAACATCCTATCTAGATCCGTTCCAGTCGGGTTTCAGGTCTAGGCACAGCATGGAAACGGCATTGGTCGCGTTGGTGGATGATCTCTGGAGGGCTCGGGACAGGGGTTATTCCTCTGTTCTGGTCCTGTTAGATCTCTCAGCGGCTTTTGATACCATCGACCATGGTATCATGCTGCACCGGCTGGAAGAGTTGGGGGTGGGAGGCACTGTGTTGCGGTGGTTCTCCTCCTTTCTCTCTGACCGGTCGCAGTTTGTGTTGGCAGGGGGGCAGAGGTCGACCTCGAGGCCTCTCATCTGTGGAGTGCCGCAGGGATCGGTCCTCTCGCCCCTTCTGTTCAACATTTATGTGAAGCCGCTGGGCGAGATCATCCGTGGCTTTGGGGTGAGATACCACCAGTACGCTGATGACACCCAGCTGTACATCTCCACCCCAGGCCACCCCAACGATGCCCTTGAAGTGATGTCCCAGTGCCTGGAGGCTGTGCGGATCTGGATGGGGAGGAACAGGCTCAAGCTCAACCCTTCCAAGACTGAGTGGCTGTGGCTCCCGGCATCCCGATATAGTCAGTTGACTCCATCGCTGACTATTGGGGGCGAGTCTTTGGCCCCCACTGAAGGGGCTCGCAATCTGGGAGTCCTCCTGGATAGGCAGCTGTCCTTGGAGGAACATCTGACGGCTGTTACCAGGGGGACCTTTTATCAGGTTCGCCTGATTCGCCAGTTGCGGCCCTTTCTTGATCGGGATTCCTTGTGCACAGTCACTCACGCCCTCGTCACCTCTCGCCTTGACTACTGCAACGCTCTCTACATGGGGCTCCCCTTGAAGGGCACCCGGAGGCTCCAGCTGGTCCAGAATGCAGCAGCGCGGGTAGTGATGGGAGCAACATGGCGCTCCCATGTAACACCGCTCCTGCGCGAGCTGCACTGGCTCCCGGTGGTCTTCCGGGTGCGCTTCAAGGTGTTGGTTATCATCTTTAAAGCGCTCCATGGCATAGGGCCTAGCTATCTCCGAGACCGCCTGCTGCTACCAACGACCTCCCATCGACCTGTGCGCTCCCACAGAGAGGGCCTCCTCAGGGTGCCATCAGCCAAACAATGTAGGCTGGTGGCCCCCAGGGGGAGGGCCTTCTCTGTGGGGGCTCCCACCCTCTGGAATCAGTTGCCCCCGGAGATAAGGAGAATCCATGACCTCAATGCCTTCCGTCGTTCCCTGAAAACCCATCTTTTCCAGCAAGCCGGGTTGGCTTAGAAGAAATTTTTAAATTTTTTAATTAGTTTGTGATTCTTAACTTTCGGCCCAAATTTATATATATATTTAAATGTTTTAATATTTGTATTCTATGTTTTTTATCTTGGCTGTACACCGCCCTGAGTCCTCAGGGAGAAGGGCGGTATATAAATTGGAAATTAAATTAAATTAAATTAAAATATTCTTTTTATTAAAGCACAAATTGTTTATTGACAGAAGTGGTGGTAGCTGAGGCTAACCTGAAAAAGGAATAGTGATGAAAGGCCTATGTACAGACTTATGCCATACATATGATTAATGCAGCCAAAAAAACCCTGATTTGATAGAGTAACATAAATTAATTGGATAAAGCAGCATTTCTTGGGTTTAGTGGGAGCAATGGGGCACTATAAAGTACTGAGGCACTACCATAAAGACAACCTTTCATGAATTATTCTTTGAATAGATACTGTTGCTTTGTTATTTTGCTAAGTTTTATCTCTAAAGGGCCTTGCTTCCCAATGCTGTTTTCTATTCCTCAATATTTTAAAAAAATATGTCTAAAAGTTTCTCTAGTTGTGCTAACAGCTTATTTTCTCTGGGAAGGAATATTTGAGGCAGGGTAATTGTCTTATCCTTACTAACACATATTTTTTTTAAATAAAAAACACAAACATATTGAAATATGCAAACAACAGCATTTTGTTAGATGAAAAGTAAAGAAAACATATGGCTCATTATGAGATAAAAATGAAAGTGAAAAATCCGGGTTAATGCTAAATATTTAGAAGACAAGGGTTATGTAAACACGCATCCTTAGTGACTTTGCAGTTGATGACAAAGTAGTGTAGCAAAGTGGCAGATAGTTTTGTTCTCTTGGGCTCAGGAGCATATAGAGCTGGAATATGCTGGAGAAATAAATAGAAGTTTATGTATTTGTTATTAAATTTTCGTTAAAGACTAAAAGAATAAAAAGAAATTATATAAAACAATTAAAAGTAGGTTAAGAAAAAGAAAATAAAGTGTAAAGAAGAAGCTAAAATGGGGACTTATATTAGTGGTGGCACAGTGGTTAGAGTGCAATATTGCAGGTTGACTGCCAGGAGTTCGATCCTGACCGGTTCAAAGTTGACTCAGCCTTCCAGCCTTCTGATGTTGGTAAAATTAGGACCCAGATTGCTGGGGGAAATATGGTGACACTTGCAAACTGCTCAGAGAGTGCTGTAAAGCACTATGGAACAGTAGATAAGTCTAAATATTATTACTATTGTTATTTATTCAGGTCTATTTCTTATTTACCATCTGTTTTCTGGTTATGCCACTTACACTTCTTAAGTACCCCATTCCCCAATGTATTTAAGTTACTTTTGTATTTCTTCTGACTTGTCCAATTTTCCTTTTCATATGACAAAGTGGGCAGGAACATTGCCTTATACAAGCTCTTTCTATTTCCTTTGAAAAATATTTATTCCTTACAATAGTCCACAGACTATCTAATATCTGTACCAGTTTTGTAGGTCTTAAACATTTACCTTCTGTTTTTTCCAAATTTATTAAGTATTCTACACACTTAAACAAATTTGTCTATTTAATTTTTCAGCATTTATATATACCGTATTTTCCGGCGTATAAGACGACTTTTTAACACATGAAAATCTTCTCAAAAATCAGGGGTCGTCTTATACGCCGGGTGTCGTTCTCCTGTAACCAGGCAGACCAGCCCGAAAGGCTCTGACGAGCCTTAAATGGCTCTGGCGATCCCAGCTCTGACAATCCCAGCTCTGACAATCCCAGCTGAGTTCCCTGCAACTCAGCTGGGATCGCCAGAAACCATGTAAAAGGAAAAAAGTTTCAGGCTATTGCTTAATGCATTGTAAGCCGCCCTGAGTCTCCAGAGAAGGGCGGCATATAAATCAAATTAAATCAAATTAAAAAAAAAAAAACTCAGCTGGGATCGCCAGAACCATGGCTCTGATGGTCCCAGCTCTGACGGTCGATCCCAGCTCTGACGATCCCAGCTGAGCTCCCTGCAACTCAGCTGGGATCGCCAGAGCCATGTAAAAAGAAAAATGTTTTCCCCCTCCAGCTTGCTTACCTCAGCTGCTAGTCGCAACGCTTGCCTTGCTTCGCTTGCCTGAATCTATTCCATCAGCAAGCAACTCCCTGCCTGCAATCAAGCAAGCAGGGAGTTGTGGACTTCAACTCCCAGAATTCCTCAGCCAGCAAAGCAAAGCTGGCTGAGGAATTCTGGGAATTGAAGTCTACAAGTTTTAAAGTTGCCAAGGTTGGAGACCCCTGTTCTATTGGGTAAGTTTTTTTTCCCCCTTTGGGAGCTTTAAAAAAAATAGTCAATTGGGGTTTTTTTAGTTATTCGTTTTTAGACCTAGCCATTTAAAGTTTAGGAAGTTTTAAATTTAGCTTTCATATAAAAATAAAAATAAAATAAAATAAAATAATATTTGTGCAGCTTTCTGAGATTTAGTGTGTTTCTCTAGTGTTTCACTCTAACTACACAAACACACAAAATCTCACAAAGCTGTATGTGGAATTTTGTGTGTGTAAAGTGTGAAAGTTGGTTTTTTGGACTTTTTGTGGCTGTGTGAGGTTCCTGCTTGTTGCAGGGGCCATTTTGGGCCTAGCACAGCTGCTTTTACATTGTGGGTGAGCCAGTTGTGTTGTATGTGTGTAGAGTGTGAAAGTTTTTTTGGGGGCTTTTTGTGGCTGTGTGAGGTTCCTGCTTGTTGCAGGGGCCATTTTGGGACTAGCACAGCTGCTTTTACATTATAGGTGAGCCAGTTGATGTTTTTTAATTTTTATTTGGTGTGCATTGGAAGAGGGGTAGTCTTATATGGCGAGTATAGCCCAAACCCTATATTTTAACAGGAAAAGTTGGGGTCGTCTTATACGCCCAGTCGTCTTATACGCCGGAAAATACGGTAATTTGTTCACTCCATTTTACCATCAAATTTCTTGGTTTTGATACATTAATTTTCAGACTGATTCACTTCATTCCACTGACAGCTAGTGTAGTTAAGGAGCTGAGATTAGGAATTGAAAGATTTAGGTTTTATTTCTTTAAGCATGGAAACTAGTTGGATGTCCTTGCCTTTCCTTCTCAGCCCTAATCAATGTCAGTTCTATAATAAGGAAGCCGAAAAATGAAGCCTCTTATTGCATCATGCACTGATAGGTTCACAGTGTGAAATAAGTAATCACAGTGGATCTCTAACTAAAACAAAGTGGATCTCTAACTAAGCAGAGCAGATGCAAAGAAGGAGAACAATACTCCTTTTAATAATGCGATCTAATCTTCACTGCAAATTGTTCAGGTTTTCAACAATTGACACAATATCTTCCGCATACAAAAATACATTCATATTTCAAATATGGAAACCTCTATTACCAAAAGCATTCCCATTCATTCATTCATTCATTTATATATATCTAGACTTCATTATTTTTACAAATAACTCAAGGCAGCAACCTATCCAGCATATCTTCTTCCTATTTTCCTCACAAAAAGAATCCTATGAGGGCAGTTGGTTGAGAGAGACTGGCTCAGCTGTCTTTCATTTCTTATAAATTTATCCAAAAGTATATTAAAGAATCAACAACATATTATACATTTGTTTTAATTCCTGGTCACTCATATATCATGTAAACCTTCTTAAGGGGTTTTCGTAAACTATTTCCTGCCCCCCCTTTTTTATCTTAACCCATTAGGCATGTATTACACTATGCCTGAAATTCTAATTGTATGCTTTTGTTTTGAGTTCTTGTTACTATGTTCTTAATCTGTATCCTGGTTCTTTATTCTCACTATTTGATGATTCTCTATACTTGTCTCCAGTATCACATTCTCTCTTTTGTTACCCTAGCTTGGCTTACTAAAAGTCACTAGCCTTTACAGAACTTATACTTACAGTGCCTGCTGTTCTTTTTCAGGTAGTTTGTCTGCCAAGCCCAAATTCATGCTGGTTGAAGGGAGGAAGTTGGTGCTGATGAACTTTACTGCCATATGACACCACTGAGTGAGTTTTCCTGCCAGTCTGTTATAGCTGGTCCAACTGATTTCTAATTCTCGAAGTTTTACAGTGCTGGGCTTTCCTTGCAGTCTAATTTGATTTATGTTGTCTGCGTCATTCTTGTCCAACCAATGTTTTGGTTGTTTCCATTTGCCCTGGTTCAGAACTCCTGTAGCTCAACTCAATTTTGATGTCTTCTCAACTTCCGTCTTCCAGTTCTCTCTTTCTCTTACTCTTCTCTCTCCGTGCCATAACTTTATCATCAGTGAGACCTTTTTTAAAAAGATAGCTTGCTGAAAAATATAAGGGTAGAGCTCTACCCTTATACTCTAAACAGAAGAGCTCTACCGGTATATTTTTAGAGTGGAATGTTTTGTGAAATGTCCTTCTTCCAATATGTCCTATTAATATAACCATACAAATTTTTGTGCTATTCTGTAACATAATTCTTTCCATGCTGTTCCAAGCAGATTCTATATCCTCTTTCCTTATATATGCAGTGCTTCCATTCATTCTGCTGGGAGATTAATTTATCTTCTAATATGATTCATACTTTCTCTTGCAGCAGCATTTTCACCTTCACTTAATTTTTTAAAAAAATGTTAATATCCATTTTTCCCCCAATATCCACTCTTGACATTATCATGACATTGTCTTTCTCAGATACAAAATCTCAAGCTAACCTTGCATCCTTCACCAATTCTTTATTTTTTTCCCACAAACATTTTACTTTTAGTTTTACATTCATAACTTTGCACATCTGTGTATATCTTTATACTTAAGCTATAAGCTTACATTTGAAACTAGCAGAATGGAAATTCACCATTCATACTCTTTAATCTAAACAGTTCACTTTTTCTATACTCCTTCATCTTGTTTTCATCCATCCATTTATGTAACCTAGTAGAAGATTTTATGTCCTTTAATTTAGAATGTTGTTGTACAACTTTTTACAAAAATTCCTATCAGGAGTTCTTCCATTATCATAATTAATTAGAGCATAATGTAATCAGCGTATGATCAATTCACAATAACCTTAAATGACAACAATTCAGAAAACATTCCATTCTGATGTACATTTTTATAAGCTCATTCATAACTAAGCCTTACACTTCCCTGATGTATTTAGATCAGCTCCAGAAGACTGGATCACCTTCATTGTTATATTTTTACAGATATACAACATTATTTGGAGATTTTTTTGAACTTTTCTTTCATTTCTGCCTTTTATGATTTATTTCTCGTATAATCCATCTCACAATCTTCTATATGCCAAAGCTGTCACCAGTGGGCTTACAGATATTGATGTCTACTGTCCAATATAGTTTTGGTCAATTGAGGCTTACACATGTTGTTTTTAAGTAAGGTAGAAAAGGTTTAAACTATTTTACCAGCCTTAATTATAACACTGCCATTTGCTATCTTCTTATAAGGAGAGTACCAGTTAGTTTGATATATCTTGGCCATTATAAACTAAGTAGAACCAAAAACTTTATTCCAAGCAAGTTCACGCTATCCTATGCAAATTAGGATTCATAACCAAGAGATTAATGTTGTCTGTATTCCATCAACTAAAATGTGTACTGCTACAAATGTCTTTGATGTCTTTAAAAGCAGAAAGATTGCCACAGGCTACTAATTTCTTCCATCTGTGATAATATATCAGTGACTACCATCATCTTTATGTATGCTGCATCTTGAGTAGAAAAGCCATCTATTTCTAGCTAGGATTTCTGTCCTTTAGACTGTGAAAAGACAAAGGTTTTTTATGTCTACCTTCCAAACATGCCCAAACATTTTTGGATAGTGGGTAGGGAAGAGATAAAACATGTGATGAAGTAATGTTGGAAATTCTATTCCTTATATAATTGTGTGTAAGTCTTGTTACAAGTACGAAGGCTAGAATTTGCACTACAGTAACACAATACATATTTTGTTATTTTGATGTGATCATGTTTAACTGTGGACACCTGTGTGGACATATTGAACTTAACTTCCACAATCACAGCCAGGTGTGCGATGGGGGAAATGGTTTCATACAGCTTTCTTTCTTCAAAAAAATGTCTTCACTGTGGATTTTCTAACTCTTCTCATTCTTTTTCTTCTAGGTACTTTAATGATAACTTCCATAAAATCCCAAGAAACAACTGGAAAATGCAGTAAAAGTGAACAGGTTAAACATTTTACTTAAAGTATGAAATTTGAACTTGATAGGTCATAGTTCTAAATAGCACAAACAGTTTTTACAGACTGAACAGACTCCTTACTGCACATGTTGAAACAGGTAAAGCAATAAAAATGCCAGAAAACATATCAGAATGAGCACATTTTTTGCTAACTAGTTCATTCCAACTGCTTGTCACATATTTCCAGTCACCTAGGGTAGCAGCCCCCAACCTTTTGGGTCCCCTAGGGACCAGTTCTGTGCAGAGAGGTTACTCCGCGGATTGGAGGGTGTGTGGTTTCATGGACTGCATGTTACCATGAATGGGGCTTCACTTGTTTGCATGGCCCAATTTCTGATATGCCAAGGACAGGTCCCGGTCCCTCGACCAGAGGTTGGGGATCCCTGACCCAGGGAATATGAACATTTAAACAGAATTGTTGTTTTTATGTCTTTCATTTTGAAGAAAAGAATTGGTCAAGATTCTGCTGTTTCTTCATATCTATCTTTTAAAAGGAATGTGATGGCTCAGTGGCTAAGATGTTGAGCTTGTCGATCGAAAGGTCGGCAGTTCAGCAGTTGGAATCCCTAGTGACGTGTAACGGGGTGAGCTCCTGTTACTTGTCCCAGCTTCTGCCAACCTAGCAGTTCGAAAGCACGTAAAAAATGCAAGTAGAAAAATAGGGACCACCGTTGGTGGGAAGATAACAGCGTTCCATGCGCCTTTGGCATTTAGTCATGCCGGCCACATGACCTTGGAGATGACTTTGGACAGTGCTGGCTCTTTGGCTTTGAAACGGATATGAACACTACCCCCTAGAGTCAGGAACGACTAGCACATATGTCCGAGGAGACCCTTTACCTTTACCTTATCTTTTAAAAATGTGGTATAGCAATTTTGTAATTTGCAGTGATTTTATAGACTCAACCCATAGCGAGCTGCAGCGCCTAGACAAACTTGGCTAGTCCTCAAAAAGATAAGCAGGATCATGCATGATAATACTTGGATGAAACATCATGTGGAAATTGCAGAGAATGCGGACTAGTCTGGGAAGTTGAAAAAAACAGCCCGGAAGAATCAAAAGCAAGCTAGTTCAATATTGTTGCCCAAAAAATAACATAATCTGTGCCACTATCATGGAATGAACTCAACTTGAGAGAGACTTTACTTATAATGGTCCCATCGGACATTTTCAGTTTGTTACAACCAACCAGCTAGATCATTTATATTAGCAAAGAAGCCTGAATGACTAAACTCTACATGTAAAGATTTTGTTATCTTAAAGAAGCTTAATGAATTCTTTTTCTTGCGGCTGTGTGGCACATTGTATTTGAAGAGAAAAAGTTACTTCAGACAGTGGGAGGTCACATACTGTAGCAGCTCTTGGCAACTTCTCAAACCCAACACAACTTTTCTCAGGATTGTGTAGATCCTTTACATAGATGCTGCATGGTACTAGAAGGGGGTATGGTTAAAAAAAAGTCACAATGGCAACTGTAATGGTCCAAAAGAAACTCCACATTTTTTTCTATGTGTATCCAACACACATACAAAATGGTTGGAGTTTTGATCATACTATTAGGGCCATTTTGATATTTTATATCATATTCTGGGGATGCCCCTATCTCTGTGAGAAGGTTGGAGGGGTGGCTGAATTGTCCTATGTGACTACCTATGTGACTAGAAAGCAGCTTTTTCCTTTCTAAGTACTTCACAGCTCTTTAAATACAATTTTTAAGTTTTAAATGATAATTTTCTGCCAGGTATCTCATCGCTGAGATAGGTAGGCCTGATCCTGCAGTATGGCAATGCCACGATAGTTTAACATTAAAAAGTCAGTTTCCTTTTTGCATTGAAAGACTCTGCAGTTATTGTGTTGAACACATAGGATGACATCATCAATCTAGCAGTGACTCTTATTTACTTTGGCAGAAAAAATACCATGTAACCCCTTCAATCCAGTCTTGGGCATATGGTGATGGATTCTCTGTGGATTCAACATTTCAGCTGAATTCCAATTAGTGTTGTGTGGAAGATTCAGGCTGCAGCAATCAGGCTAGAGAAAATGTATATCAAAATAGTGAACTGGAACATGGATGTGTTTATTCTTCATCAACCCAACATTGCTGATGAAGGACATGAAAAAACAAACAAGCACCACTTTTCTTTTCTGTCAATTAACTTTCTGAGGAGAAGTAAACACAATCAAAGTTACCTCAGCTTGCCAAATAAGCTGAAGTCTCGACAGACTGTTAATATGCATACTGATTCATTATTTATTTTCTCATATGCCATACAGAGGAATTATCTTCATTCGCCTGAAACTTTATGAAAAGAAATGCAAACTAGGGAACAAAAAGAAAAGGGGCAACTTTAATAAAAGCATATTGTGTCAGAATAGAGTTTTGTTTCTAACTTACTAGTGATGGTAGTCATCTGAAAGAAGCCTAATTGGCAGAATAAGCTTCTTTAAGAAGGCACATAATTAACTTACACATTAAATACAAAAATTGCTAATCCACATGAAGATTTAGAAGCAAATGAAATGCTTTATTTTTCAAACACTTTAGAATTGCTCTTTAAAAAACTCTAGTGAACATTAGATTATATATTCAAGGGGGGACATGCTTTCGTAGCCATCTGGTCTCTGGGTGGTATGTTGGAAGCAGCAAGATGAACAAGTAAACATAATTTAATCAGTTGAAGAGAGTAAATATAAACAAATTACATGTTTTAAATAATTTCTCTCCACTATTATTTTAAAAATTACATGAGGGTGATCTTCAAAGACGTTCTGTAGTTTTGCGTTTGTTGGGGATGCCATCTTTGGCTGCTGGAATACAATTTGAGACCACAGATTTTACATTTCTTGTAAGTCTTTTCAATTCCTAGGAGCAACTCAGAGTACTATATTCATATGGCCTCATCATCAATCAAAATTATTTATTTAGGTACCTCCATTTCATACGACGTGCAGATGGCCGGTGGCAAAACTCCTCAGTTATGGATTTTCTTTTTCTTCCCCCTTCCAAGACTAACATTTAGACTAGAAGCATTTGACATTCCATCCCTCTAGCTCTCCAGACATACCATAGCTTACCTTGTTTTTTTAATCTCTAAAAATAGTGATAATGCCCATGTGGGGCCCAAAGGCATTCTAGAATAATAATGCTAGTGCCTGGCCCTTAGACTCCAACTGTTATTAACATGAGAAGGATTCCATATGATAACTGAGGAAAAGAATCTCCTAATGGGATTTGCCTCCAGATTTAGGAACCATTATGTCTGCATAAATTTGGATGAGGACACATTAGCCTTATAGCCTTGCATAAACTTATGCAACTACTTACTCATAGGCCTTCATGTGATCATTACTGCAAATGGATTGGGAGGTGATTACATAGGTATCTGCAGCTGATCATGTGTCAAGCTTCAATTCTGCTGGCATCCAGGCCAATCAATACAGGGGCATTCAGTTGACTGTCTAACACATATGTCATATTTCCAAAACCATTCTTTATTTGTTAGATTTGCATCCCACTTTATTTCAAGGTGAAAAGACTGTGCTTTTAGTTGTTTGTTTCCACTGCAGCAAACCAGTATGAGGTCAGGTTGAATTGAGAGAAAGTCACCGGTCCAAAAATATCCAGTGAGCTCTTATACTGGAAAGATGTCAACACTTCAAGGTAGAGCAGACTAGGAAGCTAGAGTTATGAATGCTAATATTAATTTTATTATAAAATTAGAGTAATGGAATCTTGCAAATTTGAATGTACTTCCTCCCTCCCTCATTTTACTGTATCTTCAAGAGAAGTTCAAGAGAACTCCAACAGAAGTAGAAAAATGGAAATCTGACTTTGCTTCTTCCTCTTTTTTTGCATTACCCTTTGAGTTCTTCCATGATGATAGCAACAATGATACAGTATTGGAGCTAACAGTCCTTGGGAATGTGGTATGATGGTAAAGTTTTCCTTCATTCTGCTAGCTCAGACATGAAAATGTTTTAATAATACTGAACCTTGAGCAATGGTCTTTCCAAGATTTATGAGAGCAACTCCTAAGGTACCTGAAGGTTTTCATCTGTTATAAATGGAACATGGAATACCTTTCTGATTCCATGTACCTATCCTACAAGTAAGAATTAGTTTTGGTCAGCAAATCTACATGGCTTACAGCAGCTTTTTGCCTTTACAACAAGCTCTATAAACATTGTTATTACATTACAATGGAGAGTTATAGCTTTGCATTGATGTGCACTTTCTAGTTTTAAACTGTAATTACATGCTGCCTCTCAGTATTTTTAATGTAGGAGGTATAAAGCTGTGGTAGCAGGTAGAATGCTTCATTAACCATTATCTATCTTGTTGAGACAAAATGCAGGCTAAAGATGTTCTATTTCAAAATTTATTTTGCTTTCCTCAAGCATCATATGTTTAATTATATTCCCCAATGATTAATTTCCATACTTAAAGTAGAAAATGATTATCTTTACTTTGGAACATGCACACATTGCAATGTTTTAACAATAAGGTAAGAGCCAAATCTCACTGCTGGCAAAAAACAACAACACGGACAACAAGAGAATCCCTAATTCCTACTCATCTCCCTCTACCAACATGTTGTCCAGGAATGTTTACAATTAGGATTAATATACAATATTAGAGTTACCTTGTGGTAAGATGGATGGCCAATACACTGTATAGATAGATAGATGATAGATAGATAGATAGATGATAGATAGATAGATAGATAGATAGATAGATAGATGGATGGATGGATGGATAGATAGATAATGAGTGAAAGAACTCTATGTAAAAGATAACTTCATATCTCCCCAAAAATTACCAACAGGGCTTCCTATTTTAGAGGCTGTTACAAGGTTTGCTTCTGGATTTTGCTTGTCCTGCCTGGCTAAAATCAGAGCCTTGGAACTCTACAGAATTGATGGAAGTTCTGTCCAAACGAAAAGCTTTTGGTGCCTCCTCTAGTATCTACAACTACTCCCTTCTTCCTTAGTTTGACACTCCTCAAAGGAGGTTGAGATTGTGACTTACACATTTCTCACCTATCATGATCAGAAGGCAGCCATTTGAGAAGGCTGCCGTACTAAATGAACTACTTTTAGCTCTTGCTTTCATTTCCTCTCCTTCCTTTATTAGCTTTTATTTTCTTGCATTTTAGAATTGTAATCTTTTTGGAAGAGAAACCTGCCCCTCTAATATTTAGTAAAGCATCATGCATGCTGATAACACTAAAATCAATCATTCAGAAATGGTAAAACAGATCAATCTTAAACACACAGCCCTTATCAAGCCTGTCATTGTTCTGTTCACTTTCTTGTTTGAGTTTGCTGATAAAACTAGGCATGATAATCATATGATTCAAGCATATACTACATGGAATAATCCCAAATGAATATATATATTTTGCAGAATAATATCAAAAGCTATGTCCAAAGTATATGTATATATTTCTTTATATGTCTTCATAATACTTTATATCAAGTATGAATGTTTTATATTTCTGGAAAGTTGAAGGAGAATATGCATATGAATGCATGAACTGAAATATGTTTTCACCTTAGCCAGGAATCCACAAAGCTCAATTACAATTTGATTCTCACAGAATTTTGTATACAATACATTGCAATGCAATGCAATACAATACAATACAATACAATACACAATACATTCTTTAATGGGAAAAATGTCTGTATGTTGTAAAACAAATAATAGTATAAATTACCATTGTGTGCTGCTTTTAAAATTCTTTGACTATTATTTTTGAACTTCCTTTTGTAAAGAATACAAGAAAGGTCCTCCTATCTATGGTGGTCAGGTTCACTTCTGGTAAACTTTATTATTTTATTTTATTTTATTTTATTTTATTTTTTTATTTTATTTTATTATTTTATTTTATTTTATTTTATTTTATTTTATTTTATTTTATTTTATTTTATTTTATTTTATTTTATTTTATTTTATTTTATTTTATTTTATTTTATTTTATTTTATTTTATTTTATTTTATTTTATTTTATTTTATTTTATTTTATTTTATTTTATTTTATTTTATTTTATTTTATTTTATTTTATTTTATTTTATTTTATTTTATTTTATTTTATTTTATTTTATTTTATTTTATTTTATTTTATTTTATTTTATTTTATTTTATTTATATACTGCCTATCATCCTTGAGGGTGACTCTGAGTGGCTAAATTTAAACATTCTACCAAGATAATTTGCTTGAGGAAGAAAATCTTTAGCATTATATAGTAATGTCCCTTCCATGTGAAGAGAATTGTAAGAGCATGCAAAGTAAATTGATGTACAAAAATAGTTTGAAACACATGTTCATTCTGTAGCTCTAATCATTTTTTAAAAAAAAATTAGGAAAACTGTAGAAATGTGCAGGAAGTGGGGATGGTGACCCATCCTACCTTTTCATGGTCCAGATTTAGCTTGCTTTTTTCTAACCTCAACCCAATTATATTGAAAGTGATTATCATTTATTCTCCATAAGGTATTTGTTTTCCCCTTAAATCTAGGACCATCCTGTGTTGATAATCCTAGAAATGTGACAAAATGTGTCTCAAATATTTCATCTAGTCATCTTCCTGCCTGAGTTTAATTCATATATCCTGCCATTTTTTCTGCTTACTTCTTACAAATGTTCATGATAGCTTGAAGTCCCATATGGGATTATAACATCACATCAAATTGAAGAGCCTCTCTTAATAAGAAAGTTGCTGTCACTTGCTGGAGATGTATAGTTTGGGTTTGTTGAAACTGCTGTTTCCATGGCTACAGACAGTATGCATGTCTGAGTTTTCTGCAAGATTGAAACAAAACGCAGTCTCCATTTCAAAGATATTTAGATTTATTTTTTTACATGTAAATTTTGAATTCTGAATTAGGACACAGGTGGAATCCTAAAACAATGCTTAGCTTTAAGAACATTTATTTTAAAGCAGGGCTGTGCATTTACTGTCAGTTTCTGCTGTTTCAGAGGATCAAATGAATCCCCCAGAAGAGATCCATATTGCCCCATAAGATCCCTAAAGTCCCAAAGTGGAAAAGGGAGCCAATGCTTTGATCTAACCACTTTAAGGGCGACAGAAGCAATGTTTCCGAGCTGCATGTCACTATAATTTTGCCCCTGTGATTAAAAGTATTGCTTTCAAAGAAGGCTTACATCTTAACAGACTAGACTAGACTAGACTAGACTAGACTAGACTAGACTAGACTAGACTAGACTAGAATAGAATAGAATAGAATAGACTAGGATAGAATAGAATTTTTATTGGCCAAGTGTGATTGCACACACAAGGAATTTGTCTTGGTGCATATGCTCTCAGTGTACATAAAAGAAAGATACGTTCATCAAGAATCATAAGGTACAACAACTTAATAAGTAAGCTCACACAAATGTTAACCAATATGTTAGGCAAAATATTGTTGCTGTTTCTTCTTACATCTTTATATTTGCTTTATTGTATTTGATTTTGCACTGACTATTTATAAATTCCTTCTTAATTCAGCAAACTATTAGTCTTGCTTACAAGCCCATTTCTTATAGATGAAGGGAAAATTTGTGGTGGGGTGGTGGAAAGTTCTTTGAATTATATATTAAAGATTTAGGGGAAATGTATTCCCTCCAACATTTAAAGTTCTATAAACAAAATTAAAAAGTTATATTTTTCAAAAAAAATCTTTTGATTTTTTTTTTTTTGTATCTTTCCAGTGCAGTTTTAAAAAGTGGAGTGATCAGAATGTATTCTGGAAGTTATACTGATAAGACACATAGAAAACACAGAAAAATAAAGGCCATTTTGGTGCTTGCCTAGGATACACACATATTAACAGATGCGGCTTTAAATCTCATTCTAGAAATTGTATAACAGGATGCCATAAAAGAAACATGACCACTGGCAAGGATTTGGTTCTCAACATGCTAATGTCAGTTTTATTTAAATAATATTACTTGAGGTTATGCAAATATACAGCTGAATTTCCAGTGTGCTGAATATATTGAATTTCATGAGTAATTCTTTGTGATGAACAAGTTGTTCCCTCTTGTACTTAGCAATTAGGGAGAGAAATGTAACTGAATATAAATATGTAGCAGGGAAAAGTTCATTGCGAGCTAGTCAAAGGTTTTTTTCTCTCAAACCATTCATCTGTGTTCCCACTGCTATAGACCATTTTTGGACCACCTGCCTATTACTGTTCTTTCCATCTTTCAGCCTCATTCCCAAGTTAGTATGAGTTATCATAATAGTATGATAACTCAGGGATGGCCCTTCTAAACCTCAAATACTAGCATTCTGAGAAGTAGCTTGGATTTGTGTTGTGATGGTAATATGATCTGCTTGGATGAAGAGTTTTGAGTTACCTTGCAGCCTCTTCTATTACTTGCTATATTAGAAGGCTGCAAAGTGCCACAAAGAGTACCACAAAGTGAAGCAATAGAGCTACTTTGCTTTGGAAAACCCCAAACCTTTTGAGTGCTTCACCTGACCTTTAATCAAATCAAAGTGTCCCCTTGAAGTTCTGCACAATGATATCCAGAATGAGGAAGTTAGAAAAAACAAGGCTGGATGCTTTCCAGTCCTGTTGATATAAATGTTTGAAAAGCTCAGTACTTCTGAATTATTGTACAGGTTGTGAAGATTAACATCTTCAAGCCCAACACAAAGATCAAGGTGTGAGTAATTTTCAGATTTGAATGTCTCCAAACTGTCAAGTCATCATGAAGGTTAAAAAAAGGATTTAAGTTAGAGTGGGTAGGCATCTGAGGATAGAGGAGTTGGCTGGAGTAATAGTCTGCATTTCTCTAGGGCAAGGGTGTCAAACCTGCATCAACACATTGTCATCACATGACATATCGTGACTTTTTCTCTCTTCACTAAAATGGGGGTGGGCAGCGCATGACTCATCCAGCCCGCGGGCCATGAGTTTAGGGGGGAAACTCGTCCTCTAGGGGGGAAGTATCAACTACTTTTCAAAGCAGAATTCGTCTTAGTGCTAGCAATAATTCTGCTACTGAAAAAGTCCTACTGAGGGCATTCCTTCATAAAACCAAAGACACTGGATTATTTAGGAGAAACCTGTATATTGAAAGAAAGCTAAATCTACTAAGTCACTTTCTTAGTAACAGCATTTCACCCATGAAAATATCTCCCAAATTCTCTTCTCTTTAGAAAGAGTGGCTTAAATTATGTTTTTCAAACTGAATGAAAATTGGCAGAAAAAAAATGTAACTGGATTTTTCTGCCCTGCATTACTTAAAATATAAACAGAGGTTAGAATACAAAATGAATGTTATAGTGGTCTTTGTTGTAGCGCGGGAATAACGAGAGGCACAAGCAGGCTAGTAACAACAGCTCTTTAATTCAGGGTGAGACTTCAGCAAAAACTCACAGGCAACAGTCCTCTTTATATACTTTCCAGAGGCGACCAAGAACCAATCAGGATTCACTATGCATTTGAATTTCCCGCACAAAATAGATACATACAGAACAGTCTTTGTGTTTCTTTCTGATATTAAAGTTACTGTTTGAACCTATGTCTGATGCTGTCATTTTAAATATACTGGCTTCATTAAAATATCTGTCCCTGTTTCTACCTCCCTTTCTCTCAGAATACAGGATTAAGACTATATTTAAGATTGTGTTATCCACAACAGTATGTTGGCAAGTTTCAGGCATCTTTAAAAATCTGTTTCCCAGATAGGTACTGGTAATAGTACTCAGCCAATATTAGTGGATCATGAGAAGCAAAGCAGTATTGCATCTGAACCTACCTTAGAGGACAGATTATCAGGAAATTCCAAAACTGAAAATTATAGAGGGAAGCCCCAAAGACGCTGGAAAAAGGCAATGGTAACAGAGGAGACCCTGTGGATTTTACCTGTTATTGCTGACTAAAGGGTTAGGGTAAGTGTATAGGCTCATCTCCATTTCAAGTCTAGTGTACTTCCAGTACTTCCTAAATACATTTCCATGGTCATGTGGCCAGCATGATATCATGAAGTACTATTCATTCCTGTTGAAATGATACCTATTTATCTACTCACATTTGCATGCTTTTGAACTGCTAAATTGGCAGGAGCTAGGGTGGGAGCTCACCCCATTGCATGGCGCTTGGGTCTTGAACCTGGGCTGCTGACTTTCTAGCAGTTTAGGAGTTCCAATTGCCAACAATGTCACAAAGTTACTAGAAATTGAGATTGACTCAATGGATGGTTTACATTGAAGGAAAAAAATGTTTATTATTATCTTTCTCAGCCATTATATTTCTCGAACACATCTTTAAAGAGGATTTTCTTTTTGCTCCCTTTTATTTTTACTCTGGTTTTTACCTTGGCATTTTTTTCTCCATATTTATTCTGATTTGTTTCAGGATTTCATATAATTTTTACAATAAATTACCAAGAAGTATTTTTCTAAAATTAATGTATATAGTGGGATGACTTACATATGGTTTCCTTAGTACCCACTATTGAACCACTGGAGTGGATTGTTTCCCTGCTAGCAGGTAGTAGGAGCAGAGTAGAAGGGAGAACTTGGGGATCACAGAGCAAATGTGAATGACTGAACCTTCTTAGTTGCATTAAGTTACCTTGAGCACCATCTGTTTGTGGATAGACAGATGGTACTCAAGGTAACTTAATCTTACCTATAATCTTTTATGAATGTATTCATCTTAACAATTGTTGTTAGTTGCGAAGTCCGACCCATCGCGACCCATGGACAATGTTCCTCCAGGCCTTCCTGTCCTCTACCATCCTCTGGAGTCCATTTAAGCTCATGCCTACTTCTGGATGATTCCATCCAGCCACCTTGTTCTCTATCTTAACAATAAGTTTGTTTAAAAAAAGGTCACAAAGGGCAGAAACAACATCCTGGACTGCAATGATGGTGAATGGAGGTGGGAATTGAACTTGGACTTCTGTTCCGAGCTGTCAAGTTATAGAAAAACAATCTGCCTAAATGAAACCTACTAAACCCAGAGATGGTACCAGGTTGTGTGAAAGGGGGACCAAGAAAGGTCATTTTTGCCTCCAAATCCCAAAACAGGGATTCTGGTTTGATTTATATCAGTGTCCATCCAAGTTAGATTTGTCACTTTAATAACCTTTGGAAAGTGAAGAATGATTTTTATTCTACCCTCCCCTGCAAATGTAATCCACTTAGAAAAAAGCAAATCAATTATTATCATTCATTCCATTTCCCCCTTTTTAGCTCCTTTTCCATGGTCACTCATTATAAATGTACTGATAATCATTTTGGTTTAAATCAATGTATTAATTGCAAACTCTGCTTCATTAGGAACCACTCAGACCATATTGCATTATGTTTTATGAAACTTTAGGGAAAATGCAAGTTGTGGTTGGCAGGAAAAACACACCGGCCATTTTTCATAATGAAGCAGGTATGTGAAGTGCTATCTGGCATGAAGATCTGTCCCAGTTGGCAGGCAACAGATTGCATTATAGCCAAAACAGTGCATGCTTTGAGAAATACTGGATAGAGCCAGAATAAAATCTTTGATTTCATTTATATTTAATTAGAATTAAATGGAATTATATGCTCATTTTCTTGTCTTGGATTTAATCACTTTTCTATTACATTAAATCTTAAAATTTGATAAGAACTTTTGAAGGTGAATACAACCAATACTTTCAAGGTCTACATACAATCCTGCGTACAAGTTATATACTCTATTATAAATAAATGAATACATAGAATAAAAAATTTGAAGGGCCTAACATTTTTTGAGTAGCTGTGTTTGAGATCAAGGTTGTCAGCTGAAGTAGTTTTGATTGTCAAGTAGATCTACTAGAGAAAAAAAAGGCTTCCTAAACCCATAAACTTCAGACAACAGACTAACTTGTACATTGAAATGTTCCTGCTGATAAAGAATTTTATGAATTTTATGAATATGATTCCAATATAATTCTTTAAATATTCTTTTTTCTTATTAAACTTTTCACTCTTTATACCATCCTATGGTATAAAAGAACCATGAATTCAGCTGGATTTCTTTCCAGGTGACTGTGAAGGATGGCAGAGTCAGTCTTCTGTAACTCTCTACGTGATTGCTGTTGCCATTATCAGTGAGCAATAGTAACCTGCCATTATGACTTTTTAATACATTATTACACATGCACATGATTTATAACATCATAGAATAACCAAATGTACTTGAGCCTGGGCTATTGGTTTCATTTTAAAAAAGGGTTAAGAACTAGTCTACCTTTTCACATAAAACATCTGCACTGCCTAGGAATAAACATTATTCAGCCCCTCCCCCTTTTTTTGCCTTGCTGCTATTCAAGTCTCTCAAGAAAGAAAGCCCTGTCCTGCAACTCACATCAGAAATTAGGCTTTATTCCTCCATTTTCTCACTAATGCTTTCCCAAGTCAATAATACATGGATATTATTTCACCCTCACCCTTTCAGTACCTTGGCCTTGTTACAAACTTCCTTCATTTGTACATAAACATTTCCTGGTCTGCCTTCTATTTTTGCCAAGAAGGCTTCTGGCAATATCCAAGGATCATTCCTCCCCAATTTCTAACTCTTTTCTTCACTTTAATTGGCCATTGATGTTTCAGCTTAGCTTATCTGTGAAGTTTCTTCCCTTTTCCCTTTCTCAACACATCCATTGAATGTGTTGTTTAACTCTACCTTCAAAGTCACATTCTGTTCCTGTTGCTGCATCTTTGGGCAATTTCATACTACATCCTCAGCTGCTGAATTCCTGGATTGTTTCTTAGGATAACTTCAGAAATTTTGGCCGAGACTGCAGTGAGTTGCAAGAGTTGGGCTGATGCACAGTCTGGGTTATGGTCACCACAAATGATAGATCATTTCTCTATTGCCCTTGCCTGATAGATCATTTCTCTATTGCCCTTTATTGCCCTTGCCATACATTCAGGAAAAACAATCTGACAGGTTGGATACTTATGCGCTGGTTTTTCCTTTTATTGATTCTTCCTCCCTCTAGTACCATGCCTTTCTTTAGCTTTCCCAGATGCTTGCCCAAATGAATGCTTTCACCCTCTCTTCCCATATTATCTTCCTTTGACATGAAGCAGATACTTCCTCTGTCTAATTTTCCCTTTTTGTAGCATCATTGTTCGGATGCTGTAGGCCACCTCCTCATGGGGGGCAGTGGGATCAGATTCTTGAAAACAGCCAAAACCTGCAGATGCTGTTGAGAAATACACAATTTGATAACTAATTTTTGATCCAAGCAGTGGAGTTCAGGATATTTCATGCAGGAATAATAGCAACAGCACTTAGACTTTTATACCGCTTCATAGTGCTTTTACAGCCCTCTCTAAGCAGTTTACAGAGTCAGCATATTGCTTCCAACAATCTGGGCCCTCATTTTACCAACCTTGGAAGGATGGAAGGCTGAGTCAACCTTGAGCCTGGTGAGATTCAAACTGCCAAACTTCTGGCAGCCGGCAGTCAGCAGAAGTAGCCTGTAGTACTGCATTCTAACCACTGCGCCACCACAGCTCATGAAGTTATCCAGTCTATAGCAATAGTATTTTTTGCACATTTGAGCATACATTTCTCTATCGTAGATTATAAATTTGACAATTTACGTGGAAATTTTAACTTGGAATCTGCAGAACAGATGTGCTTTGGAAGGTTTAGAACTGCCTGTGATGCAGATATGCCAGGAGAGGGCTATTCAGATTTATAATGCAACCTATATTTCTTTGCAAGAATCCTCTAATGTGATTTATAAATGAGCATACAGCATTCTGCAGCCACAATAAAAGATACTGAAAATGGCAGGCTGTTCCTCTGCTGAAATCAATGCACACTGAAGAAGATGACTGCCTCCCCAGAAGCATTCACTATGCTACAAGATCAGACCAAGGACATGTGAATAGAATACCAATGTGGTGTGTAAATACAATCAAATATTCATTGTTAACTGCCTTCATCAGTTCCAGACAACATACAGGGTTTGCACACTAGCCAAAAACAATCAGACAGAATTAAAGTAACATGAAAATTAACATAAGAAACAGCACCTAGAATAATAATTGCAAAGAAAGCCACAGGAGCTATTAATTTTATTTTATTTCTAATACAATTTTCTTTAAGATTCCATCCCAATTGTTCATATTATCTTGCATGACTTTTAGTAGACTAGAGTCATGACAGTAATCACAGCCAACATCCATTATTATTTTTTTATGGAGCTTCTGAGAATTCTTTGTTTCCTTTGGTTACAGTACAGTAGTTAATTAATTAATTACAATATTTATATTTCTCTCCCTTTTTAAAAAAACCACAAAGTGGTGGTATCGTATTTTTGCATAATATTAATAGTCCACAAATTAAAACCTTCGCCTTTAACTTTTTAAAAAGTCACTTTTTTAAAAAAACATTAAGGAAAATGAACAATGAGATTATTATGCGAGTAAAATAGGCAAAAAAACAGACTAGATTTATACTGATTAACATAAGCCAACCATTAGTTTGGATTGGCACTGATTATGCAATTCTATTAACTACTGCTAAAAGTTGGCATACAGCAACAATCTTCAATCTAATCAACTTTTAAATATTTATATTTAAATTTGACATAAAGAAAAAAATGCCATTTTTGGATATGCAAACACAAAGACACAGACACATACTCCATTCTCTGGAAAATGTATAGAGGTATTATTTATTTACTCACTGATTGAAATTTATCTGATTAATCATCTAATATTTGTTTAATTACCAGATAGCTCTGATTTGGGGGGACTGGATAGAAGACTAGGTGGCTCACTGAGCTTGTTGATCAGAAAGGTTGATGGTTCAAATCCCTACCTGTGTGAGCAGGGGGTTGGACTAGATGACCTCCAAGGTCCCTTCCAACTCTATGACTGTTAGTTTGGAATGCTATAAAAAAAACCAATATGATTACAGACCTGGAAGCAATGGCTGAGATTTAAACTTTCCCACTCTAGTGTTCTGAATTTTAAAATCCTTCACAAAGTCTTCCATGAAAGCTAAGGGCTTTTCAGGAACTTCATGAGGTCCAATGAAAAGAATAGGGCTTGTTCTCCCATGACAAAGTGCCAAGGCTACCATTTTGTAAATTAGAGGTTTCAGGAATGTTTTTTTAATGAACAAGATCCACGAGATTCAAATGTTTAAAAAACTCTTTTCAATATCCAAACTTCAATTTTTACCAACCTTTGTTTGCATGATTGGGATGCTGGAGGTGATGGAGCTATAAGAAAATATGCAAACTACCAATTTGGGAATATCTGATTTAGATTCTAGGCCACTAATTGAATCTAAATCAAATCTTAGATTTGAATATAGGCAAATCTAAAAATCTCCAATGGTAGTAAGAAACTTACTAATTAAACAAGAGATCTTTTCATTCATTTGTCTTCAGCATGAAAAATTAGATGCTTTGACCATCTGTCCAAGGCCCACTATGCAAGGATATGAAGAAAGAAAATAAAAAAACCCTCATTCACAAACATTAAAAGGTCAAAAATAGAACAATACACTAAAATGGCAGCGTATCTATGTGACTATTACAGAGAAAAAAAAAACTCTACTATCAGATTAAAATTATATGTAAACAACCAATTATTACAATAGGGATTTGATTCAAAACTATGCCCAAATCATCTAATCAAATACCACCGATCATGGATGTGTGTCTATATTTCCAGTGTGACAATTTATATCAGTAGTGGGTTTCAATTTCGGCTGCTACCGGTTTGCTCATGGGCACGCACGTATGACACTTCTGTGCATGCACAGAAGCTTCTGTGCATGCGCAAAGCCGTCCGTGCGGGTGGGCGGAGCCTCCTGCCACTGCCGCTACCAGTTCACCAGACCTGGAACGAACCAGTAGCAATCCACCACTGATTTATATGCCAAAAAAATTAACTATGTTAAAAGTTATCCATATAATGACTATTTCCACTTCTCCCAACATGATCGGTTAAATGTACCAGGGTTAAATTCAGTGGGTGTCCTTTATTATTGAATGACTGAAAATGCCACTGCATTCTTCTGGGAAGGATCTAATGAGGAAAGTATTTGACTTATGTAGGAGGATCTTTTATAGCACCTGAGGATTATTCAGGATCATGAAAAGGTACATTGATACTGTCCTTTTTCTTCTTATGTTGCTATTGTTTTGAGTCCCGCTGTAAGAAATCCAGATGGATATGTGAAGAGTTTTACCAATGTTACTGGAAGAATATTACAGTTATATTATTTCTTAGTTGGTTAAATATATAGTGCTGTTTAATTTATGGAGCAATAATTGTCATTCTTACTTAACTTGATTGTTTTTACATATTTACAATTAAAGTACCTTGGGCATTGTTTAAACATTTCTTTTACAATCTGGCATCTTGCTCATAAGGTAGAAGAAGACAAAGGATTTCAACTGAGCTGATGCTGTGCAAAGCTGTCTATTGAATTTTTAAAACATGTTAATGGCCTTTGCAAGGAAGAAAGACAAACAAACACATTCGCCTTTCTGCGTGACTAATCTCTATCAATGATGCACCAAGTGAAACTTGAAGCTGGCTCCTGAATAAATTGGCTATGCATTTCTTATGTGACTTTCTTCAGTAAAATATTTTTATATTTCTTAAAGGCATGTGCAGTAATTGGAGAGCCAGCTTTTTTTTTTTTTTTGCAAACTCAAACTAGCCCCAAAATCCAAATAAATCCACTTTTTATGAACGAGGTAGCCTAAACTGGCTGCATAAGAACTTAGAACCTGCATTGTTAGTTTGGATCCTTCTTCCAGTACTGACTCGCAGCCAGTATTTAGAATTAATAAACAAACCATGGAGAACATCAAAAACAGCAACAGCAACAGCAACTAGTGTCATACTTCTATGACATTAGCTACAAGCAGATACAGACCCCTCACATCCTGGACATAAACTGTTTCAACTCCTACCCTCAAAACGACACTATAGAGCACTGCACACCAGAACAACTAGACACAGGTTTTTTCCCAAACTCCATCACTCTGCTAAACAAATAATTCCCTCAACACTGTCAAACTAGTTACTAAGTCTGCATTACTATTAATCTTCTCATTGTTCCTATCAACCATCTCCTCCCACTTATGACTGTATGACTGTAACCTTGTTGCTGGTATCCTTAAGATTTATATTGACTATTTCCCTATGACTATTGTTATGTCCTTATAAGGACATCCGCCCGGATTGGCTGCCAGCCACCCGGGCGGGAAAGTTTGAATCCCTGTCAGGGGGCGGTGCGTCTGCCGGAGCGAATATAAGGAGAGCTCCGGCAGCGCACGTCCAGTCTTGCTACTGTTTCTTGTACTCAATAAAAGTTACTAATGTAACGAGCTGGTCACGTCTTCCTTTTCCTGCGCCGATCTAACACTGGCGACGAAGGACTGAGAGAAGAACGAACCTCGCGGCACCAAGCCAACAAGACAAGACTCCGGCACCGGGAACTACAGTAGGCATTTCCAAAGGCATGGCATCCGCTGAAGTCACTTTGCCATCCCTTGCTCCTTTCCGCCCAGGGAAGGACAAGTGGAAATCCTACGTAGTGAAATTCCGGCAATACCTGAGAGACAACAACATCAGGGATGCCGATGATGACCGGAAGAAGGGCATCTTCCTGGCCAACTGCGGCTCCGAGGTCCTCGACATGGCAATCGATCTCGTAGCACCACGAGACATCGAAGAAGTGCCATGGGCAGATCTGCTGCAGATCCTGGAGGACCACTATGCCCCAACAGGAACACCGGTGGCAAACCGTTTCACTTTCCATCAACGGGACCAGAAGGAAGGTGAGACGATCAAAGAATTCATGGCCGCCCTACGCCAGATCGCAGCCAGCTGTGAGTTCGACCACGTGGACAATGCCATCGCTGACCGCGTGGTCTTCGGCATGAGGGACAGAGGCCTGCAAAAGAAATTCCTGAGCAGGAAGAAGCTCGTGCTCAAGGATGTGGTGGAGGAAGCCACCGCATCCGAAATCTCGGAGAAAGCAGCTGCCGCAGTAAGCAGAGCTAAGGGAATCCACAAGATTCGCTCCACAGAGCAATCATCAACAGAGGATTCCACAGCTGGATCCGAGTCGGAGGGAGAGTCCACCGTCCACAAGGTATCCAGACCCCCAAGGCGGGAAACCGCCCAATGGAACTACAAAGGGGAGCGCTGCGCCAGCTGCAGAGGGGACCATGCCAGAGCAACCTGCAAGTGGAGAGATGCGACTTGCCGACGCTGCAACAGAAGGGGTCACATCGCCGAAGCTTGCAGAGCTGAGGAACCAGCCCCAGAGCCCTCCAGCCACCGTCCCCGCGAGAATCGGAAGGATTACCAGAGGTCATCCAAACGGTCCTCTGGCCCTTCCAGACGCAGAGACGACGAATTTCCCCGGAGCGGAGCGGTCCACCAGACGACCATCGCGCACACGACATCAGACAGTGCCACCAAGTTCCATGTGACCATCCACGTGGAAGGAGCACTCTGCAAAATGGAGGTAGACTCCGGCTCGGTCTACTCCATCATGGACTGGCAGCAGTTGAAGCGCCTGCAACCCAGCATCACCAAGCGAGAGCTGAAGCCACTACTCGTCGACTTCGGGGGAAACCCCATCGGAGTGCTAGGAAGAGCCAACATCCGGGTCACCTACAAGCAGTTCGAAGGCAAGCTCCCCATCACCGTCGTAAGGGACAGCCGACCGAACCTGCTAGGAGTGGAGTGGTTCAAGCCGCTGGGGCTCTCAATCGAAGGCATCAACCAAATTGGCAGGGACGAACTCGACTACCTCATCGAAGAGTTCAAGGAAGTCTTCGATGGTAAGCTGGGGAAATTTGTGGGGAGGCCAATCTCCTTCAATCTGGACAAGGGAATCACCCCAATTAGGCTCAAGCCCCGCCGAGTTCCGTTTGCCCTGCGGCCCAAAGTAGATGAGCAGCTGGATAAGCTGATCGCCCAGGGCGTCCTGGAACCGATCGATCATGCTTCATGGGAGACCCCCATTGTGACCCCACTGAAGCATGATGGGTCTATGCGCATCTGCGCCGACTACCGTTGTACCATCAACAAGGCGTTGGCACAGAGCGCATACCCAGTCCCAGTGGTGCAACACCTGCTGCATTCCCTGGGATCTGGATCAATTTTTGCGAAACTGGACCTGGCCCAGGCTTACCAGCAACTGCCAGTGGACGAAAAAACGGCGGAGGCTCAAACAATTGTCACGCACAGGGGGGCATTCAAATGCAACCGGCTCCAATTTGGAGTCAGCGCTGCCCCCGGCATCTTCCAATCCATGATGGAACGCCTCCTCCAAGGCGTTCCAGGGGTGGTGCCTTACTTCGACGATGTGCTCGTCTCCGGTGACTCAAGAGCTCAACTCCTTGAAAGGCTCAGGCTTGTCCTGCAGCGATTCAAGGCCAAGGGCTTGAGGGTCAGGCGGGACAAGTGCATCATAGGAGTACAGGAAGTCGAGTTCCTGGGCTACCTCATTGATAGCACAGGCATCCACCCCACCAAATCAAAGGTGGAAGCAATCCATGAAGCTCCAAGCCCAAAAAACAAAACGGAGCTTCAGGCATTCCTTGGGTTGCTCAACTTTTATGCAATCTTTCTAAAACAGAAAGCCACAGTTGCTGAGCCACTACACCGCCTGCTGGGGAAATCGGCATCCTGGAAGTGGGGCCAGGAAGAGGAAGCGGCATTCCGAGCCATAAAGGGACTATTGACGTCCAAAAGCATCCTCATCCAATACAGCGAGACGCTCCCCATCAAGCTGACCTGCGACGCGTCGCCATACGGGGTGGGGGCAGTCCTCAGCCACGAGCTGCCCAACGGCACGGAAGCCCCCATCGCCTACTTCTCGAAAACCATGTCCGGCGCAGAGCGGAACTACAGTCAGCTGGACAAAGAAGCCCTGGCCATCGTGGCAGGAGTGAAGCGCTTCCACGAATATCTCTATGGAAGACGCTTCACCATAGTCACCGATCACAAGCCGCTCCTGGGACTCCTCGCAGGCGACCAACCCACCCCGACCTTCATGTCCCCGCGGATGACGAGATGGGCCATCTTCCTGGCCGGCTACTCCTATAGGCTTGTGCACCAGCCAGGCACAGCCATAGGAAACGCCGACGCACTCAGCAGATGCCCATCGAAGAACCCGGTGGAAGACCCAGCCCCCACGCTCCATCTATTCCACATAGATGACGACGCCAGCTGTCCAGTCTCCTCCGCAGATGTGGCCGCGCATACCCAGAGAGACCCCACCCTCCACCAAGTAAGGTCCTGGATCCTCAGGGGGTGGCCAGCGAAACAGACGGAAGAGAGGTTCAGCCCGTTCACCAGGAAACAGACGGAGCTGTCCACCATAAAGGGCTGTCTGCTATGGGGAGACAGGGTGCTGATCCCAAGCACTCTGCAACGGCGGACGCTAGAGACACTGCACAACGGGCACCCAGGCATCGTCCGCATGAAGGCCCTGGCACGGAGTTACGTCTGGTGGCCCTCACTGGACAGAGACATTGAACAATGGGTCTCCAGATGTGACCCGTGCCAAGAAGTCCGCCCAGCACCGCCACAATCCGAAGTCACGAACTGGGAGACCCCCAGCAACCCATGGTCGAGGGTCCACATCGACTTCGCGGGCCCGATGCAAGGGCGGCACCTCCTCATCGTGGTAGATGCCTTCTCCAAGTGGCTCGAGGTGGTACCCATGGCATCTACCACAACAGAAGCGACGATCCGAGCCCTGCGCCGCCTGTTTGCCACACACGGACTACCGGACGTGCTGGTCTCGGACAACGGCCCCCAGCTCACATCCCTGGCCATGGAGTCCTTCCTGGCAGGACTGGGCATCCGCCATGCCCTCTCCGCTCCGTACAGGCCGGCCGGAAACGGACAAGCGGAACGGATGGTCCGGCTCACAAAAGAAGCCCTCACCAAGATGGGCCCGGGAGACTGGCAAGAACGCATCGACAACTTCCTCCTCACCCAGCACATCACGCCGCATGCCACCACCCACAAGAGCCCGGCCGAACTCCTCATGGGCAGAAGGTTGAGGTCACCCTTGGACCGGCTGCACCCCCAATACAGCCCTGAAGTGACCGCAACCGCCAGCCGCCCGCTTCGCGCCTTCAGCAAAGGAAATTCAGTTTTCGCGCTGAATTTCAACGGCTCTCCTAAGTGGCTGAAGGGGAAGATTGCCAGCACAACCGGCCCCAAATCCTACACCATCGAGTTGGAAGATGGACAGGTCGTGAGACGTCACATCGACCAACTCCGGAAAAGGTGGGGGGGAGCACACGAAAACCAGCCTGACGAGGTAGGCCTACAACACCCAGACGAGGTAGGCCTGCAACACCCCGGCGAGGCAGGCCTACAACACCCAGACGAGGTAGGCCTACCACACCCCTGCGAGGCAGAGCAACGCCATCCCGACGAGGTCGGCCCAGCACACTACCAGGCACTGTCACGTCGGCAGTGCAGCGAGGTAGACCGGGGCCAACCGCACGGGGGATGGCAACACCAACCCGACCAGGTGGGCACCCGGCACAGCAGGCCCAGGGACCCCCGACCCAGCCCGCAGGTAGACCGGGACCTGCCCAGAAGGGGAGCACCGCACCCCACCAGTGAAGGCAACCCATGGCAGCCCTACCAGGGAGACCTCAACGCAAGGCGAGTAGACCGGGGACCGTCGCAGATGGGCACACCGCAGCACATGGGCGAGGGTGGCACACGACTCCCCGGCGAGGGGGACCCCCGCCCAACGCAAGAAACAACCCGGCAACAACAACCCAACCCAGACGACCCCAACCACCAACAGGCGGTAGACCAGGGACTAGGGGGAAGGGAAAGCCGACAACAACCCGGCCAGGGAGGCCTGCGCCACCCCGGCAGGGGAGACCTCCACCAGCCCGAGGAGGAAGCCCCACAACGACACACCGACCAGGTCGACCACCACCAACCCGACGGGGAAGGCCAGCGCCAGCCCGGCAGAGGAGACCTGCGCCACCCCTGCAAGATCGGACACCGCTACCCGAGCCAGCACCACCCACAGCGAGCAGACCGGACCCAAGGGCACTGGCCCGAACCACCCTCCGGACCACAGCGAACCGGGCCGCAGCAGAACCGCAGCCACCGGGAGACCAAGGAAGAGCAAGTGTCAGCCGGGGTCTTACCGAGACTCAGACGCTCTTCCCGGGTCGAGACCGAACAGCACCGCCGAGGCGAAAGATCCACAGGCCAGGAGGAAGACCACCAGAACCAGCCATCCGAGGTCTGCGGTCCGGCCGGAGGCGCTGAGGGTGACCCCGCACACTCGCCAGCCGAACCGAGCCCGGTTCCGGGGAAGGAGCCAGGAGCCACAGGAACCCCGTCCGTCCAGGGCGGGGACGAGGAAGAAATGAGACTGCACAGGTCAAGTAGGGTGCCTAGGCGTCCTACGTACCTGCGGGACTACGTCACGCTTATTGACGAACTCTGAACGTTTTTTTTGGACTAGGGGGGAGGAGTGTTATGTCCTTATAAGGACATCCGCCCGGATTGGCTGCCAGCCACCCGGGCGGGAAAGTTTGAATCCCTGTCAGGGGGCGGTGCGTCTGCCGGAGCAAATATAAGGAGAGCTCCGGCAGCGCACGGCCAGTCTTGCTACTGTTTCTTGTACTCAATAAAAGTTACTAATGTAACGAGCTGGTCACGTCTTCCTTTTCCTGCGCCGATCTAACAACTATCATTAAGTGTTGTACCTTATGATTTTTGACGAAAGTATCTTTTCTTTTATGCACCAAGAGCATATGCACCAAGACAAATTTCTTGTGTGTCCAATCACACTTGGCTAATAAAGAATTCTATTCTATTCTATTCTATTCTATTCTATTCTATTCTATTCTATTCTATTCTATTCTATTCTATTCTATTCTATTCTATTCTATTCCATTCCATTCCATTCCATTCCATTCCATTCCATTCCATTCTATATATAAACTGCAAAAAACAGGAGTTAAAAAGAAGTAGTAGTTAAACAATGGGCCATTATACAGACCTACGATTTGGGGTAGGCAGAGCAAATGTTAGGTCTATCTCCAACATGTCATAATATTAGAGCTAGAGAAACCTGGTGGCATGAGTGTCCATACACTTCTAAAACAGCCAAAACTCTACGCATGAAGTCTAGTAATCTACAACCTGGCCCAGTGAAGTCTAACAATCTACAACCTGGCCCAAAGTGGAAAAGAATCCTACATTAGGGGAAAGGCCACCTTCTGTCTCTTTTAAGCCATATACAGCCATATTTTCTTCAGATAATCAAAAGAGCAGATTAGCTTTGCTGGCATTCTGTTCTAGCTATGTTCCTTGCCATGGTTAAAAATTGCCTGTGCTGGTTTTCTATTTTATTTTTATTCTAAATAAAAACTATTGTAGCATTAAGCAGTCATAGTATTCCATGTGGGGCCTGACCAAGGCAAAATAGGGTGGAATACTGTATTTTTCAGAGTATAAAATGTACCAGAGTATAAGACGCACCTTAGTTTTTGGGGAGAAAAATAAGAAAAAAGCTGATTGATGGTTGGATTTGCCTCCTGGAATACCCCCCAATCAGCTGTTCCCAGAGGTGAATTTTAGCAACAGGTTGGTTGGTTGTGAGCTCTGTGCCTTGCTTTTTTTTTCTGCTTCTGAAAATCTGTTTCAGAAAAAAACACTTTTTTTTCTGCCTCTGAAAGCCTCTGAAACAGAGCTTCAGAAAAAAGGCTTTTTTTCTGAACCTCTGTTTGGAGGCTTTTTTCTGAAGCTTCTTTCAGAGGCTTTTTTTCTGAAGGACTATCTGTACTCTCTTCAATCTCCTTTCTTTGGTATTGGTATATAAATTAACCTCTTCCGATCTGTTGGTTATTGTGTCATTCTCCAGATTTGTTAGCATAGTTTGGTTAGAACCTTTACTGATTCTTCTTTTGTTGCTTGCCATATTATTTTAGATAAAAGCCTTTCAGAAGCTTTTTTTCTGGAGCTCCATTTCAGAGGCTTCTTTCAGCCTCTGAAATCTCCGTTTGCAAGGCTGGGCAGGGTTACATTCGGAGTATAAGACGCACCCAGATTTTCACCCTCTTTTTTCGGAGAAAAAGGTGTGTTTTATACCCCGAAAAAAAATGGTAATTGTTTATATAATTATAATTATATAATAATGATGATAATGATAATGATGATAATGATAATGATTATAGGGATGTGGTGGTTCAGTGGCCAAGATGCTGAGCTTGTTGATTGAAAGGTCAACAGTTCAGCAGTTTGAATCCCTAGGGCCATGTAATGGTGGTGAGCTCCCGTTACTTGTCCCAGCTTCTGCCAACCTAGCAGTTCGAAAGCATGTAAAAAATGCAAGTAGAAAAATAGGGACCACTTTTGGTGGGAAGAGAAATGCCTTTGGCATTTAGTCATGCTGGCCACATGACCACGGAGACGTCTTCGGACAGTGTTGGCTCTTCTGCTTTGAAACAGAGATGAGCATCTCTCCCTAGAGTCGGGAACGACTAGCACATATGTGTGAGGGGAACCTTTATCTTTTTAATTGCTTCCCAATACCTGTTCTCTGCCCTTAATATATCCCAAAATGCTATTTTGAGATATATTAAGAGATCCTTATATCTAAGACTGATTAGCAACCTGGCTATCACATTTTCCAAGGTTTTCCAGAACCCGATGATCTAGGAATGGTAGCAGTTTGCTTTAGCCATAATTGTACAAATGTGCTTCTTACCATATATTTTCTAGTGACAGCTGCATGTGGTAGTGATGGTCAAGGAACACTTCCCAAGTATGAACATGGTGTTTCTGTATTAAATTTTATATTTGCTTTAGCAGTAAATCACTGACCTCCAGAGCTTAATGTTACTTCATCTTCTCAGTTGGGATTGGCAGAAGGCACATAAGTGCAACGTGGCTAGATTAGATTATTGCAGACAAAAATGAAGATTCACTTGTGACAGCTAATTGTCTATAACAGATTTCACATACATACTTTTGAGAATTTAAACTCTGGGTTTTTCCCTCACTTTTTCTAAAGTAACTTTTATTTAGTGAAATTCTTGGTGTCTTTGCATGATTGAGATAACCACCAATTTCCACTCTTATGTTCTGAGGAGAGCAACCTCATCCCGCATGTATTTTCAATTTCCAAGTTTAGTTTTTTCCCCTTATCATATTACTTCTATGTTTTCTGGATTTAGTTTCATCTCATTGTCACTTATGTAGCCTAATATTAATGTTACACAATGTTCAAGCCTACTTATTACTTCACTGGAGCTAGATTACCAATAGAAAGCAGTACTTGTTCACCAATCTCCCTTTCTGCAGGCTGTTGTCCTCTAGACTTGTGTGAGGAGTATGTTTTAATTAAATATAATCTTTCCAATACTCTATACTACTTTGCATGAAGATGCAATTTACAAATAACCTGAAGATGATTGTCTGATCCTTAGTGAAACTTACAAAACCTACAGGGAATTCTACACGAATAGAGAGAGCTATACAAATGCTACATGCAGACAGAGTAAAGGTAAAAATCACTAAACTCCTTGCTACTCTTCTGTAGCATCACTAAAAAGAACTAATGGGGTACCATTCTTCCCATCTAATTTATGGTGTTAATTATTCAACAAGGTGAGAAAGCACTCAGTATCAACCAAAATCCAATTGAAATTGGTCCAGACAATCCGTTTTTATTAGCCTTCCCAGGTAAACCATATAGGCAACATGACTAGATAAGCTAAAATCTATTTTATTGTAAGACTAAAATAATTGTAAGGCTACATTAACAAAACAACACCAACTTAATAAGTAAGCCTTGGTTCATTTCATCCAGTTGATGTTCAATGTATCCTCTTCAGAGAGATCTTTTACCACATTTTTAACGACCGTGTTTTCCTGAAAATAAGACCCTGTCTTATATTTTTTTGAACCCCGAAATAAGCACTTGGCCTTATTTTCTGGGGAGGTCTTATTATTTTGGGGTGCATGAAGCAAGATGGGGCTCCTCTTACCATCTTACCTGATTTCCAGCTCTGCATTTAAATATTTTCAGGGAGGGCTTATTTTAGCGCATGTGCTCAAAAGCTCGATTGGACTTACTATCAGGGGATGTCTTATTTTTGGGAAAACAGGGTAGTTCCATTTTTAACTGCTTGCATCCTTGGTCTTCACAACTTGGAGATAACAGTACAGCTCTGTTAAATGAAATATGGCACTTAAGAATGATTGTGATAATACTCAAGCCATTTTTCTATTCCATACATTAACCAACTTATCAATAACATTACTGACAGACAAGATAGAAAATTTCCTATGTGTATTCAGGAAAATATCAGGATCTATCCAACATAGCCACATCTATAGGTTCTAACCATTTTCTTCAAAATGAACAAAGTAGCACTAGGTATGTGTGAGACATGTTGCATGCAGAGAAGGAGTGGGGCTTGTATCATATAACTCCAATGCTTCTTTCATTGGTTAGACCCTTTGTCTCCCCTGCAGATGTTGCTGACCAAACATTGAGATCACACTGTTTTAACCTGTCCTTCATACCTACAGGAGTTTATAGTTTCTTCCAGTTGAAAACTAATTAAAGAGAAAGCTCTCCACAACAATGCAATTAAGTTTGTAATTTTTGTAGGATCCAATCTGGGTCAATCACCGGGACCAGAGGTTTGGTCTTCTGGAGCCCATCCTCAGGAATGTCTTTTTTAGCAGAATGTGTGCTTTGAGCTATTCTATGCATAGTATATATGTGGTGCCTGGTTGTGCCTGTGACTTGTATATTTGCCTCCATTTGTAGTTCCTGATCACCATTCCCAACCAAAATGAGTATCAAATTCAATGACTGTGTTGCTGCATTGTAAGGTAAAGGTAAAGGTTCCTCTCGCACATATGTGCTAGTCATTCCCAATTCTAGGAGGTGGTGCTCATCTCTGTTTCAAAGCCAAAGAGCCAGCACTGTCTGAAGACGTCTCCGTGGTCATGTGGCTGGCATGACTAAATGCCAGAGGCGCACGGAATGCTATTACCTTCCCACCAAAGGTGGTCCTATTTTTCTACTTGCATTTTTTACGTGCTGCATTTTCGAACTGCTAGATTGGCAGAAGCTGGGACAAGTAACAGGAGCTCACCCCGTTACGCAGCACTAGGGATTTGAATCGCTGAACTTTTGATTGACAAGGTCAGCAATTGGAACACTTTCATGATGGCAGACAGTATATCAACCCAGGTATAACAATAAACATGCAAAATTTACAGACGGTCAGATGGAGCTTTTGCTTGAGATGGAATTTCAGTAGCCTGTGGCACTCAAGCCCTAAGTGCTACATCACAGAAAATCTAGCAGACAAAGCTTGGAGAGATTAACTTCCTCCTTTTTTCCTAATCGTGGTTCCATAATGCATGTGAAATCAATGTTTTCAACCAGGAACAAATCCTGGATAATAGATGGTTTACAGCAACTAGCCTGATATTAACAAACAGGACCTTTGTATTGTAAAGACCATATTTACTGTTACTTGATATCCTTGGTCAGGCTACAAACTGAAAGAAGGAAGAGCAACTAACAGCCTATCTTGCTTTTCTTCGAATGTCCAGATTACAGCTTTCCACAAAGAGCAATAGATGCAAATTTAGAAACATATTTTATTTTGTCATCATGGGGGAGGACATGTTTTGTATACTTGCAAAGTTTTTTTCTAATCCAAGATTCCACTCTCCCTTTGATATTCTGGAGCTTGCAGATAACAGCACAAACTGAGCTGATTACAAAAACAAAACAAAACAACCCCCCCCCCCAAAACAAACAGTGACCGCAATCCAATCCTTCTATTTCACCAGAGGACCACAATATATACCAACAACACTGAAGCTATTTTCAGCTAACACTTATGCACAATTACTTTTTGGTGCTCAGTTAGGAACTTATTCTTCCTTTACCCCTCTTGAAAGCTTCAACCCAAATTCTAAGGCTTTACATTAGATAGTCCCCTGCATTCCTAAAAGAGTATTAGGTGAGAAATTAGGACTGTCTATGATCAATAAAGGTCCACAGACTAGATACAGGCCTGTCTCAAACTGGCGGCTTGTGGGCCAACTACGTCACATGCAGGCCACATCCACCCCGGCTCTGCAAAGGCAAAAAATGTCACGATATGTCACGCTCTGCCTCGTGACGCAATCGAGTTTGACACCCATGGACTAGAATCACAACAAACCGGCTGAAATCTTTCCCACAGATTTGAGCTCTTTTCTTATGGAGAATAATTATAAAGCAACATAGGTTAAGTCTATTTCACAAAAACTCCAACATCGAGCCTCTCCAAGGAGGAGTTCCTACTGATGACCTGTGCATGTGTACTCAGTGCATTTAAATCATGTATTAAAAACCAGGAAGTCCAATGTAACCTGTCTGCTCTATCCAAGAATATTTTCTTGAGTAAGTTATTTATTATATAATTGTTTATAGATTTTGGAGGGCATTAACTCTAGTACATTGTAATGCGCTTTCTACAGCAATTCTGAAGGACTGATACAAAAAAGTCCTATATGAGCTGAGATTGTGTCCTGCAGACAAGTGGCAATTGAAACCATAGCTCATGTCCTGTTATGTTGTACACTCTATAAGGATTCATGGACTCATTTTATAACTCCCAATCTGGTAAAATATATCTGGAGAATTCTGTTATGTTTTATTTCTGTTATGATCTGTTACTATCAGATCAGTTAGATATAGTCTCCATGAACATATCTATGTTCTGTTATATTATCTATAAAATTAAGCAGACTTTGGCCACTCCATCAATGGTCTTGCCACTAACTATTATGTCTTGTTCTGTTCTGTTACATTTTATTTTAATTCTTTAATTTTTAAATCAGGTCTGTGACCATAATAAAATATTTATCGAGCTGATTAATTTCAGGCTATTTGCTGCTCCAGAGGAACATCTGCAAATATTTTTTTTTTAAAAAAAACTTTTCTTTTTGAGTTAAGAGAAGGTGTTTCCTATTGACCAGATTTCCTATCTTGTCACACTTCCCTGCTTTTTGGCATTCTTAGCTCATTTCTGAAATGGAGGCACCATTATACCTTACTACCGGTACCATTCCTACCAAGGTTATGCTTAATCATCTCTGTAAAAATAAGCAAAGCAAGGATACTAGGAGGAAGGATGCATTAGAGCTGGGGGTCTCCAACCTTGGCAACTTTAAGACTTGTGGACTTCAACTCCCAGAGTTCCGCAGCCAGCAAAGTTGGCTGAGGAATTCTGGTAGTTGAAGTCCACAAGTCTTAAAGTTGCCAAGGTTGGAGATCCCTGCATTAGAGCACCAGGTTTTGCATTTCCTCATTTGGGCCTCAGGAACAAGCTTTGCTCTAATGGAATTTTCTCAGCAGGACCAGAACATTCTTGAGCAAATACCAATGTGATTGTGAGGATTTAGAATGGGAATGGGGAATGGTGGAGCAGGAAAAATGGCATTTGTGTGAAAACATGGTCTCGATTTGTGAATTATGAATGGAAACTGCCTTTTGTTCCTTCCCTTTCTTCTTCATTTTTAAATCAGGCTAGGAAACCTTCTCAGCCCTAACAATTTCAGGTGAGTTTTTGAATTGTTTACCCCATATCACAGACCCCAGAGAAAAGGGTACAAATTTATGCTTTGTTTCAAGATGCACTCCAAATCAATAATTGTTGCAAAGCAGCAAGAATCAGTTTAATAAGGAACACACAGCAAGTGACCTGAAATTGGGTTTCCTCTTCCTAGAGAGAAACAGAGTTGGTCAGTGAGGACACAGATGTCTCATCGTGTATATTGTGCAAACCTGTTGCTAAGGGATTCTCTTGGTGCTCTAAAAATGATTTAATTGGCCTTGGCCTAAAAATGTTGACATACTTTTACATAAAACAAATACAAACGCAAACAGAAAAATCTCTGTAACAATGGACATTTTTATGGATCACATCACAGTTATCATTTAACAATAACTACTTTGGTTTTTTTCTGGTGAGACCCATATAATGGAATAAATTGTCTCTAGAGTAATGTAATTCTTACTATATTTTCTGAGTCTTTTTTTTTTATCCTTTGAAGCTTTCTACTTTTTATGTTTGAATTAAAATGTCCAAACAAACAAATAGGTATTTTCTTGAATGAAATATAAGTCAGAAATTAATTTCTACATACAGTATTAGATAGTAAAGATTTCCCAAGTGTAGCAATAGATCATGGCTAGGCACTCTTATCTGTAAAACTGAAAGCAAAGAAAATCAATGACATGTAGGTACAAATTTATACTGAACCATAAAATTCACCAATTGAATGTTGAGCCAATTACTATTTTCAGCCTCATCTGCATCAGGTGTCCTTGCATGCAAATTTATCAGAAAAAAAAAGGATTCCTGGATCTCAGATATAGATTTCTTTAAGGTTCGCTTTAACTGTTCAATTCATGGACCAATATTACTTTTTGTTTTTAAAGAAATGGATTGCTGGACTTTGCTGCCTTCCTGTTGTGGCCCACCAGCGGCCTGCGTGGATTGTTGCTGATCCCGACGACGAGGAGGCTGGTATGGTGCTGCGCCAGCAGCTTGTGCAGCCGGTGCTCAAGTCGGACAGTGAGGAGGCTGAAGAAGATGTGGTGCCAGAGGCAGGGATTCAGTCAGGATCTTCAGAACCTCCAGAGGCTCCTTTAAGTGAAGAGGATGAAGAGGAGGGGCCTCTTCTCAATGCACGGGCACGCAGAGCTGCCAAAAGGCAGGAGTGGTACCTCAAGAAGAGGTCTCTTCGAGAGTAAGCTAATTGGGGCTAATTGGCCACTCCCTTAGCCTAATTAAGAAAGAACACAGTTTGCAACAAGCTGCAGGAAACAACTTTAGTTCGCTAATCATCGCATGGGGATTTCTCTGCAACCTTGCTTCTGGGCTTTCTGCCAACTCCAGTAAGACTCTGACTGTCTTATCTGTGGAATTCTGACAGGCTGTTAAGAACACCTATTAACAGCCAGCATTTGCTAAAACTGTGTTATTTGATTAAACTAAGTTTTGTTCAGAGTTTGTGTGTGCTGTGTTCTTTGGGATCTGTAGCTGGGGCAGAACACTTCTTGATAATATCAGTTAGAATCATCTAAATAGCTGATGAAATAGTGGCAGGTAGAAAATAACTCATGGCTTCTAAATAACTTCATAAACAGAAAATATTCTTCTGATTGTTATTTATTTATCTGTTAAATTGATTTGCCACCTATCTCACCATGGGGCTACTCTAGGAATTCTACAACAATAGAAAGGAAAAAATGAAAAGAGTATAAACAGGACAGAAATAAAATAGCAGAACAATAAAATAAACAATTAATAGCATTGTTTTGGGCTATGTTTCAATACATTACAAAATGCATATAGATTTCAATGAAAATTATTTATGCAATAAGATAAAGCAGGATAGGAATCCTTTTCCTACCGTTTAATTGATCTTTTTATTAACTGTGATTACAAGCATATCAATTTACTACCTGAGGACTATACAAACCAACTCTTTTTAATGCATTCCATGCATTCACTAATGCAGTTATTTGGACATGGTGCTTTGCATCGCAACACGTGAGTGGGAGGATAGCAATAGCAATAGCACTTAGACTTATATACCGCTTCACAGTGCTTTACAGCCCTCTCTAAGCAGTTTACAGAGTCAGGATATTGCCCCCAACAATCTGGATCCTCTTTTTACTGACCTCAGAAGGATGGAAGGCTGAGTCAACCTTGAGCCTGGTGAAATTCGAACTGCCAAATTGCAGGCAGCTGGCAGCAGCAGAAGTAACCTGCAGTACTGCATTCTAACCACTGCACCACCGTGGCTCAGGATAATACTTGTATGCTCATAATATCATTTTATGAAGGAAAGTTAATCAGCTTCTCCTAAGTAAACCCATATTTCTTAAAAAACAATGAAACAATTTAAATAAGTTAGCATATATGATCTTGAGCACAGTCTTAAAATACTTTCAACAGATAATATAATAAATAGAACTATATTTTCTCCAACTTAGGTCCTCTGTAATTTGGTATATGAATTCCACCAGCTCAGGCTGCCTAGCCAGTGGTCAAGAATAATGGAATTGTGTAACAGCATCTCAAGAGTCACAGGGCAAAGGTAAATTAGAACACAGGATAGCTTACTCCAACATGTCTCTTTCTGACATTAATTTAAGGGCATATTTTTCTTGCAGTTTGAATGTACCTTGTCCACTTTCTCTTACATTATCAATATTGTTTATGATTTTTAATTAACATTCCTGCTCAATTTCATTTCAGTTTCTCTTTATTATGTCTGTTCAAATAATTCTTATATTCCAAAATTTTATAGTCAGTTGCTTTATTATTTATCTTATTGCACAAAGAAAATGATGTTTTTACATTCCTTCACATGAAGGAATTTCTATTTAAATCTGATAATTGATTACAAAATAAATTAATGGCTTAAAATTCATTATTTTAAAAGTTATGCATCTGCAGTGCTATAATTTCCTATTTCTTGTGATGATTATAAAATTTTTAAAGCAATCCTTCACTAACAATTATAACAGTCCAATTCCAAGAGATTGGAATGCCATAGGTAGTAAGTACCATAATTGGAATATAAATGGATTTGAGTTTGCTATATATGAATATTAAAGAATACAATACTGCATTGGTCTAATACTGCAGGCAATTTATGATATACTGTTTTAAAATCAATTGGAACTCTGGGGAAATTGAAATATTTTTAATTACAGTTTACTACAAGGAAGTGTTTCTACGTTTCCCAATATTCTATATGCCACCTCTGGTTTTGGAAAACAAGATGGAAGTTTCTGTAATAAAGGTCAAAACTGTTTGGAAATATACCAATCTCAAGCAATTGTCATTTACATGACAAAAAGCAAACAAGAAATCCATGATTGGTGTCATCTATAGTCCTTTTGTGTCTTGGAAGATACTCAAGACCAAAAAGAAAAGAAATATAAGCTAAGTTTTAAGTGAAGTTGCATCTGGTTACTTCATTTAGTAGATTTGGGGAACCTAATTGTTATCATTAACCATTCACCAATCCTGGAATCCTGTAGAAAGCACAAATTGAATTTTATCAAAATGCACATTTCCATGCCTTCTGTTTGTTGTGAAAAGAAAAGGCAAAACTTGTTTTTGTTAATAATTTCTTCCTCCATTGTTTATTTCATCTATACAAAGCCATCAAAGCTCAGGTTTAATCTTATGCAAACTTTCAATGGAGTAAATCTCATTTAATGGAATGACAATTTTTTTCCTGAATAAACATGTAAAGGGTTGTGCTGTCAGAGGATTCTTTCATATTTATATGTACCTGACTGACCTCAGCATGGTTTCTGAAGATTAACTACAATGCGGTATTAAAAAAAACCCTCTGAATGCTGTTTGATTGTAGAAGTATTTCATTGCATGGTTAAAGCAATCAGCAAAGTGGCAAAGGGATGTAAGAAGCAAAATGAAAGGAAATTGATGAAACGAGCACTTAGAGTGAAAAATACTTTTTTCCTCTAATAATTGTTCCATTAAAAAAAAGATCTTCATTAAAGAAGACTAAACCTTGTTTCACAAGCTACATCTTTTTTCTACTAATTTTTTAAAATGATTTTCTTAGTTCTTAAAAAATGTCTCTTCATTTACTAAACTTTTTAAAATGTATTTATTACAGTGAATAATCAGAGAGTTTAAATGCTCTTGTACGCTTTCCAGCTAATTGCTGGAAACTTTCTTTCAAGGTAGAGGAAATGGGAATAAACAAGGAGGGTAAGGGAGGAAGTGAGAGCTTTCATAGCTCTTGGCTTCTACAGGATTGTGGAGGAGTAAAGAAAGAATTGTGCTCCATGGGGGCTGTCAATGATATATTCTTTTGTTATAGTAGAAGATGTCACGAGCTCACCATCTTTGTTCTTTTCTGGCCATGGAAAGGATGAAGGTAACCAAAATCGCTTGGTTGAATCTTTCAATAAGGGAGAGATTGTTTAGGATTTGGGTTTATTGGATACAAGGATTGCCTTGTGCCCAACTGAAATCCACTAAGTTGTAAATGAAGTTCATGATATCTAAAGGTAAAGTTTCCCCTCGCACATATGTGCTAGTCGTTCCCGACTCTAGGGGGCGGTGCTCATCTCCTGCTTCAAAGCCTGTCCAAAGATGTCTCCATGGTCATGTGGCATGACTAAACCCCAAAGGTACATGAAATGCTGTTACCTTCCCACCAAAGGTGGTCCCTATTTTTCTACTTGCATTTTTTACATGCTTTCGAACTGCTAAGTTGGCAGAAGCTGGGACAAGTAACAGGAGTTCACCCCATTATGCGGCACTAGGGATTCGAACCGCCGACCTTTCGATTGACAAGTTCAGCGTTTTAGCCACTGAGCCACCGCGTCCCTAGATATGTGTTATGGTATCTAGCTTTACTCAAATCTGGGACATATTTTCCTGGGCCATAGCATTGGAATAGGTCATTGGCCCTAAAGTAGGCCATCAGGTCGGTAGAAAAATAAAAATGGATTTCATGTGAATCACAGTAGAATTAGTATGATAACTTCTCATTTATTTTAATTTTTCCCTTGTAGCATAGTCAAAAGTATAATTTGGTAACAGACTTGGGAAGTCTCTGGGGGAGGGGTAAACCTATTGCTTGCAGAGGATTTAAGCCTCGTTATTAAGAACTGAGTTTGATTTTATTCACTAAGAGTTCCTTGTCATATAAAACTGAGCTTCTGAAGGTAGCAACATTTAGAATAGAATAGAGTAGAGTAGAGTAGTTTTTAACTTTGATTTTCACTTTTAACTTGTGAATTTTAACTTTGTTTTAATTTTATTTTTTATTGTGCTTTTAGTAATTCTTTATATTGTTTTAGTATGTTATTTGTAAGCTATGCAGAGTCACTTAGATAAGATAGCCAGGGTAGAAATTTGCTAAAAAAACATTTAGGTATCAATTATAGTGAGAATGGCTGCACCATTGGAAATTCTGAAGAGCAAGGTTAGGGTCAGATCATCCTGAAGAATGTATATTGATATAGTTGGCCAGGTTGTCCTCAAAAATTTGATAGCAGATACAGTAATGAATCAATACTCTTAAAGATAGGTATATGAACACATACTTTATATTAATAAATAGTGAGTTATAGTAAAAACTAAATAACTACTACTGAGAAGTGTTTACTAAATTCTTTCCAAGACCTGAATGAAACCAATATAGTTTATATATGCCCAGAAAGGCTTGAGGAATGGCATTTTTTAATAAATACTGCACTCATGACTATGCTTCATTTTTAGGCCAAATAATTTCCTATTCTACTTGAAGTTCCAGCCTACTGTGAAATGAAGCATTTGATATTATCCAATTTAGTTATGTATCATATAAAAAAGCAATAAACTAAAATTTTGTAACAGTATTTTTCAAAGAAAAAAGCAATATACCATGATATATAAATAAATGTCTCATAGTAATGCACATTTAATGCACCAAGCACTATAATTTGAGAACACCTCTTTTGGGGATGGGATGGGTTAGAATAGAATAGAATAGAATAGAATAGAATAGAATAGAATAGAATAGAATAGAACAGAATAGAATGCTTGTGAACATAATTATATGAAAATTGTATGAGTATTCAGTCTAAACTATTGCTCTGTTTCTAACTGTCCTTTAACTTTACAGATTTGAATTGTGTTTTATATAGTAAGACTGTGCTTTCATTAATTGACTATATTTATAATCCCCCTTTTCTTCAGGAGTTCAGTACTTTTTACATGGAAATCTATTTTCATTTTGTACCTATAACAACTTTGCAAGGTTATTAAGAAACTAAATTACTCAGTAAATTTCATGACTATTGAAGAAGGGAAAAATCCTTTCCAAAATTAACAATGATATCAAAACTCCCAAGTGCTAGCTATTTGTTTTAATAGAAAGGTTGATTTTCTGCAGCTCAACAAAAACTAAAAAAAGGAAAAAGAAAAATAGACTGAAATTAGGTCATTGCTTCATAGAATGATATCAGCTGTCTTAATTATTCAACACAAAGTAACTGCAGTGCAGTTTTGAATAAAATATTTTGGCAAGTAATTATCAGTTCTTAGAAACAGACCAACCCGCTGCCTTTGAGTAGTGGTGAGATAACCTATTAATAAGCAGTAAACACAATCTAAGTTGAAATAAGACTGAAATAAGACAAATTCATTATTGTGTGTGTGTGTGTGTGTGTGTATGTGTGTTGTCTTTCCTTGCAAACATGCCCCAGAAAAAAAAAATGAGAAAAGAAGACCCAAGAAAATCTGATTTAACTAATTCAAAGAGCAAAGAAGAATGTCTGCTTTGCATTTAAATCTACAAGGGATAGTTTTTTGCACAGTTGTCACTACACCATTGTAATATTGCCATGCAGGGAAATAATGTCAAGGCAGTGATGATGCTGCGCAAGAAAAGCTTGTGAGTTCGGTCCCTGTAGATTATTCCTCTAATTGCAGAAAGCAATTATTGCATGTTAGCATTAGAAAACATCATTGGAAGAGGTGGCATCATTATATCAAAGGGAAGGTACCATCTGACAGAACACTGAGAATTCAGCTCAGCAAATTTTTGTTACTGCACAGAATTTAACTGGGCTTTATTCACTAGCCCAGCTTTGCTGTGTTTCTGAAGTGCAGAGGCAGCAATGCGATGCTTCTGTGGATGCCATGCCCTGAGGTATACAGACAATATTGAAAAAGTTTGCAGCCAAAAGAAAGGAGGTTTTGTTGTCACAGATCGGTAAAAATAGAAATGGATCCAAAGAGATACATCTGTGAGTAGAAATCCCTTTTTTCATAAATGGAAATACCGTTCTGAATTTAATAGAATATCTCTACTAAAAGGCAATTGAAATCCGTAACATAGGGTGAGATGCAATACCTTGCACCTAAATTGATATCTTGCATAATTTATTGTAGAATTCCATGTTCAAGATTATGCACAAGACCAAATGGTGGTGGATCTTCACAACATGCAACAGCTGAACATAACTTCAAAACTGGTAATTGTGTGGTGTTTTCCATCAGTTGTGAAGGTAGAAACCTGTTTAAGGTACCTGTTTAAAACTATGTGGCCTGCACAAATCTAGAATCTTTTCATCATTACAGATCATCTAATTTTTATGTCAGCAGATATCTCTGTATATTGACAGGGCTAACCCAAGCAACATTTCAAGATCTATCCTGTCTCAAATATTATCTTTTGAATACTGCTAGCATCAGAATTTCTTAGCCTACCTTATCACTATATACATCATATATAATTTAACTCTGGTCAAATAAGTTCACTTTATATTCCTTCTGCTTACTTTTTAAAAGCTTCATCTTTAACCCTGTCAAGTAATGTCCCAGAAGCTGATTTCTTTTCATTTCCCTTTTGTCTCCTTTCAGGAATAGTAGTTTAACATGTCTGTTTTATAAATCCAGGCTAAGAAAACTTTACAAATCACATCTGATTTATTATTTAATGATTAAGCATCAGTTAATAACAAATGTAAATCCATTGTAGCATCCTTTTCCATATCACTCTTGAAACCTGGCATTTTTTAAAAAATCTTTCTAGTCCACGTAACCCCTTAACTATGGGGCTGTGGTGGGTGGGTGGGTGGCGAGGGTGCAGAACCGGTTCGGTGACGTCATATCGTCACTGCTACCAGCTCGGGAGAACCGGGCCGAACCGGGAGGAACCCACCACTGCCTATGACTATCATTAACTGTTGTACCTTATTATTCTTGACGAATGTATCTTGTCTTTTTATGTACACTGAGATCATATGCACCAAAGACAAATTCTTTGTGTGTCCAATTCCACTTGGCCAATAAAGAATTTTATTCTATTCTATTCTATTCTATTCTATTCTATTCTATTCTATTCTATTCTATTCTATTCTATTCTATTCTATTCTATTCTAAAAATTTACAAGGCTAAAAAATTGAGTTGAGGGGGGGGGCTCCAGGCACCAGCCACCCCAGGGTTCCACAACACTTTTAGAACTCCATGCTACTGTTACTATAGTCATATCAGGAGCCCTGAAGCACTTTTGCATTGAAAGGATTAGGCAGTGACATCACCGTTGCCTAGGGGACACCCAGTTGGGGGCTCCTTTCATGTCCCCAATAAGCTGCCTACTGAAGTGGTACCCCATCTATCTATTCATAGTCACCTTCTTTTGAGGTGGGTAGGCAGAGCTAGAGCGAGTGATGGGACCTCTCCTCATCCCACAATAACATCCTAACCATGTGAACCAACGTGCTCCATGCTAATTGACAAAGTCTTAAGACTCTTCTGGAGTCTTATGGAAAACCAGAAGAGTGGATGTTCATCTCACCATTATTTTTTTTTGAAAAAAAATATTTTTATTTTTCATCAACATATTTAAATGTACAGTCTTTTATCCATCCTTATACATTGTTCGTTCATCTTATTCTTTAATTTCTGTTAGCTAATTAATGAATTGTTTGGGCCGGCTCTTTTACCATTTCCTTCCTTTGTTTTACTACAACCTTTCCTTTTTCTCTTCCCTTCTTTCTCCTCTTTTCTTTCTACTTTCCTCATTCTTCCTCTCCTTTCCTTTTCTACTTCCTCTCCTCTTTCCCCTCTCCTCTCTTCTTCCTCCCCCTTATCCTCTCTCCTACTCTTCTTTTCCCTTCCTTCTTCCTCTCCTTTTCCCATTCCTCTTTTCTTTTCTTCTCACCTCCCAATTCCCCTACTTTTCCCTCTCTACTCCTCCCCCTTTTCCCATTCCCTTCTTGCATCCTTTTTTAATTCAATCTAAGATGGTATTCAAGCAGCCCCGATTTCTATTTACATATATCTTCATTTCAAATTTCTTTTTTACTTTACAATTATTCCTCTTCTAATATTCCTGTACATCGATTATTAATCAATCCATGTATTATTTGAGTATAACTTTTGTGCCATCATCTTCAAAGTTTATCATAATTTCTTAACATATATATTTATATTTCCTTTTTTTATTCAATTTTAACATACTACAACATATTCATCTCAAAGTTCTTGTCTTTACCATGTGTTAAGTTGGGTGAATGAAGACGTAGCAAGCCAGAGTAGTCAGTGACAACAGCTCTTTATTGTATAGTGAGAATCCAGCAACTAACCCTGGGAGCCAGCTCCCTTTATATACCTTACAGCTGTGGTAAGGCAATCAGCTGAAGGTCAGTTAATTCGAACTTCCTGCCAAACAAACCTATTTACATAACACTCCTCCCCTCCCAGAAGTCACTTAGGGTGTTGTTTGCATACAAAGTCTCTCAGGTGACTAGGGCATGTGCGAGTCCTAGTTGACCTGTGCAGTTCAGTCGGAGGGGCGGCGTTGAGCAGGTCAGAGGGACTTTCTGTTTCTCCCTGCTCCGCCAATGAGGCCTCCGGGACTCCCTTGTGGGTGGCGACTTCTCCGGCGGCCTGGACTACCTCGATGGGGCAGCGCTGGATACCAGAATCCTCAGCTAAGTCTTCAGCTCTATCCGGGCTTGTAGTTTGTGTTTCTGCTTGGTAGTCATGGTCAGGGATTGGGTCATCGAATCTGTCGTCGGTGTCTGCGGTTACTCGTTTTCTCAGTTGGTCAATGTGTCTGCGCCAAACTCTCCCGTCCCCCATATCTACCCTGTATGATTTGGGCCCCGTGATTTCTGTGATGTTCCCTGCCTCCCAGAGTGGGCCCTGTCCGTAGTTCCTGGCATGTACCAGTGTTCCTATGGTGAACTCTCTAAGCTTCCTCTCCCCCCCCCTTGAAAACTTCTGGGGAGTAATTGGGATTAAGCCTGTCTAGTATTCCTCGGAGTTTCCGCCCCATTAATAGCTCTGCCGGGCTTCGGCCTGTGGCTGTGCAGGGTGTGGAGTGCTGTGCTATTAGGAATTTGTCTACCCTTTCCTGCCAATGTCCGGGGCTTAATCATGAAAGGGCCTCCTTTGCTGACCTCACAAATCTCTCAGCCTGACCATTGCTAGCCAGATGAAACGGGGCCGAAAGGACATGTCTGATCCCTAGTTCCGCTAAGTACCCCTCGAATTGTGTCGTGGTGAATTGTGGCCCGTTATCTGACACTAGGATGTCCGGTAACCCATGGGTGGCGAATAACTGTCTTAGCTCCCTGATGGTTGCATCGGTGGTCGTGGCCTTCATTAGCTTGATCTCCAACCATTTGGAGAATGCATCTACAACGACCATGAAGGTCTGTCCATGAAATGGGCCAGCAAAGTCAATGTGTATCCTGGACCAGGGTCCCTGGGGTCTTTCTCACTCCCTCACGGGTGCCGTTGGTGGATCTGAACTGGACTCTTGGCAGGGCTGGCATCTCCCCACCCACTCGGTAATGTCTGTATCCATGCTGGGCCACCAGACGTAGCTCCTGGCTAGCCCCTTCATTCTTACAATCCCAGGTTGCCCCTCATGCAACAATGTTAAAACTTTTTCCCGTAGGCACAAGGGAATAACAACCCGATCGCCCCATAGTAAACAACCCCCTTGCATTGTTAATTCGTCCCGTTTTCCTGCGAACTGTTTAAACTCCCCGCTCCTAATCCTTTCCGGCCACCCCCTCATGACCCAACTTGCGACTGTCCGGATCACGTGGTCTTTGGTTGAAGCTCTTGCAACCTTTGCTGATGTGATGGGCCCCGCGTCCAATACGTCTATCAGCAAGATGGGGATGCCGGGTGTGGGGTCTTCTAGGTTGTCGGGTAGTGGGCATCGGCTGAGTGCGTCCTCGTTGCCCATGTCCGCCCCTGGTCGATGTACCAGGCGATAGGAGTATGCTGCGAGGAAGATGGCCCAGCGTGTCATCCTGGGTGATAGTGCTGCCGATGTTGGTCGATCTCCCGTGAGGAGACCTAGGAGCGGTCAGTGGTCGGTGATCAATTCAAAGTCTCTCCCGAACAAGTACTCGTGGAATTATTTTACTCCCGAGACGGCGGCAAGGGCTTTCTTGTCGAGCTGACTATAATTTTTCTTAGCGCTTGACAGAGTTCGGGAGTAGTAGCCGATGGGCGCCTCTAGGCCATTTGGGAGTCTATGGCTCAGGACGGCTCCCACTCCGAACGGGGACGCGTCACATACTAGAACAAGGGGAAGCGTTGCGTTGTACTGGATTAGAAAACTCTCAGCTGATAGCAGTTTTTTAATGCCGGCGAATGCCCTGTCTTCGGTCTTCCCCCATTTCCAAATGGCCTTTTTAGCTAACAGTCTATGTAAGGGTTCAGCCACTGTCGCCTTGTCTTTAAGGAAAATGGCGTAAAAGTTTAATAGTCCCAGAAAAGCTTGTAATTCCTCTTTATCCTTGGGGATGGGGGCTTCTTGGATTGCTCTAATCTTGCTCTCGGTGGGGTGTATGCCGGTGCCATCTACCTTGTATCCTAGGAATTCGACTGAGGGGACTGCGATCATGCATTTGTTTCTTTTTACTCTGAGTCCCGCGTCCCTGAATTTCCTCAGGACCTCCCTCAGCCTTTCCCCTAGCTGTTGCTCATTGTCGGCGGTAATGAGCACGTCATCAAAATAGGGCACCACCCCGGGGATTCCCTGTAGTAGCCGCTCCATGGTGCTTTGGAACAGTCCGGGGGCTATGCTTACTCCAAATTGCAGGCGGGTGCACTTGAAGGCCCCTCTGTGGGTTACGATAGTCTGTGCCTCTGCAGTAGCGCCATCTACCGGCAGTTGCTGGTATGCCTGCGCAAGATCGAGTTTTGCGAAGATCTTGCCGGGACCCAGGGAATGCAATAAATGGTGAACGATGGGCACGGGATAGGCGCTCTGCTGCAGATTAATTATTAATTGTGCATTTATAATCAGCGCATATGCGCACTGATCCGTCCGGCTTTACTGGAGTTACAATTGGGGTCTCCCATTTGGCGTGGTCGACTGGGACGAGCACCCCTTGTTTGATTAGTTTGTCCAGTTCAATGTCAATTTTGGGCTTCAGGGCGAACGGTACCTGCCTAGGCTTTAAACGAATGGGTGCAATATTGGGGTTGAGGTTAAATGAGATCGGGGTCTCCACATACTTGCCAAGCCGCTTGTCGAACACGTCCTGGAACTCCTGCAGCAGATTGTCTTTCAGGGTGCTTCGAACGTTCCTTACTCTGGTGAATCCCATGCCCAGGGCTCTAAACCAGTCCATGCCCAAGAGGCTTGGGAGGTTGTCGCTGACAATGGTGAGGGGTAGCTTCTCGGTAAACTCCCCATACTGTACTTGGAACTCGCCTCTTCCTTCGACTGGTATGCGGTTCCCTTGGTAGTCCTTCAGTCTGCGTCGCTGTGGCTGGAGCTGTCGCTTGTGTATGCTGGGGATGGCTTTCTTCAGGTTCTCTCATGACATGATGGATATTGGCGATCCCGTGTCGATCTCCATCTGGCACTCCCGTCCCTCGATTTCGACCGTGGTATAGGTCTTTTCTCCAGGCGAGGTGCAGGTCTGTGCGATGCGTATGGTGTAGGCCCCAGCGTCTTCAAATTTCACGCCCTTCCATCTGCCGCCATCTTTATTGGGCCTCCAGTGTGGCGTTGGTTCGGATTGGAAGATTTGGCCACATGGTTTGTAGCTCTGGTGTGCCTTGGACCTGTAGACCCGAGCAATGTGGCCCCTTTTCTCGCAGGAACGGCAAATTGCGTCCCTGAACTTACAGTTTTGTTGTGAGTGGGGCTCTCCGCAGCTGGCACATCCATCTCTGGGCTCCCTCCGGGCTGTGCGGGACTCCTCGGTGCGGTAGACCTCCTCTTCAGACTCCCCCTCACTCATGGTGCTTTCGGCCTCTCGGTGCACAGGCGCCGTCTTCTGCGTTGTTCTGGTTTGGTGGGAGCTCTTTAGTTTTTCTGCAGCCTTTACAGACGATTCCTGAGCTCTTGCCTCGTCCAGGGCGATGTGTAGGGTCAGGTTTGACCTCACGAGCAGTCTTCTCTGGAGTCGGCTGTCTCTCACTCCGCAAATTAGTTGCTCTAGGAGCATTTCATCCAGGTCTTGGTACTCACACTGGGTTGCGGCCTTATGCAGGGCAGTGATGTACTCGCTGATCGATTCGCCCTCCTGCTGGAGCCGTTGCCGGAAATCATACCGCTGGACGTATTTTGATGGCGTTGGTGCATAGTGATCTTTCAGCAGGGTCTGTAGCGTCGACCAGGAAATGTTATGGACTGAATTTGGCTCCGACAATGCTTCGGCTGTGTCGAAGACCCGTGGTCCGCAGTGGCTCAGGAACAGGGCTTTCTTTCGAACGTCCGGTAGCCCTTGCATGTCGTTTGCCACCATGAAGCACTCGAACCGGGACATGTAGGATCCCCACTTCTCCTCCTTGGGGTCGAAAGGCGCTGGCGGGTGTAGGCACACATCATTTTGGGATTCTCCTGTGTTCCGCTCGCTCGCCTGGCTGGATTCAGGATGCGGTCTCCGGTCCCCTCTCTGAACGTGGCTTCAGCTCTTTTCTCTCGAGTGTGGCTTCAGCTCTTCTCTGCTTCTGGCCTCAAAATCTCATCCTTGTCACCAATGTTAAGTTGGGTGAATGAGGACGCAGCAAGCCAGAGTAGTCAGTGACAACAGCTCTTTATTGTATAGTGAGAATCCAGCAACTAACCCTGGGAGCCAGCTCCCTTTATATACCTTACAGCTGTGGTGGTCAGCCAATTGGCTGAAGGTCAGTTAATTCGAACTTCCCGCCAAACAAACCTATTTACATAACACCATGTTTATTGTTTATACTCACTTTCTATCCATTGATAAAATTTCCCCCAAATGTTGTAATACTCTGATTCTGTTTTCTTTTTAATTGCCAATGTCAACCTATTCATTTCTGCACATTCCAATATTTTCTTAATTATCTCTCCCTTTGTAAGGGTTTTTTTCTGTTTTCCACTTTTGTGCAAATATCATTCTTGCTGCCATTATAACATGTATTATCAAATATATATGTTCTTTACTATACTTCTCTGAAAAAATACCCAACAGGAACAGTTTTGTTTTTAAATCAATATGTTGCTGTATCATTTTCTCTAACCATATTTTAATTCTTGCCCAGTATTTTCTCACTTCCACATATGATAATATGATATCGGTATCTGATGGCATTTCTAACATTTAGCTGATTTATCTTTAAACATTTTTGCCAATCTCTCTGGTGGCATGTGCCACCTATAGAACATTTTATACAAGTTCTCTTTATATGCTGTCGCCATTGTTAATTTATAATTTCTTTCCCATAGTTGTTGCCATTTATCTAGCTCAATCGTATAGCCAAAATTTTTTGCCCATGCTATCATTGTTCCTTTAACTTGTTCTTCTTCCAATTTCACTTCCAGTAAATAACTATACAATCTTCTAATCATTTTTTTCCTCACAGTTCCTGTGAGTATCTCATCCAATATTGTCATTTCCAAATAAAAACCATATAATTTTGCATCTTTTTCATATCTTGATTGTATTTGCAGCTGGGTATACCACTCCATTTCAATCCCTTGTTCCTCTAATTCTTGTTTCATTTTCAATTCCTCTGTTGCTGATAAGATATTATATCTTATAATATTTCTCATATTCATAAGATTTGGATGTACAAATGCTTCCATTGTTGAAAGCTATATTGGTATTTTCAAATAATGTTTTTCTCTAATTCTTTCCCATACTAATAATAATGCATTCCTCACATAATGTCTTTGAAAATAACTATGCATCTTATTCTTCCCAAAAGCGTGCCAACCCAGTTGTAAATTGTGTCCCTCCAAAGTTAATAGTCTTATATTTCTCAACACAATCCATTCTTTTATCCAAGATAATGCTGCTGCTTGATAATATAGTTCCCAATTTGGTAATCCAAAACCCCCTCTTAATCTTCCATCCTGTAACATTTTCATGCTAATTCTCACTTTTTTCCCCTGCCATATAAATTTCAATATCATTTTATTCAAATTTTCAAAATATTTCTTTTCCATTTTTATTGGTATTGTCTGAAATAAGAACAGCAACCTAGGTAATATATTCATCTTAATTACTGCTATTCTTCCCATTAATGATAGTTGCAATTTTCCCAAATCTGTTTCGATCTGATTTTTCAATTTGTAATAATTATTTTTAATCATTTTTAATAAACAGACTTTTAGTTAGCAATCAGTAGGTAATCCTAGAAAATTTAGGTATGATCCTAGCTGGTTAATTGCACGATGCTAATTGAGAAGTCTTTTGAATCTGCAAATCTATTGGTTTAGATCATCATACCACAGTGAGGTATTATGGGATTATGGCAGTAGTTGGTTTCAATTTAGTTTGCCCTGGTTCGCTTGTGCACGCATGCACTCGTACAATGATTCTGCGCATGCACAGAAGTGTCCAGGCCAGTGGGCAGAGCCTCCCGCCACTACCGCTACCGGTTCGCCCGATCTGGGGCAATCTAGTAGCAACCCACCACTGGATTATGGTGAGGTGCATACTCCATGGACATGACTCACAAAGTAATTGTTTTATAATCCTTCAACCTTTCTCTCTATTTCTTTCCCCACCCCTTGAATTTCATAGTTTAGATACCAACAAGGAAGGGTTACATATTGATGAGGATTGTGTCTAGCAGGTATATTCTAGCAGGACTGCTAAGATTAAAAAGAAATAAATAATCATCTAATTGGGATAGTACTGGAAATTTGTTATCTGACAGGTCAAGAGAGTAAAATAGGAAAAGAGTAAAATAGCTAGCTTGTCTAAGCAGCCTCTCTTTCAGGTGTTATCTAAATATGTAGGTAAAACACAGGATAACCTTCTGGTTTGGGTCTGATGCAGCTCTCTTCCCTTATTGTTTCTGCCAATAAGTATTTTGGGGATATTCTGCTTCTATACCAAGAAAAAGCAGCATAATACTCATGGGAACCAATAGATCTGGAGACCCCTTACTTGGTGCCATCCAGACCCTCTATCTTGCTTTCCTTCCAACATTCTTCTAAACAAAAAAAGGGAAGCTGGCATGGTTCAAAGCAAATGGCAACGGTAGTTCTGTCTTTCTCTACAGGAAGGTTCCTAGGTATCACTAAGTCCCAATAAGCATTCACCAAAATAATAATGATGAATGGCTACAGCCAAGTCCAATTGTTAGAGCAAGGTAGTGTTAGAACAAGACAGCTGTTTTGCTTTCTGATAAATAGCAATACCAAAGGAATTAGACTTTTCATCAGGTTTGCCTGATTCGCCAGTTGCGTCCCTTTCTAGATCGGGACTCTCTACACACGGTCACTCATGCCCTCGTCACCTCTCGTCTGGACTATTGTAACGCTCTCTACATGGGGCTCCCCTTGAGGTACACTCGGAGGCTCCAACTGGCGCAGAGTGCGGCCGCGCGGGTGGTTATGGGAGCAACGTGGAGCTCCCATATAACACCTCTCCTGCGCGAGCTACACTGGCTCCCGGTGGTCTTCCGAGTGCGCTTCAAGGTTTTGGTTACCACCTTTAAAGCGCTCCATGGCTTAGGACCTGGTTATCTACGGGACCGCCTACTACCACCAATAGCCTCCCACCGGCCAGTACGCTCCCATAGAGAGGGGCTCCTCCGGGTGCCGTTGGCCAAACAATGTCGACTGGCGGCCCCTAGGGGGAGAGCCTTCTCTGTGGGGGCACCTACGATCTGGAACGAGCTCCCCCTGGAGATACGGAGGATCCCGGATCTGCGCACCTTCCGCCGTGCGCTTAAAACGTTTTTATTCCATCAAGCTGGCCTGGCCTAAATCTTCTCCTTTTTAAAATTTTTAAATTTTAAATTTAAATTTTAAACACGAATTTGAATCTGTCTAATTATGGGATATTTTTAAAATTTAGCCAAACTGTTTAATCTGTTTTAACCTATTTTAAATTTTGTATTTTCTGTGTTTTTATCTTTTGGCTGTTCACCGCCCTGAGTCCTTCGGGAGAAGGGCGGTATAGAAATCTAATAAAACTAAACTAAAACTAAACTTATATACTACTTCACAGTGCTTTACAGCCCTCTCTAAGCGGTTTACAGAGTCAGCATATTGCCCCCAACAATCTGGGCCCTCATTTTACCCACCTCGGAAAGATGGAAGACTAAGTCAACCTTGAACCAGCAAGAATCTAACTGCCAAACTTCTGGCAGCCAGCAGTCAGCAGAAATAGCCTGCAGTACTGCATTCTAACCACTGTGCCACCACGGTTCATATTAGGATTTTATGATTGGACTCATCTACATGATGCGTATCTTGGCATAAGCAATCCTATTTCCAAGCAGCCATTTAATGAAAACAGTCATGATATCCTCATGATATCCTCTTAGAATTCCAAATGTATCCCAAGTATATCCCTTTCCCTTTCTAAAGGAACCTCTATGCAAACTTCTGACAACCTTACTTTGCATGGCTTTGTCTCCTTGGTTCTCTGCAAAGCCGTCAGAAGCTGCATTGGATAAATTAATGAAGAATAACACCTCAGGTCTTCCATGGCCATTTCCTAACTACTTTATAATATGACACAGCTTTGCACTGTCCCTGCTCTTGATTTTCTATAGAATGAAATATGTTACCTGTTTGCCTACACTGCATTTTTTTTCCCCTGCTGGACAATTGAATAGAAGGAAAAAAAAAAGAGATAGAACCTTTTGTTTTTAAGCTGTTCAAAAAACATGCCTTTAATACCTCTTTCCATTATTTCAAGTGCCTGCTATCCGTTATTCATTAAAATGCTGGGTCAGTTAAATGATGAATCAAGCACCGGATAGTTTTATCCGTCACTGGGGTCATAACAAAACTGTGACTGCTAGCTATTATTAACAATAATGGATTTCCCACATTTATGCTGACCACAGAATACATGAAAAAATAAATGGGAACAGGTACTGGGTCTAAAATTTGATAGAGTTAAGTTTGCATTACTAGCCTCAAGAAAAAGCATCTTTATCTTTGCTCTAGGATAGCACCTTTCATTTTTTGCTAACGCTTTGTCAGGTGTTCATAACTAAATGTTTAGTTCATTTTTCGTCTCTAAAGAACAAACAGCTTCCCTGTTCATTTTTCAAAGGTGAGAAATGACCTATTAATTGTATCAGGACATGGCTAGACAAAATGATGTGATTCTCACCTGTGATGAAGGCAATTCCACCTTTTTGCAGAAAGTAGCTGGCAGGTAAATACAATGGATCACTGTAAGGTCAAAAAGTTGCTGGACTAAATATAATATTTTAGCTTAAGAAAATGGCTTTGCCCTCGTATATCTGCCGAAAGCTGTCAAATTCCAATAAGCTGTTGTCAGCTTTAATATATCTTACAGACATCTTCAAGATAATAGATTTTGATAGATAAAAATTAAGAGAAAACTGATTAGCTGAAAGCAAGAATAACATCTTGAACAGAAACTCCTGTCCTATAAGTAGTGTTCGGTTTTCTGCAAATTCATTACATAGGCAGTTTTCTTCAACTTCCACCTTGGAAGAATATATCTTTAAATTTATTATCCAATTCCCCTTTTGACTCAGTTTCCAACCATTTTAAGTTGTATATAGTAATGTCAAAATAGTGGGCTGAACTGTCCTGAGAAGATACTGAAAAAAAATCACTTTGATAATGTCTGCCTTGCCAGGAAGTTAGACATCTTGGATTCTCTTCTTCTGTTCATGGACTGGTTCCCAGGTGGTTCATAATGTAACATTAGTGTGTCATTTGTGTTAGGTAGCAGAGTCAATAAAATGGTGGCGTTCATAACCAGCCATCCTACTGTAGAGAGTCCAGGGCTGGGTAGGTTTGTTGAGGCCTAAGAAAGTCAGTTGCAAATACTGCCATGTTTCTTTTTGTTCATGCAGAAAACTTTTAGAAAGGGGGTGAGAACCTGTAGTCTTCTAAATTCTGCTGTAATAAAGCTCATTGTATTTCTCACTAGTTAGCTTTTTGGCTAGGGCTACTGTGACATGTAACTCAACAGCATCTGGAGGCCCACAAGTTTCACATCCCTGTCTTAGAAACAGGTTACGTGATTCTAGCATAGTGTTTGGTGCCGCAAGGCTCAAATCTGGATTTTTTTTTCATGGTTGAAAACAGTGCTCTGCTCTTCACATTTATCTTGCATTCACTAGCTAAACAGAATAGTTAGATAATAGAATAAATCTACAATACCGGTAGAATTGCAAATACATCATGCAAGGATAGAAATAACATGAACAGGGATCCTCCAGGTTTTAAGATTCAGAAAACCTATTTTAAGCCATTGCTTCTGGACCTTGGCACCTTTAAGATATGTGGATTTCAACTCTCAGAATTCTGGGAATTGAAGTCTACACATGTTATAGCTGCCAAGGTTGAGAAACATTATTTTAAGCTAAAGAAAATTGTCTGCACTCCATTAGAGTGACTGTAGCTTTCTCCATAGACTTCTACCTAGATCAGTGATGGCTAACCGTTTCTGGACTGAGTGGCCAAAGCACGCACATGCATGCATGAATGCACACATGTGTGCCCAAACTCCCAAAATGCAACGCACATGCACCCCTCCCCCCATGCATGCATGTGTGGCCCCTGCGCATGTGCTCACTGCCCCCATATATGCACATGTGGCCCCCCACATGCACACCGCCCCCCACATGCACGGCAAAGACCCGACAACCAGCTGGCCGGCGGGAGGCATGCACACATGCACGGCGGAGCTAAACTGGGGCGACAGGTCACGTGCCCACAGAGAGGATACTGTGTGCTATGGTTCACCTCATTGTTTCTTTTCATTTTGTGCCAGATAATTGTTATCTATCCTATTAAGAACTGAATCATGCTACAAATCACATGTTGTTTTCTCTCAGGTATACCAGACACTGCTCTTCAGGCTTCTCAATAATTGCTTAATATTGCAAGATCTCCTGTCTGCTTTAGATATGTTTACTTTTCCAATCACTTTTCACTCTAGCACCAGATTTTTCATCAACAAAATGTATTCCTTCTGTTATATATCACTGGTATTATCTTTGTGGAATGATTCATATAAAAGTGACCCACAGAGACTGATTGTGATGACTGTAGAATACAGTCTCCTAAACACATAAATACAGTATGTCTTAATTCCAGTCACTGGAAAGCTAAAGTGGAACAGCACTATTGTTCTCTAGTTGTGCTTGTGAACTTCCCAAATCTGAGACACTAAATGAATCTAAACGAATCTTTGGCTATAGGAATCCACACAATGATGAAAAGAAATGACAACATGTTTTTGAACTTGTGTCCTGATGGCAGAGACCAAAGCATAAACCATGAGATTTTTGTGTTGTGACATACAACACACATTTCATCATTCCCCTCCCTTTCACTCCCATGCCAGAAGACATCGGTGTTTAAGCTGACCCATCAGAGCTCTTTTCATGAACTTAACCTGGTACCAACCATTTTGTGATCTTGAAACTATTGAAATTATGTTCTGCAGATTATATCTGATATGACCTAGCGATGCAGCAAAAGAATCCTGGCTAACTAACCGAAGTTTCAGAACATTAAAAGATGCAGCTCCCTTAATGAGTCAAAAAGAGATACTTTGTGCACATCCTCACACATTATAAATAATATTTTGAAGGATTTGTATATTCCCACTAGATTCTGAACTTTGTTATATTGCACCAGAATCCATCATTTACTGTATCCTTAATAAACAAAGTTATACAAAAGTATCTGAGGCAGTAACTTTTAAAACACACTCTGCAGCTACATTATCAGCAGCTTGAGATTCCCCAAACAGCAGACTTTCTCTCTGCCAGTCAATATTTTATTCGTTGAACCAAAGGTCATTACAAAAAAGAAAATTTAACTCTGCAAAATGAAATCCAAGTGATATTGAGCACGAAACTTCCAAATGTATAAAACAAATTAGCATATAGATCAAACCCTTCACATTATTCTTGCAATGTGAGTCTTACATTCTGAAAACAATGAAATCAAGAAAGTTGATACATGCTCTGAAAACAAATGTGTATGGAGAGAGAAAATAGATGCACCTGTTAGTCACATCACATACGATTTTTCATCCAACATTTTGCATATTCCTTCACATTTTCTGTTCCAAAATAAAACATTTAGATGTACTCAACAATAAACTATAAAATATTTATATTTGTGTATTCAGAAATGTATGGCTTATTTTGGTTATGGCAACCACCAATGCAATATACAATATAATTAAGACAAACATAATAATGCAATAAAACAGAATAAACAAGAATACTGTAAACACAAAGAGAACTACGTATAAATTAATAACAATGCCTTGAACTGCATTTGGAAATAGATTTGCTCAGATACCATAAGATTATTAAGCAGCAGATCTTCGTCATATCTTGACTGCCATAATATGTACTTTCTGAAGAGCATTGGTATTTCTGAAGAGCATTAAAAAGTAAGTAAAAGCTTTATTAATTGCACAAGTACGCGCTTCCTTATTTATCATATTTGATAAGTTTCCAGGAAAAGATATCATCGAGGCATAAAGTACGGTGACAATTTTTTATGTATCATATAAACAGATGTTTGGAGAACTTGGGCAGTGAACCTCTAGCAGCAGTTCTCATGATCAAAAAAGGATATTTATATTCTGCAGAAGCACTAGGCCCTCTTGGAGAAGTCCTGTTCCCCTTCCTTTGAGTTGAGGGAAAACAGCAGTTGGGTAAAGGGTGTGATGAACCTATCTAGGGCTCAGGACATAATACTAAGATTTTGGCAGACCAATCCTTTGCTGCCTCTTTATATCGAACCCTGTAGTCAACAGATACACAAACTTCAAGTCCATGTGTATGTCAAGATAATCACACCAAGGATAAAAAAAGGTTGATAAAATTGTGGTAAGTACTTTTTAGGGAAAGTGGTTGACCTGGGAATCATATCTGGTAGCTCCCTAGAAGTCCAGTTCCTATAGTTCTGCATTCATGTGGAAGCAAGAAGTTTTGCCTAGAAACAATCATGTACTGAAGGAACTGTACAGACTTTCTGAAAAACTTGACCTTTGGGTGGTTCTGAAAATTCTTTGCTAATAATACTGAAACTTATTAACTTGGAACTTGGAATGGACTTTAACTATACTATTGTAGTGAGTTGCCTCAGCCTGTAGAATTCCAGGGGTCTCAAAATTTCTTCAAGCTCTCTGGGTCTCCATACCCAGAGTCTATCTTTGGCTTTGGGATTAAGGTTGAGTAGTTCCTGCTACCATCATTTATCATTTTTCCCTGGCATTCTTCACCTGAGAAAGATAGCACACCAACTTCCACAATTCCTGGAGGAAACGGATTATCTAGACCCATACCAATCGGGTTTCAGGCGCGGACACAGCACAGAAACGGCATTGGTCGCCCTGGTGAATGATCTCTGGCGGGTCCGGGATGGAAGTTATTCCTCCAGCCTGGTGCTACTTGACCTCTCAGCGGCCTTCGATACCATCGACCATGGCATCCTACTGCAACGACTCAGGGAGTTGGGGGGGGGGAGGCACTGTTCTACAGTGGTTCTCCTCCTACCTCTTGGGCCATACACAGTTTGTTTGGACAGGGGTAGGAGATCCTCCCCGAGGCACCTCACTTGTGGGGTGCCACAGGGGTCAGTTCTCTCGCCCCTGCTCTTTAACATCTACATGAAGCCACTGGGTGAGATTATTCTCAGTTTCGGGGTGAGATATCATCAGTATGCTGATGATACCCAACTTTACATCTCCACCCCAGACCAACCCAGGGATGCCCTTTCCGTGATGTCTAAGTGCCCGGAAGCAGTGCGGGTCTGGATGGGTAGAAACAGGCTCAGACTCAACCCCTCCAAGACTGAGTGGCTGTGGATGCTGGCTTCTAATGATCTAGTGACCCCATCACTTCGGATGGGAGAGAAGTTACTTACTCCCTCTGAAATGGTTCGCAACCTTGGCATCCTCCTTGACTCACGTCTGTCTTTGGTGGACCATCTGATGGCCGTGACAAGGGGGGCCTTTGCACAGGTTCACCTGGTATGCCAGTTGCGCCCTTTCCTAGACAAGGATGCCCTCCGTTCAGTCACTCATGCTCTCATTATCTCTCGGTTGGATTACTGCAATGCCCTCTACATAGGGCTGCCCTTGGGATGCACCCGGAGGCTCCAGCTAGTCCAGAATGCGGCTGCGCGGGTTGTTACGGGAGCTTCCCATTACTCTCATGTAACACCACTCCTGTGCAAGCTGCACTGGTTGCCGGTGGTCCTCCGGATCCGCTTCAAGGTGCTGGTGCTTACCTATAAAGCCCTTCATAGCATGGGCCTGGGGTACTTGCAGGACCACCTCCTACCGGCCTCCCACCGCCCAGTGTGCTCACATAGGATTGCCCTCCTCCGGGTGCCATTGGCCAGACAATGTCGGCTGGTGGCGCCCAGGATGAGGGCATTCTCTGTGGTCGCACCAACCCTCTGGAATGAGTTACCCACTGGGCTCCAGACGGTCCCTGACCTCTGCACTATCTGCGGCGACCTGAAGACATGGCTTTTTCAGAAAATCCCCTGATCTGCCAGGAGTTTTAATTGCTTGGAGATTTTAAATTGGATTATTTTAATATCATTTTATTATCGTGTTGTTTTATCTTGTGAACCGCCCCGAGTGCTATGGGAGAAGGGCAGCATATAAATACGATAAATAAATAAATAAATAAATAAATAAATAAATAAATAAATAAATAAGGTTTATGCTGCCTGTCTGACAAAAATAAATAAATAAATGTACAAAAAACATGAGATAATTTCAATTGTGCAGCTCCCCAGCTCTGCAATGTACTTCTGTGCAGTTATATGAGTCAGTCTTAGGTGATACACCAACCTACCAGAGATAATCTAATTCAGATTTTATTTTAAAAGAAGGAAAGATAAAATGTAATCCCTCTGCTCAATTTAAATATTAAACTGCAAATAGTGCTGATAAAGATAACTTATAGAGACATTCAGCTAGAAGGCTAAATCTGGCAATTTAAAAGGGAAATTCTGAGAGAGAATACTCCAGGGAGGTCACACTGTGGAATTGGCAAATTCTTCCTGAGAAATGGGAAATGTTGCAATTTAACATTGCAGACTACTAGAACATTAATAAAAGTACTTTTAAAAAGTACTTCATGACCAACTTGAAGAATGGATAAATATTCATCCTGAGGATTGGGTAACAAGTGAGCACACCTTTCTGTTTGTACTAGAAAGTAAAAAATAGGTAAACCTATGAAACACATCAAAAATTTAAAATGACAGTGCAACGGTGTAATTCCTAGATGAATATTTTTACCCTGTTCCTTTAAAGAATAAATTGTCTTTAATAGCTATTTTCCCTAATTCAATTACCCGAAATGGTCCAACTTCCTGGAAATACCTAAACTTAAATCAGAGGTGGAGGGAAGCTACCTTAAAACCTTAAAATTCAATTTGACAAGGATGTTGCAGTCTGACTATACTTGGAGGCAAACTTCCAGTAGTAACCAATTAGTCTCAAGTGTGATTATAAGTATTCGTGTGTCTGTAGGCATGGGTGATTTCTAAGTAGCCTTCATTTAATCCTTCCAGGATGATGTAGTTACATGTGCCGAATAATGTTCCATGTCAATCATCCCAGGTCTTCTGTTCAATTTATGTCTCTTTCAAATTTTGTTAGACAAAGGAGTTAAGGGAGATCTTTTCTCTCCCTCCCATCGATAATGCATCAGCTCCATATTTCTGTTGATCAGAAATTACAATCGAGAGTCAGAAGGGACCAAAGAAAGGAGGGAATATATAGGTCACTACAGGACTTAGATAAAATCTTATTGGGAATTGAAAAGAAATTACTTTCAAGGTGCTACCAGTTTTTAGTATCACAATGGATTGGTGAGGACACTATGATTGCTTGGGGAAAGAACCTCGGATTTTCTCCAAATCTGGATAAATGGGATGAGATATGGAATAGGAATATGAAACTTACTTTGTCAACCCCCTACAAGGAAAGTATTTATAAAAAGGTCTATCGTTGGCATATCCCCCCGGCAAGAATCACAAGAATGTTTCTGGGAGTTTCTCTGGCATGCTGGAAGTGTGGGAATGGTTGTGGGACCTACTACCACCAATGGTGGACATGCCCCAAAGGAGGCAAATATTGGTCCCAGGTTCGGAACTGGATGGTGGAAATTACAGGATATAATATAGAGCTGAAACCAGAGATTTTTTTATTAGGAATGAAACCAGACAAAATAACTAAGGAAAAATGGTATTTGATCCTCCACATCACTACTGCAGCTAGGATACTATACGTGCAAGAATGGAAAAACGAATTAATATCCACAGAAAATAAATTGATTTGGAAAATTACAGAATGCACAGAGGCAGACCGGTTAACGAAATTACTTAGGAACTAAAAAGATTCTGATTATTACGAATGTTGGAATTTGTGGTATAATTGGGTGAAAGAAAAGAGAGGGAAATGGAATGGATTGTATTAGTGGTATAGGTGCAGATTTGTGTACGTTAGTTGCAAGAACTTGGTATGTATATATGTAAAGTATTGTATTTTTAAAAATGAAAATAAACTTTATTAAAAAAAAAAGAAATTTGTGTTGACTGAAATTTCTGGACTTTTTTGTGGCAATCGTTAAATGAATGCAGCAGTTGTTAAGCAAACCCATTCATTTCAATTGCAGTTTTTGCCAGAAACTGGCAAAAGGTATCAGAAATTGGCACAAAAACCTTGCAAATCATGAATACATGAACACAGAATGCCACAACAATCTGTACACATAGTCACGTGTCTGTGGTGGGGGTGGGGGTGGCACAATCATTTATGACAACTGTCACAACTTCAAATGGTTGTAAAATGACTGGTCGTAAATTGAGAACCACCTGTACCTTCCCATGCAACAATTGCACAATAGCTTATTGTGTCAAGCTGATACACCACAATCATGTGATCAAAGCTCATCCCCTTTTAATGTGCATTGTGGTATTAAAAGGGTGGGACTTTTATCATATGACAGAGGCCAATATATCTTGTCTTCTCTGGGGACAAGAGGATATCTGTGAAAGTGTTTCCTGCAAAATAGATTATGAAGGAAGACAACAAGTAAAGAAAAGGAATGATAACCCCACAACTGTTTTGGGTGTCTGGCTGCCTATCAGGTGAGATAGATTTTGTGGCAGGGGTGGGTTTGAGATCCTTTAGCAGCGGGTTCGCTACTCCATTGCTGGGTGGGCGTGGCCATGGTGGGCATGGCCTAATTGGCTGCCTGCACCATGGCGGGGGGAGGGGCGTTTTTTTTGCCCTCCCCAGGCTCCTGAGGCTTTCCTTGAGCCTCCAGGAAGGCAAAAACTGCTTCCCCTGGGTCCAGAGGCCCTTCGGAGACCAGAAACAGTCCTGTTTCCAGACTTCCGGAACTTCCGGGACGCCTGTTTTTCACAGTCCCAGATCCTCTCCTAGATCCTCTGCACTTACCTGGATGATGAACGGGCCGCGTGGGGACTCCTGGGAGGGGAGGGACAAGGTGGAAGGGGTGGGGCAGGGTGGGCGTGACCAGCCAGAGGTGGCATTTGGGGGTTCACCAAATCCTGGTGATCCTTGGCTAGAGTATTGCCTGAATCCTGCCGAACCCCAGGAGCCCATCCCATTTCATGGGCATAAAATTGGCATTCTTTTTCACTTTGATTATTTAAAATGATGATTTTTGTGCAAATATTTATAAAGGCATGTGAAAAGGGATGAGTAGAATTCCATTCCTATTTTAATGTTTATATTTAAAATATTTGTATAATACCTGCCATGCAGAGCACTCCCAGAAAATATACAATATTAAAAATATGGATTAAATGTAATAAAAATACAGTAATGAAAAAAAAACATTATAAAATTCAGTCAGAAAGCACATAAAATAAAGACACCCATAAAGCTCTGCTGTTATCCCTATGAGGTAGTCTAGGTTAGGAAATCGACACTAGGAGGATTACAGAAATACTACTGTAATGTTGTAGGACATAATAACAGAATCTTGAAAACTGGCCAAAACAGTTCTGTGCAGCTGTATTATTTTGAGTCTCTTTTCATGCTCCTTCCTCTCCTAGGACCAAGTTACCATTTACTTTCTCTTAACAGTTCTCCTAGCAACTCTTGCATTCTTTTGTCCAGGCTATCTCTGCACTCCTCTACAAAATCTGCCATGGACTTTCAAATATCAAGATGACAAAAGGATTTCAGCAGATCTTAACATTAAGGCAATGTTGAACAATTGTTCAACAACTGCATTGAACAAGGGAACAGCATGTTGAAGTCAATGGGCACAGTCCTATTCTCTATCGACTTCTACAGGAGAGGGAAAAGAAAGCAAGCGGATTGCTGAAATACACTTTGGGGTTGGGGCAGGGGCCTTTATTAAGAAACTGAGTAAATCTCACCAGGCAGATGGTTGGCTTATATACTAAGGAAGAAGCAGAGTACACGGATTATTGATAGTATTGATATTGGAGGGAAGGAAATTTCTCAACAAAAATTAATTAAAGAAGTTTTTGTAGATTATTATACTAAATTATATGCCAAAGATGACACACAGAATGGATTTATAGAAAAATATCTAGAAAATAAAAGAGTTACAAAAATTACCAATCAACAAAAGGAGAGAATGAATTATCCTATAACAGCCGAGGAGATTATTGCCGAAATTAAACAATTGAAAACAGCTAAAGCTCCTGGGACGATGGTTTAACTGCGGTGTACTATAAAACTTTACAAGCAGAAATGATTGAGTATCTTAAAGATTTATTTTGTAGTATACAACAAGGGGGTAAAATACCCCCATCATGGAAAACAGCTTATATTTCATTGATAGCGAAAGAGCAAATAGGTCCTAAAAAACCTGAGAATTTTAGACCAGTATCTCTTCTGAATAATGATTATAAAATATTTGCAAAAGTATTAGCCACAGGTTGATGCCAGTTATTCAAGAGGTGATTCATTGTGATCAAACGGGATTTATAGAAGGCAAATACATGAAGGACAACATAAGGCAAGTTATAGATTTATTGGAATATCTTGAGAAGAATAAACAGATCCCTGCAGTGCTGGTCTTTTTGGATGCGGAGAAGGCCTTTGATAGAGTGGATTGGAATTTTCTATTAAAGACTTTAAAAAAGATGGACTTTGGGGATCAATTTATACAGGCGGTTTCAGCAATTTATCAAGAACAAAAGGCACAGATTATTATTAATGGAAGTTTGACAACAGATTTTAATATTGAAAAAGGAACAAGACAAAGTTGTCCATTATCCCCATTGTTATTTATTTTAACATTAGAAGTCTTGTTGAATACAATACGGGACTCGAGCAATTTGAAAGGAATAGTGATAAGGCAAGAGGATTACAGAATAAGGGCATTTGCAGATGATCTGGTTGTTACCCTAACACAGCCGATGGAATCAATAATCCAGATGAAAGACATTATAAAAGATTATGGTACAGTATCAGGATTTAGATTGAACCAGAAAAAAACTAAGATGATAGTTAAAAATATGACACATGATCGAAAACACGAACTTGAAAGCAAGGCAGGTTTGAGATAGTACCAAAGGTTAAATATCTAGGAGTTCAGGTTGCAGAATCAAATATGAAACTGTTTCAAAATAATTATGAGGTGTTGTGGCGAGACGTACAGAAAGATATGGAGACTTGGAAAAAACTGCAGCTGTCTTTACTTGGAAGAATAGCAGCAGTTAAGATGAACATTTTGCCAAGATTTCTTTTTTTGTTTCAAATGATTCCGGTGCTTAAAAGTGATAAACAATTGAAAGAATGGCAAAGTGGACTGAATAAGTTTGTCTGGAACGAGAAAAAACCGAGAGTGAAACTGAAAATTATGCAAGATGTTCCAGAAAGGGGAGGTCTTAAACTTCCAAACCTACAATTATATTATGAAGCAGCAGCTTTTACCCAAGCAAGTGATTGGTTTGGAAGGAAAAAGACTGGAATATTGAATATAGAAAGTTTTGATCTTGAATTTGGTTGGCATGCTTACTTATTTTATGAGAACAAAGTGGATAAAGTATTTAAAAGCCACATACTTAGAGACTCTTTGATGAGAGTTTGGAAGAAGCACCGACTCAAATGGGATTACAAAACCGCTATGGCTGGACCTTGGTCATATCATGTGGAATACAAATATAATGTCACTCGGGGTGGGGTGGGGTTATATAAAGTTCTTTTTGCAGATGTGGGCAGATGGCAACTGAAGATTTTAGAAACGTTGTTGGAAGAAGGGATTAATTTAACTTGGTTACAGTATAACCAACTTCAACTGAGATGGAAAGAGGACCAAAAAATTGGTATAATGATGCATGAGGAAGAATTGGTTAGACATATAAAAGAGAAAGGTCCAATGCATATTAAAAGGCTTTATAATGTTTTGTTAGAAAGAGATTCAGAAACTGAATTGGTTAAAGATTGCATGATTAAGTGGGCACAAAATTTTGCAGAACCAGTGATGTTGGAAACATGGGAAAAAATATGGGTTCAGAATGTTAAATTTACACAGTCACAGAATATGAGGGAAAATTTTTATAAAATGTTTTATAGATGGCATTTAGATCCTAAGAAATTGTCGTGCATGTACCCTAAAGTTCAACCAAAATGCTGGAGATGTGATTGTCTAGATGCTACATATTATCATGTGTGGTGGACTTGTAAGAAAGTGAAGGCTTTTTGGATAAAAATTTGGTGGGTTATGCAGAATGTTTTGAAGAAAAAAATTCAATTTTCTCCTCAATTGTTTTTTATTGGGTATAGTTAAGGGTTTTACATTGGGTGAAACAAAGTTGATATTGTATATGATAACAGCAGCGAGATTACTGATAGGTCAATATTGGAAAAATGAAGCTATGCCTACTATTGAGGAATGGACTTTGAAGATGGCCAGCTTTGCAGAGATGGCGAAGATTTCAGCATATCTAAAAGATCGCTCACAAGAGACTTATGAATGGGAGTGGAAAAAGTGGATAGATTATGTGCAGAATAAATATCAAACTAGGAAATACCAGATAGCTTTTAACTGAAAGTATTATATAAAGATAGAATATTTGAATTTTGTGAAGATGTGAAAAATATACAGGGGGTGGAGGGGTTCAAGTTTTATAAAAAGGAGATTTTGATTTGGATTATATTCTGTGGAAGTCCGGGGGGGGTGGGGTGGGTTAGGGGTGGGTTAGGGGGGGTTAGGAAGGTTAGGGAGGGTTAGGGTGGGGAAATTGGGGAGAAAATGTAATTGTAAAACTTTTTCAATAAAAAGAAATTTGAAAAAAATTAAAAGAAAAAAAAAGAAACTGAGTAAATCTCCATTGCTTTGGTAAGGTTTGCCCCCTGTGTTTATGCATTGAACAAAGAAAGGAAATATTACCATTCCCCTCCCCCGCGCAACCTTAACATATCTCCATAAGTAACAACTTCCTCTGTAAAGATTCGCAGTCTCCCATATCATGGTTGTCCCAAAAAGGCTTTTTCAGGAGGCAACTGGACTTTCTTGTTACTTTTTTTTCTTAGAAGACATTTTGCTTCTCATCCAAGAAGCTTCTTCAACTCTGACTGGATGGTGGGGAATGGAAGGATTTATATTCCTTGCAGACAGCTGGTCATTTGCATTCTTTTTGAGGGTTGTTAAAACACATGGATGTTTATCTGTATCCTCAGGGTCACCTAAGTAGTGCTAATGGTTCCTTTAATCTGCAATGCTTTTTTTTTGGAAATCTGTTTATACTCCTACACTATTCGAAGGATATTCATCCCAAATTGCATAGATAAAAGTCTAGAAAGTCGAGTTAGCTCCTGAAAAAGCACCTTTGGGTTAGCCATTTCCTCCTTCACCTGCAAGAAAGGGGGTAATCCCGTGTGCTGTGATTGCTTTCAACAGCAACTATGTTGAGGAGAAAGCTGAACTGTAAGCTTCTCCCATCTAGCCTAACTGCTATACAGGAGCTGAAAACATTTCTTTTTTTAACCAAAACAGTGAAATCACAAAAATTTTATTAGAAAGACATTTACTGGAGCTGCCCAAATCACAGGTAGAATGTGCTTCCAGTTTCAGTGTAAGGTAGCTGAAAGAATAATATTTTGTCCTTGCTGAAATAATTTCAGCAATATTCCCTTTTGAGTCCTCAGAGCCTCACCCCTTTTCTTGCAGGCGAAGGAGGAAGTGGTTAATTAAATATCAGCGACTCTGATATGCATGTTAATTTACAGCGTAAGGAGAGCCACAAATTCCTTATTTTGTTCAACTCAGCCAATTTTAAAATGGCTTCCTTTAATCTTCATTTACTGGAATTTTACTCTTGTGCCTGCTAATATTTATGGCAAGTTTCCCACTGCACTGGTGGCTGGTGCGTGATGTGAAAATAGTAATATGGACTTGGCACTCTTACTTTCCAATTACAGCTGAGAGAATTTAGAAACAATAGAGGCAGCTGCCCTATGCTGAAACGGCTTTTGCTAGAATGCCATTACTTGCTTCACAGATTGCATATTTCCTGCATTTTAATATATAGCACTCCTTACATTATACAATTAGATGTTCTTCATCTTATTCAATTTTATATAGGAGCTATGGTAGCGCAGTGGTAAGAATGCAGTATTGCAGGCTAATTCTGACTACAGCCTGGGGTTCGATCCTCACCAGCTCAAGGTTGACTCAGCCCTCCATCCTTCCAAGGTCAGTAAAATGAGGACCTAGATTGTTGGGGGGAATATGCTGACTCTGTAAACTGTTTAAAGAGGGCTGTAAAGCATTGTGAAACAGTATATAAGTCTAAGTGCAATTGCTATTTTATTTTACTAGATTGTAAATAATTCAATCTATTGTTTATGATAAAATGGCAACTGAAGGCTAATTCTTAACATTTTTTAAATATTTTTTTGTTTTAAAAATATAATACACATTTACTAGGATTGTGTCAATTAGCCTTGTTTTATTTGGGATTTTTAGATTCAAAGATGACATGATGTAGTCTGATTTAGGATTCAAGATTTGGGGCCTAACCAGTTCAATTCAACTGCTTTGAGATGCAGTTAGTAAAAAAATTGTCCATAGGCCCAAATGCCTGAAAACATTTCTGTTTCAGTTTGTGACTGTGCTTTCTTCTTCTTATAAAATGATATTTAATATAGAGAGGTAGCAGATTCTTCAGAGAACATTAAGCTTGCCCAGTTTCAGCTGAATACCACAGTAAATGTTTGAAATATTCCCCCTGCAAGGAAAGGATAGCACAGCACAGCAGCTTCCAAACGGTTCAGCAAAGAACTTAAATTGTACTGAACTCCTGCCACAGGCATCAAATCACAACTTATCGATGAAACCTTTCAAAAATTGATTAAAAAACTCTTTTATACTTACTTTTCTGAAATATATGATACTGAAAAACTGAGTGCTTCCTTGTGCTTGTGAGATGTGCTTTGCTACCTCCGGTCACTGGATTTTAGGGGATGTCATAAATTGCTTGGCAAGCTTGGTCCTTTTTTTGGAAGGATTTCGTATCACTGGATTTTGGTGGGGTGTCAGCCTGCATTGGACACATTGGCAAAGCTTGATCATTTCTGAGGAGACTTCAAAATAATGACTGTTGCCCTTATTGGAAAATGTAATTTTGCATCCTGTGATCTCTGGATATCGTGAGTTGAGAAGTAGGCTGATGTAATTAGTTGGTAAGCTTGCCTCCCTGCCCTCCCAAGATCCCCTGATTAGTGACAGGATTCGGTTGTCTCATGATTGTGACTTATTCATAATATTCTCTATTAGTTATTAAGGAGAAGCAGCAGACACAGGCTGATTCAGTAAGATAAAATGCCATGAAGGTAGCCAGGCCACAGAAAAAGAAGCTGGCAAAAACAACTGATATTAATAGTTTTGCCGTTTCTTATTCTTACAAAATGTTTTGACAGCACCAGTGTTAGCCTAGCGCTCATTGACTTATTGCTGAGCACCTTCAAGTTGCCTCAGGCATACAGAATGTAAAAGTAAGGTTTGACCCAAGAGTGCATGTTGCATCAATCAGTGCTGAACCTATACTAAGAGTCTTGACAGTTTCATTGGACTCTCAATTGTATTTGCAGAGCAAACACACATAGGGGGAGGGAATAATGATAGTTGCATGATGCATTTATGCAAATGCCATGATGTACATATAGGTACCTCAGCTTACAACCATAATGGAGCCTGCCCATCACGGTTGCAAGTCATGACGGTGGTAAAGTAGGTCACTGTGTGACTGATGCAATTTTATGACGTTTTTTGTAGTTAAGTGACTCACCTTATTTATTTATTTATTTATTTATTTATTTATTTATTTATCGGACTTATATGCCACCCTTTCTCCACAAGGACTCAGGGCGGCTCACAGCAATAAAGCAACAACAAGTCCAGATTAAAATTCAAACGATAAAAGAATCTAAAATTCCCATTAAAACCCCTTCACTCCAGGTCAGCCTGGCGAAACAACCATGTTTTAAGGTCACAACGGAAGGAGCGAAGGTTGGGGGCCACCCGGAGGTCCAAGGGGACCCGATTCCAGAGGGTAGGTGCGCCTACAAAGAAGGCTCGCTCTGTAGGGGCAGTCAGCCGACATTGCTTGGCTGATGGAACCCCAAGTAGGCCCTCTCTGTGTGAGCGCACTGGGCGATGGGGAGCTGTTGCTGGCTGCAGGTGATCCGCCAGATAACCCGGGCCTAAGCCATGTAGGGCTTTATACACCAACACCTTATTTATTACGTATATATGTGTTTTTTAAAGCTAATTCATTGTTTGCTATGGGCCGTTTTTGCTGAAAATAAAATAAACATTTTTTTAGCAAAAATGTTGTAAATTGTGGTTACATGATTGCAGGATGCTACAAACTGCCATAAATGTGAATCGGTTGCTGAATGCCCAAAATGTGGTCATGTGACTGCACGGGGACATGGATATTGGAAATTTGGAACTGGGTCCTAAGTACCTTTTGGGGGCCCATTGTAACTTTGACTACTGACTAGGAATTCGTTGTAAGTTACCTGTATTTGTATCATAACACAAGTGGTTAATGGCAACATTTGCATTATGACATCATAATGAGCATTGTTAATCTGGCATCATTCTGGCTCACTCAAAATGCTGTTGTTAGCGAAAGATTTATACGATCTGAAGAGAAACCAGAGTATTTAAAAATTTAAAAATCACACTAGCAACTTCCTACAAGGAAAACCTCTATAAGATGTTATATAGGTGGCACCTCCCCCCCCAAAGATTAGCACGAATGAATAAGGGGAAATCCTCGATATGCTGGAAGTGTGGAGAGACCGTTGGGAATTACTATCACATTGGTGGGAATGCCCAAAGTCGCAGAAATTTTGGAATTTACTATAGAACTGGCTGGAAGAAATTTTGCTAAAAGATATAGAGATCAAACAGGAATTTTTCTTTAAAAATTTAATGATTGGGAATTATAGAAAGAAAATATAAGAAAGATACAAATTATTTATTATTGCATATAATCACAGTGGCACGAATAGCCTTTGCTTAAAAATGGAAAGAAAAAGATATTCCAACTGAAGAAGAAATATTACTGAAAATCTTTAACGCTTCGTTAAGGGAAGGGGTCTTCCCCGCTGCACTCAAAGAGGTGGTAGTTCGGCCCCTCCTTAAGAAGCCTAGCCTGGACCCTGACGTTCTTAATAACTACCGTCCAGTCTCCAACCTTCGCTTTTTAGCGAAGGTTGTTGAGTCCATGGTGGCACAGCAATTACCTCAATTCCTGGAGGAAACTGACTACCTCGATCCTTACCAATCTAGTTTCAGGCGTGGTCACAGCACAGAAACGGCATTGGTCGCTCTAGTAAATGATCTCTGGCGGGCCAGGGATGGGGGTTGCTCCTCCATCCTGGTCCTTCTTGACCTCTCAGCGGCTTTCGATACCATCGACCATGGTATCCTGCTGCAGCGGCTCAGAGAGATAGGGATAGGAGGCACTGTTTTGCGGTGGTTCTCCTCCTACCTCTCTGGTCACTTGCAGTCTGTTTGGGCAGGGGCCCAGGGATCCTCCCAGAGGCCCCTCACTTGTCGGGTTCCTCAGGGATCGGTTCTCTCACCCCTGCTCTTTAACATCTATATGAAACCGCTGGGTGAGATCATTCGTGGTTTTGGGGTGAGGTATCATCAATATGCTGATGATACCCAGCTTTACATCTCCATCCCTGGCCACCCTACTGATGCCCTTTCTGTGATGTCCCATTGCCTGGAAGCGGTGCGGGTTTGGATGGGGAGGAACAGATTCAGACTCAACCCTTCCAAGACTGAGTGGCTGTAGATGCTAGCATCTCGGGATCTGGGGGTTCCAACTTTAATAATCGGGGGTGGGGGGATACTCTTACTCCCTCTGATAGGGTTCACAATCTGGGCATCCTCCTGGATTCTCGGCTGTCCTTGGATGACCATCTGATGGCCGTAACCAGGGGGGCCTTTGCACAGGTGCATCTTGTGCGCCAGTTGCACCCTTTTCTAGACCAGGATGCCCTCATCACGGTCACTCACGTCCTCGTTACCTCTAGGTTGGACTACTGTAACACCCTTTACATGGGGCTGCCCTTGGGATGGATCCGGAGGCTCCAGCTAGTCCAGAATGCAGCCGCGCAGGTAATTACGGAGGCTTCTCGATACTCCCATGTAACACCTCTCCTGCGCGAGCTGCATTGGCTGCCGGTGATGTTCCGGATTCATTTCAAGGTGCTGGTGCTTACCTATAAAACCCTTCATGCCTTAGGCCCGGGGTACTTGCAGGACCATCTCCAGCTGCTCTCCCACCGTCCCGTGCACTCTCACAGAGTGGGCCTCCTCAGGGTGTCTTCAGCCAAACAATGTTGGCTGACGGCCTCCACGAGGAGAGCGTACTCTGTGGGTGACCTGACCCTCTGGAATGATTTGCCCACCAAGCTCAGGACAGCCCCTGACCTCCTTTCCTTCTGTCGTGAGTTGAAGACATGGCTCTTTCATCAACTTAACTGATCCGTTATGGGTGTACATTGTTATAATTTTAAATTGTTTTAATTGGGTTGTTGATTTTAATTTTATTGTGATTTGTATTGGATATTCTTTTTGTAAGCTGCCCTGAGTCCCCCGGGAGAATGGCAGCATATAAATTGCAACAATAAATAAATAAATAAATAAATAAATAAATAAATAAATAAATAAATAAATAAAATGCGTAGAAATGGACAGACTCACTTTGGAAATCAAGAATAAAAGTGAAACTAAGTACTACAAAATCTGGGAACAATTTTATGATTGAATAGATAACAAGAGGGTAGCCAAGACAAATGTATAGTGTTAGAACAAAAATATAGATGTTATTATAGATAAATGTATGTTTAAGAGATAAATAAATATACAGAAATAAGGGAAAAAATATTAATATCATATCATATTATACTTAAACAGTGAACAAAACTTAAGAACTATATATTTATATGAGTACTAATATTTTTGTAAAGTGACAGAAGATGTATGGAAACAGTGATGTCATATCTATGTCCAATGTTTTTTTAATTTTGTATTATTAATAAAAAACTTTTATATAAAAAAAGATGCTGTTGTTAGCAAAGATGTGGAATGCTACATTGGAATGAAAAACTAAGGTGTTATGGCCCACTGGTGGCCTGCGGAGCTGGCAGCAGAGTCGGACAGTGAGGAGGTTGGGGAGGAACATGGGCCAGTCCTGGAGTCTGTGAAATGCTTGGCCGAGAGCTCTGTGTCAGAGGCAGAGAGGGGGTCAGGCCATCTGGGAATTATGTACTGCGTCCGGAGCCTCCAGAGTCGGACATCAGCGAGGCAGAGGAACAGGGAGAGCCTGTTCCCAGTGCGCGCATGCACAGAGCTGCCAGAAGACAAGAACAGTTAAGACAAAAGGGACGACTCGGGAGTAGGGCTTGGAGATGATTGGCCCCTCACATAAGATATAAAGGAGGATCAAAGGCACGTGAGCCTTTGCAGGAAGCAACTTTGTTTGTTCTGGTCGGTTTAAATTCTGAAGCTCCGTTTTGACTCTGTGCTCCATGTGGCCTTGCAAAGCTAATTGCCAATTAGGTCTTTGGCAATTGGAGATAAATTTGGAGATAAAGGTGGGTGCTTATCAGCCTTATCCCAAAGGACTGTGGCAGACTTCTGTTGGACTCTTTGCAAACTATTTGTGACTTATTACAGGCTATGAATGAACAGAATTCACAGCCATTGAAATAAAAAGAGGGTTTTGGGGACTAATCATGTGCTTTTTACTGTCTCAGGAAGCCTAGGTCAGAACAAATGGTTTGTGGATGGCAATCTTGAAAAACCTAAGAGCTGAGAATGTGATTGAAGCTTGAAGTAATGGTAGTCTTGCTACATTAAAGGTGGAAAATTTAATGAGATGATAAACCTAACAGAAAGTCCATCATATCACTTGACACCACCACCCCCATTTAAATAAAAGTGAAGTTCCAACATTGCATATTCATTGTCAGAAAGAACCCAGAAGCAACAGAGGAGCTTTGAAAACCTACAGAGTCCTCTGGAAGCATTTGAATCAATCTGCTGCTTTGAAGCCAATCCCCATATTGATCAGCAAATTTGGATCAATGGGATGGTTTGACTGAAGCTTCACTGAAATAAAAAAACTTCTCTGCCGGTTCTACTATTTATCAGATTATTGCTACAAGGAGCTCAGATGGCTCTTTACAATATCCTCAGCTTGGCTTCATACATTGCATTTTAAACCATATTTTCTTGACTAAGATACAAAGGTTGGGTTGTATGTCATGCTAATCCACAAACCATTATGAATTATAATTGTTGTAATCATATCTTGTATTAAGTCAGATTAATACATACCAAGTTTGGGGTTTATTTAAATGATTTACAAAACTTACAAAGAATGATAAAAAACCGTGAAAACATAAAAAACACAGAATTCTAACGGAAGAATTCCAAATAGCAAAATTCTACCACTGTTCTGAATGGCTAAAAGGTTGTGAGAAGGTCCTGCAATAGAATTGGTAAGGAAACGTTTAGTAGCCAACAGTGGTCAAGGAGTAAAAAGTCAAAATGAAGAATTTGCTTTAGATTTTTTTTTTCAAAGAAGAAGAATTATTATAGAGAAAATCTCTTCAATATACCATCATGTAGTACATCATCTGTATAGAAAATTGACAACCTTTCACTGCCTTTGTGTATATACACTTATATACATGTCTATTTTTTCCTGGTTCATTCTTTCTTCTAGCCTGCCTGAATCCCCCATGATTTCATTAAATTTCAAGAGAGGACAATATCCAAGATTTCTTCCTCCTGTTAGACTTTTTCTTAGTGATGCTCCTGTCACAACTAAAGGATTTTTTTTTCACTTTTTAACAAAAAGATTAGTAAACTAGGTCAATTTGAATGTAGTTTATTTATTCAAAAATTATTTGGAATCTGATTTTCATCCCTAAAGCAGTTCATGTTAATACACGGTGTCTCTGCACACTTAAAATCAGTGAAATTGAGAAGAATATATTTGTTTGGCAGTCAGAGGACAATAATTTTACAAATAAACATCTAGACAAAATTACGCAACAGTTTCAGCACAATTTATCTTACGACGCTTATGAGTGTAAAAAAATGTACATCATCCCTAAGCTATGTTAAAATCTTTCAGTTTGGTTCCTTCCCCTAAGGATTTTATTATCATGGCCATTGCTATTAAATATTGGCACTTCTTTTACTTGGCCTTGTGGTTTGTTTGGGAATTAATTGATGGAAGAGCAAGGTGGGGATCTGTTATCTTTTAAAGATGATTATCCACTTACCTGTCCTTTTAGGAATAGAGAAAGAATGGAGATACTAATGAGGAGAACGGCGCCTATGATTTTTCATGAGAAGTTCTGTTGAAGGTCAGATGTTCTGAAGCTTGCCAAGCGTATGTGTTGTCTCTTTTCTATGGCACCACTTTCCCTCTATAATATTCTTAACCCCAGTGCCTTTTCTTTTTATACTTTCAAACAAAACTTTGTAAAAAAAAAATTTTTTTTTTTTAAAATAGCTTGGCTTCTTCTATTAAATCCTACCCATTATCTTCCCTTTGAATTGATTGTTTTGTATGGCTGATTTTATCATTGTGGTACACAGCTTTGAAATTTCTGCAGTGTTTGGTGACACGGCAGAAACGTCTTGGGGAAGGGAGTTAAAAAAGTTAAGATGGAGGCATCAACACTATGATTGTAGCCCTCTCCCCTTTTTCCAGGCATGGTATACCCGGCACATATAAAAATAGGCAGGGATCTATCCAGCAGCCATTTGTTTCTTTTTAAGAACAAAAATAACAAAGATAAAACATAAATACAAGGATAGAGTCTAGATCATGTGAAGTATTAATACCTCTTTATAGATCCTTAGTAAGAGCACATCAGAAATACTGCATTCAGTTTTGGTCACTTTATTAGAAAAAAAAAAGATGTTGAGACTTTGGAAAGAGTGTAGAGAAGATCAACTAGCTAAGCAACTAACTTAGCAACTTAGCAACTAAGGACCTGGAGTCTAAAACATGAAAGACTGTTGCAGGAATCGGATATGTCTATTCTAATGAAAAGAAGAACTAAGGGTGACATAATAGCAGTGTTCCAATATTTGAGAGGCTACCACAAAGAAGAGGGGGTCGACCTCTTTTCCAAAGCACCCAAAGGCAAGACAAGAAACAAAGGATAGAAAGTAATCAAGGAGAGAAGCAACCTAGAACTGAGGAGAAACTTCCTAGCAGTGAGAACAATTAACCAGTGAGACAGCTTGCCTTCAGTAGTTGTGGGTGCTTCATCACTGGGGGCTTTTAAGAAGAGAATAGACAGCCACTTGTCTGAAATGGTATAGGGTCTCCTGATTCAGCAGGGAGTTGGACTAGATTTATTTATTTATTTATTTATTATTGAATTTCTATACCGCCCTTCTCCCTGAGGACTCAGGGCGGTGTACAGCCAGAATTAAAAAACATGCAATACAAATATTATAAAACACTTAAAAGTTATATAAATTTGGCCCAATTAAAACTCACTACCAATTAAAACATTTAAAACATTTAAAAATTTCTTCTTAAGCCAGCCCGGCTTGCTTGAAAAAATAGGTTTTAAGGGCACAACGGAAGGCACTGAGGTCTTGGATTCTCCTTATCTCTGGGGCCAGCTGATTCCAGAGGGTAGGTGCCCCCACAAAGAAGGCCCTCCCCCTGGGGGTCACCAGCCTGCACTGTTTGGCTGATGGCACCCTGAGGAGGCTCTGTGGGAGTGCACGGGTCGATGGGAGGTGGTCGGTAGCAGCAGGCAGTTTCGAAGATAGCTAGGCCCTATGCCATGGAGCGCTTTAAAGGTGATAACCAGCACCCTGAAGCGCACCCGGAAGACCACCGGGAGCCAGTGCAGCTCGCGCAGGAGCGGTGTTACATGGGAGTGCCATGCTGCTCCCGTCACTACTCACGCTGCTGCGTTCTGGACCAGATGACCTCCAAGGTTCTTCCAACTCTATTATTCTGTATTTTGCATTCTATTCTGTAAGATTTGTTTCCAAATTTTTGATTATTATAACAGTGAGGTGGGGAAAATGCATGTTTATTCAGTGTTTCTTTTATCTTTCTTTAACAACAGAGAGAGGTTCTCTCACTCTTGCTCTCTCTCTGGCTGTGTAATTCAATGATTTTGTGAAGGTTAATTATGGAAAATTAATAGGATTTGCTGTGGTGATTTGTAGCGTAGCACTTTGATGAAGGAAACAATAATGTCATTCCCATCAACAGCATCCTATTGTGAAAAGACACAAAGGGACAAAAACAGGGGAAAGGACAATGTGCAACTGTAAATCATTTGCCGCAGGATAACATTTATTTTCTGAGAAGGCAAAATGTGACATGCTGGAACAAGAGCTCAGAAGCAGCACTTTAAAGCTATCCAAGGTCAACTGCTCACTCCAAGATATCTCTGGGTTTCCCTATAATGTTTAAATTGCTGCAAATACAGTTAGATGCATACAGGGTTTTTGGCAGATAGGTGGCATGAAGGTTAGGCTAGAACTGAAAATGCCAAGAGAAGAAAAAATAGAAATAGAAAGAAGCACAAGAACTTTGCAAATAACGGCTTCTGGTTTGATTGGTACTTATTTATTATTGTGGTTTGGGTCAGGTTTGCTTTTCCTTCAAATGTTTAGGATTGGGATATACAGCACTGTATACAGGGACGCGGTGGCTAAGGCGCTGAGCTTGTCGATAGAAAGTTCAGCAGTTCAGCGGTTCGAATCCCTAGTGCCACATAACGGGGTGAGCTCCCGTTATTTCTCTGAGCTTCTGCCAACCTAGCAGTTCGAAAGCACATAAAAAAATGCAAGTAGAAAAATAGGGACCACCTTTGGTGGGAAGGTAACAGCCGGCCACATGACCATGGAGATGTCTTCGGACAGTGCTGGCTCTTTGGCTTTGAAATGGAGATGAGCACCACCCCCTAGAGTCAGGAATGACTAGCACCTATGTGCGAGGGGAACCTTTACCTTTTTATACAGCACTTTCTCCTGCAGCTTGATTATGTGAGTCAGGTTAGGGGGAGAAATGTTCCCACCTCCACCCCACTCAAAAAAAATCAGTAAACTTTTATAGTTAAAGACAGGGTCTTCCTGGTTTTAATTTCATGCCTTAAGCATTGCATCACATCCACACACTTCCAAAAGGATAACACTGGCTAGTTTTATTCTATTTCTGCTGTTATCCAGTCCATATAATAGACATTAAACTTGTTACTTTGCCTGCTATATATTAGGAATGAGTCAGGGAAAAGAGGTTTTCTCTATTGCGTTTTGATAAAGGGGACATTCCAGCACCGAATGTACAGACTATGTGCTTGCCGAGGGGAAGATGGTCCTAAGAAAAACAAAGGGAAAACAGTATCTCAAAACTGAAGCAATTGAAGTTGGAGCATGATAAAGGAAGAAGGACAATGATATTTTGCTAAGTGAATAATCATGTTAATAATGGTAGAATAATCCCTATTATGTCAATACTATGGCAATGGCAATAGCAATAGGACTCAGGCTTATATACCACTGTATAGTGCTTTACAGTAGTTTCTAAGTGGTTTACAGAGTCAGCATATTGTCCCCAACAATCTGAGTCCTCATTTTACCAACCTCAGAAGGATAGAATGCTGAGTCAACCTTCAGCTGGTCAGGATTGAACTCCTGGCTGTGGGCAAAGTTAGCCTGCAATACTGCATTCTAACTATTCCATCACCATGACTCACAATGTAACATTGAGTTGGATTCAATGAGTCCAACTCAATGTTACATTAGAAATATAGCTACATGTCTTTTTTATTTTTTATTTATTTAAAAGTCCAAGGGAGTTGATCTGGATTTCACGTTATGGGGGTGTGTGTGCATGTGACTAGGAATTAGAGTGGTAGCTCATGTTCCTATGCCAAACTAAATCAGGAACCTGTGCCTACAATTTCCATTGCTATTATTTGCATTTTATTTTTTTTTTTGCAGGGAGGGTAACCATGTAAATTACAGGCGTATGGTCCCTGATTAAAACTGGCACTAGAAAGAAGCAACAAACTATTTATCTAACTCCCATATTGGGAACAAATAATAGGTTAGATGGACTTACTTTTGAGTAAGAGATAAGATACACTATAGTAAAAACTACATTTTCGAAGTAATATATAGCCATCTAATACCATGACAGTGAACTTTCTATTTACATTCTAAATGTTATTGTTATACCAGGTATAGGGATTATCTGTAAAGTCATTTGTGCTCTCTGAGCTTAGTTGTTTTCTTGCAGATGTTTCATTACCTGACTAGGTAAAATTATCAATGTTTGTGAATTTGAAATTTGTTCCCTATGCCAGGCTTGCCCTGCCCGTGTTGGTGAGGTTTTTTCTTATGGTCTGTCCTTGATTAAAGTATTGTTTTATGCTTAATTTGGTGTTAATCCATGCTTATTTGGGAGATGGCTGTTGGAGAGGATGTGTTCTCTTTGATTCTTTCTTAGCTTTTTTATTGTCTCTTTTGAATGGTGTGTAAATGTGGTTTATCGCCTTGTGTCTATTGATGACTGATTCATCTGAATGCTAAGTTTTCAGGATTTCTTTAGTGTTTTTGGATTTAACTTGGTCTAGGATGTTCAGTTTCCTACTTGAAAGTATAGTTGCATCTGTCCATATGTCATTATGTTAAGGAGGTAAGTCTATAACATACAGTGTAAGGATTGTAACAACCACTATCAGGACAGATAAATAAAATTAATGCCAGTTATAAAAAATGGCAATGGGCATCATATCTTATGGTGTAATTCCACCTCACTAAGAAAAGAGCACGTGACATGTATCCATATGAAGTTTCAATCATATAGCCACACTGTCCAAATTCATGGAATTAGGTACGGATCCAGATGACTAATTTTTCCATGGGTAACACTATTTTGTATTTTCTTTTTACATCTTTGTCTTGCTACCTTACAGATAACTCATCAAGTGAAAAAGATACAATACTTGCAAAATGACTTTTGACTGGTTGTATAAGAAGCTATCCATCCGAAAGCAACCTTATTACGGAAGGACCACACAATATTTGAGATGTATCCCAGGAAGCATAACACAATGAACCGATGAGTTGCAGGAGGGGAGAGGTCTGTTTCTTTCATGTTATCATTCTGTATTTGATTTATACTTACATTTTTCAGTAAATGTTAAGACGTATTTGCTTTCCTGTAATAATAGTTCAAGCTCATCTTTGTTTTTTTGCATCCTCTGTGCATTGGTACGTAGAAAGCAAAGGTCATTCATGAGTCAATATCTCTCCTGATTTTTTAGTGGGTTTTAATAGATCCCAGTCTAGTTATTAGATATAAAGGCCCATAAATCCTTATTTCATTTTCTGTATTTCATTTTCATTTTATCTAAATGCTTTGGTGAAAATGCTCTTGAATTCAGAAAAAAAAAATCCTCTGGTAGAAATGGAGAAAGAAAGAGAGGGAGGGGGAGGGAGGGAGGGAGAAAGAGAAAGAGAGAGGGAGAGAGAGAGGGAGGGGGAGAGAGATTGCGGGGACTAGCCGGTGAATTATGTAACCCGAGATTAAAAAATCAAAGAAAAGGGTTAACCTCTTCAGTACATATACTAGGAAAACATTTACCACACTCATTTTTTTTAGACATTTATCCCACCTTTTTTTTTCATAAACAGGTCAAGGCAGCATCCTTCATTTTCCTATTTTCTCCTCAGTAACAACCCTGTGAAGTGGGTTGGGAAAGAGTGACTGGACCAAGATCATCCAGATGGTTTTCACACTTAAATTGAGACTAGAGAACTCATAGTCTTCTGCTTTCTAGAACCTTAACTACTACACCAAACTGGCTCTCCAATTCCTTAAGGCAGCAAATCTACCTACAGGGTAAAAAAGTTTCCAAGTCTACGTCTGCTTTCTCCATACCGTGCCTTTCTGCTATCTTCCAAACAAAGCCTTCAACACTGTTTATATCTAAAATAGGGCTGTGGAACATATTTGGGTCCTATGGTAATTTTGCAAAGAAATCTGCTGGAAGCTGACATTTTGCTTTGTCCCTGAATGTTTTTACTTGAATTAAAGAACCTAAATAAATTCCATAGAAATCATCATTATGCCTGCTTAGAGACACTGCATTATCTTTCTGTACATTTCTGTACATTTCAGCCGCCAAGACTGAAGAAAATGCTAACCATTTTAGTCCTTTAAAAATCCACATTAATAAGTCATTGCTTTCTCATGAAGCGCTCAGAAATATAGATACTTGTGAATAATAGCCAGTCTAGTATGCTATTAGAACGTGCTGTTTTAAAAGTCTGTCAGCTGGCCTGTTCCTTCAATAGTGGGAGCCCAGATGATGAATCACTCCAGGTTGTGGTAACTGAGACAAAGAAGGTTTTTTTCCTTCCCAATGGATTCATGGCGGATTCTGGAGAAAAGAATGAGAAGCAAGGAGCGTTGGGGAAGTTGCCAGAGTCTTGAGGGTCCATTTCCACCACGATTCCTTCTATCCCTGCTTCTAAATTATCAGTGTAATTAAAGGAGGCTGGTGAGTAACCCCCTTAAGAAGATGACAGCTGACATGTGCGTGACGGCAGAGGAGAAGTGTAGCTACAAAAGTAGAAGTGGCTCTTCTCCCTCCCTCACAGGTTCCTTCCTTCCATGCTACCTCTCTGCTTGTTCTTTTGTGGAATTACACACAGCCAGATTTGTGTAATGGGGAAAGGCCTTCTTTATAGATCCCAAGACAGCCCCTTCTCTTATCTATATTATCTGTATTATTGGGCAAGACATTGCATAGGAAACCCATGCCTTGTGGGGTGCTCATTTCTGGAACAGAAGTTATAGATGTACACCACCAAAGAAATAGCTGTCTTAGTTTTCTTTTTGCAATAAGAAAAAGGAATCAGCCCTATAATACCTTTCGTTGTCATATCATGTAAGTCTTTGCAGATCATGGTCCAGCTTATTGTTTAGGGATGGTTTACATTTGTTCTGCCCAAATGACCAGATGCCATTCAATCAGCTAAATAGTGTCAGCTCCCATTTTCTGCCGACATAAAACTCCATGGCGCCTTTTTAATTGGCTTCTAACTCTGCTGTTGCACTGAAACAAAGGGTGATTTTCCTAATTACTATCTTGCTTTCTTCTTGTCCTCTGGAAGTAAATAAGTATGACTCACTGCTGCAGAAGTTAGCCTGAAAAAGACCAAACAAAGATCACAGTTGGATATGTTTGGATAACCATTTGCCTCGCTGTACGGAGAAAGCTCTCCTGTAGTTTTTGTATCTTTGATTAATAAAATTCTCTTAATTTACTAAATGAAATTATTACAATGACTAATGCCATTCTATAATGTTCCTATTAGTCTCTTGAGATTTGTAATTTAGTAGATCTTTTCCTGCTTTTAAATGTAATGTACTTCTATTTCTTTATTCAATTTATAAAACCATCCATGTCACAAACGAGTGGTGTACAAGTTATAATTTACCAATACCAACAAGGAATTTAATAGTTTTCCCTAAAGTAAATATTGTTTAGATTATGACTCTGTGGCTTTCTCAGTTGTCCAGGGACGAATGGTGCAGGATCCATTCTGAGCCAGTCACCAGGACAGAGGTTTACTTTCCTGAGCTTTCAGATTCATGCTAGAGCCCATCTTCAGGGAATTCTTCTTTAGCAGCGTGTGTGCTTTGGGCTATTTTATGTGTGGTATTTATATGGTGCCTGGTTGTGTGTGTGTGTGTGTTGCTTTTTAGTAGTTGATTGGGTGTTGATGGCTGGCTCTTAAGTCATTAGTTGTCATTTCCTTGTGCTGTCAAGCCCTCACCTCTTAAGTACTTGATAAACTGGTGGTAAATAAGCCCTCCTGTTGATTGATGAGGGGCCCATTTCCCAGGCTTCAATCACTTCCCTAGCTGTTTTTGTGCCTACTTCTCCAACAATCTTGGTAGCTGCAAAATTTAATATATGTCCTTGTTCATTGCAACATGACTACCAGCGAGTGCTCAGGTGAAGGGACCCAACTCATTGGTAGCCTCACATTGCAATGAATAAGGACGTACCGTGTTTCCTTGAAAATAAGACCTATCCCAAAAATAAGACCTACCTAGATTTTTACACATGATTTTACACCTAATAGCACTTAGAGTTATATACCACTTCACAGTGCTTTACAGCCCTTTCTAAGCAGTTTACAGAGTCAGCATATTGCCTCCAACAATCTGGGTCCTCATTTTACAGACCCCGGAAGGATGGAAAGTTGAGTCAACCTTGAGCCTGGTGAGATTCGAACCACTGAACTGCTGGAAGTTGGCAATCAGGAGAATTAGCTTGCAATACTACATTCTAACCACCATGTGGTTATACATTTCTTATACATTTGTAGTTAAGGCAAAAGATAAAAAAATTTGAAAAGGGATTCAGGGATACTACTATTGCACACATTTCTGAAGAATATGTAAGAAACAAACCACATTAAATATTTATACTGCAAAACAAGTTAAACGTGTACGTTTTGCAGTACAATATAATATAAATATTATCACCCAAATGAATTGTCTTGAATCTAAGACAAAACAGGATGTGAAAATGTCACAGGAAGTAAGAGTGAACAAAGCAATAATGGAGTGGTATATTCAGCAATGTTCATGCAGCATTAATACATTGGAATTACTTTATGCAGGGAGCGATGGAGTACACAGATTTAACACCAGTCATAGTTGGCAAGTCACATCATCCAAGAGTTTTGAAAAGCCTCATGCATCAACTGCTGGTCATATGCTATATATCACAAAAAGTATGGCTTACGTTGACAGTTTTCAAGACTGATTCTTCAATCATTTTGTGCCAGAAGTCACAGGAGGTATCAAAATGAGGTGCTGAAAATGTAAAGGGTCTCTTAACTTTTGCTAGTGCTTCTGGCATAATATTTCTGTATGAAAGGTGGAAAATTAAGTTTGTGTTTTTGTCTTAAGTTTACAGCATCAGGTATTCATTCCATGGGCCACTGGATCATCCTGGAAACCAAAAGTCTTTAGCAAGGAATTTAGAATAAAGTGAGAGTTGTGAAGAATCTGATAAAGGAAGAGACGCAAGAGGGCAATGTATCTTACAAAATCTCAGAAACTATATCAGTAATTCAACATTTTTCAATTTTGTTGCATCTTGGAATGCAGGGAAAATTCTAGAGTTGGCACCTAGTTGCAAAAACAGTTTTATAACAACAGATACGGACTGGCAGATTAAAGGATTTGAAGTCAGATACTACTACAGAACCATAAAGAAAGCAGGCTATGAGAAAGGAACTGAAGATGATAACTTGCAAGAACTAGAGGATAATTAAGTCAATCTTAGCCATCACATGATTATGGTGAGGAAGATAGCCACTAAGGTTATAGCCAGCAAGGAAGAATATAACAGAATAACAAGAGCTGAAAAGGACTTTGGAGGTCTTCTAGTCCAACCCCCTGCTCAAGCAGAAACCCTATATGATTTCAGACAAATGATTGGTCAATCTTTTGTTAAAAATCTCCAAGGTTGGGGGACCCATAATTTCTGGAGGCAACTCATTTCACTGATTAATTGTTCTAACTGTCAGGAAATTGCTCCTTAATTCTATGTTGGTTCTCTCCTTGATTAGTTTCCATCTACTGCTTCTTGTCCTGCTTTCAGGTGCTTGGAGAATAGGTTGACTCTCTCTTCCTTGTGGCAGCCTCTCAAATATTGTCACCCCTAGTCCTTCTTTTCATTAAAAAAGGAAAGAATTCTAATCTGATTTGATCTGATCTAATCTAATCTAATCTAATCTAATCTAATCTTTCATTTACCCAGTTAAAAGTATTCACACCAATAATCAAAGTTAAATAAGTCTGATTTCTCATCTATGAGTATTTTTATTTATTTATGGGTTACATTATAGACTGTGTATTAAAAATGATTCTGGGCAGCAAACAAAAATACATAAATACATTACAACACTGTCCAATACATATAATTGCATCCAGGAGTTTATTTGTAACAATGTTGTGAACTTGTTGCATTTTTTGAGTCAGCTTCAAGGTCAGCACCACGTAGAGTTCAGTGCAGTGATCCATGCAAGAAGTGACTAAGGCTGGTGTGACTGTGAGAAGATATTCCTCCTCTAGTGAAAATTGCAACTGATGTACCAAATGAATTGGGCAAAGCCCTATTCACTACAACTATCACCAACTCTTTGAGCAGGAACTTTGAACCCAGGATGATCTTCAAATTGTGTATTACTTATGCCAGGAAGAGTGCAACCTTATTGAGAAATAAAAATGAAAATTTCATGATACTGGGAGAGCAAAAAAAACCCCCAACAACACCACACCACACTCCATCTTGTCACAGTTGACCTTAAACCTGTTACTCCCTATAGAGACCCTAACAAATTCCATACACTAGGACAAGATCTAGAGAACACAATTTCTCTACCGTGGAGTTGAGATATGTAACCATGTATCATCTGCGTGTTGATTCAGCCAGTTCTATCTGGTTTGGGCAAACCGGTAGTGGTGGTTGTGGGAGGCTCCGCCCGCCTGCCCAGACATCATCACATCCCATTTTTGATGCTCTATACATGCATGGAGGTGGCACGTGCGGTCACATTTGCGAACAGGTAGTGAAGGTAAGTGAATACCACCCCTGATGTTGGTGATACTTGATCTTGTGTCAACAAATCATATTCTCCAGTACCCTCATACAGATGTTAAAGAAGAAGGTTGAGAATATTGAACTCTTTGGGACCCCACAAACCCAGGCTCAAGCTCATGAGATTGTTCTGTCCCCGTCTCATACACGCACACAGTCAGCCAGGAGTTAATAAAACCAGCAGTCAGGAATTTCTTTGAGATAACAGCATTGGCAGCAACCCAGTAGCAGCTTGCCAAAAACTTTACTCACAAAGGGAGGTTTTCCTCCTCAGTTGGATAAATCAAAATAAGTTCACAAAGCCAAAGAATTGTCAAGTCCAGTCCATAATAAATCCAAGGAAGGCATATAACGAAATTCCAGAAATGCAGTATGACTTGCTAGCTTTTCAGTTTTGTCCATCACAAAGCCTGAATGGGCACCACACCCCCTTTTATCCCCTGTGGGGTGTGGTCCAGTGACTCAGCTTAATCTCTGGCACGCCTCCTTCTCTGCTGCGCACACTTGTCTTTCCAACGCTGTCGGGGATCCAGCCAAGACTTATCTCCATCGCTGTCTAACTGCGGCTGCTCGGAAGTGCCTGGCTCCTGGCCTATCTCTTCTCCTTCGGAAGACACCTGAGGCATTGCCAGAGAGGAGGGTCCTGTGGAGGGAGGCCATGCTAACTCCTCTCCTTCACTTTCGGAGTCTTCTCCCTCCGATAAGACGGACTCAGGGGTCGGAGTCACAACAGAGGTTAAGACACATCTCTTTCCACACTTGGTCTATTAAATTTTTTTTTCATTCAAAACAGCAACAGAGCTGCAATACAAAATATCTACAATTTAAAAGTTTGTTCACTTTGAAGGAAACCTATAGATTTAGAAGTAAAGAGAAATTTCCTGACAGTTAGAACAATTAATAAATGAAACAACTTGCCTGCAGAAGTTGTGAATGCCCCAACACTGGAATTTTTTAAGAAGATGTTGGATAACCATTTGTCTGAAGTGGTGTAGGGTTTCCTGCCTGGACAGGGGTTGGATTAGAAGACCTCCAAGCTCCCTTCCAACTCTATTATTCTATTCTATTCAGATTGATACCCCCAAGTAATCTTTTGATTTCTGACATTTGGAATATTTGTTCAGTTGCATTCCCTTCCTTTATCTCTGCATTTTTTTTACATGACTCCATATGCTTCTAAGAGAAACTTTGTATGTGTATATAAATCTATATAACATGTTACTTAACAGCACTGCATGTGTTGTTCTATTTCTCAGTTTGTAAAAGGTTGCATTAATAATTCAGGACAATATGAAGACACTAATGAGGTTGTGCTTCGGAACAGATACTTCCTTGATAAAAAAATAAAAACCCAACATGTTGCATTTTACCATCCTATTCCTGTTATTATACACAGTTACTTGCAGTGAACAATAAGAGTATTTAATGACTTCCTTAAAGTATTTAATGAGCTAGCCATGGCTTATTAATGTAGAGCAATCAAAAAACAAAACAAAACAAAGATAAAAAATGCAAAAAAAGGGGGGGGGGAGAGAGAGAGAGAGAGAGAGAGAGAAATTCTTGTAATTTGGGATAGGTTTTATAGAAATGTAATGATTAAAATGCGTACAATATTTTTGAGGGAACCAGTTTGGTGAATTGGTTAGTGCCATAGCTAGAAACTGGGTCCTGCCCTGCCTTAGACATAAACCAGCTGGATTACCTTGGGCCAATCACTCTCTCTCAGTCTTAGGAAGGAGACAGTGGCAAAGGCCTTCTGAAAAACCTTGCCAAGAAAGCTGCAAGGATATGTTTAGGAAGTTGTTCAGAGTCAACACTAACTTGAAGGCACACACACACAAATGGTCAGAGTTTGTTGCAGCACACACAAGCAGACTATTAAGCAAGATTCGCAACACCTTTATATACAAAACAATACATAAGTCATACAATACCCTTGTAGTTTTTTCCACATTGTAGAGAAGAGAAATAGCAAGTACAAACAAAGCACAAAATGGAAGCACAAAATGGAGATGGCAAAATGGAGGAAAGAGAAGCTATTCGCCTCAAGCTTATATACAGAACAGTTAAGCCACGCCCATGCTCCAAACTGTCTCTTATGACCACATACTACAAATACTATGTTTCAGTTACCAAACAGTCCCCCATTGGCTGACCTGCGGCTATGCCCTATTCCAGTTCATGAATATACTCTGACACAAATTTGGTGTTTCCACCTTTTTGGAGCCCTCAGTTTGATGATATCACATAATTAATCACCATCCTAACACTTGCAGAAGAAAGGCTTAAAAAGAAATGGTGTAAAAAGAGCAATGATCTCCCACACAAAATGTTTGCATAGTCTTGCTCTATAGGTAAGAACAAAACTGTATTTTCATGAGTCAAAGCTCTCTTTATCAAATGGCTAACAATGACAATTCAGAATACTGGTACATTTTGGATATGCAGAATGGCTGTTTGGATTTTACAGTTTACAGTTGTTGAAGAGCCCTCCACCTATATACACTCCTTGTTGCTACACTCAACAGTAAACAAAAGAGTCCAGTCAACTCAATAAAAAGACAGCCAGTTGCTGTGGGACCAACTTGTAGCAAATACTGCTAATCCAGTTTGAAAACTAGAAGAAAAATTGGTGGCAGCTGATAAAAAGGCTGAAGCTGAACAAAAAAGCTTTTGGGAACCACAGATGGATTGTAGAAGAAACATCCATTGCTATAAAGTAGTGTTTTTCAAACTCTGCAACTTTAAAATGGATGAACTTCAATTCCCAGGATTTCCCAGCAGTGAATACTTTTAGACATCTGACTAACAATGCCTATGTCTTTTAGCCTCTCTGTGCTATCTTAAGCTTGGTTTTTTATTAGTTTCTTTCAACTCTGGCTTTATACATTATTGCTCAGATTTGCTAGAATGTTTAGCATGATCATTGCCAAAGATTTGACAACTTCCATAGAATTTAATTTCCATATTGAGCCTAAATGCTGCCATATATCAGATAAAATTCATTTATCAGAATCATTTGGGAACTAGGCTGCTTTCTAAATCTAAAAATAAACAAAAATTCTGAAAACAACCAGAAATTCTGGAGGCATCTCTTATTTTAAAATTTTATTTGACCCTTTCTCCTAGCAGCTTCCATATGGAAAAGCTGAATTTTGTCTTATCTATGTCCTTTTGCAACAATTTATTTCTTGTTTTGGGGGTTAGCTTTCTTAGAAGTTTGCAGAAATGCTGTCAGCAACCTGGCATGGTTTTTAAAATAGCAAATATAAGTTTAAGAGTGCTTTATTATAAAAGCATGGTTTTTAAATCCAAACAAGAGAAATTGTTCTATATTCTGTATTGATTAGATCTGAAACACTTGTCCACAGCAGTTCATCTTTCAGACACACTGAAGGTACACAGAAGACCAAATAACTAGAAACTTAGTCTGAGGAGGAAAGACTGAGGACACTGGCTTTGTTAAGCACCAAGAAAAGACTTGAAGTACAGGTTGAGACCTGTTCTTTAATAAAGGAGAATACTCGTAGATTAGGGTTGACATGAGGGATCTTTGATGCTCTCTGAGCTTGGTTATTTTCTTGCAGATGTTTCATTACCTAAATTAAGTAACATCATCAGTGCTTGTCCTAGACAAACAAGCTTAGAGACCATCAAAGACACTAACACCAAAGACACTAACACTGATGACAACCAAGCTCAGAGAGCACCAAGGATCTCTCAGACCTGTTCTCTGTTGTTGTTGATATGATGAAAGTCAAGACATGGAATAAACTATTTATATTTCAGGCTAATAAAATCCTAAAAGTATCATTTGATATAGAGCAATTACTTTATTTTTGACATTATTTTTAACGGGGGGGGGGGGGGGCGGATGGCAAAAGCAGGATTGTGCCATTGTACCACAAACTCCACTCCTTGTGTACTTGTGGCATATAATGGATCTTGTAGCACAAAGGCACAATGGCCCTTTCATCATTGTAAGAATTGCGAGATTCTTCAAATACCTCTCTAGTTGACCCAAGTACAGCATTCTGAAGCTTCTGCAGTCATTTCTGACTTTCATCTTTACATTTGTCATTCTGGGCTTGAGAGTCTCATGAATTAAAATGAAACAGTTTAATTGAAGTGTTGCCTTTCTTTTAATCATAGAGCCACATTTTAATTTCAACAGTAATTGAAAGTGGAAGCTCCCATATCTTAAATAAAAAGAAAATTAAACATATATCAACAGTGGCTTGGTTGTCTTTCTTTCAAAGAGAGCTTTGCCAGTTATTGGACATTTCCCTCAATGCATCTTACTTTTGAGGATCAGAGGCTGCTTATTCTTTAAAATGATTACGGATGTAGCCAGTAACTAAAATACAACACACTGAAAAAGAGATAAGACATTTAGAAAAACATTATTTTGAACAATTACAAGCCACAGCAATGTTGTCAAAGCATTTAAGAGCTCTGCAGTAGAGGTAAATTATGCTGAAATACTGCTTGCCTCTCTATGCCAAGCCCATTTGCAAAGTGTGCTTGACAGAAGGATGGAGATCATTAGATTTCTGCTCCATGGCCCATGGAAATTCTTCAATGTTTCTTGAATATGCAGCCTATTCTATACATAAACACCCCACACATTAATGTCCTAGGCATATTTACTCAAGATTTGTAATGCTAGCTGGGGTAGAGCAAACCATTAATCAAAGGTGTCTTTCATGCTTAAAGAAAAGCAGATATGTCTACTTAAGCTTTAATCTATTCAAGTTTCCCCTATCCTTTACATTCTTCCATCCAAACTTTTTGAAGGAGAAAAAAAAAAAAGCAAATTTTATGGATTTCCTTTGGTGCAAAAGTTAATATCTCTCCATTTTCAGATCATACCTGCCAATATTTCAGACTTAGAGATAGAGACATGCAGGACCGAGCTGACCTTGGCTCTACTTGAAAAGCTAAGCAGAATAAAAATTAGTTAATACTTGGATGGGAGACCATCATAAATACAACTGGGAGGTTAAAAAAAAACAGAAGGCGGCAATAACAAATTATTTGCATGGTTTTGCAGTCTGAACAAATGGACCCTGACAGAGTCCAACCTGAGATATTTGACTTTAACCTATTCAGTCTGCCTCATGCCTTAGCACAACACCCATCCATATGTAATTTGTATTTCCCTTATCCCTTGGCAGGTATTCTGTCTCTCAAGTCCCCCAAAGATACTTTTCAAATAAATCTAATAAAGATAATTCAGATAATGATTTCTTGATATCCAAGTCATAAATAACTTTTTATACCCTCATTCTGGAAAAACATTGTGTGATCCTATTTTGATTGAATTGAAGTTAAAATGTCAAAATAAGTAAGAAAGTCAATGGAATAATCTTTCTTCTACATGCTAGGTAGATTCAGTAGGTTTTAGAGTAACTTCTAAAAGATTACAGCCTTTTACAAAATTAACAATAGCATTTAGACTTATATACCGTTCCACAGTGCTTTACATTTAATTAAGCAATTAAGCAACATTACAGAATTAAGCAAATTAAGCAATAAACTCATCATACAAGTAATCTAGCAGCAGGGGGGGTGGGGCAGGGGCTGGGCAGGGCAGGACCAGCCAGGAATGGGATTTGGGGGTTCTCCAAACTGTACAGAATCTTAGCTTGAGGTTCTCCCAAACCCATGCGAACCCCCAGCAGCCCATTCCTGCCTTTTTGTGAGAAAAAAAATAATACACTTCAGTTTTGGAAGATTTGGTGTCTAGGGAGGTTTAAGAGATATCATTGTTTGTGACGTTTACCTAGAAAGGATTTAGAGCGTTACATGTAATCTAACAACATGTGTAGAAACACTTCAAAAATAGCACATGATGTTCAACATTTGCTATTTTTCTTTATTGTTTTTCTACCAAGCTTTCTCTCCTTTATTTACATGGTCCTAAAATCCTGAAAACATGCTTGTTTCCTTAGTCAGTTCTGAAGTCTTTTGCCACTAAAGCTCAATTCAGTCCAGAAGCTGGCTCCTTTACCTGGATTTTATTGTCCACTTTGTTGTACATTTTCATGGTGGGATGTCTCCAAGAATGATTTTGCAGATTGTATTCAGACTGAAAACCAAATATTTTGTGGGAATCATTTTATCATTTTGTTGCTTTCCAAGAGATAGTACAGGCTTCTGGATAAAATTGAGCTGTAATAAAGCAAATGTTATTGCGATTTTTCAGTGACTGTGTAAGGAATGGTTTGCTTTATTGAAGAAATTTTTATAGACCCTCCTTGTGAAGAAAAATTCTGGAGTCTTATATATTGATCTGTCAACCTTCACTATTAAAAACTGCAGCACCTCTAATGATAAAAGAGTTATTACCATAATAAAAATATAGAGAATAGAATGAACACAACAGAAGCAGAAAATGAATTTAAATCAATACAGCTTTAAACTTAACCAGCTAGCTAGCATCTTTGAGACAAAGCTCTGTCAAATCTTTTGGGGGTGGGGCTTCAAGTCTGATCATCTGCTAGCTGGCCATTTTATAGTTCATTTTTCTCACTTATGTTTATTCTCTGTGAAGCACAGTTGCAAAAAAGGGTACTACAGAATAGGTTATTACAGTGGCAAAACAAAAGATTCCTCATAGAGCAAACTTAGTGCAAATATCAGAAGTGGTTATTTTTGTATTTCACATTATGCCTCAATGAATTAGATATCCCTCTATATATGTGCCTATGCCACATATTGTTCTTTTTCTTTGATGAAAGCACCAAGATACTGAAAAAAAAAAATTTTTTTTTACAAACTAATACCCGTAGCCTTAACTGCAGTATATTGAAGCTTACTTGTAATATTTTTATATTTGTAAATCATTTGACTATTTTTATGGAAAGTGTTAGGGTTATTTTAAGCAAAGTGATATGTGAATTAAAGAATTGCCCTGTTCAACACTTAATTTTTGAAGGGTCATTTACATGTATTATTTGGAAATAAAAACACTGAATTCAATAAAAAAGAATAAAAAAATTGATAAACAATGAAAAGTGTATTCTTTTTCATATGTAGTATGTGGATCAGAGGTGGCATTCAGCCGGTTCAGACTGATTCACCCAAACCAGTAGCGGAAATCGTGGACTGTCCATCCACTCATCCACCCCAGCTCTATGCCATCCTATTTAGGCACGTTTTTGAGCCTGGACACATGCGCAAAATGGTGCTCGCGTGAGCAAAGCGCATGTGTGGAAGGCCAGGCGCATGCACAGAAGGCAGGCACATGTGCAAACCTTGCACACACATGCATGAAGGAAGCATGCACGGCAAACCTGTAGTAAGATAATCCAAAACCCACCGCTGATGTGGATCCAGCAACAAACCATCTAGTTTAGAATTCTAGATACATAACTTCTTGGCAGAGATGAATTGGTGCCAATCCTTTAAATAACTCTCTTTCTCTCAGCAACTTTCTGTTTACTAGCCCAGAATACTTTGCAGTTTTGTGTTTTGAGCTAGGAAAGTTTTGTGTTTGGGAAACATTAAATTTGAGCTTAATTTAGGGATATAAAAGAAAGAGTACCAGATTTGAGGGTTTTTCCCTTGACATGAAAAACAGACATGATGTTTGCAATGCATACAACAATACAGAACACAATCTGGTAGGGTCTTTCTTTTCGGATCACAATTCATGCAGCTATGAATGGGTTACCTCTCAAGAAGAGAGCTAAACTTGCCCAGTCTTCCTCCTTTCCCATTTTGTTCCATTTGAATGGTTTTCATTGTTTCAGGGCTAGCTATGGACGTAGTACAATAAAATATCAGAACTTGGCATTTAAATTCAAATCAAATATTGCTGAAATACATTTGAGTTAGCAGATGGAAAAAAGGCAAGTTTTAGATACAAATATTCCAGGTTTAATAATCTTAGTTTGGTATTGTAAATTGCTAAAGCCTTTGTTTACAAAGGCATGGTTTTCTATCACAAAAAAAAAAAAAAAAAACACAAAAAAAACCAGTAACTTTGGCTACTTGGGAACTAAAATGTAGATAATAAATTATAGCCTACTGCTAAGTGGGTTGGAGTAGGATAGCGATGTCTGCCATTTCTACAATCTGGGACTGTATGTGTGAATGAGCAGATAACTCTATTTTGGGCTCCTTTTAGAAGTATGGTACATGATTTCTTCAATTGGTTATAAATATTAGGAATGGCAGCTCCCCATCTACTTCAGTTTATGGGTAAGCTCTTCTTGATCTAATCCTGATCTTGCTCATTTGTGATTTACTATTGGTACTAGCTTCATAAATGCATTTTTCTAACTTGGATGGGTTTCCATTGGGTTTCAATTGCTTTATTTATGGTCTATTATGTTGTAAATAAATAAACGTCTATAGAATTGAGTTTGTCATTGACACATCCATTATATTTAGTGTGTGTGTGTGTGTGTGTGTGTGTATGTGACAACAATATGTAGTAATGGCTTGCCATTGCCTTCTTTGCATAATAATTTTTTTTTCATCTTCCTGGTCCAGCCTGGCATTTTCTAATAGTCTTCCAGACAAACACTGATCAGGTCTAAGCCTGATTATTTACTACATTTTTTTTAGATCAAGCAACTTCAGTTTGGTGCTGCTCTTGCTATCACTTACGTTTGTAATCATTAATTTGAGGAAGAACTGTCATTTTTCTTTCATGCAATTCAATAGAATACCTGTCCAAATGTCTAACGTAGCATGTGACCATTTTATATTTTTCAATATATTATCCGATTGTTATTTAAGGGACATTGAAATCTTTTACACTGTTCAATGGGAATGAGACTCATTAAATTCAGTAGGACGTATGTTCAGATTGAAATGTCTAATTTTAAAGAAGCAGGAAAGAATATTGACCCTTTTCAACTTTGATGCTGGGAAAGATTTGTTAAAATACCATGGACAGTTTCATTTTCATTTGAGGCACAATGACCAGGCTTAGCTTATCATATTTTGGACATATGCGAAGACTTAGTACTGTGGAGAAGTCCATAATGCTGGGAAAGATGGAAGGAAAAATCTATCCACGTGGTTGATAATTAGTTGACACCATCTTAATGGCTTATAATGTCTAAGTTAAATTGTAATCTACATTCCAAGTCCAATTCATTTTTTCTTTTTCTCCAATTTAACATTTTCTAAGATAAAAAGAAAAAAAATACATTTTACAAATGTAAAAGCTTGCTGCAGTACAATAATTGGGAATGTCCTTAAATTCTTGGCAGGTAGTAATCATAGCTTTGAAATGTTTTTTTAATACTTTCACATCCTTGAATTCAGTTCAAATGGATGATACACAATGATTTATTAAGTGTTTTACTAATCTCTCTTAACAAAACATATCTATTATCAATATATATATATGTTTGAAGGCAGATTATTTTAAGGTTTAGAATGTATTATGTCACCAAGGTGATTCTCATATTATTATTAATTGCATATTTTATTAATTACATGATGATAATCATGGAGCTTTTTTGATCATACTGAATTAAAGTTTACAACAATTTGTTGTTGTTGTTAGTCGCGAAGTCGTGACTGACCCATTGTGACCCCATGGACAATGTTCCTCCAGGCCTTCCTGTCCTCTACCATCCTCTGGAGTCCATTCACGCTGACTGCTTCAGTGACTCCATCCAGCCACCTCATTCTCTGCCGTCCCGTTCTTCTTTTGCCCTCAATTATTCCCAGCATTAGGCTCTTCTCCAGCGAGTCCTTCCTTCTCATTAGGTGGCCAAAGTATTTGAGTTTCATCTTCAGGATCTGACCTTCTAAAGAGCAGTCAGGGTTGATCTCTTCTAGGACTGACCAGTTTGATTGCCTTGCAGTCCAAGGGACTCACAGGAATCTTCTCCAGGAATCTCAGGAGTAATACTTGCAACAATATAAGTAATATAAAAAAACTTTTAGTATTGTTTGGAGGGCTTAACAACCCAAAAACCTTCTTGGAGAAATCACAGCAAAACAGCTCACAGGTAGTCCTTGCTTACCAATGGTAATGGGGACTTGGAAACTCCATTGTTAAGCAATATGTTTGCAAGGATAAGATTATGTGATTGTGCCAACTTATATGGCAGTTCCAGCATTGTCAATTTCTACTGTTAGATCCTGTGGTCACATGATCACTTTTTACAATCTCATACCAGTTTCCCCATGGAAACTTGCTTGTTAGAAACAGGCAGGGAAAGTCACAAATGGCAATCACATGATTACAGGATACTGCAGCATCATAATTGTGAGCCACTGCCAAACAACTATATCCCAATCACATGGCCATGGAGATTCTGCAATGGCTGCAACCCCCAGGACCCATTATCAGTCCTCTTGACTTGGCACCATCGAAACTATGAACAGCCACTGGATGAATGAATCTTAGGTGAGGACTACCGAATGGTGACACAAATGTTCTTTGATATTGGTGGGACTTAACATACAGAGGTTGAAAACCACCGTTAAGGGGATTATCCTCTGGAGGGCTAGGGACTGGAGGGCTAGGGACAGAGGTTATTCCTCTGCCCTGGTCCTGTTAGATCTCTCGGCAGCTTTTGATACCATCGACCATGGTATATTGCTGCGGCGCCTCGAGGGGTTGGGAGTGGGAGGTACTATTTTATGGTGGTTCTCCTCCTACCTCTCTGGACGCTCGCAAGTGGTGTTGGCGGGGGGGCAGAGGTTGACCCCGAGGCCCCTCACATGAGGGCTTCCCCAGGGGTCAGTTCTCTCTCACCTGCTGTTTAACATCTATATGAAGCTGCTGAGAGAGATCATCCGTGGTTTTGGGCTTGGGTATCATCAGTATGCTGATGATACCCAACTTTTTATATCAACCCCGAATCAGCCCAGTGATGCCCTCGATGTGATGTCCTGATGCCTGGAGGCGGTGCGGCTCCGGATGGGGAGGAACAGGCTCTGACTCAACCCTGCCAAGACGGAGTGGCTGTGGGTACCAGTGTCTCGGTTCCAAGGGAATATTCCATCTTTGGTCATAGGGGAGAGGTGTTGACCCCTGTGGATAGGGCACACAACTTAGGCATCCTCCTGGATGCATGGTTGACCTTAGAAGACCATGTCACGACCGTGACCAGGGGGGCATTTGCCCAGATTCATCTGGTACACCAGTTGAGTCCTTACCTGGACCGAGATGCCTTATGCACAGTCACCCATGCACTCGTCACTCCCAGATCGACTATTGCAATGCTCTCTATATGGGGCTGCCCTTGAAAACCACTCGGAGGCTTCAGCTGATGCAGAATGCGGCTGTGCGGGTAGTGATGGGAGTGTCCCGATGCTCCCATGTCACACCCTTCCTGCATGACCTGCATTGGCTACCGGTTGCCCTCCGGGTGAGGTTCAAGGTGTTGGTGATTACCTATAACGCCCTACATGGCTTAGGCCCGGGGTATTTGGCGGATCACCTGCGGCCAGCAACAGCTTCCCATTGTCCGGTGCGCTCACACAGAAAGGGCCTACTTGGGGTCCTGTCGGCCAAGCAATGTTGACTGACGGCCCCTAGAGAGCGAGCCTTCTCTGTAGGCGCACCTACCCTCTGGAATCAGCTCCCCTTGGAGCTCCGGGTAGCCCCCGACCTTCGCTCTTTCCGCCGTGACCTGTTTCGCCAGGCTGGCCTGGACTGAATGGGGTTTTAATGGGAATTTTAGTTTCTTTTATTGTTTGAATTTTAATCTGGACTTGCTGTCGCTTATTGCTGTGAGTCGCCCTGAGTCCCTGTGGAGAAGGGTGGCATATAAGTCCGATAAAATAAAAATAAATAAATAAAATATCCTCCAAAGTAGTAGTTACAATAAAATCAAAGAAAGCATCTTGCAAAATTTAAATATTACACCGAACTGTATATATTAGGAGAAATATTCATAAACATGCATTTTCATTAGGGCTTTCTTAATTTTTATATTCTCTTTGCAGTTGCCTCTGCATGGGACCGTGCTTTGATCATCTGTCTAGACACTGACTGAATCTAGTCAATTTTGCTACGGCAAGATAGCTATACCAGATGTCCTCAAACATATTTATAGGTTAATAAAAGAAAAGTAAGAAAAAGATAAATCTTTTCATGTTTTATGAAAAGCAAGGACAATTTATCTGGGTTCAGAAGAAATTGGGATGAATATGTTCATCCTGTCAAACTGTATCACATTTTGTCCTACTTGGGCTGGGAAAATGGTTAGAATAAGTATGTTGCACCTGCAGAAATGTAACACCTGTTGCTATTCATTAAAACGGTCTGACTTTTTCTCAGGCCTACACATGAGCCAAAAAAAGGTGCCATCTGCTTTAAGAAATCCACTTTGATACGTGAGTGGATTTATATCTCTGTTTCGTATGTCTGAAGAAGAGTATTATTTTCAATGGTCAAAGAGTAGGATTTTGGTCCTTAGCATAATTCGATGTCTTTTTTCATGTTTAGATCGCATTCCCAAGTATATATAATTAAACCAGACTTTAATATTCTATTCAGCAACATAAAGACTTACACTAAACACTTAGCACCTTACAATCTTCTTGACAGTTCCATCTGAACTGTCTCAAAAGGATAAAAAGTTTAGAATCTTGATATTTGAAGGAAGCTTTAGGTTTAAACCAGACCAATTGACTTAATCATCAACCCTCCAGTTCATTATCAGTAAGATGGCTGACTTGAAAATTTATCTTAAAGTTGTTTTGCAGTCAATAACTGAAATAAATTGAGCCTGATGATAAATACTTTCATTGATCAGTGCAAATTTGCCATATCCAACATTAAAACTGGGGACTATTGAAAGTTCCATCATTGTGCCCTACAGATAGACAGCAGAAATAGACTATTAAAAAGTACCAATTAATTAACATACTAACATAAAAGTATGCAAAAGTATAAATGTATGCAAAATGCACTATGCTTTCACAGGTTTCTGGAATGATTCTTCATTCTAAAATACGTGTTCTTCAGCAAGAATTCAACATAAGAAGAGCGGCTGTATAAATGTTTTAAATAATTAATTAAGAATACAAGCTTGGCCTTGTTAGTTCTGTGACAATAAATAATCATCTGGTTTTATTATTTATTTGGATTTCTTTGATAGAAGAAACAGATGGGAACATTAGAATGACTAGAAACTAAACTGAAAGAAACACAACTAAAGAATCACTCATTCTTCCCAGTTTATTTATTTATTTATTTATTTATTTATTTATTTATTTATTTATTTATTTATTTATTTATTTATTGTATTTATATGCCGCCCTTCTCCAGAAGGACTCAGGGCAGTGAACACAAATTAAAAACATCTACAACAAAATCTCATTTTAAACCAAATTAATTAATAAATAATAAAACCCAGAATCAGAGTCAGCCTATTTGCTTGAACAGCCAAGTCTTCAGGTCCCGATGGAAGGAGCAGAGATCAGGAGCTGTCTCCCTAACCTTTTACCTCTGTCTCCCTTTGATCATTTTTTTCCCCTGCATATCAAAAATACAGGTTCATCAGAGTATCAAATACACTCTAGTATATTTAAGGCTAGTATAGCATCAAATACACTCTAGTATTGAGCCTTCAAGCTTTAGGCTCCTAAATTATGTATCTTCTTCTCCCAAATCCTTTAATGCATCTCCTACAGATTTCCAAACAGTGACATCTGTGAAGGGGAGCATAAGGGGCAGAATGGTAACAATTCTACATAAAAACAGTCCTAATTTTTGTTAAACCAGGCCTGATGTTGCTTTGGTTTTTTGTTAAAAGCATCAAATTTCTACAAACACCCTTGTCATCGGCATATGGCTTAAGGCCTGGTTAATGATGGGACTGCCTATCTCCAATTGTTTCTACCTATCTGGTACATTGAGGAAAAAGTGGGTATGCTCCAGGTCTTTTCAATAAAACATGGTGTCTTCTGAGATCAAGAAAATGGATCTTCTCTATTGGAGCCTTCATCTTCTGGAATAGCACTTGATTAGTAAGGATGGTTTTCAAACCCAACCTCCCACAATAGAAGCTGTATAGGAACATATTTAGATGTGCACAAACATATTACAACAACCCTGAACATCAGGTCACCTATACAATATGTTCCCACAAAATGGATACCCATGCAACTTCATCAAAATGTGCCTCACCACTGAACCGACTACAGCACAAGCAACACAAGCTATGGAAAATATAACTGGCATAGACTACAGCACAAGCAACACAAGCTATGGAAAATATAACTGGCATAAATCCTGGATGAGCAGGAATTAACATCAGGGTTAATACCAGAATAAAGCAGCAAATAATCCCCCAAACAAGGAATTAGAAAGAAGAAAACAACATTCCCACTAACATTGTCAGAGCAATCTACAGAGGCCAAACCCCACTCCATTCTAGCACTGAAGATGTTACCTTGTTGGATAATGACACATCTGCAGGAAAACCAAGCTCATGGTTGATTTCACAGTTCAATTATAAACTACAAATGTTCTCTTCTATTGATAGATTGGGAGAATTTATCTACAGTTTATACTAGATCAGCACTGAAGATTATGGACTATAACCTTCAGTGAAGAGTGCATTTTTTCTGTAGTGGGTTTAATTTGGACTGATAGCAATAATTTACATACATAAAAATATCCAAATTTGTTTTCATCTTGGAATTGATATTTAGATTCTACCATCTGATCTCTTCAAATTGTTCTATTCATACTTGGTTTCTGCTTGCTAATTAATCAGGAAGAGTCAAAGGAAATACTAGCTAAGTATTTTTTTTTAATTGGGGAAAAGCTTAATGAATGAGTCTATTAATTTAAGAAGATTTAGCAATTATGCATTCCTTAATATTGATTTCCATTAAATACTATCTTGAAATTAAATAGATTGATAATAAAATCTGCTCTCCCATACCCAGGATCCACTACAATAGATCTAATGAATACATTGGCTGACTGCATTTCTCTAACACAACAGTCACTTAGGAATAAATGGTGCAATTGAAAACATCAAGTATAATTGAAATTGAAGAAAGAAAAAGGAAAACGAAGTAGGCTGCCTTTAGTAGTATACTAATGAATAAAATTCATTGGAATTGGAATAATGGCTAGGTAGGACAGGAATGAATTTGAGATATTTTATTTCATCTTTCTCCCTAAGGAAGATGTGATGTTATATCTTCAGGTTTCTAGAGAGTTATTTCTGAGATACTGTATACTTTGTATTCTAAAATGCTCTGTATGAGACAGATTCTAAAGTGCTGAATATGAATAAATATTGAAAACCATTTTAGCCATGGAAAGATAGCCAAGAAAGGTGATTTTCTTCCATTGCTGTTCCTGCTATCATTTTAGAATGAAAAGTTCAAGAAAAAAAATGAAGAATTAAACTCTTCTTTTGTTTTTGTGGATGTGAACCATCAGTTTTTCCTTCCAACAAAGTTTAATGGACAGAGCAATGTAAAAAAAAAAAAGAACAACCTGTTCCCTAATGTTTTGATTTCCTGTAGCAGGAAAGTTACAGTGGTACCACAAGAGACAAAAAAGAAGAAAAATAGAAAGGTTCTGTTTTAGCATAAAAAATGTTTTTGAGAAAATAGGAATAGTTGAAGGCATCCATGTATGCAAATATCTGGGAAAGGAAAGGTATGACAACTTTTTTTTTTTAATTTGATTTATATGCCGCCCTTCTCCGGAGACTCAGGGCGGCTTACAGTGCATTAAGCAATAGCCTTCATACTTTTGTATATCTCATACAAAGTCAGCTTATTGCCCCCACAAACTGGGTCCTCAATTTACCTACCTTAGAAAGGATGGAAGGCTGAGTCAACCTTGAGCCTGGGGAGATTCGAACTTACTTTAATTGCAGACAGCTGGTGTTAAATTACAGTGTCTTGTCTGCAGAGTTATCCAGCTCCTCACCACTAGTGAGGAGAGATACCAATAGAAGAGAATATTTGTAACTCAGGGTTGAACTGTGGAGTCTTGGTGCTCTCTGGATTGGTTGCTTTTTTCAGATGTTTCACTACCAAACTGAGTAACATCATCAATGCTAGAATGGAGTGGGTTTGTTTTCTCTTTATATATTAGGAGCTGTTGCTATCAATGTTGATGGGTGTGTATCTGGTGGTTCCTTGATTAGGTTGTTGTTTACTGTTAGCTTGTTTGTCTGCATTGGTAAGTGAATTTATAATCAAGTGAATTTAGAATCAGAATTTAGAGTTCCTTGATTGGGGTATTGTTTGCTTCTTGATTGTTGGTCTGATGTTAATCTTGGTGTTAATCTCTGGTCATCTGGGTATTGATTGCTGGTGAGGTGTTCTTTTGGTCTTTTTGTTTCCCCATTTTAGCTTTTTGATTGTTTCTTTTGAGTGGTATGTAGATGTTGTTTATCTCCATATGCCTGTTGATGGCCAATTTGTCTAAATGCTAGGCTTCCAGAAATTCTCTCTTGCACTAGTTCTCAACCTGTGGTTCCCAGGTCTGTCAACACCTGGAGGTCCATGATGTCATCACAGGGGGTCCCACGCTCCAATCAAATTCAGACTTGACAGGGTCATGAAAGCTTGAAGAAATGTTATGATTTAAATCTTGAGGGTTTTTTTTTAATTTATATGCCGCCCTTCTCTGGAGACTCAGGGTGGCTTACAATGTGTTAAGCAATAGCCTTCATACTTTTGTATATTTATACAGCTTATTGCCCCCACAATCCGGGTCTTCATTTTACCTACCTTAGAAAGGATGAAAGATTTTGGATAAAAATTTGGTGGGTGATGCAGAACATTTTGAAAAGAAGGTTGAAATTTACTCCTCAATTGTTCCTATTGGGTATAACTACAGACTGTACAGTTTCAGAGACTAAATTGATTTTGAACTTAATATCAGCAGCTAGGCTGCTGGTAGCTCAATATTGGAAGAAAGACTCTTTACCTACTATTGAAGAGTGGACATTGAAAGTAACAAACCTAGCAGAAATGGCGAAAATCTCGGCGTACTTGAAGGACCACACGCAAGAAAGATACGTATCGGAATGGAGAAGATGGATTGATTATATTCAAAATAAGTATCAGACAAGAAAATATCAAATAGCTTATGAATGACTGTTAGTATTAGAAGTATTTGGTTATCGGTAGTAGAGTTAAGGTTTCAGTGAGGGAGGTAGTACTTTGAGGATAAGTAGATTAATCTAGTTTATGTTTGACTAAATGAAATACCTTGTATTTTGCTCTGGGAAGTCGGGGGGGGGGGTGGAGGGTGGGATGAAGGGGGGCAAAGGGTGGGGGGAACAGGGGGAAAATTCTTTCTTTTTTGTAAAACTTTTCAATAATAAAAAAAGAAAGGATGGAAGGACAGTCCATACAATTGCCAGGAAACAACACTGACTTCAAGGAACAAAAAACAAAACGAACACCTATTACAACAACAATAATAATTTACTAAGCTTATATGTCATCCAGTTCTCACCAACTCTATATACTGTGCATCGGGGATTTAATTTCTATTATAAAAAATATGAAATGCAAAAATAACAAGGCTTTTTCTTCCAGGGATTTCCCAAATCTTGCTTATCATTTGAAGAATTTTACATCTACATATTACATCTATGAAGCAGACTGCTTCAGACAAGTCAGGATGGAAGAGATTTGGTTGCAATAAGGTTGAGAAGTAAGTATGGAAATTAAAGCTTGGTGAAATGCCAGATGTTTTCTAGGAGACTTTTTGTAGAGAAAAATCTGTTTGACAAGGTACACCTGGAGAAAATGAGAATCATAGCATTCTCAAAGATGCCAAGGAAAATTGAGATGGAGGTTAAGGGGAAGATGAAGAAGCTGCTGATAATTTGGAGTCAGAGAAGGAAAACAGAATTAGGACCCTCTGGCCAAGGAAGGAGCAAAGAGGCAGAAAGAAAACTCAGAAAAGTTAGGAAAGATGTTGTGAATGAAGATACAGACATTTGCAGAGAGAAATACTGTAACTGCTGTAGTTTAGCTTGGACCTACATTAAGGATAAAACTAAGAAGAAAAGGAAAAGGCTAGCCTAGAAAAAAAAGGAAAAGATTAAGAGACAAAGGATGGGAGACTCATGAGAGATAGAGACATGAAGATGGAGATGGAGACGGAGACAGGAAGGAAGGAAGGAAGGAGGGAAGGAAGGAAGGAAGGAAATAAATTTCAATATTAGGGGAATTCCTGGTATCTATGCTGGGGAGAAATTACCATTTGAAGAACCAGGTGGATGAGCAGACTGCATCATAGGCCAGGCTGGAAGAGACCATCCTGACCCGATTCAGAAGGAAGAATCAAACAGACAGCAGAGGAGGGAGAGAAAACTGCTATGTGTGCAAGCTGTTGCTTTGGGCAATTTGTCAGGAAGAGGGGAGAGTTGGATTCTTTAAATATTACACTACTTTTGAAAAACTGCTGCCCCATTATAGAGACAGTGGAATGGCTTGCCTTCAGAAGTTATGCTCTATCACTGGAACTTTTAAAGAAGACCTTGGACAACCACTTAGCTGAAGTCTTTCCCCTTTTTAAATGGAAGTTTTAAATTTGTTCTTAAATTATTGGGGTTTTAAATTTGTTCAGCCAAATGATTTAATTCATTTTATTTTATTTTAAATTTTGTATTTATATGTTTTATTCTATGGCTGTCCTTCGGGAGTACGACGGTATATAAATTCAATAAAATATAAAAATAAAATAAAAAATGTCGTCATGTCTGCTTGAGACTAGAAGCCTTCCAAGGTCCCTTTCAATTCTGTTACTTTGTGTATTCTTGTTTAAGGGACAAAGGACTAGTCTTGCTATTGAGCAAGCTTCTCTGTGGGACACAAGACACAATCTATTGAGTTGCATAGCTTACTGTGGCTTAAAATTGTTCTTGTACCTGTACAGCATGTCCTGTTTACTTGCATGGTATTTTCAGAATTTTCCTGTTCTTAATTAGAGGTTTGACATTTTTCTTTTTGGATGTCTCAGGAGGTGGGGAGAGACATCTTCCCTTGGAGACTTGACAGCAGGCATGTTTAAAGTGAATTCCAAGGATATTGAATAGATCAGAAATCTCCAACCTTGGCAACTTAAAGCCTGGAGGACTTCAATTCTCAGAATTCCCCAGCAAAGGCTGGGGAATTCTGAGAATTGAAGTCCTCCAGGCTTTAAGTTGCCAAGGTTGGAGACCCTGTGATAGATCACAGAACAAACCAATTCCCTCATCCAATGGAGAGACCTATAAAAATCTAACACTTATTTGACTGTAAATATATATATATTTCAGGCAGAGAAAGAATGATACACTGTTAAGGTTCAGGCATTTCCATATGAGGATTCTTTGCCGGTTCAAAACTACCTCTAAACTCCCTGATCCATTCAGTTAGTTGGGTCTGAGAACTGCATTGATTTATGTCTGTCTCAGCTGCACAAACTTTTTCATTGTTGTAAAACTATTATTTTCTTGAAAATGCTACAGTTCTGTTGAACTTGTGCGTGGTCTGTGTTTTCCAATTGGCAGGACATCTTGTCTCATCTTGCCTTTAAAATAGAAAGGTGACTTGAAGACTTTCCAACTACCCCTATCAGAAGTATTCTTGATGTTTTTTCTGCATGAGACTATAAAGATGCACACAACCCTTGGGTAGGGAACATGGCTGGATGGCAACAGTGTAAATCCATTTTCCTTTGGCGTTAAGGGTGTGTGGTACAGTGAGGGACATTTGTTTTGGACCTGCAACAGTCATGGCGTGGCAATGACTCTCTGTTCTCAGTTGTTGTAAGGCCAATTACAATGAAGATGATCACTGAAGGACTTTTGAGGGACTGGGAAGGGAAGACAACTGTGGTGTGGGAAGACACTTTGTTTTGTGTTCCTGCTTCTGTAGAAATGATCGCAAAACTTTCTCAGCATGAATGGCCAAATTAGGAATGCTAATAATCAAGCAACTGTGGGGTTATGTGGTTGTGTTCCTTTAGTAACAGCAACCAGGATGAAAATGGGATAAGGAAGCATGCTTCAATTATTTGAAGACCAGCTATATCATAAAAAGTAAGTGAAATAACAGAGCATGTGATCCAGGGTATGATTAAATCTTTCTTTCTTATTCATTCACATATGGTCCCTTCAAGTCAGTGTGGACTTCTTGTGAATGGTCTGAAGTTTTCTTGGCAAGACTTTTCAGAAGTGGTTTGCCATTGCCTGCTTCCTAGAGCTGAGAGAGTGGCAGGTCCAAAATCACTCAGCTGGCTTTATGACTAAAACAGGACTAGAATTCATAGTCTCTTGGTTTTTAGCCTGATACCTTATCTACTACACTGAATTGGCTGTCTACTTGTTGTTAAAATAGACTATCAATTGCTAAAACTCTCATTGTCATGACATTTAACTGGGCAAAATAGTGCAGCATAGGGTAACATATTTTGAACTGAGGTACCTCAAATGAACTAATTTACAGAATGTGTCAAAAATCCAGAGTTCGTTACTCTGAAGAAATTTGGGAAAGTTGTGGCTAGTTCAGTGCTACTGCTGTGCTGTGTTGCAGGACTATGGTCTTCATTGTCAATTTCCATGACAATTTTCCAGCCAGTGTCACAATACTTTACTCCTAACCCCCACCCCACCACTTACCTGTTTCCTGGAATGGGAAGGGAAAGGGAGGGAAGGAAGGGGAAAGGAAGATAATGACAAAATGACAAGGTTGTGAGGAAGGGAGAAAGAAAGGAAGGAAGGAAGAGAGAGGAAGACAATGGAAAGAAGGAGGGTGAGAGGGAGGGAGGGAAGAAAGTATAGGAAGGAATGAATGAAGGAGGATGGCAAGTGAGGAAAGAATGAATGAAGGAAGGAGTGCATGGAAGGAAGGAAGGAAGGAAGGAAGGAAGGAAGGAAGGAAGGAAGGAAGGAAGGAAGGAAAGAAGATTTCTGATGCTCCCTGACAACTTTCCCCAAGGAAACTCAATAGGGAAGCCATCAGGAAGTCAGAAGTAACCCTTCCCCCCCACTGTTTTTTGCAGACATCTGATCTTTCTGTTTCTTTGTTTTGGTACGGAAATATCTTTGAAACAATGAGCCAGTGGAGCATGTGTTGTCTAGTTACTGTTATTATTTGCCATTAATACATTTTCTGCTTTAGGTAGAGAAGGTGGTTGGGGAATAGTCTTCCTCAGATACCAAATAATTTCCGTGGCCTAGGAAGATGTTTTTAACATGTCAAACACTGACCTAACATGGTCTACCTCTGACCTGTAGTTCTAAAAGTGTCCTAGTTTGAACTTTCTTCCCCTCAATATGCTTGCTGCTTCTGGAACAAGCACGCTAGCAGCTAGGATTGCCATAGCACTTTAATCATATGAAATGTCAAAGGGATTCCAAGAATTATTTTTGCATAACTAAATGCAGTGTCCTCTGGTAAACTTGCCAAGAGATATATTGACCACTGACTTTTAATGGGAGTTCCTAATCTTTATCTTTCATCATTTCTTGTACAGTTTTTAAAAAATCACCAATATTCAGGATATATTGGTTCCTCCCTTGTTTGTTTCTAAGCCTTTGATGAGCAGCAGAGTCATGATTCATACTCTGCCATTACCATGAAATGTAAAAGGTCAATTTGCTTTTCGGAATCAGAGATGAGTAAAAGGAAAGCAGAAAATGTTAATATGTTGTCAGTATCTATCTGCTCAGCAGTGGAAGAATCTTGCCTTTAACATTATTTAGGTCCCCCCCCTTTTTTTTAACGGAGAGTGATGAAGACGCAATAATGGGAGTTCATCGGTTCAGTCTTTTCAAAAGCAGCCACCATAAAAGCAATCAAAATGTACGTTCCCCCCCTCCTCCCCATAGGGTGGTTTTACCTCTAATAGTTCTGCTATAACAACAAGAATAAATTGTAGTTCAGTACCTGAAGAGCCATCTGATGAATTTTGGGGACATCATGCTGTAGCTGCAAGGGAGAAGTCTGACAGGAAAAAGTCATAATCCTATTCCTATATCCTGGGTCAGTGCACAGTATTCCCCTATGGTTATCCATAATGGATTCCCTTTAAGAGCAGTAGCCTGCTATGAAATTACAGTGAAAAATTATATTTAGTTGGGGAGCCATTCAAGCTGTGGAAACTTCCCCACCCCCCTCACTTCACTTGAAAGCAGATTGTCCATATATTTTGCATTTCATTGGTCAGCATTCTCAAAGTAATAGGTTGGCTCTGTTTCAAGATTTGAAAATAAGATATAGTTATGGCAAGGAATTCTCTTTTCCTGGAATATTTTATGAAATGTGCATGTCCCATTGGAATCAGTAGGACTTTTGAGTAGGCACTGGTTTGACTGGCTTATAAAATCAAACTCTACAAGCAGCATGGTGGCCTAGAGGTAAAGACACTCACTTACCACTTGGAAGGTGAGAGCTCAATTCTAGGCAGTGGTAGATGTTTCTCTATCAAGCGCAAAGAGAAAGTATCTACTGTGAACTCCACATAGGCATCGGGAAGGACATCCAGCCAATCAGTGCTCAGCTCCATTCAATTGCTCTGACTTCACCTCAAATAAAGGAATCAAAGGGTCGTAAAAAGAATACACACACACACACACACACACACACACACACACAAAATCAAATCCTAATTAAATCTAGTTTAAATATACATTTGGATATGGGTATAAGCTGAAAGATCATGTGAGGAGAAGATCTTCACAGAGAAAATCTATCTGTGTAGATGCTAAGAATTGACACTCTTAATCAATCATTCCATTAATGCCCTCTGTTTGGGCCTTAGTAATGTCAAAGAAAAAAGAAATACCACATTTCTCTTCAATAGGAAAGTAAGTCATTAAGAAAAATATACCATGCTTGCAAGGCATGCAAGAACTAACTGCTTTGTAAAAAAATAAAATAAAATGGAAATAGTAAGCCATACCTTTTTCTTCAACATGGAGAAAGATGTCAAGTCTAATAGTACCCTGTTCCCCCTCCCCCCAAAAAAAGACATCCCCTGATAATAAGCCCAATCGGGCTTTTGAGCGCATGGCAATAAGGCTAAGCGCTTATTTCAGGGTTCAAAAAAATATAAGACAGGGTCTTATTTTCAGGGAAACATGGTATGGCAAGGTATAGATTTATTTGTTTGAACCTCCATTTCCTAATTCTCAGTCAAAAGTCTGCTTCCTTGCATTCAGAACAGTCTAAGGAGTGACCTACTTTATGATAATTTCTTATAAAAAACCATAACCTTTTATTGGAATCTTCTTTAGTTTATCCCAGATATTGAATATCAAAATATGGTAGGGACCTTGGGGACTGTATGTGACCCAGAAAGCTTCCTAATTGAGGAAGCATTGAAGCACATCATAGTACTGTATTTCTTCCTTCAAAGCTCGAAAAGGGAGAATGCTTGGGGGACTAAGTTCAGGCTTGTAAGTTTATGATACTATGCATAAAAAGACTACAGTTTAGTGTTAATACCAGAGTGAAAACAGAGAGACCATGAATTCTAGTCCTGGTTTAGGCATAAAGCCTGATGGGAGGTCTTGGGCCAGTCAGTCTTGCTTAGCTCTAGGAAGGAAGCAATTTGCCAGGAAAATTGCAAGGACTTGTCCAGGCAGCCACCAGGAGTGAATATCAATCTAAAGATACATGGGGAAAAAAACCACCAAATCTTACATACATACATACATACATACATATATACATACATACATACATACATAATGAGACTACATCTCAAATAGTTCTGGATTTTTCTTGACCTATATACTTGTGTGTTTATGTAAGTTATTCATGTGTCTTAGCATATGCCTAATGACACGAGTATTTTCTTATCATGATGCAAAGACTAATTTGTTTCTTTTCTTAACCTCTTTAACCAACTGATGGATTTTGATCCCAGATCTTCCTCAACAAGGGGTTGTGATTGCTGTTCATTTTTATTGTTTGATTTCTATAATTTTGTTGGTATGTTTTATGATATAAACTGCTGAGAGTTTGTTTATTATTTATTTATTTATTAGATAAACTACTACCTAGGCCACCATACTCTGGAACAGCTGCAACTTCCAAATACTCTTCAAGAGCAGTCCCATGTATAGATCATTGCAATGGTCCAACTGGGAGATCACTAGTGGAAGAGCCTAAAATTCCTAGAGTTTCCGATTAATAGAGGCTTGTAGCACACTCTTATCCATTTCCCCCTTCAAAATAGACAAGAGCGCCAGGGGTGAGCCTTATATGCCTATCTGTGCCATTTGTATTGTTCTCTCTTGAACAGTCTGAATAAGAGAGCTGTAGTGTTAATTTCACTTCTCTCTGTTTTTGCTTTCTCAATGGTGAGAAATGTCTCCCCTCTTTTTTGAAAGAAAATCTACTTTTAAATGACTTGCCCTGGCATGGTAAATGCCACCTTTCATCACTTGAGGCTGAATTCAGATAGAATATTCACCACACAAAACTGACATTTCAACTGACATTTTAAAGCTAACGTAAGAACTAGGACACTTAGTAATGCCTATCAAATAAACAATTTTTAAACCTTTCAATTACAGAGATTTTAGCACGATTTCATAAAATAAAAGCTTAGCTTATTATAGTAACAATTCAAATATACTTTAGAATCAATAGTGTTTACTTTTGTGCAATTATGGTTAAAAGTGAGTTGGATAAATTTTAGCATCTTTTTTTTTATTTGCTTTATTTGCTGGATTAATGATTTTGAGTAAGTACAGTACAGCAAGTGAATAAAAGAGATAATAAATAAACATGGCCCACCCTCAAACTAGCTGTAGAGCTTCCAGTTGAGCTGTAGAGCTCAACTTCCACCCAATTGCCAAGATCCTTTTTTAAAGGAACTTATTGGAGAACACAGTAGGGTTTTGCTTATGGAGGGTTCTAAAGGAAACATATTATCTGGATCCTAGATCTAGGCAGGATTTGGGCATTGCCTTAGGATGGAAACAGTAGTGATCATTCTGGTTGATAACCTAAAGAGCTGGACAGAGCAATCACAGTGCTAGTAGACTTTTTACTAATTTTAAACTATGGTATTCTGAACTGCTTGCAAGGATTGAGTATAGAGCCACTGTTTGGTAATGATGGTTCTTCTCCTTCCTAAGAGGGCAGATTCAGACAGAGTGCACAGAATGAAGGTTTCGGCTTTTTATTATATTAACATGGGGTGGGGGGGAATATTCAACATTTATATGAAATTATTGTGGGAGATCATCAGTCAGTTCAGGACAAGGTGTGATCAATAGGAGCCTGGATAGCTCTGCAGACTAAAGCAGTGTAATTTAACACCAGCTGTCTGCAATTAAAGTAAGTTCGAATCTTGCCAGGCTCAAGTTTGACTCAGCCTTCCATCCTTTCTAAGGTTGATAAATTGAGGACCCAGTTTGTGGGGGCAATAAGCTGACTTTGTATAAAATATACAAAAGTATGAAAGCTATTGCTTAATGCATTGTATGTCGCCCTGAGTCTTCGGAGAAGGGCGGCATATAAATCAAATTAAAAAAAAAATATGGCAGACTCTCAGCTTTATTGCACCTTGAGCAATTCTGTGGATGTCCTGACCCAGTGCCTGAGGATGGTGAGAGTCTGGACAAGTAATAAGATTTTTTTATTTTATTTAATTTATTTTGTCAAGTACATATTAGATAATATATATAAGTATAAGCATGAATTGAATACATAAAATGAATATAAATAAAGAGAACATTAGGACAGGGACGGTAGGCATGCTCTTATGCCCGCCCCTTACACACCTCTTAGGAATGGGGTGAGGTAAACAGTAGACAATCTTTAAATTAAAGATTAAAGTTGTGGGGGTTTTGGGATGAAACCACAGACTCAGGTAGTGTATTCCAGGCATTGACCACTCTGTTGCAGAGGTCATATTTTCTGCAGTCGAATTTGGAGCGGTTCACTTTAAGTTTGTATCTATTGTGTGCTCGTGTATGGTTGTGGTTGAAGCTGAAGTAGTCATTGACAGGTAGGACATTGTAACAGATGATTTTAAGATGAAAATAGATCCCTGCAATTTTGAATTGCTTGTGATAATGCTAGAATGATCTTGTTTCCAAGGCTAGTTCTGCATGGGGTCATCTTCCTCAAAGAAGCACTTCTACAATGTTGGAAATCTTCCTGGATTTTCAGCTGATGGTCAAGAAGCAGGTGGCAGTTGTCGCCAGGAGGATTTTTTGCCTAGCTTTGGCTCGGACATCAATTTCTTGGAGCAGGTTGTTTTTATATCAGTGACTCGTGCCCTTATCAGCATGTGCAGGCTGTTACAGTGTTCCTTATATGAGTTCTGCTCTTGAAAAGTATTTCCAAAGTGCAGTTGATATAAAATGCAACAGTCCATCTACTAACAGGAAATGGCTAATTTAGTAACATCACACCACACATTGGTCATGGCATTGGCTGCCAAGAAGCTTCTGGGTTCTATAAAGGAGGAGATTTTGAATTATATAACATTACATTGTTTGAGATCAGAATGCTTTCAGGCTTGCCTCTCCCACCAGGATTCATCCTCTTTTGTTCATTCATTCCAAGAGGCGCTACTGAGAGATCCCCCTTCTCATAAAAGGAGTAGGGCCTGGAGACCATCTTGAGAACAGCTATCCCAATTATGGAGCAGTTTCCCTTTAAGGAAGTGATTCTCAACCATGGCAACTTCAAGATGTTAGAACAGGGGTGTCAAACGTGCAGCCCACAGGCCAAATGCATCAGGCGCTGGCCACTCCCACCCCTGGTTTAGCGAAGGGGGAAAAAGTCACAATACATCACATGATGATATCGTGATGGTGTGAGTTTGACACTGCTGTGTTAGAACTACAACTCTAGACTTCAACTCCCAGCATGCTGGCTAAGAAATTCTGAAAGTTGAAGTCCACATATCTTAAAGTTGCCGAAATTGAGAAACACTGTTCAAAGATACAGGAAACTTCTACCTTAACTCACTTGCTAACCACCTTTTGATAAGGTGGTTAGATCCATTAAGTTGAGCAGCATGGTGGCCTAGTGGCTCCGACTCAATCCTTCCAAGACCGAGTGGCTGTGGCTGCCGGCGTCTCGATATAGGCAGCTGATACCATCATTGACTATTGGGGGCGAGTCATTGGCCCCCACAGAAAGGTTCACAACTTGGGTGTCCTCCTGGACACGCGGCTGTCTTTAGAAGAGCACATAACGGCCGTGGCCAGGGGAGCTTTCTATCAGGTTCGCCTGATTCACCAGTTGCGCCCCTTTCTAGATCGGGACTCCTTACGCACAGTCACTCATGTTCTCGTCACTTCCCGATTGGACTACTGTAATGCTCTCTACATGGGGCTACCCTTGAGGTGCATCTGGAGGCTCCAACTGGTCCAGAATGCAGCCGCACGGGTGATTATGGGAGCGACATGGCACTCCCATGTAACACCTCTCCTACGCAAGCTGCGTTGGCTCCTGGTGGTCTTCCAAGTGTGCTTCAAGATGTTGGTTCTTACCTTTAAAGTGCTCCATGGCTTAGGACCTGGATACCTACGAGACCACCTTCAGCAACCAATAACCTCCCACCAACCAATACGCTCCCACAGAGTGGGCCTCCTCAGGGTGCCATCAGTAAAGCAAATGTCGGCTGGTGGTTCCCAGGAGGAGAGCCTTCTCTGTGGGGGCACCTGCCCTATGGAACAGGATACCCCCAGGGAAACGAATGATCCCAGATCTCCGTACTTTCCATCGTCCTTGAAGATCTTTCTATTTCACCAAGCCGGACTGGCATAAATTTTCAGTTTATCTAAATTCTACGCTGAGGATCTTAATTGATGAGCCAAATTGGTTTAATTATTTTAAATTATTTTTATTTCACATTATATGTATGTCATTCTGACTGTTCACCGCCCTGAGTCCTTCGGGAGAAGGGCAGTATAAAAATTAATTAATTAATTAATTAATTAATTAATTAATTAATTAATTAATTAAATAATAAATAGTGGTGAAGACACCTGCCTCTCACTTGGAAGGTTGAGAGTTCGCTCCTAGGTAGTGGCAGATATTTCTCTCCTAGGGCTCAAAAAAAATAAAAATAAAAATCTGATGCGAACTCCGCATGGCGTCAGGAAGGCATCTGGCCAGTAAACACTCAGCTCCATCTAGTCTCCTTGATTCTATTTACAAGATTGTAAAAAAGGACTTAGATCCATTACGTTCCAACAAGCCTACAGTATGAATGGTGAACCTGGGCTACCATTATTACTTTGTTGGTATTGATGTAGTTATACTGTTTAGTTTGAATTGTTATTGTGTTGTAAATTGTCTTGACTAAAGAATATTATGCACATATCCTGTTTTTCAAGGGCCTGGTGGCTCAGCAGACTGATAGCATTGTGATTAACACCAGCTGTCTGCAATTACTGTAAGTTCGAATCTCACCAGGCTCAAGGTTGACTCAGCCTTCCATCCTTTCTAACGTAGGTAAATTGAGGACCCAGTTTGTGGGGGCAATAAGCTGACTTTGTATAAATATACAAAAGTATGAAGGCTATTGCTTAACGCATTGTAAGCCGCCCTGAGTCTCCGGAAAAGGGTGGCATATAAATCAAATTAAATAAATAAATAAAAAAATATTTAAAAAAAGAGAAAGAAACCTCAAGGGTGCTTACAGTAATTTAAAAATAATTTTAAATTGTTTAAATTAATGTTTCCAATATAATTATAATCCTAAAATAACATAAGACACAGCAGCTAATGTACTATATCATATTAAAAACAAACAATTAAAATTATGAATAAAGCAGAATCAAGAGAATTTCAGGGTTATAGTGTTTGTCTACCTTGCAAGTGGATCTCAGTGAGGAATTGTTTCCATCTATACCTGGAGGTCTCAGGAGCTGAATCTGAGATTTCCCTAATGCCAAGCAAGTGTTGCTCCATTTAGCTACATCCCTTCTCATTCAATTTGGTCTATTTAGTTAAGTACTGAAGAAGCAGCATGTGCTTCTCTAGAGAGAGAAATTGCAGAACCTCCGAGAAAAGATTTTTTTTTTATCATTTCTCCTTGGCATAGATACATTCACATTAGGTTGGTGTGAAAAGCAAGAGCTGCTTTTGAGAAGGAAACTTCTTTGGGCAGAAACAAATAATGGACCCAGAATTTAATTCAGATTGGGTATGGATAATTGAACCAGCTTTTCATTGGGCATGCAAGAAGAAAGAAGACAAAGATGAATAGTCAATTGTTTGCCAAGTTTAACATCTCTTAATGACTAAGTGATATGGAAGATTGTCTTCTCCCATACCCAGCCAAAGTTTAAGATCCTCTATGGTGGTCTTGTTCCAGATGCCCCTTCCAAATAACGTAAAGTAAGTACTTATCATCCAGGAAAGTGGCATTCTTGGTGACACCATTGTAAGTCTTAAGATGTCCTTTCCAGAGAGACATACCTAGTACTTGCTTGACAGTCCTGTTGATGTCAGTGGCCTTTTTGAGTTACCCAGTTTTAAAAAACTTGTTTTTAAAATAAACCTTGCCCTTAAGCTGAGGGTCAACTTGTTGTTCTTTCAGAAGAAATATTTTGTGCTTTGTCTGTACAGAGATCTACTTTGATATTTTGTACGCTGTATTTCTAATATAACTGCTTTGCTTTTTTACACTGTAAGCTACCCAGTGAATAAACAAATAAATGAACACACACACATACAGAGATAGACATCTGATCAGTGACTGTGAGTAACTGTGAGTTGAAGCAGGAAAAGAACAAAACGGCTATGGGTTAGGAGCTTAGCCACTGCAAGAACAGAAACAACAAACTGCCACAAATGCATTTATATGTCATGGTTTGTGCCCTTTAAAGGAAAGGTGGTATGATGGGTTTCAGAAAATCAGTTTCCTAGGAAGAATGGAGCAACTTAGACTGGTGTCAGGTCCAGTCCAAGAATGACATAGATAGAACAATTCAACCCAAGTTCGGTTCTAATTTGTTCACCAATCTTTCCAGGCAAAACCTTTACAACCCTTACTGTATATGGCCACCCTGACTATGTTTGCACGATATAGCTGACCAAGGCAACCCTTTCTAGTAACTTAGTAAAGATAGAAGAAGATTCTGAAAGTCCCAATTATTTGTCTTGGCAAGCAACTTTACTGTCATTACAACTATTACTTCCTCCTGTGGTTTTGTCTGAGAAAAAAAAAAATCTTTGCAAAATTGTTGGCCATGTGTTTCATCCTTATCATTCCTCTCCTCTGTAGTTGAAAGGGAGTTGAAACAAAAAAAAAAAAAGGCACAGTGAATAGGGCTCTAGAAAGGCCTCATTTTCATAAATGCAAAGATGGTTTGTCAGCTGTTGACATAATTGACTGGGGGAATCCCTTATCAGCCCACATGATGAATGGGAGAAGTTCTTTCAACCACAGACACAAGGATATTTGGGACTCAAACTAACCTGCTTAGCATTGATTGGAAGATTAGCTGACCCAGTTTTCCTGTTTACACATTACACTAACTCTGTCTTCCATTATCCAATTAAGTGTGTTATGTGAACAGGGTCACTGTCTCTCTGTATTATCTGTGCTCAGATATAGTTTCTCTCTCGATGTTGAATCCAATTCTCATCAGTTCTGCCGTTGCCACCAAAGACAGCTCCCAGTGCCCTAAAAATGACATGGTATACTTGCTGTCAGTTCTCCTAACATTATTGTCAGTTCTGGAACAAATGTCTGCTTTCTTCTGTTTTATTCCTTTCTGCACATGAACAAAAGTGTTAACATTTTGATGGGTGCTTTCTGCCAGATACTGATGTCTAAAATAATATTGTGTGCCAATTTTCTTTGTCTGCAATGAACTACATATATTAATTTGACACAAGGCAATCTTTGGACAGGCATAGCCCTTTTGTAATATACCTCTGCAGATTCTCAGTGGAATGTGCCTTTGAAATGTAGCATTTCACATCACTTATGTATTGTGCCTTGGAACTCAGCCTCATTACTTGCTTTCAGTTATTGATCTCCACCCTGAAATCCATGACATCAGAACAGGGCTCGAGAAAAGTAATGGAGCACAGGTGCAGAGTACATTTTCTTTAAAGCTAAAGCAGTATTTTTCAAACTTTGCAACTTTAAGATGTGTGGACCTCAGTGCTTAGAATTCCCCAGCCACTGCTCTAAAGTTATTTTGTGGGTGAATGAAGTGGGGGGAAGAAGAAGACTTACGCGTGAGGGTATGATATTTTCAAATCAACTTGAATTCTGGTGGTTTATCTCTTTTCAGCAGTAAACAAAACTCCAAAACAAAACAAAACCCAAACCCTTCTGTTTGGCTTTTTATCTTTAGTGAGATGTCCCCAGAGTTACCTCATATTTCCCACTGCATGGAAACTCAGACTGCCCAGCTCTGCTCTGCTTTGACGCATCACTCCCTCTGGGCTGCAGAGCAATCTAATGTGAAGCAGTGCCTTGAAATTAGGTTGCTTGCCTTGACTTCTAGAGCTGAAACTCTGGAATGGCTAACATAATCCAGCAAATCCAACCATTTCAATTGCCCTTTAACATCCAACTAAAAATGCCAAAGGCAGTTCTTTGAGAGGATATTCTGTTTCAGTTTGGAGGGCCTTTCTGAAGGGGTGCGTCAATCAATACAAAATGTCTCTAATGAAAAGATATCTGAAGCAATAACATGTTTGTTGGGAATGCAGCACTTTCTAAGGATGGGTTTATTTCAATCATGTTTTTAAGAAGCCGTAATTTCTTCCTCAAACCACAACCTAAACCAAAGCAAAACAAAACACGTGGTAGCTTGTAACACTGCAGGAACTCACCCTGTTTCTTGGGGAACTGCATCCAATTGAGCAAATGGCACAGCAGAAAAAGAATGGGTTATAATGCTTATAATGGTTATAGTGTTTAGCACAATTGTTTTTTTTCCTCCATGTTTTATTTGTTTTATTTATATAACACTCAATTTTCATCAAACTGTGTATTCTGGGTACAATTATATTTTGATGGTCATATTTATACATCTTCATTATATTTAGTCATCACCATCATATTAATAATATAATAACATTATGATATAATCAGGGTGGGTTCTAAATTTTTTTACTACCGGTTCTGTGGCTTGATGATCATGTGACAATTCTTTAGGATTTAGCAAAGGTACTGGTCTACCAGGCTTTTAACTGCTTGCAGAGCTGTACCGGTCTACCCATTTGTTCTTGGAGCATCCTGGTCTACCCATTTGTTTTTCAAGCATCCTGGTCTACCCATTTGTTCTTGGAGTGTCCTGGTCTATCCATTTGTTCTTGGAGCGTCCCGGTCTACCTATTTGTTTTTGGAGGCACCGGTCTACCACCACACTGCCTTTTAACACTGATCAGCTGTAGGGTGGCTCTTTGAAGCCCCACGGCAAGAGTTTAAACAGTTTTTTTCCTTCTAGCCATCAGCTGGGACTTGGGAGGCAGCGAATAGATTGAGGGCCAGGCCAAATAAAAGGTAAGAATAATGCGGGCGGGGCAGGAGGGCCTAGCTCCCGAACAAAGAGAACCGGTTCGGTGATGTCATATCGTCACCACTACCGGCTCGGCGGAACCGGGCTGAACCGGGAGGAACCCACCACTGGATATAATAGCCTTAATATGTAACATTTAACATTGTCTTCTTTAACGGCTCTCCTCTGTACCATTTCCTCCCTTTATTTCTCTTCCTTTCTAACTTCTGTTTCTATTATCTAGCCATTGATAAAATGTATTCCATATCAAAAAATATTCAGTTTCTTCTTTATCCTTAATAACAACTGTTAATCTATCCATTTCTGCACAATCTAATATTTTTTTATTATGTTCTCCTCAGATGGGGTCTCATTACTTTTCCATTGTTGTGCAAGTACAATTCTGGCTGCCGTTAATATATGCAAAATCAATATTTTCTCACTCTTGGGCATGTCCACCACATGTAATAATATGAATCAGATATTTGATTACACTTCCAACATTTATCCAATCTATCTTTAAACATTTTTGCCAGTCTTGTCAGTGCAAAGTGCCATCTATAAAACATTTTATACAAATTTTCTTTATATGCAGTTGATATCGTCAATTTAATATTTCTATCCCATAATTTCTGCCACTTGTCTAATTCTATTGTGAATCCAAATTTTTTAGCCCAAGCAATAATTGTCTCCTTTACCTGCTTATTTTCAACTTTAATACTTGTAATTAATATTAGTAATTAATATTACTTTAATATTTAATACTTTAATAATGAATTACCTACCGAGCTCCGGACGGCTCCTGATCTCCATTCCTTCTGTCAGGACCTGAAGACTTGGCTGTTCAAACAAATAGGCTGATTCTGATTCCGGGTTTTATTATTTACTATTAATTAGTTATTTGGTTTAAAATGGGATTATATTATACTTGTTTCTTAACTTGTGTTCGCTGCCCTGAGTCCTTCGGGAGAATGGCGGCATATAAATACATGTAATAAATAAATAAATAAATACTTAATAGGTAACAATATCATTTCTTTATCAATTTATCATCTTTTCCAGTCAATATCTGATCTAGTTCTGTTAGCTCTTTGTTGAAACCATACAGTTTAGCATCTTTCTCATAACAAGATTGTATCTGCATATAAGGCCACCATGCTATATCTATCCCCTGACTTCTAAGTTCTTGTTTTATTTTTAACTCCCCTTCGTCATTCAATATGTCCTTATATCTTACAATTTTTTTCCATGTTAATACCATTAGTTATTTTCAGAGACATTATGTAAGAAATGCATTGTTATTAGCCTGGACTAAGATAAAAGAACAACATTATTTGAAAATACCAATCTGGCTTTCCACTATGGAGGCATCTTTAGCACAATTGTTAAATCACCTGGCTAAAAATAAGGAGACTGTGAGTTCCAGTCCTTCCTGAGGCTAAAGCCAGATGGGGACCTTGGGCCAGTCACTCTTGCTCAGCTTTAGAAAGGAGACATTGGTAAGCCACTTCTGAAATCTTGCCCAAAAACCAGCAGGGACTAGTCCAGGCAGTGACTAGGAGATTATCCTGACTCCAAGGCACCAAATATAATAATGCTGTATTTTTAACACTTAAGATTCACTGCTGCTTAGAATTTTTAATGTTTTTCTTCTTTTCATATGCCAGTAGTGTGAACCACTCATAGTTTAGTCAGATGACAATTAGCTTTCTCCCCAGCTTTTTGTTTCTTTGTTCCTTTGAGTCTTTATCCCTCTTGTCCTTCATAAATAAGAGAGAATTCATTCCTGCAACTTTTAATAAATGAATAGAGTTTCAAGCGAGTCCCAGGAAAATGGATTTAAGTCTTTTCTTCCAGTAGAGCTGCTTGAGAAGTAGAATAAGATATTAGAAAAGTCGGCTCACTAATGCCCCATAGCTGAGATCTGTTGTCATTTGAGCTTTTGACATCTGGAGTTTTATGTAGGAATCCTCCTACAAGAAGTCCTTGACTTACAACTGGTTGTTTAATGACCACTCAACATTACAGACCTCAGAGCTTTATGGCCTATAAAACACTTTCAACCATCATAAAAGGTGCCACCATCCCTCAAATACATGTATACATGACAACTAGCTCAGATTTATGAATGGGTGAGCATCCTGTGGTCATGTTTCATGAATTGACATTTTTTGTAGGTTTCTGGTGAAAGATTCTGGAGAATAGATTCACTTAAATGACCATGTAATTCACTTAGTGACTACTATAAAAAGAGTTGAAAAACTAGGTCCAATCACATAGATGCCTCAACTTACAACTTCAGTGATTTATCACCAAAATTCTGGTCCCAATTATGGTTGTAATTTGAGGACCATCTTTACTGTATCTTTATTGTATTTTTAATTTTGGGCCAAATTTATATATATTTTAATTGTTTTTAATATTTGTATTTCATGTTTTTTAATTCTGGCTGTACACCGCCCTGAGTCCTCAGGGGGAAGGGCGGTATATAAATTTAATACAATATATAAAAAAAAACTTACAGCTCAATCTTTGGCCATCCATTGTTGGGATGATTTAAAACCTTTATTATTATTTCAGAAGACTGAAGGGAAAAGGATCCTAAATTATGAGTTCAAGGTGGGAATGCTGGCTAACAGGATTATTCATAGAACATAGAATGGACTTTGGAGGTCTTCTAATCCAACCCCTGCTTAAACAGGAGACCCTATACAATTTTGGACAAATGAACAAATGACACAGGCTTTGATAAATTTACCGTTGCCAGCAGTTGACTAACATTCTTACTCTGTGAAATCCTTTGGAACTTTCCTATGTATGTTAAATTGTTTTGACCTTAATTATTCTCTTTATAATCTATAGTCCTCTGGGAGAAATAGGATGCATTAAAGAAAAAAAATTTCTTGCTTTATTCATCAAGATGAGTTTTTAAGCAAATGGTGCAGTGTCTAGTGGCTGGTCTTTTAAACACTAGCAAGTATTGGAAAGTTGTTTGACAAGGGACCATAGTGATGTTAGGCCATAATTACTCCATGGTATGCAATTAAGTCTCTGAAAATATATTGGCTAAGATAAGACCAAATGCTAAGCCAAAATCAAACACAGATCAGTGTGGTGTGTTTAGCAAAATATGGTTAATGGAAGTGTGATTTAATGCATGAAAACCTAACCAGAATCTGTTTATAAGATTGCATCATGGGCAGGGGTGGGCTTCAAAAATTTTAGCACGGGGTTCTCTGCCTGCTGGATGGGTGTGACCATGGTGGGTGTGGCTTAGTCAGCCTTCTGCATCAGGGCAGCAGGGGCATTTTTGCCCTCCCCGGGCTCCAAACACTTTCCTCGAGCCTCTGGGAGGGTGAAAATGGCCTCCGGAGGTCAGAAATGGGCCCATTTCCGGTTTTCCCGAAATTCCGGTAGGCACATTTTTCGCCCTCCCTGAGCCTCCACACCCGCACTGCACTTACCTGCATCCAAAATGGGCCGCGTGGGGACTCCTGGGAAGGGCAGGGTGTGTTGGCGGGGCCAGCCAGGAGTGGGATTTGGGGGTTCTCCGAACTGCACAGAATCTTAGCTAAAGGTTCTCCTGAACCCCTGAGAACCCCCAGCAGCCCACCCCTGATCATGGGTACTCTTATCTATATCTGAAAAGCAGCTCCCATCGTTCCTTGATGCAGAGTAGATGTGTGTTACAGAGGGGATGGATTACAGTAGTGTGAATGCTTATGTCTGCAAATGGGCAAATCTCCTGTCATTTCTTAAATAGAAAATCATCTTAGCTGAACAATTCAATTTATTTTTGTCCAGTCTAGCAGTCAGAACCTTGAAAATACCAAGAGCAAGAATTATTTATCAGGGTGGATTTATTTATCGTAGACAAGTCAGGTGCGCAATATCAACATTTAGTTGGAAAGTCAAGGTGTGTCCATCTTTGCCCTTATGAAATGAACAATGGCTTTATCCAGCACAAGAGACCATTCTATGCAGTGGCCAGGAAAGCCTTGGCATTTGCTGTCACTGTATTTTGTCTAAAGTGAACTTTGGGGATATATCTGAAGTTTACTAATCAAGAGAAGTTTCTAAAAAAACAAGACTCAGCTAAAAAGGGAGTTACAAAAAAGGCAGCAGAACAGGAAAGAAGAGAAGCAGAATGGCAAAAACAAAAAAAGAAAGAAAGAAAGAAAGAGACAGCTAGAGATACATTTCATCAGCCCATGAAAGACGTTGAAACATGGCAGCAACTGCAGTCTGAAAAATGGAAAGTAAGTAGCAGTCAGCAATTCTGCACTCACAATTTATGGCGATATAAACGCTGTCTAAATTAGTGATTTAACACTGCAGGGGCGAGTAAATAACATTTTAAATGCTAGAGTGGAAATCCTACATGTCTTAATACTGAATACATAATGCATTATGCTTTAAGTCTAGAATGAATTGGATGTGGTTTATATTGTTACATTCCTTACTGGCTAATATTATTAGTCCTTGGAGAATTTAGATAAATATTGTACAGCGCACATATTTAGTTGATTGCTAGTCTGCACCTACTCCTACCTGGATAGAATTTCAAAATATTGCACAACTTTTACTCAGCCATTTGCTTGACTGTTTTACTTTTCTCTGTTTGTTTATTTATTTATTTTTTGCCTTGCTCATACTCTATATCCTAAGCCTTTTTCTGCAAGTCTCATTGGATATCCATTGAAAAACTATTTCATATAATTTTATAAGTATATATAAATATCATATAAATCAATATTTGCTGACTGTGCAGATGGGTCCTTGAAATTTTCTTGCCCAAAGAAATGGGTTCTAATTGCTTTCCTGTTATTATTATTTTTTTAAAAATTTCTGAATCTAACCTACAGTTCTAGAATTCTGTAGAATAGCAAATCTCAACCTCAGGAACTTTAAGATGTGTGGACTCCCAGAATTCCCCAGTCAGCTTAATGTTCTTCAAGTTGAGAAACATTGCTCTAGAGATTTTTGATCTAAGCACTAACCAAACCTAATGCTACTTGGTTCCCTAGTTATCATGGGGATAAGATTGGTGAGGTGTTGGCTCTTTGATTGCCAACTTTTCCTGCTTAACTATAGCCTGCCCTTTTAAATGCAGATATGTATACACATTTTTTTAAAAAACCCATATACTTCCTACTGGGCTGTGACCCTTCTTCCTGTATTCTTCTCTCTGAAATAATGTATTTCTTTGAGATTTCCTTCAAGAACGCCCCTGATTTAATCCTGGAGAATAAACATTTTTAGTAGCACCTATTTTTCCAAACAACAGCAACATGACAGTCGTACAATTGTTCACTCACATGGGCCAGACAAGAAAACATGGCAGAATGGTTGTTGATTTCACCCTTTAAGTTGCTGCATCTGTTAAAAGAAAGCAACAGACAAAGATGGTCAACATTTCAGCACTGGGCTATTGCAGCTGGGGAAAAAAAAACACCTCACAACTGCCCAGGCTTTTCTAACAAAAAAGGTGCCCCAGACTGCTAATATTTTGATAAATATAGGGAGAAAGAACTTTGAGGGACATGAAAAAACACGAGCCCACGATGTGCCCATAGAGGGACAGAAGATTTAATACAGAACACAACAGTTTCATCAAACACTCTAGTAACAGGGCTGTAAACCAGATGGTATGACTCATAATAAAGTAGCATTCAGCAAAAAGCTAAGGCAGAACCCTTTGGTATCCAACAGCTGCCAAAAGGTTCTTGGCCCAGTGACTACATTTATCTTTGATTCAAATCTCATTACAATCATAGCAGACTCAGAGTTGACTCAGTGTTCAGTGTCAGTCCTGTTTCTTATTATGTAGTGATAATAATACTCCTTGAAATGTATTACAGTATAGATGAATCTGAATCGGTTTATATCTCCCTTAGACAGATTTTCATATAGTTTAATATAAACTCCCTTCCAACTTTAGTATCCAAGGAAACCCAGGTTAGTATCTTTGGAAAAATGCCCTCCTTCACCTCTTTGACTCCAAGACTTGAACATACTTGTACAAAGGAAGCTGGACTTTCTGGGGATTTTTTTTCCCCTCCATTTCATTCATATTTAACATTTTCATTAGACTGGAACATTTTAATTTGAATTCCACCATCCATAACTTTTTGGGTTCAGGATTTTCCACTCTGTATATAAGCAAATTTTAATCACCCTGCTTTGTATTTCTGAGTGTCAGGCATGATTTCTCATGGACTGCCTTTCTACATTGTTTCCTTTTCTTCTGTCAGCACAGCTGGGAGATATTTTAGAAGAACCGAATTAAGTAAATATATTGCCAATGACAAACTAAGGAACCGGCTTTGCTTGCCTTGGTTGTATACTTACCATTTCAATCCTGCATTTCTTTCTAGGAAAAGTGATTCCATTATACCATTTAAGCAGAAAGGTTGGGGACTATGAAAATTAACGATGATCACTGACACCATTGTATCTGACATGCATTTGATATTTAGGATGTTTCTCTTAAGTGATGGAAGAAGAGTTGAGGTATTGCAAGTGGTCACATGTGATCCAATTTGAAAAAGTATTTTTTTTCACTGGATTGTTTGATCCGAAAGTCAGACTTTGAAAACTAGCCAGTTTTCATTTTCTAACAGTGAGTGCATTCTGGAATCATTCTTATATTTTTCAACTTCACATATCAGGGGTGTTCTGTGGTATGGTAAAAAAAAAAAAATCAAGATGATGATAGCAATTGTGCAATTGACAGTCCACTGTTTTTTTTAATGTGTATAAAAATGGCCGATGCCTAAATCACACTATTTTGGCCACTGTTTTGATTTTTTTAAAAATTGTTTTTATTCAACGTTTACATGTTTAAATATTAGTTACACTTTTACAGCTTTCCAATACCGGCATTTTTAGTAATATTCAATTTATCTTTCAGCCAACTATATACCAGTGTTGGGTTGCTCCCGGTTCAGCCTGGTTTGGCCGAGCCAGTAGTGGTGACTATGTGACATCACCGAACCGGTTCTCTGGGAACTGAGCCCTCCTGCCCACCCCCGCTTTATTCCTACCTTTATTTCTTGGTTTTTAGCCCAGCTGACAGGCGCGGCAGAGTGAATTGCCACACCTCAGCTGGCAGCAACCCAATGCACTTGCGCGGAGTGCAAGTTTCTTGCACGTGCGAGTGAAGTGAGCACGTGTGTGGCGATCGCGTGCAAAGCGGGTGCACGAAAAGAACCGGTGGTAACAACAGTTGGAACCCACCACTCCTACATATACATTTTGTTTGTTACATACGTATTCATATAATCAATACATTTTATATACATACCTACTATACATTAAATATAACATTCCATTGTAATATCTTCTCTTTTGCTATACACTATCCATTAATTTTAGATTCCTTTTCCAGCCAATCATACCATCTGTTCCATTTGCATAATAAATCGTTTCCTCTCTGTTGTTAAGTTCCATCGTTAACTTATCTGATTCTGCATACTCCAGAACCTTTTTTATAATCATCGTGTTTGTTGGAGCATGTTCTTGTTTCCAGTTTTGGGCAAATGAGATTCTGGTGGCTGTAATTATGTGGAGTATGAGGTATTGAATTTCTTTACTCATTTTTTCTTTTATAATCCCTAACAAAAATAGTTCAGGTTTCATATCAATTTTTTCCCCAGTCATTTCCTCCAACCATTTTCTAATTTTTAACCAGTAGTCTCTTGCTTTGGGACATGTCCACCACATGTGGTAGTATGTCCCTTGTGAATGATTACATTTCCAACAGTGCGGTGGATTGTTTGGAGACATCTTGGCCAATCTCACCGGGGGTAAATACCACCTATAGAACATTTTATAAATATTTTCTTTATGGGCGGCCAACAACGCTGTCGGCCACTGTTTTGATTTTATTAACCATACCATATAGGTTGTATATCATTCTGGAAAATAGCATGCTTCCTTCACCCTCAGTGACTGAGATAAAGTTGAAAAAGTGTGACCCTTCTGTGAATGATCCTAAATTGGACTAGATCCATTGCAGGCATTTCTGTGCCTTTTAAAATGTGATTTCATGTAGTCACACAAGGAGATTGAGCTATGTTTGATTGTTGTTTCAACAAGTGCAGCACCTGGTGGACTGTGTCTGCATCCAAAAGCCAAACAGGGATTGGCCTGGTTATTATTTCGATAGGATTTTCCAAGAAATATGACAATACAGGCCAGACTGAGAAGTTAGGGAAAATATCCTGGAAGAAGGCAATGGCAAACTAGTTCTGTACTGCTGTCAAGAAATCTACATGGATTACTATGAGTCAGGTTTGACTTTAATGGATTTTTACCTTTAATAGCTACTATTCTGAATCCCCTGATAATGGGTATATTATACATGCAGTACCTATTAAATACTATGTTACATATTTGAAGGGTTTTACCCCAAAATATGTTCATTAGTCATGAATTTTTTAAGCTATCTACAGAATGAGCAACTATAGTGCCGAATAGCATAAGCAGCTTGTTCTCACTCATTGGCCAGAGATCAAGAGGCATTGGATGGGCATCCCAAAAGTTTTTGGGCCTTTTTTTTTTTTGCCTTTTTTCAAAAGGTGACTGAACTTTTTGTTTTTGTTTTTCCTTGAAGATGTTTTGCTTCTCATCCAAGAAGCTTCTTCAGTTCTGACTAAATGGTGAAGAATGGAAGGATTTATATTCCTTGCAGTCATCTGGTCATTAGCACTCTTTTTGGGAATTTCTGAGGCCACTTGGAGGTTTAGCTGTGTCCTCAGGTTCACCTGAATAGTGCAAATGGATGTGAAACCTTCTTGGAAATGATGAAAGGACTGTGTTGTAAACAGGAGATAGGTGGTGGCATGACCCCTCTCCTCTGTTGAGAGAGGCCTGTTCAATTATAGTATAGATGGCCTCTTTGACTCTCTTTCAAACCAACAGCCCTTTCTCTCCAGAATGTGGATTTTCCAAAGGTTAAAAAAAACCCAAACATAACTTGGATGACTGAGAATCTCCATAGATATTAGATGGGCTTGTTCTGAGCCTCTCCAAAACATCTTAGAATGACAGGGACTAGTTTGGTTGGTAATTAGACGAAGATCAGTACTGCTCTTCTTGAACATTCAAGAAAGAATATTTAGCAGAACCAAGATCAACATGTCCCATATTTTGGACAAAGGAAGAGAAGTTGCCTCATTGCTTGCCTTTTTCTTCAATTAGTCAGATTTTAGGGGCATATTTGCTATTAATGCTGTTGCCTAAAGTATGCCTGTTCAGTGCTGCCAACTGACCTATAATCCTATTTTATCCAGGATTCTAGTTTCTCTAGTTGGTTTGCTCTTATGGGGTTCTTACAAACTGTATTTACCCCTATCTCTTTAAAAAAAAAAGAATAAAGGTCCTAAATGCTAAAAAGAGGATAAAGACTGAATTTATCCAGTGGTGGGATTCAAATAATTTAACAACCGTTTCTCTTCCCTAATAACCAGATGGGTGGGTGTGGCTCGGTGGTCATGTGACTGTGTGGGCATGACCAACTCAATGTCATTTAGGTCGATGGGCACTTCACCTTAGCTGTTACAATGTAATAAGGGTTAACCAGAGAGGCAGTTTCTGTAAGCAGAGCAATAAAGATTAGGCTAGAAACAACACCAGAATGTTTCCTTCCTGCCTTCCTTACAGGATTAGCCCTGTAAAGGGGAAAAAAACAAAATAAGATTTCTTCCAACAACCGATTCTCCGAACTGCTTAGAAAGTTAACAACTGGTTCTCCCGAATAGGTGCGAACTGGCTGAATCCTACCACTGGATTTATCCCTATTCCAAATGGAAAAGAAAAGATAAGCTGTGAGCACCAATAAGAGGAGAAAGGACGCAGATAATTTCAGCTCAACTTCTCTGGTGGTCAGCATGTTACTGTGATGCTCTTGGCTCTAAGATACTCGATCACTGAAAAATAATTTTAAATAAAATAATTTAATCTAGCTCATAGACACTTTAGACTTATATACCATTTCACAGTCCTTTACAGCCCTCTCTAAGCAGTTTACAGAGTCAGCATATTGCCCCCAACAACAATCTGGGTCTTTTTATTGACCTTGGAAGGATGGAAGGCTGAGTTGACCTTGAGACTGTGAGAATTGAACCACCAAATTGCAGGCAGCTAGCAGAAGTAACCTGCAGTACTGCATTATAGCCACTGAATCACCATGGCTCATCTTCGAGACCGCCTGCTGCTACCGACAACCTCCCATCAACCCGTGCGCTCCCACAGAGAGGGCCTCCTCGGGGTGCCATCAATCAACAATGTAGGCTGGTGACCCCCAGGGGGAGGGCCTTCTCTGTGGGGGCACCTACCCTATGGAACCAGCTGCCCCCTGAGATAAGGAGAATCCAAGACCTTGGTGCCTTCCGCCATTCCCTTAAAACTTACTTTTTTCATCAAGCGGCTGGCTTAACATATTTTTAAATTTTAAATTTTTAATTGGTTTTTCATTTTAAACTGGGGCCAAATTAATATATATTCTTTTAATTGTTCTTAATGTTTGTATTGTTTTTGTCTGGCTGTACACCGCCCCGAGTCCCTTGGGAGAAGGTGTGGTATATAAATTTGAAATAAAATAAAAAATAAAATAAAAATAAAGATGACTTATCTAGCTAGATGGCCAAAATGTTCCAAAATTCCTATAAATTTAAACTGTACCTAATAATGATCCTAGTGATACCAATAATTTGAACTGGGTCTGATCCTATCCACACAAACACATCTCATATAACTTCACTTGAGGATGCTTCTATCAGTTCTACTGGACCTGTCAAGCTAGTATCGTAATTCTGAACAAATCAGAGTGATGTTATCCTTCAGATGCATTGCAGGCTCTGCACAGCAGCTCAGAAAATGTTCTTTTGGCTCATTCTTCCACCAAAAAATCAGGTCCTTTTGGAATTTGACAATGGAGAAATGGTGATGTTGTAATTTTAAGACCTTATCTGTATTTAGTTGGATTTTCTCCTTGTCAGCAGAGCTATAGGCTACTTCATCTTGCTACTTCATCTCTCATAACTTTTCTGAAAAATAAGAAGCTCCTCTAGAGCAACAAAATTGGGAAATTTGTAATATACGCTCTTAAAATATACAAACTCCACAGTGTGTGCTACAATGGAAGCGATACAAATGAAGAAAGAAGATATATATATATATATATATATATATATATATATATATATATATATATATATATATATATATATATATATATATATAAAACTTTCTTCTTTCTTCATTTGTATCGCTTCCATTGTAGCACACACTGTGGAGTTTGTATATTTTTATATATATATATATATAGTGTGTGTGTGTGTGTGTGTGTGTATAGTTAATATTTCGGGTTTCTTCCCGTGTAATTGTGGATATATCCCTAAAAGGGTAGAAGCGACGTTTCGACAGAATCCCATCTGCCATCATCAGGCTTATGTCAGCAGTCATTTTATACTAACTGCCATTGGTATTTCAAATCTGGTGCTGGTATTCTGGGATGGCTCCACCTTTTCATTCTGATTGGTTGGGAGTCCCAGTATGTGTTTATTGGCTTGGCTTCGGGTGTATAGTCGGTTTTTCTCCACTAGGTGGCAGGGCTTCATCTTTGTGGCTGGTTTGAATATGATTTGGTTGGGATTATTATTTTTTTTATTAATGTTTGGTCTATGTTTTATATATGGTGTTAAGATTCGTCTATCTATGAGAGTAAGTTTCCAAATAGTAGGCAGACGTGAAGTGTCATCCCGTTTATTCATGCAATATGGTCTTTTTTCTATTTCTATTGCTTCTCTGATTATCCTGCCATTGAGATGTTCTATTTTTGCAACTGTTTTTGTTTTATTAAAATTAATGTTGTGTCCTGTTGTATTTATATGTTGAACTAATGATGATGTGTGTTCTTGTTTTTGTATTGAGTTTTTGTGTTCCTCGATGCGCACACTCATTCTTCTGTTGGTCTGTCCAATGTATGTTGATGGGCAGGAAGCACACGGGATTTTGTATATGCCTTGATCTTCTAATTCTATTTTGTGTTTGGGGTTTCTCAGAATGGATGATATCTTTCTATCTGTGCAAAATATGGTTTTGATGTTGTGTTTATGTAGTACTTTGCTAATTTTGTCTGTTGTTCCCCTTATATAGGGCAAGATGGCTTTCCCATTGTTTTGTTCCTGTTGTTGTTTTTTATTATGTCTTGGTGTTGTATGTTTGATCATATTGATGACTTTATTTCTACAGAACCCATTTGATGTCAGTACATTAGTTAGTGTATATAATTCTGTTTGTAAATGTGCTTCATCAGCCAGACGTTTAGTTCTTGTGGTTAATGTTTTGGCAACAGAGTTTATTTGTGCTGGATGGTGGTGTGATTTGGCGTTGAGATAGCGGTTCGTATGTGTCTTCTTTTGATAGATGGTATGTCCTAAGGTGCCATCAGATTTTTTATAAATTAATACATCGAGGAAAGGTAACTGTGAAATATGTGTTAGGCTTCTTTGACAGGTATTTGTGTGAATAGTGATACAACATCAAAGCTTACAAGAAGCCCTGTCATCAATTAAAAACAAATATCAACTACCAAAATATATCACAAACTTAACAGAACATTGTTTATCCAACACATATTTCATACACAGAGGACAGAGATATAAACAAGTAGAAGGTGCACCAATGGGATCACCATTATCACCAGTCATCGCTAATCTTTTCATGGAAGAATTCGAATCCAATGCCTTAGAAAAAACTGTTAACAAACCAAAATTATGGCTCAGATACGTTGATGACACCTTTGTGATCTGGCCACATGGAAGAGATAAATTGGAAAACTTCTTAGTATATTTGAACAGCCTCCATCCCAAAATAAAGTTCACCATGGAGATAGAATCAGAAAACCAGTTACCTTTCCTCGATGTATTAATTTATAAAAAATCTGATGGCACCTTAGGACATACCATCTATCAAAAGAAGACACATACGAACCGCTATCTCAACGCCAAATCACACCACCATCCAGCACAAATAAACTCTGTTGCCAAAACATTAACCACAAGAACTAAACGTCTGGCTGATGAAGCACATTTACAAACAGAATTATATACACTAACTAATGTACTGACATCAAATGGGTTCTGTAGAAATAAAGTCATCAATATGATCAAACATACAACACCAAGACATAATAAAAAACAACAACAGGAACAAAACAATGGGAAAGCCATCTTGCCCTATATAAGGGGAACAACAGACAAAATTAGCAAAGTACTACATAAACACAACATCAAAACCATATTTTGCACAGATAGAAAGATATCGTCCATTCTGAGAAACCCCAAAGACAAAATAGAATTAGAAGATCAAGGCATATACAAAATCCCGTGTGCTTCCTGCCCATCAACATACATTGGACAGACCAACAGAAGAATGAGTGTGCGCATCGAGGAACACAAAAACTCAATACAAAAACAAGAACACACATCATCATTAGTTCAACATATAAATACAACAGGACACAACATTAATTTTAATAAAACAAAAACAGTTGCAAAAATAGAACATTTCAATGGCAGGATAATCAGAAAAGCAATAGAAATAGAAAAAAGACCATATTGCATGAATAAACGGGATGACACTTCACGTCTGCCTACTATTTGGAAACCTGCTCTCATAGATAGACGAATCTTAACACCATATATAAAACATAGATCAAACATTAATAAAAAAATAATAATCCCAACCAAATCATATTCAAACCAGCCACAAAGATGAAGCCCTGCCACCTAGTGGAGAAAAACCGACCATACACCCGAAGCCAAGCCAATAAACACATACTGGGACTCCCAACCAATCAGAATGAAAAGGTGGAGCCATCCCAGAATACCAGCACCAGATTTGAAATACCAATGGCAGTTAGTACAAAATGACTGCTGACATAAGCCTGATGATGGCAGATGGGATTCTGTCAAAACGTCGCTTCTACCCTTTTAGGGATATATCCACAATTACAATTACACGGGAAGAAACCTGAAATATTAACTATACACACATACATACCCGTGAAAACTTATATATATATATATATATGTGTGTGTGTGTGTGTGTGTGTGTGTGTGTGTGTGTGTGTGTATTTTCTCAGGTTTTCGCGGGTGTTTGTATGTAGGTCTTTGGTTATTCGGGTCTTCTCCCACGTAAAATTGGAAGTGTCTTGGCGACGTTTCGACGAAGTCGAAGCACGAAGCACGAAGCCGAGAACACCAGCCTGAAGATGACGAATGAGACTTCGTCGAAACGTCGCCAAGACACTTCCAATTTTACGTGGGAGAAGACCCGAATAACCAAAGACCTACATATATAAATCAAATTATATATATATATATATATATATATATATATATATATATATATATATATATATATATAATTTGATTTATATGCCGCCCTTTTCTGGAGACTCAGGGTGGCTTACAATGCATTAAGCAATAGCCTTCATACTTTTGTATATTTATACAAAGTCAGCTTATTGTCCCCACAAACTGGGTCCTCATTTAACCTACCTTAGAAAGGATGGAAGGCTGAGTCAACCTTGAGCCTGGTAAGATTCGAACCTGCAGAAATTGCAGGCAGTTGTGTTAATAACAGGGTGCATTAAACCACTGTACTACCAAGGCTCTTGAGGACTTTGCTTCACTTTCATTCATATCATCATAGGATCAAGCATGTTATTAGGCTCATTCATACTTATCATTATTTAATGTTTATTATTTGATATTAAAAGCATTTGAACTTGTCTTCTCCCTAAGATCTCACTTTGATATGAAAAAACAATAACATCTAAAGTATAGATGATGACTGTGATGGTGATCTTAATTTTTGTTTCCAGGGAATCAAGAGAATACACAAATAGCATTCCTGTTTCCAGTTTTAATCCAACATTGACCGTGTTAGATAGATGGATTTCAAGTCATCTAGTGAACATCTATGGCTGAGGGTGAATTTGAGCCTGTTTCTCCCTGGTCACAATCCAACATCTGAAGCACTGCACTTAAATACAATATAAATGTTAATGTAAGACATCATGGGCACATAAACTACCGAGCAAAATACACATATTGGTGTGCTTCAAATGTGTGAACAAAAAAGAGAATAGAAGTTTACACTTACGTTACAATAATGCCAATTGAATGTCAAAGCCGAGGTCTGTCAATACAAGGAAAGCCCTTGACTTGTTCTTCTACAATTAATTTCTCCTGGCAAAAACTTTTTAAAAACCTGGCTCAGTGGAATGTTATGCACAGAAAAGACCAATATAGAAAGCAAGATTTGCAATATTAGGCTGCTCTTTAAGAATTAGTTACTGGGTGAGGAACTAATTAAAATGTTGGCAGAAGCTTTCTGTGGTTGCAGTTTCTGAATTATCTTCAAAGAAAGCTTCGTGTTCATTGTCTTACAGCAATGCAAGAAGGGAAGGTACAATGGCTCATTGTAGCCAGATTTTTCCAGGCTCATGAGCATTCACAGCTAGGGAGCCTGATGCTTGACTATTGATTGTAACTGTGGGAAAACAGGCACAGATAAAAGAAAGGAACAAATGGCAAAATTGGCAATGAGGACAGATGAAGTAAGATATCTGAAGTAAGATATTTATATTTAAACATGCCTGTTGTAAGGCTCTTACCTCTTAACCCTCACAAGTGCTACAATGTTTATCAATTATTATTTGTAATGTACTATTCCAGTTATCTTTAAATTGCAGATTTATATAATGGGATTATTCCAGGGGTGAAATCCAGCAAGCTCTGACAGGTTCTGGAGAACCGGTAGTGGAAATTTTGAGCAGTTCGGAGAACCAGCAAATACCACCTCTGGCTGGCCTCAGAGTGGGGTGGGAATGGAGATTTTGCAATATCCTACCCCCAGGAGTGGGGAGGGAATGGGGATTTTGCAGTATCCTTCCCCTAGAGTGGGATGGGAATGGAGATTTTGCAGTATCCTTCCCCTGCCACACCCACCAAGCCACACCACACCCACCAAGCCATGCCCACAGAACCGGTAGTAAAAAAATTTGGATTTCACCACTGAATTATTCACTACTTTCAAGAGATGAGTTTGGATGGAAACAGTGATATCTTTAATTTTGGCATTTAAGAAATTTAAGACTAAAGCTCAGTTTAAATTATTGCACTGTAATTGTCTAGTTTTTATATTTTGAGACTGTTGACTTTGGATTTCCATGATTCTGGAGTCTCCAACATGACAATTAGGGGTACCAAGTTGCCTTTTGGAGTTTGCCTTTTGTTCACTATCAGCTACTTATCTCAGCAGGACTTCTTATATTTCATAAGAGACTATTTAAAGAATTCAAAAGTGTAACAAGAACTATTACAAAATGAAAACTATCAGTCCAATGCTTTGTTTGGAAGTGCATCTTTCCAACCAGAAAGAAAATCAGGGCGGTGCATAGCCAATTAGGGAACATACACATCCCATCACAATCATTTTATAAGGTTATCCATAACTTGGTAATAATTTCAAATGTGCTGAGAACCCTGAAAATATTGAGGACTCCTGCTCTTATATATTTAAGGGTAACAGAAACCTAACCACCATTCATAATTAAATCTGTAGTTAATATTGCTTATAAAGATACCAAGCAACTCATGTACAAATGTACAAAATATTATCAAAATCATTACAGACCTCCTACTTGTAGCATTTACTAAGTTAATCCTTAAGACTGGTGGATTTTTGGTATATATTAATAGAAACAATATTTTGGGCTGACATGGAATGAATTGCAGTTCTACGTCAACTGTTCCAGGTTACAGTTTTAAAATTCTTAGCTGAATTATAATGGCTGTGTTAATGTTATATTTCAGAGAAGGCTTTGAGAGAATTGTTTGAATATGATGCACAGCACACACTGATCAGCAATTACATACTGCCATCCTAAATTGGGAAATATAATCTGTCAGTGATATTCCAAATCCCATAATATTGTCTGATACAGATGTCCACTTATGACTTATATTTTGCTTTTATAAGCCATCTATAAAATTCTGCAACAGATAGTATAAAAATCTTTTGAAGTGTAATGGGCATACATGCCCATGGGCATGCATCAAGGGCATGTATAGAGACCTATAAATCTGGGTAAAAAGATCTTGCCTTTTAATCACTTAAAATGACCAGGCTCAAATTATCCTACTTCATATACATCATGTGAATACCCAGCTCTCTGGAAAAGGGTCTAAAGCTGGGAAAGATGGAAGGAAAGACAAGAGGATGGCCAGCAACAAGATGAATGGACTCAGTTACAGTGGCAATGAGTTAGACATGAAAGAAATGTTAGGGATAGATTCAAGGGTGAAATGCTACTGGTTCACACCGGTTCGGGCAAAATCAGGGGTGAAATGCTACCAGTTCGTCCAAACCGGTATTTCCGATGATCAGCTGTGACACACAATTTATATTCGCTAGAAAGCAGGAAATCCCCCCTTGCTCTTCTACTTACCTTCTTAAGCCTCCTTTTTCTGCGTGAAGCGCGTGTTTGGTGCGTGCTGTGCATGTGCGTGCAGCACATATTTGGTGCACAATGCGCATATGCACACAGTGAACTGGTGGCAAACTTCAGAGGATTTCACCATTGGATAGATAGTCATGGTGAAAATCACTAAGAGTTGAAAATGATTTGATGGCATACACAGGAAGTCCTTGACTTACAACCTTTTATTTAACAATTGTTGAAAGTTATGACAGCATTGGAAAAAGTGATTTGTGACTGGTTTCTTCACTTAACTACCTGCAGTCATATGGTCAAATTTTGGGTATTTCAAAGCCAGCATGTATTTTTAATGGTTGTAAGTTAAGGACTACTGATAATCAATCAATCAACCAATCTATCTATCTATCAATCAATCAATCTATACTTGAACAGAACATCCTTGTGAGCATTTTCCCTTATGTCTCTTCCCCCCCCCCCCGCCCAGAAAAATAGATTTTTAGGAGCTGTGCCCAATCCATTTAACAAACCGTTGAATGAAAATAAAAATCCAATACAATCATACTATATAACAATGCAGACTCATGTCCAAAAGTGAAATGCTAAGGAAGCTGCAGAGCCCTGGAGAGAGTTGAAAAATGAAAGACAGGATACTTGGCTCACCATGTAATTAAACCAGTACGAGAATGCTACATTCTACGCACAAGAATGTCATAGGCATTCTATGTTCCTTTGAAAAAAAAAATTCAGAAGCAAATTCTCTTTAATCAAAGTGAATGAGGATTGGTATGGAAAAAATGGGGAAGTTTGCCACTCATCTACTTTTCATAATTTAAGGAAAATAGGGAAACTATGAAGGCATTCTTTCCAAATCTGCAACCAGAAATGGCCATATGAGGCATCTAAATATTTTCTGTGTAATGAAATAGTCTTGTGATATTGGGTGTGTGCAAAGGCATGTCTGCGCTCTTTACATCTTACATCTGTATGTGTGCATTGAGAGACACAGGCTGGGTCTACTCTTTTCTGAGTCATGTGATGAAGGAGGAGGACTTAGACTAGAGGAGTCATTAATGTTGTGAGCTGATGCTCGGATGCCTCTCTCAGAGTGCCCTGAGGATTTATTACTGTCAGATGCCACCTCATGCTTGTGCTTCACTATCATTCAGTGCCAGTCTACCATGGACTCGGGGGGGGGGGGGGGACTGGACGGGAAGGGAGAATTTCAAGAGAAGCTAAAAATTCACTGTAGCTCTGTCAATGTCAACCGGCTGGGAATGGAACGCAGCTGCATACCGAACTACACTTGAGGTGACTGTTTGAAAAACATCTTATTTGAATTTAATTGGACATGGGATGAGGGAGCAGCAATGTGAGACACCTAAGGGAGGGAATAGTTAGAATTGGGATTTTGGCACATGATTTTCTGTTCTGGCTTTGCATTATTGTAATTCACTTGACTTCTAGTAAACTATACCTTTCTCAACCAATGGAGTTAAGGATCTTAACCTTACTTAGAGGTTCAAGCTGAGGCAGATCTGACAATTAGCATTAGTATTAGTATTATTGCATTTCTTTTCTGCCTGATTTAATTCTCTAGTTTCAAACTCAGTCCTTCATTTGCCACTTTCTTCCCCCACACCAAATGTGATCCCATTCTGTTCAGTTCTTAGGGAGTTATCATTATGATAGACATAGAAACAGAATCCTAAATCTCCTTACACATGTTTGTTCCATTAGTCCCATATAGGTTTCACCAGTTCTCTCTCCCCTGGGTATCTGCTTACATTACCAAATGGTTCATAATGCATAAAATGAAAGATGGAAGAAAGGTTGGGCAACCCTATCTATTTAAGCTTGTTAGAATTCACAAAGTTATGGTGTGATTAATGTTGGAGCTTATTGCTAGAAGCCTTAATCAAAAGAATCACAGAGATGAATCTTTGGCTCAACATCTGAGAAAACTAACACATCTGAAATTATCTAATAAAAATATAGATGTCATTGTAAGAAATCTTTCATTATGTAAAAATATATCTTTTAGTTTATATTTAAGAATTAGCCAGTATTGTTCATGATATCATCCTACAAGTAATATGAATTATGTGATTTACATCATTTGTGCAATCGTACCATGATATACTTGCCCTACCTTCCCCTCATAGACATCCATAATTTTCAGTTTCAAATAGATTTCTTCCATTGCCTTTTATGGCATATATATATAGTATGATATTTAGACATGTTTCGAGTTAAACATGTCTACTTTATCAGTTTCTCATTTAAACCAGTTAAAATTCTGGTTTAGATGTTTAGGTTTGTTTTTTTCTTTTTTAATCTACGGTGATTGGTAATTATAATTCTGTTCAACTGGAAATTCTTCTTGGGCTTGGTGTGACTGAAAAGTAGTTAACTCCAGCTACATATTAACATATAATCTCCCATTAAATGATATCAAAAAAAATGAACACTGGATAAAAGGCATCTGCTAGTACTTACATTGTCCTATAATCTCCATTCAATATCATATTCAGAGAAAGTGCAGTCATCAGTCAGGATTTGTGAAGTACTCATCAGTGCTTTTATATAGGTGCTGAACTACAATTATGCATTAATGAAAGGAACTGCTGTTATGGAAGCACCATATGGAATTAAGTGTTCAACATATCGAACACAGGGACTGACTGTTTCATATTTTTGAAAACAACAATTATTGTTCTGCATGATTTAGAATTATAGTGTAAATAGGAATACATGATAGATCTGCTTTTATTTCTCTTAAAGCTCCCAGGTCACCATTTCACTGCCAATTACAAAACTGTGGGGTAGTTTTCAAACTCCATGACAGTATCAGTTATCTACTATATTCCATGCAGCATAGGCAAGAAAATCAGAAATTCTAATAAAGTTCTAATAAACATTTAACAAAGATGGGTCAAGTTTAAAAAGCCTTGGTGGTGCAGGGGACTAAAGTGCTGTAAAGTGCTAGCACTTAGCTGCCAGCTGCCTGCAATTAGTGTAAGTTCGAATCTTACCAGGCTCAAGGTTGACTCAGCCTTCCATCCTTTCGAGGTAGGTAAATTGAGGACCCAGATTGTGGGAGCAATAAGCCAACTTTATTTATTTATTTTATTAAACTTGTATGCCACCCTCTCTCCCAAAGGACTCAGGGCAGCTCACAACAAACACATAAAATTCAGTATTCAAATATAAAAACCAATAAAATTCCCTTTAAAAAACCCCTTCAGTCCAATCCAGCCAGGCCATATAACCATGTTTTGAGGTCATGGTGGAAAGAGCGAAGGTCAGGGGCCATCTGGAGCCCCAGGGGGAGCTGATTCCACAGAGTAGGCGTGCCTACAGAGAAGGCCCGCTCCCTGGGAGTTGCCAGCTGACACTGTCTGGTTGACGGGATTCCAAGGAGGCCCTTCCTGTGAGAGCGCACCAGGCGATGGGGAGCTGTTGCTGGCCGCAGATGGTCCGCCAGGTACCCCGGGCCTAAGCCATGTAGGGCTTTATAGGTAATTACCAGCAACTTGAATCTCACCCAGGCGGCAACCGGGAGCCAATGCAGGTCCCTCAGGAGGGGTGTAACATGAGAGTGTCGGGACACTCCCATCACTACCTGCGCAGCCGCATTCTGCACCAGCTGAAGCTTCCGGGTGGTCTTCAAGGGCAACCCCATGTAGAGAGCATTGCAGTAGTACAGAACTTTGTATAGAACAACTCCGCTTAGGGGGCCCCGAAAGCCCTAATAAGCAAGTATATACAAAAAAGTATGCAGGCTATTGCTATAATGCATTGTAAGACGCACTGAGTCTACGGAGAAGGACGGCATATAAATTGGACTAATAAATAATAAATAAATAAATAAGTTACAACTATTCAGGCATTCAAAACTGGGAATAATTACTACATGAGCATTGCTGCTTTGCCCTAGCTTATTATAAAATTGATCAAGTAATGGCAAGGTTTCTACCACCATTATTTTCATATCCATATATGTAGCACAGATGTCCATAGATGAACTGTGGTGCTTAAGGGCTTGTTTTGAAGATTTTTGCTCATGTGGACACCGGTACATATAAAATTGTGCAATAAAAGTTTTCCCTCACAAATATTCATGTGTTACACAACATGTATGAATACAAATAGTAATATTTATTACTCCATTTATTCCTAATGCTAGTACTACATTGGAGTTTAGTGTATTGTGCTGTGCCATATCATTTTTATTGTTTTATCATATTTTGGAAGCACCAATCTCCCTCACAGAGTTATGTTTTGATGAATCTACCTCATATTCTAATTTGGGTATTATTCCATCCAGAAGAAAAGTTACTGATGCAGACAATTGGAGAAACTTCTGCTTTAGACTTAGCCTGAATTTCAGCATGTCTAACCACCATGTGGTGAAGTTCCCAAAGCTGAACTACTAAAGTCCAAATTCAATCAGAGCCCAAGTTTAGCTCCAGGTTTAGATTAGGAACATTGATTAAATTGTTCACTTGAGAATAAATACTTTGGCCGCATGTTTTGTTTAGGGTGGTGTCAATCATGACTAATTGCTGGGTGGAGGAAAGCATGTCATGCATGCTTGCATACACAAATCAAGTTGCTTTAGATATAATTTTCTTATGGGAATCCCTGCCTTCTCAGCAACTATAAACCCATAGAGATAAAATATTATTGTTTTATTTTCATAAGCATTATGATTGTGTTAATGAGGACAATTCATTCATAATCTGGCTGCCAATAATTTTAAAACAAAGCAAAATTCCCGAAAAACCTATTCCCTAAGTAGTTTGCAAAAATTACTTAGTTGCTCAAAAAGAGCCATCACTCTTCCATGATGGTTGACTTTGCCAAGCCAGCACTAGAATATTGTCGTTTATTTTAATTGGAAATTTCCCCCTTGTTTTTTTAGATTAACTGCTTCAAAAGTGCTTCTGAAAGGTGCTAGCTTGACAATCCCCAAATCCTTTCTGTAATTACAGATATAACAGCTGAGATAGATATTTTTTAGAGCAGTCAGCTTTATTTACACCCATTCCCTTCTCTGTTGAAAGGTAAGCTTTCTGAAGAAAAAAAAGGGGGTGAGATATAAGAAGTTTCCTTTTATTGCTGCAGATAGTTGTCCAATGTCCATCTATCCCAATATTGGGAGAATCACAGAAACTGTCCAGGGTTCCAAGCAGAAGTTTTCGAAGCCTAACTTGCGACTGAATTGAGTTGCTTATAAATGCTAAATGTGTGCTCCCAATAGTACTATGGTTTAATTGGTCAGACAATTGACACTGATCATGGTTAGTCATGTACAAGTGCATTCATTAATTAACCAAATAACAGTATAATACTTCCAGATAAATGTCATTAGCATAGTATGCCATGATACAATAATAATACTATGAAGCCATGTTGGAGTATTCAGACCAGCCCAAAATAGCAGAAAGTTTTGCTTTGGAAAATGTCAGCCCATGTAGCAAGTTGAGAATATAATTTTGCACAAGATGACCCAGGAGATAACTAAGAAGCAGATGGTTCCCACATGAACTGGTTGAGGCAACAGCGCTCTGGAAAAAGTCCTTCCACAAAACAGCTGGTTCAATTACAGCAGCACAGAAGCATAGTGCATAAATAAATAGATGTTGACCAACTTTCCAGACTTAACTATTTAGTTCCCATGGCTTCCTGAAAGAACCAGGAAAAAGATAGGTCCAATTTTGTAGCATAGCTTATTAAATCTTTTTGAAGTCTGTCTGCATTTAATTCATGGCACCTGGACAACAGCTTGATAAAAACTGAAAAGAAAGCAATTTAAGGAATCTGGTCCTGGATGTCCGAAGACCAGTGGGTGACCCAGTTTGAAACCAGACTAGATGCTGGCCATTTTGTGAATCTGCACATCAAGCAGCACTTAGCATAGCAATGATAGCAGCAACCAATGAAAGCTTGGCTGAGGTGGATAATACTGGCATATTATTCAAAAGCAGTGACTGGACAGGGATTTGGCTGGAAGAAACCTTGGGTACAGACAACATCTGGGTCATGATCCATCTTCTCTACTTTCCTGATCAGTTATTTTGTGGTGCTTGGTGGGTACTAATGCTTTCTCTGCTTAAGTAAAACCTTGCTAAATTGTAATCAATAATGTTAGACATTTAACAAAGAATTATCTATGTTCTGTGTGTCATTTAGTATCAGTAGCTTGTCAATTCAAGGGCCCCAAAGCACAGATATCTCCATAAAAGATGTATAAGTGTGTTCCCCACATAAATTCCAATCACTGACGGAGTTAATTCAGCAGTCTCAAGACATTGTTCTTAGCTGTTCTCAGGTATTGAGCTATTTAGTAAACCAAGCATCACCTTGAGAGTTTTGCGACTAGAAAGAGACTGCTTGGAAGCAGTTTTGTCAAGTGCTCTTGTCATTCTCTGCTGTCAGCACTGGACCAAAAGATTGAAAGAGCTGCCTATCAAATTACAGGCAATATTCCAAGCACCCACTGTAAACCTTCCAGAGACTGCTATGGAACTTAATTAGTGTTAGCAATCCCAGGATGTCTCAGTGGTGATAATTTTCATCTGGACCAGGAACTGATCTAACCAGGCCAAAAGAAAGCTGTCATATCTCCATTTCCAGTTTATCCAGCAACTGCTCCAAAATCAGAATGAGGTCCAATATGTTTCTATCAATGTCAATCAGGCTTAGAATTATTTGGGAGACTCCACGATGGCCATGAAATCTTATATCTGTTCAGAAAACCCTGGCTTCAGCAATTATTTAATGGCATATATTATGCCTACAAAAATATGGAATAATTTAAAATGCATCCAGCTGAGTCAAACTCAGCTGAGTCCAGCTGAGTTTATTGAAAACCTGAAAGACTCCCAGATCACTTCACCTCTGATGATTATTGATAAATTAAAATTCATATTTAAAAAATAAAATATTAAAGATTGAAATTATCTCATTCTTCTCATTTCTAGAACACCCCCCCCATCTTTTTCTTATTAAGGTAGATAACTGAAAGCAGAATTATTTAAAAACTCACAGATATGGTAAGCTGAAATCTTAAAATTTGTGCATTTTATATTTTTTCCATTGGAATAATTTTCTATTTTTTTCCCCAACATTCACAAAAATATATGTTTTTGCATATCATTCTCTGAAATAAATTACAATATTATTAACTTATGGCTCAAAAATACTATTTTTGGAAGGGAAACAAATGAAAACAATTATTGTAAAATAAAAGGGGCAATGATTCATTATTATGGTGCATTATTAATATGCATCAATTATTGAGTTAGTTCAGTAATGCAACCATTGTTCAAAGATGGATGCAGACTCTCTGGAGACTTGGAGATACTATATGAGGGACGTTTGCCAGCTGGCCACACTACAGCAATATAAAATGTATTTGCTAATCAAGACAGAAAAAGAGTAACCACACATCATAAACATACTGAGCAGGTAGGCCCAAACATGGGAAGCTGCCAGACTCTTCCCAAAGATCTCCATGCCACTGGCCTCATATTTCTCACTCTCTGTCTCTACAGAAAGCAATCACAGCTGACTAAGAAATCTATCACTGGGAATTCTCTGAAAGTGTAGAAGTCAGGAAGATAAATGTATCTTTTGTGCTGTCACATGTCCAGGCAAAATATTTAAAAAACCCCTCAGAAGTGGGTTCTAGTAGGTATCGGCTCACATAGTTACTTTGAAGAGCTGTTTACAGATTCATCGCATCCTAACTATATCATGTATAGCAAGGACAGCTATAATTAATTTTTTTAATCTCACCTTTATTTTATAAATAACTCAAGGTGGTGGACATATCTGATATTCTTTCCTCTTATTTTCCCCACAACAACAACTCAATGAGGTGAATTGACTGAGAGAGTAACTAGACCAAAGTTACTAAGCTTTCATGCCTAAGGCAGGACTAGATCTCACGGTCTCCTAATCTTAACCTAGACCAAATTGGCTCTCAATTAATCAAATTAATTAAAATGACTCATAATAGCATGTCTGCAATAACATTTTTCCATCAATATCTCCTCAGGCTTCTGGTTCTCTGCAGAAAAAATGGCAAAGGAGCAGAACTCTTTATTTTTTCTACCCTGACTCCACTTATGGAGCCAATTGTGTGGGTCAGGTGGGCAAACAAAAGATCTAAAAAAAATGTAAGGTGTTTGTCAGCTCTCCCAAGGTAGGATTTAGTACAGTATCATCAAAGATACAGCAGTAGTTGACCTCTGCTTGTGTTACAGTGTGGTAGTTTCCCATTTCTTACTGCTTCCAGTGAAAGTTAAGATTGGTCCATCAATTGATGGCTGATATGTCCAATTATCTTGCATAACATTTCTTCAACCTATAGAAATGACATATTAGAAATCATTTGAAATCAGTAGTAATCAGTTAGTAAATAAGAATATTTTAATTCTTCCCTCCGCGTTGTATGAAAACAATCACTTCGTTAAATTTATTTTACTACTTCAAGACTATTTCTGGATGTTTCTAACTGCTAGATATATTGCAATTTTATGCCAATTTAGTTGTCTTGTCTCAGAATCTAATTGACCTAAGGAATAATTTTAGGCTTGGTTAATACTTGTATGAATGACCTCCAAAGAGTTCCAGGAATGTAGGGGGACTTAAAAATAACCAAGAAGAAGCATACACAACTTATCCCCCTACTGTGGCTTGAAAAATTATATGGTTATGTTCACAAAATCATCGGCAATTGAACTTCCCTTGAAGACACTTTTATTTTTTGTTCTTTCCAATTCAACAAAATGTCAGAAAGATACTATATAAAGGGACCAGTAGTTCAGAGATCTGTCTGCCCATCAGCAAGATATCTCTCAGAAAACTAAAAAGAAGGAAACAAATTGATGTGGTAGAAGCTACTACAGAAATATTGAGCAAAAGGAGGCCAGATCAATCAACAGCAATGGAGAAGAAAAGTCCCGTAATGCATTTTTTATTACCGGTTATTAATTAGTAAAAAATGCTTTAAAAAATTTTAAAAAAAGATTCCCAAACTCGCGCGCCACAGCTGTGATCATCGGAACACCCCCCTTTTTTTACCTTTTTTTTTTATTGCAAAAGTTTTACAATTACATTTTCACCCCTTTCCCCCCCCTCCGCCCACCCCAAACTTCCCAACCTCCCTAACCCACCCTAACCCTCCCCTCTCCCCGGACTTCCACACAGTATACTCATATCAAGTAAAAGAAAAAAGAAAAAAAAACCCTCCTTTATATAAAACTTATATAAAACTTGAACCCCTTTCTCCCGCTTATAATTTTTCATCTTCATTACATTAAAATATTTCTATCTTAATATAACATTTTCAAATAAAAGCTATTTGATATTTCCTAGTTTAATATTTGTTCTGAACATAATCTATCCACTTTTTCCATTCCCATTCATAAGTCTCTTGTGAACAATCTTTTAAATATGCTGAAATCTTCGCCATCTCTGCAAAACTGACCATCTTCAAAGTCCATTCCTCGATCGTGGGCAAAGCTTCATTTTTCCAGTATTTACCTATCAACGATCTTGCTGCTGTTATCATGTACAATATCAATTTTGTTTCACTCAATGTAAAACCCTTAACTATACCCAATAAAAACAATTGTGGAGAAAATTGAATTTTTTTCTTCAAAACATTCTGCATGACCCACCAAATTTTTATACAAAAAGCCTTAACTTTCCCACAGGTCCACCAAACATGATAATATGTAGCATCTAAACAATCACATCTCCAACATTTTGGCTGAACATTAGGGTATATACACGACAATTTTTTTGGGATCTAAATGCCATCTATAAAACATTTTATAAAAATTTTCCCTCAAATTCTGCGATTGTGTAAATTTAACATTCTGAACCCAAATTTTTTCCCATGTTTCCAACATCACTGGTTCCCCAAAGTTTTGTGCCCACTTAATCATACAATCTTTAACCAGTTCAGTTTCTGAATCCCTTTCTAACAAAACATTATAAAGCCTTTTAATATGCATTGGACCTTTCTCCTTAATGTGTCTAACCAATTCCTCCTCATGCAACATAATACCAGTTTTTTGGTCCTCTTTCCATCTCAGTTGTAGTTGATTATATTGTAACCAAGTTAAATTAATCCCTTCATCCAACAGTGTCTGTAGTGTCTTCAACTGCCATCTGCCCGCATCTGTAAAAAGAACATCTTTGTATAAAATCCCCCCGAGTGACATTATATTTGTATTCCACATAATATGACCAAGATCCAGCCATAACGGTAGTTTATAATCCCATTTGTATCGGTGCTTCTTCCAAACTCTGATCAAAGAGTCTCTAAGTATATGGCTTTTAAATACTTTATCCACTTTGTTGTCATAAAATAAGTACGCATGCCATCCAAATTCAAGATCAAAACTTTCTATATTCATTATTCCAGTCTTTTTCCTTCCAAACCAATCGCTTGTTAGAGTCAAAGCTGCTGCTTCATAATATAGTTGTAGGTTTGGAAGTTTAAGGCCTCCCCTTTCTGGAACATCTTGCATGATTTTCAATTTCACTCTCGGTTTTTTCTCATTCCAGACAAACTTATTCACTCCAGTTTGCCACACTTTTAGTTGTTTATCACTTTTAAGCACCGGAATCATTTGAAACAAAAAAAGAAATCTTGGCAAAATGTTCATCTTAACTGCTGCTATTCTTCCAAGTAGAGACAGCTGCAGTTTTTTCCAAGTCTCCATATCTTTCTGCACCTCTCGCCACAACACCTCATAATTATTTTGAAACAATTTCATATTTGATTCTGCAACTTGAACTCCTAGATATTTTACCTTTGGTACAATCTCAAAACCTGCCCTCCTTTCAAGCTCGTGTTTACGATCTTGTGTCATATTTTTGGCTATCATCTTGGTTTTTTTCTGGTTCAGTCTAAAACCTGAAACTTTACCATAGTCTTGTATAATGTCCTTCATCTGGATTAATGATTCCATTGGCTGTGTTAGGGTAACAACCAGATCATCTGCAAATGCCTTTATTCTGTAATCCTCTTGCCTTATCATTATACCTTTCAAGATATTAGAGTCCCGTATTGTATTTAACAAGACTTCTAGTGTTAAAATAAACAACAGTGGGGATAACGGACATCCCTGTCTTGTTCCTTTTTCAATTTTAAACTCTGTTGTCAGACTTCCATTAATAATAATCTGTGCCTTTTGCTCTTGGTAAATTGCTGAAACCGCCTGTATAAATTGATCCCCAAAGTCCATCTTTTTTAAAGTCTTTAGTAGAAAGTTCCAGTCCACTCTATCAAAGGCCTTCTCTGCATCCAAGAAGACCAGCACTGCAGGGATCTGTTTATTCTTCTCAAGATATTCCAATAAATCTATTACTTGCCTTACATTGTCCTTCATGTATCTACCCTCTACCCTGGATTTTTTTACCTTTTTAAAGCATTTTTTACTACCGGTTCCGGAGAACCGGTAGTTAAAAATGCTTTAAAAAGTTTTTTTTAAAAAAGGTTCTGACGATCACGCGTCGCTCAGCTGATCTTCAGAACTTTTTTTATTTTTTTTACTACCGGTTCGGCGAACCAGTAGCATTTTTTTACTACTGATTTGGGTGAACCAGCCCGAACCGGTAGCATTTCATCCCTGCTCCCACGCTTGAATTTACAAAGTTCAGCTAACTAAAACAATTATTTATAAAATCATGGCTACATGACATTATCGGCAAGTATTAAATAAATTATGGAATAGTGAAAGAGAGGACAGTTAACTCTTCATTGCAGGCTTGGTCTCTAAAAAATTTCCAGTAATTATGAGGCATAATTGGTATCAATGAGATACATCTACTGTCAATTTAAGAATGGGGTAATTTTTCCGTGAGATCATGACCAGGAAAAGAAGACCCAAATCTTCTTAATTTCCATGTTATGCCCCTGATGAAAATTGTCTGTTATCTACAGCACTGACAACATCATTTTTAAATCTCCTGAGATGACTGTAACCATTCAAATTAATGTAATTTGTAAATAAGCTTAAATTAACTGTCCTTAAGTACAAACAACTCCTACTGTTCTTGACTTCCATTTGGCCTAGTTCAAGCCCTCCAGCTGGGCAGTATTTTATAACCATGTCAAATGGCTTCATGTCACATTCTTTCAATAAAGTCAATGAATTTAATCAATAGAGATGTGAAATTCATTCATTATTAAGACTTAAATTCTCCTGATCAACATTATTAAGGAAACTTGTAACCTAACCCTTGTGAAAAAATAATTCTTTCAAAATTAATTTTAAAAAAAGCTATGCATATTTTTCTTGCCATTATTTCCTTTCCTTATCTGTGTTTTATAGATTTATTAAATTCCTCCTGTAGCAGCCTTAATTTTTTACATTCTCTTCTGGCTCAGAGGTATTTTTTTAAGGCAGCTGTGCATAGCAGTTTTTATATTATGCCTACAAAAATATCACATTGGATATGACAGATATCTTTATTTAGCTATTTTAAATACAGTACTAGGCAGCCTGTTCTACTGTAGATTCAAATCACTGTCAGATGCATTTGCTTATTTTGCAGTTAGCAAATCAGAAGCTAAGGTATAAACAATATGACCCTTTCCATACTGCTTAGCTATGCAGCTAAGTCTAGGGAAGGCAGTAAATATTGATTATAGGTTAAATGCAATTAAAATAATGGAACTGTAGCTGGCAACTCCTGCCAAAGTGTTCTTGGCATATGGAGCATTTACCACATAAGGAACGACTGTCAGTTTTAATGAGCAAACATATTTTCCAGGAATAAGCATTTAAGGTTAATTCAGCCTGATTTTACAGAACACATCTGTTATTAAATTTCTGGATTAGCACTTTAAAAATAGGTTGGCTGCAAGGAATATGGTGCACCTCGTTTGAGGCTGAACTAATTTACAACATTAAAATGACCAAGGGAGCCCAACAATCTGTGCCAGGTCTGCTCTGTGAAAACAGACAAGCAAGAAAAGGCATAACAGCACTACATGGAGAACCTATACAGTAGCCAACAAGCTAAACATCTGGAGAACATTTTTAGACAAGGAGACCTGAACTCATTGAATAGCTTCACATTGCAATGAACAAAAACATACATTCAATTTTGTAGCTATTAAGATTGTTGGCTGAGCAGGTACAAAAATAGCCAGGGAAATAATTGAAGCCTGGAAACAGTTCCCTTGTCAGTGAACAGGAGTGCTGATTTACCACCAGTTTATCAGGTACTTAGGAACAGAGGACTTGGCAGCTCAAGGAAGCAACAGCCAATGACTGATGAGCCGACCATCAATGCCCCAATCAACAACTAAAAAGCCACACACAATGAGGCACCACATAAGTATTATGCTTAGAATAGCCCAAAGCACACATTCTGGTAGAGAAAGGTTCTCTGACAATGGGCTCCAGCATGAGTCCGAAAGCTCAGAAGACTAAGGTTTTGGTCCTGGTGACTGACCCAGATTGCATATTTTCCCCCTGGTTGAATTTTTAAACTAGTTACTTAGACACTTGCTTTCTAGGTAGAATTCAAGGCCATCCACATTCATCAAAACTTCTTATAGACTGAGATGTGAGCAACTGGATCCAGGTGGAAAGCACCTTTGAGGAGAAGGCACTGCTGCCTGCCTTGAAAGATGTGGCACTGAACCCTTCCTTGGAGAATCTCTTCCTAGACATTAACACATTTGACAACTTTCACCCTGACTTTTCCTTCCATTTCTTAGGGAGTTGTTGGAAATCAGCTACAGTGGTTCTACAGGAAATTAATTATCCCTAAAGTAAATCATAGATCTCCTGACACTTCACTGCTTGGTTGGTCTTACTTGGTTGAATCCTCTCAATTTGACTAGATGAGAATCTTACTACAGATGAGAACAAAACCAAACACAACTGATGACCCACCAATGGTACAAACAATTTTTAAAAATATATTCTCAAGATTTAAATGTGAGACCTCTTCTTCATAGGCTTGCAAAATAATGGATACTTGGAATGGAAATTGATGGTCTTAAAACCCAGCAATAGTTGTTATGTTTATAGAACAAACTTCTTGAGTCTATGAATCACTATTTCTCCTTGTTTGCCTAAATGTTTACACTAACCATACCACACAATATCTGGGCAGCATCTTTCTTTTGTGTTATTTTCTTGGCTTTGCCTACTTCACATCGTCTATCTTCAAGTAAGACAGGCTTAAGTTGGCATCAGATATACATGTATTAATATTTCCTCCCATATTACTTTGACATCATCCAGGGATAGCCTCCTGATGTGTTAAATGTTTTAGCTTTACCATCATTCATTTAGAGAATAGTCAAATGGAAATAGAGGTAGTAGGAGCAGGATAGGGATGGTCAATAGGGAGAGCAGATCATATGTCCACAACATTTTCTTTTGACTTGTGGATTGCTATTTAATTTGCAAGTATGAAAGCCAATACAAGTTGATTTGTGTCTTAAGTAATTATGTTCTTGCATGTAGAAGGCCATATTACCCTTTCTTATGCAACTGCATAAGAAGAGAAGGATTATTTATGGCCTGCAATACTTTTTGTACTTGAACTTCCATCAGGCTTAGTAGTTCAAAATTAGGAGAAACTCAGATTCCATATGTCTGTCATAAAGTGGGGTCTGTGTTTCAAATACATGCATTTTTAAATGCTCACAAATTCTCATCAAAGATGCAAGGTCTAAAAATGTTTCCAAAACATAAGAAAATTGATCTTGGATCAATCTATTTAATCCAAAATTCTCTGGGAACCATTTGCATTCAAGAAGCTCATAAGCATGGAAAAGAAGGTGATACCTATTTTATACTATTGTTCCCTAACAATAGGGACTTTGAGTATTGGTACTTGAGACTTGATTCTTATAATTTTGGATGTAGTTAGAATACGGCTCTGCAACAATCTATACTTGATGGGCCAAAAGTGACTCATTGTGAGTAAGGGTGTTCATGTGGTATTTGTTGATCTTCTTAAGAAGCTGTATCTTTTTCTGGACTTATATGACTGTTGTCATACGAGCCCAGAAAAAGATGCATTTAATTTAAGGAGTTGTTGACATGTTTGACATATTTTAATATGTGACATATTACACATTAATTTTTTCTCTTTGAATCCAGATCATTACATTAAATAGCTATCAAGTTTTATATCCATTTTGTGAGTTTCAATTCACTATAAAATTGCCCATTCCCTGTTAAAATCATATAAATTGGTAGCTGTCAAAGCATTTAAAAGCAGTGATTTCCACAATTTAACTATGTTGTGTAAAGAGGTATGTCCTTTAAGTGGCCCTGAGTGTTCCTGCTACTAGGTTTAATGGATGGCTGCAAATTCTACTATTGTGAGAAATAGAGAACATTCTACCTGCTTTTTCTATGTCATGTGCAGTCCAGAAAGTAGAAGTTGATGTGGAAAATCAATAAAACTGATAGAAACTGATAGAGGTTTGCTATGAGAAAGAAAGAAGCTTATTGGGTTATTGCACAAGTCTGTAACTGGAAGGAGCAAGAAAACAAAGGAAACAAGATCTCTAGATGCTACAGCAAAGAAAAGGAAATAAACATTAATAGATCGTTGAAAGAGATAAGGAGGTTGCTGACAGCATGAAACCTGCAAGAAAATCAGAACTGGGAATCTCTGGATATGAAGAGGTGGTTGTCCCAAAGAGTTAAGAGAGGAGAGGTTAATATAGATTTTCAGAGGAAAAAAAAATATTATGTAAATCTGTAAGTTCAAGGGATTACACAAAAACAGGCATTTGATATAGGCACATACATTCATAAAAGGGAAAAATGTTATGTTGAAATTAGGCCAGAAGCAATAGCAAGAAAAAAAAAAGAGAGAGAGAAAATAGCTAGTCTAGAATAAGACAGAGCTCAAAGGGATAAAGGGAATTAAGAATAAAGCACTGAAACAAAACAACCAGAAAGGCTACTTATGAGCATGAGACAAAACGGAGAAAAATTAAGGCTTTAGATGCAGACTGCCTGACTAGCATGCCTTCCTGAAGTTAAAAAGAGGGTTGGCTAGTTGAGAGTCACAAAAGGATCCAGTTCAGTTGATACATTCAGACAATGCAGATAAACAGGATATCAGCACTTCAAGCTGCATTTACTCTAGTGCTGATATAAGAAGGAGAAGCGGAGGCATCTGGAAACGGACGTTTGACTTTTCACCTGCTTATTTTCCCTGGAGATAATATCCCCTAGGAGATGGGATGGGAGGGGGGAAATTCCTTTGAGCTGAAGCAGTAGATTAGGGGTAGAGTGATTTGGAAGATGGCCAATGATTGCAAAAGAGAGGGGAAAGGAAAAGGAGGGTTTTGGGTCAGGAAGTCAGTGTTGGCTATGATGAAGTCGGAGTTAGAATGTCGTGCTTAATAAATGAGAGTTTTTCATCAAAGACTTTGTTTTAAATGCAATTTATTTGAGATGACCTCAAAACCTGACACAGATTTTGCTTGTTACATTGGACTCTAGGCTTCTGTTGCTACTATAATATTACACATGTTCATTAAAATGAGGTCTAACATCAGAAGGGGTGTAAATTGTAAGGAAAAATGTTGTTTAGAGTTCATGAAAGAAGATAAACCAGACCCCAATTTGTACTAGCAAACTTTTTCTTATCTGGAGATAGCCTTCAGCCAGTTTACCTTTTCAGTTTAGGAATGTTAAAAGCTATTCCTACACTCCAGTCTCTAATGTGCTTGAACATCATTTTAAAAGAAAAAAAATATAAGTCACATTAAAATATAAGGTAGCTATAAGGTTACAAAATCCATGGCATGTGCTCCTCAGATTGCACTGCCCCAGACAGATCCTATTTCACTCTTGCTCTTGCACTTTAAGATTGGACTACTGCAATGTGCTTTACATGGACTGCCCTTGGAAAATATATGGAAACTTTAATCATTGAAAAATGTTGCAGTGCAGATAGTTACTGATACCTGTTATTTGGCACAAGTGTCACCATTACAATAACCAAAACAACACACGAGCACACAATAGATACAAACTTAAGGTAAACCTCTCCAAACTCGATTGCAGAAAATACAACTTCAGCAACAGAGTGGTCAATGCCTGGAATGCACTACCTGACTCTGTGGTTTCTTCCTCAAACCCCCAAAACTTTAACCTTAGACTGTCTACTGTTGACCTCACCCCATTCCTAAGAGGTCTGTAAGGGTGTGCATAAGTGCACCAGCATGTCTACCATCCCTGTCCTAATGTCCCTTTTTATTTGTATCCATTTCATGTATTCATAATAAAGTTTATACTTTTATCTGTTATCTTATATATGCTTGACAAACAAACAAACAAATATAAATAAATAAATTACTCCACAAGCTGTACTGGTTTCCAGTGTGCTTCTGAGTGCAATTCAAGGTGCTGGTTTTCAGCTTTACGGCATTTCTTAGCTCAGGACTGGATTACTTATGAGAACAGTTGCTTCTACCAATCCTAATCAATCTGGCAGGAAAGGCATACTCTGGATACCATCAACTAGGGAGTGTCATCTGGCAAAAGAGGGACAGAGACAGAAATCTATAGCTACACTCCCAAGATGGAGGAACAATTGTCACTGAGTACAGTGGCAACTGTTGATGAAATATATCATTGTATCTGCATTCTGTGTAGATACTGCCTGTACATCTGCATGGTTATTAATTTCTGAATGAAAATGGTTAAGCAAAACTGTTATTTTCTATTCTTTATTAGGAATATCTATTTTTCTTGCTGGAATTGTGGAGGAAGGGGAGAACTCGGTTCTGCTGATGGAAGCTTTGGCAGGTTTAAAAAGCGAATTTAATAGAAGCCAAAGGCATCCTGTGGAGAGAATCTCTGGGGAATTGGCTTCTCAAGATCAGGACTAAGCAGTCCTGTTTCAGGCTAAGCTCACAGTCACACACTAGAAAAATACATGGAAAGTTGCTTGAGAGATGGGCATGATGCAAGGGACACAGAGTTCTATTCAGCAGTGAACTTAGTGTAGGTGTAGGAAAACAAGCAAGGCCTGAAAATTACAGAGCTTTGTCAGCCAGTACAGAATGTAATGCTGAGAGTCAAGGAGCATAGCAGAAAGCAAGGATGCAGGAAAACAGATCTGACACTTTTCCCATGAAGGCCACTCTCTGGCACGTGTTCTTAGAGTTATTGTATGAGGGAGAATGGCTGTTTCTAAATACGATAGATTAATAAATAAATAAATAGGCAGTGCAGTCATGGTACTCAGTTAAAAGCCCTGCTATCTTTGCTTTTTGAGTAGATCACCACCTGGCTAAGACACTGAGCTTGTCGATCAGAAAGGTCTGCAGTTCGGCGGTTCGAATCCCTAGTACAGATCTCCTGTGTGAGCAGGGGATTGGACTAGATGACTTCCAAGGTCCCTTCCAACTCTGTTATTGTTACCTTTGCTTGGCTCTTTAAAGCTGCTGTTGCATACTGAGGATAGGTGCTGCTTTTCACTTGACTTCAATCTTCCTTGCTCCTGTAGATGAATTGCCTTGTTGGTCCCAGATGGTTGATTATCTGTTGGCGTCTAAGGCTAGCAAAATGGTGGGTGGGTCAGGCTCGTCAGTCTTGACTCCAGGGAGCCAGAGGAGAAGATAACATTGCTACTGGGTTAAAAGGGGGGCTATAGATGGCCACACACACATCCTGGATCATTCATTTAGATCCTTCCTTTTTCTCCCTGGGATCTATTGTAATATATTGTAATGCCATCATATAGAAAGGGAGGTAGGAAGGAACAGACAAATTCTGCCTCATCAGCCCACTAAGGTTAATTAGCAAGCTCTAGAATAATCATCTTGGAAAAAAGCAGGATAAAAACAATGAGCCTTTGGCTTATTGCTACACATGGCATTAAGTTTTTTTGGCCCATATCTTGGGTCTGCTGAAGAACAAAGTTCACCAGTGGTTTTATGAAATGAAGGAGCAACAAAGCATCAGTATGACGGTTGTTACCTGAATAAGCTGCTTCTATTTGTCCAACATGTCTTAACTAGGGATAGGTTTCAAAACCCATCGCTACCAGTTTACTCGTGGGGGCATGCATGGTCGCACATGTGTGCAATGCTTCTGCGCATGCGCAGAAGCATCCGGACGGGTGGGTGGAGCCTCCCGTCACTGCCGCTACCTGTTCGCCTGATCCAGGGCAAACCGGTAGCAACCCACCACTGGTCTTAACATATCTACTGTTTAGTAAAGTTTTATATATTCTTTTTATATGAAAGACAATTCCTCATTTAAAATAAATCCTGGATATGATCATCTTTTATTAGCATAAGAATTACTCTAATCCACTTTTTTTGGGTGGGAGGGTGGGGGACATAAACTTGCCATTTCTACAATATTCTTTTTTTTTTTTTGGTATTGTTCAGAATTGTATGTAGTATTCCAATTGTAGTTCACCACACTATTATATGAAGGCATTATACTATTGGCAGATTTATTTTCAGTTCTCTTCCTAATTATACCAAGCATAGAATTTGTCTTTTTTACAGCAGTCATAGTAACATTTTCATTGAGCTATCTATCATAGAAAGATGGAACATGAATCTTTAGGTGCTTTCAAGGTAAAGTAGGAGCAGCGCTAATATAAGTAATGTTTCTAACATAAGCTCTGCATCCATAATATTATAAATAGCATGGCATGTTAGGTTGCCCACAGTTACTCTTTGTAAAAATATTTGATTTATCTGAGTTTGAGCTGCAAAGTGGCAGAATGCATATTTTCCAGAAAATATGTGAATTGGGAATTCTGGGATTAGTCCCCAAACATTGCCATAGTACCAAGTTTTTACAAAACCCCAGACAAATGTAGACGTCAAAAATTGATTAGCTAGAAGGTAAATAAGTAAATGATTTATTTCTTCCTTCATGGTTTTAACATTTTCTCACCCAATTCTATTTAAGGAAATATGGAATTTGCAGGACAGTCTTCTTAACTATCCTTCTTTTCATCTTGTCTGGCATTTTTGGACTTCTTCAAGGGATTGGGTGTTTGTATAATATGTCCAGAATATGATAATCCTGGTTGTTTCTAACATGAATGAAACTCGGAATTTATTCATTTTATGACATATTTGTTTTCTTGGCTACACATGGTGTTCTCCAATACCAAAGTTGAAAACCATGGATACTATTTCTATCCTACTTTTTCCAAGTTTTGCTTCCATAGAGTGAGCCTATAATTTCTCACATGATTTGAATATTTGTAGGTTGAATCTTTGTAGAGACATCATCACATCTGAATATCTTTTTCAAAGCCTTGGAGGTTACGCATAGTATGTAGTGAAACACACATTTTCATGTATTTTAAAATGTAGATTTAATAGACAAATGGAATACTATGAACTTATGGGTTCATAGTATTTGGCCATGCGAAAATTATTTGGACAGAAACATATGCAGAAACATATGCAGAAACATATGGGTTCATACCTTAGTAAACCTTCAGTTGTATAGACTGAACCATCTCTAAACTGAATTAAGTCCTGACATAAACATTATATGGTACGATTCATTGCATGCTTGAAATTAAAAGACAATAAATAAACTTTTTAATGAAGACAAATGAATTATTGTTTTCATTTCAGTTGAATGGATGAAAAGTTTCTTATAAAATGTTTCCATTCAGTTCCTAGTTCTTGAATTTCTAATGTGCTTGAATTGCATCCCTGGATGATAAATATTAATGGGCCAAATTCATCCTTGGTGTACTCCAGGAACCATAATAAGGTTACGTCATATTATGCAAGGCACATCTTTAAGCATTTCATATTTTATTAAATATCCTCAAACCCACTGAGACTAATCTATCTTATTATGTTATGATGGAAAGCAAAAGCCATCTAACAGCAAACTTTGCTATAACAAACACTTCTAGCATTATTAATAAAATATCACTCAGCTGTTTTTATTCACCCTACTGTTAAAGCTTTCTTCAACAATAATTTCTTATGACATAGAACTAATGAGTATTACAAGTGACAGGAAGAAGACTGAAGATGAACCAACGCATAGAAAATAAGAAAGCTGATAACTCACTTGCGAATATATCCAGGAACTATACAGTCACAATTTAATAATAGATGTGTCTAATTATAATGTAGAATCACAACTGGTTCCATGAGCCACCCCTTAGTAATATTCATTGGCAATCTAATCCTTGCAAGAAACCATCATGCTCCAGAAACAGATATGAAAGATAATGACTCTTCATCGAGACTGAAGGAACATTTTTAAAAATATCTAATCAAAGTAAACTTGCCTAATTCATCTACAGTTTATCATTAAATGACAAATCATGTTCAAATATGTGAAGCAACAACCTGGACTCTCTCTTCCATTTCAGTAGCTGGGATATCTATGCAAATAAAGACATATAGCATTCAGATGTAGAGCCCTGTGTACATTTGGAGGACCCTATTTTTAGGCTAACATTAGCCTAAATTATAGCATGGCAGCTTCAATGAAATACATATTCACTCACTTTCTTTGAATATGTGTGACATTGCTTTTTAAAATATCAGAACACCTCTCACCTTAATGAGTTGGCAGACATGATGAAATTGACTATTTTGATTTTTTTTAAAAAAAGATTTTAGCTTTGTTTCTATCTATAAACCACTTTTTGGATTTATTTATTTTTTTGCTTGGAACAAAAATAAATGAAACTTTAATTGTGGAATAAATTGGACAGCAAACAGACAGACAGATAGACAATGAAAGATATATAGATAGATAGATAGATAGATAGATAGATAGATAGATAGATAGATAGATAGATAGACAGACGGAATATGTATCTGAACTGAGGAAAGCTGCAAGGTATTCTTTTTCTATTTTTTTCTTCCCTTTCCTTTTTAGCATTCCTAACCTTCTTTACAGTCTTCCTTATTTATATATTTTTTTCTTTTCTTATATTTTATTTTTTTCTGGAACTGGGTGATGATCTCATTCAATATATAATATTATACAGTGACCAATCAGGATATCCAGAAAGTTTGCAAATATGTGCAGGAGAGTTAAAATCCTCTTCTATTATTGCTCCTTCCGATTGGTATTTAGAAGTGAAGACATGCTACTTTTGATGCTGGAAGTCATATTCTGCTAATCCTAGATTATCAAACACATGTTTGATTGCATGGACACTAGATAATATTGTATTCCATTATATGTCTTGTTTTTTTTAAAAAAAACTAACTTGCATCCCCACACATTTCAGCTGGAACTGACATTTGTGACTCAAATGACATAGGGGTTTTTTTTAGAATTACTTTCTAAAAGCCATTTTATCAAGGAAAAAAAAAGTAAGGCCAATCAGAATTATAGAGAGAAAATATGAGATGTGTAAAATTGGGATAAGAAAGCCAGTTTGGTATAGAAGTTAAAGGCTGGAAACCTGGAGACCATGAGTTGTAGTCCTGCTTTAGACACAAAATTAACTAGGTAACCTAGTTAATTTACTCTCAGAGTGAGATCAATCACTCTCTCTCAGCGCTAAGAAGGAGTCAATGGCAAACCAGTTCCTAAATCTTGCCAAGAAAACTTTAGAGATTTGCCTAAGCAGTTATCAGGAGTTAAAACTGACTTGAATGCATGTGAGCAAACACACATGCATGCACGCATGAGCGCACACACACACAGATATAGAACACAGGACTCTTTAAGATGGGGGGAAATGTCCTAATCAGTGGTGGGTTGCTCCCGGTTCTGTCCAGTTCTATAGAACCGGTAATAAAACTGGCGGGAGGTTCTGCCCACCAACCCCGACATCATCAAGGGTGATCTGAGAGAGTGAAGCGTGCTCGCACACATGCTCCCTTTGCGAACCATAGTAAAGGTAAGTAGAACCCACCCCTGGTCCTAATAACGGAGTAAGGTGAACTTCTACTGATAACATCAGTTTTTCAGAATCCTTAACATCAAGTCTTCTTTGAGTCAGATTTCACTCCTGGCACATCCATATAGACAATTTGGAAATGGCTTGCCATTATCTTTTTATGACATTTTCCCCTTCTGGCATTTGCTATCTTTCTTCTAAGAATTAGTAAGTCCAATCTTGTTGGATGTTTTGAAATACCCCTTGGTCAATTAGCTGCTTACCCCAGCAACAATTCTGAAGTACCCTACATTATTCTATTTAAGAGGGAGAGAATTTCAAGCAGTAACTGTTAGTTCAGAAGCAGCACTCAATTGCTGTCTTGTTTAATTGGAGCAATCAGCTCAACTTCCTGGGCTGATGATGGGTTGTTGGTGGTGGGTTGTTGTTGTTATTGATGAAGGTGTGTATGTGAGTATATATGTGTGTGTGTGTGTGTGTGTGTGTGTGTGTAACTGATGAAAATGTTATGCTGTCATGATGCAACTCCATCCCATTTGTATGTGCATCATGATTTTGTAAGCACATATGAAGGTGATGAAACTTGGATTGTGACAGTACAATACTGTTTTTGTCATTTTGATGAAAGTCTTCAGTCCTACAGATGCCTCTGGACATTGGTCAGCACAGAAAGACCAGCAATTTATTTATTTTCTCTCTCTCTCCCTTGACAGGAAAGGAATATAGTTAAGGGCATCAAACTATGTCTTATGGGGCAGCAAGTGAACACCAGTTGTGATTCCCAGTTGGTGGAAAGACAAATGCTGATTGACTGTCAGGCTTTCTGCAAGCTTTATAGCTTCATAAACAGGTAAACATATCCATGCTTATAGCAACTCAATGTCAGTAAACAGTGAAAACAGACTGGGTCAATCCTGTGACTATACTTAAAAGTGTAATCAGAAGAACTGGGAGATAGAAAGCTTAAATGGATGGAAGAATCTGCGTATTTTTCACTTGATTATTCTCAGGGCAATCAGCTGGAATAATGGTTTTTTATGATAAAGATTGGAATTACATTTTCACAATCTCCTGTATATGATAATAGCTGTGTTCATGCAGCATATTAGATTATTATCCATATTAGTTTGGGGCTCTGTTCATTGTGTGAATCTAGGCAAATGGATTAATTTAGTGAATCCTTGTAGTCCCTTCCTCCCTTCATTTACATTTCTGGAAAAAGTTTTTAAAAAGTTGCTTTCATTACAAAACATTACATGAATAAACAAAAAGAACAGGAATGGAAGAAAATTGGTTCATCTCCGGTATCATCTAAAATTAATAATTGGGTCCAGATTATTGTAATGTTTTTCCTACTCGCAGATATTAAATTATATTCTGTTTACTTAACAATTTATATGAAGATTGGTACTTGATTTGACAGTCTGAGTCAGAGAAAAAGCTCCACAAGAAGACCCTTTTACATTTGTAATTTACATGAAATAAATTTAATGAAATCAAGTAAAGCCTGTATATTTTAATAAGATTTGCTACTTGACCTAATTAGTTGTAAGAGTCTGGGCTTTGGTAAGATTTCCATAATTCCATTTTAGCATTCATAGGAAAAATGTACATGTCTATTTTCATAACATTTTACAACTGACTGTATTTTGGTGTCCATTTGGAAGTAAAACAACTTTTCTCAATTTGGCAGCAAACCAACTATTTTAAGACAAAACATACTGTATCTTATCACACATCAATTAAACAATATATTTATTTTATTTATTTTGAATTTGTCAAACAAAAATAAGAACAAGAATAAGAGAATAAAAATAAAATGACAGGACGATAGGCACATTAGTGCACTTATGCACACCCCCTCTACTGACCACTTAAGTATGAAGTATCAATTTGTGACTGAAACTGAAAATCTGTAGCTGAGACAACTGAATTAGGTAGGACATTTCAGACTTTGAGAACTCTGTAACAGAAATCATATTTTTATTGTCAGACCCCGATGCTATCTCAAAATTAAATGAATTTCCAAACTGCCAATCTTTAAGGAAATCTTTCTTTAATTGAGCACAGCCACTGGATCATGACTCCGCGCAGACAAGACTGACCTTTTGCCTCCCATCCCTCCCTTTCCGATCCCCAAATTTCTGCTTCTCATTGGCTGTCTTCCAAGTCATTCTGCAGATTTCTTTTCTCGTCATTTCCCAGGAATGTGCCCCCTCCCTTCATTTCCACGACAACCTGACTTCAAAGGGATTTAGCAGGCAAAAGTTTCAGAGTTTATCTCTCGGTCTCCTCTGCTCTCTATGTCAGCGTTGAAACGCTGACATTTATATTATTTTATATATAGCTAAAGCAAAAATAAAAGCAAAAAGAAGAGGAAAAAAAAGAGAAAAACCTGATACTGTAACCACACATCACTCTTGGAACACATCACATTCTAAATCAGGAGTCTCCAAACTTGTGACTTTTGGATGGCAAATCCCAGAATTAAAGACTTGTGGACTTCAATTCCCAGAATTCCCTAACCAGACATGGGAGTTGAATTCCAAGAGTCTTAAAGTTGCCAAGTTTGTTCTAAATGGTGTTAGTTGTCTCGATGGGTTGTTGAAGGATGTTACTTAGGGGTTATGTTTTATTATATTTTATTTATTCAATCTTTAGAAATTATTAGGAATATGCAAGTATTTAGAACTCTAGTGGGAAATATGTAGGTGCACTTACCATATTTTTTAGTGACACCTTTCTTGCAATGGTCTTAAGAAGCAATTGTATGGAATAATGATAAAGCTGGGGCTTTTATGCACTTTTTTCATACTAACACATCAGAGGTGGGTTTCAGCAGGTTCTGACCAGTTCTGGAGAACCGGTAGTGGAAATTTTGAGTAGTTTGGACAACTGGTAAATACTATCTCTGACTGGCCATGCCCCCATCTATTCTCTGCCTCCCGAGTCCCAGCTGATAGGGAAGAAATGGGGATTTTGCAGTAACCTTCCCCCTGGAGTGGGGAGGGAACTGAGATTTTACAGTATCCTTCCCCTGCCACGCCCACCAAGCCATGCCCACCAAGCCACTCTACACCCACCAAGCCACACCCACAGAACCAGTAGTAAAAAAATTTGAATCCTACCACTTCAACACATGCTTAGTTCTCACAAATATAATACTTGCAGAGTTGTTGCTTCTGTTTGTGAGCTTGCCTAGGCACTAAGGCCTTAATGCCTTCATTATAAAATATATCCCTTTAGGCAGAAATATATTTGCTCTTTTTTTACTTGCCTTAATTAGTCCATAGAATATTAGAAATTCTATTAGAAATAATAGAATCAGAAATTACGATTTTTTAATGCATTATTAGTCATTATTTCCACACTCCGCAGTGGCATTGAGCAGGGTATCAATTTCATTTGAAGGAGACGTGGATTATCAGATTTTTCCAGGCATATCCATGGCTGAAATAATGGAATTGAAAAATGTTATGATTTCTACAGATTTATGGCTCCTAAACTTTTGGTTCAAAGTTAATCTGGCTTGTCGCCCTTACTAGGCTGCCTTTGAATACAAATCTAACAGCTTGACTAACTCTGCACTGCATGCGTAGTTATATAACTGAGCTTCCTACAGGGAGGGAAACATCATTTGTCTTACTTTATGGCATTATGAAGGTTGTGAGAATACAAAGATTAGTTGTGCTTGATAAATATGACAAAATACTATTGAGCTTTGAAAGGTCACTTTAGAAATAATGCTGCTGATTGATCAGTGTCCAGCATGTCTAAGTCATATACGATCTAGGAGTTCATCCAGTCCATTACCTGACTGCATCAGATGCTACAGGCCTGCTGAAATTCAGTGGCAAACAAAAGTGATTTTCGAGGGTTATTTCAACATTAAGAGGGTGCTTAATTTCCGCTTCCTAAAACATTGAAGCAATGGGAAAGACAGAATTGTACAGCTCTGTTAAGTTGCACAGTGAGGTCCTGCTTCCTGTAGCCCTCAGAGGGGGAAAATGTGGAAAAAAATCTTAAAATAGATTAATCCCTTCCTGCCATGAATCTTGTTTACTCTATAATAAAATGAATGCATATACTTGAAGATGAAACGACAATGCTAATAAAGAGCATGTGAAAAGATTTGACAGATCAATATCAGGCATCAGTAGGGTACTCCATTTCACTTATTTCTCCTATTTATTTTTTATTTACACAGTACATCAAATTTGGAAACTGCCCACCTCACTCATAGAAGGACTCTGAGTGATGTACAGTTAAAAGATAAAACACAAAACCAATAAATATTATATGCCAATAGGAGGCAGTTAATACAGGAATAAAGTAATGAAAGTTAAAAAGGTGGGGAGAGGATCTTGAAGGGTACTGACCAACCTCAAGGTTGAGTGCTTTTCCAAGAGCTTCAGGCAATTTGGCAAACCCAGACCTTTAGGCCAGGACTTTCAGGGCCTGATTCATATCTTGAAGAGAATATTCCAAAGATGGGATATTCTCAGCAGACAAAGCTTTCTTCCTGGACCCCACCAGTCCTGAATGAGAGAGGGATGGGCAATGTAACAGGGTTGACATTCAGAGGATCATAGCTGTTGTAAATATTTATGAGAGAGAAAAGCTGTTTGAGCTTATGAGTAAAATGATTACTAGACACTGAAGGAGCTCATTAATTTAAAAAAAAAAATCATTCCAGAGTCTTCCCCAATTGGACAACTATTGTCAAAAGTCCCAATCAGCATGACCTAGTTGAATATAATTAGTTCTATTTTCTGGCTAGATTTATCAAAGTAGATAATCAATTGTTATTCCATGTGTAGGAGCTATACCTCAAGATTAAGAACTGGATTTGCAATATCCTTTCAAGAAGGAAAATATGAACGACAATTAATTTCACAGTTGTATTTTTGATGAAGTGTGGAATACAATTAAAATACTCCTTGCATCATTAGGCAATTATTTCCAGTTAATCCTTGGCCAGCAAATAAGACTTCTAGATGATACACAAAGTACTATATAATGAATAAGGAAACTTTAAAAATGATCTCAATAAATTAGATGAGTCTCCAAGTACAAACGTTGCAAGGAAAAAATACTATGCAACTGCAACGTATTATGAAAAGCCTGCATCAACAGAAGCATAATTTCCTAGTAATCATTTACCTTTATACTATCTAGTTCAGACCCTTCATAAGTACTGTAGGCACTATACACCATAAAGATATTTTAGAAAATTTGGAGCAGGTTCAGAAAGAATTGGTTACAACTGAAGAAACTGACTATGTTTCAATTTGAGAAAAGATGACTAAAGGGAACATGATAGTACTATATATCTGAAAGAAGATCATATAAAAGAAGATCGAGACCTGTTCTGTCATTTCATAAAAAAACATAAAATAATGGCTTGAAGTTAAAGAAAGGCACATTCTTACTGAATGCTAGAAAATAATTCCTTAATAAAAAGACCTTCATAGTGGAACCAATTACCCAGAAAAGTGGAAGATTCTCCTTCTTTGGCTATTATATAAAAGAGGTCAAAAAGCCAACTCTTGGGAATGCTCTATTTGGATTTCTTCACTAAACAGGTGATTGTTCTTGTTATGTCCTTATAAGGACATCCGCCCGGATTGGCTGCCAGCCACCGGGCGGGAAAGTTTGAATCCCTGTCAGGGGGCGGTGCGTCTGCCGGAGCGAATATAAGGAGAGCTCCGGCAGCGCACGGCAGCCTTGCTACTGTTGCTGTTTAATAAAGTTACTCATGTAACGAGCTAGTCACGTCTTCATTCCTGCGCCGATCTAACACTGGCGACGAAGGACTAGAGAGAAGAAACGAACCTTGTGGCACCAAGCCAACAAGACCAAGACTCCGGCACCTGGAACCACAGTAGGCATTTCCAAAGGCATGGCATCCGCTGAAGTCACTTTGCCAGCCCTTGCTCCTTTCCGCCCAGGGAAGGACAAGTGGAAATCCTACGTGGTCAAATTTCGGCAATACCTGAGAGGCAACAACATCAGGGACGCCGACGATGACCGGAAGAAGGGCATCTTCCTGGCCAACTGCGGCTCCGAAGTCCTCGACATGGCAATCGATCTCGTAGCACCACGAGACATCGAGGAAGTGCCATGGGCAGACCTGCTGCAGATCCTGGAAGACCAATATGCCCCAACGGGAACACCAGTGGCGAACCGTTTCACCTTCCACCAGAGGGATCAGAAGGAAGGTGAGACCATCAAAGAATTCGTGGCCGCCTTACGCCAGATCGCAGCCAGCTGTGAGTTTGACCACGTGGACAACGCCATCGCTGACCGCGTGGTTTTCGGCATGAGGGACAGGGGCCTCCAAAAGAAATTCCTGAGCAGAAAGAAGCTCGTGCTCAAGGATGTGGTGGAGGAAGCCACCGCATCCGAAATCTCGGAGAAAGCAGCCGCCGCAGTAAGCAGAGCAAAGGGAATCCACAAGATTCGCTCCACAGCGCAATCATCAACAGAGGATTCTACAGCTGGATCCGAATCGGAGGGAGAATCCACCGTCCACAAGGTATCCAGACCCCCAAGGCGGGAAACCGCCCAACGGAACTATAAGGGGGAGCGCTGCGCCAGCTGCAGAGGGGACCATGCCAGAGCAACCTGCAAGTGGAGAGATGCGACCTGCCGACGCTGCAACAGAAGGGGTCACATCGCCGAAGCTTGCAGAGCTGAGGAACCAGCCCCAGAGCCCTCCAGCCACCGTCCCCGCGAGAATCGGAAGGATTACCAGAGGTCATCCAAACGGTCCTCTGGCCCTTCCAGACGCAGAGACGACGAATTTCCCCGGAGCGGAGCAGTCCACCAGATGACCATTGCTCACACGACATCAGACAATGCCACCAAGTTCCACGTGACCATCCACGTGGAGGGAGTACCCTGCAAAATGGAGGTAGACTCCGGCTCGGTCTACTCCATCATGGACTGGCAGCAGTTGAAGCGCCTGCAACCCAGCATCACCAAGCGAGAGCTGAAGCCACTACACTCCAAGCTCGTCGACTTTGGGGGAAACCCCATCGGAGTGTTAGGAAGAGCCAACATCCGAGTCACCTACAAGCAGTTCGAAGGCAAGCTCCCCATCACCGTCGTAAAGGACAGCCGTCCGAACCTGCTAGGTGTGGAGTGGTTCAAGCCGCTGGGGCTTTCAATCGAAGGCATCAACCAAATTGGCAGGGATGAACTCGACAACCTCATCGAAGAATTCAAGGAAGTCTTCGATGGTAAGCTGGGGAAATTTGTGGGGAGGCCAATCTCTTTCAATCTGGATAAGGGAGTCACCCCAATCAGGCTCAAGCCCCGCCGAGTTCCATTCGCCCTGCGGCCGAAAGTAGACGAACAGCTGGATAAGCTGATCGCCCAGGGCGTCCTGGAACCGATCGATCATGCCTCATGGGAGACCCCCATTGTGACCCCACTGAAGCATGAGGGGTCTGTGCGCATCTGCGCCGACTACCGTTGTACCATCAACAAGGCGTTGGCACAGAGCGCATACCCAGTCCCAGTAGTGCAACACCTGCTGCATTCCCTGGGATCTGGCTCAATATTCGCCAAACTGGACCTGGCCCAGGCTTACCAGCAATTGCCAGTGGATGAAAAAACGGCGGAGGCACAAACAATTGTCACGCACAGGGGGGCATTCGAATGCAACCGCCTCCAATTTGGAGTCAGCGCTGCCCCCGGCATCTTCCAATCCATGATGGAACGCCTGCTCCAAGGCGTTCCAGGGGTGGTGCCTTACTTCGACGATGTGCTCATCTCCGGGGACTCAAGAGCCCAACTCCTTGAAAGGCTCAGGCTTGTCCTGCAGCGGTTCAAGGCCAAGGGTTTGAGAGTCAGGTGGGACAAGTGCATCATAGGGGTACAGGAAGTCGAGTTCCTGGGCTATCTCATTGATAGCACGGGCATCCACCCCACCAAATCAAAAGTGGAAGCAATCCATGAAGCTCCAAGCCCAAAAAACAAAACGGAGCTTCAGGCATTCCTTGGGTTGCTCAACTTCTATGCAATCTTTCTAAAACAGAAAGCCACAGTTGCTGAGCCACTTCACCGCCTGCTGGGGAAATCGGCGCCCTGGAAGTGGGGCCAAGAAGAGGAAGCAGCGTTCCGGGCCATCAAAGGGCTATTGACGTCCAAAAGCGTCCTCATCCAATACAGCGAGACGCTCCCTATCAAGCTGACCAGTGATGCGTCGCCCTACGGGGTGGGGGCAGTCCTCAGCCACGAACTGCCCAACGGCACCGAAGCCCCAATCGCATATTTCTCGAAGACCATGTCCGGAGCAGAACGGAACTACAGTCAGCTGGACAAAGAAGCCCTGGCCATCGTGGCAGGAGTGAAGCACTTCCACGAATATCTCTATGGAAGACGCTTCACCATAGTCACCGATCACAAGCCACTCCTGGGACTCCTCGCAGGCGACCAACCCACCCCGACCTTCATGTCCCCGCGGATGACGAGATGGGCCATCTTCCTGGCCGGCTACTCATATAGACTCGTGCACCAGCCAGGCACAGCCATAGGAAACGCCGACGCACTCAGTAGATGCCCATCGAAGAACCCGGTGGAAGACCCAGCCCCCACGCTCCATCTATTCCACATAGATGACGACGCCAGCTGTCCAGTCTCCTCCGCAGATGTGGCCGCACACACCCAGAGAGACCCCACCCTCCGCCAAGTAAGGTCCTGGATCCTCAGGGGGTGGCCATCGAAACAGACGGAAGAGAGGTTCAGCCCGTTCACCAGGAAACAGACGGAGCTGTCCACCATAAAGGGCTGTCTGCTATGGGGAGACAGGGTGCTGATTCCAAGCACTCTGCAACGGCGGACGCTAGAGACACTGCACAACGGGCACCCGGGCATCGTACGCATGAAGGCCCTGGCACGGAGTTACGTCTGGTGGCCCTCACTGGACAGAGACATCGAACAATGGGTCTCCAGATGTGACCCGTGCCAAGAAGTCCGCCCCGCGCCACCGTAATCCAAAGTCACAAACTGGGAGACCCCCAGCAACCCCTGGTCGAGGGTCCACATCGACTTCGCGGGCCCGATGCAGGGGCGACACCTCCTCATCGTGGTAGATGCCTTCTCCAAGTGGCTCGAGGTGATACCCATGGCATCTACCACAACAGAAGCGACGATCCGAGCCCTGCGCCGCCTGTTTGCCACACACGGACTACCGGACGTGCTGGTCTCGGACAACGGCCCCCAGCTCACATCCCTGGCCATGGAGTCCTTCCTGGCAGGACTGGGCATCCGCCATGCCCTCTCCGCCCCGTACAGGCCGGCCGGAAACGGACAAGCGGAACGGATGGTCCGGCTCACAAAAGAAGCCCTCACCAAGATGGGCCCGGGAGACTGGCAAGAACGCATAGACAACTTCCTCCTCACCCAGCACATCACGCCGCATGCCACCACCCACAAGAGCCCGGCCGAACTCCTCATAGGCAGAAGGTTGAGGTCACCCTTGGACCGGCTGCACCCCCAATACAGCCCGGAAGTGACCGCAACTGCCAGCCGGCCGCTTCGCGCTTTCAGCAAAGGAGATTCAGTTTTCGCGCTGAATTTCAACGGCTCTCCTAAGTGGCTGAAAGGGAAGATTGCCAGCACAACCGGTCCCAAATCCTACACCATCGAGTTGGAAGATGGACAGGTCGTGAGACGTCACATCGACCAACTCCGGAAAAGGTGGGGGGGAGCAAACGAAAACCAGCCTGACAAGGGAGGCCTACAACACCCAGACGGGGTAGGCCTACAACACCCCAGCGAGGTAGACCTACCATACCCAGACGAGGTAGGCCTACCACACCCCTACGAGGCAGAGCAATGCCATCCCGACGAGGTCGGCCCAGCACACTACCAGGCACTGTCACGCCGGCAGTGCAGCGAGGTAGACCGGGGCCAACCGCACGGGGGATGGCAACACCAACCCGGCCAGGTGGGCACCCGGCACAACAGACCCAGGGACCCCCAACCCAGCCCGCAGGTAGACCGGGACCTGCCCAGAAGGGAAGCACCGCACCCTACCAGTGAAGGCAACCCACGGCAGCCCTACCAGGGAGACCTCAACGCAAGGCGAGTAGACCGGGGACCATCGCAGATGGGCACACCACAGCACATGGGTGAGGGTGGCACATGACTCCCCGGCGAGAGGGACCCCCACCCAACACAAGAAACAACCCGGCAACAACAACAACCCAACCCAGATGACCCCAACCACCAACGGGCGGTAGACCAGGGACTAGGGGGAAGGGAAAGCCGACAACAACCCGGCCAGGGAGGCCTGTGCCACCCCGGCAGGGGAGACCTCCACCGACCCGAGGAGGTAGCCTCGCAACGACACCCCGACCAGGTCGACCACCACCAACCCGACGGGGAAGGCCAACGCCTGCCGGGCCAGGGAGACCTGCGCCAACCCTGCAAGGTCGGACACCGCTACCCGAGCCAACACCACCCACAACGGGCGGACCGGACCCAAGGGCACCGGCCCGAACCACCCTCCAGACCACAGCGGGCTGGGCCGCAGCAGAACCGCAGCCACCGGGAGACCGAGGAGGAGCAAGTGACAGCCGGGGTCTTACCGAGACTCAGACGCTCTTCCCGGGTCGGAACCGAACAGCACCGCCGAGGCGAAAGATCCACAGGCCAGGAGGAAGACCACCAGAACCAGCCATCCAAGGTCTGCGGTCCGGCCGGAGGCGCTGAGGGTGACCCCGCACACTCGCCAGCCGAACCGAGCCCGGTTCCGGGGAAGGATCCAGGAGCCACAGGAACCCCGTCCATCCAGGGCGGGGACTCGGGAGAAATGAGACTGCGCAGGTCAAGTAGGGTGCCTAGGCGTCCTACGTACCTGCAGGACTACGTCACGTTTATTGACGAACACTGAACGTTTTTTTCTTTGGACTAGGGGGGAGGAGTGTTATGTCCTTATAAGGACATCCGCCCGGATTGGCTGCCAGCCACCGGGCGGGAAAGTTTGAATCCCTGTCAGGGGGCGGTGCGTCTGCCGGAGCGAATATAAGGAGAGCTCCGGCAGCGCACGGCAGCCTTGCTACTGTTGCTGTTTAATAAAGTTACTCATGTAACGAGCTGGTCACGTCTTCATTCCTGCGCCGATCTAACAGTTCTTCACAGCTTAAGTGACTGCTTCTCACTCTGATTCTAGTGGAGAAAAAGAGCACAAGAACAAAACATTAAGAAATCATTCTTCCTCTTAAAGAACATGCATATTGTCCAAAAGTAATAATTAGAATAGAACATGGAGCAACTAAATGGTTCAAAACTGCTTGAACCTTTGGGACTGCACAGTGCCTAAATTGTACTTATCTCCTTATTTATTTTACCTACAGTATATGCAGAATTGGTCATGACAAATGCTGGATTAGAAGAACTAGAAATTAATTTAATTTGGAAGAAACTTCAATAACCTCAGAAATGTGAACAATCATGTCAATGACTAAAGGCAAAGAGGAATTTCTTGGTCAAGAGAAAAGAAAAGAATGAGAAACATGTCCTGGTCCTTAATATTCGAGAAAATCTAAGGTTAAGTTAATAGGCAAATCCAAGGCAAATCCAACAACATGTAGAAAGATGTTGAAGAAATAAGAAACTATTTTTTTTAAGCTCAAAATTCATAGTCATGTTGAGTAGAACCATTGTCTGCTACTTGGGAAAAAAAACTGCAAGAATGTACACAAAGCATTTTAAAGATGTAGTATAAAGATATTACACAATGTTATACATTGTGAAGGCCATGGTTTTCTTAGTTAGCTGTGAAAGCTGGACCAATGGAATCTTAGAATGAAGAATCTGAACTATGGTGCTAGAGAAAATCGTTGACACTAGAAGAACAAATAATTCAATGATAATATGTAAAACTAGACTCTTCACCAACACTGAACAGTGGAACCTTAGCTTAAAAAAATTGGCCATATAATGTGAAATCAAGACTCATTGGAGAAGATCCTGGTTCTCTGAAAAACTGAAGGATGTTGAAAAAGTGGCTATTAAAAGATAATGTAGCTGGATATTTATCATTGATGAAACAAGCTTTGGCTTGTTCTCTAACAAACAATTACTGATAAACAGTCATGGCAAAAATGTTCATCAGGTCATGAAGAAGTAGGGACAACTAAAAAACAAAACAAACTTTGATTTTTGGCTTTTTGGCTTTAGTGGCTCTATTTTAGAAACCGCTACATTTTTAATTAATATAAATTTTCCATATTATATGCAGAATTTCTTGCTGAATTAAGGTTTCTTGGTAGTCAAATTGAACTTGTGATCCTAAATGTTATTGTATCAGAGGATTGTTTGCTTCTTGCCCTACAAAATTGAGTACATTTTTGTGAGTTGGTTCTTTCAACATTTTTTCAAGCATAATGCCTCAAATGTCTTTCTACTGTAAAGAAATTAGCAGTTTGTTTTCTCTTTTTGCAACATGTTCCAGCTCTATTTTTAAACAAGGTAATTATACCATATACCAAGTCCTCAAAATGTGTCTGCACACTAGAAGCATATAAATATAATAATGATACTTGCTCTGTCATGTTCAATGTCTTTCCTAATTCACTCTTGCTCCATGCACATGGATGCCCAGGTAGACATTACTTTAATTCAGAATTTAGCAAGTTGCAGTTGTTCAGATGTTGTATACTTCCTTTCCCATCAACACCAGCCAGCATGCCCAGTACAAAAAAAATTACAGGAGATGAAATCAAAGCCATCTGGAGAATCTCTGGTTAACTAGTAATAATTGAACACTTAACATTTATATTAAATGTTGGGTAATATATTAACAGTATATTCTAAGATATACTAGAGTTGGGTAAATTTTCTTCAGGAGCTCAGCATGCAGGGAGGAAAGATGCAAATATTAATTTTACATTGAAAGACAGGTGGAATTCCCACTGTGGCCAAGGGCTTCATTTTTTTGCTACTGTAATCCCTAATATTTACGGGACCGCCTACTACCACCAATCGCCTTCCACCGTCTGGTATGCTCTCATAGAGAGGGGCTCCTCCGGGTGCCGTCAGCCAAACAATGTCGACTGGTGACCCCTAGGGGGAGAGCCTTCTCTGTGGGGGCACCTACTATCTGGAACGAGCTATCCCTGGAGATACGGAGGATCCGGGATCTGCGCACCTTCTGCCGCACTCTTAAGACTTTTTATTCCACCAGGGGGGCCTGGCCTAATCTTTTCCCTCTTTTTAATTATGCAAATTTTAATTGGTTTTTTAAATGATTGGAGTTTTAATATGTTTGGGCCAAATTTGTTTAATTTGATTTTACTTTGTTTTTAAATTTTGTATTTATGTATTTTTCTTGTTTGGCTGTTCACCGCTCTGAGTCCTTCGGGAGTAAGGCGGTATATAAATTAAATAATAATAATAATAATAATAATAATAATAATAATAATAATAATATAAATCTTGACAGCAGAGTTCACTGAGCTTCAATCTGTGTCTTCTGTGCCTTCTTTACCAGGACAGTCTCTGCTGTCCTGGCAAAAATTTACTACCCTTAAATATTTTTTAAAAACAACCCCCCCACAACTGCATGCTAATGATGTAAACAGATGTTTCCATTGTTCAATATAACTGCAACTTAAGTTATTATACATAGGAAGGCTGACTAAAATTGATTCCAATTTAATTTCATAAAAGGATAACTATAAAGTAACCTCTTATTCTATTGTCCTAAAGGTGATTTTTCTGTTCTTTTCTTTTTCCATATTTTTTTTTATTTTATAAACAAACAAACATACAATACATAATCAATTCTTCAGTGTATCATCTAGGTACATCTTTTGTGACTTCTTTTTCTTCTTACTCCTCTGATCTTAGTATTTTCCATTCATTTGTTATAATATTCTCCCCACATTATTCCAAAGGTGCTTTTTCAAGAGGCAACTGGACTTTCTGGTTTTTCTTTGAAGACGTTTTGCTTCTCATCCAAGAAGTTTCTTCAGGTCACCATCAAATCAAAGCTAAAGCTGAAGTTTCTTGGATGAGAAATGAAATGTCTTCAAAGAAAAACCAGAAAGTCCAGTTGTCTCTTGAAAAAGCACCTTTGGGACAACCATGACTTGGATGACTGAGACTCTCCATAGACTCTTACTTTATTGTAAAAGCATTGTTTACATTTTTTCTATAAACAATTAATTTTATTCTAATCCTCAAAACCGCATCATAACGTTATTTTTTCTGTTTTTTTCTGTTTTTATTTTTTTCTGTCAAAAAATCAATTTCCAATCATCATCATTAAACTTAGACAATGTCCTGTCTTTAATTAAAGCAGTCAATCAGCTTTAATTAATCTGGCCATCTGAGTAAGATTCATCATTTCCGCTCTCCATTCCTTCAATGTAGGTAAACTTGAATTTTTCTACCTTTGGGCATTTAATAGTTTCTCTGCAGTTGTTAGGGTTAGGGTGAGGAACCAGCTAGAAAAAGTGTTGAAAAAATGTAAGCAAACTGAAATACATTATTTTAAAGTACAGTGTTGTGCTGCATGTATGTGCATTCCAATGCTTTAATTGTGTATGTGTACCAGTACACATCTATGTTCATATATAAACTATATAATGGTAGTAATACTGCTAACAGAAAGGAAAGTTATTGCTGTCCCAGAAAAAGAAGTCAGGAGGACACAGCAGCCGGGGAATCATCTAATGGGAGAATGTGATAGTCTGCAATCTGGTCTTAATATATTGCTGGTTGTTGCCAGAATGATTTAGCCTGGACAAGATTTTCTTAAGCTAGTTTAGGGTCAAATTGGCATGAGCACAGGGTAAGAGCAGCTTAAGAATTCAGTGGGGATATGCCTTTAGTTTATTGCTTCTGTAAAAGCAAGCTGTGAGTGAGCGAGATTAGCAAGGGCAAGACTACAGGTGCTTGCTTGGAAGTAAGCCCCTTTGAAGTCAATAAGACTTATTTCTGAATTGACATAGATAAAGTTATGCTGTAAATTGATGCTCTGCTGGCAATATATGTAGGAAAGACTCAAAAGTATATGTAGTTCAGGAATCTGTACTTTAGTCTCTAAATTTCTCTTCTATCCAGTTTGATAATAATGGTATTCGTCTTCTGCTGGCACAGAATTTAATCTTTTTGCTTAAGCAATTTGCCCCTTTCCTTGCTATTAGCCTTATCAGCTCAGTACACTTGGTAATGATTAAGAGTCAGCAGTGTCTTAATATTTGATTGGCAATTTTTTTCCCCCAGAGAAACAGTGACTGCTTCATCTAGAGGTCTAATATGTTTTTCCTTTTCTCTCAATTTTAAATTATTTGCTACCTATTAATGGTGAGCACTAAGTGTCTCATTGCAAAAATACTAATAATATACTGCCTTTTTTATTAACTCATTTACCTTTATCATTTCCAGCAAGCCTTCTTATCTGACTTTTGCCTCAGTAATGCTACTTTCATCTGGCCTTCAAGGCCATTCCCTATACCTTCTAAACTCTAATAGATGGCAACCTATAGGTGGAGATAAGTAGTTCTTGGGTTTTAGTAAATAACGTTATTGAGGAAAAGCAGAAACCCCATCAACCTGGGGGGGGGGGGGAGTTGTACTTAATTAGGAATCTTAAGACGATAGCATGGAATACAACTTTGCAAGGAAATAATAAGAAATGAATTTCTAATTAAAATGTAACTGGAGCACCTTAGTTTTCTAATATTTGAGTAAAATTATAGGAATCTCAAATTTTTATTCTGATTTCATTTTTTAAATAAACCACATTTTCACATACCAACATGGTGCATTCTACCACTGAGCCACCACAGCTCTTGGGGTAAGTTTTGTTTACAAAAAATGAATTACAGTCAAATGCCATTAATTTGATTCTTAATCAGATCAATACTTCTAAGGGTGTTGAAAGATATAACACAATAATTGCACCCACAGCAAAAACTTGGCAAATCCATATAAAGGCCAGACTTGTTATTTAAAAATGACAATTCCTAGAACATGCAAAGCTTCATCTAATGCTTTTCTTTTAATAAAATCTCTTGGCATGACTCATGACTGGACAATGAATAATATTTGAAAGACATCTAATATTGTTAAATTATGCAGTACTGGCTACTACCACTTCAATAATAATGATTTCAGCTTCAAAAACATTACTGAACATTAAAACTTTATAAGAACTGACTATGCTGCATTCATGGAATAAGAAGACAATTTCTGTCTCACAAATCAATCACCAATGAAAGAACTGGGTGGAGGAAAGAAATAAAAGATTTTCACAGTGAGAAGTAATAAGCAGTGGAATTCCCATGAGACTAATGCCATTATGCTTTTCAACAAATCATTTTGGAGGAAGAAATTGTATTTTTCAGCAAGTGAAAATTTTAGTAGAATTGAGAAGTTCCAAACAATTTCTCTAAAATGGAGGGGAAGTGACTCATGTGAAATTCGATAAATCATAACATTAATTTGGATACTGACTGTTTTTGACCTGTTCACATGGTGGTTAAAAAGAGCCACCTTAGGCTAATGGTTCTTTCACCCTAAATTTCCTGTTTTTGAATACTGACCATCCTATTCTGAATGGGGAGAACTGATATTAAGTATGGGCTAGGTAAGCTAAATTGGCTGTTAGCAGAAGCATTGATGTAATAGGATTCCTAGTCATAGCTGACATTAGACATTCTCTCAAAGTAGAACAAGGTAGAGTTATAGTTGCTAGGATAGACTTTGCAATTTGTGAATGTGAAATTCTCCTCAAAGAAAAGAATTTGTTAGCCCAACAAGCAGTGCTTGTCAGCTATTACAGTTTAGTTACTCTAGCTCCGGTTTTAAAATCTTCACAGTAATTTGTATTCTAATGCTTTATGTCTACCAATTAATCTTCTTTACATTCTAAGTGGTCCATGGGGCCATAAGGATTTGTCAGATTAAACATGAGTTGGTACATTTTATCTACCATAAAATTAAAACAATATGCCCAGATGATTAATAATAATAATAATAATAATAATAATAATAATAATAATAATAATAATAATAATAATATTTATTTCATATACCTATGTTTGTACTTAGCTTTTGTTGTATGGTTTGTCAGGCTTTCAATGGTATGCCTTAGAGTACAAAATCACAATTTGTTTTTCAAGCTTCCAGTACCTCCAGCCATCAATTATCTTAATTCTTGCTATTACTGCATGCAAATCCTTCTCTCTGCGGAACATATAACAATGTGATAAATCTCTTAGAAATCATATTGTAACCCTTTCATAAGAACTACAATTGGTACATAATTATCTGGTCTTCGAACAACATGACAGCAATGCTTGATTTCACTTACCTGTCTAATACTGCTGCTTCATAAATGTATTGGTAAAGGTAATGGTCCAGACATGTCCTATGCTAGGGAGTGGCACTCAACTCCATTTTTTAGCTCAGGGAGCCAGGGTTGTTTGAAGAAATTTCCATTGTCATAGGGCCAGCATGACTCTATGCCGAAGTGCACAAAATACTGTTACCTTCCCACTGAAAAAGTACTTATTTATTTATTCACATCTGCATGCTTTCCAACTTCTAGGTTGGCAGGATTCACAAATGGATGAATTCCTATTAAGATATTAGAAAAAAATATTTTGTGCAATTGTAATACAGAAAATTTTGTCCACATAGCTTTGGCTGTTAGAGAAATGGCCAAATTGCCAAACACTTTTTTCAAGTGCAAGGACAAAAAAAAAAAAAAAAAAAAAAAAAAAAAAAAACACACACACACACAAATAACTAATAAAATATTATGTATTTACCAAAAAGGAATTTGCTTGTAACTAGAAACAAAATCTCTCAAATGGAGTACAATGAAACATGCCAATAAAGTTCAAAGGTTACAGTGTACAAAATTGTAAATTATAAAATGATACAAAGACCAAAATGATACAAAAACCAAAACATTTTAAAGGACACAGAGACCTAAATTCAGTCAAAAGTCTGGGGAAATACAAAGGTTATTTCAATACCTACCTAGATTCATTATAAAACATAACTGGACAGGAAGGGAAATATAATTGAAGCAACTGCCTCAATCCAATTGTATACCAAATTGATCCATAGCAAATTGATCCAAGATCTTGTGTTTTACTAAATCCTTCCAAGATGATTGGCAAATCAAATAAATGGCTGTGAATATTCAGCAGGGGGCAGTTCTTGACTGACTTTGTCTGGGTTCTTGTTAGTATTTAGAAGAGAGTCTACCAGGAAACCAAAACCATAGGTTAAAACATCCTTGAAGAAGATAATGACAAATGTTTGTGCTACTGTTTTTTAAAAAAGCATGCATGTCTCCATATTGACCAAAACTTGAGCTCAACTTTCAACTTTAATACATTCAAAATCAACAACTGTATACTGCCCAGCATTCCTCTGTGGAGGAGATAGGTGGTTCTTAAATATGATAAATAAATAAATAAAAATTAAAATCTAACAAAACACAAGAACGTGCATCATATGGAATAGGGAGAAAATCTCAACATAATAGGTTTTGAGAATATATCAAGAATTCAACCCTCTAAAAAATATTGGTTGCTTCACACATTATGGTAGTCAAAAACAGCAATAGTAGGAAGAATCATGTTTTCAAACTCATTTTCTTTGTGACTTAGCATAAACACAGTATTAACTAGAGGCACAGAATCAGTGAGAAGCTGCTAAGGTGTCTTAAAGATTATTCCAAGCAATACCTCCATTGCTTTAGATCTCTTGTTTCATAGTTCTGTTTCAGAATTAAAGTAAGTTGTTTAGCATCTTACCTTGAATGTAAAGGTCTTCTAAATATCTTCTAAACTTGTTTTCAAGTGCTGCTCAAATAGTATTGTGTTAGTAAAAAAACAGAAAATATAATTGCGGGTCATTCTTCATTGAAAGTTATTTATCAAAAAAAGGAAGAACAATTTTGGAAGTTGCATTATATGGAATTTCATATACAGTAGCATACTAATACGTAGTATTAAAAGCAAAGTACTATCTGTGTTCATGTAAAGGTAAATCTTTTCCTAATCCCCTTGTTTTACTTTTGATCCTATTAGCAGGAGCCAAGTCAGTTGGAAAGTAGATGTCACCTTCAGAAAGATGCCTATTATCTCTTCTATAAGATGCTGCTAATATGTAGACATATATCATTGCAGCATGTTAATCATGGAAAGAAAAAGCAAAACAAAATAATGTTCTGTCTGATGATGCTGATTCAATATTCTTGACACATCACAGGGTCTCTTCCCTGACTAATGTACTAAGTCTTTGCAGATTTGGTTCAGGGATATGCTATACCTCCGACATGCTTCAGGAGCGTTTAGTGCTTAAAACAATCCATAGCTTAAGTCTATTTTGATTATATTTTAAATTCCTCCTGGTCAATAAGACATTTTATAAAGTTCATATGAGCAAGGCAGGAATAATTTGAAAGCTGTTGTTCAGTTTGCCATTGGTTGCCATTTCCCTGAATCCCCTTTCCTCCCCTCTCTTACACTAGATTAATCTGAAGAAGCAAAAAGCAGAGAAGCTGCAGATGAAAAGAAAAGAACTAAGCCAATGCAAATTTCAGGGAGACAGAAGAGTTGCTTGGCTAATAATACGAAATTAGAAATCTAGGATTTCTACACAAGGATAATACGTTTCTAGATCCCCATTTCTGATTTGTAATAAAATTTAAATTTAAAATATGAAAATCTTTTTCATGTAGCACACTTGCTTTATTTGGAATGTCCGTATGAACCTGCAAAATGCTGGTAGGATACCGGACAAAATTACATTGTTTAACTACTGTATATTACCCCCCAATGAATCAAGCTCAATTCTTGGTAACTCTATGGACAGAAACAGAGTTTTCTTCACAGCAATCCAGAAGTCCCCCTGCCTTCATCTTTGTTCAGTTTTCCAGTCTAATTTATACTTCAAGGATTTTCTGCTCTCTCACTGAAGTACTAACCATGTCTGTCCCGACTTATTTTTTTCAAGATTAGTTAAAAACAGCTACATACTGCAATGCATATAGGTTTCACTCCTTAGAATTGTAAATTATAGCCGGACTCTGTCCAGAGTTTATCCAACCTAAAATGCACTGAAATCAACTCGGTATACCTAATAAGGCTGCAATCCTATGCATTATTATTTTGGAGTAAAGACCACTGAGGTTCAAAAAGGCTTATTTCAGGGGAAACATTCATAGGTTGTTATTATATTCTTACCCTGTTTCCCCCAAAATAAGACATCTTCTGATAATAAGCCCAATTGGGCTTTTGAGCACATGGCAATAAGGCCAAGCACTTATTTCAGGGTTTTAAAAAAATATAAGACAGGGCTTTATTTTTGGGAAAACATGGTACTATCCCAAGCTTTCAGTTGCTTTTACTCAGACAAATGTTTTTTCATTTCTCCATCAATTTCAATAAGAAAAATAATACAGTAAACTTGTCTCTTGTGACAGTGGATGGAAATGTTATTCACAGATGACCTCAGACTTAGCTGGAAATTAACCAAAATCCTTTCACAAAATGGGACCGAGCAGCTGAATATTTTTTTTACCAACTCAAGGACTCAGGGGAAAAAATGCTTCTCTCTTCCCTAACATAACACCCTTTGTTCCCAAAGAAATCATTCTTGATGACGGGCTTTGGACCCCGAGAGATGGCATGCAGCAAAGAGGGGGCTGAGGGGTTTTTTAGCAAAATTTTTAAGGAAAATTTTAAAGGGACCCGGGAGGACGGGTGGGGGTTGTAAAAGTGGACCTGGGGGGGTCCAGATAGCGACTGTGCGGGATGATGGGTTGATTAGCTGCAGCAGAGGGGTCGCGAAAGGAAATTTAACCGGGGGGCAGGGGGACGATAGAAAGGGCTGTGTAATTGAAATCTTGAGTGGGAGGGGCAGGTATGACGGGTGCAGGGGGTCATATCAAGTGTCGGGGGTGCGCACGCGCTGTCTCCGAGCAATTGCGCACTCCGGCCCCCAATGCGTAACTCGTGTCCTGGGTTGTGTAGAGCCTCAGGCCCAGGGTCCGCGGCTGATGTTATGTAATGCCAGGTCGGTGGTTAACAAGGCCCCCCTCATCTGTGATCTTATTTTGGAGGGGGGTGCAGACCTGGCAGGTATTACAGAGACCTGGTTGGGCCAAGAGGGGGGGGTCCCCCTCGTAGAGATGTGCCCGCCAGGTTTCCGTGCATTTCATCAGCCAAGGGCCCAGGGGAGGGGTGGGGGAGTGGCGGTGATCATTAGGGAGAGTCTTTGTCCGAGGGAGACCACTGTTCCTCAGATAGCCGGATGTGAGTCCCTTTGTGTGAAGTGGGGCCGTGGGGTGCAGATGGGTTTGCTGACTACGTACCTGGCTCCCTGCCACGTGGCAGCGACCCTGCCCGAGCTACTCGACGTCATTGCCGGGGTGGCAGTCGATACCCCCAGACTTATTGTCATGGGGGATTTCAACCTTCCATCTGCAGGTGAGGCGTCAAAAGTGGCTCGGGAGTTCATGGCTTCCATGACGGCCTTGGACCTGACCCAGTTAGTTCAAGGCCCCACTCACATAGGGGGTCACACTCTAGACCTGATTTTTATCTCTGGTCAGTGGTTGAATGATCTTGGTAGAGGGGACCTAGATATTAAACCCTTGTCATGGACAGATCATTCACTCCTTCAACTAGACTTTCCTACCGCCTGCCCCCACCGCAGGGAGACGGAACCGACTAGATGGTTCCGTCCCAGGCGCCTGATGGATCCTGAAAGTTTCCTGACGGATCTTGGGCCGTTTCCTGAGACTCTAACACACGACTCGACTGAAGAGCTGGTGGCCGCCTGGGAAAGGGCGGCCGCTGGAGCTTTGGACCGTGTCGTGCCTTTGCGGCCTCTGACCCGATGCCGATCTCAATTAGCTCCTTGGTTCTCTGAGGAGCTGAGAGAGATGAAGCGTCGGAAAAGACGCCTAGAGAGCATTTGGAGGACTAGCCAATCCAACTCCGACCGGACACAGGTGAGGTCTTATATCAAGACCTACCTAGTGGCGATAAAAGCGGCAAAGTCTAACCATTTTTCCGCTCTTATCGCGTCTGCAGAGAACCGCCCAGCCGCCCTGTTTAGGGTGACCCACTCCCTTCTTCGGGCGGGGGAGTGCGGGAAGATCCCTTGCAGGGTCGTGCTGAGGACTTTGTGCAATTCCTGCACGATAAAGTCGCTCGGATTCGGGATGGCTTGGACTCCGATTGGATGAGTCCACGGGAGGAGACCGGGGCAGGTCTTGAGAATGTTATCTGGAAGGAGTTTGATCCTGTGGCTCCCGAGGATGTGGACAGGGTTCTGGGTAAGATTAGTGCCGCCACGTGTTTATTGGACCCGTGTCCCTCCTGGTTGGTACTGGCCTCCCGGGAGGTTACACGAGGCTGGCTCCAGGGGATTATAGGTGCTTCTTTGAGTGAGGGTGCCTTTCCTGCCGCCTTGAAAGAGGCGGTAGTGAGGCCCCTCCTCAAGAAGCCTTCCCTGGACCCGGCTGAATTAGCCAACTATCGTCCAGTCTCCAACCTTCATTTTGTGGCGAAGGTTGTTGAGAGCGTGGTGGCACAACAACTTCCCCGGCACCTGGATGAAGCTATCTATCTAGACCCGTACCAGTCGGGCTTCAGGCGGGGGTACAGCACAGAAACGGCATTGGTCGCGTTGGTGGATGATCTCTGGAGGGCTCGGGACAGGGGTTGTTCCTCTGTCCTAGTCCTATTAGACCTCTCAGCGGCTTTTGATACCATCGACCATGGTATCATGCTGCAGCGGTTGAGGGGGTTAGGAATAGGGGGCACCGTTCTGCGGTGGTTCTCTTCCTTCCTCTCCGACCGCTCGCAGTTTGTGTTGGCAGGGGGGCAGAGGTCGACCTCGAGGCATCTCGCATGGGGAGTGCCGCAAGGGTCGGTCCTCTCGCCCCTCCTGTTCAACATTTATGTGAAGCCGCTGGGTGAGATCATCCGTGGTTTTGGGGTGAAGTGCCATCTGTACGCTGATGATACTCAGCTGTACATCTCCACCCCAGACCACCCCAATGATGCCCTTGATGTGATGTCCCACTGCCTGGAGACCGTGCGGGCCTGGATGGGGAGGAACAGGCTCAGACTCAACCCCTCCAAGACCGAGTGGCTGTGGCTTCCGGCGCCCCGATATAGTCAGCAGGTGCCATCGCTGACTATTGGGGGTGAATCCTTGCCCCCCACAGAGAGGGCTCGCAATCTGGGTGTCCTCCTGGACACACGGCTGTCTTTAGAAGAGCACATGACGGCCGTGGCCAGGGGGGCCTTTTATCAGGTCCGCCTGATTCGCCAGTTGCAGCCCTTTCTGGATCGGGACGCCTTGCGCACGGTCACTCACGCCCTTGTCACCTCCCGGTTGGACTATTGCAATGCTCTCTACATGGGGCTCCCCTTGAAGAGCACTCGGAGGCTCCAACTGGTCCAGAATGCGGCCGCGCGGGTGGTTATGGGCGCGTCCCGCTGTGCCCATGTGACACCCCTCCTGCGCGAGCTGCACTGGCTCCCAGTGGTCTTCCGGGTGCGATTCAAGGTGTTGGTTACCACCTTTAAAGCACTCCATGGCATAGGACCCGGGTACCTCCGAGACCGTCTTCTGCCACCAACAGCCTCCCATCAACCAGTCTGTTCCCACAGAGAGGGTCTCCTCAGGGTGCCATCAGCCAAGTTATGTCGGCTGGCGACACCCAGGGGGAGGGCCTTCTCTGTGGGAGCCCCAGCCCTATGGAATGAACTGCCCCCGGAAATTCGTAAGATCTCCGACCTCCGGGCGTTTCACTGCGCATTGAAGACCCTGTTGTTCCGCCAAGCCGGACTATCAACACAATAGTTTTAAATTGGGTATTTAAATTCATTGGGGTTTTAAATTTGAGCCACCTATTTAATTATTTTAAATTTTATATTGTTGTTTTGTCTGTGTTTTTAAATAGGCTGTACACCGCCCTGAGTCCTTCGGGAGAAGGGCGGTATAGAAATAAAATTATTATTATTATTATTATTATTATTATTATTATTATTATTATTATTATTATTATTATTATTATTATTGTTTATGTATATATACTATCCCTATAATGATATGGAAATGTATATTGGATATATAAGATAGATAGATAGATAGATAGATAGATAGATAGATAGATAGATAGAGTACAAAAGCAAGACACATACATAAAAAACCAAAAGTCAGGGCTGCATAGGCCAAAGCCTGTGCAGTGATAAGGTTGCCTTTTTGTGCTTATGTTTTACCAGTTTTAACTATGTACTTAATTTTTTAAGTTACCCAAAGTCTACTGGCGTAGACATCCATAACAAATCTCATGAAACAGATCAATAAAAATAATACATTTGAATGTAATTTAATGTAATTTATATACATTAAAGTGTCTGTGGGGTTTCACTTCAGCAACAATAATAACAACTATATGTAGACATAAGAGGGAAAGGAAATATTTCCCTTCCTCCCATCTATAATTTTGTTATGACAATGCTAGTAATTGGATTGTGAATAAGGATTCAGAATGAGATACAATGAGATGGGTCCCTCAGGCAGAAGGTGCTAAAAGAGAAGTTATTATAAGTGCTATATGCCTTGTTTTGGCTTTCTAAAGTAGACACAAGCAGAAAATTCTATTGCTTTTCAGGTATTATAGTGCATAAGTGCAGTCAGTTTTATGAACAGAATGGGAAAAGCATACTTGTAACACTCTGGAAAACTCACTGTTCAGTGTGACATATCACAACCATCTATTTTTCCTTACTTAAAATAGTAAGTCTGTGAATGGAGATTGGCAGAAAAATCTCATGGTAATTAGAGACTGAGAAGAATCATGCATCAAATTCTACCAAACTTTCACTCGCTCATCAGTGGCGTGGGTATACTATTTGGATTGCAAACAATCACCTGTACAAGAAGGTCCTTATTTTTCTTATTTCTGGCCTGAAGAAAAAGAAATCCAAGAACACTGTCAACATCATTAATTCTTTGTCAAGCTTTCATGTCAAGGCAAATGTAGCAACAATAATAACAGTTCATTTAAACTCCATATTTGGGTATGTTCAGTCAGCCATCTCCTTTTGACAAGCAATGCTGTACATGATTTTGATGGTCACTTTATCCTGTGATGTTGATCTTTTGGGCACACAACAATGTAAAACAAACATTTCAAGAGTCTTTGATGGAGAGGGCAGCAACTACAAATTGGCAGTGACAGCTTCTAAAGGAACAGAGAAATCTTGCAGAAATATTTCCCCTAAGAAAAACTCCTGAGAATAAGCCACCAAATATGGAACTCTTGGCAGCTGGAAAGAATTTCATAAAAAATGAAGTTTTTTCTTCTTATTCTTATCACTTTGGGAAGTTAGAAAAGAACAGAACAGAACAGAACAGAACAGAATAGAATTTTTTATTGGCCAAGTGTGATTGGACACAAGGAATTTGTCTTGGTGCATAGGCTCTCAGTGTACATAAAAGATACGTTCATCAAGAATCATAAGGTACTTTATGACTTTATACTTATGGACAATGTAATCATATTATACCAAGGTGGCAGGATTGTATATTTTATTTGTGTATTTGTGTATAGAATATATTAATAAAAATTATATTTTTAGAAAAAGAATCATAAGGTACAACACTTAATGATAGTCATAGGGTACAAATAAGCAATCAGGAAACAATCAATATCAATATAAATCGTAAGGATACAAGCAACAAAGTTACAGTCATACAGTCATAAGTGGAAGGAGATGGGTGATGGGAACGATGAGAAGATTAATAGTAATGCTGATTTAGTAAATAGTTTGACAGAGTTGAGGTAATTATTTGTTTAGCAGACTGATGGCGTTTGGGAAAAATCTGTTCTTGTGTCTACTTGTTCTGGTGTGCAGTGCTCTACCCTATCCTATGTTGAGTGTAGGAGTTGAAACAGTTTATGTCCAGGATGTGAGGGGTCTGTAAATATTTTCACAGCCCTTTTTTTGACTCATGCAGTATACAGGTCCTCAATGGAAGGCAGGTTGGTAGCAATTGTTTTTTCTGCAGTTCTAATTATCCTCTGAAGTCTGTGTCTGTCTTATTGGGTTGCAATAACCCAGTTATAGAGGTGCAGATGACAGACTCAATAATTCCTCTGTAGAACTGTTTCATCAGGAACAGTAAATCATTATTTACATCATTATTTGGATATTTGCTAGCACAGTAGGCTGTGCAAGTCCCAAAGGTGCTTTTTCAAGAGGCTACTGGACTTTCTGGTTTTTCTTTGAAGAAGTTTTGCTTCTCATTCAAGAAGCTTCTTCATCTCTGACTGGATGGTGGGGAATGGAAGGATTTATACTCCTTGCAGACAGCTGGTCATTTACATTCTTTTAGAGAGTTGTTGAGGCCATCTGGATGTTTATCTGTGTCATCGGGATCATCTGAATAGTGCAACTATGTGTAGAGCCTTCTTGGAATTGTTGAAAGGACTGTGTTGTAGACTAGAGATAGATGAGGTCATATCCCTCCCCTTCTGTTGAGAGAGGGCTGTTCAATTTTGACATAGATGGCCACTTAGGTGACAGAACCAATCTCAGACAGACTAGATATGACAGCATCTATCTCCAGTTTACAACACAATCCTTTCAACAGTCCCAAAAAGTTTCCAGGACAAGCAAAACATCTTCAAAGCAAAAACAAAAAATCCTGAAAAAGCACCTTTGGAACAACCATGACCTAACCACTGCACCACCATAGATAACAATGCTTTTTATATTAGTTTTTGCAATTATGTATCAAATTATGTAAAAGTATACATGGCCAATGTTTGAAAAGTCACAAATGACAATTTGGACTCCAGAATTGTAAGACAACTGCAAGAATTATCTCTTGATTTACTGACATCAGAAAGGATGATGTTGGAGATTTTTTCTGTGGCTGCCCCAGCTCTCTGGAACCAGTTACCTCCTGAGGTCCGGACATCCCCACCCTATTGGCCTTCCAAAAAGCGGTGAAGACCTGGCTTTTCTGGCAGGCCTGGGGCCGTTGATCTCGCCCTTGTGATCTGGCAAGATCCGGTCATGAATGTTGTGAATAAGTTTTTAATGTTTTTAATTTTTAAATGTTTTTATAATGATTTTTTTAAATGTATTGTGAGCCGCCCTGAGTCTTCAGAGAGGGGTGGCATATAAATTGAATTAATTAAATTAAATTAAATTAATTATTTTTTTTGTGGGACAAACCATTTGTAACAGTGACTGTTAGGGTGGGAATGAACTTCTAGAAGACCATCTGCTTTTATTTCTCTTTTAAAACTCTCCAAACATTTCCCCTAAATGGTTCAATATTAGGTAATTAATTTAAGACAATTTCGCCATAAATTTTAAACAATGCAATCTTGGAATCCTGATAAATTTCAGATTGGTTTCTGAGGACCAAGTGGATCTATGTGCTGTGTGTTGCCCACCCCAGATAAAACTTTTGCTTTGGAAAAAAGAATATAAAAGCTACTTTAGTGGTATAGCAACAAATAGACACAAAACGTGCCTACATCAATTGAACAAACAAGTACAACAAGAATTATCCTGTAAGAGACAATTGTGCTTAAAATTATTATCTGATTGGACTGCATTGATAGTCATTTACATTTGCTTCATCTGTAAACTTTGGAAGGCCTTTTGTATTGAAAGAAAGAATCTAAATGTATCATAGTAAAAGAAATAATATGTGTGTTTCCCATGATTTGTTGGGTACAATGCAGATAAAGTTCCTTCTCTTCATGTTTTGGTTACAGACAATGTGCAGTGTTCCAACTTCATATTAAGACTTCCACCAACAGATATCTAAAAGATATCTTTATAGCAATGTTAAAAACAGGTCATGAAAAAATCTTACTTAGAACTGAGATACTTCCTGACAAAGGAAACTTTCTTGAGCTTTTTTTATTTATTTTTTACTTTAGTGACCGTTGATAAAATCCAAAATAGTTAAAGAACAAAGGATTATCTACTTTGACTGGTCCTACAGCCAAGCATCTTTATGTCCCTAGTTGCAAAGCTGTTAGAAAGTTGCTCCTAAAAATACAGTTTTACAATTTAGGACTTAAGCTAATTATAATATATTGAATAATATATTCAGTTTTATTAACAACTCTAAATTTGCTGAGAATTTTCATATGCAAAGTTTCTTTGTCACCCTTGACAATTCAGTCACCACCAATGGTGTTTCTATATAATTGGCTGTTCCATTTCATAAGCATCTCAAAATGTTACAGGTTTTGTGCAAATAACTTTGGCTAGTTTCAACAATTAGTTTATGAATTGTATTTGTGATTAAATGTATCTGGGGTTTTTTTTCTATATCTATGTATTTGGGAGAATTCCTATGCATTCCTGCGCTGTAGAACTGACAGTGATTCCATTGACATTGCAAATGTAAGCTATACTCCATATGTAGTAGCAATGATCATTTAGGCTTTGCCTAATCAGGACAATACATGATGACAGGATTCACGGCACTAGAAGACATAAATCTGTTGCTACTTGATAAAGTGGCATTCTCTATCTTGAAATAACACAGTCTTAATTACAGCCTTCCAATTTTGATATCATTTGATATCATCTCATCTCATATGGATAGTATATGGGATTGCAGTTTTCTTTGGAAGACCTTCCATTTGCCATAGATACGTCTAATTTCTCCTTGAAGGTATTTGTATACTGCTCATTTCCACATCTTGTGGCAATTAAATCCACTATGCAAATGCCTAAGGAATTCTTCCCTTTTTCTTAATTCATTATAAATTCAATAAAAAAATATGGATCGTAGAAACCTACTTAAGTTAGATATTTTCCTGAATTACTCCACATAATCTATAATATTTTGTTGCTATGACTTGCCAAAGTTCCAAAAAAGGAGTGTTACCTACTTCTGTGTCAAGATGAGAGGGACAATGGGAAAACTTTTGCACATAAAATTTATGCAAGGAAGACAAAATATGTCATAATCAATTTGAGCTTCACTAGAAACTACATTTCTTTAAGACTATATGGACACAAGACTACTAAATATGGTGGCTACATTAGCCTAAGATTTTGTTTTCCTGAAGGGCAAACATGAATCCTAACCAGTGGTGAAATCCATTTTTTTTATTACCGGTTCTGTGGGCATGGCTTGGTGGGCATGGTGTGGCTTGGTGGGCATGGCAGGGGAAGGATACAGCAAAATCTCATTTCCCCCCCACTCTAGGGGAAGGATACTGCAAACTCTCCATTCCCACCCCAGCCAGAGGTGGTATTTGCCGGTTCTCTGAACTACTCAAAATTTTCGCTACCGGTTCTCCAAACTGTTCAAAATTTCCGCTACCGGTTCTCCAGAACTTGTCAGAACCTGCTGGATTTCAACCCTGGTCCTAACCTACCTAGAAAAATCCTGCAGCTAGGTTCATAAAGCATGCTAAATCTTAAAATGGAGTTAAGAAACTCAATGGCTGTTTTCAGATTACAATGCTAGATCTAAAAGAATTATATTATGGCTTAATGCACTGGTCTGACTCGCAGAACATGCTAAGATAATGGTTGGGTTCCCGTGACATAAGCAAAGACAAACTGCTTGGTCCAATTTTATCTTAGTACAGCTCATTGTGTGAATTCATGCTATGTGTAAATTGGGAAGGGGTCCAAAATTTTTTATTCCAAATTTTTTTCTGATCTGTATTTGATGCAAAACTGGAAAAAGCAGCAGTTATCATTACAGCACTGTACATTCCTGTACATTAAGACACGAATAAGTATTCTATATTCTTAGATTGAAAACAAAACCAAATTTTGAAGTACATGAGTAATGAGTTCAGCAGGATTGTGATCCTTATAGAAATGAGATTTGAGATTCTTCAGATGCAAAGAAAGAGAAAAGCAACTATTGCTAAAAAGGCATTTGATATATAATTACTATACTTTTGTATTTCCTTTCTTCCCTAACCACCTTTCTCTTCCAATTTGATGGTTAAATTTGGGACTCCTAATGGTAATAAATAATGTGTTTTGATAGTCTTTGATATTATATGTCATAATATTCTAAACACAAATATACAAATGCCTGGAAATTAATGCTTCTTTTTTAAAAATGGTCTCTATGCTATTCATATTTGATTTGAAAGAAATTACATTGTTTTCCTCCCAAAAAACCACAACAACATTTCAATGAAATTTCATGGATGGATTGTGTGGTGGTTATCTTAGTTACACAACTATTCAAATGTATGGGAAAGAAGTGAAGTCCTATTTTTTAAAAAAAACAAACAAACAACTTTAATTGCATACTAAAGTAGTCTTCCATGTTTTTGTAAGCTTTTTTTTTTTTCTTGTAAAGCTTTGCTTTAAGTTCAGCCTACAAGTTTTCCAAATATCTTCATAGCTACAAATTGTAGCTGCTGCCATGAAGGATCACAAGGTGAAGCAACAGTGCTTGGGATCTCATGCGTGGTAGAGTTGTAGTGTTTATTTTTCAGTTGATTTTGCACTCTGGGTAAACATGTTGTAAGATGTTGCTGCAAAGCAAGTGGAAATGAAAACTGCTGGATGCACTTTGCCATAATGAATTCTTAAAACTACTGGAATATTAAAGAACTTTGTTGGGTTGTTTCTAAAATAAGAGGGTGGAAAGATGAGAGTTCAGAGGGTAAAGGACTTGTTATTTTCCTGTTGTGGCAGAGGTATCATCTTAATTATATTTTAGTACACTAACTTTGCATTTCATGTGCTATTTTATGAAACAGACTATTTTCTTGTCAAGCAATCTCTGATTCAAGGATGACTGCACATAAATGGCTCTCCACATGAAACCCAGAAAATGCAGGGTCCGCAAAAGACTGCCACATACAAAGAAAATACACAAAATTCAAAAATTAATCTGTTTTGAAATACTGACTACAGGATCAATAATCACCTATTCTAGCATTTTACACTAGTCTTAAGATATATAACATGAACATATTTCAAGCAGAGAAGTTCATTCATTTGTTCGGGCAGCTTGTGTCTCATTTTCCTTTCCTTTCCTTCCTTCCTTCTCCACCTAGAATAATTAAAGAAAATGATGCAATATTATTTCAATTAGATGATATTATTTGCAGTTGATTGAAAATCACTCATAGGCAAGAACTGTGGTTGTCTTGGTCTCCCTCAAAAAGACTCCAATAACACACAGGTGAGTTGTGTTCATCTTGGTGAGTCTCAATCTCATCTAATTACTGATTCAGATGTGATCTCACTAAACTCCATAATGGCTTTGCTGACAATATACCTAGCACATTAAAGCACATGCTTTATTATTTTTTTAATTATGCTGTTTCTCCTATTTTCTATGTTAATTGAAACAGTATTCTAAGGTGGGAAAAATTTTTTTTACATTGGCAATGTCAATAGTATAAACTTCCAATATAATGCCATTTTCTGTATTATTCCCCAGTAAGTTGCATATGTATTTCTTTGTTACATTCCTGTTATTTATATTTTCTTTCTGCTAGATGGGGTGTCAAACTGGTGGCCCATGGGCCAGATGCATCATGAGTAGGCCACGGTCAGCCCAGCTCAGCAAAGACAAAAAACATTGTGATACATCACATAACGTGATCAAGTTTGACACCCATGTCCTGGGAGGTCGAAGCATGCTAGGAGGTCAAAGTATAGATAATTCTTCCTCCAGTTTTTCCTCTTATCAACAAATTGGAGGGATTGCTTGTATTGAGAAATAATGATTGCCTAAAAATTGCCTAATAACCATTGATGGCCAAAGAAGATTGCAATCATAGTCTCACAGGTCCTAGTATAACACATTAACTATTATATCATTCAGGCTCTCAGTTCATTATAAAATTTATAAATATGTGGCTGTTAGTGCACATATACATTCTGACATCTGAACAGATTGAGAGGTTCAAATAAAGGACACTCAAATAAATGAAATAAATATATCAGCTCCAGCTAAATTTGTTAGTACATTTAGTTCTCACAGATTTTATTTATTTATTTATTTATGAAATACATGTATTTACATACAGTATCCAAAAGAAACTCTTCAGCAGGATAGGAATTTGCTAAATAAATAATAAAGATTTCACATATAGATGAATACAAGAGAATAACAACCAATACAATCAGGAAATGGTATTTCTTAAGGCCCAATAGAATTAGAATAATTCTGCTTATATAAACTCTACAAATAGTGGTTTCAGGATTTTCCAGTAACTGCACATTGGTAACATATGCTAGCATTTCATTTTTGGTGTATGTATGATTATATGTTTCTGATAAGTATTATATTCCAGTGACTTATATGATGAAACATCCTGCATTTTAGAGATAAGATATCAAGATGGCTTGAAGCCCATTTCCATCTTTTGTGATGACAGGTACTAAATGCATAATAAAAGATGCAAGGACCACAGTGCCAACCTAATGTCAGAAATCTTGCTACTGGCACTGACAATGCAAACAGAATGATGTAGTGGCAAACACTGACACTACAACAATACCCCATGACCAATTACTTTCCTTATGCTAGAATGCTAGAATGCTAGAAAACTCAGCCCAAAACAACCGTATAGAAATTAGGAGATGAATATGTGGATGGCTGGATGGATTACCAGACAGTTAAGATGAGGTTAAAATGAATCAATACCTTGAGTAGCTGCCATATTCTAAGAAACTGTTTCACCTTTGAACAACATTTTACATCAAATTGAACAATCCATGCCCTGTTGGATCATCCTTTCAGACATATTGCCTTACCTAAACAGAGAAACAGAATGACCAAGGGTTGGCAAAAATGCAGCAGGAACAGGAACAACTTTATTATTATTTATTATATATATATATATATATATATATATATATATATATATATATATATATATATATATATATATATATATATATATATATAACAAATTATCTGCTACAACATCCTACCTGTCAATGTCTACTTCAGCTTCAACTGCAATAATACACAAGCAGAAATTTAAAGTGAACCGCTCCAAAATCGATTGCAGAAAATACGACTTCAGCAACAGAGTGGTCAATGCCTGGAATGCACTACTTGACTCTGTGGTTTCATCCTCAAATCCCCAAAACTTTAACCTTAGACTGTCTACTTTTGATCTCACCTCATTCCTAAGAGGTCTGTAAGGGACATCCATAAGCGCACCTACGTGACTACCGTCCCTGTCCTACTGTTCCCATTTATTTGTACCCATTTCCTGTATTCATAATCATGTTTATACTTATATCTGTTATCTCATACATGCTTGAATGAATGAATGGATAGATAGATAGATAGATAGATAGATAGATAGATAGATAGATAAAAATAAACTTCTAACTTCCTGCTAAAATTTCCTATTCAGTTTACTTGTGAGAATCTGGCAGAAAGCATCTGAAATTTTCCTTCCTTCCTTCCTTCCTTCCTTCCTTCCTTCCTTCCTTCCTTCCTTCCTTCCTTCCTTCCTCCCTCCCTCTCTCCCTCCCTCCCTCCCTGAATTCCTTGAATTCCTTGAATTCCTTTTCGCTTCCCTATTTACTTTGCCCGTGGGAAGTTTGCAGGGATAAAATCAGTGGACAAGCATTAGTACCACTTTATAATGCTCTGGTAAGATCACACTTGCTTGGAATATTGCTTCTGGTTTGCCATGATATAAAAAGAGAAAAGCAACAAAAATGAGTAGGGATTAGAGGCTAAAACATATGAAGAATGATTGCAGGAATTAGGTATGTCTAGTTTAATGGAAAGAAGGACTAGGAGTGACAGGATAGCAGTGTTCCAATATTTAAGGGGCTGCCACAAAGAAGAGAGGAGGTCAACCTATTTCCCAAAGCACCTAAAGGCAGAACAAGCAATGGATGGAAACTAATCAAGGAGAAAACCAACCTAGAACTAAGAAGAAATTTCCTGATAGTTAAAACAATAAATCAATGGAACGACTTGCCTCCAGATGCTGTGGGTGCTCCAACACTGGAGATATTTGAGAAGACATTGGGCAACAATTTGTCTGAAATATTATAGGCTTTTCTGCTTGAGCAGGGGGTTGGACTAGAAGATCTCCAAGGTCCCTTCCAACTTGGTTATTCTGCTAGGCCAGCAGGAAGTTACAAATCCAAGGCCAGCAGGCAGGTAAGTCATTGCTGCTAGGTGAGAAAGGGAGTGAGGGCTGTGCAGGGTACAGTCAGGAATGGTATATGGGATACACAAGAGGTGCTATGTGAATTGGGAAGGGTGCGTGGGCATGTACTAGAGATGCATTGCAGGTTGAGTAGGATGCACAGCGGGTGACACAGGTAAAGAAGTGTGTGTGTGTATGTGTGACAGGGTGGGTAATAGCTGAAAGAGTGTTTTTCTTTAAAATCAGAATTTGCCCTTGTCGTACTTTTATAGGACTCCTCTTGATTTCTTTTTCACTGACAGTTCTACAAAAGCCTGCAAAATTCTGCCTATCCTGTGTTAATATATGGTTTTAAATAAAAAATAATGCCTTTTTAATTATGGTGGTGAGAGAAATCCTTGAAGATTTTTGAAAGAATCATCTGTCTGTCTGTCCGCCTGCCTGCCTGCCCGCCCGCCCGCCCGCCTGTCCATCCATCCATCCATCCATCCATCCATCCATCCATCTTTCTCTCTCTGTCTCTCTCTCTCTCTCTCCCTCCCTCCCTCCCTCCTTCTCTCTCTCTCTCTCTCTCTCTCTCTCTACCATTTGTCTGAAATGGCATAAGGTTTCTTGCTTAAGCAAGAGATTTGACAAGAAGACCTCCGAGATCCCTTCCAACTCTGTTTTCTATTCTATTCTATTCTATTCTATTCTATTCTATTCTATTCTATTCTATTCTATTCTATTCTATTCTATGGAATCTCCCCAGACTGCCAGCTTTTAACTGGGAACCGATAGATAAGGCTCAATAGAGTTTAAGGGTAGATCAGTTGTCAATTTGTTGCAGCTGCACAATTATTCAAGGTTAATTCCGTGCTTGAAGCTCCTGCTTGATGGGTATTTCCCAACACTTCCCATCAATACCATTTAGCTAATGTCTTCTGCTTGCTAGTATATTCTTCAACTAATTGGGAATTTATAATTTATATTTTGCTGATAAAGAAGTAAAGGGAGACTAGTATAGATCCATTTCAAGCTATTTAGCTCTCATCAGCTAGCCATACCCTTACTTGGATTCGAACTTGGGCTTCCTGCATGATGGGCAGTTGAATTAACCTCTGAGCCACAAGTTCTCCTCCCTTCACATAATGCTCGGAACAAGTAGTAATTAAGATGTTAGATTCAAAGAAAGTGGCTCACATATAACCTCAAATCACGAGTCTAAACAGGCCATTTAGAAACAAAAGGATAACAGTTTTGTTATCAAGGAGTGTTATCAAGGGGTCAAGGAGGAAAGCCTTTTCTTCTGTGGCCCCTGCCCATTGGAATATACTCCCACCGGAGGTAAGATCCAATCTCACGCTTTTGGCCTTCCAGAAAAGCCTTAAATCTGACTCTGCTGTCTGCTCTGGGCCTGATGAGGTGCTCTATGATGATGGGCTAGAGAGAAAATCCCTTTCCCCATGTTACCATGCTCTTGGTTTTTCATTTCTATTTAACCTTGTTAACCTTAATCTCCATGCTACCTTTTTATAATTTTGTAAACAGCCTAGAGTTGTTTCAACAGTGTGATGTGGGTGGCAGAGAAGATTAATTAATTAAATAAATCATTATTTACAGTTGGAATGCTGTTAGGATCTACAAAGGTCCTTTTACATACAATATGAACTAAAGCAGCAGGCGAGCTTAGCCACTGAAATCTTCTTGGTCCTTTAGTCAAGAAAGCTTTTCTCAAGTACGTTGCCTTTGGGGCATATTGAAAAGATCAAATGCATCCATTTTTATTTTTAAACTGATTAAAGGCAAGTTCCTCCATAATATTTAAAAAGCTACTGACATGCAGATGTGTTTATAATTTCCATTTGCATATTTTGTTTATGTGTTCTAATACTGTATCTTATTATTCGGTAAATATTACTTATTTATTTAAGAACGAAATGAGGCCCTTAATTCACATTTATTGTCAGTAGATATGACCAGTAGACAACCTACAGGCCAAATATGTTACGTAGTAATCCATGTTTGATTATTAGCTGGGAGGTATGCATTTATCTGCAAGGAGCAAAGTGCAGGGTACTGATTTTCTGCTTTTTAAAAAGTCCATTGCTATCCTTCCATGTTCAAAAAGAGTTCTGAGTCCCATTGATTTGCACTAATTTAAACAAAGGCCCAATTTTTTAAAAAAATAATTAACTACCTCCCAATGATTGTTGTTGTATTTATTTATGTGCCACTTTTTGCATTTAAGACAGAGTAAAGCCATGTCTAATGATGAAAGGTTCCTCTGGTCTAACCTCTGAAAGGAAATTCTATTGACAATAGTCCATTTCTCTCTCTATCTCTCCCTTCCTCCCTCTCCCCCCTCTCTCACAGGCAGGCAGACAGACAGACAGACACACACACACACACACACACACACACAGAGAGAGAGAGAGAGAGAGAGAGATTACAAAAGAAAGATGTAGGTTGAACACAAGGAGTTAAAGATAATGAAGCAGAAGCTGCTTAGATAGCATGCATCCCCAGGAGTTGGGAATAATCGTGTAACTTCTAGAATTATTGTAAAACCATTTCCGTGACTTCTAGAATAGTTGGCAGGAAGTGTCCAAATATTCATGGACAGTCTGATTAAGAGTGGAATATGCAACCTATAACCCATGGGCCTTGGGGCACCTCAATTATTTTCTGTCTCCTTGTAGCCTCCTGAGATCACATCACTAAAGCATGGTGGCAAACCATCAAATAGCATCACTGCAATTTTCTATTGTTGGAGAAGAAAACAGAAAGTAACAGGAATGTGGGAAATATCTTGAATAGCTTTTTTTCTAATGAATCAAATCTTCATAAATGGAAACAATGAGCCCATCCTTTCTGGATGACTTTTTCATAAAAGTCATTTCATTCTTTTTCTATATATCAACCTACGTTCTCCTATTTCATAACATTTTGGTTTCTATTATTGGAAGATTCCACACTTTATATTTCAGTGAATCAGCCACTGTAATGGATTAGATAAATACTTGAAAGAACAGTGAGTGAAAAGAATGCAGAGACGTTAGAAGTGTACAAAATAACATTTATTTTATTGAGTCATGAAATTCATTGAAGTAAAGAATCACAAGATAAGGCATCTGTAGGTCAGGGTTATGTTTCTTGAAATTCATCAATGTCTTATATATAATTATTAGTTTCTTTCTTTTAACTTTTTTTATCTTGGATGTTCTTCAACCATTTTCAAAGTTGAAATGATATCTCTTGTTTATCAAAGAATCAGAGAAACAGTAATAAGTTTGCCAGTACTTAGAAGTTTTATTAAATTACTCAATGTCAGTGGGCAATTGAGAATTGCAGACCCAAAGTATTTATTGGTCCTAAGACCAGGGGATACTGAAAATCAAGAAATTCAGAAAGCCCAGGGCACCTTTTTGGTTAAGAGAGCTTCCAAGCCTTTTTATTTTAGGAAATATCAGATTGTCTACTGTCATTTCAGCCTATCTGATATTCTTCCGGATTAATGTAAAGGGCAATCTTCTTTTTTTTTCTTTCTCACTTTTCAGCTTACACATTGTGTACTGAATTAGAATGAGGTTTAGTTTTTATAGATGAAGTCTGTCTATGCTTGTATTGTGAGCAAGAAAAATACATAACATTTCTAGAATGGAACCATTTCTACAATAATTTTATGAGGTAACAACTCTGGTCTTATACTAAGTGGCAACTAAAATCCTATGCTATATATGCTTGCCTTTGAGCTGACTGATATCTGATATTATTATTAGAAGCCATTTATATGTATCTGTATAATTGTTCAATTGTATGACATTTGATATAAATTTAAAATATTTGAAAAACAGTATGGGAAAAGGAGAAGCTGTGGGTAAAATGTCTTGTGTATACTTAGAATAAGCACAGTTGGATGTATTTAACTGAAACTTTAAAAAAGAATTATTCTAAAAACTAGAGGAAGCAATTAGAGAAAAATTGACTTCCTCTCAGAAATGTGATTATAAATTTGAAAAAAAAAGAAATGCAGAGATGCAAACAAGCATTTTTAGAAACACGGGTAGTTCTAGAAACAACATGAACAATAACAAATACAAATAAAATTGAGACTTACTGCAAAATGTTGGTCTTATCCATTTTATCCTAAAATTTTAAACATCTAGTAATTTCATTAGATTTTGCTCCTTTTTTAAATTTTAATTTCGAAGCTCTGCAGATGTTGTCTATAAGAGATCATGGATGTCCAGAAGCTGATGAATTATTGGTTACTAATTTCAGATTTAAAGATGCTGTAATTGTCAATCAAATTGATTGACAAACTTCACTGATTGTCCTATGAAGAAAAGCTCACATTTGTTACTTTTTTGAATTGTTGATGCTGGACCTGAAGTCTGAGAATTGGTACTAACATATACAGAAGAATTAAGTTAGAGTGTTTTTTAACCAAGCAACCAACCAACCAACCAACCAACCAAAACAAATCTTGAGTTAAGAAAGGATACAGTATAATAAGGGCCACTAGCCACATTAGCTGAGAATTTGGACAGTTCTTACAACCCCCATTGGAAAATTGAATGTATTCCATATGGATTGCCTGTGTGGAGTGGTTGGAAACTTCAGCTGTTCCATATTATTTATTAATTAAAGCAAGCTGCAAAGGTACACTTTCCAGATTTTGAAAAAAGAAATCCATTTTATGAAAAATATCATTTTAATAGATTTTTTAAAAAAATTTCAAATGTAGAAGTTCTCTCTGATTTAATATCCTGATTGGTTTGGGACAATCACATCTCAGTGGTACCCCTGACATATGTAGACCAGGGGTGTCAAACACGATTTTATTGAGGGCCGCATGAGGGTTGTGTTTGGCTTCAGGGGGGCGGGTTGACTGTGGCCAGGGTGGGCATGGCTAGCTTGCTGTCACTCAGTTCGGGGGTGCCTGTGGTAGCCCGAGTGTTCTGCCAGTGAAAATGGGCTCCCAATCTCCGTTTTCGGCTGGGATTGCCTCCTGCAACCTACTGCCAGTGAAAATAGAGCTCGGGAGGGTGGCATGCCTGTTTTCACTGGTAGAGGCACCATGGGCCAGTCCTTTTTACTGTTTCCAGAGTGAACCCACGGGCCAGATCTAAGCACCCCGCAGGCCAGATCTGCCCCACGGGCCTTGAGTTTGACACCCCTGATGTAGACTTATCTGGGGGGGGGGGGGAAACACATGCTAAATTCAGAAAAAGACAAAGTGATGCCTGTTACATTGAAAAAGAATTTTGTCAGATTCACTAATCGGTCCCAGCAGAAAAAAGTCCAAGAGGCATTTTCTTTCAGTGTTCATTTATGATCAGAATCTAGATAATTTGGAAAGAATGGCATCTCTCAGTAGGCACACGGAGTCATTTTGTCTGATCCAAGAGCTTAAGTGGCGGGAGAAAAATGAGCAGGAGGAAGAAATTAAATTTTTTTCCCCCTACCTTGTGTTGCTTCTTTCCCAATAAAGTGTGGTGAAATGTATCTGAGAATTGGGAAGTGCTGGATTGGAACAGAGTTGTGAGCTGGGACTACCAATATATTTTCTAAACCTTAGGACTGGATCAGAAAATAATGAAATCATTGTGAGGACACCCTTGGACAAGTTCCCTATTTCTAGGAGATGTACAAACTGATACAATTTAGGACTTGGACATAAATCATGTCTGCAGTCCTCTAAACTATCTTTCTCTCTCGCTGCTTCTCATTTCCAAAAGTTAGTGTTCCTGTATTGAATACCAATTTGTCCAGAATGAATTGTTCTTTGCCTCAAGATAGTTTATGTAGAATTTGGCAGTATGTGAACTCAGAACTGCTTAATTGCTTGGAAAGGTTCTGTGATAGTAGATGCATACTTTGTAATTATTGAATGGAAAGCAGAAGCAGTGAGCAAAATTATTTTATTTAGAATAACTCAAATGCAGACTCGAACTATAAAGTATCTAGCTTTTTGCACCAGACATTGGTGTTTCTTTTCCTAAAATGCACCAATGGCCTCAAGTTATATTTGTGCTTGTGAGATAAGCCAAAGACCATTACTCTGTCCTGCAGTCTATATTTTTAGAAGAGATTAAATAACCAACACTTGCATTTTTCCCCCATCTGTGATATGAACCAATAACCCCATGAAATTGGATGAGCGCTAACCTGTGAAAAACGATTAGCCCTATGTTCTAAGATAAAAATAATAAAATATGGAAAAGGACAGTGGGGGAAATAATTCCTTTACTGTTGAAAATTAGATTTGCATTTGCCATTTTCTTGAGCAATAGATGATTAAAAAAATATGTAGCACATGAGTATTAAAACTATCTAGAAGGAAAGGAGAAAAGTGAATTTAATTTGCCCAAACAAGAGTTTGATGAAATTATTAATTAACCTTACCTAGCCTTCCCCAATATGGTGCCCATAATAATTGGAATGTTAACTGTCAGGATTGAAAAAGTTCTTACAGTTATATAAAAAAGTGCCTGAATAAACTCTGTGATTTATAGACAGGAAGTGTACTTTTTAAAATTGTAATATTCCTATTTTAGAGCTTATACTATATTTTAAATTTGTTTTCTTTTTCAATTCTCTCTTGATTCAAGTTCAGGTATTTTTATTAGTCTGAACATGCACAGTTGCATATAAGTTAAACAGAAATGGCCAATTCAAGTGGTTTGAGATAAGGTGAATGTAATAATAGGATAATACCCTCTTGGAATCAAGGACATTGGGAGTAGTCTCAAAAGAAAAAAAAAAGAAGAAGAAGAAGAAGTTAAGATTCTCTATTTAAAAAGCTGATAAAAGCTTTTTGCTTTTTAATGTTTGTCACATTCATGGCACACAAAAATCAGGACTTCGACTGCATGGTCATGCCCTTCATATTTTTATTCATTTAATTATAATTTTATTGTTATCCCACCTTTATTATTGTTTATAAATAACTCAAGGTGGTGAACATACTTAATATTCTTTCCTACTCACAGCAACAACCCTGTGAGGTGAAGTGAGCTTTGAGGTAGTGAGTGGCCCAAAATCACCTAGCTGGTTTTTCATATCTAAAGCAAGGGGTCTAGAACTCACAAACTCCTACTTTCTAATTTAATGCCTTAACCCAGGACTGTCACATTGGTGGCCCAAGGGTTGGATGCATCACACGCAGGCCATGCTCTGCAAAGGGGAAAAAATGTTGTGATATGTCATGTGATGGCAATGTGATGCCACGGGTTTGACACCCGTGCCTTAACTACTAGACCAAATTAAATACTAGACCAAGCTCAAAGTTGACTCAGCCTTCTATCCTTTCTAAGGTAGGTAAAATGAGGACCCAGATAATGGGGGCAATAAGCTGACTTTGTATAAATATATAAAAGTATGAAGGCTATTGCTTAACGCATTGTAAGCTGCCCTGAGTCTCCGGAGAAGGGCGGCATATAAATCAAATTTTTTAAAAAACTTGATGTCACCATATTGCAATACTATTTTGGATTCAGGTACATTTGAAGAAAATCATTGGAGACATATAGTATTTTGCAAAATTTAACTTTATTTACAAATATACAGGTTGAGAATCCTGGAGGTAGAATTTAAGAACTTCACAAAATGTGAGTTTCTATGTGTTATCTCAGACCACTAAAAAAATGGAGGTTGCTGCCGTCCAAAATGTTTATAGAACCCCAATTTTTCCTCTTTATCGCTTCTCCTGTATCCTACTCTCAAACTGCTGGTAATGGTTCTTTCTACGTAGACATTATGTAGAAAGATTGCTAGCTAATCTATTTAGCTGATCTACTTAGCTAGTAATGGGAAGACATATAGAGATGTTTCCTACTTTCTAGCTCTCCAGAAAACCTAATGTTGTTTCCATAGAAATGGTATTCTTTGGAATAGAAAATGTGTATCATGACTTTGCCAGCATCATTAAAGATTTCTATGTATTCCCTTGGCCATCTCTTATACAACACTTTCCAATATCCCAACAATATGCTTTTAAAAAATAATCATCCTAATGGCAGTCATTTGGTAACTAGCCATAAATATGCAACATGGGAGGTGGACCTAAAATGTATTAGTCCAATGGATTAGTTCAACAATCCCTGATCAGTGACACAGCTGTGGAATAAGCAATTGCTTCTTCCTGCCACCAATTTCTTTATTTAAGAGCTAAAACACCTGGTATTCTGCTGTATCCAGATGTTTGGTAACAATCACCACTCATGAAATATTTGGGGGTGGGGGAGGTGACATGTTACTTAGAAAGAAGAAAAACTTATGTATTCTGCAGGAGATCCTGCCATTCATCTTTGTTGCCTCTGCATAGATAAGCTGGCTTTAGGGGCTGTTTAAATCCAACAGCTCTCTTAAATAGAGGCTGTGAGTAACTAGATGATAATTCATTAAAAACCAGCCTAGGCAGCATAGAGAGATTAAAATGATATATTTGTATTAAGAGTTTGCATTTTGTGACTGACATTTGAAGCTGCTGATTGCAATTGTTTAAACAATGTAGGCAAGCTATATTTGCAAACTGTTACAGTAATAAAAATAAAGGTTCATAAGTACATGAACAGTAATGTGCAGAAATAACTTTAATTAAATATAAAGCATTCTATCTAATAGGTCTCTAGTGTAACTAAGGATCATTATGCATAACTATAAAATCTGGGTCTGCCTTCAGTGTCATATTAAACTGACTTATTAGAAAGAGATGTTCAAATTCAGGTGAGGTCAATGCTCTGGAGAACATTGTTCATGCCAGAAGTGTGAATCTTATGTCAATACCAAAATGTTATACAAATCAACACTCATCACAGCATTCAAACATGGTTTCTATTTCACTAGTTAATAGCCCCAGAGCCTATAAAAGCAAGGATCTTCAGCCTTCCATAAATCCATGGCAAGAGAGTGATGAGACAGTAGCCAGGATGTAAAGAGAAACCTGAAAGTAAAGTCTTCTAATGTGGCAGAAATAAACAGTTGCTCCGCCCACCCACCCAGACATCATCAAAAACACTCTGCACATGTGTAGAAGCACCGCATGCTTGCAAAGCGAGCACCCACTCCTGCCGCTACCAATAGCAAACCGATAGCGCCTGGATTTGAAACCCACTACTGCAATAAACTCAGTAATACAAGCAGAGATGGGTAGGAGCTTGCTAAAATTTCTGGTTACCGTATTTTTTGGAGTATAAGATGCACCTTTTTACCCCCAGAAAGAGGGTAAAAATCTGGGTGCATCTTATAGTCCGAATATAGCCCCGCCCAGCCTCTGAAACAGAGGTTTCAGAGGCTGGAAAAGCCTCTGAAACGGAGGGTTGAGAGGCTGGGAAAAAAGCAAGGCACGGAGCTCACAACCAATGAACCTGTTGCTAAAGTTCACCTCTGAGAACAGCTGATTGGGGTTATTCCGGGAGGCCAATCCACCCTCAATCAGCTTTTTTCTTATTTTCCTCCCCAAAAACTATGGTGTGCTTTATTCTCTGGTGCGTTTTATAGTCCGAAAAATACCGTAATCTGTGGAAATGCCAGTAATTAATCTGAAATATTTTTATACATTAAATCTACATTCTAGCACAGACCTTGAGATTAGAACCTTGATATCACAAGTGCTGGGATGCTTGCTGCAACCCAGCTCCATACCATTAAATAAAACAAATATTTTTGAATGGCTGAAGTCTAAGAACACTGTCAGATTGTATAAAACTTCAATATTCACATGCAAGATTCTACAGATTTTGAAATCTTCAAATATAATCTCATTGTATCTTGAAAATGCAGTTTCATGAAATTTTAAAGGAATCTTGGGGCCTGATCTTTACCCTTCTTCCTGCTAATGGATCCTCTATTAGTTAGGCATTCACAAGAACAAGTAAAGACCTTGAATTTTATTTTCAGATCACAGTTAAATATTCAAAGATAAATTGTCAGTCAATGTTAACTTTTGGTGACAACTGGAAAGATGACTATGCAATGAAAGGAAATTCACTCAGATTCCCATTGGCTGCCTTGTAACTAAATGAGTGCTAGAATATATTTCCTTCATCAAATTTAATGAGAATTGGTAATCTGATTTTCTCTGACCAACATTAACATACCATATTTGTGTTTGTTCACTTCTTTACTGTATCTAAATATGCTGTCATCTTTCTTTTATAATAGCTATAAACAATAGATGTAAAAATATTAATATATAATTATTACCATACTAGGCTGAATGCCCACATAAAAAAACAAATTATGTAAAGAACTATGTTCAGAAATAAACCTTACTGTTCAGTTTATTGAGCATGTATTACTTTCTAACCTCTATTTTGACAGTATATAAAGGCGGAATTAAAATACTCCATATTCCAATGTGGACCACACAGATTCGTAGCTAAACTAAATCTGATAATCCCAGAGGCCTTGTTTGTTTTCAGTTGTGCTGTAACTACTTGTGAATAGGAAGAGAAGTTTATTGTTCAAATAACTGAATCCCTTTACAACTTCTTCTGTATCTGTTAATAGGTACGCTTCATTTTCCTAGTCAGACTGGCACCACACTTTGAACAAAACATAAGCTTAAATGGCTTCTATATGTAGTATCTAATATTAAGTCATCGTTTATAAGCATGTCGTTTACTAGCAATAGCAATAGCACTTAGACTTATACACTGCTTCATGGTGCTGTACAACCCTCTCTAAGTGGTTTACAGTACTGTTGCCCCTAACAAGCTGGGTCCTCATTTTACCAACCTTGGAAGGATGGAAGGCTGAATTAACCTTGAGCCTGGTGAGATTCAAACTGCCGAATTGCAGGCAGCCAGCAGTCAGCAGAAGTGACCTGCAGTACTACATTCTAACCACTATGCCACCACAGCTCAAGGTAACTCAAGGTAAACAATGTACGAAGGAACATGATAGATATAAATTTTTTTAAAGGATCAGCAATGAATATAATGAAAAAATGAGATTCATTACACACTCATCATTTCAATCTCATTATTATACTTTTAATTGTACTTCTATTTCAATTGATGACTTGGACAAAAATGTATTAAAAAGGTAAAGGTTACCCTCGTACATATGTGCTAGTCGTTCCCAACTCTAGGGGGCGGTGCTAATCTCCGTTTCAAAGCTGAAGAGCCAGTGCTGTCTGAAGATGTCTCCGTGGTCATGTGGCCAGCATGACTAAGCACCAAAGGCACATAGAATGCTGTTACCTTCCCACCAAGGTGGTCCCTATTTTTCTACTTGCATTTTTTACGTGCTTTCGAACTGCTAGGTTGGCAGAAGCTGGGACAAGTAATGGACAAAATAAGTGTATTAGAGTGTATTAAAATGAAGGACACAGCATGTAATTTACTAGTAAGATTGCCAAAGAAATAGCTAATAAATATCATTTGGAAAAGTAATTGCTGACTTTTAAAAACATATTTTAAAAACAATTTCACAAAATAAAATATTTCCAAACAGAACTTCACATATCAACATACAGTCACAAATATACGTTTTCTGTGCAGATATCCACAGCTATCATAATGATGCCAAAATGATAAAACTATATAAAACTAGCATTGAAACATTAATACACTATCTCCACTTTTGAGACTTCTGTACACATACAAGTACATAAGAGTGGAGTTTCCAGCACAATCTTGTAACAAGTTTCTTCACTTGCCTCCTTGTTGGAACTCATGCTTCTGCAGTTGTTCGATGAAGTGAAATAATCTAGAAAAGAATGCTGTTCAAGGAAAGGAAACCTTTGAATGAAACTGGGAGAGGAGGAGAAAGACCATAAAAGGCTAACAGTATTTCTGGATATGTATAATAAGTGCATATAATAGATATAATAGGCATATAAACTAAAATAAATTGGCAATTAATATTTATATGCCATTGTATTTGCTCAAATGCAGCCCAGTAACATACATACATGCATACATATATTATCATATTTTTTGGACTATAAGACGCACTGGAGTATAAGATGCACCAAGATTTCGAAGAGGTAAACAAGAAAAAAACAGTTTTTGCCCTCTCCGGCCCCCAGGAGCATTCTGCAGGCCTCCCAAACCCTCTGTGCATCCTGATTTTCGCAAAAAATGGGGGATACAGAGGGTTTGGGAGGCCTGCAGAGTGCTCCTGAGGGCTGGGGAGGGCAAAAATATGACATATGGGGGTTTGGGAGGCCAAAAACAGGCCTGTTTTTCACAAAAATGTGGTATGCAGAGGATTTGGGAGGCCTGCAGAGTGGTCCTGGGGCTGGGGAGGGCAAAATGCCCCCATTTTTGCAAAAAATGGATTCATTTTTGGACTCCCAACCACCCATGAATCACATTTTTGGCTTCCCCAGCTCCCAGGAGCACTCTGCAGACCTCCCAAAACCTCTGCACATCTTGTTTTTGTGAAAAATGGGCCCATTTTTGGCCTCCCAACCTCTCCTCCATGTGTTATGTTTTTGCCCTCCCCAGCCCCCAGGAGCACTCCGCAAGCCTCCCAAACCCTCTGCATGCTCCATTTTTGCAAAAAACGGGCCTGTTTTTGGTGAAAATTGGATGTGCGGGCAGAATTTTGGGAGGCCAAAAATGTATTCAGTGTATAAGGCACACCAACATTTCCACCCTCTTTTAGGGTAAAGTATGGGTATCTGCCATTGTAGGCACATAAATTTAATAAATAAATAAATGTGTATTATTATATTATTTGATGTTTGGAATGAGGAAAAAAATGAATAATCTCCAGCTATCACTGAATGTTTCAGTTCCTATTGCAAAACCATTATTAAAGTATTGGTATTTACATGACCATTTTTGGACCACTGAAATTAAACAATGTATTCGCATTGTTTCTCATTCTTTTTTGTTTGCCAGGTTCTGCTATTGGCATTGAAAGTAATAGGTACAAACAACAATGTCAACTTATTTTAAGCAGAAAGCATGAGTCAGTATGATGCCTTATTGGTGCAGGTAGACGATTCCCTGAAAATTTAATTTATTTCTCCAGTGTTACAAGGAAAATACATCTACAGTCATAATAAGAATAATAGTACATGTCATACAACAAAACCAGAAGAAAATAGAAAATTGTTTCAGTTTCTCAGATGAAATACTGTCTCTTTCATCTGAGAGCCAGTCTGCATAAGCCTTCATTCCAAACGGAATGTGACACTTGGTGTTTAAAGTTGTATATCAGGACCAAATTCCAAAAGGAAGTGAATGTAGCCAGGATAAAATCTAAATTTGATTTGATTTACTTTTAATTCTATTGAAATTAAATAATGAATTGAAATAATTAATTCCATTTTGTTGAGGTACAATACTCAACTGGACTACTCTCCAATTTGTTTTCTTATTTACTAAATATATTTTTATACTGATCAGATCAAACAACTGGTGTTTTACAATATGGTTTAAGTCAATCTAGAGTTTAAAAAAATGATTTCAAAACCTGAAAGACATAAATACACATGGCTGCCAAATAATCAAATATCCATCTTTGTATGGTGTACAAATATTTAATGCAAATATTTGTCTTTGAGAAAAACTTTTGGGGCTTTCTGGAGCAATACTCAAAGTTTTGGGAGGTTACATTCTATACATTGGTACTAAAAACAGTTTTGGCATTATGGAAATAAGCTGGCCCTTCTGGCATAATCAGAAACTTCTGCTTTCATTTTATATTAAGCACATTTTAGTATCCAATCTGCCTTCTAAATTATGCCTAATCTTAATCAGAATTAGTAGGGACAAGTCAGGACATGTCAAGTTCATAGATTTGAACATTTTAGTTTGAACTTTTCATTTCCACTTACCATAGGATTGACCAACATTTTTCCAGATTTCAAACCTCTATTGTCTGTCTGTCTGCCCGTCTGTCCGTCCATCCATCCATCCATCCATCCACCCACCTACCCACCCAACCACCCACTCACCCATCCAATTTCTATAGCCCTCCAACTCAACCAAGTGAGTCTGGGTGGCTACCAAGTGACTGGGCAGCTTGATATTATATGCTTTAGACATGACCTTTGACATTGATTCTGTGGGTGTCTAACTTGAGCCAACTTTATATGCCTATTGCCATGCACAAGTCATACCCAAAGGGCCATCCTTTAGTACTTTCCAGAGAATAGAAATTCCAGAAAAAACAAGTATTTTTCCTCATTCCTCTTATTTAGCCTTTTTTCATAAGAATGTAAGCTATTGTATATAAATTTCAGTATTTGTCAGCTTTAATGAGAGAAAGCAAGCACCACAGATAACACATTTTGAAATGATCAAAGCCTATCATATTTTGATTTTGTTAATCTCATAATTTTATTATCAGAAAAATGCTACCTTGGGTTGTTCGGTCTCATGATCGTTGAGTATTATGCCCTTTGACTTCAGCTGCAGAGTACAATTTATTGCATTGCCTCAGGCCAAAATATTTTAAGACCCTGTAATTAGACCACTGTAATTTTAACTGTCAATCAATCAATCATCTGTCTATCAAATGTGTATGCTACTGAATCCTCTAGGTATATAAAAAGCTTTCACAATATAATAAAATGTTAAAAGTACAAAATGTTAAAATAGCAATTATTACAATTATTAATAATAAAAAATAGATATCCATATAACAATGACCACAACCATTCTCAAAAACCCTCTGGAAAACATAGAACATAGAATAAATAGAGTTGGAAGGGACCTTGGAGGTTTTCTAGTCCAAACTTCTGCTCGAGCAGGAGTCCCTATAGAACCGTGATGGCGAATTTATGGCATGCGTGCCACAGGTGGCATGCAGAGCCATATTGGTGGGCACGCAAGCTCAGCTCCGGCATGCATGCGCGCGCTGGCTAGCTGATTATCAGGCCCTTTGGGCCCACTGGAAGTCAGGAAAAAGGCTGTTTCTGGCCTCCGGAGGGCCTCTGGGGGAGTTGGGAAGGCCATTTTTGCCCTCCTCAGCTTCCTAGAAAGCCTCTGGAGCCTGGGGAGAGCGAAAAACGGGCCTACCTTTCCATCACATGCTAAAAGTCGGGGGAGCACGGGGAGGTTGCACACGCATGTGTGGGGGATGGGGCACATAGACTTATGGGTGTGGGCACTTGTGCAAGCGATCCCCCACACTCCCCTCCTTTTGGCATGTGTTGGCACAAAGGTTAGCCATCACTGCTATAGAACCTTAGTTTAAGTTTATGGACAATCATCAATGAGGATTAGTTAAATTAGCAATTATTTTGAAATAGTCCTTCAGTTTAACTAGAGACCATGAATTAAATGTTGTATATTTTGTAGGCTGATATGCTTTATTAATGAATTACCCTTCCTGGTTATTTCTTTTGCATTTAACAAAGTCAGCCCTTTAAATTACATTGAAAACTAACTGATATGGCACAAGCTAGCAAAACCAGGAATATGAAGATAAGCCTTCCTTTGCAAAAGGACATTGGAGCATTTGACTTCTTTCAGGATCAAATACAGATCTGACCTGGGTATATTCATCCCTGAAAGCAAAACTAGATTCTAAAAATGAAGTGTTAACAGAGCAATTTTCTTTCAGTTTCTGTTAAGTCAGTTTGTGTTATGTGCTTAACAGAAGACTATTTCTGAGTTTACTAAGTAAGAAATAACAATAGCTATAGTAAAATGATGTCATAGAAAGGGAAAAAAATGTGAAAAGAATTAAATGTTTGGAATCCATAAAGAGGGATATTGTAGTTGCCATCCCTTTTGGATCAAGAACTGATGTTTCCAAACATGATTGATGGTTTTACATTACCACATTCCAAAACAAGTATTATATTTTGAAAGTGGTTCTGTCCAATCCCATAGACACGTAACATGGAGTGTTGAGCGTTTGCCACAGTGACTCAGATTTTCCAGCATGCTCTTTACATGAGTTGAAACACACTTCCTTAAGGTTGCAAACTCTAGGAAATAATCTTCCCAGTGGAGAATTGGGAATGAGAACTTGCAGTGTACCACTTTTAAACAAAAAGGGAATCACTTCTCAACTACTAATCCATGCTCACCCTGTCCCATTTTATCAAACAGTATTAACATTCATTTTAATCAAAAAGCATTATACAAACATTTAATAAGAAATATGGAATACACTTTCATCACTTAAAAAGTTATGACTTGTTTGCAAACACTTGCAATGTAAGTTCTTATAAAATTGCTTTCTCTGTGCTTAAACCCCCACCCAATTTATTAGGTAAAAGTCTTCAATCGTGTGATATAAAATGTGTTGACTTGGAACTGTTGGAAAATTCAACATTTAAGGCATTAACATGTTTCTTATTGCCTGGGCTTTCATCATTTCCAATTCCTGTTTCTCTTCCTTAAAATAGCCTGGGCTCTGTCTTTGTCCAACTCTTTCTACTATCCCAAACCTGCTTCCTAAATATGGTAGTTCTTTTTCTTTCATGCAAGCATGGAGTCCTTCTCTTAATTCTTCTAATTTTACGTTTTATCTCCACACACACTTTACCATTGTGTAAAGCGCCCTGTCAACAGGAATTTTCAAAGGTTAATTACCTAATTGCTCTTCTTTAATCCTACTTACATTTCCGAACACCATCTATTTACATTTAAATAACTCTTTTAACAAAATCCGCTGTAGTAAAGGCAGCTTTTTGTCTAAGCTCAGAATTAAGTGGATCAGAACTGATTAGCAGTTTCTAAATGGAAGACTTCCCAGGAATGCCAGGATTCAGATGAGATGGGAAAGTCAAAAGAAGGCAGTCGTTTTCTGCCAAGAAAAATATAACGAAATTGAGCTCAGCTCAGAAAACGTGACATTTACATTTTTGTAAATTCTCCAATTTTTTTTTTTTACTATTGTTGTAATCTTTTCAATAAACATAGATTTATTATTACTGCCCTACACCCAATGGCAAACTGAGTGGGTGTGATTATTGGGGATACTTCATGGATTCACTGAGTGAGATAAAATTTAAAGCAAAATGATGCAGTTTTATCATCACTACTCTCATTTGAATACATGATAGTTATTATCTTTTAATAAACTGAGTATAACTAGATAACTGTTAAATAAGACAGCCAGTTTGGTCTAAATGTTTAAACACTATTTTCTAGTCCTACTTTAGGAATGAAAACTGGTTGGGTGACTTTAGGCCAATCATTTTCTCTCTCAGCCCACATCGTCAGACTCAGGTGATAAGCCAATCAGTCACTTCCTTAGTTAATACTAAAAAAAAGTGTACTCTGCACTTGCAGGAAACTGTTAACTATTGGTTTCACAAGAAGAAACACAACATTTCTTTAGCATGTTTTAACCCTTGCTCAAAGGTGGGCTTCACCTAATTTAACAACCGGTTCGCACCAACACTGAAAATGTGAGTGTGCGCATCTTCCATGCATGTATGCAGCCTTCTGTGCATGCACTTTGCTCTCTCCTGCGCTTGCACGCATGCGCATGACTTAAAAAACACAGCTAAATAGGACAGCATAGCACCAGGACAGGTGGGCAGGTGGGCTGGTGGGCTGGTTGGCGGGCCCATCCACAGGTCACAACTACCGGTTCTCCTGAACTAGTACGAACCAGCTGAATCCCATCCCTGCCCTTGCTGTATCATTTAGCCAAAATAGTAGTTGCCACCATCCACAAGTATCAGCCTAAAACTATTTGGCTGGGAATGAGATAAAAACCAGATTTGAACGAAGAGGAGAGAAAGTGTGGTCAGGCCATTCTGCAGATGAGCCAAGAGTCACATTGTAGTGTTCAATTAATAGAATAGAATAGAATAGAATAGAATAGAATAGAATAGAATAGAATAGAATAGAATAGAATAGAATAGAATAGAATAGAATTTTTTATTGGCCAAGTGTGATTGGACACATAAGGAATTTGTCTTGGTGCATACACTCTTGGACTACATAAAAGAAAAAAAACATTCGTCAAGAATCATAAAGTATAACACTTAATGATAGTCATAGGGAAACAGTCAATATAAATCTTAAGGATACCAGCAACAAGGTTACAGTCATACAGTCATAAGTGGGAGGAGACGGGTGATAGAAATTAATTGCTACTTCTGCCAGATCATGTCAATGGTAGGGGCAATATTTCCCCTTCCAGAGGGTCATATTATGTCTCATACAGTTCTGAGAGTTTTCTCAGACTTCCAGGGCTTACTTCAGGAGATAAGATGAGCACAGAAAGTAAATATCTTAAAACAAACCATTTCTGTGGCAGATGTCTAGTAGAAAGAAGCCAATAGGGAACCATCGACATATTACTTCTGTAATTTTTCTCATCTGTATACTTTGTTCATGTTGTGGACTCTGCTTTCATAATTTTCATTGTGGAAGAAAAATCTGACTCTACTCATTCACAGAAATCAAAGATAACAAGAACTTGTAGGGAACTGACCCCAGTGAATTCCAGCTCTGCTGCCATACACTGACTTGGCCTGTCTCAAGCACTTATGTATGCACTGATAGACTATTTATAGTATTTGGCAGTCTGCAGAGAATTAAGGAATTAATTTGTTTCTTTCTATATTCTCAACCATGTAACCTTAGAGACCAATCTTTAAAAAAATCTTTTTAAAAGATTAGGGTAGAATAGAACCTTGCTCTGGATACTGTTTTGACAAATTCGTTTTTTGTGAGCTGTCTTTACTCACAAGCTCATTTTAAGGTATTTTTTATTTCCTTGAGGGTTTTTTCCCCTTAATCCATTTTACTTATAAAGTATATCATTAAATTAATTGCTAATTAACTTGCTTAAATGCCCTGGTTTTCTAAAAGGAGAGCAGAAATATTGGGAGAGAAAAATATAGGTACTTTGCCAATGAAAGGAGCCATTAGGTAACACGAAGTAAGGATGAAGTTCATTTGTTACATTTTTTGACTGATTATGTGCCATTAACTCTTAGAGACCACATAGATTTTCTTCAGGAACATATTTTTAAGTGGATGGCAGTAATTGATTGATTGATTGATGTATACTGAAAAATGAACAGTTGTCTGAGACAACAGGCCTCTCCCAAACCCCTACTACTGTATTTATTTGTATAAATACTACTGTATTTATTTCCTAGACAGGGAGGGGCTGGCTAGAGTCTTCTTTTGCCTGAGAACGAGCTTATTGCTTTCTTCTCCTCTCCTCTCCTCTCCTCTCCTCTCCTCTCCTCTCCTGGCATATGCACATCTGGGATGGGCCCCATCTGTTCCTCCCCCTCACTCAGCTCAGACCCCAAGACAGATGCCTCTCCACCTTTGGGTGGACAGAAGGCCCCGGCTCTGCATCTGCCTCTGATTCTGCTTCCTCATGGTATCCTCCCTGTTACAGGAGGTAACAGGGAGGATACCATAACTTGAGGGCTTCCATAGAGAAGGCCTATCATTTAGTCCTTATCTCCAAAGTATGAAAGTGGCAGCAGTAGTGGTGGATTCAGATCTTTAGATAATTGGTTTGCAAATTCAGTACTGACAAGGTGCTGATTGGTATATCCTAGTAATTTGCTTACAGAGCTTTAAAGACAATAATTAGCACTTTCCATTGGGCCAGGAAGCTTGCTGCCAACCAATTACTAACTTTTATATAGATTTAATTTTACATTAACAGAGTTGCCCAACCAACCTCATTGCCACAGATTGTACCAGCTGTAGTTCTTGGATCAAAGGCAACCTGGAGACTGCATTGCTATAATCTAATTAAGTGTTATAAGTGTGGTCAGGGCATCCTAGTCCAATAGGATCATTACTGACATATCAGACAAAGTGAGTGATGGTCCCTCTAACTATGGTTTTCACCTGTTGCTGAAGCAGCTGAGAATCTTAGGAGGACTTGGAAGCCATGAACTCCTCCTTTACATAATCCTATCCAGATTTACATTAGTGGTTACTTATTGATCACTTGTAGCTCTGTCTTGGTAAAATTTAATTCAAATGTATTTTGTTCCATGCAGTTCCATTCTCCTTAATTTCAGGGATTCCAGGGCATCATGATAATCTGTGTCTGTCACTGGCATATTGATGACACCTTACCTCTAACCATTAACTGACCTCTCCCAGTGGTTTATAGAGATGTTAAGCATGGGAGACAACCCTGCATCAGAACTGCCAAGGACTGAAGCATTTTTTGCACTTATAATCATTGATTGTAACCCTCTTCATTTAAGTAAGAGCTGAACAACATTCTGTCTCCTACTCTCAACCCTTATAGCAATCCAGAAGGACATATGCTTGTGACAATTCTGATTATAATGAGACAAGAGTCCTCCAGCTCCCTGCATCTAGATTGGATGTCAGCAACCTGGGGCTCCGGAGTCACATGCAGGTCTTTGGGCCCTTTGCTGTGGCTCTCTGTCAGGTGATCCCATCACTGGCTGGCCCTGCCCCTCACCCTCCCCTCCCAGTCCTCGCCTGGCCTGAGAAGGTAAGGGCAACTGTGAGGGATGGAGAAGCAACCAGGGCAGAGAAAGAGAGATACAGAAAAACAGGGTGAAAGAGAAGGACATAGTGAGATATACACAGAGAGAAAGAGAGAGAGGGGGGGGGAGGGAGGGAGGGAGAGAGAGAGAGAGGGAGAGAGAGAGAGATGTCAAAAGGGTTTTGTGGTTCCTGGTGTTTTTTAACAACCGGTTCTCTGTCCTAAAGACCGACTGGATAGGTATGGCTAGGGGGTCATGTGACTGGTCGAAGTGAGTGACATCGAGTTGGCTATGCCCAGCCAGGTTTTTTGCTCCTAGTGTTTTCTTTTCTGTGGGAAACAGGCCCAAATAGTTCTTTGAGTGTTTAAGATTGCAGACCCCTGATCTAGATCATCCCAGCATTGGTTATCTATCAAAGGAACTAATGCTGTTCCTGCAGACCTGAATCCTGACCAAAAAGATTCCAGATAACCTTGTTTCCTCAACTAGTTGATTTTCCCTACCTTCCCCACAAGGACAGGATAGTAAGGTGAAAATTGTCAAATGTGGCTGATCAGAACAGGCAGAAAACTGGGGTCAAATCTCCATTTGCTATCGTTCCAACATACCTCTCAAAGCTACTACATTTTTATTAATATCTGCTTAGTTCGGCAGATAAACAATGACCTACCAGGATGGGCTGATTATAAATACTTGAAGCATTCTTAAAAGAAATAAAATTGTGGAAATGGTTCTCCACCCTTATTTTAAACAAAGAAATAGAAGAAAATAAAGCTACACCCTAGATACAGCCATGGAGTCAGGATTTTTCTCCAAAACAAATGATAGAATAAGAGTTTCCAGGACTGACACCTTCTACCAAACAAGCCACAAAATTCAATTCTCATTCCTGTTGCTTGCAGCTTGACCTCCAGGCAGGCTCTTCCTGTCACAGAGGATAGGACAGATGAGAGATAATGAGAAACTAAGTACTTCACAGAAGAGACTGCCAATTCAGCAGCATAAAAGCAGTGATCACATATCACTCAGCTTCTCTTCTCCTCTGAGTAAGAGCAAGGTGAAGTGAGGAGGTCCTTTTAAAAGCTTAAACTGTGGTCTGTCTGAACCGTTGCTCTTGCCTTGTTCTACTGCTCCTTTTGCCATAGTAATTTTATTACACATTATGATAAAGAGATCAAAAACTTAAAAGAATAAACGAATATGAAGAAAAAATAGAAAGCACTGAAGGGAAAATGGAAAAAAAATTAAGTATAGTAAAGAAAAGAAATACATAATGAAGTGATTTTCCCTTTATCACAACAAAGCTAAGTAGTTTTAATCAACTATTGCCTTCTCTTGAGAAACAATAAATGTTCTCTTCTTCCATAGCCCATCTTTTATCTATAAACAAATCTTTAAATTTGAATTGTCAATCAGCCCTGGTCAGCAAAAGTTCATTAAGGATTACCAGAGATAACATATCTATTTTAACTTTGATCGAAGAATAATAATAATAATAATAATAATAATAATAATAATAATAATAATAACTCATCCAGTGCTCTAAAATTTTCCATTGCTAAATTCCTAAATGCCTAAAAAGCAGCTAAGAAGCTATTTCCAAAAACAACTAAGAAACGAGTAAATTTTATCTCCCTATAGGCTACATTGTAGCTTTGAGCTTGGCTGGAACCCTTCAACTCCCAGGTGCTCAATTTACGTTCAAAGTGCAAAACCTCAGTTCCTGAAATCTACTCACAAGATTGTCCAGGGTACCTGTGGGCAATCTCACAATCTCTTCTTTTTCTGCAGAGATTTCACTGGTTAGAGATCATCATCTAGCTATTGATCTTCACTGCAATTCCATTCCTGCTCTTTAGGGACATCTAGTTCATGCTTTATTCTGTTATGCCTCATGAGATACTACTGTGTATCTTTGAAGCAGGAATAAGAAATTTATTCTTCTTCTACAAAGAATCATTGTTGAGATATAAAACTGCTAACAATTTGATAGACATTTATTAGAAGAATCTTATGAATACATATTGACCCACTATGAATACATTACAAAAGTAAATCCAAAAATATATATTCTTTTTAGTTATTAAATTTGTTTAAATTAATTTTATGTTGAAATTAATTCATCCAGTTCATATTATCATAGTAATGGAATGCCCTGCTCATCCTTGTCTCTTGGAATAAATATGAAACTTTGATCTATCAAAGTTTATAGTTTTGGCTGTCTTGGTACTCTAAGGGTCTTCTTCAACACCAAAGGTGTCAGTATTCTTTCTATCCTAATGCAGCAAGCATAGAGGATTGCCTTGAAGGACAAAGGGAAGATATTTTGCCAAAGCAAGAATCAGTCAAATGATGCTTGATCCCAAATCAAGTAAATTGTTTACTAAAATGTCTTGCAAGTCTCCATCCTCTTTATTAACATAAAAATAAAAGAGAAAGAAAGGGAAACATATTCACATTTTCAAGATTCTATTATTATAGCCTATAGTAGCTTTAGATCTACAAGTGTCTGTTTCTTAATCTGTTCTACTTTATAGGACTGACATCCTGCTTCTTCAAAGTCCAGCTTTCACTTCCAAAGAGTATTACAGGGAATATCATGGCTTGCCCAGTTCTGATCTTTTTAAGTAAAAGTGCATCATGGCATCTGAATAACTTTTACGAGGCCTTTATGGATGCTTTACTGGGTCCTAATCTATAAAATACGTTTTTACTAGTTGTTCCTTTACTAGTTGTTGATCGTTAATCCTAAAAGACAGAAGCTATACACTACTTTTATATCTTCATTTTCAGTTCTTAGGTTGGTTGTTGTACCTGTTGTCATTTGTCTAGTTTTAAGTTTTAAGCTCAATTTTTCCCCACTGTGTCCCTTGACATTTATTACTAACACTGAAATAGCTTATTCTAATTTATGAACCTTACTCTTAGATTAATGGTTCTTTCAAGAGTCCTTCAAGGCATGTATTAAATATGATTTTCCCCAATCCATGTATTACCCAGCATGGAAGTGTACTATTTGTTTTCAGCTTAAATTTGACCTTCCTTGCATAATTCAATTCACATTGGTGTCTTAAGTATTATTTGGGATAGTCATATCAACAATCACCTGAATGGTTTAGTAAATGTTGAATTTTTATCATTCTCTAGGATTTAAGGAAATCTAGGATAGTAGTCAGATCTCTGACAGCTTCAAGTAAATCAAAGAAGATGAGTGTCTCCTAACAATTTATGCTTAGCCCCTAAATGTAGTTCTGTTCTAATGTCATGATTCAATCAGTCCTATGATGAAACATGAACATTGACAGAAGGAATAAAAGAAGGAGTTTTGTGGAAAGATAATTTGTTTTGTGTTCCATTAATACTGATTAGAATACATCTGTAATTATGTATTCATAAATCCAGTAAATGAAACACTTCCATATCCACTGGATTTCCTATTTCCTGACCTTGAATTATGTATTCTGGCAGATCATAATACTAATCTCAGATGCAAGATGAGTATTATAACCAGAATTCTTCTATTTGGCTTCAGTATTCTCTCCCACCACACCCCAACTCCTTTCCTCTCAACCAGCTGCTTACTTGGCTTGTTGCCTCATTGAAGATAGATGGATGGAAGGAAGGAAGGCTTTTCCCCCACCTCTGTTCCAAACATGCTGTTATGTTCATGAGTCAGTTATCCCAAGCACTGGAAATAACTTTTCCAGTGGTTTTGACAGGTCAGAGGCAATGAGGAAATCACATTTCCATCCCCTATTGTGCCAAGACTACATACTGTACAAGCTAGGAAAGTAGCTTCCCTTTCACTATTCCATTATTCTTGAATCAACAAGTGACAGAGAGGAAAGTGGGAAATGTAAGAGACTAAATGGGGTAAACGGATAACAGATCGGGAGACTAAATTTCATTATATCTTATATTGCATAATCAAGAACATATGATATGATTGACTCAGGAAATCTGGAGTTTTCCTCCATGAATTTAATTACAATTTTGCAAGTAAAGTCATTTCTTCAGACAAATTGATTTATTAATTTAAGAGGTTGTAAAACGATGGAATTCTGCCACTGGAAACAGCCTTTCTCTAGTTGCCATTAGGTTATATCTTGAAAATTTGAAGTTTTGTGAGTGTTTTTTTTACAAAAGATCTCCAAAGAGTCAATTGCCATGGTTTATCATAAGTCTTGTTACTGAGATCTGATATATCCTAGAAGTTTTTCTACTTCTATGATATAAATTAGCTTTCCTTAATCTGAAGTTCTCCAAACGTATAGTCCTAGTTTGGACTATAGCTATACTGATTAGACATTCTACACTTCATAGTTGAATTACTCTAAAGAGAACAAGTGAGGGGAAGGGGAGAAATAAGATGTATTAAAGTTGAGCCTGAGTCTGGGTGATGCATTTTTTTTTTATGGAAGTGGAAATGTTGCAGAGCTGGTTTTCCACTGGCTTTTTAAAATGCATGTTTTTTATTTCTTAAACTGGCTTTCAGGCTTAAAATTCCCAGGCAGTCGCCTGTCCATAACCCTGCTTAGCTTCAGGGTTCAGCCAAGGTCAGCTACGTGCTGGGAAGACTGATATAAATATACAAAATATTTAGGGAATTCCAATAAATATTTGATACTCCATCTGGGTGATTACAGTTATTTTTAATAACATATGCTTCTTTTTCTTGTCAACTTTTTAAAAAAGGACGATGCTCAATTACTTAATCTAGCTCATTGTTAACATGTTATTATTTGAAAGGCACTGACTGTGAAAGGGCTAGAATTATTCCAATTATAAAAGTTACTGAAATATAGGTTTGGCCTGATCCAAGTCATGATTTGTTGCCTGACAAAAAGGAACTGGCAGTGTGTTTTACAGAACTTTTATCAAAAAGTATTTTTACATTCAGATTTGTATGTACAGACACATACATCCCAGATTTCCATCATAAACCTTGATGTATGATGCAGCATATAATAAAGACAATGGAGCCTAATCAAATATGACGTGAAAATACATTTTGTCATATAATGAAAAAAATAATTATAAACCTTAATCACTTGCTTAATGATAAATTTGGAAGATTTACTGATTGGAGATGTCAAAAGGACATTGAGATTCAAACAGATGTATTGCAATTAGACAGAAGTTTGGATAAACTAAATTCAGATTTGCACAAAATAACCTATCTTCCCGGCTGAAAGAATGGCTTTTTTTTTTTTTAAATGGAAGATATACTGCCAGAAAAAGTGATGACAGTGAAAACATGCAGAGACATGAAAGAATCATGTATTGTTTTGCCAAAAAAGGCTTTGAATACAGATATCATAAGATACTTAACACCCTGCAAAAAGCTCCTTTTTTAACAAAGAAAAAACAAAACAAAATCCAACCTTTGAGTATTAAATAGCATGTGAAAGAACACGGCAGTCCTTCCCAAGTACGACCCCTAATAAACTGCAAGCATTCTGTTACAGTGCATGAAACAATAATCTAACATTAGATTTGGCAACCACATCAGCCTTAGAAACTGCTGCATGCCTACACACTGGGGTCTTAGAAGTAAAATTATTCTCCTAGAAAAATGCAGCTAATGCATCTACAGAGTTGAAATAATGCCTATTGTTTCTAAAATGCTCCTGAGTTTGAAAACTATTTCTTAAGATAGTAGATGCCTACAATGCAGTGATGGGTTGCCCCTGGTTCGCACCGGTTCTATAGAACCAGTAGTAAAACCGGCAGGAGGCTCCACCCACTAATCCTGATGTCATCAGAATGCTTCTGCACATGCACAGAAGAGTACACGCACGTCCCCATTGTGAACCAATGGTAAAGGTAAGTAGAACCCACCCCTGCTATAACGGTATTGTTTAAAGAGATCCCAAAGCTCAGAAAGTTTCCAGTATACTTTCAATTATCTGCCTTAAGCCAAGGACAGAGTAGTTAATTTCAGGTCTTCTGGCTCTTTGGTTTCACTAGTTAATTGGTTGAGCAACTCTTTTAATAAACTTCTCTGCCCATCGCTATTATGATACCATCTCAGCAGCCCCTACTCCACTCCCACGCTTCACTCCCTTCTCCTAGGCTAAGGCACACATAGCCAATCACCCTCACTTCCTCCACAACATCCAAACCAATGTCTCAGAGCATATTCTGCCCAGGGGTGGGTTCTACTTACCTTTACTACCAGTTCGCAATGGGATTGCTCACTTCGCTCGCACACGCACCTTGCTTCTGCGCATGCACAGATATCTGATGATGACATCCGGGGTGGTGGTCGGGGCCTCCTGCCGGTTTTACTACAGGTTCTTGAGAACCAGTCTGAACCAGGGGCAACCCATCACTGGTTCTGTCCCATAGAGAACTGATCCATTCCCTTTACCACACCACAGAGAGGACATTATCCAGGCCCCACTTGCTGGTTCACATCCAAAATCTGAAATAGAATTTCCCCCAGATTTGTTGTGAATTGTCAGGGATTAGATTATTGGTTTTGGTTCTAGAAAACCTCTCAGTGGAATATCTACCAGGGAGGGGTTGAAATGTAGTATTTTAGAAAAGAGTTCAGCTGTACCAAAATGGGTCCATGGCCCAGGGTCACATTAAATTGAAAGGAGTCTGTATTCCATGGTCCCTGGTGGGATAGGGAAGAGGAAAGCAATGCAATGGTCCATTTGGTTCATGGACAGAGGCTTAGCATGACAAGTGTGCCATGAAGAAATATTAGATTTGACATCTGCTCTGACAGAAGGCCATCAATAAGATGGGTCATTTTAAATATTCCAAATGCCCAGCTGTCTGGCAGATATGCAACATTTCTTCCCTCAGGGAAAAAGGGACATATATCAAGTTGTTGTAGCTTAGCTCTTGTTCCCAGAAAAAACAAGGGGAATAAAGATAAGGGATCCTTTGAACTTCATGTACATTCAAACCTACATTAAGACATGTGTGCCCAGTGGGGAAAATCCAAAAGCAGACAGGTTGGGACACAATGCTTGGAGGAGGTAAAGAATGTGAACAGCATGAAGAACTAGTAGTTAAAGTGCTGGTCTAGAAACTACGGGACCATGAGTTCTAATCCTGTTTTAGGCTGCTGGATGATTTTAGGCCAGTAGTAGTCTCTTTCTCTCATACACACATAAATAAATCTAATAAACAACAAACAAACAATATCCTCATTACCCAGAAGCCTGAATAGATTTTTACATATGGGTAAATCTAGAACCAGCTCACTGCTCCTTAGGAAAATAAAAGTGTTTTGATAAGATTTCATAAAGCACATGATAGTAAAACCAAACGACAAAATTTGTGGTTGAAAACTAGGTTTGTATATATTATCATTCCCAAACGTTTTAATAATGTAGAATACATAATGTGTATGCAGATGATTTTCTCTTATGCCTTTTCTTTGAGTTAGTGTTGACTGGCTGAGTTAATTCTGTATAAAAATCATCATATACTGTATGGGAATCAGGTGAAACAGAATGAGCTGAATGAAAGAGTGAGCAGATCTTTTGGTTCAGTTATGAATTAGCACTATTTTAAATGAAAATTATAAGAATTATTATGCTGACCCAATTTTTCAAGGCTTAAGAACTATAATTACTACTGTATCAGAATTTATAAATTGAACAAGGCAAGAGAGTCTAACTAATTATTTGTTTTATAGCTACTGAGCTGCACCTCTTCCAACTTTCAAAATTGGAAGAAAGAAGAATAAGAGAGAAATATTAGAGCAAGGGAGTTATAAAATGATGGCTTGAAAAAGCTATTCTGAAAAAAAAGAGAATTTTTATAGTAGCTTAGAAAAAGATGCCCGAAGTCTGATGATGAGTGAAGAATTTATGAGGAAAACAGCCCCATACAATGTGAGGGCAACCATTTTGTTTCCTTTCAGATCAAGATCCCTTTTCTTTCTGATCTTACCATTCTGTTCATCTAGACTTTTTCTCCCAAATGTTCTGATTTCTAGGCTGTCAGATCAGAAGCAGAGGAGTTACAAGCTAGGCAGGTTGATTCAATTCTTCACCTATCCACAGTCTAAAGTAGGTTTCTTTTAAGAATATTTGTGTCAATCAGACTTTTAGCATAAAAGATCTTGACGATCATACAATTTGTTGCATCATCAGCCAACATCACAGCAATATAAAGTCTGTCTACATTTATCATTTATCATCACAGCAATGGTTGGATGTTGCTATGAGTTACAAGGATGGATAATTTCTTTATATTTTCACTATTTCATTTTGGAATCTAAGAGTTTATGCTATACAGTTGACTTGCTATAGTTTGAAATGAATAGGACACACAATACTTTTAAAGGTGGTTCATCCAAGAAGAATATTAAATCCAGAATCTAAAAATGCCTAATTGTACATATGCAAATTAGCTGAAGTTCTCAGACATAGAAATCAATTTGAAAAGGGTTCCCTGACAGCTAAAAATTATCACTTCAAAGGATCAGTGGTGAAGAAGAAAACAGAGCTTTCTGTTCCTCTCCCACACAAATTACATTTTGGCTCAAAACAAAATGATGATTTTTTTCTCTCCTCTATTTTATACACTGAGTGGAGAGAGCCTCCCTTTATTTTATGTTCTTTGGTCCTATAAAACAGAGACTGTGATCAGTTTTCAGATGAGCTAAACACAATTTTCACTGTCTTTCTGCCTAACAATAGGTTTTTTCCTCCAATAATACAATCTTTTCTCTGTGCTGCACCAAAGGACATCCATCTGTTTTCATCAGTCTGGAGAGAACATTTGGTCTTTCCAGCAGTGATAACAGAGTCAGTGTGGGCAGTAGCTGGGAATGACAGTATGAAGGATTATGTAATGGAAAGACTGTTTTCTAAAGCAATTTTTTTTTTGGGGGGGGGGGAGGAAGGCTTCCAGTTCAGCTGAACCAACTTCTAAATCAGATTGATTTAGGGCAATTCTGCACTGCAACCTAAGCTACTTCTTTCTGTGCTGTTCCCAACAGTTCCTGAAGCTGACTTAACAAATTTCAGTCCAGACTGCAGTTGTTTGACCATGAGGTCAGCTATGGAGAGACTATGGCCACTGCAAGATCTAATTGGGCATTCCTTGATGACCTTCCTACAGAAAAGCAATCTTCACAGCAGGAAAGACAAACTTTGCACAGGAAAGGCACAAAGATCATCTATCAATGCCTGTCATTCTTTGTAGGAATTGTTCCTTCCTCACAAGTCTCCACTCTTTCCTTTGCTTTCCCAGATGTTTGTCCACAGTGTCCACATTTCTGTCATTTGACACTGCAATGCAGATCCCCCCACATCTTCCTTTTATTGTACCATGATTAGTATGACACTTCAATGAAGAAATGGAACTCTTCTTCATCAGATGAAGAAAAAGAGTTCCTATAGATCTACAGACAGTAGGTCCATGATAACTTTGTATCAATAAAAAAAACCTTGATGGTTTAGATTCATAGAAACAAAGGAGTGACATTATTTGAAACTTTGCTGCTTTCTTCCTCATGCTTACATTGCAATTAAATATTAAAGTAGTGAACATAGAGTGGGAAAGAAAGAAGATTTTGGTCAGAAACCAAAAGAGAGCCCAATGGGAGTTGTAAGAGCGGAAAGGAGATTTGTTGGCCGAAAATATGCTGGCCATGAGACATTATTGACTCTGTGGTCTTTATGGGCCCTTGACAGGGGTGAAATGCTCCGAGGTCTGCTACTGGTTCGCTGCGCATGTGCAGTGCACACCAAATGCGTTATTTTGCATGCATCCACACATTTGGCATGCTGTGCACGCATGTGCACTGCAGATGCTACTGCATAATGCTGAAAAAGGAAGCTTAAGAAGCCTTTTCTAAGGTAAGTAGAACAGCAAGGGGGGGGACAGTTGTGCCGCGCGATTTAGATTCACTAGAAAGCAGGATTTCTTGCTTTCTAGCGAATATAAATCGCATGGCATGGCTGATCATCGGAAATACCGGTTCGTTCGAAGCAGTAGCATTTTTTTATTACTGGTTCATCCAAACTGGTAGCTTTTATTACAAACGGTTCACCTGAACTGGTCCGAACCTGTAGCATTTCACCCCTGGCCGTTGCTAAATCATTTCGAATGGAAAGAGGGATGCTACTGACCAGCTGAAAATGTACTAATCCAGCAATCTGGGATAAAATGACTTTTCAGGTGGATGATTAGCCAGTAGGAAACAGTTGCATGCCAAGTGATGGGATCTTGTTAGATTGCAATGAAGTGAGATTGATTGCTTGGAAGAGTTCAAGATAGCTCAGGATAAGAAACAGGGTTTTTAAAGTAGAGCTTCAAAACATGAATAGGGATGTGGTTTTATGATAGTGAACATCAACATTTAAGAAATGGTGGGTGGCCTATAGTGATAACAGGGCAATTTTAAAATAGAGATCTGGCTTTAGGACAAAAATCAAAAGATATTTAAATCAAAGCAATTTTCTCCAATTGGGATCAAGTCCAGAATTAGGATCTTTGTCTTCAAGGGAAAGAAAAGGAAACTCTCACTATGAATTTTATCAAGCACAGAATCAGATCCCCAAATAAATCTTGTGATCAATAAAATGAAGTGCCCTTTGACTTGGAGCTCAATTCCTGGGATTTCATAAACTCATCCCTACAACTTTCTAACTTTAAAAAAGCTTGTTTTGTTAGATTAGCTCTCGAATAATGTAAATAACATGCCTACCTTAAATAAGTTTGCATCATGTATTGTAACTATACATTTAAATTCTTGGATATGATTTACACATACTTATGCCAACACAAGTTAAATAAATCAACTTTATATTCCTTCCATTTACTTCTAACAATCTAGATATTTAGTCCCTTCATATAATATCCTAGAACTTCTTTTTAGCCTTAGTAGATGTAGGTTAAAATAGGTATGTTCTTATCTCTTGTAACCCTTAATGGACTTTTGCTGACATCAGGACTAAAACGATGAGGCATTAGGGATTTAATTATAGATAGAGGAAGAAGAGATCATTTGTTGTATTTTAAAAGAAGATGATAATTAACTAAAATTGTTTATACTTGTGATGAAAGTCATTTCCTTACATATGCATTTTCTTCTTTTACTTTGTGTTATAATTGTAATTTTATAATATTACTGTATACACACCCAGACACTACTAATTCTCTCTTTCAACTAAAAATTGCAAAGAATAAGCCCACTGGAGAAGTTTAGTAAGGTTTCTATGATATTCTATTGCATCACTTCATTTCATTTAGACTCAAAAAGGAAATGTTTAGAAAGCTGACATAATGAAATAATAATACAAGAAAATAGATCATAATATATAGGATAAGCCTCATTTAGTTCAAAATAATGTAATATAATTAAAACAAAAAATCATTTTTTAAAATGTGAAATGTTATGAAAAATGAGAGGTTTTATTTAAAATGGAAACAATGCTTTTAGATAATTTTGCCTGCCTTATTTCAAATACAATATGAGGTTACCTTTCCTGAATCCATGATAGTTCGGATATTCCCTTCTTTCCCTTAAATAACTTTGATTGGTTCCTTATCTATTCCAGCAGGTTTTAAGTTTTAGATCTTGCCTCTTTATTTCATTGTTTGCTGTCCCAAATGAGTTTTGCTGGAACTGCAAAAACTCAGCATGGAATATTTGCTACAATACAATACAATGTAGATATGAGATAATGAAAAATTTAGGGCTGTGAACTTTGAAAGATTTGAGTATCATATGGTTCAAAGGCATGTCTATTTTATGCTTGTGAACTCAATCTGCTGTTCTGCTGTGTTTTGAAAGCTATGCATTTATTTTAGTACTACATATTTAAAAACATAAAAAATAGGGAATCCAAAAAGAATACATTTACAAACTTCAAAGTAACTTTAAATCATTTCTTGTATCAGTCTGAGATTTCAAAATAATTATTAAGATCAAGTTAAAACTCAATAACTAACTAAAGTGGCCAATATAATATGAAACATAAGTCAGAATGAACTATTAATAAAAGTTTCAACCTAGTCTAAAAATTCAAACTTCATTAGCAAATATATAAAACCAATTTTGAAGCCTTAAAATCATGGAAATTCAAACTTGAATGCAATATGAATCCATAGATAATATTGTATTCTATAATATTTTTGCATCTAACCCTACAGCTGCCATAGTTAACATACCTTGACCCATTTTGTTGGAACATCTGTTTTTCTTTGACAGTGAAACAGGAAACTGTTACTGAAGTGGACTATGGAAAATTATTGCTTTCTTTAAATGGTGCTGTCAGAGACCATCTATAAAATGTTTCAACAAAAACATTCTTCCAGTATAGATAATAAATTGTCTTCTGCCACTAAGCTGGACCATGTCATTTATTCTGACAGCAGCTTTCTAGCATTTCAACCAGAAGTCTTAACAATATATGGCAGGGGTTTCAAACTCGCGGCCCACGGGCTGGATGCGTCACATGCTAGCTCCGCCCCCGCCCCATGTAGTGAAGGGGAAAAAAGTCACGTGATAAGTCACGTGACACTGCTATGATACTGCTGTGATGACATGAGTTTGACACCTATGGTATCTGATCGTGTACTTGAAACTGGGAATGCCAGATGTTTAAACTTATACACATGTGGCTAATGACTCAAGAATTCTGGCTCTTGTCATATTTGGCTGATCAGTTACAGAAGAGGATAGAACTACCCATTCATGTTTGTGATGATTCAAAAGCCTATCTCTATCCAATTCACAGTCCCAGCTTTTGAGTTATAGTTGAAAGATTTGAGAATCTGATGCAGCATTACATTTACACTATTTAAACATTGAACCTTCTGTTTCCAATATGGCCTGCTATATCAACTTTTTCTCTTTTCTGCACATACACCCCTTAATAAAAAAAAAGGGGGGGAGGGAAATTTAGTTTGTTATATTCTGTCTTCTCTATCCTCCATGAGCAGCATAATTTAAAGTTCCTGGTGTTTAATTAAAAGTCCTGTTCCCTTTTGGCACTGGCTTGCTAGAAAATTGGTACTGCACATAGAGAAGAGCCACACATGAGCAAACCCCATCCAAGCTTGTGATGTTCTTAATAAAATAGTGTTTGCAGTGCAGCATCTCTACAAAGAAAAAGAATAATGGAGTGACATGTAGAACAATAAACAAGGGAGCTGTGAGTAGATGCAAAGAATTCGCCTCTTCAAATAGTAAAGACCGTGTGGTTGTCTAAAATAAAGAGCAGGTATTCCTTCAAATAATTTAAAATTAGAGAATTGTCTTAGATTAACTGAGAAGACATAAATGGAGGCACATTTGTCTAACGTTCCCTGGAGAATAGTCTTAAATTCAGAATTGTCCCTTTTGCTGGTAGTTTAGGATAATGAGAAAACTTACATCAGTTGTTTGGTAATAGTTTTGAGTACAGAGTACAGAGAAGAGCAACAAAGATGATTAGGGGACTGGAGGCTAAAACGTATGAAGAACGGTTGCAGGAATTGGGTATGTCCAGTTTGACAAAAAGAAGGACTAGGGGTGACATGATAGCAGTGTTCCAATATCTCAGGGGCTGCCACAAAGAAGAGGGCAGGACAAAAAGCAATGGATGGAAACTAATCAACGAGAGAAGCAACCTAGAACTAAGGAGAAATTTCCTGACAGTTAGAACAATTAATCAGTGGAACAACTTGCCTCCAGAAATTGTAAATGCTCCAACACTGGAAGTTTTTAAGAAGAGATTGGATAATAATTTGTCTGAAATGTTATAGAGTTTCCTGCCTAAGCAGGGGGTTGGACTAGAAGACCTCCAAGGTCCCTTCCAACTCCTAGTCTAGTCTAGTCTAGTCTAGTCTAGTCTAGTCTAGTCCAGTCCAGTCCAGTCCAGTCCAGTCTAGTCTAAGCAAAAGGGTTGGCAACTAGAAGTGCTAACTTGTCATGAATCAGGAAAAAAAAAGGCAAAGAAAGAGTGAGGCTCACTGTAATACTTCTAACTATACAACATTCACCCAAAGAAAGGAACTCAACAACATTGCCCAAAAAATCCCAAAACTTTTACCATGCTCTGTCTACTTTAGGGTATTTAGTAGACTTGGAATAAATAGATTTTCCAGAGTTATAAGACGACCTACTCTTTAGTTTTAAAATTAAGCAGAATCCAAAAGTAGTTTTTATTACGTTCAAATTTAATATGAACAAATATATGTTTTCTGAATCAATAAACAATGTGAAATTCTTGAGAACGATTTTAATTATTTTAACTTTATGTTATGAAATCACAATCCGTTTGTAAAAAAATGCATGGTAAATCTATGTGCAGTACCAGCAGCAGCCTTGAGGGGGCAGTGCAAGAAAAGGCAAAAAGTGTTGAAGTACAATCTGAACATTCTGAATAGCCTATGACCTCTCCTTTGGATCCCTATGATTCTACATCATCTAGAAATATGTGAAATAGCATATAAATATACAAAATAAAAAGATAATCATCAATGACCCCATGTCAACCATCTTGGTTTTTTTCCCCTGTCCCTCTCTGTGAACATCATGTTCAAACTGATAACTACTCAAAAGTTGATCCTGTTGAATTCATGTGTCTCAGACTAAGGTCCATTTAATAGACATAGGCAATATTCTCTCAGACTAAACTGTATGTCCTCTGGCTTCCTTATCTTCACCTCACTGGACTTTTAAAAATGATTATTTTAATAAAAATAAAAAGATAAGTCATATTGCAAAGCTAGCCAGTGACCTCTAGCTTCATGCTTATTTGCCGAAAGGTGGGCAGGTGAATTAGTCCATTGGCTGAAAGATAAATGTTCTGTGACAGGTCATATCCTCCACCATAACTATTTTGGAATAAATATCTTTCCAATTTTGAAATGTTATACACCACATGTGTTCAGAATTCCAAATAGGTTTAGGTTTCTTGATTGCAACAAGTACAAAAAAAACCAACAACATGGTTTCCAAGTAGAAATAACATTTCATCAAGATTCAGACTGGCCCTCTCCACCAATTCTATCTCTGAGAGCAATGGAATCATCCAAACTGCCACTTTCCTCACTGGAAGAGTTTCACTGAGCAGTTCTGAGCTGCTTGTGAATCCTGTAAAGGAGAGCGGTGGGCGGCACATGAATTAACAACCGGTTCGCCCCAGCACCGAAAATGTAAGCATGCGCGTGACCGTCTGTGAATGCACTTTGCTCGCACATGTGCGCATGGCTTAAAAAATGCAGCTAAATAGGGCGGCATATCACCGGGGCGAGTGGGCGGCCCACCCGTAGGTCACAATTACCGATTCGTCTGAACCAGTCCAAACCGGCTGAATCCCACCTCTGCTGTGAAGTGACCAGGCATTTGAATAAATGAGAAAATCCTTTTAATATGTTCCAGCCGGTGATGACGATTCTGAGGCGATCGGTAACAGCAACAGTAATGTTTATTCAACTCTCTTCAACATACATAACAAGCAAGGCAAAACTCCCGCGCTTGACAGCTCCCTTTTATACCCCGGAGCTGTCATCTTCCAACCAATCAGAGAATAGGTAGTAACTAACTTGGCCACTAGGGACCGACAGTATTTGAATATTCAACACCTTTTGCATTCTGTCAATCGTTGTTTGCTCTCAAGGAATCTTACATTTGAGATCTTTAGAATAAATATTTAGTTTCTAAGGAGTTGAAGCAATGTAGCACTGGCAGAAATAAAAGTAAGTAGGCATTAGGAATTATCTTTTTTTAAAAAAAATAATAAAAAGAACAGACAAATTTAACAAGAGTGTTCAAAGAATGAATTAAAGTGAACCATAATAGCCAGATTTATCCCGTCCTATCAAATAAAATAAACATGCTTAAGAATCGTTCTTTGATTTCATTTTAAATATAATTAATTTGGATTTTTTTTTTTTAAAAAAGTCTTTTTTTGCCTTATGTACAATATAAGATTACGCTGGGTTCAGGTAATGCAAATTTATCTTACATTCCTGAATTCAGGCTTAAAGTAATCTCCTCCTTGTATCTGTGGGCAAATATATAAGCAGCTGGAGTATCATTCAAACTGAACAGATGGATAATCATAGTGTGAGCAGATTGGTGAAGAGGCACAGTGTAGGATGTGATGCCATCCTCCTCTGAACTTAAACTTTTTTGGAAAAGCAGCTTTTCTATTAAAAAAAAGAAAAACAACAACAAACACAATGACTCTTCAGTCCCAACCTAGTAAATATCTCACCATTTAATCCACGGTGCAATCTATTGCATGTTTACAGTACATGCTCAAGATGTCCCAAGCCTGTCATTACATTTATTACATGCTGCAAATGTAAAAACCTCCTTGCTGGAATGCAAATTGCCAACTCAGGCATTTCCAGTCCAAGTCGTCTTGAGAGAGAGAGATTCACATACACAAAGGAGGTGCCCCAGTCGCTTCCTCTTGGAGACACACTAAAGACTTCATTTAAAATAGAAGGCAAAATTCTATGCAGTGAAGTTTTTAAAACAGTTGGGTTTATCATCTTCAAGCAGCTTTTCATTAAAGTATGAAATTCCCCAAAAGCAAGAAAATTGCAGTAAATTGAATCAGAGAAGCAGTTTCTTCAGTTGGTGCTATTTTGGTAACAATAAGCAAAAGTTTTCTGTGTGGTACTAAATCAAGTTCCAATGATCTAAATTCTTCTATACAAGCTAGTACATGGTACATAATTCACCTTTATGTATTGTAGGCTATGTTCATATTTTTTCTTTAAATTCTTTATATAGTTGGTTTTCTTGAAGACATTCCTGTTGACTTCTAATTTTAGGATGGAGAACTCTAGAGTTATGCCTGCAATCTTCTTTTACGTTGATGTCTCTGTAATATATTTTTTCCTGCATGACGCTTTCTAACTGTATTTGGACAATGACTCTTTTGATCATAACTACTGGAATTGCTGGGATTAATGTTCATCAGATTCTAGAGGGCCACATCTTAATATAATGCATGAACTAGATCAGCATAGTATTTTCAAAAAATCTTGGTTAATATATTATAGTACCATCTGATTCATGAATTGTTCTTTTATTCCAATCCTTAATCTTTCAACTAACAACCTGAAGCCAAATGATGATGTTGGAAGAATTCTAAACCATGCTTGGATATACACTTTAGAGATTACTAGTCCAAGCTATTCCATAAATTCCTTCCAGACATGCCATCCAGTCCTCTCAAAATGATACACTTTGCCCCTTCCTTTATTGCAGTGGTTCTCAACCCTGGGTAAATTACCCAAATTTATCTTTATAACATAATCTTGGAAAGTCTGATGAGGTCTTTGTTTTGAGACCTTTTTCTTCCTTGCTTATCTCTTTGGTAATGGTTCTCCCCTCTCCCCTTCAAGGTTATGCCCTTTATTTTCTACACTGGTTACCTGGTCAAAGAGATGGCAGTGTTATTTACCAGGCAAGTCAAGGACATCTGAGAACTGCACTTGAAGGTTAGGGGTTATCACAAAAGTGTTTTTTTCACATATTGACAAGAGAAGAAGCATAAGGTTGCAACAGAAGATAAAATAGATTTGCATATATTAATTTGTACAGATATAGATTTGAAAAAGGGATGCGATGGCTCAGTGGCTAAGATGCTGAGCTTATTGATTGAAAGGTTGGCAGTTCAGCAGTTCGAATCCCTAGTGCCGCATAACAGGGTGAGCTCCCGTTACTTGTCCCAGCTTCTGCCAACCTAGCAGTTCGACAGCATGTAAAAAATTAAATTAGAAAAATAGGGACTACTTTGATGCACCTTTGGTGTTTAGTCATGCTGGCCACATGACCATGGAGATGTCTTCGGACAGCACTGGCTGTTTGGCTTTGAAACAGAGATGAGCCCCACCCCCTAGAGTTAGGAACGACTAGCACATATGTATGAGGGAAACTTTTACCTTTACCTTAGATTTGAAAATAATTTCTTAACATAAATGGAAATATGGTAGCTCTAACTACACAGAAAATACAATAAAGAAATGACTTATGTACTCCAACTGTCTGCTGACTCATGATGAGCAGCTTCAAGATCCCTACCTTGCTTTTCCTGCTTCCTTACTTTTAAATCACATTTGGGCCACACAGTCCTTTGAGCAAAGGACTGTAAAGTAAACATCTGGCCACTGAAGCTAACAAGAACAATTTTAAAGGATAGATAAAGAACTGGAGGGATTTTTTCTAAGCTCTTAGATTTACTTTAAAAATTCTATTTTTTCCCCCAAGTTTAGTTATTAGAAAGATCTATCTTTAGATGAGATGTTATCAAAAATAAAAATCTATAAAATGTTCAACTAATCTACCAGTATTTTTAAGGGCTGCTAATATTCTCACGCTTTGTTCACAAACCACTGCTATATTTCAAATCTTGCCATAAAATGCTGGTGCTAATCAAATTTGTTCCACTTTAACAGAGCTCTTCAATATCTCTGCTACACATGTATTGCTGTTTTTGTGCACACTTATTAAGCCTTAGAGAAGAGATGGGAACATTCTGAATGTATTTTCCATAATGGCAGGAAATATACAATCCAGATAGACAGCAGCATCCATAACAAGCCAAAAGAATGTGAAAATAATACATTGCATCATTTTTATTAATGACCAGAACGACAGGGTTGAGAGGATGATTATCTGATTTGCAGAAGATCCAAAACTAAAGCCTGGCTGATGCTTTAGAAGACAAAGAAGATTAAAGAACATATAGATAAGTTTGAACAGTCGGCTGAAATGAATAGGATGAAATGTAGCAGGGAGAAATGTCATGCATCTTGGGAGAGAAAATGAAAGACAGAAGTTTAAGATAAGAGATATCTGAGTGGTAGTGGCCCATGTGAAAAAAATATCTAGATGTTTTAGTCATATACAAGTTCAAGCCAACACTGTGATGCAGCTGCTAAACAGGTTAGTTCTATCTTAAGGTGCATGAACATCGATTCAAAATCATAGGTAGTGATTTTCAACTCGACTCTGCTGGGATCTTGATGTTTACTAAACTTGCAATGATTCCTTACCAAACTAGGTAACATTTACAGTGTTGTGACACAATGAAGTGAGGTTTTCTGGCTTTTTAAGTGTAGTAGATTGATTTACCTACTTTGGTCAGATTCTTTTCATAGGTTATGATGGTGGCGCTTTAGTTGGTTGCATGGAAATCTTTATGGGTTATATGAGTATCCATCATAAGTCCCATCACATTGAAAAATGCTATAAAGACTATCAAAGGTTCCTTTTTTATAATTCTAGCTATTTCAGTTTTTGGATGCTTAGTTATGTTGGTGCTGTGCATAGTTTCGTCTTGCTCAGTTGTCTGATTTTCTGAAGGCACTGTGATGATGAATTAATAGCACATTATTCCCATTTTAATGTGGTGTCGACATTTTTAATGAGTTCTTTGGTTAAGTTGTATGTTGGTGTTCTGGTAGCAAAATAATTGGATGGAATAGTATATCTGCTTAGTGTATATCTGAGTACCCGTAGAAATGTTGGAAGATGTTCCACAGCATTTCATTCAACATTGTTCTTCTTTTGTATTTTTGTCTTCTCTTAATTAAATCATTGAGAGTTATCTTGATTTGTTTGTCTGGATCAGATTCATGTTTAGGAAGGTGTATATTTCTTCTTCATTCAAGATTTATTTGGCTTTCTCAATGTATTGTCCTCTATCAATAACTGTCTGTCTTTTTCTGCTGGAAAAGTCCAATGCAAGTACATCAGTTGCATCATTTGCACAATAGCAAGTCACTAATTGTCTCCACTCCTATATAAACCCATGAGCAGAATTTAATATCACATAATATCTTTGTCATCGTCCCAATAAGGAAAGAAAATCGTTACTCTCTTCTTCATATTTTAAACCCAGGGGTATGCAACTTAATGCCATATACCTATGGGTCTGTTTCTTGACACATGGCAAATTCTTTACTCTACTTGGTCCATATTTTTAAATATGGTTTTTAATTAAGAAAATAAATAAGAATAGAACCTATTCTTTAATAGAACATTAAAGGTAATGTGTTTACCTTTAGCTTCATTTAATTTCAGGTTCTCTATGAGGAATCTAGAGGCATTCTCAGAACATAAATGGAGGGTTCCTACAGCCCAGACTCTTTGAAACTATATCCAGTTCCCTAGGACGGAAGATGGGAAAACAAAGTTAAGAGTAGCACAGAAAACATGACAGGAAGAAGACTTACTAACTTGCCTTGTAGTAAATTGTCCTTGTGATTGGTTATGGCAGTGTTGTGATCGAGGCCCAAATAGTGATTACCAAACACAATTCAGTCCTGAACAAACTTATTTTATTAAAACAGTTGTGTCAAGATTCCAAAAGATGCCCTAATTAATTCATGAGCCATGATCCAAACTTCAAAGGAAATATAGCCATTTATTAGGAGCAACTTTCCGGCAATACTCATATGCAGTTAGGACTGATCCTACGTAGATTTACGTTCCCCTATGACCCTATCTCTCCCCTCCTCTCTGGCAATGTCATAAATCACATTCTCCAATTAACCACTTTGGCTGGCTGTGAAACCTAACACCCTCCTTCTGATTGCAGTCAGAAAGAATGTATGGAATTCACTTCAGTTCTCCATCCCTCCTGCTCATGGCAACTTGAAAGCTTTGCAAGTTGACATTCGGCTCCCCTTACTTCCCGAGGGCGACCTGCACAAAGCAAAACAATTTGAGTACAGATGCAGAGTTTAGGGATGTGACCCTCCACCAGGCTTGTTTGGATTTTCTGCATGAAATTTGGCTATAAGGCAATCAGCCTGGATGTTTCTTTTTTTTTTTTTAAACAAACTTTATTCGTATTTAAAAAAAAGACATTTAAAACAATTATAAGAAAAACTGAACAAGTTTTTCTTAATCAAACACACAAATTACATGTACATATACGATCCATATATAGTGCTCAACTTCATTTATTAACTACTTTCTAATGTTATATATACACATATATATACGCACAGTGACTTATTTCCTTCTATATCTCTCTGACAGTGCAGTTGTTTATTTGCACTGATTTCTCCTAACTTTCATCTCTAAGCATTCCCTGTCTCTGACTTATCCACTGGTACCAGCTATTCCATATTTTAAAGTATTTTGAATCTTCCTTATCCTGTAATTTTAGGGTTAATTTATCCATCTCTGCGCATACATAAATTTTCTGTATTACTTCCTGATCAGTTGGCAAATGGTCTATTTTCCAGAGTTGTGCCAACGCTAATCTTGCCGCTGTTATAATGTGGAGTATTAGGTATTTTATGTCCTTCCTAATATTCTTATTGATCATGCCGAGTAAAAAGACTTCAGGTGTTAATTCAATTTCATGATTTGTTATCTCTAATATCCATGTTTTTATTTTGTTCCAATATTTTTTTTTATTTTTGGGCAAAGCCACCAAGCATGGTAAAAAGTTCCCTACACTTTTTTACATTTCCAACAAGCCAGGTTCACATTTGGATACATTTTTGCTAACCTTGCGGGTGGCAGATACCATCGGTACCACATTTTATAGTGATTTTCTTTGTAGGATACCGATTTTGTCATGTTATAATTATCTTCCCATTTCAACTCTTTACCCAAGATGCCTCTGATAAGGGATAACCCTTCCACTTGATTAAATATTGGAGTTGCCTCCTGTGCCACCTCGAATTGAGGATTTGCTGCACCTCATAATGGGTCTGGCCCCACCTGCTTTAGATAGCTGAGCTCATCCTCTGCATACAGGTCTTCCTCTGCCTCCTCGAATCTGGTCTCTACCAGTCGTAGGAAGTCATCTACATCTTGCAGTTGGGGGGCTCTCCTCTTGTGGAGCCATTCCCTTGCTTCCCCTTCTAGCCCCTCTGCAATGGTATTCACCATAGCTCTGGGGGATGGGTAGAGGTGTCCATAACATTCTAGATGGATCTCAGCTGAGTCAAGGAATTGGTCTGAGTCCCCATCAAACTTTCCTCTGAACTGAGGCAGTTCACTCAGCACTGCTCCTCTCTCCCCCTGTTGGCCTCTGTATGCTTGCATTTGATGTAACTGACCCTCTTCCTCAGCTCTAGTTTGGAGGGAGAGAGGGGTTTGTCTGCCCTGGACAGCCTGCCTGCTGCGTGGGAAAGACACTGGTTGTGGCTTCTTTCTGATGGGTGAAGAAGGGAGGCTGTGCTCCTGTCTGCTTCTCCTCACTTCAAAGGTATTCAGTGCCCCTCCCCTCTCTTTTGGCCTGCATGACGACCCCTCATCGGGAAGGGTGGCTTGGTCAAATTCCTTCCTTGGCTGCTCTCTGGAACTCCCCAAGGGCTTTGGAAGTCTGGCTTGTTTCCAGTCCAACCGCCACTCCACTCTTCCCAGCTTGCTCAGGGGCTTCCCCTTTTTCAGGGCATTGGGGTGCGGAAACTCGACTTCAGCTGCCTTAGAGATTAACTCCCCCCAATACTCATCTTTTCTTGCTTCCATCGCTGAAGCAGGCATCTCACCTTTGATGTCCGAGGGAGGCTGCACTCTGGCTGCAATTAGGCTCTCTTCAGATAGCTCGTCTTTAGCCATGGTTGCCTGATTTTCCCTCCCAGCACCCAAGACATCAGGGAACTGTTGGAGAGTCCAGGATTCAAGAAACCTGGTAATCTTTACAGATTTTTAAAAGGAGTCCTAACTGTCTGTCAAGTTTCCGAAAGATGCCCTAATTAATTCATGAGCCATGATCAAAACTTCAAAGGAAATATAGCCATTTATTAGGAGCAACATTCCGGCAATATTCGGATGCAGTTAGGACTGATCCTACGTAGATTTACGTTCCGCTATGACCCTATCTCTCCCCTCCTCTCTGGCCATGTCATAAATCACATTCTCCAATTAACCACTTTGGCTGGCTGTGAAACCTAACACCCTCCTTCTGATTGCGGTCAGAAAGAATGTATGGAATTCACTTCATTTCTCCCTCCCTCCTGCTCATGGCAACTTGAAAACTTTGCAAGTTGACAAGCTGAGAATTAATTCATTCGCAGCTTAGTCCAAAACAAATTCTTCATAACCAGTCCCTCAGCCTTATCACCAACCTTGGATGTCTTTGGCAACCTGCCAAAGGCTTTTCTTGTTAAAAAACCCACAAAGTTCAAGAGACGCTGACAAGAAGCACTGGAATCAACATTGCTTTTCTACAAAGAATCCAACGGCTCGTTACTGCTCTTTTAAGACTTATGGGAGTGGCCAGTCATCTTCTGGCCTTACTCCCGAGTTGTCCTTTTTCCTTCAGTTGCTCTTGTCCTCTGGCAACTCTTTGCATGTGTGCACTAGGAACAGGCTACTCCTGTTCCTCTGCCTCTCTGCTGTCCGTCTCTGGAGGCTCCGGAGTCCGTGCATCGCTCCCAGATGGCCCTGGCCCCATCTCTGCCTCCAATGCAGAGCCCTCATCCAGGCCTTCCCCTGACTCCAGGACTGGCCCTTTGTCCTCTCCAGTCTCCTCAATATCTGACTCCACTGCCAGATCCACAGGCTGCTGGCGGACCACAACAGGCAGCCACTTTATATATCTTCTGCCATTTTGTGAAAGCATCTATGATATCTTCAAAAATCCAAATGTGCCAACTGACAATACAAAGGGTGGTTACTGATCACAAACTATTTACATGTTTTTCTTCTCCAAGTGAAACTGTTCTACCTTCATTATAAGCTCTGCTGAAAATTGGAAGCACAGGACAGACCCGAAACATGCAGAATTTGAAGAGTAAGGGAAACTAACTCCTTTAATGGCTTTTGGTTTGAGGAAGGCTTTGGATTCACTAAGAATGGTTTTATTTTCTTTATACACATCACAGAAGTGAAATGCCCAGGAACTAAAATATAAGAAAATGCTGGATAAATAATTAAAGAGGATTTAAAATGTTTGAAGCACACTGACAGCAGAGCAGCAAACCTAAAAGAATGAAAGTTAATATTTATTATGCTTGAGGAAGAAATCTAGATTAGTAATAATATTCCTTCTAATTCTCTTATTTCTTCAGCCTTAGCCTCCTAGTATGCTGATTCCTGATGTGTAAGATAATATTATAGAATTTCTAACCAAGGTGGTCTCTCACTTCTAAAATACTAGTCAATGTAAGTATCTCCTTTGCACATCCTTGAACTGGAGCACACAGAGGAATTCATCAAAATTTGTGACTCATAGCTGTATTATTTTTATTAGTTTCATCCATTAATATTATAGTAAAGTAGCTCAGATATCATTATCTTTATCAAAGCTACTCATGAACCATTTTTTAAATTTTCCAAATTTTTCTTTATTACATATTACGTATTATCTTGGAGATAGTCTTTCACAGTGATGACTAACCTTTTCCAGACCAAGTGCCCAAAGCACACGTGCCTGAACCCCCAAAATGCAATTTGCACCCTGCCCCATACATTGCACGTGCCCCCCTGCACATGCCCCAGCCCGCATGTGCATGTACAGGTGGCCATGCATGTACCCCGCCCCCGCACATGTGCAGCAGAGACCCAAAGATCTGCTGGCCAGAGAGAGGCATGCGTACATGCGCAGCAGAGCTGAACTGGGGTGATGGCTCATGTGCCATCACCATCACTGGTCTATCAGGTAGCATCGAGTGGGGCAAGCTGATCATTATATTAAAAAAACCTATACAGGACAATTTAGCTCTTTGGAAAAATTCTGGTGGACTATAATACAATATTCAAGAAAGATTGTCATTTTTTATGTTTCTTATGCTATAATTATATATGTTAGAAAGTGGGAAACCATAAGTTCAATTCCTGCCTTAGCCATGAAAGCCAACTAGGTCACTTTAGGCCAGTAGCTCTCTCTTTGCCCTCTCCCTCCCAGGTTATTTTTTTGTGGGGAAAACAGGAGGAAGAAGATATATCTGCTGCTTTGAGTGATTTGTAAAAATAATAATAGAGGACTATACTGTAAATAAATATTTTTTCCTTTCATTTTTATGGTTCAGCAAAATATTCAAGGATGCATTTTATCTGTCTGAGCACCCTGTTTGTATACCAACCTAATTTGTTCAGTATTCAAATCTCCCAAGATCTTCCTCAGAAATGTAGGCATAAGGCAATGTTTTACCTCAGTTTGTCTTGATGGGGAGGGGGAAAAAGCCTATTTCTCCAACAGAAGGGAATATATGTAGGTCGGGGTTGATTTGTGAAGTCCAACTTCTCATCTAAAGCTAATATTTGCAGGTCTACTCATCTTTATGACATATTCACAAACCACCTGGGCCTCTATAGTTCTCAAAACACTTGCTAATAAAAGTTGAAAAAATAGCCCCTTTCCTACATTCTATAACAACCAATTAACAATTTCAGTAGTTTGCACAAACATGATATTTTTACAAGGAGACCCCAATTACTTTGGCTATGAAAAATTATTCCTATTGAAGTTGAAGACATAGAACAACTTTTCAGTAAATAAGTACCTTTGAAATTAAGGCTAACCAATAATTATGCAATCCATAATGAATAAAATAATAGCAATAAAACCACTGGAAAAGATATTCAGATTTGCCTATACCTACAAAGAATAGAATTGTACAGTGGTTTTCCTTCTGATTTTTTATAGTTGCAAAAGTTGAATTTTGAAGAAACAAGATAGAAAGATTGGCACTTTTGAATATTGATTTTCTTTAATATTGTGAATAGTCAAAACAAAGTTGCTAGTCAAGGGCAAAGAATTTGCATAAACTATTATATTATATTTTAGACATTATTTCCTATTCCCTGAGAAGTCCATAATGCTGGCAAAAGTGGAAGAAAAGAGGATTATCAGCAACAAAGAGCATAGACTAAATTGCAACAGCAAATAAAGGAACATTGAAAGGCCCAAAGGAAAATGACCATGGAGAAAGTCTATTGATATAGTCACTAAGACTGAACTTCAAACAGATGGCATTTAATCAATCCTTTAAATATGAAATAGTACATATAATACATATTTAAAAATAATTTCTCAGAATTTTGACAGAGCCAGCAATTCTCTTTAAAGTGTCCTACTCAGGAGAAAATTCTTACTTGGGAACAGAGTCTTCTTTACAGCTTTGGGCTTTTTATCTAGATAAATTTTATTTGATTATCAATGTCCATATCTTTCCTCTATATACTCCCTTAGAATGAAAGCATGAACACTTTCTATCCTAAGGGGGAGGATGTTTAAATGGACCAAAATGTTTTGGTTAGCGGTAAGGACGTGGTGGCTCAGTGGCTAAGACACTGAGCTTATTGATTGAAAGGTTGGCAATTCAGCGGTTCAAATCCCTAGTGCCGCATAACGGGGTGAGCTCCCATTACTTGTCCCAGCTTCTGCCAACCTAGAGGTTCGAAAGCACATAAAAAATGCAAGTAGAAAAATAGGGACCACTTTTGGTGGGAAGGTAACAGCGTTCCATGCACCTTTGGTGTTTAGTCATGCCGACCACATGACCATGGAGACATCTTTGGACAGGACTGGCTCTTCAGCTTTGAAATGGAGATGAGCAGTGCCCCCTAGAGTCGGGAACAACTAGCACATATGTGCGAGAAAACCTTTATCGTTACCTTTAAGATCTCTCAGTTCAATTTGCTTTTTGTAGTTTCCTGGATTAGCTCCTTCTCCAAAGACTAATATTTGGAGGAAATGGCAATATAGGAAATAATTATTCTGATTTATTTGCAGGGTTTCTATAAGGACTGAGGTGAATTTGAAGATAATTACAAGAAATCTTACTCTAACTGTAAAGAATGTTTGATCATTGTGAAGCAGAAGCAATGGAATCCTATTTCTGTATTACAAAAATGTGAGTGATTAGCAGCCTTTTAGTGGATATCCAGTTTTTTGGGGTTCTGACATAGTAGTCATAGCCAGTAAGAAAACATAAGCAATAAAGAAGCACAGTCTCAGGTTTTGAGGCTTTCCAGAAAAACTATTGTACTTACAAGAATTAGTATTTAACATATTGGTTCCTTTCTCATGAGACTGATTACTCAGCATGATTCTTTACTGGTAGCATCAGATATTCTAAGAGCATCTGTTAACAAAGCTGATACATCTGAATCATGCAGATTTTATTATCGCTATGATTTTTCTGTTTCATTTATTGGCAAGACCCACTTATAGTGACTTGATCATTTAATTACCTCTTGGTCATTGAAGAGCTATTGTAAGTAATTATTATAGTTCTGTTTTTTAATCAGAAGATTTTTCTCCCATTCCTTCTTTTTTTTAAAAAACCCAAAACATTAGAATAAAGCAAAACAATGGTTTGCTATGGATGTAATTTTGCTAAAAACTGGAAGTGCTCATTTTCATCAAAACCATTGTAAAGCACGGTCACATGATTGCAGAACATTGCAACTGGCCATAAAAGCAAGTTACCAAGTACCTGAAGTTCAGTCACATGATTGCATAAGTATCTGACCATCCAACTTCAAATCTGAATCATACGTAGCCCCAAGATAGGTCCATTGTAACTTCGAACAATTGCTAACATTTGATTTTGTAAAGAAAAAAACCTTAACTGTTGGATCTATTTTATTTAACAAGTTATTTAACAAATTGGTCCCATAGGCCATTCCAGTTCTACAAATGAGTCCTAGTATTTCTTGACCTGGTGCCTAGAGGCTGCAAGGGACCAGATGGGAATAAAGAAGCTGAAACAGAATCCTAGCAAGATATAAATATATTGCTTAGCTAGAAATTATCATCCTTTCGTTTGTTCCAGTTATGACTCTAGATAAGGAAATAAATCCAGAGTACTGATAAAAAAACATATGGACCCAGTGCATTGGCAAGTGAGTTCAGGAACCCATATTTGATGGCTGTAGGGACCTATGGACTCAACACTAGAATAGTCTAATGCTGAACCTATTATTGTTTGGTTCATTTCAAGGAATAGCAGCATATTGTTCTTCACTTCTCCACACACCCCCTCCACCATTTAATTAGTATTTAAGGTAGAAATGCTGAATCCAGCTTTCCATGTAACTCTATGGAATAAAGCTGTCACATCCTGACAAATAGATACAAAGGATTGGCAAAGCTATATGAAAAACTGGATCTTGAGCAGATTATAGTTATAAATCAATTGAAATAAGTTATAATGGAAGAGGATTGTCTAAATGTGAAATGTTTTAAGCCAAAGCATATGATACAATAGACGAGTAAGAAAAGTATTGAGTTGTAGGCAGCTTATAGGTATCTATTTGCCATCAGTCTTTGGAATAACTTCCAATAAAGCCATTTTATAAGGCTTATTTCATGATCCTATAATAGAACACAGTATTAGTTTTCCAGTAGGCTCATATGAATCATCCTGGCCTCTTCAGATAATCTTTTATACTCAAGGAGGGGAAATAGGGGCAGATATGCCAGTATTGTTCATCCATGGTTATTCTAGCTGCCTTCTCTAAATTGAGGTGAATGTTACTGACTTAATCTCTTATGTGCTAGGATTCTTTAATGAGACCTTATTTATTTATTTAATAATATTTATCTAGTTAGTTTATATAGAGAGCCAGTTTGGTCTAGTGGTTAAGGCACCAGGATAAAAACCAGGAGGCTGTGAGGTCTAGTTTCATTTTAGACATGAAAGCCAGCTACTAACTTTGCTCCAGTTATTGTCTGTGAGCCCAACTCACCTCACATGGATTGTGAAGAAGGATTATTAGGTATGTTCACCACTTTGGGTTACTTCCAAAAAATAATATTAAAGGTAGAATAATAAATAAATAAATAGTTACCATCTCACAAAACATGACTCTGGGCAGCATATAATAAAAAACAAATCATGAAATAAACAATATTTAAAACATTACACAATTAGAATTCTATTGCTATTGTTATTATTGAATAACTATTAAAGTTTTTGTTATTATTGTTATTAAATAACTAGGAGGAAATTATTCAATATTATAAGCAATGTAGCTTCCATGTGATCTGGCATCTCTCTGCATCTCTACTCTTCGGCTTTCCATGTGGCAGTAATTCAAATCAGAAATGGAGGAAGTCAATTCTGCCATACTCAGAGGAGCAACTAGATTTTGCTCCTCTGGCTTTTTGTCTAAGTCTTGCTTCTCCTTATCTTTTGATGAAAACCTGTTTAAGGAGGTTATGGCAATTATGGCATATTGCTGTGAAAAAAAAAATATGATAAAAAACACCAAACTTTCATGGCTCCCTAGATATAAAATGAAGAAGCCTGCAAGACTCCTTATGGATAACAATTTTGGCTTGTTAGTCAGTCTTATAAAGTTTATTTACTTTTAAAAACTTATAATATTCTTTTAATTTCTATTATTTTCATAACTTCTGTAATTCTATGAAAACAACGCTGAGGAAACAGCTCTGTGGATACTATGGGAGATACTGAGGAAACTTACTTTGCTTTTGGCTGCTAATTTCAGCCATCATATAGGTCCATTTGAATGAAATAACCAATATACATTTTAGAAAATCTGTATGCTTTGTTGCTAAAATATTTTATTTAGATCAACCATTACATGAGAGTGGCATATGAATTTCATTGCTGCCAGCATGATCACCCAATACCTATAATTATTATAATAAAGCCTCTGTTAAAAATAATTTGTAGGTTTTTGATGTCGATTTGCAAAATTACCATCAGGATAATGGGGTATATACTGATATATTTACTTTTAAAAGCCCATGATTATTATCAGTACGTACTATTATTATCAACAACAATAAAAATATAAATCAGCTCCTTGTTGGGTGGTTTACATTAATTGGGTTTAACACTTGATTTTAGATTTGTGCTGACTGAATTTTTATACTACATATTAAAAATTGTAACAATGAAGTGTTTAATCCTGTGTAGAGAAGACAAATATACTTATCTCAAGTTTTTGCTTTTTGTTTTTGTTTTCAAACAACAGCAGAATGGATTAATTGAGATTAAAAAAGTCAATTTTGTTTTATAACAAAAATTAAAATGCAGCTGAAACCAGAGAGCAATCTGGAACATCTTGATCACATCATTATTAAAGATGGCACAGATGGGAAAGAATAAAAAAAGTTCTTCTAATAGATAAATACCTCCTACTGAAGCTACACAAGGGAATTTTCTTTGTGTGGCAATAGGAAGCAGAATCACATTGTTATCAGGATGTTTGAAATGAAGATTGCTTTTCCCATTAAAGTCTCTCGTAATATTGTACATTAAAAATGATATCCCAAAGATGCCAACAATGGCAAACATATTTTGGTTGATTTTATATCCATTTCATGAGATGACTACTGATAGAAAAGAGGATGGTCTGGAAAGAGGATCATTAGTCATAATTTTGGCTCAGGTAGACGTGAAATTACTGTTAGAAGAATTGTGAAACTATGTTTAAAATAGTTGCAGAATTAAGTGATAGGATAGAATATATTTTCCCTACACTTTTATATACGTAGAGAAATATAAATTAGTTGCCATTTTTTCAAAATGTTAAAGAAACAGCTTAATGTATTCCTTAGGTAAATATTGAAGCCAAGGTGTTAATTTACTGGAGCTCTGCCATGTGTATGTGGGTTATATGAGGAGATATCAATTTTTTACAGGGGCCTTAGCTTGGATTTTGTTTTGTTTTTTAATGGTTTGAAATTTGTTTTATGTTCGTTCCCCACAGTTTCCTTGGATGGATAGGTGTTGGTAGAAATTTGATAAATAAATAATCTGTTTTGTGATATCAGGAATTTGAAAGGGCCCATTTAAGCTGATATCAACCTGCTACTTAAAGCATGAATCTAATTTAAAACAACCCCAACAGATGGTTGCAGTGTCTGTTGGATCGATGAAACATTTTCTTCCTTCTTAAATTGTCTCCTCAGTTCCACTTAAAACTTCCAGAACATCCAAAGCTTTTGGCTGATCTGATGTTACATTAAAACAATGTGCATTGTGAATTCTCTGAAATTCCATGACTTTGGTCTCAGAAGGACTTTCCTCAGAAATTAGATTTTTGATTTATTCCATTTGGGTGTTAGTGTATATATACACTATATACACTATATATATATGTAAATGAATATTCTCTATCTTTATCTTGGCTTTCTTGTTTATGTCACCCATAAAGGAGTTGTCTCTGCAAATAATGTTCACTCTTGACCTACATTTTTCCTCCAGTATTTACAATGTAGGCTGAGCAGAGGCTGATGTGAAGACAAGACATAAATCTAAAGCAAATCTGAAAGTATTGTGTATATTCAGTTTATCATTTGTATAGAACTTGTTCATGTGCACATTCATAGAGACAGTTTCTTAGTTTGTATCCCAGTTTTCTAGGAATCAATTTGAAATGTAATTCAGTTTTATATGTGTATCTTTTATGAAAGAATTCAACTGAACACATGGAACAACATGGTTCTGCTCTTTTTCTGTACTGCAGCCTTCAACTGCTGGTCTGCACGGATTATGTTGACTCTGACCCATTGATGGAATTCAATTTTTTTTACTACTGGTTCTGTGGGCATGGCTTGGTGGGCATGGCAGGGGAAGGATACTGCAAAATCCCCATTCCCTCCCCACTCATGGGGGAAGGTTATTGCAAAATCTTCATTCCCACCCCACTCTGGGGCCAGCCAGAGGTGGTATTTCCGCTACCAGTTCTCCAGAACCTGTCAGAACCTGCTGAATAGCACTCCTGCTCTGATGCCCTGGTTGATGGATTCCGTTTGGCTTTGTTTCCTGGGTGTTATCAGGAAAAACAGTTACAATTTTCCTTTCACCTGGGCTAGTTTATGTGGTTATGAAAGAAAAGATCCATAATAGAGAATGGAGGAGGGGGAGCAACCAGTGACCAAAGATAATATTTGTCCACAGTTGAAATGAAGCCCAGCAGGCAAATTGACTGGCACCGCTTCAGCCGGCACAAGTCGAAAAGAATGATTTTGACATGTAGCTGAAAAAAATGATCAGTGCTTGCCTTCCAGGTATTCTGGGTAAGAAAAAGTCAGGGGCCTGTACTTATTTTAGGACAAAATAGTCATACAGACCAGCCCTTTATCTATCTACTGTATATGCAGCAATCAAAATTTCAGCAATAGACTCTATCAAAGACATTGAACAGAATTAAATATACATAATGAGAAAGTGCTTAGAAAGCAACTTTTCTGAATTCTTTCAGGAAAATATAGAGTATATGTTTAATAAGTAAATCTGTAACTGATTTTTCAGTACTACATTAGGCTTTTTTTTTCCATTTCCAATTATCTGATGCAGTTCAAAAACAGGAATGATGAATGATCCTTTTTCTGCCTAATACACTTTTTATTTCATTTGGCTGCTGTGGTTATTTCACTTCTTGGCTATATAAAAAGCTGATTTGCATGTCCAATAATTCCACTGAACTATCTCTGATTAGCTGGATATAATTTACCTGTTACATTATGATTAATCATAAAAAAGTGAGCAATCCAAGTGGTTAATCCAGCTCAGGTAAATTGTGGTTTTATGTAACATTTCATAGAAGACTTCATTCTGAATCTATAATTTTGATATGAGTATATAACTGGCGTGTCTCTTTATATACCTGGCTGTGTTCAAGTGGAGATCAGAGAGTCATTTTTCAAGGATGCTTTAACTTGTATGTCTGCATTGGGAAAGATGGGTTAAATATCTCTTTCCAATTCTCTGCTTGTTTATATATCTAAAGCCTATATATCTATTTATGGAACAAATCAGGTTCTTAATATGACTAAAGCATAATCAAAGAAATCAACATAGGTAGGAATAAAATCAAGGGTTCCTACATGTTGATGCTTTAAAAAAAATACATGCAAATTTATTGATTTGTTAATGAAGTCTAACAAGGAAAATGGAAATTACAATTTACATATTTTTCACCACTGTTGCTTGTTAGCAATTAAAATGTAGCACTAATAACAAGCAATAAACACATCCCTCATTAATAACATCTGACAATAATATATTCCAACTTCAAAAAAGCATCAGTTCTGATACCACATTTCAGAATAAAAAAAATAAAACATTTAGAATAATCCGTTTTTCTCAATAGTGCAACCTCATCAGGAACTCCAGATGCACATAAAAAGTTACTTTTTTTTGTTAATTATATTTCAGGAAAGCATAGCAAATTAAGAACAGTATAATTACTATCATATTTTCCATGCTGACTGGGGAATTCTAGGAGTTGAAGTCCACACATCTTAAGAGTTGCCAAGGTGGAGAAATATTGGTCTATGTAATTAAAATGGCCAATAAGGACTTCTGATTTAGAAAGTTTCTCAAAATCAGAAGGTAGACAAATTACTCTCCTGACTAAGGTAGTTATGAACTTAAATATTTATTTATTTATTTATTATTCATAATTCTATGCCGCCCACTCTCCGAGGACTCTGGGCGGCTTACACCAAAGACAGTATACTAAATAGCATATTGCCCCCAACAATCTGGGTCCTCATTTTACCCACCTCGGAAGGATGGAAGGCTGAGTCAACCTTGAGCCAGTGAGATTTGATCCGCTGATCTGCTGAACTAGCAGTCAGCTGAAGTAGCTGCAGTACTGCACTCTAACCACTGCGCCACCTCGGCTCTGTGCTGCTATAAATGACCTTATAGTCAGAATACAAAGAACTAATGGCTGTAAATTTAAAACACTGGTTGTCACCCATAATCCCTCCATGATTTGCAACCTTGGTATCTATGGGTCTCCTTTCGCCTACTGTTTTCTGCCTATCTAATAAGATTCAGAAGAGGGCTCTACCTTTGGGTTTCTTCTTTAATAGAATGTCATCTGTAGAGGTCCTGAAACAGGGACCCTCATCTGCCCCTCCTTTGAAACAGCATCCTCTCAACCAAGATTAGATTAACTCGCTTCCTATATCATCATATATAATATTTGTACTTGATGTTTTTATTTGCCTGTTCACCGCCCTGAGTCCTCAGGGAGAAGGGCGGTATACAAGTTCAAAAATAAAATAAAAATAAAATAAATCACAGAAAGTTACTTAGAGAGGGCTGTTCCAAAATGCTGTTCCAAAGAGAGGGACACAATAGTGTTGATGTTTACTACTCCCTTGGTCCATAATTTATTGCAGCATACTTTCTTGGGGTGTGGGGCTGGTATAACCTTTGGGTTTTCAATGTACTGATTTTAAATGTCTTTCCATAGTGGGTTTTGTAAGCTACTCAAACTCTGTAGAATAGAGTGGCATATACAGCCTAGTAAAAAACAACAACATATCTGTCAGACCCAAATCCAAAGATGAAACTCTGAGATCCAGTCAAGTTCAATCCTTTATTGCCTTACATCTAATGCAATAAACTTAACAAAATAAAGCTATAACTTTCTTAACTATTAGATACAGTATATCCTGAGAGATTCTGAAGTGTGGCTATCCTAAATCTTGTTCCCTACCCCTTCCAGTTTGGGACTAAACAGTCTCTTAAACTGGTCTTCTCTTTAGTAAAAATCTGTATTGTCAAAACTCTTATTCACTGATTTCCAGGTATTCATTGCATCACAATTTTTGTCCTGAAAGGACAGAAGAGAATTTCATAGATTGCAAAGTGTTCTATAAACTGAAGGCTATTAACAAAAAAATAAAAAAAAATTACATTTAACTTTTCTTCCTCCTAGCAAAGGAGCTTGAGAATGGTTAGAACACAGGAGCACAATATTCTGAGTGGCTCAGCAAACTTGGAATCATCAAGATTAGCTGATGTTAGAAGATGAGAGACTCTAGCAATTATCCTCGTTGGTCTATTAAATTAATTTATTATGCAGCAATCTATAATCCACTAATAAAATGGTATGGTGCAATCCCAGATGCTCACATTTGGAGTGATGAGAGATGATAGCCTGTTTTAATCCTGCTGCATTTTAATTTTATTGGCAGTTTGGAAATCACACTGAGTAGGCACTTAGTTGTGGCTGGAAGCCAGGATCTCATTTATGGAATAACCAAATATCTTCAAGAAGATGAAATTTCTGTACTAGGAGCTTTACTATTAGATATACATTAAAATATATAATGTATTATGGCAATAATATTTATACGGCTAATTCATATGTGGGATGATTTGCACCCAAAATGAGTGCAACAGCCACTCTCTCTCTCTCTCTCTCTCTCACACACACACACTCACTCACACACACACACAAACACACACACACTTAATGTTGATTCAATGTACTGCTTGTAACTACAGAGCACATATCCACATGTTGGACTTTTAACACTGATCTCTAGATCAGAAGTGGGTAATCTGCACCCCATCAGACTAATATACTCTCATTACCCTACTTGCAGGTGTACACTCAGATCACACTGTCAGATTTTCATTAGCAGAATAATCAAATATTGGCAGCAACAAAAATTATTCTCTTTTTTCAGATTTAAGGGTGAACATGGGCTCAGTTTGTTTCCCAAAGAGGATGTCCTCTTCTACATGCTTGTAGAAAGTAAGTAGTCCCTTGCTACCATTTACTCCAACAACTCTCCCAACAATACCAGATCACTGATTTTCTGATTGATTTGGAGCTTATGGTCATGGGAGATTGATAGGAATCCTTACCGTTACCACACTGAAAAATGTCTTAAAAAGCAATCTCCATCAACCATTCAGGATAGGTAATATCAAAAAAATGGAGTCCACAAAAATACTTATTTCTATAGGCTGTAACAACTAAAGATTGATTAGCATTTCCCCTTTTCTTCCTCTTAAACCAAAGTGAGTCAAAGAGGAGCAATTTTCAGTATCTTTTTCACACTGTTTTTTCCCCCTAAAGCTAATTTATGTTTTACTAACAGTTGTTTTCAGGGGATAGGGTTGAAAGTACAAATACAATATTGTCCTTACAATCCCAAAACTAAAAAAAAGTAAAAAGTGCTAGAAATACCATCTTCAGTCATTATGACCAATTATACTGTGCTGGATAGCCTCATGCAATTTTCTGGAATGTTAGGAGGCAGAATGATGGTCACCAACTTATCAAATTCAAAGTACAGGGAAGTGATCATAATTTAAATTGAGACATTAAAAGCTCCCATCCTAAAGTCCCATACACCCAAGCCAGTCAGTCTTACCAGAGTTCAGCTGAAGCCTGTTGTCCTCCATACCGCCACGTCCTACCGACCACGTCCTCCAGGCACCATGAGAGAGCAGCAACAACAACACTTTGGTCCCTGAGGATGGAGATGTAAACTTGAGTATCTTCAAGTTTAAGATGATACCTTATCTTATGACCTCACCCTTCAGCTTCATGTTGATGTTAAAAAGGAGTGGAGAGAGTACTGAGCCCTTCATCATACCCCACAGGAGTGGCTTTGGATTAGACCTTTCATTTCCTATCAATATCAATTTTTTTTTAAATTTGATTTATATGCCGCCCTTCTCCGGAGACTCAGGGCGGCTTACAATTGGAATTGGCATTGGAGAAAGGAGCCAGAACAAGCACAAGGTTATGTAAATCTGTCCAGTAAGTTGGATAATATTTGGAAACCCATTCTTCTGCTTTTTAAACAATCATAAACATTTCAGTATTTGAGCGGCTGCCACAAAGAAGAGAGGGTCAAATTATTCTCCAAAGCACCAGAGGGTAGGACAAGAAACAATGGTTGGAAACTAACCAAAGAGAGAAGCAAACTGGAATTAAGTCCTCACCTAACAGTGAGGACAATTAACCAATAGAACAGTTTGCCTTCAGAAATCATGGGTGCTCCATCACTGGAGGTTTTTAAGACGAGACTAGACAGCGACTTATCTGAAATAGTATTGGTTCTCCTGCCTGAGCAGGGGGCTTGACTAGAAGACCTCCAAGGTCTCTTCCAGCTCTATTCTATTCTATTCTATTCTATTCTATTCTATTCTATTCTATTCTATTCTATTCTATTCTATGAATTTATTATATTTTCCTCTAGAGTCAGAATCAACAGGTGTTTATTGAAAACATTCACAAAAGTACATTATACTATTTCATTGTGTTTTTTTAATAATATATAATAGTTTATTCAGCTGTGTATGCTGAATGTGTATATGTGTTTATATATGTATGCATGTATGTGCATATGTACTGTATGTGTTTGTAAATGTTACCTATATCTAGTCTGAAACTCTGAAACTCTGTTAATTCTTGTGATTTATCAATATCCATGTAAAATACAAAATGAAGCTATCAATTTTGTTGGAGAGAATTGCAAAAGTCAGTATATCTCCACTCAAAAGAAACAGGATTTTGAGTTTCCTATGTTCACCTCAACGCAATAAATTATGTTATTCATCCTGTAGTTTCATATATTTAGTTTAGCCAGAAACAATTTAAATTCTGTCTTAGTGCAATGCATAAGCCCTACCTTCAGCCACACATACATTAACTTTACATAACTATGCACTTTTTTGTGAAAACTGAGTAATTTGGAAAGCATATCTTGCATTTGTCCTCTTTGCTTGTAATCATATAAAGCTTGCAATTTTTAGTTCGCTCAGAGAAAATCTAATTTCCCCCAAGTCCTAATCTACAATGGGATCCCTTCTGTTTAGGTTAGTTTAAGTTAGAAAGCAAAGGATTGATTGCAGTCTACATAGTGGGAAATCCCCTTGTTACTGGCAAATTCAGTGAAATTAATCATTTGTAGACTTCCTCTGCCCAATATAAGGTAGAAAACTTCAAAATATCACCCTGTTTCAAGTTATTTCAGATACTTTTCCTTCTGAGCTATTAATCACAAGATCTTGCCTTAGATACATAGCCTCATTATTCATTGTATACATTAAAAAACCTATTTATCAATCTCAGTACTGTTACCATGAAGAAAGTCATATCCAATGAAGAAATTCACTTCCAGCTACCATAATCCCTCAGTATTTGGCACTCTGACCAAGGTAAGCTTGAGGTTTATGAGTCCAACACAACTCTAGAGCATTAATTTAGGAAATGCTATTGTAAAGGACTGTAGCCTTAATGCCATTTTATCTTGTTATTGAACTTTCAAACACTGCAGTTGATAAATTATAATAAAATAGGTTCTAAGAAAATTTATCTACATAAAGCCTGTCTAAGATTGGCAGATTATCAGTCATAATGTTGTTTTCTTTTTTTTTCCTGAGGATGTTTTTTTTATTATTATTATTATCATCATCAACTTCTATTGCTGGGTGGGGAAAGCAAATCCCAGTCCTGCTACATGAGTCTTGGTCTTAGTAAATGTATCAGTGGAGTCCAATCAGTTGTTGATATAATAATCTGTCCAAATGAAAACTGTAGGAGATAGGAAGCCCTGGTAAACAGAGACTCTTGTTTTAGTTCAAACTTCTCAATACAGATTTCTTATATATATACAACATAATATAAGAAGTTACAATGACTGTATTTTCCCCACAATTAATTACAAATAGTCCTTGAGTCATGACTTCAATTGAGCCTAAAATTGCTGTTGCTAAGCAAAGAAGTTGTTAAGTGAATTTTGCTTCACTTCATGACATTGTTTTCCACAGTTATTAAACAAATCACCGTGGTTAACTGAATCATATGGTCATCTGCCTTCTCCATTGACTTTGCTTATCGGAAGATGGCTGGAAACGTTACAAATGGTGAACAGTGCAACTGTCATAAATACGTGCCAGTTACCAAGTGCCCAAATTCTGATCACATAGCCATGGGGGTGTTGTAACAGTTGTAAAGGTAAAAACTGGTCATGAGTCACTTTTTGTCAGTGATGTTGTAATTTGAACGGTAAATGAAGTCAAGTACTGCCTGTCACAATTCTTTGAGAATCAACCATATTTTTTTGATGAATATGTTTCTTATCGCTGCTATATGGCTTTGTGTTGTCATGAAAAACAACACAAAGCCACACACTCACCTCTGTCCTGGAGTCACAGTTTGTGCTGCACTAGAAACCACAGCAAGCATATGTCCAGCCGGGTTTCAGTGATTTCCTCAGTGAATAGATCAAGTCAGGCAGGATTAATGTTTTCAGATTTTCTTTTAAATTATTCATTTAGCCATAACCTAAGATGTCTTTCTTAAAATGTACAGGTATAGTCTCTTTAGTCGTCTTTTATCAGAGTTTATCTATAGAATGTTTTCATGATAGGCCTCAGAGGAATGTATAAGTAAATATGAAATAGGACAACTACCTCAAATACCATGTATAAAAATCCTCAAAGTCATCAAGATACCTCCTGGCAGGAAGAATAATATTCTTCATTGTTTACTGATATACTTGACTAAATCATCTGTTTTTCATGAATTATTGGATAAGCGTGTATAGACCAAAAGAAGAGGGCATGGCTGATTGTATTAACAGTAGAGAATTCGTTACAAAGGGAAAAGATACTTGAGCTGCATAGACCTAATGGAATTTAAAATAGATTATATCAGGTGCCACTAGTATTAGGATCATAGTTTTGATAAAATCTCCTCCCAAGATGAGGAACAGACTCCTGTAGTGGCTCCTTACATAAATGTAATTATTTTTATTAGGTAATCCAAAAGCCTTCACTATAATACAGTATAGTAAAACAATAAATATTAGATGTATAGGCAAGAGCCAGAACTTTTCACAACTCCAAGAACCTTAGTGCCAAAAGTTAAATGATTTACAGGGGGCTAGTTTAGTCTTTATCCTCTCTGATGATAGAAAACATTTGTGTTTGATTAGACTTCACAGAGTAGAAAAAGAGAACAAAAGAATTGGATCATCTCTTTGGAATAAACTGCACCCTTAAGAAAGATTATGTCCTGATTGCTCTATTATTTTTACTTGTTTGAAATTAATGGATTTTTATTAGTAAACTAACATGTGGCTCTTGACAAACTATTGATACATCATTTTAGGGGGGGAAAGTTCAAATTTCTCATAATTGCTTGAAAGGAATTTCTACTACACTGCCCAGATTTTCAATTTCTGTCTCAAGTGGAAAAAGAGAGTCCTGTATTATTCAAAAAAGTCTGCAGAACCAGTATATTCATTCCCCTGAATTGATCAGAGGTCTCATTGATCTATATTTAGTCAAACTGTGAAGTTTTAAACCAGACTGAATTCAAAAATAAAATAGTTCGTCCCCCAGCTAGTTGGATCTATAGGTCCCACCATCCACTCTACTGCCTCTTTTTGATAGAAGTTGCATATTGATTGTAGCATTCTTAAGACTTCAGTAGCAATAGATAATGTCTGTGAACTGTTGTAGAAGGGCTAAAAACCAATGTTTTCGACATAATTGCATCAATTTTGCTATAACTAAATAGCCTACTCTACGTTTCTGTGGTCCCATGAAAATATACTGACAATCTTTATTCCATAAATCCAGTTGAACATACATAATTACAAGTGGCGATATTATATACCAGTAAGCAGAAGAAAAAGATCACTAGTAAAAGATAAATAAATATAAAGTTTAATCTAAATTGTGAATAAATATCGATTATTTTTAATCAACTTTTTAGTATAAAACTTTTGAACAGTAAATATATGATTGGTATAACTAATCTCTCTGTTCTGTAATTGGAAGCATGTTTGTAGTAAACCTGTATGGAAAAAGCACCTTCCTTGATATCCTTCACTAGATTTATCTTTGCTGTACTTTAATATAAAACCGCTGACCAAGGATGAATAAACTGCTTTAGAAAGCACAAGTCAATGAAACATAATGTTCTAGCAAACACAAAAAAATAATAAATCAACTTAGCCAATTGAGGATCTGCAGAAGATGTAACCTTGCAACTATGGACTGTGGTAAAAAAACACGTTCTTGCTTTTCAAACCATAAAGAACACAATGTCAGTGTTATCAATGGAAGAGAGACTGCTTGAGTCATTTCATTGATTTCAATGTACAGAGCAAACTTGATTTTCAGAAATGGCTCCTATAATTTCTTTTCCATCATATACTTCTTTCTTTCTTTCAATTTAGTGTAATTATGTTATAAAGAATTTTGTGGCAGTTCACCTTATTTTCACTGAAGTTGCAGCATGGATATAACATTCTTAACATTTGTACCACAGTCTGTTACAAAGGAAACAACTCTAGCCAAGTTTTACATTTGTGTGTTCTCCAATCCCTTCTTGTTCCTTGACATGGCTAAAAGGAAATGGAAATCTATGCTTCCATTTTATTTAACCACTCTGTAGCAATGAACTTTAAACTCTGCTCCCAAATTGAAGTTAATCCTAACTATAAGTTGTTGAAAGAAGCTTACTTTGTGGATGCAGCTAAGATTAATAAGATAAGCAAAAGCTAATTAAAAATAGAGAAAAATCTGAATGCAGCAAGTGAGATTTTTCTACATTTATATTTTGCTACATAATTGGAGACTAAGACTTTTATTCCTTGTTTAGAAAATCTCCTAAAATATTAAATGTTATAAACAGGCCTGCTTTTGCCAAATTGCAACTCAGAACATAACATTTATTTTTAATTGTGCCAATAATGAGTGAAAAAGAATACGGTGGATATCCAAGAAAACAAAGAAATGGATTATTGAACAAATCAACCCACAGTTCTCACTCTAGGCACAAGCAACCTGACTCATATTACCCTTGTTTAGACACATTGTTTGAAGCAATACTTCTATGGAGAAAGTTCTAATGATGAAAGGAAAGAAAAGAAAAGAAAAATCAGCAGCAAAGTAGTGATGGATGCATCAGTGGAAAATCTGAGAAACCAAGTGAATTCTAAAACATTTGCCTATTCAGTGAGTGTTGTTTTTGTACAATTAAGATAAAAATGTGCATTTAGTTAACAGTTTGAGGAGGAAATAAGTGATTTAAGCCCCTTTTTTTGGTGTGATCCCCTGCCATCATTTTATGATTACATTTATTGACGTATGAAGCAAAGAAAGTTGTTGGAAACTATTTTTCATAACAGTCACTATTTTATATTCTAACATTAAAACTTGAATTAAAATCAATGCAGTCAGCCAATTGATGCAGCCCATGACAAAGAAGAACAACTGTTCACAAGAGGAAATATTTTATAACAAACTACCAATTCCATTATGTGGTAATGCCAAAGCCCAAAATGAGCAAAGTTATTATGATGGGGTAAGAAGACGCTTTCTTGAAACAAGTTAAAGAACAGACTAATGAAAATCAGCCAAAGTCTGATTCAGATTCGAGGTCAGGATCAAATAAGTCATTATTTTAATTTTGATTCAAGATTTAAAGGCAACAATATTTTATTTGAAACCATTCTGTATTTGACATTTGGTTCAATAAGAAGTTTAACAATTTAAGATAAATAGGCTAAAATGAAGGAAGAAGAGTCCCATCTCTCTTACTCTGACTCTTGATAGAATGGAATGAAATTAGCAGAGATGGATTTTCAAAAGAATTTTGGTCATTAAGTTTCCCCCAGAAAGTTTCGTGGATTTGTTGCAATTATATTTTTTTACTTATTATTTCTGCACCTAATTAAGGCAGTTAGGAAGAATGAAAAAACACAAGAACTGCAACCTTCCAGTTATGTGCATATAAAAAGGTTGTGCTAAACCCAGTACTGAAAATGAGCAATTTCAAATTAATCTATTTAGAAAGAAAGCTTTTGTTAAAGTTCCAAGAATCCTCCAGCTTTTCTGAGCTGGCAGGTTTCTGGCATGGTTCATTGGCAAGATTGGCTTCTTCTAGTAATAACATATTATGTGCTGCTTCTGAAACTTTTTTTAAAAAAAAGAGGAATGAAAAAATGGAACTATTGTTGTAAACGTACTACACAATGATATACAGTTATATATGGAAATACTCTTTGAGCAGCATGGTGGCCTAGAGGTGAATATGCTCAAACCCCCACCCCCCCTCAGAAGGTTGAGAGTTCAATCCTAGGTAGCAACAGATATTTCTCTATCAGGAAGCATAGAAATAATATCTGCTGTGAAATTTGCATAGGCATCAGGAAGGCAATCTGGACAGTAAATGCTCAGCTCCATTCAGTCACCCCAACTCCACCCCTATAAAAGGGATTACAGTGTCATAAAAAGAAAAAAAATGCAAATACTCTTTAAGCAATGAGCATACTATCTCAGAGGCATTCATATAATTAATAAACCTGAGTCTCTCCTCATTCCCCACATGCAAACAAGCCTAAATAAATTTGTAAGAGAAGACTAAGACATGAACAGCACAACAAGACTTTAATAAGCAGAGTTGGTAACCTTCATTTTGTAAGAGTTTACACTGCTGAGGTCTGAACCATGTGTTCCAAGACTAAAAATGGCCATTATGTCATTAAATCTCATTGTCTTTTCTTTTAGGCCATAATGCACCATGTCAAGTATTGTTAATTTTAAAAACAAGAGGAAAAAGATTAGAGGTTATGTGTGAGAATATATAAAATTCCCTAAAATCTTCTCATCACTGTGGACAATAAACTATTGAATAGGAGGCTTTAATTTTGACTGCTCTTAAGATCCTAGTTTTGTCAAAGCCATATCTGTGAGTCTTTTACTAAGTCAAGTTAAGACATTGTGGCAAGAATGAGGTATTGGAAAATGTGTGTTGAAGAACTATGGATGGAGGCTGGCAACATTGTACAAGAGGTAGCAACTAAAACTATCCCAAAGAAAAAGAAATGCAAGAAAGCAAAATAGCTGTCTGAGGAAGCTTTGCAAATAGCTGAGGAAAGAAGGGAAGCAAAAGGCAAGAGAGAAAGAGAAAGATATACCCAATTGAACGCAGAATTCCAAAGAATAGTTAGAAGAGATAAGAATGCCTTCTTAAATGAACAGTGCAAAGAAATAGAAGAAAACAATAGAATAGGAAGGACTAGAGATCTCTTCAAGAAAATTGGAGATATGAAGGGAAAGTTTCATGCAAAGATGGGCATGATAAAGGACCAAAACAGCAGGGACCTAACAGAGGCAGACAAGATTAAGAAGAGGTGGCAAAATTACACAGAATTATTACAAGAACGAGCTTAACGTCCCTGATAACCATGATGGGGTGGTCACTAACCTTGAGCCAGACATCCTGGAATGTGAAATCAAATGAGCCTTAGGAAGTCTGGGCAACAACAAAGGTAGTGCAGGTGACAGTATTCCAGCTGAAGTATTCAAAATCTTAAAATACGATGCAGTAAAAGTGCTACACTCAATTTGCCAGCAAATTTGAAAAACTCAACAGTGGCCAAGGGATTGGAAAAGGTCAATTTACATTTGAATTTCCAAGAAGGGCAATGTCAAAGAATGTTCAAACTACCGCACCATTGCACTCATTTCACATACTAGCAAAGTTATGCTCAAAATCCTACAAGCTAGGCTCCAGCAGTATGTGGATCGAGAACTAGCAGAAGTACAGGCAGGATTTCAAAGAGGCAAAGGAACTAGAGATCAAATTGCCAACATACACTGGATCATGGAGAAAGCTAGGGAGTTTCAGAAAAACATCTACTGCTTCATTGACTATGCTAAAGGCTTTGATTGTGTGGATCACAACAAATTGTGGCAAGTTCTTAAAGAGATGAGAATCCCAGACCATCTTATTTGTCTCTTGAGAAACCTATATGTGGGTCAAGAAGCAACAGCGAGAACTGGACACGGAACCACTGATTGGTTCAAAATTGAGAAAGGAGTTCAGCAAGGCTGAATACTGTCACCCTGCCTATTTAACTTATATGCAAAGCACATAATGAGAAAGCGGGGCTAGGTGAATCACAAGTTGGAATTCAGATTGCCAGGAGAAATATCAACAACCTCAGATATGCAGATGATACCACTCTAATGGCAGAAAGTGAAGAGGAACTAAAGAGCCTCTTGTTGCGGCTGAAGGAGGAGAGTGCAAAAGTTGGCTTAAAACTCAACATTAAGAAAACTAAGATCATAGCATCTGGCCTCTCAATTTCTGGCAAATAGATGGGGAAGAAATGGATGTAGTGACAGATTTTATTTTCCTGGGCTCCAAGATCACCACAGATGGGAACTACAGCCAAGAAATTAAAAGACGCTTGCTCCTGGGGAGGAAAGCTATGGCAAATCTAGACAGCATACTAAAAAGTAGAAACATCACCCTGCCAACAAAAGTGCATATAGTCAAGGCTCTGGTTTTCCCAGTTGCAATGTATGGCTGTGAAAGTTGGACCATAAGGAAGGCTGAGCACTAAAGAATTGAGGCCTTTGAACTATGGTGCTGGAGAAGACTCCTGTGAGTTCCTTGGACTGCAAGGCGATCAAACTGGTCAGTCCTAGAGGAGATCAACCCTGACTGCTCTTTAGAAGCAGCTCAAATAGCTGAAGATGAAGCTCAAATACTTTGGCAACTTAATGAGAAGGAAGGAGTCACTGGAGAAGAGCCTAAAGCTGGAAACGATTGAGGGGGAAAAAAAAGAAGGGAGAATGAGGTGGCTGGATGGAGTCACTGAAGCAGATGGTGTGAGCTTAAATGGACTCTGGGGATGGCAGAGGACAGGAAGGTCTGGATGAATGTTATCCATGGGGTCACAATGGGTCGGACACAACTTTGTGACCAACAACAACAACAACAACAACAACAACAACAACATTGGATGATATATTGTCCAGTCCAAATGTAAAGCCTGAAATATTGGACAACTGTTTACTATATGTCAATATCATCATGTCATTCAGCCTTAGCTATCCACACAGTTTTGTCTGTTAAAGTGGTTAAGATGATAGAAAGACAAAATATCTACTGACTATCCAAATTGCCTTTGAATCTTTCTGTAGTGTTTTGAAAGCCCCTAATTTCATTCAGAGTCTCACACTGCTTGCTTATTTCAAATGCTTAATTTGAAGGGATGTTTCAGTCAACTCCTTTGATTCCAATAATTTGCTGTTTTGGCTACCCTATTAAAAAATAAGAGGGAAAAATAGGAATAAATAGATTGTTAATGTTTCCTCTCGCTATCTATTGGGACTGAAGCTTTCTTAACTTATCCACAGGTTATCTTAGGTTAATAGTGAGGTCTCTTGAGACAACACCTGAACTTCTGTAAGACAAAATATATAAGGACACAGAGCTCAGCCAAACTGGAGAGAGTGTCTGTGATTGAACAGAAAGTAACCTCTGTGAACAGATAAACTGATTGTATACTTCATGACTAATGATCAGCTTAATGAAAAAAGTCATCCGTTCATTTGTAAAGATGACTAATGAAGGGAGTCCTGCCAGAATGAACAGCAAAATATTCCATTCCAGACCAGTACTAATGCATTAAAGATCGCCATAGAATGGTTGGGAGGATATGAGAAATGAGACCCACTGATCAAAAGCCAAAATGTTCATTCTGATGAATGAAGGTATTATGGAATATTATTACCAGAAAATAATGTTCTGAAGGAAGGAAGGAAGGAAGGAAGGAAGGAAGGAAGGAAGGAAGGAAGGAAGGAAGGAAGGAAGGATAAAAGTCATAACATTTTACTTCCAAACTAGGAGTAAAATTGTAATAATGTCCCAATTTTAACATTTCATTGGCCAAGTTCAGTACATTGTTCTGCTGAGTAGTCTAAGAGAACAAATGAGTCATTAATTTAGCTCCTCATTTCACTTTGTACTGTAGATTTCTTTAATGTACCCTAGCTTCTTATATTTTCCCATTGGCTTATATCTCAATACGGTAGGGAGCTTGACTGGTCCCAAATTCTTTTCACACCTGAATCCAGGATAATAGACACAGCTGTTGTAATAATTATTGAGTAGAAAAAAATAGGCAGGAAATTTGGGATTATCACTCTGAAAGTAAATATTATAAATTAACCTTAACTCTAACTGCAGTCCACATAATAATGATTGGGCCAGAGATAGATCAAAACTTTGGAGTTTGGACATTAGGATTCAAATAGACACTGGGCATAATAAACTGGTGGATTGGAGGAGACACGTTTCATACCTGAAAAAGCAGACTGCAACATTAAATATTGCATAAATGTCCACAAAATGATTAAGATGATAGCAACATTTGGAGCTTTTTAGCTTAGAAATTGACAAATGTAGAAAGGGATCTAAAAAAGAAATATACAATTATGCATTGCATGTTACTATGTAGATATGATCATGAATGGTGTGAGATCCAAAAGGTTTTTCAGCAGGAAAACTATGGAAGTTATATGTTGTAAGCTCCAATGATGACTAATGTGAACTGCTTAAAAAAAGGATTAGAATAAGGTTACCAATGGCAGATGGTTATTATTATGAATATCAGAGGTTACTGCAAAATAGAAAGGTACTATTACAATTATGTCTTGCTTATGGTTTTCCACAAAATCTAGTTGTCTACTTTAGGAGCACAGTGCTATAATCAATTGAACTTCTATCTGATCTAGCAGAACTGCTTCATCTGCTTTTGGTTGCTAATGAACAAGCAGTGTTTGGTTAAAAAAAAAAAGTTCTACTTTTTAAATAATGTGTCCTGTACACCTACTAAATTTGTCCCATACACGTGTGTCCTATACACATATTTAATTTGTCTCATACACATAGTTAATGCATTTTGGATTCAAAGTGTTTTGGAACATGCAGAAGTTCAAATATAACACCTATCTATAATATCTTAAAGCAATCACATACAAGATAATCCCCCAAAAGGCAAAAATCACAATTTTCTACCAAGATTACAATATTAATAGTTAGTGATGATTGTGGTAACAGCTGATAGCTCAACACAATCATGCTTTCTTAAAATGTTGGTATTCGTCACAATTAACTTCTTAAGAGAATGTTTTGGCAAAGTGATAGAAATGTTAAAGAAATATTATGGTCAATAGTAGGCAGTCCCAGAAAAACATCTAAGCATGATGATGTGACATTATCATTTATTTATTTATTTATTTATTTATTTATTTATTTATTTATTTGTTTGTTTGTTTATTTATTTATTTATTTATTATATTTCTATACCGCCTTTCTCCCGTAGGACTCAAGGCGGTGTACAGTCAAGAAAAATATAGACACACAAACATCATAAAATTGCTAATTAAAATTATTACTTAGTTTGGTCAATTAAATAAAACCCAGAATTAAGTAACTTTAAAAAAAAATCATTCACATGTTCATATGTTTAGCCCCGCCTGTTGAAACATCAGGGTCTTGAGGGCACGGCGGAAAGCACGGAGATCAGGGATATTCCGTATCTCCGGGGGCAGTTCATTCCAAAGGGTTGGAGCCCTCACAGAGAAGGCCCTCCCCCTGGGAGTCGCCAGTCGGCATAATTTGACTGATGGCACCCTGAGTAGTCCCTCCCTGTGAGAACGAACTGGTCGGTGGGAGGCTATTGGTGGCAAAAGACGGTCTCGTAGGTACCCAGGTCCTAAGCCATGGAGTGCTTTAAAGGTGATAACTAACACCTTGAATCACCTTGAATCGCATTTAAACTCTCATAAGAGCCAAATTTATCATAAGATGTTTCTCTGTTCCAGCATTAGCATAAGTGCAATAGGTAGTGCTCCTATTTGAAATACCTTCAGTGGCTAATAGCCAGGTCTAGATTTATCTAGTGTCTTCTACCATAGTCAAGACCAAACATTAGTCCATTTCACAAGACATGAACTCATATAATTATATGTGCAAAATAAGGTCAGAGTGACAGGTTCATGTAGAGTGTTGTTTCTACTTCCATAAACATAACTTGATTTTGCACAGCCTGGTTTACTGAACATGCCACTCTGACCTTATTTTGCACATATAATCTATAGCTAAGCTAAAAACAAGCACAATTTTGCTGAACAGGATTTGTGAACCTAGCCAGAATGAAATGATTATGTGCTATCAAGTCACTGTCAACTGGTTAGCAATTTATATCAGTAGATTTTCTCCAGGAAGCTCTGGTCCTTGAAATCTTCCAACTGAATGGTTAACATCATCATCTTCAGAGAATCATTTTCAATCACAACAAAGGATTAGCCTGTGCCCATAAGAAAAGCCAGATGTCTACTTTACTTTGAATACTAGCTTAAAGTAAAATAAAGTTGTGCAAAATTTCACCATTGTGCTAGGAAAAAGCTGAGATCGGCATACTAGAAAGCAAGCAGTGATATTATCAACTGATATATGGGGAGGGGGGCTTAAATTCCTTCCTGTGTAGATTTGAAGCTGTGTCTGGTAATGCTAGCTGATGATCTTCCCAACTGTACTGCAAAGTGTATGATCAGGCTGGTAAACTGATTGACAGCTCCTTTCCTGTCCCTGGCAGTAGCTGGAGTGAAGGACGAGAGCTCAACCCTGTTCCATGGCAGCTCTCGGGTCTCAAACGTAGGCTTGCTAATCTCTTGCCCAGCACTTGAGCCACCATGCTCCTTGCCCAGGATGGGGGACAATACTAAGAATAAAGAATCCTATGCCCACAAAATGCAGAGTCATTTTTTTATACTTTAAACTGTATAAACCTCAGCAACTGAATAAATAAATGTACACAAAATTTTATTAGATTAAGCTGCCAAGAATTTTAACTACATCATATAATCAAATGTGATTAATGAGACCCGCCTATATGATGAAAACCAAGGCTGTGTGTTGTCTTTCATAAATAATACAGAAATTATTGCTGTCTGCAATAAAGAAACATGCTGCCAGTAAAGAATTAGGAAAGTTCCTAGCAGAATAGACACTAATTGATCCTTAAATTATTCATACCATTTCCCTAGGTACTTATTCTGTATTGGTGTTTTTTCTCCCTTTTCCTCTTTTTCTTCTTGTTTCAAACCTCAAATATAAAATGTGTTCTTTAAAAATAAATGTTTGATCTATGATGAAATCCTTTTGTTAGGTTATTCATGAGTAGTCTATATGTGGAGGAATGAAATTGAGTCATTAAGATGTAAATTTAAAATTTGTATATGTATGGCATGTGTAATGTTCCATGCATTTCCATGAAATCAGCAAGCATTTCTCTGTTAAGATGGGTTTTTTTTTTGTCAATTAATGCAATCCTATACACAATAAGCTTCATTTAATTCACTAGAGGTTGCTTCTAGATGTTGTCTAAAATCAGATTTCAATAACAATTTGCTATAGTTTGTGCTTTATTTCCTGGTAGTTTGAAGGTTTGCTTTCATCAAGTTGCATTTTGTTTTTAATATTCACACAGGCAAATATTTTACACCATATCAACAAACAATAACTGTTTGTTGATATGGTGTAAATGTCCTCCTTTCTGGAAGTGTATTTTTGCCTGTGTGATAGATAACATTTCTTCAATCAAAGATCAGCGATTCCAGTGCATTCCAATAATTTACAATCAAATTCCACAATGTAAAATCATCTTACAGGACAACTTTGTCATCACATAATTATGCCTTCAAAACTTTACATGTTTCAATGTTGTGGGAAAATGTATGTAATAAAATGTACTAAATTATGATTACTCGGATCTTGCTTGAAATCAGAGTCTTCACCTAGGATTAAAATAAGAAGCTCTCTCCCCACCACCATCACCCCAAGTGGATCAAAGACACATTCATACATAGAAAATTGGCTCTGCACAAGGAGCCTATATAAATCAGGCTCCAATTCATGAAGGAAGGGGCAAAATGAAGCATGGACTTCCCTGCTTGGTTTCCTACTAACAATACAAGGAAAACAGATTCTCCTGAATAACATGAAAATCTGGAGAGTGCACCAAACTAAGGAAATAAATTTAAAAATCACTTCTTCATTTCATATCAGGAGTGTCAAATTCGATTTCATTGAGGGCCGCATCAGGGTTGTGTTTGTCCTTGGAGGGCTGGGGTGGGTGTGGCCAGGGTGGGCATGGTCAGCTCGACTTCACTTGTGTTGGGGGTTCCTGTGGTGGCCTGAGCGCTCTGCCAGTGAAAATGGATTCCCAATCTCCATTTTCAGGTGCAATGGCCTCCTGCAACTCTCTACCAGCAAAAACAGAGCTTGGGAGTGCCACCTGTGGCCCTCATGAGCTCTGTTTTCAGATGTGATGGCCTCCTGCAACCCTCTGCCAGCCTTCAAAACTGTGTATCTGTGTTTAAAGTTGCTTATCTTTCCTTTAAATTATGGGTCAGTACCCAGATCTCTAGAATATGTACAACCCTGAACCTGAATTTTTTAAAAAACAAAACTACTATTTCTGAATTTTATAAAAACATTCTGCTCTCATTCTGGTGGTCAATTCCATCAGGCATAAATAGAAGAAAAAGAAATGGGAGTGCCAGGAGAAGGAGAGAAAGAACTTGAAAATGAATAAGTGGTCTCACTCATGTTTGCTTCTGGCTCCACGTAACATTTGCTGCAGCTAGATCTTTCTATAGATGGTCTCTGGGAAGATAAATTCCATAATAGAAAAACAGTTGCTTATCTGCGTTTGAAACAAATGCACAGATCTTTCTTTGAGAACATCTTTGCTGAAAAAGGCAACCTTGGCCGTCCTTTTCCATTACTGTTAAAGTATTATATATTAATGTTAGCAAAAATGGGTCAGAGGTCCTCGTTTGATAGGCTAATTTATTTTCATTGTTTTGCACATATCATGAAAAACAGTGAAATTTCTCTTTTTTGAGTAATGTTGCTTTGGTAGTTTAAATTGTATTTGGACTTATTTTAGTAACCTGAAAAAGTACACCCAGTGTCATGGTTGCTGGCTCAATGTGTTGTTACTATCACAGCTACTATGATTGAAGAGGATCTGATAGAGTGTCCGAAGAAAAATAAGACCATACATGTCAGCCCTGCTTTCAGCAGCCCACCTTTCCCCTACTCACCATGATAAAATCCACAGGGAAGTTTCACTCATATGTAATAATGCAAGGATCCAAATTGCATGGAGTTTTTTCGTTGTACTAAGATAAATTGAATAGAGGTTTCCTATTAGGAAACCTTTTAGCAGGCTTTTTAACAACACAGGGAAATGTTAAGTCTTATAGAATAGTCAGGCATTCCTAATTTTTATGCATGCTGCTGAATAATACCCTATGAGAGCTTCTCTGTGTATTGGACAATGCTCTGATTCAGTGTACTTCAGTACTCCAGGCCTGAGTGCAGTGTGGATTGAAGCAATTATACCCTCACTGTGCCTAGCATTCCTTCAATTTTATCCTCTTTTCATATAAACATATGGTAGTATGACTATTCAGGGCCTGTATGGTTTTCTGGTTAGGTAATGGGGGCATGGAGCTCTTATCACACTTCAGAATGTGGATCAGGTCAAAACAGATTGTTAGAAGGTACAAATCTGGCTACTTTCAGAACTGGAAATCCAGCCACAATGTCACATGAGTTTTACACAGTCTATATAATACTTTTTTGATTTACATGATATTTTCTTAATGGGATTATTTATTTATTTTATGTATCAAATGTAATGCTATCCATCTCACTCTCAGAATGACTCTGGGTGGATTACAGCTAACAACATAAAAACCAGAGATGGTATTCAGCCAGTTCTGACCGGTTCTAGAGAACCGGTAGTGGAAATTTTGAGTAGTTCGGAGAACCGGCAAATACCACCTCTGACTGGCCCCGCCCCCATCTATTCTCTGCCTCCCAAGTCCCAGCTGATCGAGTCCCAGCTGATCGGCTGGGTCTTCTTCTGTTGCCCTGCACATGGAGCTGGAAAGCAGGTTGGTGGGGTGGGAAGGGAATGGAGATTTTACAGTATCCTTCCCCTGGAGTAGGGTGGAAATGGAGATTTTACAGTATCCTTCCCTTCCCCTGGAGTGGGGTGAGGTGGAAATGGAGATTTTACAGTATCTTTCCCTTCCCCTGGAGTGCAGTGGGAATGGAGATTTGCAGTATCCTTCCCCTGCCACGCCCACCAAGCCACACTCACCAAGCCATGCCATGCCCACCAAGCCATGCCACAGAACGTGTAGTAAACTTTTTTGAATCCCACTACTGATAAAAACCATATGGTCTAAAGCACCCTGTTATTAAGACCAGCTGCCTGCAATTACTGCAGGTTCGAATCTCGCCACGCTCAAGGTTGACTCAGCCTTCCATCCTTTCTAAGGTAGGTAAATTGAGGACCCAGTTATGGGGGCAATAAGCTGACGGAGACTGGAGGCCTGCCTCACTTCTGGAGAAAGAATATTTCAGAGGGTAGGAGAAACAGCAGGAAAGGCTTTCTCTCTGGACCCCAACGGTCAATTTTTTTAAACTGATGGGGCCTGTAATAGTGGTGGGTTTCAAAGTTTTTACTACCGGTTCTGTGGGTGTGGCTTGGTGGGCGTGGCATGGCTTGGTGAGCGTGGCTTGGTGGGCGTGGCATGGGAAGGATACTGTAAAATCTCCATTCCCATCCCACTCCAGGGAAAGGATACTGCAAAATCCCCATTTCCTCCCGATCAGCTGAGACTCAGGAGGGAGAGAATAGATGGGGGCGGGGCCAGTCAGAATTTTTACTACTGGTTCTCTGAACTACTCAAAATTTCTGCTACCGGTTCTCCAGAACTGATCAGAACCTGCTGAAACCCACTTCTGGTCTGTAACATACCTTCCCTGCCTGACCTGGTGGGATGAGCTGATATAATGGGGATAAGACATTTCCTTGTGTGCAAGTGTAGATAAAGGTTTCTTCTTGAATTAAACTCTGCTTTTGATGACTTCATAAGGTAAAGGTAAAGGTTCCCCTCAAACATATGTGCTAGTTGTTCCTGACTCTAGGGAACATCTCCATTTCAAAGCCAAAGAGCCAGCACTGTCCAAAGATGTCTCTGTAGTCATGGGGCTGGTATGACTAAATGCCAAAGGTGCACAGAATGCTGTTACCTTCCAAAGGTGGCCCCTATTTTTTTACTTGCATTTTTTACTTGTTTTCGAACTGCTAGATTGGCAGAATCTGGTACAAGTAACAGGAGCTCACCCCATTACGCGGCACTAGGGATTTGAACCGCTGAACTGCCGACCTTTCAATCGACAAGCTCAGCGTCATAGCCACTGAGCCACCACATCCCTCTAGATGACTTCATAGACACATGCAAACTATTTTTTTTTACTAAGAATATGTAAGTGATTTGCATTCTTCAGGAATTTGTTTCTCAACAACCCAGTCCAGCCTAAAAATCTCTGTGGTCTGTCATCCAACTACTAATCAAGTCTTAAGTTGTTTAATTTTTGAATCCTGGTAATGTGCTGTTACTAATGAAATTAAATGAAAACGGAAATGTGCATTGGCCACTATTGGAGAAGTTTATTGTGTTTGCATCAGGTTATAAACTAATGGGATGGGGCAAATCTTCATCACTCTTCTAATTAAAATAATCTGGTGTTTAATCACATTGCTGAACCAATTCCAAATATGGGAATTTGATAATCAATATTTATCAAATTCCCAAATCCTAAACATTTAGATAAAATTAGAAATAGTCAGATTTAGAGTAGATCTTTGAACCCTTCTAGATTTTCAGTTTTTTATAAACTCATAATTTCTTTGTAGTTCAATGGCTGTCCTTTAAGTATACAGTAAATAAAACTGTATGCATCCTCTTGGATTTTAACATTTGAAATCAGTGTTTGTTTTACACTGGCTGTTTTTCCTAGACAAATTATGCCAAAAACAAAATTAATACTACCAACATATCTGTGCTTATAAGGAAAGCACAAACCAACTGATTATCAACACATAATTCACACAAAATATTTGTAAACTGTGCTTGTGTTTCAGATTCAGACTCCAAACCTGCAACACCTAAATTATGTCCTAATTTGTGCCAGTCTATATCATCCTCTGCCTTCCTTGATCTATTTTAACTAACCTTTGCAGTTGCCTCTCTGTTTTCTAATTCTTGGGGGGGGGGGTTATTGAACATTAATCAGGTCCACCCCAACAGTGTACAGTCTCCTAAAAATGTTACTGATACTATATAGTGTACTAATGATTTGGAAAGAGCATGTGTATATTGCAATCTGCCAAGACCGGATAAAGAGCAAATTCCAAAAAAACCAACAACTTTGATATAGCAAAGTGGTTTATAGGAGTAAGATCAATATAAATCTTATTCAGTTTCTTTGAAATGTAGGTCAGGTCTGCTGAGCATGAGGCTGATTTTAAGCTGAATTGGTTATTTTTCTGCTCATACTATTTGTCCTGTTTATAAACCCTTCCTTATAGCTTCAATATTTTCCAAAATAGAGTAACAGCAGGTGTGACATGAGAATGATACAATAAAACATCTCAATGAAAAATGTAGTATCATCAAATAGCAAGGAATGGAAGCCAATGACATAGTCCTAATCTAATGGTCAATGCCAAATATCTTTTTCTGTAAAAAAAAAATAAAAATCAATTGGTCCCCTGAATTGTGAGTCCTTTTAGAATCCAACTTTCTATAGTCAGAGGGTGTGTCATATTCTAATGTTGAATTTAAGGGTTATTGTGATGCTGCAGCACTATACTCATTTCTTTTACTTCTCCTGCTGTATCATATCTTCCCTTTATATTTGTAATTTTGTATGCTGATATGAAAAGGCTGGTCATAGACAGACCGACAAAAAATGTCAAGGCTATCTCCATTTTTATGAATAGTTTATTGAGAAAAAACAAAATAGTTCATTGAAAAACTATTTAAAGCCAGTGCTTTGAATTGGATAAGACAATCTGTTGGTAACCTGGGCAGTATTTATTAAATGATCATTGTTCTGCAGAAACACTCTGATTGCGGTATTTTCTACCAACTGCAGTTTCTGGATCACCTTCAAAGACAACTCCATGTGGAGCTCATTACAATAATCTAAGGTGATCAGGCGTAAATGACTGCTGCCAGGATTTCTCGGTCCAAAAAGGCATCAATGGCCCACTAACCTAATTAGACAAAACCTGCCCCTTCCATCCCAGGGTCCATCTGCTGTTCCACAGGAGCCATGATTCCAAGGGGAATCCAAGTTGTGAACCTGTTGTTAAGGAAGAATACTTCCCTCTAGAGCAGGGGTGTCCAACCTTCGCAACTTTAAGATTTGTGGACTTCAACTCCCAGAGCAAAGCTTGCTGAGGAATTTTGGGAGTTGAAATCCACAAGTCTTAAAGTTGCCAAGCTTGGAGACTCCTGCTCTAGAGCATGGGTGTCAAACTGGCGGGCCCTCAGGCCGGATGCATCATATGCAGGCCATGCCCACCCTAGCTCCGCGAAGGGAGCAAAAGTCATAATACATCACGTGATGGCAACGTGACGCCACACCCGTGCTCTAGAGCAATGATGGGTTGCTCCCAGTTCTGTCCGGTTCTATAGAATTAGTAGTAAAATCAGTGGGAGGCTTTGCCCACCCACCTGGACGTCATGACGATCTGTGCATGCACACGAGGCCCTATTGCGAACCGGTAGTAAAGGTAAGTAGAACCCACCCCTGCTCTAGAGCTATCAACAGAATTGACACACAGCCAAGATATTTCCAAGCAAACATATGGTTGGGATGCAGTTTAAGCCTGTTTCTTTCCATTAAAACCTTCACAGTCTCCTGATGCCAAGTTAACAACTTCCATCGCATCTCCATCATGGACTTGTCCTGGTAAGGCAATGTATAATAAGATATCACCAGTATCATAATCAAGGAATATTTTTCTTACTCCTTTCTTTAGCTGTTTCTCAGTCTTCTAATGCACTTTTCTACTGTCTTACATAATGCAGGTAGTCCTCAACTTATGACTACAATTGAGCCCAAAATTTATGTTGCTAAGTGACAAACTTGTTAACTGAATCACCGCACTTGTTAAATTAGTAACCCGGTTGCTAAGTGAATCTGGTTTCCCCATTGACTCTGCTTGTCAGAAGGTTACAAAAGGTGATCACAAGACCCCTGGGACACCGCAATCATCATAAATGTGAGTCGGTTGTCAAGCATCTGAATGTAAATCATGTGACCATGGGGATGCTACAATGGTCGTAAAGCTGAAAAATGGTCATAAGTCTCTTTTTTCAGTGCTGTTGTAACTTTGAATGGTTACTAAGTGAATTGTTGTCAGTCGAGAACTACCTGTATATGGTGCAAAGGTATAAAAGGAAGGTGTAAACATTTCCTTGCCAAGAGCCTAAACCAGAGATGGGTTTCAGCAGGTTCTGACCAGTTCTGGAAAACCAGTAGTGGAAATTTTGAGTAGTTCAGAGAACCGGTAGTAAAAACTCTGACTGGCTCCACCCCCATCTATTCTGTGCCTCCCAAGTCCCAGCTGATCAGGAGGAATGGAGATTTTACAGAATCCTTCCTCTGCCATGCCCAACAAGCCACGCCTACCAAGCCATGCCACACCCACCAAGCCACACCCACAGAACTGGTAATAAAAAAAATTGAAACCCACCACTGGCCTAAACCAATTTCTTTCAGTTCTCTTTTGAAGTTACATTAAGTCTGTATGAAAACATGCAAGGGATGGTTAGATTTTAGACCTGCTAGTTGCTTGCTTCTGATGTAAATGAGCCTAGTAATCCATTTTTCTTGAAACATTAAAAGTTTACCATCCTTTCCATGTTCATTTTTAAATAGTTAAATTGGATGTAATCATGTTATCCTAAATATTTACTAAATATTTACTAATTTTCATAGGTTTATGGCTGAGCAACCTATAGTGTATTGTATTGTATTGTGTAGTGTATTGACTATTTTGAAGTTTCAGCATTATTTTTTCTATGCTGCTCGCAAACTCTTGAGAAAGGGCTATAATGGAAAAATTGGGACACCAGTCAGAACAAGCTGCACTGCTGTGATATAAATGATCAGTTTGATCATTGGACTTAATTATGGATCTTTTCTCAACAATTGACAAATTCTGTCTGAAAGGTCAACACGCAGTTCAATCATTTATGGCCCATAATCCTACTTGTTATGATCTAGAAATCCAGGTTTACATTAAAAAGGAGACTAAGGTCATGCCATCTCCTTCAGTTAGTCATTGTCATTTATTTTCTCAGCACTTTCTCAGAGCATCTGTAAATTTTGTAGATGGCTCAAATGATGTTACCATCTGCTGGGAAGCTCCAATTACAGTCCATTCCCTGTACAGTCCATTACAGGTGTATATGTAAAAGTACATATTTTTCTAATTAGCAATCTTTTGGCAAGAAAACTAGAATTAGGACAGGCAAGGGGATTAAATTTTGCTTGTACTTTTTGAGATTATTTTCAAATTAAAGACTAGGGGACTGCTGATAGAACATTAAAAAGAAATATTGAGTGTCTTCATTTATACAGATTTTATAATAGATAGATAATCCATATTTGAATATAGCCATTTATTATCATTCATTTAGTGGGCAAAGATTCTATTGTAAGATTTTATTTGCCAATTTTCAATTTAAAATATGTTGCCTCCTCCATGCCCAGGACCATGGGGAACTAGTCAAGGTAAAATTTGACAAATCAAGAGTAGTGCCAAGAAAAGAATATTGGGAAATATGGGCATTGTTTAACTAAATTGAATCTGTTCACTCAAGACCAGAACTGTATTTTTGGAATGGGGAATGAACTCATCCCAAAGCAAATTATTTGTGGACTATTCCATATGTTCACTTTTAAAATAACACAAGCTGTTCATTTGTATCAAACTTTTATCTAAGAGGGAGTCTATCTTTTTTGCTGCACAATGTTCTCAGTAAGCATTTGAGTTTCAAGGCTAATGGAATAGTCCAAGATAAATACAAATTTAAGAAAGCCTGTTGAGTAGTTCCAGGCTCATGCGGATAAAACTGATCCTTACTGAGGTATTGCAAATGTCAAAGACTATGGGAAGATATTGTAACCTACTTGTCTCTGACACTGATGAGTTTAACCATGATTTCACTAACAAATGCTCCATGTATGCATCCCGAGTTCTTACATATTTTAATTGTGTACTTGTATTCTGTTCTTTTTAAGTAGCTCAAACTCTTTTACAATCAGGAGCCCTCTGGATTTAGCACCAAAATAGATATCACTTCCTTAACAAATCAAAACAAAAATAGGACTGAAGACACTGGAAAATTGGAGGTTTTAGTTTTATCTTTAAAAATATCATCAATAACTTGGGGTGAAATTCTGGAGAACTTTTACCTTTATGAGGGGTCTTTGGTGCTCTCTGAACTTGGTTGTTTTCTTGCAGATGTTTCATTACTCAAATTAGGCAACGTATAGTTCAGGGCTATCAAACTCCTGGCTCGTGGGCCAGATGTGTCACGCACTGGCCACGCCTATGCCCGGTTTAGCAAAGGGGAAAAAAGTCCTGATACATCATGTGACATGGCTATGGTGACGTGAGTTTGACACCCTGGTGTAGTTCATTACCTAGTTTGGATAATGAAACATTTGCAAGATGCAAGCTCAGAGAGCACCAAGGTCCTTTCATTTCAACCCTGAGCTACAAGCATTCTCCTTTATTGTTATCTTTATCTTGTCAAGTATAGTAGTAGTTGTTAGGAATAATGTACCATGAAATAAAGCAGAAGGACTATGTTGACTCATAGCAAAGGAATATTGAATCAAGTATTATGTTTCCCATAGGGATCAACCAGATCCCTATAGGAAGTCCTTATGAATCATGACAGTTCTTTCCCATTCTGGTATTCGCTGCTGAAGATAATATACTGTTTTATAAATACCGGCAGCCTTACAGTGAATGATCATCTATCTTCAGTTAATTGATTAAAAGCTAGATTCAGAACAATGGGAAATTATTTCAGGTATCAGATAACTCTATGATTTTTTCCAAAAACAACCCATAAATATGAGATATCAGGAATGTATCAACAAATCTCTCACAATAACAATAATGTAGACATATTATTGTTACAATATGTTTTTTTTTTAATCCAACATCTGAATTTATTGGCTCCAAGATCTAATGCAATGTTATGCTGAGTTCTCTAACACAAAATATCGGATGACTGTAAATGAGAGCCTTTCAAAAGCTTTGCTGCACATTGGAAAATCGGCCATTTTAAAAAAAGAAACAAACAGCATTTCTTCATGTAGGCACGTCTCGTCTTCTTCAGGTTCCGGCTGCTCCTCCTCATTCCAAAAATATTCTTCAAAGGAATTGTAGCTTTCAAATTGTATATTTTCTTAAGAATGGAGAATAGGATGTACACTTTAATATAACCCCGTACTTTGTATGAATGTCCTGCCTTGGAATTTAGTTTCTTTTCACAGATACCCATAAGAATATGCATTGCTTAATATGCATGAAATATTTCTGGTTTAGTTCAGTGGTGGGATTCAAATTTTCTTACTAATGGTTCTGTGGGTGTGGCTTGGTGGGCATGGCATGGCTTGGCTTGGTGGGCGTGGCTTGGTGGGCGTGGCAGGGGAAGGATACTGTAAAATCTCCATCCCTTCCCCAGTTCAGGGGAAGATTACTGCAAAATCCCCATTTCTTCCCGATCAGCTGGGACTCGGGAGGCAGAGAATAGATGGGGGCGGGGCCAGCCAGAGGTGGTATTTACCGGTTCCAAACCATTTTGAATGTCTGCTACCAGTTCTCCAGAACTGGTCAGAACCTGCTGAAACTCCCCTTTGATTTAGTTTTGAAAGACATAAGAAATACATTCCCTTCCTGTTGCTACCATTGCCTTACATTAAACTTGAGAGATTACAGCAATGTGCAATTTAAAGCATTTTATTGTACTTCAAGGAAAAGAATAAAAGCTCTATATTCATTGTGTTACATTCCGTAAATATAATTAATCTTATTACAGGAATAAGTAGGAGAGAGGGACTGTCAAGATTAACAGCTCCAATGTTTTTTCCAAAATAGAATTAGTGAAGCTAAAGCAAAACTAAACTGAAAGTGTGAAAAACCTTTTAGATGTTGTATGTTATATGAAACTGAATTCTATTTAATTCAAACTAATGATTTGTATAAAAGCTTGCCTAGGTAAAAAGCTTTTTACATTAGTGTAATCAGAACTTAAACCATAGTACATAAGTCTAAATTCATGGGCTTTACTTGCAGTCCTAACTATGGTAGTCAATCAGGAAATTAATTAGTAAATCCTGCCATTCCTTTGCAATGATTATTCAAAAAAAAAGTCCGTATTTGGAATTCTCAGTCTTCTACTGTCTTACTCAAGTTCTAGACCATGGAAAGACTGGAAGGTTAATAGCAAATCCAGCCAAGATTGATGAATTAATGGATGAATGGACCCTATTGTGAACAATTGGCAAATATTTCAGATAACAATTGTGCTAATATGAGGATTGTGTAAAAAATCAACACGTTAAAAACAAAATTGAGGTCCAATGCAAAGCTGTATTTGTGTGTGGTGAGAGAGAGAGAGAGAGATAATACTTTTACAACTGAAGCACAACATTTTTTGATTACAGTCCTTCCTATATTACCAACTACTAAATAATGGCTGAGCCAAAATGCCTATTCTAACTTCAGCATTCTATTTCCAGGCAGAGAAATATTAGAAACAAATATAGCATCATGTGGGGGCTATTTAAGAGGTAGCGTTAGTGACCTCTCAAAGACTGATAGCTAAGCTCTCATTTTGATTTCCCAGAAGCTCCCACAGAACTCAGAATTGGAAATAAAAGTTATGGCTGATAGAAAAATAGCCAATAAGACAAATGCTACGTTTGCAACCACAAACAGATAACAATAGATAAGCATTATGCTATACCAGAAAATTGTGGTTTTGTTTGAAACAGCCAGTTCTTTATTTAAATGAGTTGGTATTGGACCACACTTTGGTAGCATGTACTGACATTGAAGCCTTCTGAGGAATCTCATTTTCTGGGATAAGGGAAATAAATGGGGTGTATATGTGAAGTTGGAGAGTGTTAAATTCCCCAGCCTCCCCTCCCTTGATATTAATGGAAAAGTATATGTTTAGCGGAGCTCAACAGTGGAGCCTCCTGACTTTAGGACATCAGGAATTCTCAAGGTGGACATATTCTACTTCAAAGGTTGGTAGTGATTGATTGATTGACTGATTGTGTGCCATAAATCTTTCCTAGCAACTACATAGATCAATTTTAGTCCCTCAGTACCTTCACTGAAATATAAGGAATCCTGGATCCTCTGGGATGCTTTTCCGGTGTTAGATGTCACATCAAGGTTAATAATTCTCTATTTTCCAGGAACTTAGAATAATTTTCAATAGGTAGTTTGCAACTGATGTTTCACGGATTTATATGGTTTCAGGAAGTTGCTTTACTGAAAATGTGAAGGTCTGCCTACTGCAGAACACAGAAGTCAATTTATAGCTATACATATGTAATACATATTAATGACTAAATGAACAGATGAAGTCACACATTGCATCTGGTTTTTCATAGTAGTGCACCATTATTTGGATTGGGGGATATTAACATAGGTCCTTTACAATAATAATACAGTAGGAAATGTAGTAGTATGTGTTAAGTTTAAGACAGAAACATTTTTGCATAGCAAATAGATACATTTTGCTGTTATTAATTAGTGCCATATTTAACTTGGAATGTAAATAGCTTTATGTTTATCAACATTGACATTTTAGAAATTACATTTAATATGTGATATGTCCTTTTTTTATCTCTAACGTTAGGTTATCTAAATTTTAGAAAGTTAACATGAAACCACACAAGAAAGGCCTAGAGCACTGTTGATTTAAGACAACAGGAAAAATCAACTGAGCCTTTATTTGGACTTCAATTAGCCGAGATATATAGGGAAGGAGAAAAAAATTGAATCATAGGTAGGTGTGGGTGGTGCAGTGTTAAAAAACACAAGATTGAGAATGTGGCATTACAATGCATACACAAAAGGGACAGAATTTGCATCGCAATAACACATTTGCCATCCATTTTGAAATACATATCCTGTGGAAGCTACAAGGCACTCCAAAGGCTACATAAACCAGTCTTCGTTACTCATGTTTAAGAACTGCTAATGATTTCAGTAAGAAGGAAAAGCATTTGCTTAAAGTCACTGATTGTTTTATTGAAAAGTTTGCCATAGCAATTCTTATGCAAAGCATTTTAACAAGACCCAGTGGCCTAGAGGTGGAGTTCTTGCCTCATAATCAGAAGGTTGTGAGTTCTATCCTAGGTAGACGCAGATGTAGGATCTCCTGCTTGGGCAGGGGGTTGGACTAGATGATCTGCAAGGTCCCTTCCAACTCTGTTAATCTGTACAAGAGATTAGCACACAACCTATGGAATATAAAGTGGAATGTAACAAAATAAACAACAAAAGAGAACAAACAGAAAGAACACCAACTCTATCAGTTAGAATTCAGAAGACCTTGTTCTACCTCCTAAATTTTCTCCACTGTGAATTTATTTTAGCATCGGCTGCTAAAATAAAGATTTTCTTAAAATCATATTCCTTTATGAAGATTATCTGGACATCTTCATGCAGCTTTCTTGACCCAATATGGAAGTAATTTACCACTGCCTCTGGGATTTCTTCAACTTCCCAAAGTTACTTATAGCTTTAGGGTTTCCTGCTGCTTTCCATTCCAAGCAGTAACCAGATCTGACTTTGCTTAGTTTTTTCAACATCATCTAAGATTAACTATATAATATGCTGGTTATTTTTAAAAGACCAAATAATTTTCCTCCAAATTTGGGATGCCTCTCTTGAATTTAAGGTGATGGATAGATATTATAATAATTGATTATATTTCATTATCATTTTCACATTTTTGAATTCAAGCAATACACAGAATTTTTATTCAGAGATCTGGAAATTAAAAAAGAAACAAACACACATACTTATTAAAGACCAAATTCCAGTGAATGACATATCTACATGACATATGCACACAACATACTGTATGTGCCACCTGATCAATGTCAGATCTTATAGTCTCCTGACCACAGAAGCAGGGCCATGAAGTCACGGTGACAAATTTTAATTAAAAAGAACCCCCAGTGCTGGCCTTTAAGTTAGGAGCTTCTGTACAGAATCTAGCACTGGATAATATGGGAATTGATCATCCATGGGTTATCTTTTTTAAGGAGTTCTTGGATATAATTTTACTTAGTACATGTGCTTTTTATGTAATGTTTAGTGACCTAATGACTGCCCTGACACTTGGCTAAATAGGATTTAAGATGAACCTTGTAAATAAGTTACAATAGTTGTCATGGATGAGAGAATAGAAGAGATTTAACTGACAGATGGAAAATTTGTAATGTTAGCTTAACATTATTCTAAAAAATAAGAATAGATTAGCTTTATTGGTTTTCACCAAAACAGGTGGCCTTAATATATTAAGAAAGCAGTAGTTCCATTTACCTGAAGAAGTGATAGTACTTCTCTTTTTTATTGTTTTTTATTTTAAATTTTATCTTAAAAAATATGTTACTCAGCTTCAAATCAGAATCCAATGGTTGGTCTCACTGCTTTGATATTGCATTTGATATTGTTAGAAATCATTGATCTTATATGTTTAACTATGGAAATATAAAATTTCTTTAAAAAATAAATTTCTCATGACACAGAAATCAGAATTCACTCCCACTGCTTTTTTGTTCACCTACGGTCAATCTGATTATCTGTTCAGATAAGGAAATATCTCTAAAATGATGACCCAGTGGGGCACAGGTTGCCTATTTGACCCAAAACTCCATTTCATTCCTTTGAATGCCAATTAATATCATATTCTTTACAAGTGCATGTTCCCCTGTATCACAGAACTCTAACCAATGCCTGACATGAGACTGAAATTTCATATGAAGGGAACCAGAGTTATCACAAAAATACTTCATAGTACTTTAAGCCAACAATTAATGATACATTTTCATTTTCTCTGAATTGACAGATAATATATCATGTACTAAGACAATAAGAACTCTTTTCAGCTCAGAGAAGAGCTTAGCCATGAAAGTAAGAAATTGAGGACCAGAATCACTTTGCTTGAAATGAAAAATGATCCTCCAAAGTCACACATGGACAGAGATAATCATGCTGTAGGAGTGAATATTAATGCCCCAGTTATATGAAGGAATCCTTATCTTTTAGAAAACATCTTGAATCATAAGAAATTGAATAGGGATAAAAAAGCAATAGGAGTACATGCTAATTTTTTTGAAGTCACCAGGTTAAAAACATTCTTCTAAAGAGTGGTCAGAGACTCAGTGTAGAAGATCATTACAGACAATAGGTTGGAAAAGTATTTATTTTGTCTGTATGTGTATTGCATGCTGCCTATACACATGTGTACATACATAGCATAAAATTCTGTCATAAAAATACTCCCCTGACAGGTTGCTTCATTACTTCAGAAAGTCTGGAGACATTTTGAGTTGAAATTTAATGAAGCATGTACTAATTAATGTGATATTCTGCTGTATCTATCCTCCTTCTCCTTCAGACTTTGCAACTAACAGACTTCTATGGCCGCTGAATATGTTCCATCAGCCCCACTACATAGACCAGACCAGGAAATAAATTCAAACTACTAAAATTGATTATAATAACAGATATTATGTTGATTATGCAGAGCCTGATTATGTTGTGCCTTCCCATCATTCCCAGGTCCCCACTGCCTGATTCACTTTTGAATGTTATCTCGTTTATCAGGGTTTAAAACCCTTTCCCCTGTTCTTGCATATTTGAGAGTACAATATAAATGTAAAGGTTTCCCTCTCAGTTGTATCTGACTCTAGGGCAGGATGCTTATCTGTTTCTTGGTTGTTGTCCAAACTTAATTTCTGTGGTCATGTGGCCAGCATCTTAATATACCAAAGGCCAAAGTGCTACCTGTTAATCTACTTACATTTGCATGCTTTTGAACTGCTAGGTGGGCAGGAGCTGGGGCAAGTAGCGGGAGCTCACCACATTGCACAGAGCTCAGATCTCAAACCTGGCCTGTCAGCTTTCTAGCTGACAAATTCGGTGTCTTCAACTGCTGAGTCATCACGCCCCTGAATATAGTATATCCAAATTGCAATCCCAATCTTGGCACAAGGCTTACCTAGCCATTTCATTACAGTAATAAACAAAGGCAAAATCCAGGAAGAGAAATAAAAGATAAGGCAGTCTATCAAAGATGTGAGAGCAGCCCTTTTGGGCATTCAAAATATGCATCAGTTTTGATGAATAAAATAGTGTGACAATCTGCCTTCATAAATGCTTTATCTGTAGTCCTTTCTGGATGGCTTTCATACATACAATCCCCCATACCCACTGATGAACTCCTCAACTTTAAACATATTTGGAGCTTCCTTTATTTATATTTTCTTTTTCCTCCTTTCTCCTTGCATATGTACTAGTGAAGCAGATGGTATAAAGCTCACTTCAATTGTCTCATGCTGTTGTTCTGGAAGGATCACTGGCCTGGCTTTCTCTTCCTAAACCTATTATCTTGATGCCCTCGTTATAGACAACATTACTTACCCAGAGCACTAATCTGTGTACTGTTGCATGGTAGGGTGTAGATAGCCTTTGTTGTGAGTTTTCTAAACAAAGTATTCCTTTTACAACTTTTTTGTTTTTGTTATCTCAAGGCCACTAATTTGCCTGGTTGAGAATTCTGACATGTTTAAGCTGAGACTCTTGCATTTTCTAACAAAGGAGGAGCTGATGTGAAACCCCCAAGGTGATATTTTAGCGTATACTCCAATTTCTCATTACACGTTATCTCTGGTGGGCAAGAAAAGTGATTATTTTAAACTGTTTCTTGCCCCATGCTGGCAGCTTTTATAGCATTGTTGTGCTACAGTTACGCCAATGGAAGCTATTATAAATAAGATTCTTCCATAAATCTGAAGATTGGTATTCTAATTACCATAATGGGAAGAAAGCAAAGAGGAATTATTGGAGAATAGGAAAAGCTATGCAACATCCCGCTCATTTCTAACATCTACAATTCAAGAGCAGGCATATAAGGAGTAAAATGAATTGACACATGTAAAAAAGGTATGGAGCTTCAGTCCTGCAGTCATACCTGCTATCACAACATTTTTTATCTGTCCCTCCAATTGTTGGTATTATTAACATTATTGACATTATTAATATCAATATTAAAGGTAAAAGTAAAGGTTCCTCTTGTACATATGTGCTAGTCGTTCCTGATTCTAGGGGGCAGTGCTCATCTCTGTTTCAAAGCCAAAGAGCCAGTGGTCTTTGGCTTTGGTCATGTGGCCGGCATGACTCAACACCAAAGGCGCACGGAATGCTGTTATCTTCCCACCAAAGGTGGTCCCTATTTTTCTACCTGCATTTTTTATGTGCTTTTGAACTGCTAGGTTGGCAGAAGCTGGGACAAGTAACGGAAGCTCACCCCATTATACAGCACTAGGGATTCAAACCGCTGAACTACCGACCTTTCGATCAACAAGTTCAGCATCTTAGCCACTGAGCCACCGCATCTCCTATATATCATATAATATCAATATTATACTTGGTTAAACAGTCAGCCAGATGTTTAGACTGACTTTTTATCAATCTGTTGAGTCCTTCCCAATGACCTGGGAGAGGGAGATGTTACTTGATGGTGTTTAAGCTTTCACTGCGAGATATAAGCTGTTTCCAAGTAAAGCTGCCTTTTGCAATTTTTTTATGGTGATTTTGTCAAGATGTCAATGGCGTTCAAATGGTTCTCCAGTTGTTTTGGTGTTGTACCTAAAACACTTATCACTATTGTTACTAACTTTGCTTTCTTTTGTCATAGTCATTCTGCTTCTATTTGCAGGTCTTTGTATTTTGCAATCTTCTCCAATTCTCTGTTTTCTATTCTGCTGTCTCAAAGTATTGCCAAATCCACTATCCAGACTTTTTTTCTTTTTTTGGCCTTTCTTATTGACAATTGTTAAGTCTGGCATGTTATGTGGCATGCCGTTATCTGTTTGAATTTTAAAGTCCCAGAGCACCTTAGCATCTTCATTTTCTATTACTTTATCTGTTTTATGGTCCCAACAGTTCTTGCTTAGAGACAAATGGTATTTCTTGCAGATATTCCAATGCATCATTATTGCTGCTTTGTCATGTGACTGTTTGGAATCAGTCTGTGCAGAAGTGAAATCCAGCAGGTTCTGGAGAACCAGAAGCAGAAATTTTGAGTAGTTCAGAGAACTGGCAAATACCACCTTTGGCTGGCCCCAGAGTGGGATGGGAATGGGAATCAATATTATGACACTGTCCTAGGTGGGAGAAAAGTAGCTCAAGTTGCTTAAATCAATGCAAAAACACAAACTCACATGTCTTATAAACACACATACACAGGACAGGATTCCAATTACCACAATAGCTAACAAAAGCCCATCACTGATCTATATAAAATAAATTTAAAGACTAAATTGTCTTAAAAAATTTAGTTCATGTTTCCGTTGTGTTTGAATGGCCAATCTTCCAAAGATTAATTTCAGGTGTTTTTTAGCCTTTGCTACCAAGTTTTGATAAGATATAGGATTTGTTTTTCATATGTGGAGCTCAGATAGTCCCACATTTGTCTCAGAAAGTGCCCTCAGAAATACATGCAGTAATGGAAACTTTTTTAAAAAGAAATCCTTATTTGCCATGTACCTTTATTGGCTTCCCTAAAAAGAGCTGAAATTCCACAAATTAGACATTGCTTCGCAGCTTGAGATCCCAGGCAATAGAGCCATATAGGAAAGATATAAAAATGTCTATAAAGGCACTTTTAGGAGCTTCACTGAAGCTGAACAAATAGCAATTACTATTTCAGTAATATATGGATTTAAGTCATTTTTTCCCCTAAACTTCTTCAGTTTTAATTTGCTCAGTTCATAATGTAATGTTTGGAATCAACATATTTATTGCTTAGTTTTTGTTCATCTCAGTGCAACTATGTTAATACACATACACACAAACACGCATGTAAGCATGTATCTTTAGGGAGAGTTATAGTTTATCTTAGGGACGGTTTATGGCCATCAGTAAAAGTCACATTAGAGAAGTTGCTTCAGCATTACAGTGAAGAAAATCTTTGGGCTGGGAATTTTAAAAGTTCTAATTTTTTAAAAGTATAAATAGAATTTGAACAAGTCCAATAATATTGATATTATATGATATATAGGGGATGCGGTGGCTCAGTGGCTAAGACGCTGAGTTAATCAAAAGGTTGGCAGTTCATCAGTTCGAATCCCTAGTGCCAAGTAACGGGGTGAGCTCCCGTTATTTGTCACAGCTTCTGCCAACCTAGTAGTTTGAAAGCACGTAAAAAATGCAAGTAGAAAAATACTTCCTTTGGTGGGAAGGTAACAGCATTCCGTGCGCCTTTGGGTTTAGTTATGCCGGCCACATGACCACGGAGACATCTTCGGACAATACTGGCTCTTCGGCTTTGAAACAGAGATGAGACCGCCCCCTAGAGTCAGGACAACTAGCACATAAATCCGAGCAGAACCTTTACCTTGCCTTTAATAGTTTATCTTAATAAATGTGAGCTGGCCACACAAATTTATATGTAACATATATAAATGTACATTCGTTAAATGTAACACCTACAAATGTTGAGGATTACAATGTTTACCTTATGTTTTTATATTACTACAATGACTTGGAGACTGTATAGCATATGTGCATAATGCTTGTCAGGAGATGAGATAACAACAGGAAGAGAGAAATTTCAGTGGAATGTAAGGTGACTGAGTGAGGAACTGCTCTATCAGTAGACTCAGATGAACCTAAACAAGGAACATGAATGGCCATCTTCTCCTAAACTTAATTAACCTGCCTGGAACCCTCCCTGTATTAGAGAGGGTCCAGAGATATTTTACCAGGAGAGTACTGAAATCTTCTGCTTGAAATAAAATTCCCTATCTCACCAGGCTTGAAATTTTAGATCTGGATAGCCTCGAACTACGTCGTCTACATTCTGACCTATGCTTAGTTCATAAGATTATTTACCAAAATGTTCTACCTGTAAATGAGTACTTTAATTTCAACCATTGGTGGGTCCCTCCCGGTTTGGCCCGGTTCTGCTGAGCTGGTAGCGGTGATGATATGACGTCACCAAACTGGTTCTCTTTGTTCGGAAGCTGGGCCCTCCCGCCCCGCCTGCATTATTCTTACCTTTTATTTGACCCTGCCCCCAATCTATTCACTGTCTCCCGAGTCCCAGCTGATGGCTAGAAAGAAAAAAACTGTTTAAACTCTTGCCACGGGGCTTCAAAGGACTGCCCTACAGCTGGTCAGTGTTAAAAGGCAGTGTGGTGGTAGACCGGTGCCTCCAAAAACAAATGAGTAGACCTGTGCCTCCAAAAAAAAAAAAATGGGTAGACCCGGACGCTTGAAAAACAAATGGGTAGACCGGGACACTCAAAAAACAAATGGGTAGACCAGGATGCTCCAAAAAGAAATGGGTAGACCAGGACACTCCAAAAACAAATGGGTAGACCAGGATGCTCCAAGAACAAATGGGTAGACCGATACAGCTCTGCAAGCAGTTAAAAGCCTGGTAGACCAGTACCTCTGCTAAATCCTAAAGAATTGTCACATGACCATCAAGCCATCTTCTTGATTGTAGGAAATATGACTTCTGCAATAGAGTAGTAAATGTCTGGAACACTCTACCTGATCCTGTGGTTAGTATCTCTAATCCCCATACCTTTTACCTTAAACTGTGTACCGTGGACCTTTCATGTTTCTTAAGAGATCCCTAATGGGGCGTGCATAAGTGCACCAGTGTGCCTTCCATCCCTCTCCTACTGTCCCCATTTATATGTAATCATTCTATGTGTTTATGTCTATGTTTTGCCTATTTATATCCTTTTATTTGTGCCAATTTTTTTTGTCATGTGTCCATGTCCAAGTCTATACTGTTACTTGTTTCTTTACTTGTTGGCAAATAAATAAATAAATAAATAATTCAGAAATTTCTAACACTATCATGCCTCATCAATGGTGCACTTAGCTCCAAAGAGAGTAAATCCAAAATTGACAAGAAAAGTTGACCTTGGGCAAGAAGATTGGTTCTTTAAAAGCTTCATACTCTTCAGAGAAAAAGGTAGACTTTGGAGAAGCATATTTAAGTTCTGTAAATTTAATTGTGCTGTAAAAGTTTCCTTTATTCGTTTTTAGAATTTTATGGTGCAGCAACCATAATCAGTTAGTCTCATGGTTACCTACTAGGAGCAGATCATTTCCTCCCAGCATGTTTAACTCGGTCAATAAGAAAGTTACAACAACAAAAAAGCACTCGTATGATCCAGCAAACTCACCTCTAATGAATTAAAATTAATCCCCAATAAATTTAGTCTCACATAGAATTAAACTTGCTCCATCAACTAGGCTAGTGGGAATAGTTATAACCATAACCTGTCAATTAACCATTTTTTTGTTTATCTTGTCCAGGAAAGAATTGGAGAGAAAGGCCAAATGAAAGCAAAAATCTCTGTCACAAAATTTACCACTGAAAGCTGGCGCACATAATATATCTCCACAAAACTCTCTGTCTCACTGTCTCTCTGTCTGTCTCTTTCTCTCTCTCGATATACTAATATTATTTTCCTCTTTTTTGACAATAATAACTTTGACTTTCAATGTATCTGCAGTTACTTTAGTAAAAGTAAATATCCAGGAGACTATAATATTATTATTAGCCACACTGTCAGCCAGATGTTTAAACTGGGTCTGCCATTTTTATCCACCTAATTGACTCCTTCCCAAGGACCTGGGATAGGTAGATGTTTGATGGTGTTAAAGGTATAATCACAGAATGTAAGTTATTCCAAGTAAAGCTGCCTTTTGCAATTGATTGGTGATAGTGCTAATATTATTATTATCAATAATAAATCTGCAGATTAAAACAGTTATTGCAATATATCAATTTTAGCATGATACTTTAATACTACTGAAATATTTAAATGTGCTTCTCTATTCATTTTTGGTATACTTTTTCTCAGGAAGTACAACACATAACCTTTTGATAAAAGATTCCTGAAAATAGGGATAAAGTATGAAGAATGCACAGTTCCATTTGCCTTTTGCTTTAACTGATCTGGGAATGTCAAGAAAATTAAAGATGATTCTGTCCTGCTATGGAAATCCATGCTATTTCCTTTTACAGCTCTGCTTCTCTGTTTATCCCACTGGTGTTCCTCCTTGGGGAAGAAGAAGGTGGAGATAAGAGTAAGCACCAGCTTAAATCTTCAGCACATAAATTTAAAGTGAATCTTCCTAGCATGGTTGCTGAAAATGCTTTTCTAAAGGAAGTGGAATGACAAAAATAGTACAGAATTGTATGATAGCTGAATTCTAGATTGGTCTAGTCAAAGTTCACTCTTTGATTTCTGAATGTTAGCATTCATTTTTCCATTTTGTGAAAAATAGTTGCTACTTTTTTTATAGCAAGCTTATGTCCAACCAGGTAAATAATTACAATAGTTAGTCAATGCTCAGGACTCTGGAAAAGGTCAATAAACTAGGTATACTATATCAGTGCTGGAGTTTTCTGTAACTTTTTGTTGCTACCAAATGATCAGCTGAATTTTAGCTATTATTATTATTATTATTATTATTATTATTATTATTATTATTATTATTATTATTTTTCTATACCGCCCTTCTCCTGCAGGACTCAGGGCGGTGTACAGCCAAGATAAAACATTGCATATAAAATTTAAAAACAATTTAAAAAACAATTAAATAATTTCGGCCCAAGATATTAAAAGCAACCCAATTAAAACCAAATTCAATTAAAACTGAGAGGATGGGATCAAGCCAGCCCAGCTAGATGGAATAGGTGTGTTTTCAGGGCCCGACAAAAAGTCCGGAGGTCTGATATCGTGCGTATCTCAGGGGGTAGGTCATTCTAGAGGACGGGTGCTACCACAGCGAAGGCTCTCCCCCTGGGGGTCGCCGGCCGACACTGTCTGGCCGACGGCACCCTGAGGAGGCCCTCTCTGTGCGAGCGAACCGGTCGGTGGGAGGCTATTGGTGGCAGAAGGCGGTCTCGCAGATAACCCGGCCCTAAGCCATGGAGCGCTTTAAAGGTGGTCACCAACACCTTGAAGCGCACCCAGAAGACCACAGGAAGCCAGTGCAGCTTGTGCAGGAGAGGAGTCATATGTGAGCACCCCGTCGCTCCCATAATCCCCCGCGCAGCCACATTCTGGACTAACTGTAGCCTCCGGGTGCACCCCAAGGGGAGCCCCATGTAGAGAGCATTGCAGTAGTCCAGGTGGGAAGTGACGAGTGCTTGAGTGACCGTGTGTAGGGAGTCCCGATCCAGAAAGGGGTGCAACTGGCATATCAGGCGAACCTGATAAAAAGCCCCCCTGGCCACGGCCATCATGTGCTCTTCTAAAGACAGCCGTGGATCCAGGAGGACGCCTAAGTTGCGAGCCCTTTCCGTGGGGACCAGTGATTTGCCCCCAATAGCCAGCGATGGCACCAGCTGGCTATATCGGGACGCCGGAAGCCACAGCCACTTGGTCTTGAAAGGGTTGAGTCGGAGCCTGTTTCTCCCCATCCAGGCCCGGACAGCCTCCAGACACTGGGACATCACTTCAAGGGCATCGTTGGGGTGGCCTGGGGTAGAGATGTACAGCTGAGTATCGTCAGCGTACTGATGGAACTCCACCCCAAAGCCACGGACGATCTCACCCAGCGGCTTTACATAAATGTTGGACAGAAGGGGTGAGAGGACTGACCCTTGTGGCACCCCACACGCAAGGCACCTCGGGGTTGACCGCTGCCCCCCTGTCAACACAGATTGCGACTGGTCAGAGAGGTAGGAGGAGAACCACCGCAGAATGGTGCCCCCCACCCCCAGCCCCTTCAACCGGTGCAACATGATACCATGGTCGATGGTATCAAAAGCCGCTGAGAGATCTAACAGGACCAGGATAGAGGAGCAACCCCTATCCCGAGCCCTCCAGAGATCATCCACCAACGCGACCAATGCCATTTCCGTGCTGTACCCAGGTCAGAAGCTGGACTGGAGCGGGTCTAGATAGACAGCTTCATCCAGGTACCGGGGAAGCTGCCGCACCACCACATTCTCAACAACCTTCGCAACAAAGCGAAGGTTGGAGACTGGACGATAGTTAGCCAATACAGCCGAGTCCAGAGAAGGCTTCTTGAGGAGGGGCCTCACCACCGCTTCTTTCAAAGTGGCCGGCAGGACCCCCTCACTCAAAGAAGTATTAACAATCCTCTGGAGCCAGCCTCGTGTAACCTCCTGGGAATCCAGTACCAAGCAGGAGGGACACGGGTCCAATAAACATGTGGTCGCGTTCAGCCATCCCAGGATCCTGTCCACGTCTTCGGGAGCCACAGGATCGAACTCCAGATAACACTCTCAAGACCTGCCTCAGTCATCCCGTCTGGACTTACCCAGTCAGAGGCCAGGCCTTCCTGAATCTGAGTGATCTTGTCATACAGATACTGCACAAAATCCTCAGCTCGACCCTGCAAAGGATCATCCCACGCTTCCAGATGGAGGAGGGAGCAGGTCACCCTAAACAGGGCGGCTGGGTGATTATCTGATGACGCGATAAGAGTGGCAAAATAACTAGATTTTGCCGCTTTTATTGCCACTAGGTAGGTCTTAATATGAGACCTCACCAGTGTTCGGTCAGATTTAGAGCGGCTGGTCCTCCAACTACTCTCCAGGCATCTTTTCCGGTGCTTCAACTTCCTCAACTCCTCAGAGAACCAAGGAGCTAGGTGAGTTCGATGCCAGGTCAGAGGCCACAAAGGCACGACACGGTCCAAAGCCCCGGCGGCCGCACTATCCCAGGCGGCCACCAGGTAATCAGCCGAGTCATGAGCCAGAGTCTCAGGAAATGGCCCAAGCTCCATCTGGAACCTATCAGGATCCATCAGGCGCCTGGGGCGGAACCACCTGGTCGGCTCCACCTCCCTGTAGCGGGGTGTAGTGGTTAGAAAGTCCAGTCAAAGGAGCTAGTGGTCAGACCATGACAAGGGTTCGATGACTATATCCCCTGTATCAAGGCCACTCGACCACTGACCAGAGACAAAAACTAAGTCCAGAGTGTGTCCACCCGTGTGAGTAGGGTCATGAATTAACTGAGTAAGGTCCATGGCCGTCATGGAAGCCATGAACTCTCGAGCCACCTCAGACATGCCACAAAGAGGGGGTTGAGGGGATTTTTATATAAAGTTTTAACGAATGTCTTAAGGGGTTCTGGGGGGGGGAGGGTTGGATCAGAAGTAAGGTCGTGGGTATGGGGGATAACCCACTAAGGGGAGGGCCAGGTATGGCTGTGGAGCACGGCACGGGGGGTGGGGGGCCCGGGGTCAAGAGGGGGGATAAAGTTCATCCAGATAAGGTTTCTACCATCAGTACTGTGGTTGGGAGGGGTAGATATGGCGGGAGCAGGGGGCCATATCGTGTTAGGGGAGCCCGCGCCCGCTGTCTTCGAGTGGTGGTGCGCTCCGGCCCCCAAAGCTCCACTCGTTCTCCAGGTGGCGCAGATCCTCAGGGCCCTGGCCTCCGTCTGATGTTATGCAATGCCAGGTCTGTAGTAAATAAAGCCCCCCTCATTTGTGATCTTGTTCAGGAGGGGGGAGCGGACCTGGCAGGTATTACAGAAACCTGGTTGGGCCAAGAGGGGGGGGTCCCTCTTGTTGAAATGTGCCCACCAGGTTTCCGCGCATTCCATCAGCCAAGGTTGCAGGGTAGGGGCAGGGGGGTAGCAGTTATTATTAATGAAGGTCTGAGACCGAGGGAGGCCACTGTTCCTCAGACGGCCGGCTGTGAATCCCTCCTTGTGAAATGGGGTCACGGGGTTCAGATGGGTTTGCTGATCATGTACCTGGCTCCCTGCCATGTGGCAGCAGCCCTGCCCGAGCTACTCAGCGTCATCGCCACGGTGGCGGTTGAGACCCCTAGGCTTATGGTCATGGGGGATTTCAACTTGCCGTCCATTGGTGAGGCATCTGAGGTGGCTCGGGAGTTCATGGCTTCCATGACAGCCATGGACCTGACCCAGTTAATTCATGGCCCTACCCACACGGGGGGAAACACGCTGGATTTGGTTTTTGTCTCTGGACAGTGGTTGAGTGATCTCGAGATAGGGGACATAGTCACCGAGCCCTTGTCATGGTCTGATCACTCTCTCCTTCGTCTCGACCTTCGAACCGCTACACCCCGCCACAGGGAGGCGGAGCCGGTAAGATGGTTCCGCCCCAGGCGCCTGATGGAACCTGATAGGTTCCAGATGGAGCTTGGGCCATTCCCTGAGGCTCTGGCACATGCCCCGACTGGAGACCTAGTGGCCGCCTGGGATAGGGCGGCCGCTGGAGCTCTGGATCAGGTCGTGCCTTTGCGGCCTCTGACCCGGCGCCGATCTCATTTAGCTCCTTGGTTCACTGAGGAGCTGAGGGAGTTGAAGCGCCGGAAAAGACGCCTAGAGAGTAGTTGGAGGGCCAGTCTTTCTGAAACTGACCAGACACTGGTAAGATCTCATATTAGGAATTACCTAGTGGCGATAAAAGCAGCGAAATGTAGCTATTTTGCTGCTCTTATTGCGTCATCAGATAATCGCCCGGCCGCCCTGTTTAGGGTGACCCGCTCCCTGCTCCACCAGGAAGCGCGGGAGGACCCCTTGGAGGGTAGAGCTGAGGATTTTGTTCAATATCTGTATGACAAGATCGCTCAGATTCAGGAAGATCTGGACTCCGACTGGGTAGTCTCAGGGGGAGGGACTGGGGCAGGTCTTGAGAATGTTATCTGGGATGAGTTTGATCCTGTGACCCCTGAGGACGTGGACAGGATTCTGGGTAGACTGAACACGACCACTTGTTTATTGGACCCGTGTCCCTCCTGGTTAGTGCTGGCTTCTCGGGAGGTGACACGAGGCTGGTTCCAGGGGATTATAAATGCTTCGCTAGGTGAGGGTGTCTTTCCTGCCGCCTTGAAAGAGGCGGTGGTGAGGCCTCTCCTCAAGAAGCCTTCCCTGGACCCGGCAATGTTGGTAAATTATTGTCCGGTCTCCAACCTTCGTTTTGTGGCGAAGGTTGTTGAGAGTGTGGTTGCGCAACAGCTCCCCCAGCACCTGGATGAAACGACATATCTGGATCCGTTCCAGTCGGGCTTCAGGCCTGGGTACAGCACGGAAACGGCATTGGTCGCATTGGTTGATGATCTCTGGAGGGCTCGGGACAGAGGGTGCTCCTCTGTCCTGGTCCTGTTAGATCTCTCAGCGGCTTTTGATACCATCGACCATGGTATCATGCTGCACCGGTTGGAAGAGTTAGGGGTGGGAGGCACTGTGTTGCGGTGGTTCTCCTCCTTTCTCTCTGACCGGTTGCAGTCTGTGTTGGCAGGGGGACAGAGGTCGACCCCGAGGCCCCTCATATGTGGGGTGCCGCAAGGGTCGGTCCTCTCGCCTCTCCTGTTCAACATTTATGTGAAGCCGCTGGGCGAGATCATCCGTGGTTTCGGGGTGGAGTACCATCAGTATGCTGATGACACTCAGCTGTACATCTCCACCCCGGATCACCCCAACGATGCCCTTGAAGTGATGTCCCGGTGCCTGGAGGCCGTACGGATCTGGATGGGGAGGAATAGGCTCAGGCTCAACCCATCCAAGACCGAGTGGCTGTGGTTTCCGACATCCCGATATAGTCAGTTGACGCCATCACTGACTATTGGGGGCGAATCATTGGCCCCCACGGAGAGGGCTCGCAACTTGGGCGTCCTCCTGGACTCACGGCTGTCTTTAGAAGAGCATTTGACGGCCGTGACCGGGAGGATTTTTTATCAGGTTCGCCTGATTCGCCAGTTGCGTCCCTTTCTGGATCGGAACTCGTTACGCACGGTCACTCATGCCCTCGTCACCTCCCGCCTGGACTATTGTAATGCTCTCTACATGGGGCTCCCCTTGAGGAGCACCCGGAGGCTCCAACTGGCGCAGAGTGCAGCCGCGTGGGTGGTAATGGGAGCGACATGGCGCTCCCATGTAACACCTCGCCTGCGCGAGCTGCACTGGCTCCCGGTGGTCTTCTGGGTGCGCTTCAAGGTTTTGGTTATCACCTTTAAAGTGCTCCATGGCTTAGGACCTGGTTATCTACGGGACCGCCTACTACCACCAATAGCCTCCCACCGGCCAGTACGCTCTCATAGAGAGGGACTCCTCCGGGTGCCGTCAGCCAAACAGTGTCGACTGGCGGCCCCCAGGGGGAGAGCCTTCTCTGTGGGTGCACCTACTATCTGGAATGAGCTCCCCCCGGAGATACGGAGGATCCCGGATCTGTGCTCATTCCGCCGTGCTGTGAAGACCTTTTTATTCCATCAAGCGGGCTTGGCCTAATCTCTTCCCTTTTTAAATATTTAAATTTTAATCTGTTTTTTAAATTATCGGGGTGTTTTAATTTGTCTGGGCCAAATAATTTAATTTTATTTTATTGGGTTTTTAAATTTTGTGTATCTATGTATTTTATTGTTGGCTGTTCACCGCCCTGAGTCCTTCGGGAGTAGGGCGGTATACAAATCAAATAAAACTGAAAACTGAAACTGAAACATTTCGCCGACAGATGGCAGGTTGAAATCCTCCATGACTAGAAGTCTGGGGGTTCCAACCACCACCTCAGCTATGATGTTGAGCAGCTCAAGCAGGGCCGTTGCCACGCAGCAGGGAGCCAGGTATGTGATCAACAAGCCCATCTGTACTCCACGACCCCACTTCACAAAAAGGGACTCACATCCGGCTATCTGTGGATCAGTGGTCTCCCTCGGATCAAGACTTTATAATAACCGCCACCCCCTCAGCCCCTGCCCTGAGCTCTTGGCTAATGGAATGCTCGGAAACCTGGTGGTCACATATTCATGAGGCGAACCCCCCCCTCATGGCCCAACCAGGTCTCCGTAATACCTGCCACATCCGCTCCCCTCTCCTGAATAAGATCGCAAATGAGGGGGGCTTTATTTACCATGGACCTGGCATTGTACAACAGCAGCCGAAGGCTCGGGCCCTGAGAGTCTGAACAGCCTGGGGTGCGAGAAGGGCTATGGGGACCGGGGCGCGCCACCGCTCAAAGATAGCGAGTGCGCGCCCCCACCACATGATGCGGCCCCCTGCTCCCGCCATATCTGCCCCTCCCACTCAACACATTGATAGAGAAGCCCTCGACAGAATGCACTCTGATGTCCCCCTTACCCCCGGAATCCGCACCCTCCATGGCACCACTGACAGCTGGGCCGGACCCTTCCCCCCGTGGGTTAACCCCCAAACCCACACAACCCTCCCGCCCCTTAAAATCCCTTAAAAATCTATCAAAAAGTTTCCCTAAAAAACCCCTCAATCCCCTTTTTGCGGCATGCCACCATAGTTTAACTATGATAGCCCTATGCAAACCTCAGAGGTGTCCTCAGAATCCAGCGATTACATCAAACGATAAAATGTGTCCCAATGGCATGACACAAAGTGTCCCTTTTATACATGCACCTGCTGTCATGATACACTTATGTCATCATTTGGCCACTCCTCTTATTTGCAAACTTATTTCTCTAATGTTTTAATATTGTTACGTTTACAATTTTAATCCAGAATCTCTTCGCAGAGTAAGATGGGCAGCACATAAATTAAATAAATTAAATAAATAAATGCATTTGTTAGAATATATCTCATTATATGGCTAACTTCTGGCAAATGTGCATCAGTGTATTTTGTACATATAGTTTTCCCAATACCCTGCACAGTTGATTAGTAATAGCAGTAAATCCTAAATATGTTCATTTTTCATATAAAGTTTTCTTACAATTTTCTGACCAAAACTGCATCTACCATAAATAGCAATAAAATTGATGTATTAATAAACTGGCAGCTTTTTTTTCTTTCCCCACAATTTGGGTGAAAACATCATTGCAGAGGAAAAAATGCAAGAGATGCAATGAATGACGGGCACTATTTGGAAAATATTTGGCAAAATAAATTTTGGGCAAGAGGAGGAGGAGGAGGAGGAGGAGGAGGAGGAGGAGGAGGAGGAGGAGGAGAACATGAACAACAAGAACAACAAGATAACAAGAGAGAGGGGGGGAGGAATGATATGAATTATTCACATCCTGCCATTCCCATTCCATCTCAGTGAACAAAGTTTCATAAATTGTTTTAAATGGGACACATGGATATATTTTGATTGTGCATTTCAAGCAGTCTTTTCCAAATTTTTGCAATCTTGTACAACTAGATAACATTTAGAAACTGCCGGGGACTACCTAATAAAATAAATACCATCCTTATCTTTTCACTGTTAAGAACACCAGATTGCTAAATATAAGGTTACATTTGCATGTTTCTTCTCATTCCGTGCATTTTAAAAGCCTAAATTTTGTACTGAAATTCTAACCCCAAAATAAGTATTTATTTCTTAAATTACTGTATGTATTTTATCAGCATAAAGGTCAAGAATCTTTATAAAAGCCTCGGGGTATTTAGATGCTACAGGTTGGTGGATTTCCTGCCCATTGCAACCCTATTTTTAGATATTCAGTATCATATTTCCAACTGCATTTTTGTTTTTAACTTACATGTGGATGATTACAGATCTATTTAGGAAAGCACACATAGACTCGCAGTTGGTAACTGCACAGAGATCAGTTCACTCTTTGATTTCTGAATGTTAGCATTCATGTTCTTACCTGTATTCTCTCTTGTATGTTTCAGTGAATCAGTTTATGCCACTGATCAATTTTTGTGAATCATCTGAATGGTTACTGCTGTGGGAAAATAGAGAGTGGGGTCTCACAAGCTGTTTGTCAGAGCTTGAATTAGGGCTGAGGAGGTGAATGAACTTAGTCTGTGAATGTCCAAAAATGCCTGGTGATCCATAATCCAAACACTGAATACTGGCTGGGGAATTCTGGGAGTTGAAGCCCACACAGTTTAAAGTTACTGAGATTGAGAATCAATGATTTAAAGTGTCAGTGAGATAAATATTGTTCATGTATATGTTCGTTGTGAGGTACTTGGTGCTTTCTGAGCTTGGTTGTTTAGTCAACTAGGTAACATCAGTGCTTTTTCTTGTGCTTTTCATTCACTCTTGACTGCTAGCAATTACCTAAGTTAGTTGTTGTGATTTCCTTAGCAAGATATTTGGAAATGGTTTGCCATTGCCTTCTTCCTAGGACTGAAAGAGATTGACTGGCTGACCATCACCCAGCTGATTTCCTGCCATAGGAAAAAGAAGAACTTATGGTCTCCCATTTTCTTGTATGGTACCTTAACTACTCTACCCAAATTTCTCTCATATATGTCATACTGACATGAAACTGTAGTGGACTGCATTTATTTATTTTTTGGACCTGAACTGTGAAAAGTAGTTTTTCTTTCTGTAATACCTGAGATGGCTTATGTTTATGAACTTATAACATTTCATGAGTTTCTGTATTTTAGGTGACTGTCTTTATATTCTTCATCCAGCATTGCTTATAATCCTTTGATATGCTTCCAGAGCATCATGTTAAATTCTGCTAAACAGGTATCATCAGGAATCAAGTGTTTTGTCTGCTTAAAAAATGCTGCAGTTAAACTAAATTTTACCTGATCTTTTCCTCTATATAATAATTGCCCCTTTTATTTTTTTGATTACTTGGATGCATAATGAATATGGAAGATGTAGCTAAAAAATCAAATACTTTTATATATTCAGCCTTTAAACAAGGAATCATAGAAAGAAGTAGGTCCTTTGAAATTATAAACAAAACTGAAGTTGGCAAGCCGGAACAAAATACAAAAATGTTATTGACTTCAGTTCATCGCTATCCATTTGTTAACTTCACTTGGGCAATTTTAATCTCTAAGGAACCAAATGATTGAGGTGAAATGTGAATTCAGAGTTATAATATGAATCTAAAGTTGGAATAGCTATATAGTATTTTCCCCTTGTACTTCTTTTCTACAATAGAATGTAACCCCAGTTCAATACTCTTAATAAGGATTATGAGTATGATATAGTGTTTTTAAATTATTATTTTTGATCATTCTGGATCAATAGTTCTTTAGCTGAAACAATTACCCCTTTCCCTGGGCTTGAATAAAGTCATTAAAATTAAAATATAGTTTATGTTGTTTTCATGGTGACAGCAGTTCCAAATTGGATCCTCAATTCACAAACAAGCAATTATAAATTGCTCCATTATTCCCAAGATATGCCCCAATTACCACATTGGGAAAAATTCCCCCCAGTTTAAGAACCACAGCTCTAGAAGTACAGTACATACTTCAAATTAATTTTTCTGAACATAAGGGTGATAACCTAAAGAAAAGGAATAAAAAAATGTTTAAAAATCCAATAAACATTTAATTATATTTGTGTCTTATTTGTAAATAGACTCTATTACAGGGCAGAAGAGAAAGAAGAAAACTGCATTCCTGATCCTTAGTGGTTTTGCAGGGGGAATCTGAGGCTGTAGATTGTTTCCCTCTAGCCTAATCCAAATCCCAAAATGGCTGCCACTGGACATCTTGTTTGCATCACTTCAAAGCAAATGTATATCATGATCATAAAGAACACAAACTATTTGAAAAGCAACACAAATTACAACACAAATTTCTAGGGAAGATCTGGCTAGTTTCACATACTTTCCAAAACAATGATTGTCTCATTTGCAGTTATATGGGAAACTGCCAATCACAATGGTAGAACAGACAGGTAAGAACATGAATGCTTACATTCAGAAATCAAAGAGTGACATGCTCTCCATGCAGTTACCAATTTTTGCATTTCAGAAAAAATTGCTATCACACATAGTAGGTAATTCACAACAAGTCAGATTGTATCAAAATTATAGTCTGGGCCACTCTTCCTTTACTTCACCATAGCTTTTCTGTTCTACCCCATATTAATATTTTCCATATTACAACCATACAATTCATACAATACTTTGTTATGTCACTATACAACAGCACATTAAAAGGCACAGACCTGAGCTTTGTATTCCTAGCTAGTTATCTGAGAAAAATCTGTTGATAGCTCAATCATATTTCAGCTATGACCACCAAATTTAGTTTGGCTAAAAGTGTTTTCTGTCAGTTATGTGTATTGAAGCTTATTGTATTCTAAAATAATTTAGTAACGACAGAACTAAAATGATGATACAAAATTTGATTTTGAAGGAGTATGAAATAGCTGTACTCTCAAAAGTCTTTGCCTCTGGCTTAAATCATGATTTTGGATTTAAATTTAGCTTGACATGAGCTTTCTGGGCTTTTCCATCACTTCCTCTTGTTTTCAGACAAAAGTCTTCTATCTGAAGAGTGACCATGAACTTTTCCTTAGTTTTCCAGGTCCCTGTTATGAAAAAAATATTCTCTAAAATATTCCAGGAAGCATTCATTCTTGCCAGGATCAAGTACTTGTAGTTTTTCTCTCTCAGTGAATTGAAAACAGGCTTATGCTATTTTCTAAATGGCAAGAAATATTCAGAAGCAATACAATTTTTCCATCCGAAGCGAAGATATTTTCCTACCTGAGGCAAAAACCATGTTAGCATTTTCTTCTAGTGCCTTCTGAAACTAATTGGATTAGCTGTTCAGTTCATCATAATTTAGGAGTTAACAGCTTCCTCCATTAGCAGTCTCCTAAAATGTGTCACCTGAGATGACTTATGTTTTCCTCTGCCTAAAGATACAACTGTCCCAGTTTTCATGCCATCTGACCTTTTCTCAAAGAAAATTTTGTCCTTTTTATTGAAATCATTGAGAGTTTGTTGTTCATTCATGTGTTTGTTTTCCACTGAGAAGGGTTGGTTATTCATTGTTTATGGACACACATGTCTGAATTTGGTAGACAGTTTTAAGCATTGGCCATGTGGGTAAATGATACCACAATATTATACAAAACTGTGAACATTCCCCTTACTCTCTGCTGAAATTCTTTCTAGAATCAGGCATTAGAAGGCCTGATATTGCAGAGGAATATATAAAAATGCCCTTATTGTGGTAGAAAGAATTACCTGATAGACTTGCAAAGCAGCTGAATAACTCAACAGATAGTTTGACCTGTTCCTATTCATCTCAGTGAAACTTGAACAGAAGGTTCTCCATGAATCATTTCCTATTCTTAGAAGAGGTAGTCTTAGCAATCAATGAGTTTTAAGTCTGTATTGTCAGTTACAAAAAAAAAAAGAAAGACTAAATATCTATCTTATACATTATTTCTATGTAGGGCAGAATCTACAGCTACCCAGATAAATTTGCATTCTTGCTGTAGGCATTTATGAGTGCTCTTATGTGAGAGATTGGAAGCTTGAATACACAATTACTGAAACATTTAAAGGTCTTGTTTTTATTTTAACTGCACTCTAATTGAAAGCATAGCATTTGACTATATGAATACTCAGCACCATGATTAAAATTGCATGGAAAGAATTGTAATGGGATACAGACACTTTCAATCCAAGGTCATCACTTGCATATGTCTCAAGTTCTAATTGGCTGACAACATTACCATTACGTTTGGTTATTGGGTCAGTGTAAAATGAATCAATGGGCTAGACACATGCTTGACTTGACAGTTTCTGATTGCAGAGTAAGAGTTCAGCTATCATGAGATGCATATTGATACTGCTTCAGAAGCAAATATTGTAGACCATGATTTAGTTCTAGCAGACAAGGATGCTTTCAGAATTCTTTTTTTTTTCCAATTTTTATTTATAAGTGTAAACTAAACAGTACAATGAAATGTACAAAACATAAAAACATATAAACATCCATTTCAATACATGTCTAGTTTGTCGCAACTATAATATACATTTCTCTTTGTATTTTGACTCTTCCTTATTTGGTCATTCCCTTTTATCTATCTAATATTGATCTTTGTTGACCTATGTCTGTTCTTTGTTTCCATCTTATTATATTTGGTCATCTTATTTACTTCCTGTTGCTTCATCTCTTTCCTATCTTTCAACCAACTATACCACTTTTCCCATACTAAGTAAAAAATTTTGTTTCAGAATTCATATTTATATTCATTGAAAGAGGTTTTCCAAATTCAGTGACCTAAATGCATTATTAAATCCAGTTGGACCTCCAGACTAAGATATAGCATGAGATTGATATGAATGATGTTTTTAATTGATTACATGCCATCAAATTGGTATTGACGTTTTGCAATAATATAGATAGATGTTCTCCAGGATGAGCAGTCTCCAAAATGGTCTTCAGTTCTTAAAGTAATGTATCTATTAGTATGGTAATGGCGGTGGTGGTGTGGTATTTGTGGGTTAATTATGGAGCTGTGAATCCAGGAGGACTCACAAACTGTGCACTGGATCTATCTGAGGCAGTGCCACCTCATCCATGACTATTAATGAAAAGTTTCCAACACCAGAAATTCCAAACACCCAAACCACTTAGTCTTGCTTGGGTCCTGCTGAAACTTGTTGCATCCCATTTAGGTCCCTACAAGACACTGGGATAAGATGTCACAGCATCACTCAAAAGCCTGCAATGGAGATATAAAGCTGGGTATTAGCATACCTCACCCCAAACTGTTGGATGAACTTATCCAGCAGCCTCATGTATATGTTAAAAGGGACCCTACATAGTGAGATCATGGAGTGGACTTTAGAGGCAGGAGGAGATCCAATAAAACACTGTGTTGCTCACTCCCGACTCCTGGAGCCAATCTAGAAGGATAGTATTGAGAGTTGTTTAGCTGTCAAGTAGAGTTAGTGTAAAGGTATGTGGTAATGGTCAGATAAAAGTGTGTGTGTGTGTGTGTGTGTGTGTGTGTGTGTGTGTGAGAGAGAGAGAGAGAGAGAGAGAGAAAGCGAGTGAGAAAACAGCTGCAGTTAATTTACATACATACAGTTTTAATATCACTAAAATTATTTTTTAAATTTAGGAACAACACCGCAAAAGAATTGTACTGACATAAAAATATAAACATTTAGGAGCAATGTGAAGGCCTAGATGTGGAGCTCTTTCCTCACAATCAGGAGGCTGTGAGTTCAATCTTAGGTAGCGCCAGATATTTCTCTGGGTGTAAAGAGAAAATATCTGCTGGGAGCTCCGTGTAGGCATCAGGAAGGGCAACCGGCCAGTAAATACTTAGCTCCATTGAGTAACCCTGACTCCATCCTGATGCAAGGGATTACAGGGTCATTAAAAGAAAAGAATATATATAAACATTTGGACAACACAAATTGTACTTCAAACTTTCTTTTCCACTGTCTCTGTGCATGTAAGTTTGTGTGTCTGTGTGTATGTGCACATGCTAATGTAAAAGCTAATAGCGTGTGCACATACACACAGACACACAAACTTACATGCATTTGGTTTCTTATCTGTTATTAGCTAGCATTTGGTTTCTTATCTGTTTCCCATGAACAACTTGGATTACTTCTACATGTAAAATGTTGTGAGTGGATGAGAATACTATAAAACAAGTGCTTACAGTTTTGACATGTTATTTATTATACATTGTGAATCTTAAAACCTAAGGCAAATTCTTTTTTATATGAGCAGAATTTTAATGTTATCTTGCTTGCAATGAGCTTGAACAAGCCTATGAGAGTTTCATTCCTAAACTCATTGCTTTTTTTGCCTGCTGGTTTCACAAATGACAATCTGCAAATTCTTTTTTTAGATATTTATTTCAGCTGTCTTTTTCCTGTTACATTGGTAAGTGATACTGCTACAAATGCAGCCTCTTCCTGTCCAGCTGTTTTGTTTGTTATGAGATGACGGTCATGATATTATTTGAGCACAATCCAAATTAGAACCTCATTTAACTTCTCGTCTTTCCAGTTCCTGATGTAAATCCTCAGAAATGCTGACATTGACCTCATCCTGATGCTCATTATCCTGTTTGTTTAAATCATGTAGGGATATATATCAGATCAAAGCACAAATTTTTTGGTTGTGGTCAAAGTAAAGTGTCTGCATTTTACTTTCTTACTTAAGATTTCATGGGTTTCCTTTTTTTTTCTCAATAAAGGAAGATCATTATTTGATTTATGATTCCAAAGAATTTTAGATTTGTTTTATTCTCCTTCTCTTTTTTCTTTCTTTTGAACAAAACCCATTTCATTATTTATTGGAAAAATAAAAGCAACTTTTTCATACTGGCACAGAATCCTTTCAGATCTTTAATTATTGATCATATCTTTAGAACCACACTTTCTGATAATGTAAATAACATGGAGCTTTCATGTAAATGGCACAGACTGTACTTATCTCTTTAAGAATTCCTAACAATTTCCTCAACTATCTATAGCAAGGTCCATTTATAGCCTGCTAGTACAAAAGTATCGTTTACTTATTATTTTTTAAGAGAGCCACTGTTTTATCTGGTTTGGTAAATTAGGTTCATTGTATTTCAGAACTGTGTTAAGAGTTTCTATTATATAAACTAATGGGTTGCTGTATTAACATTCCAGGAAACTATCTATTGTAACTGGATATGAGAAGCATTTATTAAATATACTGGGCAGATATGTGACAACAAAACAATGCATTCCATATTCAGTTTGAATGGAATAATTTTATTGTCCTGCCTACTTTTATATTCATGCTAAATGTTTGTTCTATGTAATTTACAAAGAACTTTGTAATTTATAAATCTTCATAATCATAATTATCTCCTTCCTTCCTTCCTTCCTTCCTCCCTCCCTCCCTCCCTCCCTCCCTCTCTGCCCCTTCTCATTCTGTCCCTCTCTCTCGCACCTTCCCATTCTGTCTTCCTCCTGCCCTATTTTATTGCATTTTTCCTGCTTTTTTTCTATTATTAGTGTAGATGTGCAAAAATTATATTTGTACTTCTGGCAAATATTTTCTTATTCTGTGTAATTCTTCAATTTGCTCTTTAAAAAAAAAAAAAAACTTCCTTTGCAAGTGTTTCCTTTCCCTTTTTACCATAAGTACTTTTCTAATAAAGCCAAATAAAATATGTGAGCAGGAGTTCCAAAATTCTAAGTTGCTTAATTTTGATTATTAATCCATATTGTTTAATGGTAAATGCTGCAGGCCACTGCTCATAAATCTTGAAAAGAAAACTAACTTGACAATGGAGAAACAACCTGCTTTCTTTGCACATAACAGCAAAACAACGGAGCAGAAATATCTGTTTAGCAATGAGATTGCCCTCTAGTGGGTTGCTTTACATGCAGTTGATTGTTATCCTGAAATGAAAAAAATGATTTGATTCTCCAAAACACACCTTTCAATACTTTGACACTCCATGCATTTTAGTGGATTGTATCTGTGATCATAACGTAACATACTTAAGGATATATATATATATATATATATATATATATATATATATATATATATATACACATACATACACACACACACATATATATATATACATATATATATTACATATATATATACATATGTAGATATGTAGACATGTACACATATACACATATACATACACACACACACACACACACACACACACACACACATATTGTATACAAGGTTTCAGAATGAAGCCGGTAGGGACAAAGCAGCTGAGAGGCCTAATGAGATTTTTCAAATCTGAAAGTATGCAATTAAACTGAGTGTGTGATTGTCACTTGAATGCTGCTGCGTATGGATTAAATCAAACTCAATACTCCCCAGCCATTATTCACATTACGCTGAGTTTGAAATGCTTGGTTAAGTTTTCCAAATTAGTCTGTATGTCAAAGTTGCCAGCCTTGCTTGGTGTTAGGGAATGAAACTTGTGCTCACAGCACAATTTGGAAATGAAAAAAGTAATTTGGAATAATCAATGAGTGACAGAAATGAAGCACCCCATCTAGTAGTGCTTTCCCATGCATGGAAGGCTACTTCTGGAGAATAATTGTTCCACATCAATTATTATAAAAGATCACAAGACAGTTTAACAACAAGGACAGATCCATTGCTATTCTTCTTACATGCACAAACTCTCAGGCATACACTGATCATGAAAAGTATCTGTGCAGGTTGAAATGGTTTGGATTAGTTCTTTTTACTTGTATATAATATGGAACATGGAAACCAGAAAACAACAGCAATATTTGCTCCCAAAACAACACGTTTCCTGATCCAAATTATTGCTCTGCAGGATGCAGAGCGTATAGTTTGAGAGATTATGGATGTAGCTTTGTATTTGAGTATTGTACAGTTCTAGGTTTTGTTTTCATTTGCATAAGGATCAAATCCAAGTAGATATTTTTCAGTAGAATATTGATTCCCACCCCTTCATACTCTTTCTTCCTTTCTTCTATACATTTTCCGAGATTTTTACTTACAATAAACAATTCATACAAATGATGTAAGAAAGAGATATTGGAGGAGATTAGAAGTGGATTGCCATTGCCTTCTTCCAGTATGCCCTCCAAATGTGAAATGAAGGTGAGGGGAGAATGAAAAGCCTGGCTAGCATGGAATCTGCTGATGGGGACGAAGCAGCAGAAAGCAGATCTTCCCTAGACCTTGCATTGTTATCTAATAGTGTCTGTAGTGAGTGCATTAGTCTGGCAAGATTCTGTCAATAGGCAAGCAGCAATGCACATGCCATTCTGATCTACTAAAGAGTGCAGAGAAAAGCAACAAAGATGATAAAGGGTTTGGAAGCTAAATCATATGATGAATGGTTGAGGGAACTACTGTAGGTATCTCTAGCCTAATGAAGAGAAAGGATTAGGGATGACATGATAGCTGTCTTCCAGTACTTAATGGGCTGTCACAGAGAAGAGGGCATTGACTTATTCTCTGAAGCACCAGAGAGCAGGACAAAATGCAATGGGTGGAAGCTTGTTAAAGAGAGATCCAGCCTGGAATTAAGAAGGGATTTCTTGACAGTGGAGAGAATTAATCATGGAACAGTTTGCCTCCCAGAGTTGTAGGTGATCCATTGTTGAAGGTTTTCAAGAAAAGATTGGGATGCAATAAGGCTGAGGTTGGGGGATGCTGTGGCTCAGTGGCTAAGATGCTGAGCTTGTCGATCAGAAAGGTTGACAATTTGGCAGTTTGAATCCTTAGTGCCGTGTAACGGAATGAGCTCCCATTACTTGTCCCAGCTTCTGCCAACCTAGCAGTTCGAAAGCATGTAAAAATGCAAGTAGAAAAATAGGGACCACCTTTGGTGGGAAGGTAACAGTGTTCTGTGTGCCTTTGGCGTTTAGTCTTGCCGGCCACATGACCACAGAATCATCATCAGACAGTGTGGGTTCTTCAGTTTAGAAACGGAGATGAGCACCGCCCCCTAGAGTCGGGAACAACTAGCACATATGTGCAAGGGGGATCTTTACCTTTACCTTAAGGGTGAGGTTGAGTTGGACTAGAAAACCTCCAAGGTCCCTTCCAGTTCTATGATTCTATACTTGTGTCCTTCTGGTTCCTTGTACTTTACAAGATTCTACCTAGACCCAAACTCAACAAGATGGGCCATCTGCTGAGATCAGCTGGATCTCAGTGTATTCTCCTTTCCCAATAATTACTAATTATATCTTACTTGGTAGGAACATCTAGGCCCTTTGAAAATACTATCTTCGGGCATAGGTAGGCATAGATAGGAGAAGGTGATACAAAGTTAATATGATGCTAGGTGACACATATTGATACCCACATAATCTTCTCAGGAGGCAAAAATAAAACTCCCAAACTCCTTTATTTCCTCTCTCTAATACATTTCTAATCAGTGTCATGTTTTTGCTCTTGGTTCAGGGAAAGAATTATAGCAATCACCCTAAGCTTATAAAAATGTACATCAAGATAAACAAGAGCATGACCACATAGAATAGAGCATTATTTATTAAAACATACAACTCCCAGATAAAAGTATTCAAATGTATAATCAGTAAAGATGAGCATACCCTGGATAATGCTTCAACATTTCCTTTTGATGTACCTATGATAGTGTAATAGCACTTGTTTAAAATTACAAATTGGCTAATCTGTGGACAGAATGTTTTTATTATATAGAAGGGCATAATGAATTATTTTCATTTAAATTTTAATATATGTGTATTCAATTCATATTTCTTGGAATTCTAGAAAAACTGGAACATACCTCCATCTCTAAATCTGTATTCTGCTGAATTTTGTAGTGTGAGAGTTTTCATTCAAAATATACAGTATGTACAGTATAATACAAAATTGTGTACACTAAGTCAAAGTACATATATTATATTGGGAAAAATTGTTTGCAAACTGTATGCATGTAAATATTTATATGCATGTAAGTATAGAAGTATGTAAATATTTGTATATTAGGAGAACTTTGACATTTTGGTCAGATTTTTTTTCTTTTTCGAACTCGAACAGGGACTGAAGCGCATTAAAAGCAAAATAAATGGACAATTTGGTCTCTTTCTGATTAAGAATCCTCTTTTGTTGAATGGTCTTTGATAATGTGTTTGCTATTCCTTGAAGTTCTGCATGTCATTTCCGCCTAACTGATCTTCTTCATCAGTCATATGCAAATAAGTGATAACATCTGTAATTCAAAGTAACATTTATTTTCTTTATTATTTCAGTTTGTACCTTACCTTCCTATCTCTAGTGTACTTATAACACAATTGAAACCCCATAAAAACAGCACTAAAAGCACCATTAATCTATCTCAAAATACCTAGAAAAAGAACAGAGTCTTTAATTCTTCCTAAAGATGGAGTGACTGGGGCTCTTGAGTGATAATATTCCATCGTTTGGGAGCAAGGCAGTAATTTATTTGAGAAAGTGGCTGGTGGTTCACAAAAAATCAAGTCAATATATATTTGTCAGCCTTAAGTTGTCACAAAGCTCTGTTGCTCTTATTTATTGTCAGATTCAGAAAGTACAAAGCAATTTCTGCTCTCATAAATGAAGTTTATTGAGTGATTTTGGGCATATTTCTGAACATTACTTATATCACATAAATATTTTGATGGTAAAACATTATCTATGTATGTTCCCCTAAGAAGTGTGTAAGATGCATACCTAGTACAGATAATCCTTGGTTAATAATTGCCTTGTTCAGCAACTATTCAAACTCACAACAGCACTGAAAAAATAGATTTGTGACCAATCCTCAAATTTACAGCTCTTGCAGTGTCATGTGAACATGATTCGGGCACTTAGCAACCAGTGTACATTTACAAAGGTTACAGTGTCCTCTGGTCATGTGATCATCATTTGCAACTTTCACAGTCAAGCTTCCAGCAAGCAAAGTTGGCAGAAGATGCAAGTTGCAGTCACATGACATTGCACATACTGACTGATTTGCTTAATGACTGCAGGAGGACTGAGATTGTAATTCTGGTGGCATGATGTTTCACTGAATGTCACTTAGCCATGGAGTTGTGATGGTAGGTGGGAATGATTCGGGGAGACAAGGGGGAAGGGATGCTACCCAGGGAATGATCAAATGCAGGTGGGGTAGCCTGCCACTGCATAATCGACGGAGAAAGAAACTCAGAAAGGAACCTCTCTAACTTAAAGGCTACAAAGGAAATGTGGGAGATTTGTTCTTTCAGGCTTGCAAGATTCTGTTAATGCAGTCTTGCAACAAAGTAGAATTAGCTCATCTGCTCAGGTTTTCTGGCTTGTTTACTTGAGAAGGCTGACAGGAATTGATGGTCCCAATTGCAGTAGTTAAATGAAGACTAACTGTAAATGGATAAATATAATTGGGTGAACATGCACTTTGTAGCACTGGGCATTCACTGGTAAAGGAATATAACTCACTTATTCCTTTTCACTTGTTACCTTTCAAATGTATCCTTTCAAAATTCCATTGGTGATCCATTTTGGCAAAGAACTTGGATAGTCCTACATTAAGCTAAATAGATGATGAAGAAATGACTATAGCCATATTGCTAATCAAAATTATAGAAAATGTGACATAGGTCATTATTCTGGTCACCGCTGTCTTCCCTCAATTATTGATTCCAATTTGCATTAACAGATTCCTGAAATGTTATTTTGTATACTAGAACATGAGAGTATTTTTTCCCTGAAGGTGTCATGAGTCATCATCTGGCTCTGAAACTGCATTGTGCTGATTTGCTAAAACTCCAGACCATTTTCCCTGTTTTGTTTTGTTATTTCACCCATCTTTTTCGGACTAGCATCACCTTTCCTTTCTTCTCATGGAATTGCTATCCTGTCATTTGACCTATGCCACCATTACTACCATTTCCAATGTTCAAGGTCATATGACCTCGCCTCTCTCTGATTCACTAACATTCCATTAGCACTTTTCCTTTGCATTGTGTGCTGTAAATTCTACTTTAATCCCTTGGTAACAACCTTGGACTAGATTGATCTTTGCCTTTCATTGAGATATCTCTATAAAACCCCTAGGCAGTTATATGGTAAAAAATGTCCAGCAATGCAAATTTTAATGTACTTTGTGTAGCCTTATTTCCTACAATCAAATTCTTTGCCAAATAGCTTGGAAGAATTCTTCTAAGAGATAATATCTCAATCACAACTGAAAGAAACAAAACAAAAAAGACCCAAAGGGAAACAGATGCTGATTTGAAAGTTACTAATGAAGATGAATAATGGTGTTATATTTTTCCACACATTGTAAGACTTTAATAGGTTAATGTTAACTATATCTAATTCTAATCAACTATTATACTTTTGACTAGGCTTCTGACTGGTCAACATAGCAAATGCAGTAACCTTCCCCTGGAGTGGGGAGGAAATGGAGATTTTACAGTATCCTTCCCCTGTCACACCCACCAAGTCATGCCCACAGAATCGGTAGTAAAAATTTTTGATTCCCACCACTGGTATGGATCTATTTGTTTAGTAACGCATAAGCTTCTTCACAATGCCTTCACATATCTAGTGAGGATCATCATGATTTTAATATCTGATGTTCCTATACTGCCTTTAAGATTAACATGTTGTCTTGGAGATGCTTAAAGTATCATTATAGATCTAACTTTGATCACTGGAGCAGTAACTACCGGTAGGATCAATTTTTGGACACAGTTGCATGAGTTTGTGGCATCTATATATTTATTTTGGATGTTTTTATTGTTTCTTATTGTTTTAAAATGTTTTTAGTATCATAATTGTCATATATTTTTTGATTTGTAAGATGCCCAAGGTCATTGAGTGAGATGGGCAGCTACAGAAATTGATAAATTGAATAAATATATACATATGTAATTATATTTCTAAATATTGTTCTTTTTATAGCTATATTCCCCATAGACTTTCTCTTCTATTTGATTTCCTGAACACTGGCATAATTATAAAAGAAGCAGGCAGTATTTTGGCCTTGTCCAGCTATTGACTGGATCTGCCTGCATGAGATCTTTTACAGCCAATTCTGGACGTAGGTAGCATTTTTCAATTAATGCTTGTGTATATCTGTGGTGTTCTAAATCAATTTATGAAACTAAATATTTAATTTCATTTTCAATCAAATAGTGTATTAACTAGCATAGTGTACATAAGTGAGGGAGGGGAAATATTAACTCATTCTCCAGATTGCTATTTAACATTAGTCTTTTTAGTTCAAAATAATATAAATTCAGTCTAACAATGAAGGAATAAGAACTTGATAAACATATATCCCCCTCTAGTGTAGAAGAAACTAACAATTCTGTAGCTTAGGTCATTAATCACAGTGCGTAGCAGTGACATCACTAGAGGCTTCAGCTATTTAAACAAGAAAGGGTAATGTACCAAGCTTATGTGCATTTTCCTTCCTTCCTTCCTTCCTTCCTTCCTTCCTTCCTTCCTTCCTTCCTTCCTTCCTTCCTTCCTTGTCCAATTTCCAGATCACCAACTTCTATTTTATCACTTTTAAAATAAGTGCAAGTGACTAGTTTGTGAACTGCATGGAATGGAAATAGTTTTTGATTGCCATAGTAACAAAATATATCAGTGAGGAAAAGGGAACTTGACTATAAAAATGTAAAGCCTTTAGGCCTCAAGCAGCAGATCCTATAGATACAAAACACCAAGAAGCAATTATTTTCCAAACACGAGGGTCAATAAAATAAGTACTTCTGTTTCTAATGCACTATTTTGTGTTTATTGTCATAAAATGGGGAGCATCAAGTAAATCATTTCACTTTTTTAGAGAGAAATGCTGTTGTGTTGTGCAATTTTCATTTTCTCTGGCTGTTTGTAAATGAAATGTGAAAATTCACTTTTATCAATTTAAGATTGGGACTCCTAAATGCATCTTATGTTTGACTGCTGATCTGGTAATGCTTTATGTGGTTTACTGTTAGTTATTTATTCAATTTATGTCACTGTTTATTAATCAGTGATTTTATGCTTAATACTGTGCTTATATACTATCTTAATACTGTGCTTATACACCTGGTGTGCCAGGTGTGTCCTGTCAGAAATGTGGCAATAAACAAACAAACAAACAAACAAACGTTTCACATTTTACTTCAATTAAGAGTACTAAATATGGGATACAAAAATCCAGATCTAAATGGCAGTAAATAGATAAAAAAAACCCTTCAAATCTTTCTGCTATCCAGATTTTGGCTACCCAGATTTGGTCATTCTAAAAGTCAGAAATCTGATTCAAAATTAATTCCAATCAATGTATGATTTGCAATTTATAGATGTGTCTCATTTGTCTTGTAAAACTGAGATAAGAAGGAAAGATGAAGGGATTACGTTAAGTATCTTCAAAAGAGCTTACAAAAATCCCTTAAATGTATAACTGTTACAGGCATGCATTCTTGGATAAGCATACTAGATTCCAGAAACATATTTTACAAATCTGTTTGGTGTGTGATATACAGATGCAAATAATAGAAATGGAGGATGTGACAATAATTGGCAATCATTCTGAGATAGTGCCATATTGTGCCATATAGTGCCATATTTAGTGCTCTTGAAATAATTGTCAATTGAACGTTACACTTTAGAATTCACTGTTCGGGAAAAAAAAATGATTAATAATTTAACTGGTAGCAGAAATTGGTTTTTGGATCTTTCCTGAATGATACATTGGAATTTTGGAAACCACGAAATGGCAATCACAGAATTATGTTACTATTACAAATTAATGGGTTAAATGCATTTTTTTTCAATTCCCTGCATTATCTCTCTTTCTCAAGACTGAACTTTATGGATACATAAATTCAGATCTGTACACATTCTTTCTGTATGCTCTCAAAGTACAGTATGTGGGTTGAAGCATAACACATGGAACTATAACAGATGCCAGGGATTACATATATCAAAGTATCCCCTTATTTAATTCTAAAAGCCACCCAAACCTAGCATGACAGGGAGAAGGCTAGATGAGAAATCTCTTTGTCAGGCTAGATTTAACAACTAGGAAAACTTCATTGGCAGAGTGAATATAATGGCTGAACGCACTAAACTGTGATTTGTTTACTGTTGGCTGGATATGCTGTTTGAGTGTGTACTGAACAATTCAAAGTTAAATAAATCATGGTGTGAATCTAGCTAACATGTATTTATACATTTTAAATCACTTTATGATAGATAGTACCATCAGGATACCAGGCCTGTCTTAAAAAAGAACAAACAAGCTGCCTTACCACTTTCAAAGAAAAAGAAATAAAACTAAAGAAAGGGAATTAAGAGAATCCAGAGTTTAAAACTACTATGCGTGTCATTGTTTTTGAGAGAGTATCATATAAGCCATCATAATTAGGGACTCCTGTTTTCAGCCAACATGCATGTAAGGATGGAAACAGTTAACCATACCAATACTTTTAAGTCTAGTGAAAGGCATAGTAAGTGCTCTTACATGCATTCCCATTAATGTATCAACATGGAAGGAATAGAAGAAACATGATCAGAAAAAAGGAAGCACTTTAAAAATAATATTGATTTAAAATTGAGAAAGGATATCTGCATCCTTTCTCACTCTGATGTACCTTTGTTTCACTGTTCCTGAAACAAAATGAGAAATCCTCATTTTGGAAAACAAAACAAAACAAGACACTTTAGAATTGATTTGGGCAAATCATCATGATGAAAGAAAGGAACCCCTCCTGCCAGCCCACATTTGTCAAGTTAAAGAAATAAAATCATGCATTCATAAAGCGTCCTCCTCTTCAGAGCTGAAAGAAATTATTTTCCAAACTCTTAACACCTTGGCCACAGGGGGGTATTTTTCTTTCATTTTAACCCTTTGCTTTATTGTTTGTCCTAATCCCGGGAGGATGGCTTGAGTCATTGTTTCCTTTGCTATGTTCTCTTCAAATTAATGTTGTTCTAAAATGTGCTTGCGGATTCCCCTACCCCCACCCTTTTGTTCTACCTCTCTTATTTTTGGAATCTTTTACAATTTCTTTGATATTTTTCCTGGTGATGGTACTGAGCTTTATAGTTGAAGGATAGTATTGCTCTTGATGTTTTCTCTAATACATCTTTCCTTTCTTCTGAAGCCTGGGTGGGGCACATTTCCCAATCTGGGGGTTGGGGGTGGGGAAATAATCCATTGGGCAAATAATGGCTTCTTTTAATGGAAACCTGGTCAGTCTTGAGTATCTCTGGAGAGACGATTTGAAACACAAAGACTTCTTGGCCATCTCAAAGGCAGATTTGACTTCATCGGACTTGAAGGAAAAGTGGTAGAAAAATATACAGACTTTGGACTCCTTGAAAGCTCCTGTGAAGGGAAGGCTTTTTCCACCTGGCAGCTGACCCTGCCGGTTTAACCGCCCCCAAAATAAGTTTGCTGACTTCGAAGGTGGCTTCCTTTCCCCCCCCTTCTGATTCTGTGGGACTCGAGAACTGGACCTCGAGTATCTTTTATTCGTACCCAACCCCGCCCCACCCCACCGGTTCCTTTCAGAGCTCTTTTGTGCAAAACGAATGGAAAGAAATGCGTGTGGCAACCCCAGACAAGGCAGCGGTGGAAACGAAGGTCTGATGTTTGTTTATTCCTGGCAGGCAGAGCGTTCATACGTGCGCAAACCCTGGGGACCCCTTCTTTCGCCCTGGCTCCGAATCGGGACAGTAAGTGGGTGTTTTTAGGAGACGCGGACCGACAGTTCGCTCCCTCCCAGCGCGCTCAAGCTTCCGCGCCAGCCACCTCTCTTCCCCCTCCTCCCTCTGGTCAGGGCCGGGCCGAGCCGAGCCGGGCTTGGTTGGAAAGGAGACTATGCCATCCCCACGCCGGCGACCCCTCCTCTCCTTCCTGTTGGGATCCAGGAGGAGCTTTTAAGGGCAGTCTCCTTTAAGATTTCTCCGAGGAGGCTGACTCGAGAGGAGGAGTTACGGAGATCTGCAGATGTACATTCTCGAGTGGAGGAGAGAAGGAAAAAGCACCAGAAGCGGAGAGGCTGGAGCGCAGGGAAGTGGCGGCCCAGCATCCAAGGCCTCGGCGGCAGCAGAAAAAGGAGGAGCAACAGCAGCAGCAGCAGCAGCAGGAGGGAAAAAAAAAAAAGACAACACAAGACACAGGCACACACGAACACACATCGGGAGCAGAGGCAGCGGCGGCTGCTTGCCGCTGGGCGAACCAGGTGTCTCGCAGGAGTCGCACCTCGGCTTGCGCGCCCAGACGGGACAAGCGAGGAAGATGAAGGAGAGCTGACCCTATTAAAAGGCTGCCGCCACTCCGCGCTTGGAAGCGAAGGGTCGAGTCCCCTTTTCTCCTCCTCTTCCCTTCCCCCGCTCCACCACATTCCCACCTCCGTGGGTGAACCTGCATCCAACCGTTCCTCGCCAGCTTTGGGCTCCTGTTCCCCTTCTTCTTTTTTACACAACAAAACGTCGCGTGTGCGCGTTCTGTTTTTGTTTGGGTCTCCGAAAGAGGGGGAAGGAGGAGGAGGAGGGGGAGGGAGAGGGAGAAAGCGGCGGCCGGAGCAAAAGGAGCTTTCTCTCTTCCTTCTCCATTGAAGCACATAGTCCACTATGATCTTACTCGCCTTCAGCACTGCAAGTCGGGGGGATATCGTGCATCAGTCCAGGGTCCTCTTCTTGCAAGCCTTGCTTTGGATTTTATGTGCCACCGGATGCCGAGCAGAGCAGTATTTTAATGTAGAGGTAAGGATGTGCCTACTTGTGTTTCCTTTCTTCCGGCGTTGCTGCGTGCGTAGCTTCGGTGCAAACATGCTAAGCCAAGCCCAGGCTTCCCAGAGGCTGAGCAGGCAGGACGCTTTCCTGCTCCCTGAGAGTTTCCCAGTCTCCGAGCTCCTTACTCGAGCTAAGCGAGCCCGTTATCCCCGACGGCAGAGAGCCGGGATGCCGGGCGCGCTCTAAGCGCACCATTGTGCCCAGAGAGGTGGGAGTGGGAAACGGCGCGCTCACTCGGGCGCAGCCGACTTGACTGGCGGCGGCGGCGGTGGCGTAAAAGGGACCGGTGGACGTCCGTCACTGGGCTCGTCGCGATCGGAGTACATAAAGGAATCCGGGATTTCATGTTGCTGATTCTCCCTCGGACTGGCCTCTTTGGGAAAAAAAAAAAGGGGGGGGGAGACAAAACGGTCGGGTGCGAACAAGCTGGAGAGGAAATTGCCATTGTTTCAGTAGAGACAGGCTTCTTTTGTCACTGCCTTGGGGTGGCTAAACTTGGGCTGAAACAACCCTTTTTCTTTCCGGCAACTGCAAACTTGGAAATAGAAGAGGTGGAGTTAGCTAAAACGTGGAAAGGTGAATCAGATGCAGAATAGATTTGTTGTGGGGTTTTGTTTCCACTTCCATTATTTTTTTCCCCCCATTATTTTTGGCTTCTCAGCCCCTAGTCTTAAGATTTCTTGATTCGGTTGTGGTTTCTAAATCACATTGTGGACCAGGATTTTATATTGCAAGTCTTTTCAAAAGAGAAGCCCCACTTAGCTTTGTAGAATGATTTCTCACACACAGTGTAGGCTTCCTTTGATTTAGATTTTCATCCCACATTAACTTAATATGATATATTTCTCCTTTCCCTGCCTTATTTTGTTATTTAGTCGGTACAATTAAGTATAAAATATTTTTGCCTGATCTCCCCTGAAGTTGGATCCATTTCCAGTGGCAACTAGCTAATTATAGGTGATGGTTCTGTATTGACTCAATTCCTGTAGTTCCTACCATCTTAACTACATCTTTCATCTTTTCCAGCAAACTGTTCTTGGCAGAGAAGTTGAAGGAGGCTTCACATCCTTCATAGCCTCTATTTCTGTCTGAGACTCACTGTGTTTCACATTTCATACCCACAATTACTTATATTTTGATCCCAAAGCACTTTAAAACCTAAGATTATTCTTTTGCATATCTGATGTCTGTTCCCACCCTTATTGCTTTAGCTTTCACAATCTCATACTTTTTAAAGAAAAAAAGACAATTTAGTTACATACAATGAACTTTTTTTTTTACCATTTATTATCAACCCTATTTTGTAAAGTACCTATTTTGTAAAGTAAGGCTTATGTTTTTTTTTTCTTCAGTTCCTGATCTTGGTTATGATATTTAACAATATGTCCTGATTAGGTTTTCTGATAAACTCACTGGCTTTTTTTTTGTATTGATTGTTTTCCCCTTTCTTCACCATCCACTCTAATATGATCTCATAAGGTTAAGCAGTAAACCATTTGGAACAGAAAATGCATCTTTCAAAATGTCTTATCACTCTTGGCCTAACTGTGCTCACCATTATCAGGATTGACAACTAGTTAGCCAAACTTCCCCTTGATGCTTTTCTTTACTCTTCCAATAAGGAGAACAGGAGAGTTGGGGGGCGGAGGAGAGACACCCAATAAGGACTTGCTGTAGGAACACTATCATGTAGAAAAGCCCTTCTAGGTCTAGACGTTTTCTCTCTTACTATTGGAGTTGCTGGCCAACAGCCTTCTCTGCAGGAAATAGGCCAGCAGCAGATGGTGCTAGGACATGAGGAGTGAAAGTAGTTTAATCTGTTTGGAACATAGGAAGAAGTCAGCATAATCAATGAGAAGGAAAGGGGGAAAAGTCAACCTAGGGCTAGAGGGCAAAAAGAAGTAAAGTTGGAGAAGTTTCCTGTCTGTGTTTTGATGAGAATAGTGGCATTCTCATCAAAATTGTGTGTAAAATGAAATTCAGAATTCATAAACCTCCAAACAGTAAGACTAACTAACATGTGGACTTTTGCATAATGATATCAGTAAATGTCTATGGAGATTCCAGAGTTGCCCCTGGAAAAAAAGCACCTTTGGGACAATAATATCAATAATACAGTAATACAGTAATGCAGATATGGAAAACATTTCCAATTTCTAGATGTCAGTACAGGTAGTCAGCATTTTGCTTAGTGACCATTCAAAGTTACAACGGCACTGAAAAAAGTGACTTATGACCGTTTTTCACACTTATGACCTTTGTACCATCCCCAGGACCATGTGATCAAAATTCAGATGCTTGGCAACTGACTCACATTTATGACGGTTGCAGTGTTCCGAAGTCACATGCTCACGTGCTCACCATTTGCAACCTTCTTGACTAGCAAAGTAATGGGGAAACCAGATTCACTTAACAACCGTGTTACTAATTTAACAACTGCAGTGATTCACTTAACAAGTATGGCAAGAAAAGTCGTAAAATGGGGCAAAACCCGCTTAACAAATGTCTCACTTAGCAACATAACTTTTGGGCTCAATTGTGGTCGTACGTTGAGGACTACCTGTACTACGAGAACCTCCTAGGGACCAGTTGGTTGGGATTTACTTAGATTTTAATCTCCCTGTTGTTCTGTTTGAGCAGAGAGTGATGTTTTACCCATCTTCTGCCTGGTTCCTGTTACTGTGCTGCAAGAACATTAATTTTTATTTATGCTTCACTAAGACTGAGAGTTTTTCAGTTGCAATTTGTCATAAACTGGAGCTGCTATGTCACAATGGCAAAGGGAATGTGAGGCTAAGAACTTGGCAGTGTTATGGTGACACTGTGCCATGTATTTCTCTGTGTCAGCACCAGACCCATAAAACACTTACCAAGGACAGTAAATTACTTAAAAACCATCCCTACTTGAGCACAGCAAGTTTTGTTCCAGAAGCAATTTAAGTTAATACAAAAATGAGAGGATTGCTATCCACTGAAATCCTTTGGGGTTGGCATTATGGCTGCTGAAGGCATAGTATAGATAAATGCATTTTAATCTCATTGTGGCCAGTCTCTGGCATATAAATCTATTTATACCGATGCTTGAACTTTTTTGCAGTACTTAAAAAGACTGGAACTGCACGTGCATGGCAGTCGTTTGACATTTTGTAAGCTACACAGCTTTAATACAACGTTAAGAAAATACATCAGAAATTGTATGTAACACGTATTATTTGAATTTCTATGTCGTGGGAAGCAAACATAGTATTGGCAGATGAGGCTGGAAGAAGGTTACATATCACTGTTTCCTTTACAGTCCTTCCCCACCCCCACTCCATTGCTACCCAGAGATTCCTGAATTGGATGAGATTTGATGGACTGAATCCTGAAGATTCAGAGAAGGAATCTTCTATGACTGGACCTTACTGACCTATAAGCCTATTCTTTTACTCTTACAAACCAAACCTTGCTCATTTTGCTAGCACAGGTAACCCTCGACTTAACAGTTCATTAAGTGACCATTCAAACTTACAGCGGCACTGAAAAAAGTGACTTATGGCCATTTTTCACATTTATGACCATTGCAGCCTCCCCATGGTCATGTGATTTACATTCGGATGCTCGACAATTCATATTTATGATGATTGTAGTGTCCAGGGGCCATATAATTATCGTTTGTAACTTTTTGACAAGCAAAGCCAGATTCACTTAACTCATTTACTCACATTACTCATTTAACAGCTGCAGTGATTCACTTAATAAATGTGGCAAGAAAAATCGTAAAATGGAGCAAAACTCATTTAACAAATTTCTCACTTAGCCACATAAATCAATTGTGGTCATAAGTCGAGAATTGCGCAGGGGTTAGAGTGCAGTACTGCAGGCTACTTCAGGTGCCAGCCGGCTGCCTGCAATTTGGCAGTTCAAATCTCATCAGGTTCAAGGTTGACTCATCCTTCCATCCTTCCGAGGTGGGTAAAATGAGGACCCAAAATTGTTGAGGGTAATATGCTGGCTCTGTAAACCACTTAGAGAGCACTGTAAAGCCGTATATAAGTGTTATTGCTATTGCTATTGAATTTTAATCTACCTAGAAATCTGCTTTACAGGATAAATCAACATGAAACATTCAGTATGTTTCATTTTGAATCTTATCTGAATAATATTTATTTATTTATTTATTTATTTATTCATTCATTCATTCATTCATTCATTCATTCATTCATTCATTTAATTAATTTATATGCCTCCAATCCCAGTCTGAAAAGCAACTTTAAGTATAGCTAAATAAGACCCTAAAGAATATAAATATTTATGGGAGCCAGGCAATCACTGAGATATTTAAAGGGACAGATGTCTACAAACTGCCAGATAAACTACAGATAAAATTTAGTTTCCACAAACGCAGTGGCATTTAACTGGAAGCAATTTAAATAAACTCCTCAATAGATTCCACAAACACTGTGGAAGTTTTGTAAATCAATATAGCTGCCTTGATATTGGTTATCATCTAATATTGTAAGTATTGAACAGTTAGTTTTCTTGTCCACAAATGTATCTTCATTTATTTGGAAGTATTTGATCTATATGCCATGAGTCAAAGTCTGGTCTATTGGACTTCAGCAGCAAATTTTTATCAGGTTCGCCTGATCCGCCAGTTGCGTCCCTTTCTGGATCAGGACTTGTTACGCACAGTCACTCATGCCCTTGTCACTTCCCTCCTGGACTACTGTAATGCTCTCTACATGGGGCTCCCCTTGAGGAGCACCCAGAGGCTCCAACTGGTTCAGAATGCGGCCCGCACGTGCGGGTGGTTATGGGAACGACGTGGTGCTCCCAGTGGTGGGTTCCTCCCGGTTCGGTCCGGTTCGGCCGAGCCGATAGCGGTGACAATATGACATCACTGAACCGGTTCTCCCCCCACCCTCCCACCCCCCACCCACATTATTCTTACCTTTTATTTGGTCCCACCCCCAATCTATTGCTGCCTCCTGAGTCCCAGCTGATGACTAGAGGGAAAAAAACTGTTTAAACTCTTGCCGTGGGGCTTCAAAGGGCCGTCCTACAGCTGATCAGTGTTAAAAGCAAACAAATGAGTTGGGTCGTAAGTGCGAGGACTTGGTCATAAGTGCGAGGACCTTCCAGAAATGACTGACCACGCCCACCTAGTCACGCCCACCTAGTCACATGACCTCCAAGCCACACCCACAAAATAAGCCATGCCCACAGAACCGATAGTAATAAAATTTAGAACCCACCCTGGGCGCTCCCATGTAACTGCCCTCCTGCGCAAGCTGCACTGGCTCCCGGTGGTCTTCCGGGTGTAATTCAAGGTCTTGGTTACCACCTTTAGAGCGCTCCATGGCGTAGGACCGGGGTACCTATGAGACCACCCTCTGCCACCAATAGCCTCTCACCGACCAGTATGCTCCCATAGAGAGGGTCTTCTCAGAGTGCCGTCGGTCAAATAATGTCGACAGGCGGCCCTCAGGGGGAGAGCCTTCTCTGTGGGGGCACCTGCCATCTGGAATGAGCTCCCCCCGGAGATACAGAGGATCCTGGATCTGCGCACTTTCTGCCGCACCCTCAAAACATTCTTATTCCAGCAGGCTGGTCTGGCCTAACCTCCCTTTTTAATTGTTTTTAAATTGGTTTTATAATTGGGATGTTTTAAATCTGGCCAATGTATTTAATGTATTTTAAAGGGTTTTTAATGTTTGTATTATGTATATTTTACTTTCTGGCTGTTCACCGCCCTGAGTCCTTTGGGAGTAGGGCGGTATATAAATTTAATGAAAATAAATAAATAAATAAAATCTGTTTTGTGCACATACTGTAGCAGCCACATGGTGTATCAAAGAAGCAACAAAGTTCTGCTTACTTTAGACAATAAAGTTGCTTACTTGGCAACTTTAAGCCTTGAGGACTTCAATTCCCAGAATTGAAGTCTGGGAGTTGAAGTCCACCAAGCTTAAAGTTGCCAAGGTTGGAGACTTCTGCTTTAGACTCTTGGTATTGTTTTTCCATTTTGCATTAACTCTACTCTCAGCTGGCTGATTAAGACACTGATAAGTATATTTGGATGTTTATTTCTGTTGGTTTTGTTCACCTGCTTGGCTGAATATAACTGCAATAGCATGAGACCTAACATCACACAGTAGATTTCTAACTGTATTACTCTACTAGAGCGCAGAAGCCCAAGAGTCCCATGTACGTTTAAGAAGTAATTAATTTTAACAATTGCTCCAAATATTCAGGAATATATCTGTGTTCATTGTTATAGATCAGTATATCTTGTTCTTTTAAAAAAATATACTTTACCTCTGCTGTTCATGAATAATTCAGCAGAAATGGGTATGCTTAGAATGCAGAAGGTTTTAGATTCAATAGTTGGCATCTCTAGGTACAGTTGGAAAAACTTCTTCCAGCAGTTCCAGAAGCTTCAGATATTCAGTGTTGAAAATGCTGGGACGAGTGGATTAGTGGAGTAATGGTCTGAACTAGTATTGACAGTTTCCTTTAGTTCTCTGTTCTTGTTAATGCTAAAATAATGTATTGAAGTTGCTGGTTTATTTTACAAGATTGCAAATAAATCCACAATGGTTACTAGCTTGTTAACAATTCATGACTTTAAAGAAATCAATTTTAATACAATATTCTCGTGTAGAGATGATGCCTATGGAATACAAGGGATCATATGATCAGTTACGTTTGCTTTTAACCGAATATTATAAGTACAAGAAACCAGAGGTGAAATGCTACCGGTTCGCACCAGTTCGGGCAAACTGGTAGTAATAAAAGCTACCGGTTCAGGCGAACTGGTAGTAAAAAACTGCTACCGGTTCATCTGAACTGGTATTTCCGATGATCAGCTGTGCCACACAATTTATATTTGCTAGAAAGCAAGATTTCCTGCTTTCTAGTGAATCTAAATCGCGTGGCACAGCTGTTCCTCCCCTTCGCTGTTCTACTTACCTTCTTAAGCCTCCTTTTTCCACACAAAGCGTGCGTTTGGTGCGCACTGCGCATATACGCATGTGCAGTGTGCATTTGGCATGCGTGCACATGCACGCGTGTAGCAAACCAGTGGCAAACCTCAGAGGATTTCACCACTGCAAGAAACCATGTCTATGAAATACAAGTTCTAAAAAATCAGAATAATGTGAATGAAGCTATTCCGGCTGTGCAAAACATCTGAGAGAGGTGATTCTCAAAGTGTTAATGCAAATGAAACACCTCTTGTTGAAGCGTGTAAGCAACTTCAAGGCTCGAATGGCCGCTTTGGAAATGTCCTTTTGCTGCATGATGCACAGCATGAAATGTTGTACATTGCCTAGGGTCTGTCTTTGAGGGAGATGGGCAGTCCAGAAGTGAAAAATTAATAAAATAAAATCGATAAATGCATGTGCAGACAGTTGGGAACAGCTTTTGAAGTATCTGTGGGGCTCTTTGCAAAGAATGGGCTGCTTTACAGGTATTCCTTGATTTACAACAGTTTGTTTAGTGACCGGTTCGAACTTGCAAAAGCCCTGAAAAAAGTGACTTATGACCGTTTTTCACCCTTATCATTGTTGCAGCATTCCCATGATTACAGGATCAAAATTCCGATGCTTGGCAACTGACTTGTATTTATGACAGTGGCCATGTCCCAGGGTCATGTAATCACCTTTTGCGACTTTCCCAAGCAAGCAATGGGGAAGACAGTTCCACTTAACAACCGTGTTACTTACTTAAGAGCAGCAGTGTTTCACTTAACAACTGTGGCAAGAGAGATCATAAAAAGGGGCAAAAATCAACAATGGTCTCACTTGGCAACAGAAATTTGGAGCTCAATTGTGGTCGTAAGTCGAGGACTACCTGTGGTGTGAGTTTTGAACCAAGAAAGGACTTCTTTCAAATGTTTTACACAGCCCCAGAATCCTTATCAGTCTTTTGTGATTTCTAGCCTTCAAAAAGTTTTCGGAGATAATGTCCATTCCTAACACATCTGGAAGTTGTGAGATATAGGACAGATGGTGTGATCTGTGGAATGCAGAAATAATTGAAAAATTTGGCTATGTTAAGCCTGTAAAATCTAGGGTCCTAGAAGGTAATTTTTGGGGTGACCCAAATTTTCCAATTTTAAATGAGTCTAGTTGAAACCTTGTTTATATTTTATTTTATAATGTCAATTTGCTTCATTCAATTTTGTCTATACATCCTTGACTAACGCATGGTAGAAAGGATTCAGGAAGATTTTTATTAGTACACGCAGTCCTTGACTTACAACAGTTCATTTAGTGACTGTTCAAAGTTACTATGGCACTGAAAAAGTGACTTATGACCGTTTCCCCCACTTACAACCCTTGCAGCAGCCCTATGGTCCACATCATCAAAATTCAGATGCTTGGCAACTGACTCATATTTATGATAGTTGCAGGGTTTAGGAATCATGTGATCACCTTTTGTAACTTGACAGGCAAAGTCAATGGGGAAACCAGATTCACTTAGCAATTGTGTTACTAACTTAACAACTGCAGTGATTCAGTTAACAACTGTGGCAAGAAAGGTTGTAAAATGGGGCAAAACTCACTTAATAACAGTCTTGCTTAGCCACAGAAATTTTGGGCTCAATTGTGGTTGTAAATCAAGGTAGTCTTTTATTAAATTACTAATTACCGGTAAATTAGTATTAGTATTAGTATTAAAAGGAGCACATGACCATAACCATAAATATAAGCTTTAACAGCATTGGTAAACAAGCATTAAGAGTTGTTAACCTAATCTTGCATAGCTTCTTCTCCGGTAATATTGAACTGCAAACTAGGGCATACAAAACTTTTGCCAGACCAATTCTTGAATATAGCTCATCTGTCTGGAACGCACACTGCATATCGGACATTAATACAATCAAACGAGTCCAGAGATATTTCACGAGAAGAGTCCTCCACTCCTCTGCTTGCAACAAAATACCTTATGCCACCAGACTTGAAATTTTGGGATTAGACAATTTAGAACTTCACCGTTTTCGGTCTGACCTAAGCGTAGTACATAAAATCATCTGCTACAATGTCCTACCAGTCAATGAATACTTCCGCTTCAACCAAAACAATGCAAGAGCACACAATAGATACAAACTCATGGTAAACCGATCCAAACTAGACTGCAGAAAATACGATTTCAGTAACAGAGTTCTCAATGCCTGGAATGCTCTACCTGACTCTGTGGTTTCTTCCCCAAACCCCCAAACCTTTAACCTTAGACTGTCTACTGTTGACCTCACCCCATTACTAAGGGGTCTTTAAGAGGCGTGCATAAGCGTAGCAGCGTGCCTACCGTCCCTGTCCTAATGTTCCCTTTTATCCGTATACATTTCATGAATTCATAATTATGTTTACACTTGTATCTATTATCAAATACATGCTGGACAAAATACATAAATAAAAATAAAAATACACCTTTAAAAAATTGCTTATTATGAAATAAATCACAGTAGAATCTAAACCTGAGAAATACAGAATGTAGAATGCCCTTTTCAACAATAGCTGCAGATCTCTTCATTTTTCTTCTGTTAACAAAACTCAGAATTAGTGGTCTGCTGTCACTGAATTGTTATATATGACCTTTCTGTTTCTCTCTACTTGATGTCTAGTTCTTTTTCATAGTTCTCTGAAAATAATGTACTTTTCAAAGACTTTATGTGGAAAAGTATTTCACCTGGAAAGAAGTTGGAGCACAGTTTGTTAGAACTAAATCTTATTCAACTAAGGGCAATTTAATTCTGAGTACATGTGGACAGAATTGACTTCTTTATGTTGTTCAAATTGCCCTTTCTAGAATAGCAAGTGTTTTTTTTTTAAAAAAAACCTTGTAATTTTTTAGTTTTATTTTTGATTAGAAGTATTGAACTATCATAAACAGACTTCATTAAAACAAATGAGAAAAGCACCCTGGTAATAAATGATGGAAAATATGGAAAAACTGTAGTTTATATAATTTATAGAAGAGGATTGGACATAGAGATTTCTTAGAATATTTTTGTGTGATGTCAATGGATTACCAAGGTTTATGGTACCAGGAGTCATCGTAACAATAAATTAAATAATGAAAGGTTTAATATATTTCAGGCTATTAGATTGGGGAAAGATTGGGGAAAAACAAGAAGCAGATGTATGTGTAAAAAGGACTGCAAGATTAGTACAAGGCTAATTTTTTGGTGCTGTTTTTCCATGTAATAAACAAAGCCACTATTTATTAGAGACTTGTGTGGGTAGTTTTCTAGAATAGAATTCTAAGAGATTATAGCCATACTTCGATTTGTAGACAGTGCCAACTCAAGGTTATATTGACTGATGATACCATCTCCCATCAATATGCAGGTTAGACTTAGAATGATTTGGAAGAAGAGGTGGTATTGACAAAGTCTACAGTTTGGCGCTATAGGCCAAGGCCTACTCAGCCTTAGATTAAAGCTGGCCCTGTGGGTTGGAATATAATAGTTTTGTTAAGTGACTTATTTTAAGTGGAAGCAGGTTGGTAACAGAATAAAGGCTTTTGTGGAATATTCATGAAATACTTCGTTATTTATAAAACAAGGGCAAACAAGCAACTGGGAAACCATGCTAATTTAAACTAAAAATTATTATTTCTGACACAGAAGAAAATTTTTTTCAGAATTATTCAAAATTTCACAGCATCGTGGCCTTGTCAGCCTGGATCTTTAAAAGCCCGTTTACAATTTGATACATGCTTGTTTATTTGTTAAACACATTCATAACTTGCTGAATCAACCTGGACTCCCATGTGGTAGGCTTATTTATTTCTAAATCATTGCCCTCAGTGAGGATTAATTCCAGGGCAACATTTTTTTTAAAGTTACAAGGTTGGAAAACAGATACAGACTCAAAAGAAAGATACAAAATGAATTGCTGTTTGATCCTTTTTATAATCAAAGATTGCTTGTTGGACCTCATTTTGTAGCGAACAATAATTCCTCAAAACAACTCATATGAGATTCTGGTTTGCAAGGACGCAAGAGGGACAATATAATAAAGTAGTTTACAAAAACTGATGGCCATTGCAGATGATAGATTTTGCAGAGTTGTTCTAAAACTAGTTATATACATATGTTCTGAATTGGACATTTCTGCTAATATTGAGTTATTGTAATTTTGCATGCTGAAAGATGAATATACTGCTTTTGAATTATTTTCTTAAATGTTACATTTTAATATCTTCAATAACCAACCTAACTAAAGAAAAAAAATCTTCTTTTTGAAAACTTTGTCCTATTTGATAGCAGTGTTGCCCTCAAACAAATGGTTCTAGATTCCTCTATTTTTCAATGGTTTGGTGGCTCAAGGATCATGATTTTGGAGGAAGGGGTTAGTAACTGTATTAAAAAGCAATATTTAGTCATATATTTATTATAAAGAAGAGCATCAGAGCTCACCTTCACTGGGCTTATCAGAAGAAGAGGCCAATAATGTGTTTGAATTGTTTGCCAAAATCCTTTTAAAATGGTCCAGAGAAGATGAACAGAACAGAACAAAAATTTAGAGGAATCTAGAACCATTTGTTTGAGAACAACACTGCTATCAAATAGGAGAAAGTTTTCAAAAAGGAGAACGTTTTTTAACTTAGGTTGTTTATTGAAGATACTAAAATGTAACATTTAAGAAAATAATTCAAAAGCAATATATTCATCGTTCAGCATGCAAAATTACAATAACTCAGTATTAGCAGAAATGTTTTTGCAAGCTGCATCATTGGAAATATCATAGTTTCATAGCATGCTTGGAGTGATAACCAGGATTAAGCTAATCACAAAATACGATGAATATTGTACCTACCGGTACATTTATAAATACATATATATGTACACAGACACAATATCGATATCGAGATAGAGAGATAGAGAGAGAGAGAGGATAGATATACATACAGAGAATGTGTCTCATTTAGATTCTGCCTCATTTAGTGACTGTTTGCATTAACTGATTAAAAATGTTATGACCTGAAGTAAAATCATAGTGACCTCTTCGCTTAACCAATGTTGTGAGTCCCAATTGTTGCTAAAGAAGAGTATCAGTGCACACAAACACACACCTACCTACACATGTGTGCGCACATGTTTGTGTATGTAGAAGTAATATATAATATATAAAAAGAGTGAAGATAATTGAAATGTGATTTGTTAACAAAATTAGTATAACTAATTAAACTACAAAAATCTTATTCTTGGCATCATTACTCTTCCTGTCAATTACCTGCATCAATACAGATTAATTTTGTTGTCATGTTTTATTCCAGCTGCTATTTAAAGCCATTATTTTTAGAAAACATGAAATGTTTTCCTTTAAATGTTATCACATGCTACTTTTCATAAACCTGCCTGTTTAATTTTTTTTTTAAAAAGCACAATCATAATATCTGCAAGACTAAAAGTACCTTGAAAAAAATCTGTCATACTACTCCATACTGCCATTATGTGAGAGATAGAAACTTAACCCTCTAACTTCAATCCATAGCCAGCAGGGATGAGAATGTACAAGAGACAGGAGTTTGCTGAGATGGCTGGTTCTTGATTGCTGGGAACTATTCAATATTTATTGAAGACAGAGAAAATCCCTTTCTAGAAGAGCAACACTGCTACATAAAGAATCTTGGGTTGCTGTATGAAGGTTGATTGTGGGAAGGATATTTTGGCCATTTGCCATTTTTCAAGTTGGGCTGATCCAAACAGCCCAAATGTAGACACATATTGGAATAGCTAGTAGCAATGTCTCTGGAGATTCCCAGTCATCCACGTCTTGGTTGTCCCAAAGGTGCTTTTTCAAGAGACAACTTGACTTTCTGGGTTTTCTTTCAAGACATTTTGCTTCTCATCCAAGAAACTTCTTCAACTCTCCATCCAGCTGTTAAGCAAGACAGTTGTTAAGTGAGTTTTGTTCCCTTTTATGGCCTTTCTTGCCACAGTGTTAAGTAAATCACTGTAGCTGTTAAATTAGTAATATGATTGTTAAGTAAATCTGGCTTTTTCATTGACTTTGCTTGTCAGAAGGTCACAAAAGATGATCACATGACCCCAGGACACTGCAACCATCATAAATATGAGTCAGTTGCCAAGCATCTGAATTTTGAGCTGTAACTTCATGCAGTCAGAATTAAGTTTTTATATATTAAAATGGCATAAAAACTTACCAGCTCATTTAATATTGCAAGATTTGGGTGAAAATTCTAAGCATGTTATGACATTTTTAAAAATGAGATTACATGGGGCTCCCCTTGAGGAGCACCCGGAGGCTTCAACTGGTTCAAAGTGCGGCCGCACGGGTGGTTATGGAAGCGATGTGGTGTTCCCATATAACACCTCTCCTGCGCGAGCTGCACTGGCTCCCGGTGGTCTTCCGGGTGCACTTCAAGGTTTTGGTTACCACCTTCAGAGTGCTCCATGGCTTAGGACCTGGGTACTTACAGGACCGCCTTTTGCCACCAGTAGCCTCTCACCGACCAGTACGCTCACATAGAGAGGGGCTCTTCAGGGTGCCGTCGGCCAAACAGTGTCAACTGGTGGCCTCCAGGGGGAGAGCCTTCTCTGTGGGGGCACCTGCCACCTGGAATGAGCTCCCCCTGGAGATACGGACGATCCCGGATTTACACACCTTCCGCCGTGCCCTCAAGACCTTTTTATTTCAGCAGGCTGGCCTGGCCTAACTTCCCTTTTAAATTGTAAATTGTAAATTTGTTTTAAAATATTAGGGGTATTTTAATTTGTTTTGGGCCAAATTATCTAATGGGTTTTTATATTGTCTTTTAAATTTTGTAGTTTGTGTGTTTTATCTTTTTCGCTATTCACCGCCCTGAGTCCTTCAGGAGTAGGGCGGTATATAAATCCAATAAAAGAAAAATAAATAAATAAATAAATAAATAATGTGACATCACATTTCCTTTCCCTTTCCCAAATCAACCAAGTTTGGTAACATTATAGGATACCAATTGTACATGGCTCGTTCACGAGCCACCACTTTATTTCAAGTGCGCTAAACATCTATAGGACGATTACCAATGTAGTTTACCAAAAACAAAGCAAAACACAACCCAAACCCAGTTTTAGTTACGATTTTTAATTAAATCAAACAATACATGTCTGTTCATTGTGTTCCTCAATCAAATGGATGATGTCACTTAGAATGCTAAAAAGGAATAGTTGCAAAAATGCTTTTATGTTGCTTGTCTAGCAACCCCTAGTTGCATTCTTTTACTCTGACATGGCTAGTTTAGAAAAGATGCAGCAGCAACTGCCATTCGAAGCATCTAGCAATTAAAACATGCAAATGATAGCTGACTTCATTTCCCCTTGGGGAAGGTGACAACCTACGTCAGGTTTCTATAATGTTTTTATAATGCTTTTCTCCCAGAGTCCAGAGTGTTTTCTTAAAGAGTTTAGAGTGTTTTAAAAAATGTGTAAAAAAAAAAAAAAAGGCAGACAACGGTATGGCTCAGCATCTTAGAAATATTTCCTAAAGTTTTGTGACAAAATATTTATTAAATACCTTGTGAGGCTGTGAATTTCCTCAGTGTGTTTTTGCTATTTCAGCTCTGCTGTTCTACAGAAAGTTTGGCAGGACTGGTACATTTACTTGACAAGACTGTCTTGAAAACTTGTGCCAGAGAAATTCCCTTTGCGTGTTTTTATACCCCCTCCCTTGCAAAACAGTATTGACACTACTGTACAACATCTTACAAATGGTTTATTAGAAGAATAGGGACTTTCTCATTGGCAATAGTAACCCAACCGTGTCCTTTCTTCTGTTCTTCTTAAAAGCCCTTGTATTGCTAACATGGGTAAAGTAATGCAGCTACGGTTTATGTGCCATATGTTCATGGCCCAGGGAAGGAAGGTGGTACTGTTTGCATGTCTCCATAGCGACCTTAGTCTTGGCCTGGTGCCTGTAATCTGGCCTGTTCACAAAGCATCAAACCCAGCTGAATTATTTAGTGCCACTGGAGGAAAATATAGCAACAGGCTCCTGTTGAAAAGCTATGGAGAGGAGCAAGGTGACATCAGTAGTTATTTTGAGACTGAAATGGGTCTTAACAGCAAGCAAGGTGGCAGATTGGTTTATTAAGTATTTAATTTTTCCTTTTTCCCCACCCTTTCTTTTTGTAAATTGCTGGATGCTCCTTCTTTCGTCTGCAAGGATTAGCCAAGTCAGTTTCATTAAGCAACTTTGCAAATACTTCTTCTTGGCACAGCTTGAGTTGCTTTTTCGTTTTTATCTTTTTAATGTAATTCCTTTGATAGTCATGATCACAAGAATGGTGCACATAGGCCAAGCAAATCCTGCAGAGGGCTACACATTGGTAACTTTTCCTGGGTATTGGTGCTTGATACTTTGAAGCAAATAGGAATTCTACTGGACAGAAATGGATAATAACTGTAGGAACCTGGGAGAAATATTTTTACTACTAATTCTAAATGAAGAGCTATTTGGACAGCTGCTCTTGGAATAACAGATACAATTTTCGTATTAAAAATGTATGGCCCATGCCCTCAAGACTTGGCTCAGCTGTACCTCCATGTTAAGATCCTTCAGCTTCATGGGAAGCCACCACACACCACAGCCTATTATGTGTAATAGCAACCAGATGGTTCACTGTTAATCTGCTATCCTGACAACTAACCCAGTGTAAGACACAAGTCAGACCTTAAATAACATGTATGATGTTTGCATCTGCAAACATTTTGGAATTGTGAGGCTGATTTGGATATGCATTTCTATAAACAGACGTTAGGATCAGACTACACAAATAATTAAACAATTAATGACTACTTGTTTATTTACTTCCCGCTCCTTTTCTCCTGCAGTGTAGTTGAGAGGCAGAGGTCAGAAATTTCCACATTTGTTGTTGGTTAACCAACGGATAACCACAATTTATGATATGGATATGATGGCTTGATTAAAGTGACAGGGTAAGTGATGTGTTTGGTGTGAACTAGCATATTATACAAACCCAGCCATCCTGTGATGTTAGTTATTTATTTATTCAGTTTATTTAGCTGCTCATCTCACATACATGGCTTTGGGTGACTCATACAATTAGAAACAAAAAACAAAAGCAGTAAATAGTTACAAATAGCCAACTAAAATGTAAACCACTAAACATGATGAAAAATAATTTAACCCTTAATTTGCAGGAGAGTACAATCTATGGAAGGTGTGATGGCTCCATCGTTAAAGACACTGAGTTTGTCAGCTGGAAAGCTGACAGCTCAGGTTCGAGATCTGAATCCTATGGAATGGGGTGAACTCCCGTTAATTGCCCCAGCTCCTGTCCACCTAGCAGTTTGAAAGCATGCAAACACGAATAGAAAAATAGGTACCACTTCAATGGAAATATAATAGCATTCCATGCTTCTTGGCGTATAGTCATGCTGGCTACAAAACCATGAAAATGTCTTCTAACTATGCTGGCTTCCTCAGCTAGGAAACAGATATGAGCCCTTGGAGTCAGGAACTACTGGACAGGGGAAATCTTTGCAATCTATACAACAGTAATGCAACCAACTAGCAGGGTCCATACTACCACTGGGTTCCCAACAATGATGACAAAGTCATGTCTTGAGAGCAAATAATTGCAATTCAACCTTACAAAATAAATCGAATTAAGATTTTAATCTGATTTTGGCTGAAGTCTAAGTAGGGGATTTAGGGTTTAGTTGGATGAATTACTTTATTTTGATAAATCATACTTCACCTTTAGCAGTTTCTCTTTAATGGCTTTGCATATTTGCAAGGTAGATGAAGAACTGTTTAAAGAAACTTACCTGAAAACGTAAGAACAGCATGAACAGTTGGTTTAGTATAAGATGTTCTGTGAGGACAAGATGGATCAAAGTTGTCTCTGAAGAAGTAACAATGATGTTACAGCTGAAATTGCCAACTGGATGTGGGGTCTGAACAGTGAAATCTCTGAGAGAAGAACAGATTGTGAGATTGCCTATAAGTACTTTGGGACAGCAGCTCCTCATGAGTAGATGGCAGGATCTGATGTCTTTGTGATCTGCTTGTGAGTTGAGTGACTAGTAGTTGGGAATTTTCTCAAAGGCTGTAATGTATTCTTTAAGGGCATAAGGTTTGGCTGATCCTCATTTCTTAATCACTTTGGATTTAAATTTTTATTGTTTTTGAAGTATTGCAAATCTCTGGAATGGCAACTCTTATGGCACTGGGTAAATTTTTTTTCAATCGTTTACAAAAGAAGTTTTACATATAAGGATTAATGCAGTTTCTTTGGAATTAACAGCCAAAAACATGATTAGAGAATTGATTTTTAGAAAGTTATAAATGGACTTAGGGTCTGCATGGATTTAACAACATTTGGAAATTAATTCTTCCTTTGTTCATTTTCTCAAGTCTTCCCAATTATTTCTATTTTTGTATCTGCAACAAAGCATGATTAGATGACACTTTGAAGGCTGGACACCAGAGGCACCAAAGGAAATAAAGACTATAGTTAAAGAAGAAGAATACTTAAGCTTGACTTGATAACAGTGGTGGGTTGCCCCTGGTTTGCACTGGTTCTATAGAACAGGTAGTAAAACCAGTGGGAGGCTCCGCCCACTGACCCTGATGTCATCAAAATGCTTCTGTGCATGCACAGAAGCTTCTGCACTTGTGCACGGCCCCGTTGCGAACCGGTAGTAAAGGTAAGTAGAACCCACCCCTGCTTGATAATGCAGACTGCAGCAAAGTCTATTAACAAATGATGCATTGAGCAATAATTGTGAACAATGGACTTGGAAGTTACCTTTAAAGATCTCTGCCATTATTGATAAGACGATGTTATAGAAAAGGTACAAGTTTTATTGGGCAAGACTGAAATTGATTTAAATATGGACTTAAAAATAATAGGATTCAATAAGGATGGAACATCTTTTTTCTATATCATTCTTCTAATCGGTCATTTTTAGATTCACATTTGAATCTTCCCTGTCTCTATCTTATCCAGTAAAACCAGTTCCTCTTCTATAACCTACTTTCATTGGGGCCTTCTTCAGTTTGCCATTACTTCCTTGGAAGTTATCCAGCATAGTCTCCACATGCAAAAACATATGAATATATATTTTTTGGAGTTAACCTGAGTTTGGAACAAGAAAAAAAATGTCCTTTTAAAAGATGATTCAGAAGTACTTAGCAGCATTGATTTTTTCTGAATTGAATATACTACTCTAAATGAAATGTCAAAAAGTTAACACAAGTGGAGCTAGAATACCCAATGAATGACCTTTCAATATTCTAGAATTGCAGAAGTGTATGTGTGTGTGTGTGTGTGTGCTTTGATCTCCTGTTGTTCAAAACACACACGGATTGGAACAAGAACAGAAAATAAAAATGAGTTGAAATATACAATGTTTTGATTTTTCACTTCAAGTTTAATGAACAGCTATACATTCTTTCTTAAGACATGAATGGCAGTCTTTTGATACAAGCCCTTAAGTAGGGCTGCACTTATTTAAAACATATTAAAACATTTATTTCATAAAAAGCACTGCCATTATCAATTATTCCTTGGTTTCATATTTCCTAAGAATATGATCTATATTCCACTTAGAAAATATAGACTTTTTAAAGATTTGATTCCTTTTGCATTATTAAAATTATGGCAGAAAAATATGGCCGGGAGAGGGAGGGGGACTGAAATTGGGCCTGCTGAAATCAGAGGGGAGATTATTTGATATAAAATATGCACATGGATTTAAGTCAGAGGTCTTCAAACTTGGCACCTTTAAGATTTGTGGACTTCAACTCCCAGAATTCTCCAGCCAGCATAGCTGGTTGGAGAATTCTAGGAGTTGAAGTCCACAAATCTTAAAGCTGCCAAGTTTGAAGACCTCTGACTTAAGTGGTCCAATTCTTTTTCTAAGACATGGTTTCTCACCCATGACAACCTTAAAATGGGTGGACTTCCACTCCCCGAATTCCAACTCCTTGTTGGTTTGGGAATTCTGGAAGTTGAAGTCTTAAAGCTGCCAAAGTTGAGAAACACCATTCTAAGAAATTATGGTTGTATGAAGCAGTTGGACATGGGGGTTGTGTTGATAGCTAACCCTAAACTTCTTCAAGGAAAGAGGGATGTAAATAACAAATAAAAAATACACGCTAGATTGGGATGTTACAATATATTGTTCATTCTATTTTCATATATAGATTTGAAATGTGATGACCACTACATTAGTACAACATCATTCCAGTTTGGCTGCCAGTTTGCTACCAAAAAAATACAAAGTACTGACAATTACTCATGACTCACCCAAATGACCCCTTTACTCTGAAGATTCTTAGCTATCCATTATGGTCACTTTGGCAAAGGTTTCGCCGCAGCTGCCTGGGCATGTCTGGTAGTCATTTAAATGGTGTGTGCGTGTGTGTGTGTGTATAGCTACCACTTGTGCTCTGGACCGTGCTTCCTACTCACATAAGAAGATAAGCATCTTTGGTGGCCTCCAAGAATTTAGAACTTTTAAAGGATGATTCAATTGTTTTTTTTTTTGGGGGGGGGGGGTGTTATTTGAAAGCAGTGTACATAAATAGATAATAGACAGTGCACCAGAATCATCAGAACTCAAGTCCAAGAAAGGACACATTTGTCTATTTATTTCAATAACATGTATCCATTTTCATATTAATTTGCACAATATATGTATCTGTTTAGTCATTTATTCCCAACTACCTCAACCTATCCCTTTGATTGACGTGATATTGCAGATACTTCATTAGCAAAGCTATCCTGTGGAAAATCCCAGATTCTCTCAATTCCTCTTCATTTCTGATTCTTCCATCATTCATTAGTCCCATAATAACCTTAAGGAAAATTGATCAACACTACTTTCTTCCTCTTTCATGGCATATTTCATCACTGCAACTCCAAAGCCTATTACTCATTTTTTTCTTTGCCCAGTCTATTTCACTATAGAGAAAAATGGAGCATCACCACTCCATTTTTCCTATGCTTGAAGTAGTGCTTTTGAGGAATATCTCACCACATATACTAGCCATTAAGTGTGCCAATATAATGAGCTGTGAGAATAGTCTTGAGAGACAGAGGAAAGAGCTGCAGCCATAGTAATTGTCAGGCAAGAGACATTTCAGTCCACAGAAGAATAGAGGAGTGGGAAACATCTCAGAGGGACATTTCCTAGCTTTCTGGAAAGTAAATGCAAGGAAGAGAGAAGTGCCTTTAGACCTGCAAGCAAATGCTACTGTAACCTTACAATAAAGGTTGTGTTAATATTTATGATTTACACTTCTTGTATGGACTATCTTGAAGGGCTGAGAGCAGGGGTGGCCTGCTGGGGTTCACAGGGGTTTGGGAGAACCTCTAGCTAAGATTCTGTGCAGTTTGGAGAACCCCCAAATCCCACTCCTGGCTGGCTCTGCCCACCCCTCCCTCCCGTCACCTGAGTACCCATGTGGCCTGTTTTGGATGCAGGTAAGTTCAGGGTGCGCACGGAGACTCGGGGAAGGCAAAAATGGGCCTACCAGAAGTTCAGGAAGGCTGGAAACGGGCTCGTTTCCGGCTTCCGGAGCCTGGGGAGGCTGTTTTCACCCTCCTGGAAAGCTCGAGGAAAGCCTCCGGAGCCTGGGGAGGGCAAAAATCCCCCCCCCCCCGCTGTAGTGCAGGAGGCTGACTAGGCCATGCCCACCCAGCAACTGAGGTGAGAACCACATGCTAAAGTTTTTAAAGCCCACTCCTGGCTGAGAGAGTACACAGAATACACAAAAGTTCTTTCCCTAACTCTCCTTCTTAGGCAGCCCTGAGTAATGTCATACTATCCGCTTAAATCATTGGGTCAACCTATTGATCTCAACTAATACCTGGTAGATAGCCCTTTGTTGCATAAAACTCCCACTATCTTTTAGCTAAGAACCAAACAATAAACTCACTTCTACTTTTTTTTTTTATCATATTAGCAGACAAAATCCAGCTCTGCTGAATCTCAAAACTTTCATTACTTTAAGTAGATTGTGTGAGCTAGATTAGCTTTTTTTGGTACATGGAGCAAAAATGTCTTGCAATTAAGTTCTGCGCATATAATTTCCTGTTCCTTCTTCTTGGCTGCCAATTACGGTAAAGTGGACCACTAATTACATGGCTATCTGTGAGTGGAAGCAGGATGGGGAAAAGCAAAACAATCTGTCTGGTTTTGAAATCCTTTCTCTTTCCTGGATATTGGGTGTGCTGAAATGGAACAAATAATGAAATATACAATCAGTAGATGCTGTGTTGTCTGACATTTTGCTGCAATATTCCATTCAGGTAGCTGCAAGAGTGAAAGGAGGAGAGGGTTGCAAGTTAAAGCCAAACAAATACATTACAAGTTATATTTATACTTATGACTTTTTTAAAGCAAGATAATGAAAGCTTGAAAAACATGACTTCTGGAATTATTTCCAGAACCTGTATCAGACGTGGAAGTGTCTTAATTTTATTCTGTGTAACTTTTTAATATTTATTTATTTAAGAAATTTACACAGCCACTCAAGTCACTCTCAGTGACTCCAGGTGGCTTAAAAGATAAAAGCACAAAGAAAAATGTACAAATGTACAAAGGAAAATATTCTATGTCCTAACACCGTGATGGCAAACCTATGGCACGTGTGCCATAGGTGGCACACGTAGCCATATCAGTGGGCATGCGAGCTCAGCTCTGGCGCACATGCACTCTCTGGCCAGCTGATTTTTGGGCCTTCTGGGCCCACCAGAAGCAGGGAAACAGGCTGTTTCCTGCCTCCAGAGGGTCTGGGGGGCGGGGAAGGCCCATTTTTCTTTTTCACCTGGCTCCAGATCCTCTCTATGAGTCTAGGGAGGGCAAAAACAGCCTTCTCCACCCCCTCAAGAGGCCGTCCAGAGGCCATAAATGGCCCGTTTCCCAACTGCCGGTTGTACAGGAAGTGACTTTTTTGCTGTCCCCAGCCTCCAGGAACTCCTAGAGAGGCTCTGGAGGCTGGGGACAGTAAAAAAGTCACTTCCTATACAACCGGAAGTTGGGAAACGGGCCGTTTATGGCCTCTGGAAGGCCTCTGAGGGGGTGTAGAAGGCTGTTTCTGCGCTTCCTAGACTCATAGAAAGGATCTGGAACCAGGTGAGAAAGAAAAACGGTCCTATAGGGCCATCACGTGCCAGGAGAGGGGATCGCACGTGCATGCACGGGGGCGGGGCGCATAGAATTATGGGTGTGGGCACGTGCGCGTGCACACCTCCCCGACCCCCCCCTCCTGGCACGCGATGACAAAAAGGTTAGCCATCACTGTCCTAACATAACAAAAATACCTTTCATGTCACAGGGCCAAACTGCTTGCGGTACTGCCTTTTTCTTGTTTCGTTTTGTCGCACAAGATCTAATAGAAAGGGGAGGTTCCAGACCCTTTCTATCAGACAATGCCATCTTGTTGAGCCTCAGAGTTGGTCCAACTCTATCCTTTTCAGTGGCAAACTTTTTTTTTTTTTGAAAAACAATAAAATGTCCACTAGAGCAAAGTTCTCCAACCTTGGCAACTTTAAGCCTGGAGGACTTCAACTCCCAGAATTCTCCAGCCAGCTGGCTGGGGAATTCTGGGAGTTGAAGTCCTCCAGGCTTAAAGTTGCCAAGGTTGGAAACCTGCACTAGAGTAACATTGCCGGGTCCGAGGAAAATAATGTTGGTTTATCATAATGATTCATAATGAGACAACACAAACTTTGTGGTCAATCCAAACTAACTAGATTGTTTTACCATTCAGCTTCTATTAGAGTTGAAGTGTACTGGAACTATAAAAAGATTAAAACAGTTCTTAGAATAATAACAGATCAGAATTTTGAACTGATTCCCTTACTAAAGTCCTTAACTACTTAATTCTTAGATATTCCCACTTGACAGGCATAAGAATTGAGATATAAAAACTATGGCTTACTAAAAACCATATTCTTCATGGTCTTTGGTAAGCCACAGATTTCAAGCCTCATTTATGGTTGAAGTGAAATCTGTCAAGTTATGTTTTTCAAGATCTGAAATGTAGCTCTTATTGATCTAGAAACAGCCAGACATTCTGCTAATACTGTTTGTAGGCAAATGCTCTTTAAGTTGCAGAATATTCCAAATTTAGTCATTATCTGCTGAAAGAGTTTTTATGCTAAAAATTATAGTAGCTATAGTATAGTGTGGTATAGTGCATTAGTGCAGTGTTATAATACTTTCATGCAGAATTTGGGACACGCAACATTCAGTATGATTGCGCAGTATTGTTTCAATAAGTATTCATTCGATAATCACATAACTACATTTGAACTATGGTACTGGAGAAGACTCCTGCAAGTCCCTTGGACTGCAAGGCGATCCAACCGGTCAGTCCTAAAGGAGATCAACCGTGACTGCTCTTTAGAAGGCCAGATCCTGAAGATGAAACTCAAATACTTTGGCCACCTAATGAGAAGGAAGGACTCACTGGAGAAGAGCCTAATGCTGGGAAAGATTGAGGGCAAAAAAAGAAGGGGATGACAGAGAATGAGGTGGCTGGATGGAGTCACTGAAGGTGTGATCTTAAATGGACTCCAGAGGATGGTAGAGGACAGGAAGGCCTGGAGGAACATTGTCCATGGGGTCACAATGGGTCAGATGTGATTTTGGAACTAACAACAACAACAACAATAATAACAACAACATACTTTTCTTATTCACAGCAGAACCACCTTTTTTTTTTTAAAACTTGTGACTATGTAGATATATAATGTGTGTGTGTGTATAATTCTTTATTAGAACATTAAGGTACCTTAATGTTAGGTGCCTTTCTCTGTTGACATGCATGCATGATAATTCATGTAGGATCATTGAGGGAAATCACCTACTACATGATCTGATGGATAGCATGATAAATAGAGAATTTGAAGTATGAACTTAAATTGTTTGAAAAATAGTTTCATAAAGTGACAGTATTAGAAGTGATTATAGCTGTGATCAAATCCAACTCTTTGCTCAAGGTAGGAATCACTGTACATGTCTGACAGATAAACATTTAGGCCCTGGTGGAGGATCTCTTGTGTCGCAGAATTTAGTGCATCATGTGGTAACCTGTTTCATATACTGGCAGGAAGATGATGATGATGATGATGATGATGATGATGATGATGATGATGATGAATTAAATTTTTATACCACCCTTCTTCTGGAGGGCTCAGGGCGGTGAACAGCCAAAATTAAAATACATACAATATGAAAATTAAAATAATTTAAAACATGATTAAATTAATTTGGCTTCCCCAATTTAAAACCCCTTACCTATAAAATTGACCAGTTAAAAATTTCAAGCCAGCCTGACTTGCTGAAATAGAAAAGTCTTCAGGGCCCGGCAGAAAGTAGGGAGGTCCAGGATCAGTTGTAACCCTGGGAGTAGCTCGTTCCAGAGGGTGGATGCCCCCACCGAGAAGGCTCTCCCCCTGGGGGCCGCCAGTCAACATTGTTTGACCGACAGCACCCTGAGGAGACCCTCTCTGTGGGAGCGAATTGGCTGGTGGGAGGTTATCGAGGTTATGTTGATGTCTAGTCTAAATTTATTTCCAGTAGGTTTAACTCATTGATTCTGGTTTTGTCCTCTGGGGCAGGTATTCCAAACCCCCGGGTTACAGCCTACTACCAGGCCATGACCTATTCACAACCAGGCTGCAGGCCAGCGCATATGCATGCACGCAGCTCAACTTGCACGAATGGCGGTCTAGTTTGCCTTTCCTGCCCCCATCTGGGCTGCCAAGCTGCAAAGATTGGGGACCGCTGCTCTGAGGTATCGCAGAAAGTTTGAAGTATACTAATTCATTAATTTGGCTAAGTTATATTCTTAACTGTTTATTTTTATTTATGGGAACTCATAAGACTAGAAGTAGGGAGAGCAAAATATTACATGCAAATACATGTATCAAAATATCCAATAATCACTTTGTTAAAAATTGAACTGAGGAATCATGGGGATGGACAGTCACTGTGACCCTTTGTAATTTCCAAGACCATTACCGTATTTTCAGGCGTATAAGACGACTGGGCGTATAAGACAACCCCCGAATTTTCCTGTTAAAATATAGGATTTGGGCTATACTCGCCGTATAGGACTACCCCTCTTCCAACACACACCAAATAAAAATTAAAAAACATCAGCTGGCTCACCCACAATGTAAAAGCAGCTGTGCTAGACCCAAAATGGCCCCTGCAACAAGCAGGAACCTCACACAGCCACAAAAAGCCCCAAAACCCAACTTTCATACTTTACACACACAAAATTCCATATACAGTTTTGTGAGATTTTGTGTGTTTGTGTAGTTAGAGTGAAACACTACAGAAACACACTAAATCTCAGAAAGCTGCACAAATATTATTTTATTTTTATTTTTATATGAAAACTAAATTTAAAACTTCCTAAACTTTAAATGGCTAGGTCTAAAAAAGAACAACTAAAAAAAACCCCAATTAACTATTTTTTTTAAAGATCCCAAAGGGGAAAAAACTTACCCAATAGAACAGTGGTCTCCAACCTTGGCAACTTTAAGACTTGTAGACTTCAACTCCCAGAATTCCTCAGCCAGCTTTGTTTTGCTGGCTGAGGAATTCTGGGAGTTGAAGTCCACAACTCCCTGCCTGCTTGATTGCAGGCAGGGAGTTGCTTGCTGATGGAATGGATTCAGGCAAGTGAAGCAAGGCAGCGAAACAAGGCAAGCAGCTAAGGTAAGCAAGTTGGAGGGGGAAAACTTTTTTTCTTCTCCATGGCTCTGGCAATCCTAGCTGAATTGCCTGATTAGCAGATCGTCAGAGCTTGGATCGCCAGAGCCATGTGAAAGGAGAAAAGTTTTTTCCTTCTCCATGGCTCTGGCAATCTCAGCTGAGTTGCCTGATTAGCAGATCGTCAGAGCTTGGATTGCCAGAGCCATGTGAAAGGGGAAAACATTTTTCCTTCTCCGTGGCTCTGGCGATCCCAGCTGCGTTGCCTGATTAGCAGATCGTCAGAGCTTGGATCGCCAGAGCCATTTAAGGCTTGTCAGAGCCTTTCGGGCTGGTCTGCCTGGTTACAGGAGAATGACACCCGGCATATAGGATGACCCCCGACTTTTGAGAAGATTTTCATGTGTTAAAAAGTCATTTTATAGGCCAGAAAATACGGTAAGTCTTTTTTTTTTTCATGTAGATCCACCCTGAAGTGCTAAATTTGCTAAACTTTACACTGAATATATGCATAGAATATTAAAGATGTTTAAGCCACTTTGAATGAAATAAACCTATGGCTGATAGAATGGAATGGAGAGGGGAGGGGAGGGGAGAGGAGGGGAGAGGATAAGAGAGAAAAGAAGAGACAAATTTCATAATGCTTGAGAACAGAAGGCCTTATTACATTAAATAAGTTTTGCCATGTTCAGCAGGTTTTATGCCACTCTGTGAGATACAATCTATAGCAACTGTTCTCTATATGATCTTCTGGTAAGATAAATTTATGTGCAGTCTATATTCTCAAAACCGGGAATGTAATTGTGGGCTAATAAAATCTAATGAATAATTTATTACACATTTACAATTTATTACTCTGAGATAGTTATTTTAGTCACTGATTTAGATTTTTTAATATTTAAATATTTGTAATTGCAGTTTTATGCCTCCATAAAAATGTAAGATATATGCATGAGTGATAAGATTGGACTCTGTTATTAAACTGAGCCACTTTTTATAGTAATATAAGGATTATGTTTCTAGTGTTTTCCAGTAAGTTTTGTATCAGGTGCCTACAAAATATTGTGATAATGGACTGAAAGGATATTGTTAAGGTTTATCACCATTTTCTTTTCCATACTTTAGATTTTATTTATTTATTGAGCAAAGACTAAAGCATTAGTCATAATTCATTCATGTTCAGATGTTATAATTAGGGAAACAAAAAATAGCCTGTCTGGCTAATTTTGATTGCTTTCCCAGCTTTTAATTTGTGCAGGCTAAGAAATATGTCTGGATATAGGTTGTGGCATCATGGATTACAACTGAAGAAACCTAGTCATGAAGATCCAATTATTTGAATATTCTTATGTCTGCTGACGTCTATACATCCTATTTTAAGGTTTTCTCGGACTGGAAAAAAACTACTATTAAACTAACTATTAAAAAATTAATAAATGAAAGAAATTCTTCTCTTAATTCTTGTAGCTCTGAATGATGAGAAGAACTGCTTCTTCTTGGTCTAGGACAGATGCTGTTGCTCTGCTGACCATCTTGTTTATCTGATTATTTGAAGCATTTCTGTATTACAAATTGCAAACATTGGTTTCTACTAATGGTTTTTAACGGGTGGGTTCTAAATATTTTTACTACTGGTTCTGTGGGAGTGCCTTATTTTGTGGGCGTGGTTTGATGGTCATGTGACAATTCTTTAGTATTTAGTAGAGGTACTGGTCTACCAGGCTTTTAACTGCTTGCAGAGCCGTACCGGTCTACCCATTTGTTTTTGGAACGCACTGGTCTACTAATTTGTTTTTGGAGCAGACTGGTCTACCACCACACTGCCTTTTACTGCTGATCAGCTGTAGGGCGGCCCTTTGAAGCGCCGCGGCAAGAGTTTAAACAGTTTTTTGCTGCTCTGCCACCATCGAGAACATTGGAAACCGCTTTCAGGCAGCTTGGCCTCAATTGCCAATCTACCACCACCAAGCGGTTTAGAAGGAGTGGATCGGTTCTAGCTGATCAGTTGGGAGGCTTCTTGGCTTCTCAATTTAAAGCTACGTGTCTTGTTTTTTTTTTTGGTCTTCTTTGTCAAGTGAGCCCTGATTTTTTCCTTCTAGCTGATCAGCTGGGACTTGGGAGGCAGCGAATAGCTTGGGGGCAGGGCCAGGCAGAGGTGGTATTTACTGGTTCTCCAAACTATTCAAAATTTCCACTACCGGTTCATAAGAACCGGGGAGAAGCGGTAGCAACCCACTACTGGTTTCTACCAAACAGTGGCTATGCTCATCCTGTGGCTCAGTTCAAATCTATTAATCTTGCAGAACATTTGCAAGTCACAATTAGCAGTGGCTGGAATGACACCGTATACCAGCAATTGGAGAACCAAGATAAGGGGGTAATTTCTCTTTGTTCCCCTGTATTTTATTCTGACTTCCTAGAGATACTTTTTTGGGCAGGGTTAGGAATGGAATGCTGGATTAGTAGGTCCTTTGTTCTGTTTAGCGGGGAAATTCTTGTGTTCTTATTGTAGCGTTTTTATTGAAAAATACCTAAAAGTACTTGAATATCATCTATTAATTTATTATCAATGCTACATTTCTAAAAGCTTTGTGAGTATTAGATTTATGAGTAGCAGTTATATTTGGGGGAAAGTATTCTATGCAGAAAATGCTGTCTTCCAAGACTTTTCATGTTTTCTTCACAGTGTGTATGTGTATGTGTATGTGTGTGTATGTCTGTGTGTTGCTCAGCAAGCACTAGCCACATGTACACCTCGAGTAGACTCATTTTGTTTGGAGCAGGCAGTCTCCAGGTAAGAAAATCCCAGGCCATGAAAACTTTGAAGGTAATTAACTTGTAATAAAACCTGGAAACAACGAACTTATACAACATGGGCAATATGACAATACCAGATAGATTTGGTTAATAGGTAGATCAGTTCATTTTATATTCGCTGCAGTTTCTAAAGACAGTCTCAGACAGAACGCATTACAGAGATAATTAATAACTTTATTGGAAGAAATGGGTGCAAATGACGTAGTCCACCAGAAAGTTAGACAATCCTGGAGAACATTTACCTTTTGTCTCCAATAAAGTATGTTTTTAGTATTGGCTGTTTCAGAAGAAGGAGGAGGAGAAGGATGCGCTCCTCCCAAAGTCTTGATCATAGATCATTTGATACTGATGAGAATCTCCCTCTCTGAAAGAAGTCATAGCATCTGTTTAGGAGAATTTTTTTTTGTTGAAGAAGCCATTGTGCGCTTTCTTGTATCTCCAGTTGTGATAGTGACATACTGCTTCCACATATTCTGGAAACATATTTTGTTTCCTCAATGCATTATAGTGGTCAATTCATGAGCTGACAATGGCATGATTGAAGAAAACTAGTATTTTTTATTCCAGCAGTTGGTTCATTAGCTGAGACTGGTAAGGGCCTCCTGATCTGTAGATAGCGTCAAAGATGCCCTTGGAGAAACTGTGCAGGCTTTTATGATTCTGTCATTATAGAATATCATTAAGTATAAATATATATTTATATTGTATATATGAAATGTAATGATATATAACATTAAATATAGTTCCACTTGCACTTCCTGTCAATTTCCTGGTCTGGTCTACTTCAAAAGACTGACTTGATAACATTTGCTACCTGCTCTTTCAATAGGAGCTGAGAGTTCAGATATACATCTAGATTTTGTACCAGCAATTTCTTTGAGAGAACAACTCCATCTAGAGCTAATGTTACTCCACATAATGTAGCCCAAGGGCTAGATGTGTCCCAGGCTTTGTGTGACATAACACAGCATAAGTGCATAAGTAATGATAATTTGCTAGACATGACAGTGATAAATGTCACTAGTTATATAATTCATCTTTTGTAGAGCAAAGGAACTGAATGTAATGCTTTTGTTTTGAGAGGGATATTTTAATATGTGCTTAAACTAGAAAACCTTTCAGAATATCCTCATACTTCTAAGTAGAATTGTGTAACATCTTAGGGCAAATAGATATGGCTGCTACTGACTCATCATTTTATGGTTCTGCTCCAGTTTTTTTTCTTTTTAAAGCATCAGTAGCAAGATATGCTGCTGTAAATTAATGTGCTTGTTAATCAGAGTTACTGTATTTGTCACATGGAATATATTTCTTCTTTTGTACACAAAAAACATATAAATAGAATATTAGATGGCTGCAATATTTTAATGAACTTCCAAGTACTAGAGACCTGAAATATTTCAATATATTGCTCTATGGTTAGTTGGCTTCTTATATTATCTTATGAATGAGGTAATTTCTTTAACCACAAAAAGCAAGTCTAATTACTTATTTACTTAGTTATTGAATCTGATTTCTAATATATGGGTATATCTATTATCTTGTGAAGGTGTTAAAAAGTACTGTTTTGCTTCTGTTATAACATTTATGCTTAATGAACAAAATTCCCTTCTCACTCCTATGTGTGGTAAGTGTCTTCCTCAATCTTAGTTCCTCTACCAGAAACTGGGAGTTTGAGAATTCTGCACAGGATCTTAGCTGTTTCTAGTATTGCACTCTTCTGGATAGAAAGCTCTGATGTTGCTGTTTCTTGGATCTGTTGGAGCCACTTTCCCAGTTTAAGAGTCACAGGCTCAAGTTCTCCCACTGGGACTATTTTGGCCTTTACTTTCCATATCCTGTCTAGCTCCTCCTTCAGGACCTGGTGTGTGTCTATAATCTAAATGGTAAATCTTACATTATATATTTGTGCATGTGTTTGCAGGGTTCACCCCTCTCCCTCTCCCTCTCTCATCTCTCATCTCTCTGCCTGTCTGTCTGTCTGTCTGTCTGTCTGTCTTAAGAGCCATGGTGGCACAGTGGTTAGAATGCAGTATTCCAAGATAATTCTGATGACTGCCAGCCATTCGATTCTCACCGGCTCAAGTTTGACTCAACTCAGCCTCTCATACTCAGTCGGTAAAATGAAGACCCAGATTGTTGGGGGCAATATTCTGACTGTAAACTGCTTAAAGAGAGCTGTAAAGCATTATGAAGCAGTATATAAGTCTAAATGCTATTGCTAATTGCTAATTGCTAATTGCTAATTGCTATATCTATCTATCTATCTATCTATCTATCTATCTATCTATCTATCTATCTATCTATCTATCTATCTACTTACCTACCTACCTACACAGAGAGAGAGAGAGAGAGAGAGAGAGAGAGAGAGAGAGAGAGAGAGAGAGAGAGAGAGAGAGAATACCTATATCAGACATTCTTTACTTGACAGCTGCGAGGAATGCCACCAGTTGAGAGATGTAGCCGGCTTCACTGTGAGAATAGAAATGGTAGTAGGTCAACTTGTAATTTCCTGACTCAGGCACAGATGTGAACACTCTATTATTAGTGGCATACAAAAATCTATACTTGAAAAGTATTCAAGGTTGCTTCATATGGCAATATCCTCTTTCTCCCCCTCGATGTAGTCAATGAACATTGTTCACATGATGATTCATTGGCTGGGTTCCAACCTACTGCTAGAGCACAATAGACCTTGGAAAGTTTTGTTGTTGTTTTTTTGCTTAAAAAGCAGTGTTTTCACTTTTCTAGGAAAGCCTTGCTCTTCTGTGCCACTTTGTAAGATCAGCTTTCTCTGTTACACAGGGAGCCCATGAAAGCAAAGGAAGATACTACATAAAATGCTGGACTAATATTTAGCAAATGAATAGTTGTTTTACATGGACAGCAATTACGGCACATAAAGAAAACGAAGACTTGCCATTTGATACATAAGAGCTTAAGTAGTACAGTATTTTAAAATCTGTTAGCCTATACAACCCTTCAGGGCAATCTGACAACTCTTCCCTACCCACGCTCAGCTATTTCTGGTTTCAGAAGGGACTTGGGGAGTTATCTTAGGGGAGAATAGTCAGGTAAATGTTGAGCATAGCTGGTTTTTCCTCTGCAAATGCTACTCTTGAGAATCCCTCCTCCTCCTCCTCCTCCTCCTCCTCCTCCTCCTCCTCCTCCACCACCACCACCACCACCACCACCACCACCACCTCATACTGTCCAATGAGCTTTTTGTTGAATGATGATGATACTTTCTATTTCTGATTTATAAGCCCTAGTGCTTTATCTTTCCTTGATGATTAACATGTATATCTATAACTCAGCTGCACCAACCCAGTATTTGTTCTGCTGTGTCAATTTTAATTCAGTTCCTTTATTGTAGGAGAAACTCTGTTACTTTAACCTTTTATTATACGTCATATACCTGGTGCTTTATATAATTATTTGAAGGAAAAGTGACTGAAATGACATGTGTTTCATTTTTAAGGGTAAAATCTTGTAGCTCTGCTGAATGACTCAACCACTACAGATAGTCCTCAACTTATGAATCCCAACTGAAACCAGAATTTCTATTGCTAAGTAAGGTGGTTGTTAAGGGAGTCATTCCTGATTTTATGAACTTTTTTGGTATGGTGGTTAAAAAAATCACTGCAGTTGTTAAATGAATGATGTAGGTCTAAAGCAAATCTGAATTTTCCATTGATTTTGCTTAGTGAAAGCTATCTGGGAAGGTTACGAATGTGATCCTGTGATCCCAGGGTAATACGACTATCATAAATACATGCCAGTTGCCAAGCACCCAAATGTTGATTGTGTAAATGTGGGGATTCTGAAATGACCATAAGTGGAAGGACCAGTCACAAGTCACTGTTTTTCAGTGCCGTTGTAACTTTGAACATTTGGCAAATGAATGGTTGTAAGTTAAGGATTACTTCTAACTGACCTGCTAGTATCAGTTGAGATTTTAACTTGCAGGATTTCTTTCTTACATACAGCTATGACCAAATCTAGGTGGTTGTTTGTTAAGCTTTCTATACTCTTAACTCATCAGGCTTACTGTATTATTAATGGTTAATTTAGTGGACCAACCAGATGCTGTTAATATAATTTACTTGGACTTCAGTAAGGGATTTGATAAAGTAGATCATGACCTACTACTTGATAAGATGGAAAAACATGGGTTAGACAGCATCACCACCAGATGCATTTATAACTGGCTGACCAATCACACTCAACATGTAATCCTTAATGGAACTACATCTACATAGAGAGCAGTATGTAGTGGCATATCTCAAGGCTCTGCCTTAGGCCAGTGATGAAATGCTACTGGTTTGCACTGGTAGTACAAAAAAGCTACTGGTTCCTCTGAACCGGTATTTCCGATGATCAGCTGTGCCACGCGATTTAAAATCGCTAGAAAGCAGGAAATCCTGCTTTCTAGTGAATCTAAATCACGGGCACAGCTGTTTCCCCCCCTCACTGTTCTACTTACCTTCCCAAGTCTCCTTTTTCCATGTGACGCACGTGTTTGGTGCGTGCTGTACATGTGCACAGCATGTATTTGGTGCACACTGTACATGCATGTGCATGCAGCGCACATTTGGCATGCACTGCGCATGCATGGCCAGCGAACCAGTGGCAAACCGGTTCAGATTTTACCACTGCCTTAGGCTTGGTACTCTTCAATATCTTCATCAATAATTAGTTGAAGGGACAATCAAATTTGCAGACAACACCAAGCTGGCAGGAATAGTCAACAGTTCAGAAGATAGGCTCAAGGTATAGAAGGACCTTGACAGACTCTTTCTAACAAAATTAAATTTAGTGGTGAGAAAAGTAAGGTTCTACATTTAGGTAAGAAAAACCAAATGCACAGGTATAGAATAGGTGGTTCCTGGCTCAATAGTAGTAATTGTGAGAAGGATCTTGGAGTACTAGAGGACAATCACTTAAATATGAGGCAGCAGCAGGGTGCAGCTGCCAAAAAAGCCAATTACAGTCCTAGGCTACTTTAACAGAGGGATAGAACCAAGATCACATGAAGTGTTAGTACCAGTTTATAATGTCTTGTTAAGACCACCCTTGGAATATTGCATCCAGTTTTGGTTGCCACAATATAAAAAAGATGTTGAAGCTCTAGAAAGAGTGCAGAGAAGAGCAACAAAGATGATTAGGGGACTGGAGACTAAAACATATGAATAGTTTCATGAATTAAACATGTCTAGTTTAATGAAAACAAGGACTATGGTTGACATGAGAACAGTGTTCCAACACCTAAGAGGCTGCTATAAAGAAGAATGGTTCAATCTGTTCTCCAAAGCACCTGAAGGCAAAACAAGAAGCAATGGATGGAGAATTAGAACTAAGGAGAATTTTTTTGATATATTAGAACAACTAATTAGTGGACCGGTTTGCCTCTAAAAGTTGTGGGTATTCAAACACTAGAAGTTTTTAAGAAGAGATTGGACAAGCATTTGTCTGAAATGGTATTGGGTGTCTCCTGCTTGAGTAGAGGGTTGAACTACAAGATCTCCAAAGTCCCTTCCAACTCTTATTCTATATTCCTAAGAGCAATGGCTTCCTTAACAAAATTAATATTTATGAAGTAATAAATGAAAAGAGACCTTGGGCTATTCAATTTCTGATTATCACAATTAATAACCCTTTTCTTTAGCCAAGAACTTGAAAAATTCACAAAGTTATGTTCAGAGCTCAGAATGCAAAACTATTTATGCAAAAAGCTGTTGCTTCCATTCCATATTGAAATAAGGAAGACAGAAGAAAAATATCTTATTAGTTTTTGGAGAATTATTTAATGTATGTAGTAGAATTAAATAAATAATGCTGCACTATTTGATCCTACTTTTTAAAATATTTTACAATAAATCAATAAGAAATAAATGTGAATCTGGTATCTCACAAAGCACAGCATAAGCTGGCATTGTTTTTATTTATAATAATAATTTTGGACTCCACATAGACCTTACAACATTCTTATAAGAGATAAATGATGGGTAGGTGTTCACTGTTCTATTCAGAGGCATGTATACCCCATCTAGTGGAGAGAGAAAAAGCAAAGATTAACTAGAGAGATAGATTTACATCCTGGGCAATTATGGAAAATTAACATCACACAGTCGCTTTCCAACAAATCAATGTATTTCTTAATTAAGCATAGCTGTCATACAGTATAAAGATCCTACAACATATTCTTAAAATTCCACAATTGATCATCTGGTCAATATATTGCCTATACTTAAGAGTAGGAAATAAATGATGTGTAATAACTACCCAAGAGCCAGTTTGGTGCAGTGATTAAGACATCAGGTTAGAATCTGGGAGATTATATGTTCTGGTCCTGCCTTCAGCAGGCCAGTGGGCTATCACTTCCTCTCAGTCCTAGGAGGAAACCATTTCTGAAAACCTTGCCAAGGAAACTGCAGGGACCTATCCAAGCTGTCTCCAAAAATTGGAGCAAATTGAATGGAAGCAAAAAAAAAAAAAGCTACCTTATTACAAAGGGATTTTATCTCATAGATCAATTTTCTCTCGTCAGTATGTCATGACTTTAATTTCCAAATTTCCAGCTTTTGTCCATATTGGCTGGGATTTTAAGGAGTATTCCTCTGAACTCATCTGAAGAGCATTTGGTTGGTGAAAGTGTCATTAGACAACTGTAGTTTGAATCAAAATGTTTTTATTCCATATCTGTAACCCCAAACCAAATTGGACAGGGGGAGGGGAGATGCTACCTAGGGAATGATAGCCTGCAGCTGCATAATGAGCAGAGAAAGAAATTCTGAAAGGAACCTCCCTAACTTATCAGGTGGTAAAGAGATGGTGGGAGATTCCTACTTACAGATCTGCAAAATTTTGTTAATATAGCCTTACAATAAAATAAAGTTACCGTATTTTTAAGAGTATAAGACGCACCTTTTTCCCCAAAAAAAGAAGGTGAAAATCTGGGTGCGTCTTATATCTGAATGTAGCCCCATCCAGCTTCTCAAACGGAGGTTTCAGAGGCTGAAAAAAGCATCAGAAATGAAGCTTCAGAAAAGAAGCCTCCAAACAGAGCTTCAGAGGTTTTTTTTCTGAAGCTGTTTCAGAGGCTTTCAGAGGCAGGAAAAAAAGTTTTTTCTGAAATAGAGTTTCAGAAGTTTCAGAGGCAGGAAAAAAAAAAAAAAAGCAAGGCACAGAGCTCACAACCAAGGCACCTGTTGCTAAAATTCACCTCCGGGAGGCTGATCCTCCTGCCAATCAGCTTTTTTCTTATTTTCCTCTCCAAAAACTAAGGTACGTCTTATACCCCAGTACATCTTATACATTGAAAAATACGGTAGTTCATCTGGTCATGTTTTCTGTCTGGTCTATCAGGGATGTATGACAGACATCACAATGCTGCACATTGTGAAGCATGTTAAGTTTGCATTCAGAGCAGGGAAGTGAAGACCATGGATTTCTCAAACCTCCAGTAACACAAAATTTATTGCAGCTTTGACTCAGTAGTCTTATTCACGCGATATATTTAGTGATTTAGGGGAGGAGAAAAGGGTTACTTTGACTCTGCCTGTAAAGGTGTTGATCCCAATTATGATTTTTTTGGGCGGGGGGGGCAAACTTCATAGTTTTTGTGGAAGCTGGGAAGATGAATGATCCTGGATGGGACTGTGTCATTACTCAGAGATGCTACCATCACATAATAAATAAACTCAATAGGGGAGTAGTTGTCTTGCTCAACCATCTCGTGCAAATATGACAATAAGCTCACAAGTTGCATCAACTTCTTTTGTAGTTTTATGTCAGCCACAAATAACTTGAAATACTTTAGAGTAGAAAAAAATAAATAGTTAGCATACAATGAATCCATTTGTCCCTTATTAGTGTAGAATTCAAGACAGAATCAAGTTTTCTATTACAAAAAAAAAGGGAACTGGGTCTTTAGAACTAGATATTTATTCCATGTCAGTCTTTTACAAGTAATCCTTGTCTTATGACTATTTGTTTAACAATGGATGAATGTTACAACAGCCTTAGCAATTTATGACCTGTAGCCACAATTACGATTATCATACCAATCCATTAGTCACATAATCACCATTTGGATGCTTGGTAACCTGGCTGCCTTTACAATTGCTTGTAGGGTGACGTAATTGTGATTTGGGACTTTTTTTGCTGATTTCTGCAAAAAAGGCCAATGGATAAACCAGATTTGCTTAATACCACATGATTTGCTTAGCAGTTTCATTTGTTTAATAATCACCATAAAATTATTGTAAAATTGGTCCAGCTCAACTCATGACCACCTTGAGTTACAATGGAAACTCTGTTCTTAATTGTGGTTGTAAATCAAGGATTACCTGTATAACAATTGATCTAGTACAATCCTGATGTAGTACAATTGAGTTTCCATATTGTGTTTAATTATATCATATGATAATATCTTGGTGACGTTATTTAGTGTACTGTTATATTGTTGAACTGAATGCATCTAAAGATCAGCTAGTCTGTGCCATGTGTACTTGTCTACATTTAATATATGTATGAATATGTGCTGGGCATACATTTTTATTGTACAGGATATTTATTAGTCCAGACTAATAAATTCCAGAAAATTGGCATTTTCATGTGAAAATTTTGTAATGTGTTCTGAATGAAAGAACACAATTGTAAGAAATTTTCTTTCATAAATCTTGCTTTTCATATTTTACTTTGTTACTGAAGAGCTCACAATAAGCTTTTGAAGAACCTCAGAGTTCTCCAAAACACAATTTAGAAACACTGAAGTATCCCAGTTAATAGAGTAAAGAGAAACATAAAATTCAATAATGTAAATGATAATGATGGAAGAATGTTAAAAGATTCCAGTTCAGCACTGTCACAGGAGGTCCACAATTCTACCTGGTATTTAATAATTGAGGCATCTTAGGATGCCTCAAAACTGTGAACTAAATCCTTTTCAATCTTGAAAAGAGGGAAATAATTGGAAGATTTTAGATACCCTAGACAGGTTTACAATGTAAATGACTAATTTCGTCTCAACAGTCTTTGACCTTGATTATTACATTCTAAATATGTACTGTGTACATATTTAGAATATGTACATACTATTCTAATATTTATGTGATTAATCAGAGACTAGACCAACCTTTTTTTGGCCATGCCCCACCTAAGCATCTCTAAAATCCTGATGCCCCCCCTCCCCCGGTGACATATAATTATTACTATTCAAAAAGTGAACTCCTACTCATGCGGAGGAAGCCTAAAAGGCCATTAACTTGGTTTAAACAAGGTTCCAATTGCCCCCATTAAAAATCAAATTGCCCCCCTGTTGGGTATGGGTTCCACATTGGGAACCACTGGAATAGACAGTATAATTTGTTATTAAATCACCTAAAATTTTAATCATTCCCTAAATGTTATTAAAGTAGAGGTACTGTGTTATTTAATTGTTATTGTTTGCAAGTCGCTCCTATTGTGTCAACTATATAATATCCTTCAGCACTGTAAATGGATCACAGATGTAGGCATATTTTCCATTAAAAATGATTTGCAAGTAGCATTAAATAACATGTAAATCTTTTCCTTAAGAAAAAGGACAAGTTTGAAAAGCACTGAATTCTGATACATTCTCCCTATCAGTAGAGAAGTAATTCAATCTCGTATGTCCTTTTGGGACATTAATTACATGCATTCCTTTACTAAAGATTGGAGGAAAGAAATATTCATGTTCAATCCCTATGTAGTCAAGTCAGTATCCTACTAGAGGTAGTTCTTGAGTTACAATCATTCATTTAGTGCCTGTTTGTTACAACGGCACTGAAAAAAGTGACTTATGACCATTTTTCACATTTACAATCATTGCAGCATCCCCATGGTTGATCAAAATTCAGAAACTTAGTAATTGGCTCATATTTTTGCAGTATTGGTTGCAGTATTCCAGGGTCCTGTGATCACCTTTTTCAACCTTCTGACAAGCAAAAAAAGTCAAATTCACTTTAAGAACCTGCTACTAGCTTAACAACTGTAGTGATTCACTTTAACAACTGTGGAAGAAACGTCATAAAATATGTAAAAACTCACTTAAAAACTGTCTCACTTGGGCTCAATTATGGTAGTACGTTGAGGACCTCTTGTATAATATTTTCCGATTCTAGATTAGCTTTTATCTGAAGATTTAATTTTCAGTTTAATAATGAATTCATAGTTAATAATTCATTATTAAATTAAATTAATAGGGACGTGGTGGCTCAATGGCTAAGATGCTGAATTTGTCAATCGGAAGGTCGGCAGTTCAGCGGTTTGAATCCCTAGTGCCACGTAGCGTACTGAGCTCCTGTTACTTGTCCCAGGCTTCTGCCAACATAGCAGTTTGAAAGCACGTAAAAAATGCAAGTAAAAAAATAGGGACCACCTTTGATGGGAAGGTAACAGCGTTCCGTGCGCCTTTGGCATTTAATCATGCTGGCCCCATGACCACGGAGACGTCTTCGGACAGCGCTGGCTCTTCAGCTTTGAAATGGAGATGAGCACCGTCCCATAGAGTCCAGAATGACTAGCACATATGTGCGAGGGGAACCTTCACCTTAATTAATAATTATGCTAAACAAGGGTCCAATCTTCTTCCGGCATAAACCAGTCTGGTGTAGTGATTAAGATGTTGAAGGGGCCCAAGAGACCTGGATTCAAGTTCAACCTCAGTCATACTCTAGCTGAAACCCACCTTTACTGGGTTAGTTTGTGAAAAGTGGGATAGAGCACTATATATACCACCTGAGTTCCTGGAGGTAAAGTCGGATATCTTCAATTCTGAAATACCTACAATTTGCTGAAGTGGTGTAGGGTTTCCTGCCTAGGCAGGGGGTTGGACTAGAAGACCTCCAAGGTGCCTTCCAACTCTGTTATTCTGTTATTCTGCTGTGTGGATTCCTATTAAGAGACATGGAAACACAAGAATCTAAACTAGTTTAAGGCACATGGTTATTGCAGTTCTGCAAGATAATTGCAAAAGAAAGTCAAATGGATTGTTTTGGTCTATAGCAGTATTTTTCAACGTTGTCAACTTTAAGAGGTTGCTAGGGAATTCTAAGAGTTGAACTTGATGTATTTTAAAAGGTGCTTCAAGGAGATTGAGAAATACTGGCCTATTGAATATATCTCATTATCCTGTACATCCACACAGTTGATCATTTGTATCATGGATTGCAGCTTATGAGCTTTTACCCATTTTGAGTTTCAGAAGGACACAGACATTTGCTTTCCTTATGGATATGAAGCAGCTTGAATGCTGTTCAGAGTAGTTGGCAGTTATAAATGTGTCCAGGTGCCTGCAAACATTAGAGACAAAATTGACAAGATTGATGGGACTCCTTGTCACATCAGTCTATTGCTGAGGTGCCAGGTTTAAACCTATAGAAGAAGGTCCGTCATATGTTCTAGTTTGAAAGAAAAACACAAATTTTTATTTCTCACTCAGTGTACTATTTTTCAGATAGAATGGCTTAAAATTTAATATTTAGGGAAAACAATATGCATCTTCTCTGAAAAATAACTGGTAGTTTATATTTTATCATTTACATTGCATTTATTCTCAGATTTGCAAAATATATACATAAAAGAAGAATAAATGAACTGAGACAGAAAGGAAGACTGAGATTTACTGAAGTGTAGGTCTATAAAAATAAATTTAATTTTCCTTTATCTCCTCCAGATTCCATTCTTTGCCTCTTGTCTCTCTTGTTCACTGTTTTATTTATCTGTTTCTGGAAGGGTCTATAGCTCTCTCTCTCTCTCTCTCTCTCTCTCTCTCTCTCTCTCTCTCTCTCTCTCTCTCTCTCTCGTGTGTGTGTGTGTCTGTCTGTCTGTCTGTGTAAAAAAGCAAATATGTCTGTGATTGGGTGATTGAACCTGTACCCCTTTTAGCGGCAATGCACATAACTATTTGACACTCATCCTGCCCAGATATCCCTTCCGTCTACCTCAAAAAGAATAATGAGATAGACACATATGTATGTCTAGGTGTCTTTTTTCTTGCTTTAAGAGAATTAAGCACTATAGCAATTGTCCTCCCCCAGTTACTGTCTATAAGTGATTTTAGAATGAACGACTGTTTGAACAATGAATTGCTTTCTTACAGATAAATAAATCCGGGGAGTTAATTGAAGATTTAGTTCTATTTCCTATGTGTGTTTCATATTATCAAAAGAAATCACACTTTGATGCAGCCATAACTGCTTACCCAGCTGTAGGTAAATTATGGCATTAATTTTCTGAATGTATTTCTGAACATTTTTAATAATTTCCATGAGGCAGCTTGCAATTAAAAAAATCCTAGGTGAATAATGAAAGTAATTGAAATAGTACTTGGACTCTGAGAGCAGAAAAGCTATTATAATCTCAATAATACCTGATTTGTCATAATGTTCTTCTTTCCTTTTCTAAAATAAATTTCAATGTTATATTTACTTAATAGGCTACCAGTACCTGACTTGATATATACAAATAGCATGTAACAAATCAACCTCCTACTGACAAACCATTGTTTAATGTTCCATACTTAAGGCAAATCTAAGACAAAAAATAATCATAGACATAGATTTCACAGTATGATTTGTAAAGTAATTTTGAACTTTCCTTTAAGAAATAGGAATGAAAGAAAAAAGAAGTCTGCGGTGATTTATTAGTGCATGACAAAATTATAGCATTCAAAATTATTATGATTGATTTTGGGATGTTTGCTATGAAATATTGATGAATTATTTGATAATCATTCCTTTTAGACTTCATGCTTTATTTGTTATGAATTATTACTGGTACCAGAATATTAATAAGACTTTTTGGTGGTGGAAGAAACACTTTTGAATTAAAGGTATCTATAGGATGGGTTATGACTGTGAAAGTTGGACCATAAGAAAGGCTGAGCGCCAAATAATTGAGGCCTTCGAACTATGGTGCTGGAGAAGATTCCTGCGAGTCCCTTGGACTGCAAGGCGATCAAACCGGTCAGTCCTAGAGGAGATCAACCCTGACTGCTCTTTAGAAGGCCAGATCCTGAAGATGAAACTCAAATACTTTGGCCACCTAATGAGAAGGAAGGACTCACTGGAGAAGGGCCTAATGCTGGGAAAGATTGAAGGCAAAAGAAGAAGGGGATGGCAGAGAATGAGGTGGCTGGATGGAATCACTGAAGCAGGACGTGTGAGCTTAAATGGACTCCAGAGGATGTAGAGGACAGAAAGGCCTGGAGGAACGTTGTCCATGGGGTTGCGATTAGTCAGACACGACTTTGCAACTAACAACAACAATGGGTTGGGTTAAATAATGTTTTTCTTCACAACTTGTTTTAATATGGTGGGGATAAACTACTGGCTTCTTTCTTTCCACTGAATTTTATCTCTTTGTAGCCATTACCTTATTTATTAAATTTATATGCTACCCATCTCCTTGTTCAAAGTCATTAGATCCTGCAAGAAACAATTTCATGTATTAAATATTAAATATTTGGAAACCCAAGACACCACTTATATTGTAGGGTATTTGGAGCACAATTTTATCCTATGATAAAGCAGTGAGATAAATTATTGTTAGGAGGCTACATATGAAGAGAATGCTGACAAAAAGAATGTAAAGTAAAGAAAAAAACTGTTGGGAGTCTTCCACTTCTGGGAGATTAAATGTCTGAGGTGAGAAAGAAATCCTTTTCCATAATGGTTCCAGTATAGTGGAACAGATTATGGAGAGATTAAGGTTCCCCTGACTCTGTTGTCTTTCTGGAAGTAAGTTAAAACTTTTAACTAGATAATCTTAAGTGGTTAAAATTGCAAACAATTTAAGAGCCATGGTGGTACAGTGGCTAGAATGCAGTATTGCAGGCTGATTCTGCTGACTGCCAGGAGTTCGATTCTCACCACTCAAGGTTGACTCAGCCTTGACTCAGGTCAGTAAAATGAGGAGCCAGATTGTTGGGGATAATATGCTGACTCTGTAAACTGCTTAGAGAGGGCTGTAAAGCATTGTGAAGCAGTATATAAGTCTTAAGTGCCATTTAACCTAGTTTAATATTATTTAAATACTTCTACTGACGTATTTGAATGATGAGGTTCATGATGAGGTTATCTTTGTAAACTGCAAACAGTTGCTTGACTATGGATTTATTATTCCTTATAAATAAGTGAATGCTGAACTAACAATGAACTGTTTTATGAATTGGAGTTAAACATAAACCTACTTTGATTATGTGAAATTATTTCTTGACAACAAATTGACCACAATAAAACATCCTGATTCATAGAAACTGTTATCATTGAATTACCTTCTTTTCTTGGGAAAAATGCAGTTGGGATTGTTATTTTTTAGAGCCCTGGGTAATTTTATTTTTGCTTGTTTATTATTAAAATAAACATATAAAAACTTAGAAAATCCATGGAATAACTACTAGCAGCTCATGACAAAGGGAAAAAAATTGAATTTTCAGTTTTAGAGCAACTTCAAATACTGTATTCTTTCGGCATTAAGCCATTGCAGTGACTGATACACAAGCAGTCTAACTGCAGAACAATTTCTTAATCTGGTAACTGTTATTCGGAAACAGCGTGAAAAAGCAGCTCTTGAAAAACATCACTTATTTATTAAAGTATTATCGTGCTGATCTTAAATCTGGGTGTCTTTTTAGCAGAATAAGAATTGAATATATGGAGCAATAAAATGCTCAGTCTTCTGCTTTTCAATAAAATTTCATCTAATAAAAGAGATTTTATGTAAATCAGATATTTGATATAATGGAAATGCTGTCACTATAAATCTGAGTGTTCACAGAATCAACTTCAGTAAAAATGTCAATGAATTGCTTTGGCACTTTAGAGAACAGTAAGAAATAGTTGCCTAGAAAAGTCTGTTAGGCTACTGGAATAGGTTTCCTTGCTCTTAAATTGTGCATTTTAGAGTGACAATCATTGCTGATTAAATTGTTTCTAATGTGGTATAAATTTATATTTTTTTAAATTGCTGAACCCTCACTTGTTCAACAGGATAGAGCTAAAAAATAAGAAGTAGAAAGAAAGATCAGTGCTTTGCATGTACTTGTAGGACAGTTTGTGCAAGGATGGTATTCACTTACTTTCCCTACTGGTTCGCAAATGTGAACTTCTCTGCACGTGCCCAGCCTTCCGCGTATGCACTTTGCTCTCGCACGCGCCTTCTGTGCATGCACTTGGCCTAAAAAACATGCCTAAATAGGACAGCATAGAGCTGAGGCGGGTAGGCGGGTCCACCCACAATTTCCGTTACCAGTTCACCTGAACCAATCCGAACCAGCTGAATACCAACTGAGTTTGTGTTAGAATTTATAAAAAAGGTTTTCCCTCCCTTGCAACTATGAGACATTACATAAGCAGGGTATAGTAACATCTTTGGATTTAATTGGATTTTTCGTATTAAAATAAATCACATTTGAAGGAACAGCCTTAATATAGATCATTTTTATGATCAAGCCAATAAATGTACAATTTCAATTTCCCCCCTTCATCTTAGGCTCCTGTCATTAAGGCATATCCTTTTATTCTGTTATTGAGATAATTTAGACTGAATAATAATGAATGGCCCAAGGTCACCTAAGAAGCTTTATGGTTGGATGAAACTTGAAGTCAGTCTTTATAGGCCTAGTCAAATGCTGCTTTCTTAATGCTTTGACTTTGTAAGAGGGAGAAAAGAAGATAGAAGACTTTCTCCTAAGTGTTCCTGCTGAAATTTAATTTATTGAGGCAATATATAAATGGATACCATTTGTAAAAAAAAATAATTCAAATCTCATTACAAACAGAGCAACATGATAGTCTGCATCAAATCCATAGGTAAAGGTAAAGGTTCCCCTCGCACATATGTGCTAGTCGTTCCTGACTCTAGGGGGCGGTGCTCATCTCCGTTTCAAAGCTGAAGAACCAGCACTGTCCGAAGACGTCTCCATGGTCATGTGGCTGGCATGACTAAATGTCACAGGTGCACAGAACGCTGTTACCTTCCCAGCAAAGGTGGTCTCTATTTTTCTACTTGCATTTTTTATTTGCTTTTGAACTGCTAGGTTGGCAGACGCTGGGACAAGTAACGGGAGCTCACCCCATTATGTGGCACTAGGGATTTGAACCGCTGAACTGCCGACCTTTTGATCGACAAGCTCAGCATCTTAACCACTGAGCCACCACGTCCCTATCAAATCCATAGAAAAGGACAAATGATTGTGAAGTGTTGACCTTTTTGTTTATCTCTGGTCAGTAAATAAATATAAAGAAAGAGAATTCCTCAATGGATGTGCACTTTTAAGGAAGAAGAAAATATCCTATACTTATAAAATAAAAAATAATATCAATGAAAAAACAAAGAAAATGAATAATAATGAAAGACAACCCAGTTTTACTATGATTTTACCCAAACCAAAAAATCATCTAAGAAAAGTCATGAGAACTTTTCTCTAGCAGTAATATTGGTTTTTTTGCGGAGTTGATAGGTGGCGTGGGTTAATTTGAAGTTAATTTTACTTTTGATGACTGCGTGGATGAATCCTTGCAGTTTATTGCTAAATTTTTGGAAGTGGTTTGCCATTTATCCTGGGGTTGAAAGAAAGTGACTGGCTTAAGGTCACTCAGTTGGCTTTGTGCGTAAGGTGGGACTAGAACTTAAACGCTCCCAGTTGTTATCCTTATTCCTAACTACCATACCAAATTGGCTCGGTAATATTGTTTATAACATTAAAATGCATTTATTTGTTTAAAACATTTGTATAGCCACCTATCTTATAACAAACAATGGCCTTCTCCCAATCAAAAATGATTCATTTCTTTGCAATATTACCTTTTACAATAGACAATTAAATCGTCTTTATTGTTAGAATGCATTTGTTATTGTTCCTTTTCATTAGTGTACAAACTAAAAAAAATTCTGATATAATAGGTTTAATACTTTGGCTTTGAACACTCATAAAATAATAATTGGATATGTACAATAGTTTTGTTTAAAAAGAATGAAAACATTAGTGCTCCTTCTATTCATGCTTAGATGTTAATCTTTGCATCAGGCAGTAACAGGAAACTAGAATGTCTTTAAAATAATACACAGCAGTTGAACCTTGTACAATTAAAAAACTTATACTGCTTGGCAGCAGATCCAGGCTTGGCGCTGAATACATACTTATCAGAATGCAGTAAATACTTCTGGTTTTACTCAGAAATCACATGTTTTCAAAACGATATTTCATTCACACATTCAGTAATTGTTGTTTAGCTCCTGGTGATACTGCAATATTAAAGAAAGTAATCATTATAAATCAATTTTAGCATTGAATCAAAGACTGCAATGCTGAGTGTTCTTAGCAAACAATGGACACTTGAATATATAATCTGGTTTTCTTTTGGATAAATGCACATTTTATTGCAATGTAATAACTTTATTACAGTTCAACCAATTCATTCAGTTCTTAAATTAATGTAATGCTACAGTTAGATGATGGTTGTAATTGGTAATTGTTATATAATTTGCTTCATATTGTACTGAGATTTATATTATTGGGTGTAACTGCACAATAGATACAAATAATACTATATCTACTCTAGGGTATCAGCGTGATATAAGCTAGTACTGTCTTCAGTGAAGTTTTAATTTCATCCAATTCATAAACCCCACATCTACCTCATTTTCCATGGAACAATCATATAAGAGTCCAAAGAAAAAATATGAATTATTCTTGCATTTAGGATTACACTACTCTGTAAATGAAAGTAAGTTCCTCCTATGTTGCCTTGGAGGAACATGTACAAAAACACACACACATTTTTTTAAAAAACTTAGAATCATGCAGTGTCACCAGAAATGGCATACTGAAGGACTAAAACACAAAACAGTACAAATGCTCAGGCCATAGGAAAGAATATAGAATTCAGAATAAGTAGAATACAGAACAATAAAATACAGAAAAATTCTCTTGCCTCCTTGCATTTTCCTCGAAACCACATATACACACCAACAATGAATCATCCAGGCTATACAAATATTGGCCAAATGGGTTAATTTTTTTAAAACATTAAATAAAACCCCTGCGAATGTCATAATCCTCCTGCCATATAATCCCACCAGTTTAAAACCACAGTAGAATAAAAAGAGCCAATGCTTGCCACTATATAACTGACAAGGGGTGCTCAAAATATCCTGGAAAACTTTTGATGTGATGCTGATTGAAACAGAAAGATTGGTTTTGCTCTGAGTTTAAAACAAAACTGGAATCTTGTATTCTTTTCTTTTTCTGAACATTCAAAACAGCCATTTCTACCTCTTTTTTTTTTTTTTATGGGGGAGACGGCACCTATAGTACATTTATTTAGAGGACTGAAATGTATAAAAGGAGAGGGGAAAAATCATTCTATCTATTTAACACTCAGAATAAATGGATCAATCTAACTTATTCCAGAATTTCCTTTCCCTCCCTCCTCTGTTCAGTTGTATCCAGTTCTCAGAGACTGCCTGGACAAATCGAAAAAAGAGAATATTCATAGCTCAGGATTAAACTATGGGCTTCATGGTATACTTGCAGACATTTCATTACCAAGCTAGGTAACATTATCAGAGATAACACCACAAAACTCAGAGACCACCAACGATGCCACAGTCCCTGTAGTTTTATTGGCAGGGTTTTTCAGAAATGGTTTGCCATTGCCTTCTTCCAGGGGCAGAGAGATCATCCAGCTGGCTTTGAGACTAAGGTGGAATTAAAACTCATGATCCTCCAGTTTCTAACCTGAGTCCTTAACCAAATACACCAAACTAGAATTTCCTTAGCAAGCTACTAAAAGAGACCAGTCAAATTTTCAACCAAAGTAAGTATATGTGTAAGAATGAAGAACTCAAGTCTAAACATAACTGGTATGCTGAACATTTGCTGAGAAAGGACAAATTTCTAATCTTTCTGAACGTTGCTATCTCTTATTTTTATATGAGACGATCCACATTACCATATTTAGTTATGCACATACATGCATGCACTTTCCAGTGTGGTACGTTTTTATTAAATACTGAAAATGCTCCTTTTTCATTGAGACCGTTTTCATGAAACAGAAACATTTGTGAAATGGCTTTAATGTTAATTTTAATCATATTAAATTTATATGGTAGTTTTCTGTCTTCCTTGCGCATCGGGTTTAAACCTTTCCTCATTTGGAAGTCAGCAGAAATTTATAATACACATGATAAGATGTTTTGATTTGAATTTAATTCCAAGCTGTAGTATTATGAATATATACTGCATGACAACATCATTTTAAGATTTTGTGTGGGCTGTTCATTCATCCACCAAAAACATAGGCCCTTCTAGTAATATTAATATTCTTGCTTTGATATTTAGCCATGCAAGACACAGTCTTCAGGGTTTGTAAGCATGGCAGCAAAAGAAAATCAGGACATGGTGAAACGAAAACAGTTTTCTAAGTCAGTTGCAGGAAAATAATAGTGTTTGCTATTCAGCACTGACAAAACAGTATTCATTGAAATAGTTTGCTTCTAAAAGAATAACTTGAGTTATTTGGTAGTTTTATAGGCTGTCACAGCAATACTGCATGATTCTGAAGAACTAATAACCTACTTAAAGAAACATTTAAAGCATGAGTATTGGCTTTAAAGACCAATAACTTTTCAGGCTCCAGAAATTTTGGTCCATCACAAAATACGATAATGACACAATATCATGAGATTTGTTTCTCTCTGCATTTTCTCCAAATGGCAGGTTCTGTTTTGGTTGATGGCTATTGATGCATTTTTCCAAGAGTGACAGAAACATAGGAAGTGTTTCAGAGGTGGGTTTCAGCAGGTTCTGACCAGTTCTAGAGAACCGGTAGCGGAAATTTTGAGTAGTTGAGTAACCTCTGGCTGGCCCCTGACGCCCCCATCTATTCTCTACCTCTGGAGTCCCAGCTGTTTGGGAAGAAATGGGGATTTTGCAGTAACCTACCCCTAGAGTGGAGTGGGAATGGAGATTTTACAGTATCTTTCCCCTGCCATGCCCACCAAGCCACACCCACCAAGCCATGCCATGCCACGCCCACCAAGCCACACCCACAGAACTAATAGAAAATTTTTTGAAACCCACCGCTGAAGTGTTTCTATTTTATATATATGTATAGACATATGTATATAATACATGTACATAGATAGATAGATAGATGGATAGATAGATAGATAGATAGATATACAAGGAATGTGATGGTTCAGTGGCTAAGATGCTGAGCTTGTCGATCAGATGGTCAGCTGTTTGAATCCTTAGCGCTGCATAACAGAATGAGTTCCCGTTACTTGTCCCAGCTTCTCCCAACCTAGCAGTTCAAAACTACATAAAAAAAAGTAGAAAAATAGGGACCACTTTGGTGGGAAGGTAATAGCGCTCTGTGCGCCTTTGGCGTTTAGTCATGCTAGCCACATGACCATGGAGACCTCTTCGGATAGCACTGGCTCTTTGGCTTAGAAATGCAGATGAGCACCACCTCCTAGAGCCGGAAATGACTAGCATGCATGTGCAGAGGAACCTTTACCTTTCTACATATACATACACATACACATATGCATGCATACACACACACACATGCATATAATAATGTATGTCTTTACCTTCAGCTTTAATGCAAGAGAAGTGGTGGTATATAAGTTATGTTGGTCTGTCTAACTTAATAATATCCTAAAATTTGCCACTCTTTGTTGCAAGAATCTTCCTAAGACTTACATAACAACTACCAATAATTAAATAGGTATGTGAACATGTTCTTGGCTATTAAGATATAAGTCTAGTTCATATAACACACTGAGCTACAAAGATATCTGTGGTATTATCTAGTGAATTGTGTAAGCTCAACAAGTAGCAGTTTATTTCTAAAAGCAGACCATGGCTCAATACAATGTCTTAATTCTTTTCTGTGAACGAAGTGATAGGATGTGAAAAAGAAATGTAGAGACAAAGGCTGTTAAACATTGCAAGCTCAACATAGGTGCTAAAATTTGGTTTGCAATGGTATCTGTGTGACTGAGTTCATAGAATCCATTCAGCTGTTTTCATTTTAATATATTATCTGATTCTAGGTGATTGAGTGATCTGGCATCTTCAAGCTAGTTTGATAGATTTAATTGAAATGGCAAGACTAATAAAATAAGTTGCTACAAAAAGATTTATTGCATTGTATTTTTCCCATATAATGTATTTGCTTTCTTTCTCTTAACTTTTAACAGAATGAAATGGACCTTCTGTACATCTGACATGCGAGGTTTTTCTGTTTTTTTTTTAAAAGCATGGATGTCCAAAATTCTGAAATTTCAAAATATGTTGTTGCTATAAAAGATTTCTGTTCCTTGCTCTTACCTTATATACACACTTTATGTCATTAATCAACACAGAATTTGAAATGTAAAACTTTACATCATGACTGTTGGGTTATTACGATGCAAACCTTTCAAGAATACACTTCAAAAGAACCTTGATTCTGAAAATCTATCTCTGCTAGAGATTGCTTTTACTGAATTTGACACATACTAAGGAGGCACACTGAAACAAGATTCATGATCATACTACAACTATAGATGAAATAAATAGCAGCCTACTTCACTTCTCAGTTAACCTAAGGTAAATGAATTTCAATTGTTGTGTCACAATGGGAGTAAATTAGTTTAAAGTTAAGTATTTGGACTTAAATGGGTTGTTGATCAGGCTAAATTGTTTAACTATTGAAGCAGAGAGATAAATAACAATTGGCATCTTTAAAACAAGAGGCAAGCGTTGTAATATTTTAGGTCAGTGATGGCAAACCTTTTCGGCACCGAGTGCCGAAAAGGGAACATGCACGCTTGTCAGGGCCGCAACCCGGAATAAAGCTGCCAAGGGCACATGTGCACACCTGAAAATGAACATCTGGTTTCCGGCGCACACATGCGTGCCAACTATCTAGTCTTCCAAGTTTCTGGTGCTCATGCACACACGACGATCAGTTTGCCAGTGTGCATGCTCATGCAGGAAAATGAAAGACCAGTTCTTCCAGGTTTCGGAACTGCCGCACGCAAAGAGGCCAGCTGATCGTCATGCGCACATGCGTGCCAAAAACCCAGAAAGGAACGGGCGATGCTGCACATGCCAGGCGACATGGCTCCGCGTGCCACTTTGGGCATGCGTGCCATAGGTTCACCATCACAGTTTTAGGTCACCTATAACATAACATGAATACTGGGAAATGTGAATGAAACATTGACTGTATAAAAATTACAATTCGTATAGCAGGAGTCAGGATGAGGAATGGATGCTCACTTTGACTCCGGAGTGATTTCTTACACCATTTCCCTTTCCATGTCAAACAAGATTTTGCACAGGATAAACCATGTTTAAGAACTTGTCATGACCAGGAGACTGTTCCCATAATGGAATGTGAGAATGACCTTGGAAGGTGGGGGAGAGATGCTCCCTAAGGAACAATCAGATAAAAAGGAGAGAAGCCCACAACTGAACAAAGGACAGAGGAAGATACTTTTCCACTCTAAATAATCATCTGGTAAAAAGAGCTGACTGGAGATTTATGTTTTCTGATTTGCAGGATTCTGATTTATTTATTTATTTATTCATTCATTCATTTATTTATTTATTTTTAAATTTATATACCGCCCTACTCCCGAAAGACTCAGGGCAGTGAACAGCCAAAAGATAAAATACACATAATACAAACATAATAATGTAGCCTTATAATAAAGTAGAATTAGTTCATCTTGTTGGATTTCTTGCTTGGTTTATTTGAGAGGTTGACAGTTCCTGGCAGATTCCCCCCACTTTCTCTCGAGCTGCTATCCTCATTAAGCCCCAGTTCCAACATGTTGGACAGAGATGTTCAACAGAGATCTTCCTTGAAAAGTGCATGATAGTGGCATGAAAGAAGTAGAGTGGTTCATTTAAATGTTTTTAAGCCGAATGTGTGTACTCAGCCTTTTATTTTATTTTGTCAAATCTTTCAGAAAAGATTATTCTAAAGCTTTGCTTATTTTTTATAGTTATAATTTTGGGGCACTGCAGTATATGAAAAGAGGGGCAAAGAGTCATGTGTAGTTTGCAGATTATCATCTCCCAGTATTGTAGTGTGTTAAAATATAATTCCAGCATGCTAAAAATAAAGGAGGTTTTCTTGTTTTGTGTCCCAAAGTTCAATAGTGTATGTAATTTAAAGATTAAAATTAGGATTTGTTTCATTTGAGTCTTGGATTCTGGCAACAGTTCTTTCTTGAAAGTTTCAAGGTTGATGTTGGTGAAGACCAGGATTTCTCTTTCTCTGGCAATCTTAATTACAATTCATGACAGATCAGGACAGAAATGGATTGGTTTTGTTTAATTTGAGAAAACTGCTTATGTGAACCATGATTGTCTTAGTGCACACAAATCTAAAGTTAATGTTAGAAGAATGAAAGGTATAGTTTGTAGGGTGGAGTAGCAAGAAATTGAGTCTACCTCAGGAGTGAAATCCAGCAGGTTCTGACAGGTTCTGGAGAAGCGGTAGCGGAAATTTTGAGTAGTTTGGAGAACTGGCAAATACCACCTCCGGCTGGTTCTAGAGTGGGGTGGAAATGGAGATTTTGCAATATCCTTCCCCCAGGAGTGGGGAGGGAATGGGGATTTTGCAGTATCCTTCCCCTGCCATGCCCGCCAGACCACACCCGCCAAACCATGCCCACCAAGCCACGCCCACAGAACCAGTAGTCAAAAAATTTGAATTTCACCACTGGTCTACATCTGTGAGGAATTGGACCTACAACAGCATTGAACCAATAAGATGACCTCTCTTGACTAGAGGTTTATGGGGTTTTTTTTGACAGTTTGTAATCTTTTTTTCTGGTTTTCTTCTCAAAATGGTCTTTATTTTTGAGATTTTTATTTGTATCAATATCTGGGCATTAATTAGTGATTTTGTTAGAATTGTGCATAATTATGTTTGTTCTTCCCCTTAGTTCTATCATTCTCAGTATTCCACATAATGAAAAATGCATGACTGAACAGCTATTGGTTTTTATGTTCTTTCTAGTCCTTTTTAATAGCAGAGTTGTTCAGGAACAGAAGTGATATGGGGCATGCGAACAAGTGTGCTGTTAGGTCTCATGAATTTTAATATATTCTTTTTTAGCATATTGCTCTGCTGTGATAAAGGGTTCCAAAGTTTTTCAGGCATAACATACACCATTTCTAAAACTAATTATGATGATGCTTTGAACTTAAACAGGTATACTGCTGTGAAAGTAAATGGAATGGGCAGCTATTCCTTAATATTCGCAATGACATAGCTAATGGCAGCTCAAGCGTAGCCATCAAAGTTCACCATCTTTTGCTTCTGAAGTGTTTTCTATGCCACAACTTCAGCTAGTATTATACATCTACAAAGTGCGCTCTGGTTAAATCCTGTTTTGGCCTCAGTGGATTTTGACTTAAGGCAGCACTAGAAAGATCAATTTTTAATTTAACTTGGATGTGCAAATGGACATAACTAAAACCTAACAAAGTGTTGTGTGGAAGATGTGAAATTGAGAATTGGTGGTGGTGTTAATTCCTCTTTCTCCCTGCTTCCCCTCTCCTCAGCTTCTCTTTCCAAATTACTTTTTTAAGCTACTTTCCCACTACTATTTCAGAGTTTGATTCTTCGAGAAGCTAACAGGATAATTGGTAGCAGACAAGGAAGTGATTGAATTCTCTCTTGTCCATAACATTTCTTTCTTCCAAATTGACCCAAAGCCACTTACTCACAAGACAAAGTTGCCACTGGATTTTTGTTACAAATATAGTTTTTAGTTCAAGGAGTATATGTTTGTGATTAATTTCCCCATAGTGCTAAGCCACATTTTGTTTAGTTTTGGTTTAGGGTTATATAATCATGGCTTCTTTAAGTGTATTGAATATCAGGGTCAGAAGACATAATTTTAAAATAATATACTCTCAGAAAATGACCAAAGTCAACTTTTCAGGTTTCTTCGTTATATAAAACCTACCAGAAAAAAAGAGATATTTGAAAAGTATAGCTTGCTAGAAAAACATGACTGAATAGGCTGTCTCTTGCAGCTACTCAGAAATAGCCTTGAACATACCTTAAACATTTTATCATATTGTGTTCATTAGTAACATCCTGCTTCTATCAAATTGAGTTTGTTTCTTCCCTTTAACTATATTTAGCAAATACAGTTGGAACAAGCAACTCGATTGCTATGTGATATGGTTATTAATTGAAAAATTACATTGCTGCAACTATGCTATAATTTTACTTCAGTTTTCCTTTTCTTTACAGTATCATGATACAAGCTCAAATTTTGGGCTCAATTTTGGGCTCAAAGAATTGAGTGAGCCCAAAGGCAGAGGAAGTTTCCAGAACTTAACTCACAAGGGAGCTGCATAAAAAGGCAAATATTTTATCCCTTTTCCTTATCCCTTGCCCCTTGGAATGCTCGCCCTAGAGCTGGGATAATTAGCAGGAAGAGAAGTCATGCATGCATTTATATTCACTGGAGAGAAAGGGATTACAAAAGAATAAGCAGGCACACAAAGGAACAATACACATTGAAAGAAATGCATTAGCACCAGTTGTTTGCCTACTGTACTGATGGCTGGACCAGGAGCTACTTAGGAGGCAAGCAAAAGCTTTTAGTGTGAAACTGAGTAGGGTCTTGTCAATTTCAGGCAGCACTATTAGCCGGTTAAAACTGGTCACTACTGAACTTGATAATGTTCAGCAATTATCATATTTAAGGGACCCACTGGGGAAAAAGTTGCTCAGGATGAGATTGCTTCTTAAAGCAATACTGGGACTGGAAGAAAAAATGGGTCAGGCACAGGACAACAGGAACTAACTGACTGTAATGCAGACATTTAGTATTTTCACTGGTGAATATTCCACATAGGGGTTCTTTTGTTAAAAAATAATCTCATATTATATTGAGTCATTAATTATACTGCAGAATCATGTATACATTTTTGCTTTTGGAAATGGCATTAGAATTGATATATCAGTTTTGTTAGCTGATGGCAATGTAAATATTCAATTTCACTATTGTAAATCAAAGATAATGATCTCAACATTGTATCCAATATTTTTTTTTAATGGATTAAACATGGTGACAAAAAAAATCTTGATTTTAGCAGACGGGAGACGCATAAAATCTCATTCAAGCATAAAATGCTTTTTGCATATATTAAATTGTAAACTTGGTATTTTCAAAGCACAAACTTAAAAGGAATTACATCCAAACTTCAAATCAACATTTGTACATGGTTTGTTGGAGTAGCCAGCAACAACACTGTCACCCATACTTGTTTTTGGTTGCATTAAGAAGCCAAGTTCATTTCCAAGAATACCCTATTCCAATCTGAGTTCAAAGAATTATGGATGATTAAAATATTCACTCCCATTGATGACTATTTACATTTACACAATGATCTAAATTTGTATGAATTTATGGATGATGCAATGTCCAACAGTTTGAAACATGCATTTAAAGTAATGGCATCAACCTTTTTAGTTCCAGCTAGATAACTTAAAGCAGCATTTTCCAGCCTTAGCCATTTCCAGATGTGTGGACTTCATTCCCAGAATTCTCATCAATGACCATATTGGCTATGGAATTCTGGGAATGAAAGGTTGGGAAATATTGCCTTTTGGGGGAGAAAAACTGAAAATGAAGCTTTTGAATCTATATGCAAATGAACCATTAGTTTTATGAGCTAGTTATTATTTGTTTAAAACCACGTAGAGTTTGTTTTGTTTTCTTGGTGGTGTTCATTTGAATTTTAGATATCTGTTAACAAAGGATAGTACTGGCTGAGACTGCGCAACATCTGGAAATGTTCTGGCCAGGGGCAAAATAGAGTTTGTACCAAGCAGCAGATATTATTTAAAGAATAGATACTTTTCTTCCACTCTATTTGCAGCATTGTGCAAAAGATAGAAAATGTTTCAATATTATATTACATGTGCACTCAAGCAAATATATAAATTCCAAATATGCCAATCTAGAGAACCTAGAGACCCTTACTAGGGAAAAAATGACTCTGAGATAGATCTAAAATCCATATAGTAAAAACTGATCTAATTATTCACTATCCAGCTACTCTCAATAGTAAAGCTAAAAGTGAAGGAAATATGTAGCAATACAATGTGTTCAGTGAAAAGATCCATTGCATTTTTCTAAATGAATAAAACTTTTCGTTAAACTTATTTTATAGTTGGATTACAATTTAATTTACAGCAGTTTTAACGTTCTGCAAAAATGTGAATGGGAAAGGAGAGGTAATGACATTCCACTGCATGAAAACTCAGTTTCCTTCATTTAGTTTGGCATTCATTTTTGTTCCATTGGAGATGGTGGTCACTGAGTCACTGCCACTAATGAAAACTTTCTTTTAATCTGCATCTTGAAACATTTCAAACTTTAGAATGTATGTGCAGTTTACAGCAGTAAAAACTGAGAAATGAAAAGGCATGTAAACATAACAGTAGCAAAGTAATGGAACTGTAGAATAAGCAATGAAAAAGACAAAAATGAGAAACACAGCAATGTGAGAGTAAAAGATGGGCAGGTAGGATAGAGAAGCAGAAAGCGAGGTGGGAGGTGGAGTTTGCTATCAGTCTAGTGTGTACCCCCTTCTTGGGTCTTCAGACTAACTACCAAAGCCAGGTCTTCAGGCTCTTATGAGGATGAAGGCAGATCTCATCTTAAGTAAGATGTTCTAAAAGGCAGGTGCTATGGATACTGTTATTCCTGACATAGATAGATATAACCTGCAACATTAGCTTATTAGTCTCATCTATGTCACTTAAAGGTACATGTATGTATATATGTGTATGTGTATATGTATATGATGTATATGTATATGTATGTGTATGGGTATGTGTACCGTGTTTCCCTGAAAAATAAGACCCTGTCTTATATTTTTTTAAATCCTGAAATAAGTGCTTGGCCTTATTGCCATGCGCTCAAAAGCCCGATTGAGCTTATTATCAGGGGATGTCTTATAATGGGGAAAACAGGGTATATGTATATGTATGTATATATATTCTTAAATTACCTTTTGGAGGTTGTATCACAATTTCCCTTAGTATTTAGGGGAAACAGTACAAAAGTATGAAGGCTATTGCTTAATGCATTGTAAGCCGCCCTGAGTCTCCAGAGAAGGGCGGCATATAGATCAAAATTAAAAAAAAAAACAGTACAAAAGATAAATCAGATTAAATTGTGATCTATAGTAGATACACTAGTCCAAGTGTGTCCAACTGCGTCATGTTAAGAAATAATTCTGGGTAGCTCACAATCCAAAATAATGAAAACAGGATAAGTACAATTTTTTAAAAAATATTATAGCATAGAATGTAAAATACAAAACAATGGATGTATATAAAAGCAATGTAAACATTTTCAAATATGTAAAATTTTATTTTATTTATATAAAGTGGTCCTGCATAGCTATTCTATGTTCAAGAAACTTTAGTAAGAATGCAATTTTCGAGACTTGTATTCTAACCAAAGGAATTCCTTGCAAGATTCTTGAAGAGTCAGTCAAATATGTTGAATGGCTAAAAAGCAGATTAGGGAATAATATACAATTATTATATTAGTAATGTCAGGTTCCAGCCATTGATTCCCATTCAGCCTGTAGCCTAATGATATATTAGTGGGACTTTTTTTTTTTTTTGGAAACTTTGCAATAAATCTTGATTGAATGCTAATTTTGAATAGCATTCAAAATTACTGGACCAATGCAGTTGCCACTATTGGGAAATTACATTAAATTAAAATATAAATTGTCCTTGTGCTTTTACATCCATCCATTCTCTTCAGTTTAAATCTTCAATTAACTGTAGTTCTCCATTTTGTCCAAACCAAGAATGACCTCAGACCTGAATTGGGGAACCATTACTTCGCAATTTGATTAAGGAAGAAGTAAGAAAGGGAGACACAGAGACAGAATCCATAAAGATTTTAACTTAATAGTTAGAAGAGCTAGTTAGTTAGTCAGTCAGTCAGTCAGTCAGTTAGTTAGTTAGTTAGTTAGTAATTTCCATGGGAATTTGTAATTGAATATTTCAGGACACAATTTAGAATCATCTGCTTGTTTGATGTGACTCATTGTGGCAAGTTTGCTTTGAGAATAAACTTTACTTACGCATGTCTTGCCTTTGATGTGAGTTGGTTGGTCTGTAAAGATAGCCAGAGCTTTTCTTGCTCTGAAGAGGTAGATATAAAACACAATTGTCAGAGTAAGGCAATATTTGGAGTAGTTGAGAGTCTATCTGAAATGAAAAACAACTGGGACAATAATGGGAGATTCAAGAGAATAATTACTGGGAATGATCTAGACTGAACTGTAGGGATCCTGCCAATTGAAACTACAGATAGGAATTTCAAAAAATTGCAAACAGCTTCTTAGTTTCCTGCTCTAAACCTGCCTGCCAAAGTAACAGATAACTCCAAACAAGTTCATCTGGGGCTCATTAATTTCCATGGAGCATAGTCTATTCAGAAGAAATCCCTGCTGACTCCATCCACATGGACTTAAGAAGATCTTCAAGGTTTAGAAGCCACTGTCTACCATTGTTTCAGAAGAAACAATGGTAGACAGTGCGAACAATCAACCAATAGAACAGCTTGCCTTTGGAAGTTGTGGGAGCTTCATCACTGGAGGCTTTCAAGAAGAGATTGGACTGGCATTTGTCAGAAATGGAGTAGGTCTCCTGCTTGGGAGGATGGGGAGATTGGACTAGATGACTTACAAGGTTTCTTCTAACTCTGTAGATCAGGAATGATGAGCACCTCTCCTGAATATCCAATAGCAGCTTAGTCCAATGTGCTTTCCTGCTACCAAGGCCTTTTCATTGGTTTTTCTTTTTCTCCTTTACAAATGTTCACCTGAAAGGCCATGAAGGGAACTGTGCCTCTTTTGTAGCATAATAACTAGGTTAATGTCTTTCTCTAGTAAAACGGGCTCAATTCACTTTGGATATTTGGATAAAACTATTTTTACTTATTTTTTTTTAAATGGGAAAAATATATTAACATAGTTCTTAACTGTGTATCTTACTTGGTATAAAAACTCTGTAATTTGCGAATTCCATGGAAATTCTTGAACAAAGATTAAAGATTAAAATGAGCAAATGAAGCACTGAGCAAGCATATCCTTTCATACTAAAGCTTTTCTTCTAAGGCTCTGTTTGGAGGCCTGGAGGCAGGGCCAATGGCTTTCTGTGCTCCTAATAGTAGCTGTCTATTTTTAGTTTTCCATAGAACTTCTGTCAGGGGCATTTTTAAAAGACAATGTCATTGTAGCAGTAGCTATTCTTTACCTACAAGGTGCCTCAGAACCAGGGAACTCGCAGGTTGCAGTATTTGAAGAAGATAATTATAGCAGTTCGAAATGGGGGAGAGAAGGCTTCAGCTGGCCTATTAACAGTGAGTGGCAATACTATCTGCCTGAGATGCTGAATGGTAATACAGATAGTCCTTGACTTACAACAGTTCCTTTAGTGCCCATTCAAAATTACAATGGCACTGAAAAAGGATGATCTGATCTTGGCAACTGACTCATATTTATGATGGTTGCAGAGTCCTGGGGTTATATCCTCACTTTTTGCAAATTTCTTACAAGCAAAGTCAGTGGGGAAGCCAGGTTCACTTAACAATTGTGTTACTAACTTAACAAATGCAATGATTCACTTAACAAGAAAGGTCTTAAAATCGGGCAAAATTCATTTAACAAATGTTTTGGTTAGTAACAGAAATTTTGGGCTCAATTATGGTTGTAAATCAAGGACTACCTGTATTAGAATTATTTTTCATACTTAAAAAAAGTATAGGAATTAACATGACACCCTGCCCACAGTACCAAGTAATATTTCTGTGTAAGACTTATTCATTCATATATATATATATATATATATATATATATATATATATATATATATATATATATATATATGTAAAAATCCACAAATGTATAAGTCCATGAATGCAATACAGGTAGTCCTCAACTTACAACCACAATTGAGCCCAAAATTTATGTTGTTAAGTGAGAAATTTGTTAAGTGAGCTTTGCCCCATTTTATGACTTTTTTTGCCACATTTGTTAAGTGAATCACTGCGGCTGTTAAATTAGTAACACAATTGTTAAGTGAATCTGGTTTCCCGATTGACTTTGCTTGTCAGAAAGTTGCAGAAGGTGATCATATAACCCCAGGACACTTTTTTTTTGCTTTAATTTATATGCCGCCCTTCTCCGGAGACTAAGGGCAGCTTACAATGCGTTAAGCAATAGCCTTCATACTTTTGTATATTTATACAAAGTCAGCTTATTGCCCCCACAATCTGGGTCCTCATTTTACCTACCTTTTAAAGGATGGAAGGCTGAGTCAACCTTGAGCCTGGTGGGATTTGAACTTGCAGTAATTGCAAGCAGCAGATGTTAATAACAGTGCATTAGTCCACTATGCTACCAAGGCTCTTGGTGCTAAAACACTGCGATAGTCATACATGTGAGTCAGTTTTCAAGCACATAAATGTGAATCACGTGACCATGGGGATGCTACAATGGTCATAAGTATGAAAAATGGTTATACGTCACTGTTTTCAGTGCCATTGTAACTTTGGACAGTCACTAAATGAACTGTTGTATGTCGAGGATTACCTGTATATTATTTAAGCACACGTACCCCAGTTAAATTATTGGAAAAGAAGCAGCTAAATGCACTTTTAGTTTTCCTTCATTGTAAAAGGATTTAAACAAACTTGAAACGGTCTTTTCAGTGTTTGAAGTAGAAGATGAATGATTAGGAAATCCTGGACCTTAAATTCTGCCTAATGCACGTTTTGCTTGTTGTTGTAGGTGTGGTTACAAAAATACGGCTATCTTCCATCCTCTGACTCCAGAATGTCCGTGTTGCGCACTGCAGAGACAATGAAATCTGCTATAGCTGCCATGCAGCAGTTCTATGGCATTAACATGACAGGAAAAGTGGACAGGAACACAATCGAGTAAGTAAATTTTATTACGATGCCCTTCCTTTTTGGAATTCCTGAAATCTATGTGGAAAATTAGAAGCATTGCGGTGGCTGGCTATCTAAATCCTATCTCGAAATCCTATCTGAACAGTCTGGGACTTAGAATATTCCTTTCTTTTCATCATGTGAGACAGTGGGGTGGGGTGGGGAGAAGAAATGTAAGGCACAATTAAAGCCTCGATAAAAGTCAATTTCTACAAGAAAGGGGAAAAAAAAGAAGTATGAAAAATGGATTTGAACAGTCATGACATTTTTATCCTGATATGAGTGTTAAATCAAAATTCACAAAAGAAGCTGAACAGGGAGATAATAATTAGATGTCCTTTTGTGGCTCAGGACAAAGTTAAGACACGTTTGAGGCCAGCCAGATCATGATCAAGAGTGTGAAGAGTATAATTAACAAGCTGTGTATAGACTTTAAATGAATCAGTGGTGGAAAAAAGGATAAACCCTAATTCCAAACTCAGTAACCTATCTTTTTTTCTGGTACCTATCAGTATCTGTGACCAGTGGTGAAATGTAAAATTTGTTATTACTGGTTCTGTGGGCATGGTTTGGTGGTGGTGGGGGGGTGGTAATATGACTGGGTGGGGTGGCTGAAGAGGTTGTTAAAAATGCTTTTAAAAGCTTCTGACAATCAGGCAACTCAGCTGGCATCGTCAGAGGCTTTTAAAAGCATTTTTCTACAACCTCTTTGCTGAAGAGGTTGTAGACAAAATGCTTTTAAAAGCCTCTGATGATCCCAGCTGAGCTGCGTTATTGTCAGAGGCTTTCTTTTTTTTACTTTTAAAAGCATTTTTTTTTGGCTGAAGAGGTTGTAGAAAAAATGTTTTTAAAAATAATAATAAAAAAAGCCTCTGATGATTGCACAGCTCAGCTGGGCATGGGGGGGATGGGATTTTTGCTACTGGTTCTCCGAACCACCCGCCGCCATCGCTACCAGATCGGGTGATCCGGTCCGAACCAGGAGTATTTCACCCCTGCCTGTGACCCAGTCATGTTTCTACCCATCTCCTCCCAATTTTCTCACAAGTAGTGAGACAATTTTCCTATTCTAGTAACCACATATCCCATCATGCACAGCTGATCTAGCTATTATTCCATCCCCACCATCCAGTCAGAGCTGAAGAAGCTTCTTGGATGAGAAGCGAAATATCTTCAAAGAAAAACCAGAAAGTCCTGTTGCCTCTTGAAAAAGCACCATGATCTGGATGACTGAGATTCTCCATAGACATCTAGCTATTACGCTGAAACTGCAAAATCTACCTGATACTGTGCATGAGAACTGCATGTAATTCCCCAACCCCATTTCCCTATAAGAAAAATAAGGAAGCAACAAACGATAAATTAACAACAGAAATGAAATTTTAAAAAGGGATGATTAAAACAAACAATTATAATGAAATATGGGGGGATTTTATAAAATCAGTGTTGGTGGAAGGCAAAGGGAATAAACCTACTCAAGAATATATGCTGTTTTGGAGGGCACATTTAGAATATATTGTATATTTTTTTAGCTGTTATAGAAGAAGAAATATAAGGGGGGAAATGGTCTTCAGGGGTGGGGGTGCCCTGTATTATTTGTATATATAGTTTTGTATTTAGATGTGTATGTATATGTTCATATTGTTTGCATTACTTGTATTTAAAATAATTAAAAAAAATAATTAAAAAAAAGAAAAGAAAAATGAGGAAGCCTTAAACAGGTTCTTCAGCTTCCTCCTTGACACAGAAGGTTCCCACATTAGGTAAGTGGTTGGGAGAGCCAACAAAGTCCACAAAAAAACATGCAGAAATGAAACATGACCTTCAAACCAAATTCCTTTGCAAGCACTCCCAAGCAGTCTGCTCTTTAACCCAGACTTTTGCTTCATTTCATTCAGTCTTTTTTATTATAATTTCTTTGTTTTGATTGTGGTGAGTGGTCCAGAGTCATTAGGAGTCAGGTGACATACAAGTTGAATAATAATAATGAGGCAAGCGTCTCCCATTCCTGATCCTATCTCACAATTGATTTCTTTTTATTTATTTCTCTGATTTGTGTCTCTACTTTTTTAGTTTCCCAATTGTCAGAATTTTGTTATATGTTTCTAGGAGTGTAGACATGTTGCTGTTTCCTCTGTATTTTAAAAGTGTATTGAGCAATGACGTCACATAAATAAATACAAATAATAGACTAAATTCAAATAATAGACATAAATGTCTGAACAATGGACACTGGAATAATGCAACATTTGGAAGCCAGATGCATTGGATTTGGTGGGATCGTTTTTAAGAGACACATAAGGGTAGGTATGTAATAGGATTCTGCAAAGTATTTGGAAAGAATGCTTGTAAAGCACGTTAGAATGAATGGTGCAACCTTCTTGAAAAGTTAAAATATCTGGATTCTTTGGAAAGCGTACAAGGCAGCCTTAAATGTTTCCTCTGGCTGTTGTGAGGTCATGCACAATTCATTTGTTGATGGTCCCAGTGGTATTGTTATCTATGTCTCTGTTCCCAGGTCCAGGGTGTGAAGTGGTTTATTTAGCTATTAGTGATTTTTTGGGATGTTATTAATGTATCTCTGAGTATTCGTGTTTTTCTTTTGATATTATGTATTTTTTTAAAAAATTATAAGTTGTCCATAATCTTTTTGGAGTAAAGCAGCTTCAAAATCTAATAAATAAACAAATGTTCAAGCAGCTGGGTGCACTCTTGGAAGCAGCTGTATTAACATATCAGAGGATGCAGCTGCTTTAATACTTTAATTTAAAGAGAGTGTCTTGCTTTTGCTAGTATTCTTTGCAAAGAATCACTTTTGCATGCTTTGTTCAACCTTGATGTCAAGTATCAAAACTGTGGTTAATTTGCATATTGCATCTTATAGGAGAAAAAGATAATTAAATATGCTGGCTTTTTTTCAATCTAATTTTAATTCATTTTTCCTTGATATTAAATCACAAGGAGAAAATATAGCACCAGATCATCAGATAATTTCACCTGCTATTTGTTTTGTTTTATAGGAATGATTGGTGGAAATCCCTTTCTGCATTAATTTTTAAAACATTTTTATAAGGCTGAAATGATGAATACTAAACAATAAAATCAAATTAGGAAATGTTATTTGTGCTTAAGATCTATTTTGACAATCACTTAACAGAGATTTAGACCACACTTTATTTACATGAGAATGACATTTTCACACAGTTTGATTATAGTACTTTGACTCAAAGATCAATGCTATCTTTCTCAGCACATTTATAACTTCCTTTGTTGTCAGCTTCCGGTAGCTAATTTCTGTTGGTGAAAAAGATTTCCTCCCAAATGCCACTAATTTAGCATTTAAAAGCTTCTAACACTCAAAATTGCCTTCTTTTGTCAAATACTTATTTGCTTTAGCTTAGCTATTTTAACTATTAAATCATGAAATACCTTAGTAGACACTAGACACGACCTGTCAAACTCTTGGCCCGCAGGCCAGATGTGTCACATGATGGCTACACCCATACCCAGTTTAGCAAAGGGAAAAAAAGTCCTGATGCGTCATGTGATGTCTCCGTGACAATATGAGTTTGACACCCCTGCACTAGACCTATTTGAAGGGTTTCTAATTCTAACGGCAGGTAATGCTTGTGTATCAGGGGTCGAATTCAGTAGGTTCTGACAGGTCCTGGAGAATCAGTAGTGGAAATTTTGAGTAGTTTGGAGAACCAGCAAATATCACTTCTGGCTGGCCCCAGAGTGGGGTGGGAATGGAGATTTTGCAATACCCTTCTCCTAGGAGTGGGGAGGGAATGGGAATTTTGCAGTATCCTTCCCCTGCCACACCGACCAAGCCACGCCCACTGAACCAAGTAGTAAAAAAATTTGAATCCCACCACTGTTTTGTATGGATTATCTAAAGGACCCCAATCTAATTTCTTTCCCTCAAAGACGTTTCTCATAGTGAAATAATGTATGACCAAATGGATTGATTTGATTTTTTTTTTTCAAATCTGAGATTAGAAATATAGAAGAATATATTAAAAAAAAGTAAAGTAAATTCTTGTCAGATTCTAGATTCCCATCAATGAAGGTGGTGCTGACTGGAGGGCATCAAAGTAGAGGAAGCTGATACAACCAATCCAGGGATTTCCCCATTTTTTTCTAATTTCTCTAGCATAAATCCTCATGAAATGTATGTATACATCATACTTGAAGGTACTTTCTTTCAAAAAAAAAATGGCTTGAATGCTTTAAACAAAACAAAATAAGAAACCCCTACATAGAATTCCACAAAATAGGGGAAAGTATTAAATCTTCCAGATTATAATATTCTGCTCCACACATTAGTTTGAGATTGCAGTAGAATGTGAAGTACTTATTTCTTAAATAATGTGATATCAATATATGTCTTTCTACATAGAAATTGACCTGCTATTCCAGTATATACTTGAGTGTTTAAAACATTATAGTGTCAATCAATAAATTGAAATTGAAGATTGTCAATCAGGTATTACTATTGGGATATAAACAAAAATGATATTGCCAAGCAGTTCTAGTGGACTACTTGTGTGAAATATAAAGTATCTACTCCAGAATTTGTGCCAAATGGCATAAATGGGATTTTCACATTCACTTCAGCGAAGATGTTTTGGTATACATAAAAGCTGATCTATCTGCGAAAATGAATGGAGAAGCTCTGCTATCTGGAAAAATAAAATCCAAATACCTTGCATACATGGGATATTTACGGATATGTTCCTCAGACATATTCATATCCTGCCTTCCCTTATGAGGTCAAAATAGATCATATTGGGATCTCTCTTTATTTGATCCCTACAAAAGCAAATCTTTAAATCTGAGCAGGGTGACTGGTCCTAGTCACCAGTGAGTTTCTACGTCTAATATTGGACTTGAACTTATGTACCTGATATAAGCAGGTGTCTAGACACACTTTGTGAATGTCTAGAGATAAACGCAATGTAATTTAATTCTGGAAGTGTTGTAGACAAAAAAGCTAGTAGATATATAAACATATTTTCAGCTTGTCTTGAAATGTGGGCTTTGTCTGTGAAAAAAATATGATTTGCTAGTCTATCTTAACTTTGAGTTTTGCTTGAAAGTTGTTGAAGTAGGGGCATCAATGCCAGCTACTACCTTATCAAAATACTATTTCAGTTATTCATTTGTTTTCTGGTTACTAGATTACTATAACAAAATTTATGCTGAAGACATATTGGAAGCTGGAGTGACTGCACTATATAACAACCTAGATGTTGATGGAGCCGAATGAGTCAGGCAACATTACACTGATATTATGGAAGCTGGTCTGCTTTAATTTTGAACTATGCTCATGTTAGGAAGTGGGGTTGAGGGGTACCCCGGACTGTGAACCAGCTCATGAGCAAACACACTAGGACTGAAATAAATCTGACAGAGGCGTCTTGTGTAAAAATATAATTTACTTTAAAACATTTAAAAAGCACTATATCTTTAAAAAAGCACATTAGTAACAAAGTCTTATCTTGGTTATGTGAAGCCAAGCTATCTCCCTAGATTCCTCTCCACAATACCGAAACAGTTCACAAGAGAAAAAGGTTAACATGACAATAAGCAGCTTCGGTGTCGATACATCATCGAGGTAGTAGAAGGGCAGCAGCATAAACTTCACAGCTAAAAAAGTCACCTGAAGAAAAAACAATTTCAATCAGCAAACGTAGCTTGAAGCTTATGGGAGGAAGAATGTCCAGCAGCAGTAGTTCTGATGATGGCTTGCGTGCTTCAAAACAGCAAAAGGCAAGCATACGTAGGAGTATCTGCAACAGTGTCTGGAGTCCTATCTGTGTTCTCCTCCCTTCTGTAACGTTGCACTGAGCTCTGCATCCAGCTTCCAGCAGGAGCTGTGCATCTAGGCCTAAACAGCATTTAGGCCCGAGTAGCAAGCGAAAAGGTCCTTGCTTATATGGGGAGTTAACCTGCAATTAACTAGGGCGGGGAAGGCTTGCAGGTAATTGCAAACAGGAGATGGCTTGATTGAAACCATACTGTTTGTGACTGATCAAGTAGCTACAGCAATCCTGAAAACACTCGTGACAGCTCAAAAGACATTTAAGAAGAGTACTCATATAATTCTAGAAACATCTGGTTTAACCAAAAGACTTGAAGTCCTGTGCCCTAGTTGGCAAGTTAGCAATAGCCTATAATCATGTTGGCGAATCTATGGCACACATGCCACAGGTGACACATAGAGCCATATCTGCGGGCATGTGAGCATTGCCCTAGCTATCTCTAGGGCGCATGCGCATGCCGGCCAGCTGATTTTCGGGACTTCCGGAAGTTGGGAAACAGGCCGTTTCCAGCCTCTGGAGGGCCTCTAGGGGGTGGGGAAAGCCATTTTCATCCTCCCCAGGCTCCAAGAAAGCCTCTGGAAAAACAGGCCTACCAGGCCCACCGTGCCATCACATGCCAAAAGCGGGGGAGAGGGGTTCATATGTGCGTGTGCGGGGTGAATTATGGGTGTGGGCACGTGCACACACGACCCCCCCTCCACTCCGCTCGCTTTTGGCACACGACAGTTAAAAGATTAGCCATCACTGGCCTATAATACAGCTAAAGCTGGTAATTATCGGAAATATTACTTTAATTTTAATACACTTTTTCATGAACTATATTATCTGAAAAGCTTTTGGGGAAATATATGATTTTTGAAAATAATGTGGGAATATCCTCTAAGGAGCCTAATTTCTTAATATGTATTGCCTGTCAGACTTGTGATGTGAATATATAGAAACTTGGCATGGATCAGCAGAGTCAAATATGTATAATCAATTTGAAGGACGTTCTTCTAAGATGAAACTTAATATATGGTTCTTATTTCATATAAAAGGAATCAATAATGTTATTATGTACTTTATCACAATTACCAATAAAATTAGAAACTAAAAACCAGAATGGATCGGAAAAACCAGGGAAATCTATGCATTAACAAAATCCTATTTGGGTAGCCTGACACTTTCCCCTGCTAATCTAATTCTAATTGTTATGGCTTTACTTATTTTAACTGTTCTTAGTACTTCAAAATAATAGTTTTAATGGCTTAATGGCTTTTGTACAGAGTTTTTTTTGGGGTAGAAATATGTAAATCACAATATTCTTTCAAAAAAAATATCCCTAAGTTGGATGGAACAGTATTGTTCTTGTTGTTAGTTGTGAAGTTGTGTCCGACCCATCACGACCCCATGGACAACATTTCTTCAGGCCTTCCTGTCCTCTACCATCCTCTGGAGTCCATTTAAGCTCACGCCTACTGCTTCAGTGACTCCATCCAGCCACCTCGTTCTCTGTTGTCCCCTTCTTCTTTTGCCCTCAATCTTTCCCAGCATTAGGCTCTTCTCCAGTGAGTCCTTCCTTCTCATTAGGTGGCCAAAGTATTTGAGTTTCATCTTCAGGATCTGGCCTTCTAAAGAGCAGTCAGGGTTGATCTCCTCTAGGACTGACGGGTTTGATCGCCTTGTAGTCCAAGAGACTCGCAAGAGTCTTCTCCAGCATCATAGTTCAAAGGCCTCAATTGGAACAGTATTAGTAGCCTATATAAGAAAAAACGTTTTGAAAAGAGTTTAAGTATTCAATTTTAATCTGTTGTTACACAGACATTTCAGAAAGAGATGTTTATCAGTTAGAAAAAGAGAATAAACAAATGCCTTTACCTTATGCTTCTAGAGAGTGGAATTCAATACTGAAGAACCTATTTTATTTTCTAGGATTGTCTGAAGATTCTCAGTCATCCAAGTTATAGTTGTATCAAAAGTGGTTTTTATTTTTTGAAAAGGCAACTGGACTGGTTTTTTGAGAAAGAAGAAGACATTTTGCTTCCTATTTTGCAATAATTGGGAAATGGTCATCAACTTTATTTACTATGGAATAGCAGTTGATCTGCTCCAGTGTTAATTGTCTAAAGTATATGGTGTGTATAATAAAATATGAGAGCCAGTTTGATGTTTAAGGCATCAGGATAGAAACTGGAAGTTTGTGACTTCTAGGCATAAAGCCAATTGGGTCACCTTGGGCCAATCGCTCTGTCTCAGCCCCAGGAAGAAGGCAATGGTAAACCACTTCTAAAAAAGTCTTGCCAAGAAAACTGCAGGGACTTGTCCAAGCAGTCACCAGGAGTCAACACTGATGTGAAGCAATACTACCACTAATAATAAATATTTTTCACGCTAATTTGAATTCACATGTTATACAAAGACAGACTGTGGTTTATTCAGTTTTAGTATAGTGTAACTATAGCCATTTTGGATTATAAATTTGACTATCTGAATCAGTCATATTTTATACAACAAATAACTGATGTGTAAACTTACGATATGTTATATGTATTTTATGAAATCTGCATCTATTTAAAAAGTGGAGGGTAGGCAATGCTGTAATGGGAAATTGCAATTATATAATAAGATCAGGGTGGATTTGATTTAAATCGAGTTGATTTAAATCACAATTTAAATCATGATTTAAATCACTAGTAAAAAGGCTTGATTTAAATCAACTCGATTTAAATTATAAGTTTTAAAGAGCAACTGTCATTTCTGCTACTCCTTTGACCCACTGTTGACTCACCGATAGTCCTAGTGTTGCAGAATATACAGCCTCATGCTAATAACTAAGCTCCATTTCATGCTGAATAAACTAAATTATTTATGTATCTTAAATAGAAAACTATCTTACGATAGCTTTTTCCCAAAAAGTTTTTTATTAAAATAAATTCGATTTAAATAAAAAAAATCTGATTTAAATAAAAAAAATCTGATTTTTTTGATTTTTTTTTTTAAAAATCATTGATTTTTATCCACCTTGAATAAGATTATTGATGCATCCTTCCCATTCCAGAAAGTGGGATTGGAATTCAGTTTGAAAGTCTGGGCAGTTGAGGAACAGATGCAATAAATCATATCAATGCTAAAGTATATTTTCTAACAACCTTTTCATGTGTGAGGCTTATATTGATGGTTGCGTACGTCACAATTTCTATTCAAGTATAGGACTTGCTTCTATGTCCTCTCCATAGCAGCCTCTTTGGAATAGCTTTCCGCCAGAGAATTCAAGGTCCCCACTTAGCCTTCTGGAAAGCTGTGAAGACTTGGCTCTTCATCCAAGTCCTGGGTTAGGCTGGAAGTGATCCCAGCAAATGTCACTGGAATATTGTGGTGCTGTAGTGGGAAGCATGATAGATTGATAATGTAGATACATAGTTTATATGGAATGTTGTGATCCATCAATTATGTATATGGTCATATATTTTTTGAAATAAATAAAATAAAAATGTAACTCGGCTTCTGAATTAAAATTATTTCCTGCCTATAAATTTGTTTTGTCTAAACACTGTTTGCTTTTTCTGACTGAACTCTTGTTCAATGTTATATAGCTATATAAATTATTTTTATAATTATATTACCTGGAGAATAGTTTCAATCTTTCTATGATCTTTAATTGTGACTGAAATAAGTTCTTTCTTAGCTATGTATTAAGCCACCAGTTACATGAGCTCTAATTTTTGAAAGCCAGCCAAAGTTGCTATATTAGTTAGATGGGCGGCTTAGAAATTTTAAGTAAATTAATAAGTAAGGAAATAAATAAGTAACTCATGCTCACAAAAAATACCCCAACACTTCGGAATGGATGTTCCAGTGACATTGTTAAAGTATTGTTTTATATTGGTGTTTAGAATACTTCCTACATAGGATAATAGTTCTCTCTTCTTTTAAATCCCTTGCCTCTTTCGTTTGATGTAGTGATATCACCTTAAGGTGAGAGCATCCATCTTTTCTATTTGGTAACTACAGTGTGTTTAACTGCTTCTTCTTGGTGTTATGTATCTGTAATTTAAATGCATGGAAATTGCATGCTATTCTGACATTTGTTCACTTTGAAGTATCAGTGCCTGGGAAATTATGGACTTTGTATGTTTTAAAGATAAATTGCAATTTAAAGATAATTTACATACACAAGTAGCTGTACACACATTTCTACAATAAATGGAAAAGATTTAAATTTTTACAGAAACTGCAGAAAAAAAACCCAACAAATTCTGTTATTGCTTAAGCTGTAATTTTTTTCAGTTATGTCAAAATTCTAGCTGAGATACATATTTCATTATAATTATTGCCTAAAAACCAGGTTATTGTGTGTATATTGATGTGCTCAAAATATTCAAATTGTATTAGCCTAAATTTAGACATTTAAATTTGTAGGTTTAAAGAATCAGTTGAATCAGATGATTAATTTATTCTTGTTCAGAGCTTTAGCTGCCAGAAAGATTACTGCCAGATTTTGTCAGATCTGCGGATTACATTGGGAAGATGGCCATCAAACAATGTGTTTCAAATAATCAAAAGTAATACAATTGACTAATACAAACACTCCAAGGCCATGTTCTCTTTAATGGGCTGCAGTTGTCCATGTGCAGCCACAGAAAGAAAATCAATTATTAATGTTGTCCCACCCATCTATCCAAGAGACATCTTCTATTTAGCAGTTGTAAAGCTTTAAATTTACACAACTCCATTGTAGACGTCCATTTTTTGATCCCGTTCAGCTGTCTATTTTCCAAATGTGTGTATCCCCATATAAGTCACAAGGGGTTAAAAGAAAGTTGCCCATTTTCGTATGTCCTCTTATTGATAATGTAGTCATATTTCATGAGTGAACCTTTGTTCTCAAAGTAGATAGCTACCTTACCCTAACTAAAGCACATATTGATCTGTCCCCGTCCACACACACACACAAACACAGCCAGCCGAGGGTTAAGGAAACACTTTGGCACACACCCAGGTCTTTATCTCCAACTTGGCAGCGATTTACACACCGTCTGCCAAGTGCGTTTATTTCCACAAAACAGAAAGTTAAGATACTTAGCGTACAAAAGTCCAATCAGAATAATATTTCTCTCAGCAGTTTCCGGACGAGGCTTTAGTGACTATCCAAGGTTTACTTTTGTTCGTCACAGGGATCGCTGGCCACCACCCTCTATTATATAGTTTCTGGGGTGTGGTCCAGTGACTCAGTTCTAATCCCTAGCACGCCTCCTGAGCTGCTGCAATCGTTTATCACGCCTTCGGAGGCGTGCGTCCAGGAATGATGTCTCTCCCTCTCTCTCATCCGAGCCACCTGTCTCCCTGCTAATCTCCTCTCCCTCGGCTGGCACCTGAGACAGTGCCAGAGGGGAGGGGCCTGGAGAGGGAGGCCTGGCTGACTCCTCTTCCTCATGCTCAGAGCTTTCTTCCTCCGATGGGACAGGCTCAGAGGGCGGGGCCACAACACATATACAGTTTTGAGAGCCAGGTAACCGAAGCTCTCTTACACCCTACATTTTCTGTATTTTGTGTATTAAACTGTGTGTCCACCATTTGAGTTATTTATATACATCTACATCTACATTATCTATCTACCTGTCTGTCTGTCTGTCTTTCTGTCTGTCTGTCTCTATATATTTATCATCTATCTATCTGTCTATCTATCATATACAAATGGCTCTTGCCATCTTCTGGAAGGGGAGTGGGAAGCTCCTCCCTTATTTACTTATTTTGACTTTGATTAAAATTTTAGTCTGGTTCAGAACAAATGTTTCCTTAGGAGTTCCTTTCCATTAAAATTTGAGGACAGATACAATTTTTGGATGTTTTTCACCTGTCTGGATATCCCACGTGTGAGGATGTTACTCTAAAAAGGATTAGAGAAGCAGCTCCATGCTGCATTTAAATACTTATTAAAGCCAGTCAGTGAGGTTCCCTGCTTTGAAAACTAACAATTAAAACACAAACCTGAATTTGCGTTCCTGAATTTGATTGAAGCTGGACATTGCTATTACTGTGAAATGTGCACACTATTGTTTGTGGAAGAAAAGATCTGTTTCCTTAAACACATAAATGTGTTTTTTTGGGGGGTGGGGTGGAGAGGAGCATTCATTTTAAATTGGAAGCCTGCTCTTATCTCAGTAAGCCTACAGTTTCTTTTGTGGTGACTCCAAAAGACTTTTTATCTATTTCACTAGCATCGAGCTAAAAGCTTTTGTTGGACAAGAATAAATGATAGTTAGGATTTCTGTTCACAACTGATTATATTAAGTGACCATTTCATGCCATGGGGGCTACAGTCCTATGAAGCCTCTTTAAGTATATTCAAATATTTGGAAATGAATGGATTGATTTGGGATATTTTTTATTTGATAACTAATCTCTTTCCCTGGGTCTGGGTCTGGATGGAGAGTTCAATGTGGAGAGGACTATTGATTTTAGAGGGGAGCAGATCTTAAAGATTGGGGAACCTTGATATCTTGAACTCATTGTATGTTAAGTTTAAAGCCATAGTACACATACTTTAAAATGAAATTAATAAAAGTCTAGCGATTGTTGTGATTTCCCTAGAAATCCCTATAATTTCCTAGGAATTATATAAAATATAGATATTTGTGTCCCATTTAAAATAATATATGAAGCTTGTGTCTAAATCACTCCTTTGGCTTCGACCAAAATAGTATCTTTTCTGCCATATTTAGCACTAAACTACAGCATCAAAATGCTGTGGCCTTAATAAATAACCTGTTTGTGTAGCAAAACAGATTTTTAAAATTGTTTTGTCTATTCTGTCCTTGTAATTTATTTAGTTAAATCAGAAACTGTCCATATGCTAACATAGCACTTAGTTTGACTTTTTTGAAGAACAATTGCCTTGTAGATCTTTGAAATTAAACCACAACATGTCCATTTCAGAGAAAGTTTACTTTCTTTTCAGAAGATTATGATTCATGTCATATATGTGTACTGACAGTCCTTTTACTATGATGAAATCCTTCAGGCTTTTTTCATATACATAGAGCTGTTGTGTGGCCAGAGATTATCATTTGGGTCTTTCCCATATGGGGGCCCATTTTTTTTTTTTAAAAAAAGAGGATGTTGCTGTTATTATGCTTTTATTCCCCTGAGTGGTCTATACATAAAATCTCATTTATTTTTATTTTTTATTGCAGTGTTCCAGCACTGGAAGTTGAGAACAGCTCCATAAAAATAGCAAAATATGAGTAATCCAGCCATTTTAATTTCAGTGACACAGATTTTAATACAACACTGGGAAATAGTTGTAATCAGCTACAATTATAGGAATATAGTGATAATGATAATAATGCTTATAATGTAATGAAATGATGGATTGAAAAGCAGGACATCTTAATAGAAATGATTGCCTTGCAATAATAAACATTATTTATTAGGTTAAACTGAAATTTCAAACTGATGAGGAAAAATAATAGTACACAAGTGATACTGATAAAATTATCCATATTTAAATATGCTCCCAGAGTCTGTGAGTTTCAAATGATGTGCTTTCCTTACAGATTTAATTTTTGTGCTGAATCAAATATATATTGGATTTCTTAGACTCTGTTTTCCAGATGTTGCCAACGCGTATCATATCAAGGGCTCATGGGTAATAATACAGGGAGCAGGTATCCAGAACCCTATTAATATTGTGTGCACTCCATGCTAGCATTTATAAGAAAGGGTGGGAGAGAAAGAGTGAAAAAAATATGGCAAGCTGCCCAGAAGCAGTTGTAGAAGTGCACCAAGGTAGAACAGCAGACTGGTATGCCCGGCAGAGGCATCTCGTAATAATATAGGTTTAATTTCATTCTTACAATCTGCATTATAATCTCATAATGTGAGGAACCGAAGGGTGGTAGCTCAGAGACAGAACATATGGTTTGCATACAAAAAGCCAAGTCCATTGTCTTGCTATCTCTAGGCATGGCTTGCAGATGTAGATTCCTGTCTAGAAGCCAGTAAAAAACAGTATTGAGTTAGACTGATGAAGGGAATGAATAAGAAAAGAGGCAGTTTCCTTTGTTTCAATGAGCAATTTCAATTACCAGAGGCTTCATTTTATAATTTAAGCTGTTGCTGTATCCTGCTTCTGCTCCCACAAACTATTAGTTTTGAGACTGAAGGAAAATCTAATGAAACTTTATTCAGGAACCCATTTCTTTCTTTCACAAACTAGTTGGACAAACTTGCTTTGCTATAAGATTTTTAGTTAACCGTACAAAATCAATATGAACAAGTGGCAATGCAGGTCCTGTTAGGTTAGAACAGTGCATAAGCCCCAGCAAATAATTAAATAAACATCAAACAAAACAGCTGTACCTACCAAAGTGTTTGCCCCACATTATTTCTTTATTTGGAAATGCTATGAGGGTTTGCTATTTAATAATGTTAACCAGGAATTAGAGGTAGTCTTTAAATACAACAATTTGTTGAGTGAGCAATTTGTTTGTTATAGCGGCACTGAAAATAGTGACTCATAATTGGTTTACACACTTATGACCATTGCAACATCCCCACAATCACATAATCAAAATTCAGGCACTTGGCAATTGGCACGTATTTATGACAGTTCCACTGTCTTGGGTCATGTGACCTTCCCAGTTGGTTAAGCAAAGTCAATGAAGATTTGCTTAACAACAGAAATGTTGGGCTCAATTGTGTTTGTAAGTGGTTGTGGTTGTACCTGTATATTGTATTTTAGTGTTTCTCAGCCTTGCCAACTTTAACTCCAAATCTGGGAGCTGAAGTCCACACATTTTAAAGTTGTCAGGTTTGAGAAACTGTTTGTATGTGGAAATGTAAAAACCAATGTTTTACCATTTTGACGAAGAGATACGATAGTTGCGTCACATCTGCGATATGATCAGCTGCGTCAACAGGTGCCAATGATCCTATGCACTTATTGTCATCATATGGTACTGATTCATTTTTCTTTTGTTCATTTAAAGCTGGATGAAGAAGCCTCGTTGTGGAGTTCCTGATCAGATGAGAGGCAACTCTAGATTTAACATTCGACGAAAACGATATGCATTAACAGGGCAGAAGTGGCAACACAAATATATCACTTACAGGTATGAAAGCAAAACTGTGACCCTTTAATTTGTAATTTCTTAACACTGAAAAATACAGTTCTGCTGCTTAGTGAAAGATAAGAAATTGGTTGTTGTCTAAAAATATGGCGCTGAATGTTTTTAGGAGAAAAAGTTCTTGTACTACAAAGGTGGACAATGGGTTTACATATCAAATGTAACTTTGAAGTTTTCAAGGTCAAATCAATTTCTTCCTATGTTTGTTTGTTTGTTTGTTTGTTGACTGATTGATTTCTATGCTGCCTATCTCGTCTAGTTAAATCAGATTTGACCAGGAAGGAACAAGAAGCAAAAACTACTCATTTCAATTTACCAATAATAATAGTATGTTGATATACATTTTATAAAGTATAGGAGAAAAAAGAACAGTATGCAGTATATTATGAAAGAAAATGTGAAGAAATCATTTTTTTGTCTTGTTTCCCCCAGTAAGATTAGATTGGAAACAAAAGTCTTTTTAGTTGAAAAGCTCAAGGACAAAATTATCAGCATGTCAAAATAAAGTCCTGAGTTAAACATGCGGTGGCCATATCTGATTCCTGCTCATAAAGTAGAATGTCTATAGAGATTCTCAACCATCCAGGTCATCGTTGTCCCAAAGGTGCTTTTCAAAAGGCCACTGGACTTCGTTTTTCCTTGAAGACATTTTGCTTCTCATCCAAGAATAATCTTCAGTGAAGAAGATTCAGTCTTCCAGGAAAAACAAAGTCCAGTCATCTTTTGAAAAAACATGATAAATATTGGAGGAGTAAAAACAAGATTTAAAATATGTATTTAGAAGATATATTGAATGATTGATTATGTATTATTTGTTTGTTTACAATATTAAGATATGATAAATATTGGAGGAGCAAAAAGGAGACTTAAAAGATGTATTCAGAAGATATATTGAATGATTGATTATGTATTGTTTGTTTGTTTATAAAAGAAAAAAAACTTTTTAAAATAAAAAAAAAGAAAAAACATCTTTGGGTCATTAGGGAGAAACATAATTTGAATCAAAATTGGAAATCCTTTCCAACTTCCACAGTTATTGTATATTCTTGGATTCCTGAGATCTTTCACAAGATCACCAATACTTCATAAGGCTTTATTATTTTCTCACATCATCTTGGAAAACTTTGGAACGTTTTCAACCAAGTTTATATTTGGTTTTTATTATTTTATTTTATTGGATTCTTGGGGGGATTTGGGGCATTCTGATGCTGAAGGATGCCTTGTTGTCAACTGTTCCTTTGGAACATAGTAACAATCACAAATCAATGATGAGGTTGTGCCTTTTATGAGGCTGCTTATAGATGCTAATTACTTATCCCACTTCCATGATTAATGTTAAAAGAACAGTTCTAACAATGCAGAACAGGTAGAGAAGGGATAAGTTTTCTTTTCATGTTGTAGAAACATGATCTCTACTAGTATATTTACAAGTTTATTTAAAGGATTTTTGTACAACAAGGAAATCTATATGGAGGATATCTTTAGGGAATGACAACATAGATTAATAGAAATCAAACTATTGTGAACCAATTTGATTATTTCTGGAAGGCAACAAAATGCAGTTTATTTAATTTGTGATAAATAGCAAATTAGCTGATAAATAGTACATTAAAGTGAGCCCAATAATTCACACTACATGATACTTAATCCATAATAGATCATGACTTTAATGTCAATAAATTGTTCCAAAAAGAAAGTAAAAGCTTCATCACAAGATTTTTAGGTGTATATCCCATCCGTTCATGGACTGTTGCACAAACAATACCTTTCCCTATTGGGCTTAGTGTACCATTGTATGTTCAAATCTGTTTTTAGGTTTTTTTAAAACCTATTCTGCGGGCTAAAGATGGCCAATCTTTTTTTTTTTTTTTTTGCTCTCGTGTGACTAGACATTAAGAAGATAGAGAAAGGATCTCTATGACCCAAGACTTTTCTCTTCAAATAGATAAGACCCAAGGGTCAATACTCTCCCACTCAAAAAAAATGAGAGTTGAGTTCCAAATAAGACCTGAAAAAAGAAGCAAAACAGAATAATCTGTTAAGAGAAAAAAAGAACACTTACTGGTATAGATGGTAAAGCATGAACAAGTAGGAAAGTATGGTGAATCTAATAGCAGAGGGGTCCTCAACCCCGGTCCTTGGACTGGCACCGGTCTGTGGCATGCCACAAACTGGGCCATACAAAAAAGCAAAGGCCCATCTGCAGGATGCAGGCAGCACATAAAATCGCTCCAACTTTTAATTTTCTGTGGACTGGAGAAGTCTAAATGCTCCAGTCTGCAGAAAAACGTCTCTCCACAGAACCAGTCCTGTTGCCCAAAAGTTAAGGGCTGCTGTATTAGTATGCATTAGTTATGCATGAACACAGGAGTAAGTTATATATGAACAAAGGGCGACCATTAAAAGGCAAAATTAAATAGCATTGAAAATGTTATTTCTACTTAGAATTGGGGAAAAGGGAATGAAATTCACTACATGGATTCAGTGACTAAAAAAAGATCTTCCTGATGGTAGTTTTCTTTTAATGTCTACGAATATATAGGTTAATAGTGGAGTTAGCAGTTGATGATTCAAATGATAATTAAAGAGGAAATGATGCTGTGTTTCCTGCCTCTCTGCAGATCTTTGTTTTTGCAGGATCTTAGTATGATGAACTGAACACCCTTATAAACATCCCAATACTGACAACCTAATAGGGCATCATTTCTCATTGTAGATATTTGTAGATGCATTCATATAAATATATTTTCCTTATCCACATCTAGTTTTTAGTGTTGAACTGAAATGAAGGTCTATATAAATAACTATACATCCATAATCAGGCATGCTTGTATATACATCCTCAGGTCCATACACTTTTTAGTTTTGGGTGAGAAAAGAATTCAACACAAAGGCTTCAATGTCCATTATATTCAATCAGGATAATTTATCTATTTATGGAACCACCACAATTCCTGAAAGCAAATTGTTACCATATCTTTATAAGGTTGTTGTTATTCCATCCAGAAATTTCAGTCTTTTAGGAACATAATGAACATGTTAATCTCTTGATATCCTTCAGATACCATCCCTAACCTTTCCTATTTATTGTTTAGTAGTCAGTCGTATTATTGGCCTTAGCATCATCCAACAAACAATAAATTAGTTAATGGCAGCTTAGAAAATATTTTGCTTTTCTTTGATTCCTTTGGTCTAATTTCATAGGTACATTTTAAGCCAAGGCATTACAAATATTGCTTGCTAATAAATAAATGAGTTCCTGGAAAAAACTTCAATTTTAATTTCTAAATTTGCTTTAAATATTTATTTATTATTTATTTATTTACTAAATTTATGTCATGCCCATTTGTCAGTGATGAGTTAGTTAGGAATAATATATATTCTTTTTGCTTGTGTATTTTTTTGCTAATAATACAGTAATTTGATAATATACTGTAATTATATACTTAATATATAAATATATATTATGTCTGAAATAGTTGGCCTATTTTTGATCAATTATTTTCAGTAATCACCAATCCAGTAAGATAGACATTCAGTATATAAAAAAGTGCATTCAAATTCATGTGTTATCTAATATTTTAGCTACCAGATAATTTTAAGTAACATATTATTTTCTGTCTTACCAGTTTCTTATTTGTACTGGCTTCTGCTTCAGAAATATTTCCATTATTATTTTGATATTTATATGCCCTGAATGATATTTGTTCCCAGTATCACTTGCTATCTGTGAAATCCATTATCATGTCAGTTGCCTCTTTTTGAGATAAACTGTTAGAGACCTCTATATTTGTTTTAGATTTTTATGTTATCAGCAGATCTATACCGTTCTCTCAGATAATAAATTAATATGATTAATTGTACAGTATGTTAGTTTGCAAGGTAGTCTCTAGGTTATACATGGTAGTACGGTATTAACCATTCCATTACCCTCCACCTGGAAACAAATAACCTACTCTCTAATAAACAATTTAGTTTCAGAAAAAAAATATCCTGTAATCTACAACTTCTACACTGCAAGAACATATGGACTACAAACCTCGATCAGGGCAAAGCAATAGATGCAATTTACATAGACTTCTGTAAAGCCTTTGATTCAGTGATACATGACAAACTACTTCTAAAACTAAAATCCTATGGCATCTCTGGACCCCTACATAATTGGATAGCTGTGTTCCTGTCAAACAGACAACAAGTGGTCAAAATAGGGAGTGCCCTATCAAATCCTGCACCTGTTAATAGCGGGGTTCCCCAAGGCAGCGTTCTAGGACCAACATTCTTCATACTATACATAAATGACCTTTGCAATCATATTATAAGCAACTGCATTCTCTTCGGCGATGATGTAAAAATATTTAACACCACAGACAATGCTGCTACCCTTCAAAAAGACCTTGACTTTGCGTCGAAATGAATATATCCAGAATTTAAAAAAATATTAGGTGATGTGGAATGGATGGGTGGGAACAAGAGTATATAAAATTCCAAAATGATTTCCCTTATCCTATTGTTCTAATTTGAAAAGCTAAATATTTTAGCTTTTTCCAGTGTTTCCTAACCTTTCTTCACTTGTTTGAGATATGTAAAGAAAGAGATTCTTAGTATTGGAAGCCTGCTGATCCTGATATGGAGTTTTTTTAAAAAAACAAATAGTTAAATATATAAGAATGCATTCAGTTCTCCTTGGTGCCTGATTGTTTATTACCAATTTACACCCCAACTGCTATCCTCCAGCTATATTGGATGACCAAAATGGATGGAAATTATGTTAAAAACAGAAACTGCCAGAAGAGTTGCTGTTTGATGGTTTTGATTTTCTAACACAACACACACAAAAACACACACAGAGAGAGAATCCCAACTATAATATAATTATTAACCTAGTAAATAAATAATATCTTTGTTAGAACCAGCATCTGGATAAAACTACATCTCCTAGATTGCCAATGTAAAATAAATAAGGAAAAAAAAAAGTTGGGGAGGGAAACTCTAAAGCATAAAAGTTTTGCTAACCGGTTTTTAAGATGGAATGTAGAAGGAAATGCATGTATTTAATTCAATTAAAAATATTATAAAACGATCCATGTTGATTTATGTTACAGTATGAATACAGTATCCAAGATCCTAGTGTATATAGGCTGTTAAACTTTGGCCATAGCTTTTGGATATGTGAATTTCTTCAATATGTATATTCTTATGGATTAAGAGCATAAGAACATACATAATATATACATAAGTAAGTGAGATAGTGTTGTACTGGGAAAGGTAGGAGATGGATGGATGCTACATACCATTTTTATGGTGTATGTCAATGACCCCTTTTGGACACTAGAACTGGTTCCATGGATAAAGGTTTTTCCATGGATGGAGGGGGCATGGTTTTGGGTCCTGCCCGCATACTGCAGATGGAACTTTGCTTGTTTGCGTGGCCCAGTTCCTGGCATGCCATGGACCAGTGCTGGTCCATGGACCAGAGGCTGGGGACCCTTGGTGTATATGATTGTTTAGAAATGGTTGGTAAGCAAACAATTGTGTATTTGTGTGCTTTATGTTTGTATGTGGGAGAGATCATCCATATATAGTCAGTAACTCATATCAATAATGAATAGTTTTCTGGAATGTTACTTGCTGTTTGTACAAACTGTAATAACAAAATGTGTCTGTCATGACAAAAATCTTATTGTATCCTAGAAATGGCTATAAAAGGTTCAAGTGCTTAAAGTTCTTAGCAAATTGAAAATGGTGCTTGTTGTCACAAGCTGCTATTTTTTTCCAAGAGATTAAATAGATGACTGAAGATGTCCATGAACAGCTCCATTTCAGTCAAAAGGGCATCACAGACAGAAAGGGGCTACTTAACAATTTACCTGTTTATTGAAACTGAGCCTTTCACCAGTTCAGCTTTCCTTGCACCTGTCATCAACAAGGCAGACTCATCCATCATACAAAATTGTATATATGCTTCAAATTGTTCTCTTGCATTATTATTGTTAGAGTTCATCTATCAAAATGTCACCTCCCCTTCCCCTTTTCTGATTATAAAATTACTTTTCAATGATATAACTTTTAGTTTTAAAATTAAAAGTATTCAATAAATAGAAGAAGGATTACCAAATGTATGTTTTTGGAATCCTTTCTGCCAGTTTAGCTTTATTAATACTGCTATCTTCCTAAACTGGTATTTACATATAAGTGCCATTTAGCTACTCCGTAAGTAACTTGGTTCTTGATTTTAGAACAATCAATTATTATGGTTGGTCACACAATCAGCCAGATATTTAGACTGGGATTTGGAATTTTTATCAACCTGTTGAACCTTGAATAGGCAGACATTATTGTTTGATGATGTTATAAGGATCATCACAGTATGCTATTGTTCCAGCTGTCTTTTGCAATTGACTGATGGTGATTTTGTCAATGCCAATTTGTTTAAGTTCTTCTCCAGTTATTTTTTGCATTACATCCAAGTCCCAAATGTGCTTTTTCAAGAGGCAAGCGGACTTTCTTGTTTTTCTTTGAAGATGTTTTGCTTCTTATCCAAGAAGCTTCTTCAGCTCTGACTGGATGGCAAGGAATGGAAGAATTTATACTCTTTGCAGATAGCTGATCATTTTCATTCTTTTAGAGAGTCATTGAGGCCACCTGGAGGTTTATCTGTGTTGTCAGACTCACCTGAGTAGTGCAAATGGATGTGGAGCCTTTTTGGAACTGCTGAAAGGGCTGTGTTGTAGACTGGAGATAAATGATGTTGTATCTGTTGAGAGAGGGCTGTTCAATATTGACATAGATGGATTCTTTGACTCCTCTTTCAAACCAGCACTCCTCTCTGTACAAAATGTAGCCTTTGCTGTCTTCTTAAGAGTGGCTTTTGTCTTTTAAATGCAGATGGACTGTTGAATCTTTTCCTGATGGGTTTATTTTCCTATTGTTCAACTATGACTTGGATGACTGAGAATCTCCATAGACATATTGCACCTAAGGCACCTACCACTATTGATACTATCTTTGCTTTCTTTTGCCACAGTTGTTCTACTTCTATTTGTAGGTCTTTGTGTTTTGTTATCTTCTCTAGTTCTTTTCTTCTTCTTCTTTTGCTGTCTACTTGTTACGGTTCATTGCACAGTCAGCCAAATGTTTAAGCTGGATTTGGCAATTTTATACACTTATTAAGTCCTTCCCAAAGACCTGGAGTTATTATTATTTATTAAATTTATATGCTGCCTGACTCCCAGTGATTCCCAGTTAACAATTGTTAATATTTTAAAAAACAAATTAGAAACCTAGAATACAAAATGCGAGAACAGCACAAGATAAAAGAACATTAATGAAGAAAACTGAGGGACAAAAAAGAAAAAAAAGGATGTCAGTTGTCTTCACCAAAGGCCTGGACAAAAATCCAGGTCTTTGGGACCGTTCAAAATGTCAGTAGGTTAAGAGTCATATAAATTCATGTCTTGGCCTTTAGATCAAATAGTTGTGTGTGGAGATGGGTGGGTAAAGAAATTAGACACCAGGCTAGAAATCAGGAGACTGTGAGGTCTAGTTCCACTTTAGCCATGATTGGTGATTGGGTGGCTTTGGGCCAGTCACTCTCTCTCAATCAACAACATTAAGCTTGGGTGGTAAACCAGTTGGTAAATTCCTATTCCTAAATGGATCAACACTGAGTTAATCTGAAAAAAGTAGACCCAGCATACTTCTGGTAGCCCAATACTATTAATTGGCAGTAATTTTTCAAGATTACAGAGAAGAGTTAGTCTTTGCCTGGACATCTATTCATTGGAGCAAAGTTTTCAAATAACCCTAATGTCTTAAATTCTGTTGTTGGTTTTCTGAAGAAAGCCCATATTACCTTATTACTCAAAGGCTTACTATACTTCCAGCTCAATTTCACTTCTGAAAACTGCACTGAATGTTCCCATTACTTCTTCAAAAGAATCAGCTCCCTGATAGCTTAGCTATCACATAGCAACATATTTTAATAGTCACTAATATAATCTCTGACCTTTCATGGAGAACATCAGTGGGTTTAAGTGCTTTAGTAGCAAGACATTTGAGAAGCTGTTGTGAATGGATATCTGAAATATGGCTAATTTCAAACAAGAAATACAAATATAAGAGGTCTAGCTTTAGGAAATACGTGATGCTATTAATCAAGTGTATATTTATAATGTTTCTAAATGAATCATCAGAAGTTTTTGTTCATGAACATTTCCCAATCAGACAAAAAAGATGTCATTCAGAGGAAAGTTAAATGTTATAGGGAATTGCATTGGGATGTTTTCTTTTAAATATAGAATTAGTTACATATTTATTTGTCACGTCTTTATAAAGTATATTAGCCAACTATCCATTTTGGGCACAGGTATAAACTTAATTTAAATGTCTTCTATATATCTTTGGGTAATGGTCTGTACTGACATTGTCTACAAGTGGCAATAGTTTTGGGACATGGCAGTCCCAAGCCTCAGCTTCAGGCACCATTTATAATATGTACCTTTACAAAATTGAAAAAATGAAAGTTGTGGATGGTTTTTTTTTTTTCCTGGCTTGCTTTTTTCTTGCTACACAGACCTCTTTCCTCAACAGCTTTTCCTCCCTTCCGACTTTTGGTCTTAAGATTCATTTAACCAGACCATTCCATAATGATAATACTGACTTACATGCTGGATTGTACAGTTTGCACATCTAAAGCATACCAAATTAAGAAGGACTGACTTACACAATGACTTTTGGAATTATTAATAATGTAATGAATTTACCAAAATGATATTTAATACAAATTAAATTGCCAGTGTAGTAATAAATGTAAATTGACCTCAGTGTCACCAATCTTTAGTAATGAACATTAATAAGCAATTACTTTATGGAGTTGTTATATTGTTACATATGAACTACTTTCAATCTGTGAAATCACTATACTTGATATAGTTTCAAGAATTGTTATTCGGTCCCCATTACATCAAAATGGTTGTTACAATGTGCAGTTAAGAGTGAAATGTGTGGTACTATTGATAAGGTGACAACTATGTTTACTTGTTGTTTGATTTTTATTTTTTATTTTTATTTTTTTTGGTGCAGCATAAAGAATGTCACTCCAAAAGTAGGAGATGCTGAAACCCGTAAAGCTATTCGCCGTGCCTTTGATGTGTGGCAGAATGTAACCCCTCTGACATTTGAGGAAGTTCCTTATGTAGAACTGGAGAATGGCAAGAAAGACGTGGATATTACTATAATTTTTGCATCAGGTTTTCATGGAGACAGTTCTCCATTCGATGGGGAAGGAGGATTTTTGGCTCATGCTTATTTTCCTGGGCCAGGAATTGGAGGTGATACTCATTTTGACTCAGATGAGCCATGGACTTTGGGAAATCCCAATCATGACGGTAAGAGCCAATTCTACTTTAAAGATAATTATTAGATGGAAGTGTGTCCATATTACTTTTAATTTGAAGGCAACTTTACTGGGTTTTTTTAAAGTAATAGTTCATACATTTAGGGGTGAGTGTTGTGTATGATTAGTGTGGTATAAACTAATAAACTTGGTATAAATTAATAAACTTGGACACTATATGTTAGTGATGGCTAACCTTTTTGCCATCACATGCCAAAAGTGGGGGGAGCGGAAGGAGTCATGCGCATGCGTACCCACACACATAGTTCAATGTACCCCACGCATGCGCATGTGACCCTCCCATGCTTTTGGCACACAATGGCACGGTGTGCCCAGTAGGTTGGTTTTTCACCCTTCTCAGGCTCCAGAGGCTTTCTGGAAGCCTGGGGAGGGTGAAAATAGCCTTCCCCACCCTCCCAGAGGCATTCCAGAGGCCAGAAACAGCCCGTTTCATGATTTCCAGTGGGTCCAGAAGGCCTGAAAATCAAGCTAGGGTAATGCTTGTGTGCCCATAGATATGGCTCTGCATGCCAGCTGTGGCACACGTGCCATAGGTTCTCCATCACAGGTCTATGATCATGGCTGTCAAAAAGTTTGGGGACACCATGTTATCCTTGGACCATGGCATACATAAATCATTTAAAGTTGGCTGCCTTGGACATCAAGAATTTTGACAGTTACCTACAAAGCGAGTACTGAAAGATCAATGTGCATCCTTTGGGAAACTTATTTGATAGTAATTGGATAATCACAGGGAAAGCTCACATTTAATCTTGCTTCTACAATTTACAACCTGATGAGAAGAAATCTTTTCTTTATCATAATAGATGCCCTCGGAGAGGGCTCATAATTTGGGCGTCCTCCTGGATGCACGGCTGTCTTTAGAAGAGCATATGATGGCCGTGGACGTGGCCAGGGGAGCTTTTTATCAGGTTCGCCTGATACACCAGTTGCGCCCCTTTCTGGATCGGGACTCCTTATGCATGGTCACTCATGCCCTCGTCACTTCCCGTCTGGACTACTGTAATGCTCTCTACATGGGGCTCCCCTTGAGGAGCACTTGGAGGCTCCAACTGGTCCAGAATGCGGCCACGTGGGTGATTGTGGGGGTGACATGGCGCTCCCATGTAACACCTCTCCTGCGCGAGCTGCACTGGCTTCCGGTGGTCTTCCGGGTGCGCTTCAAGGTATTGGTTCTCACCTTTAAAGTGCTCCATGGCTTAGGGCCTGGGTATCTACGAGACCACCTTCTGCCACCAATAACCTCCCACCGGCCAATTCACTCCCCCAGAGAGGGTCTCCTCAGGATGCTGTCAGTCAAGCAATGTTGACTGGCGGCCCCCAGGGGGAGAGCCTTCTCGGTGGGGGCACCCGCCCTCTGGAACGAGCTACCCCCAGGGTTACGATTGATCTCAGATCTCCGTACTTTCCATCGGGCCCTGAAGACTTTTCTATTTCAGCAAGCTGGGCTGTCTTAAAGTTTTTAACTGGTCAATTTTATGGGTAAGGGGTTTTAAATTGGGGAAGCCAAATTAATTTAATCATGTTTTAAATTATTTTAATTTTCATATTGTATGTATTTTAATTTTGGCTGTTCACTGCCCCGAGTCCTTCGGGAGTAGGGCGGTATAAAAATTTAATTAATTAATTAATTAATTAATAATAATAATAATAATAATAATAATAATAATAATAATAATTCCAATTCACTGGAAATTGTGCCAGAAGTTTGGATTTGAGTACAGCAAAAACCACTGGGAACATCAGATTGAGAAAGTTTTAGAGAATGAGAAACTCAAGATCTTGTGGGACTTTAGGATTCAGACTGACAGGCACTTGGTCCACAACACACCTGACATAACAATAGTTGAAAAGAAAAAAGTATGGTTCATTGACATTACAATACCTGGTGATGCACGAATTGAAGATAAGCAGCAAGAAAAAATCACAAAGTACCGGGACTTACAAATTGAAGTTGAGCGACTGTGGAAAAAGAAATCGTGTGTTGTCCCGATTGTAATTGGAGCCCTTGGAGCAATACCCAAAGGGCTACCCCGCTATTTAGAAATTCTAAAATTACCGGACTTGAACATTTTGACTCTACAAAAAACCACCTTACTCGGAACAGCTTACATCCTCCGACGATACCTTAACAGTTCCTAGGTCCTTGGTTAGGACTCGAGCTGCTGAGCTATTAACCAGCCTCAAAGGCTGTGAATCTCACTAAAGATTTAATAATAATAATAATAATAATAATAATAATAATAATAATAATATACTTCCTTAGTATCCTTTTGTAAGGAACATTGTAAGGCCCAGTGCCCTATCCCAATATAATTACACGGGAAGTATAATACAGGAATAGCTGTTAAAAATTAATTATTTTCTATCATTAAAATTTTTGGTGGAATTAAATGCTCACATACACAAGAACAGATTCCCTTTCATGTCTGTATCCACTCATCTACAACCTATACTACTTATAATGATATACTAGATTACTCTAAGATTGCAGTCTAGTGTAGTAGAGAAATAAGGACATCAAACAATTCATTAAGTAAAAAATGTCCAAGCAACCACTGGCTTATTTTACATGTATCTATTTGTTTTGGATTCCTAGTGAGAAAACAAGGAACAGTAAAACAAATATGAGAATGTAAATATTGTTCTATATTGACAATTTTCACAATTTTTTTCAGAGCAATTGCCGCTATCAAAAGCAGTGTTACAAGAAATCAAAATAATGTTTGCACTTAATATAAATGCATTTAAAAACATTACAGTGTAGTTGAAATGTAGTTCTTTAGATGTCAATTAATTTGAGTGGCTTCCTACATCAAGTCTGGACTCAAAAGTAGCAGTAAATGATACATTTAAAACAATACATTTAATAGTAATTAAGACTGAATAATGATCCGAGCTCATTAGGGAAAACTTTGTAATGACAGGAAAAGGAAGGGACTAATTTTGAACGGAACTCAAGTGGCCTTTCAACTATAGCAACAAGACTTTAAAAAGGGATTGTGAATAAATTAAAGGTGTATTGATTGGTTTGGGGCTTCCTTTTTATTTTTTTTATTTTTCCTAGGGATCTAGTATTTGAAGATTCAGCCTTTGTTTGGATGATGTTTACATTTAAATCCTTGTAACAAGGATTTAATCTAATACTATCTACGATGTGTCAAGCATGGCAATATGTCTAAATGGTCCAATTTTTTTGCAGTGCTGTAGGCTCAATAAGACAGCAGTTTATTGATCTTAACTATCACAGAAACTAATAGCAACTTCACTTATGTCAAATGGAATCCTACCTTCTTGACAGCAAAATGAACTCCGCTGCTTGTGGTTTTCTTTGAGCTATAAATCTCAGCTCTGTATCAGAGAAAGGATTAGATAATCTAAGAACCTCAGTAGGATGAAGATGATACGGGGTACAATTTTAATTAAAGACCTAAATGAGTAAATAGACAGAATTTACACTGTAGCGTTTTTATTTTGATTTGCTAATTTAAAGATCAACTTTGTCAATTGTATGTATTTACCCACACAGACTTAATTATGGAGGGTCATGTTCCAGAACCAAAGAACCTGGGCTATAAATTAAATATGCAAAGGGAAATTGTGTTTTCAAGGGAAAAAAATAAATGGTGCCCTTATGGCCAACCAAAAGCTATGACTATAATTTTAACCAGGCAGCTATTGCTTGCCAAACCAGACTTACCACAGCTTAATAACATTGAGCTGCCTCAGACTGAATCATCTCATATTTGTAATGTAAGTTAATGTAATGATGGAAAGATTTGTTATTTGCACTGTCATAAATGATTAGATGTTTGTAAACTTTAAGAAGCTAATCACTTATTCCTCATATATATAGCAATGCCACTGTACTCTGGGATAAAATTAATATTTTGCTAATATAATATTACAAACTGTCAGTATTCTTTCCTTAAGCATTTCTTTCTGCGTAGAACAGGTTTCTGGATCAGGCATATTGATATCAGTATTTTTTTTAAAAAATACACATATTTTTCATTCTGTTAATCAATTTAACATACATTAAATAATAGAATGAATATCTAAGACATTTCTGAATTATCAATTTATGGCAAAATCTTACTCTTCATAGTCTTTTCTATGGCTGTTATTTTGAATTTTATTCAAGCATGCCTAGAAAATAAAGGAAAATCAACATGCAGATTATAAAACCAGGTAAACACTGTTTTCTTGTATAAATTTACATGATTATTTTATTTTTAAAAAGGAATATTTTAATTTAAATCAATATAATTATTAAGTTCAAAATTATTGTTTAAATGCATATTGCTGTATTATCAGGTAGCATTCAAACATAAGTTTGTTTGTTTTTTGCAAAAAAATGCATAAAAACATGTTTATAGTGTGAAAATGCAGGGTGAGTTCATATATCATTATATAGCACTATCATCAGATGTGTGCCATATTAAAGAATTAGTTTTGTTCCATTTTCCCCTTGGACCTTCCTTCATGTTCAGAATTTTTTACCATTGAGATCATATACATAGAGTATAACTACATAACAAAATCAGAAGGAACCTGGAGCACCTTTCCAATAATAAAATAACAAATTTAATAAAAATGATTATTCTTTCAATAATGAAACAGATCTAGCAACAAACCCAAAAGTAGTATTTGCCACCACATTTCCAATAGCCCCATTACCTGGCTCAACTAAGCATTTTCATAAATGCTTGGAAGTCTTATAAGTTTTCCCAGGAAGGAAGGTCTGGAAGTTGAGTGAATTGGTCTATGTGATTCTATGTTTGCATGGTTTCAGCTACATAGGTTGTCCTAACTGAAACCATAGTTATTATGTCACTATGTTGTTTTTGTGGGCACAGTGATTAGAATGCAGTATTGCAGGCTAAGTCTGCCCACAGTTTGGAATTCAATCCTGACGGACTCAAGGTTGACTCAACCTTCCATCCATCTGAGGTCAGTAAAGTGAGGAGGCAATTGTTGAAGGCAATATGCTGACATTGTAAACCGCCTAGAGAATGCTGTAAACCACAATGGGGCAGTGTATAAGTTTAAAGGCTATTGCTACATACAACATCATGAAATCATAACTGACAGTTCTTTAGGTTCTTTAGGTACCTTCATTCACATCAAACTCTTCCAAGATGTTGAGTAAGATGTTGTAATAAGATAAATAGACTCCCCAAGGAAATTCAAGGAAAGGAAGAATCTGAATATTATCTGGTCTGGCAAAGGTGGTATCAATGGTTGGGGGGGGGGGGAAGAGAAGAAAGAAAAATCAAATAAAAGGAAGATCTCAAAAGAGTAAAATAAATTTCTATATCAAATGAAATTTAATAAAGAAATACCAGATATAAATAAAATAATATCATTATATAAGGTGAGAGAAAGAATATATACTGAAGAATATAGGTTATTGATATTGTAATAATTCAGACATTACATTTAAATGTCATTAAGATGATGCTTGTTGTATATTGTTTTACTTGTATTTATAAATGTATTTTGTGGTTTCTTAAATTAATAAAAGTTTACAATTTTTTTTTAAAAAAAGATGTTGTAATGTATATGTGCAGAATCATGCAGTATGGGATTTTGCAATTGACAAAAAGAAATTTATCAAAGTGCAGATTTTCAAATTGCCATCCAAGACTTTTTGGTATAGCACGCAGTGTGCTGATAACTGCTGGGATCATCCCAGCTGGTTCATGCTTTCATGGTTCATCTTTCAACCTTGATTTTCATATTTTGATACTTTTAACACTAAAAGAAAGAGTGAAGCAAAATGCATTAAGTGAATTAATAGCATGAATCATTTTTCAGACTTAGACTTCAACTTTTCCCCTCCCTCTCCCCCTTCCCAACTTTTTCTTTTTAGGTGTATAAATTATGGTTATTATGTGACGAAGTACCGCTGAATGTCAGCCATGTGAAATATCTGATGAAACACACCACAAGTTCAGTGTCAATGTGTAGAGAAGCTAAATTGAACCCAGAGTGTCAAGAGAATTAGTTATCTGAGTGATTGTTTTTCTCCCTTTTGTTCTTCTGGCATACAGGAGGCTGGGAAAATACAATTGCTTGATTATTTAGCAAAAATGCAAATCACCCAATTCCCTTGGCTCATTTTCTGCACTATATTGCTCTGCTAATGAAGGCAATTTGAATTCTCCATTTCTCAAAACAGGTGAACAATTTCTTGGAGTACTCACTAAAACCTTAATATAGTCTTCTTTCTGTTTCCATAATTCTTGTTCAGAGTTAATGTTTTTCAAAGCATTCATATTAATTCCCAAACCACATGGGCAATAAAGTTTTGACTTAACTGAAAGAAACTGGGACTTTGTGAGATAGCGCTTCATTATTTCTGCTGTTTCTAGGTTCCCTTTGTTTATGGCCCTCATTGTAAGTAACAGCTTAACAAATGAATTATCCAATATCATCAATCTGATTAAAGTACTCAAAGACACATAGTAAACTTCACATCAGCTTGTCACAGAACATGTATATTACATTTTCACTTACACACACAAACACATATATTAGGCTGGGAATGTAACTACTGAGCTATCACTTATCCAATAGGTGACAATATGATCTACAGTCTCCAAGTACACACATTGTTAAACACTAAATAGTAGCCATGGGGTGCAGGAGCAGTTAGTATTAAATCTCTGGTGTGAATCATCTAGGTTTAACTCCATAAAATAACCCCATTTTTTTTCTCTCTTTCTCTGATTCTCAAGCTGTATTGGATTGTTGTCAACAAAGTCTCGAAACTTTTTTTATAAAAACAGCTATAATAGATTCTTGCAAGTCAATGTTCCTTCATCCACTCTCACTTTCTTTTTGGATGTACAAAGGATGTGGCTTCAATCATTCGGGAAATGGCCACTATCTTGACTTTTGACCTCAGATGCCACTGGAAATAATATGTAGATGAACTGCCAGCCCCAGTTGATAGTCATTTAGAAGAGTTTTCTTAGCAGTTTGGTCCTCCCTCCCTCCCTTCCCTTTTTATGACCACTTGTTAGTGACAGAAGAATGGCAGTCTGGAAGCTAGGCACTTTAAGTATTCTCCAGTTTACAACTTGACATCAGTGCATAACCTAGGCAAATTGTATTTTACAGGTATGCTAGTAGCTAGATTTTTATATAGGAGGTGCGCATGCCCAAGATGGCGGATTTGAGCTGAGACGCTCTTGGGAGAAAGGGGCGATTTCTGGCATTTTGGGGACCGTGGGGGCAAATTTGATCATCCTGGCCCCCAGTCCTAGCGAAAGGAGCTTCTTCCCAGCATGTAGAGGGATTTCTCACCCTCCGGGACACCAGGACTGAGGAGATATGGCTGTCAGAAGGTGCCGTGGTGTGGTGGCAGTAACAGCTGTTCGGCTGTGCTTTCCCCCCCCACTATGGTCGGCGGTGGTCAGGAAGGCAGTGGCAGCTTTGCAGTAGCGGCGGTGGCGAAACGGGGGTCTCCCCGGCTCTCCAATCTCTCTGGGGTCTTCTTTAAGGCCCCTGGCGTTTCTGGAGCATGGTGGGAGCCCTGGTGGAGACGGCGGCGGCTGCGGCACTGGTGCCTACGAGGCTTGGACTGCTTTGGACGTTGGTGGAGGCGAGGGGGCAGCAGCCGAATGTGGGGAGAGGCAAATTGCCAACAGCCCGGACCTGTCAGGGGCTGGCTCCATGGACCCATTTCCTGGCCGAATCCGGAGGCCCCCCTGAATTGGGGCTGCAGACTGGGGATAAAAATGACTAAAGACCAGGGAGTGGGAGAGGCTGAAGGATGGCTGAGGGCTGGCCGTGGGCTGCCTCAGGCCATACCCTCCCCCCCTTTTTTGGCTTATGTAGGCCTCATGATAGTCATTACCCCAGCTGCCTTTTGCCTCGTAAGCCACTTTTTCCATCTTTCTGGGTGTCATCGAACTCTGCCCCCGGGCTTACTATCTACTTCTGCCTTCTGGACTGGCTTATTCCATCCACCCCGGACTATATGACAAATGGAAAGCTTGAAGTGGGTTCCCAGGGAGTCTGGGTTACTACTACCATCCCTATTAGAGGGGACAGCTTTTGAACTTCTCCATAACATATTCCATCTGGCCAGATATCGTGAGAGGATGTCTGGGAGGAACATCCCCTAGATTTATCGGAATGGCATGGGACTCCTCCCACTGTCGTGAGAGGACAGTGGAGTCCAGTTACCCACGCTTTTGTTGCTGCCTTTTGTCCTCAGGACCTTTAGACTTTATGGAACCCTGGCCAGACGCCATCTTCACCCTTTCCCATTCTGTGGATGTATTCAACCATTGAGCTTCTTGCGCTGTGAGACTCCCCCGTCTCGCAGGTCTGGCCCTCCACATTATCGAGGGCTACCTCGATGACGGGCTTTGGAACCCAGAGAGGTGGCATGCCACGAAGAGGGGGTTGAGGGGTTTTTTAAGTAAATTGGGTAAATTTTTAAGGAGTCCCAGGGTGGAGGGAAAAATTGGAACTAGGGTTGTGGGTTTGGGGGAAGACCCACCAAGGGCAGGGTCAGGCCTGGCCACTATGCGCGGCGGAGGGGATGGGGGATCCGGAGGTAATGGGGGGGTCGAGCTTGTCCAGATTGTGTTTCTATCATCGGTACTGTGAGTGGGAGGGGTAGATATGGCAGGAGCAGGGGGCCATATCATGTTAAGGGAGCGCGCACACGCTGTCTTCGAGCGGTAGTGTGCTCCGGCCCCTAAGGCTCCACTCATTCTCCAGGTTGTACAGACCCTCAGGGCCCGGGTCTTCGACTGATGTTGTGCAATGCCAGGTCCGTAATAAATAAAGGCCCCCTCATTTGTGATCTGGTTCAGGAGGGGGGAGCGGACCTGGCAGGTATTACGGAGACCTGGTTGGGCCCGGAGGGAGGGATCCCTCTGGTAGAAATGCGCCCACCAGGCTTCCTGGCATTCCATCAGCCGAGGTCACAGGGGAGGGGAGGGGGAGTAGCGGTTATTATTAGAGAAGGCCTTAGGCCGAGGGAGGCCACTGTTCCTCAGACGGCCAGTTGTGAGACCCTCCTTGTGAAGTGGGGTCATGGGGTCCAGAGGGGTTTGCTGATCACGTACCTGGCTCTCTGCCATGTGGCAGCAGCCCTGCCCGAGCTATTCAACGTTATCGCCGCGGTGGCAGTTGATACCCCCAGACTTATGGTCATGGGGGATTTCAACCTGCCGTCCGTGGGTGAGACGTCTGAGGTGGCTCGGGAGTTCATGGCTTCCATGACGGCTATGGACCTGACCCAGCTAATTCATGGCCCTACACACATGGGGGGAAACACACTGGACTTGATTTTTGTCTCTGGACAGTGGCAGAGTGATCTCGAGATAGGGGACATAGTCATCGAGCCCTTGTCATGGTCGGATCACTCTCTCCTTCGCCTTGACCTTCAAACCGCTGCACCCCGCCGCAGGGAGGCGGAACCGATGAGATGGTACCGCCCCAGGCGCCTGATGGAACCTGATAGGTTCCAGATGGAGCTTGGGCCAATTCCTGAGGTTCTGGCTCACACCTCGACTGGAGATCTAGTGGCCGCCTGGGATAGGGCGGCCGCTGGAGCTCTGGATCGAGTCGTGCCTTTGCAGCCTCTGACCCGGCGCCGATCTCACCTGGCTCCTTGGTTTACTGAGGAGCTGAGGGAGATGAAGCACCGGAAAAGACGCCTAGAGTGTAGTTGGAGGGCCAGTCGTACTGAATCTGACCGGACACTGGTAAGATCTCATATTAAGAATTACCTAGTGGCAATAAAAGCAGCGAAATGCACTTATCTTGCTGCTCTTATTGCGTCATCAGATAACCACTCAGCCACCCTGTTTAGGGTGACCCGCTCCCTGCTCCACCAGGAAGCGAGGGAGGACCCCTTGGAGGGAAGAGCCAAAGATTTTGTTCAGTATCTGTATGACAAAATCACTCAGATTCGGGAAGATCTGGACTCCGACTGGGTAGATCCAGCGGGGATGACGGAGGCAGGTCCTGAGAATGTTATCTGGGATGAGTTTGATTCTGTGACCCCTGAGGACGTGGACAGGATTCTGGGTAGACTGAATGCGACCACATGTTTGTTGGACCCGTGCCCCTCCTGGTTAGTGCTGGCTTCCCGGGAGGTGACGTGAGGCTGGCTCCAGGGAATTATAAATGCTTCATTGGGCGAGGGTGTCTTTCCCACCGCCTTGAAAGAGGCGGTGGTGAGACCTCTCCTCAAGAAGCCTTCCCTGGACCCGGCAATATTGGCTAACTATCGTCCAGTCTCCAACCTTCGCTTTGTGGCGAAGGTTGTTGAGAGTGTGGTTGCACGACAGCTTCCCCAGTACCTGGATGAAATGACGTATCTAGATCCGTTCCAGTCAGGTTTCAGGCCTGGGTACAGCACGGAAACGGCATTGGTCGCGTTGGTGGATGATCTCTGGAGGGCTCGGGACAGAGGTTGTTCCTCTGTCCTGGTCCTATTAGATCTCTCAGCGGCTTTTGATACCATCGACCATGGTATCATGCTGCACCGGTTGGAAGAGTTGGGGGTGGGAGGCACCGTATTATGGTGGTTCTCCTCCTTTCTCTCCGACCGGTCACAGTCTGTGTTGACAGGGGGGCAGAGGTCGACCCAGAGGCCCCTTATATGTGGGGTGCCACAAGGATCGGTCCTCTCGCCCCTTTTGTTCAACATTTATGTGAAGCCGCTGGGCGAGATCATCCGTGGTTTCGGGGTGGAGTACCATCAGTACGCTGACGACACCCAGCTGTACATCTCCACCCCAGACTACCCCAACGATGCCCTTGAAGTGATGTCCCAGTGCCTGGAGGCCATACGGATCTGGATGGGGAGAAACAGGCTCAGGCTCAACCCATCCAAGACCGAGTGGCTGTGGTTTCCGACGTCCCGGTATAGTCAGCTGGTGCCATCACTGACTATTGGGGGCGAAGCATTGGCCCCCACGGAGAGGGCTCGCAACTTGGGTGTCCTCCTGGATTCACGGCTGTCTTTAGAAGAGCACTTGACGGCCGTGACCAGGAGGATTTTTCATCAGGTCTGCCTGATCCGCCAGTTGCGTTCCTTTCTGGATCGGGACTCGTTACACACGGTCACTCATGCCCTCGTCACCTCCCGTTTGGACTATTGTAACGCTCTCTACATGGGGCTCCCCTTGAGGAGCACTCGGAGGCTCCAACTGGCGCAGAGTGTGGCCGCGCGGGTGGTGATGGGAGCGACGTGGCGCTCCCATGTAATGCCTCTCCTGCACGAGCTGCACTGGCTCCCGGTGGTCTTCCGAGTGCGCTTCAAGGTTTTGGTCATCACCTTCAGAGCACTCCATGGCTTAGGACCTGGCTATTTACGGGACCGCCTGCTGCCACCAATAGCCTCCCACCGACCAGTACGCTCCCATAGAGAGGGGTCCTCCGGGTGCCATCGGCCAAACAATGTCGGCTGGCGGACCCCAGGGGGAGAGCCATCTCTGTGGGGGCACCTACGATCTGAAACGACCTCCCCCCGGAGATACGGAGGATTCCGGATCTGCGTACCTTCCGTCGCGCGCTTAAGACGTTCCTATTTCATCAAGCTGGCCTGACCTAAATTTTTTCCTCTTTTTAAATGGAAATTTTAGATTTGGTTTTAATTTATTGGGGTTTTAAAATGGGTCAGCCAAATTTATTTAATTAGTTTTATCTCTATTTTAAATTTTGTATCTATATGTTTTATTTTATGGCTGTTCACCGCCCTGAGTCCTTCGGGAGTAGGGCGGTATACAAATTTAATAAAATGAAAAATGAAAATGAAATGATTGACTCAAGTCAATGAGAGTCAAAGTGTCTAAGATTTCTTTGACAACATTAACTACCTATCAAGATTCTTTTAAAAGTGTGCTTAAACGTGTGGTATTTTATCAGAAATTTAAAGAAATATACTCCTGTGAAGAGTTAAAAGGCAATCTTTAAAAATTTTAGAGATTGACACTTTAATTTGTTCTTGTAATTAAAGAATGTAAAAAAGTCAAGTGGGACAGGGAAGCTGGGAAGTGCCAAGAGAGGCATAATATGGCCCATATAACCAGCATGAAAACATTCATTCGGAGATGCTAGTTAAGAATAAACCTTATATTTTAAAGGCGTTATGTGACAGCTTTAAGATTTGTTACAGTATTTTATTAAAAATTAAAGAATCCCACTGAGAAATTTGCCCTAGAAAGAAATTTTATTTGAAAGTTGGTTAGCTAGCTGGTTTCACTGTGTGTTAATATTAAAGAACAAGCTTCTAATTTGCTCAAAAAATGGCTTATCACTCCTATTTAACATGTTACTAAACACTGTTATGTTGATTCCTGTTAAGATTTTGTGATATAACTTTTTATTTTGAATGAATGTATTATTTGTTCATATTGCCTTGCAGTTAGAATGTTTCATTTGATAAATTGGAATTATTTTCACGCTAATAGAAACTACGTTTTTTTTTTTTACTATAACCAGAATTGCAATCACAGAACCAGAGTTATTTATTGTCTAGTTCTCTTATACTGATCGTTCTTTCACTCCTTGTATGCATTGTTTGCAATTTGTGATTTCAAGTTTTTTTGTTCCACGTTTTTCTTTAGTGAATTTTTTTCAATTCACTATTTTTAATGTTTATTTTTGACCTTGGTATATGAATATTTTCAAGTGTAAAGCAAGTGCTAACAATATTTTTCATGTATTGGTGTTTTATAAGTGGCTGCCTGCATATTATTTTATTTTAACATGTTTACAAATGAAGAGATAAAATTTCCAAATGAGAAAAAAAATCTTCAATTAATACTCTTTGTTTTGTATCTGAAATATCAGATCAAAAGAAGAAACCTAAAATATAACATGTAGTATAACCTTCATAATACTTTAAATGAAAATATTAACACTGTAAATTACAGAACAGTAATAGAAAAATGCATTGATATTTTCTATAAAAATAAAACTATATTCAAAACCAGTCCATCAAAATGTAATCATTACATGGTTTAACATATGGTTCAGAGGTGGTATTCAGCAGGTTCTCACTAGTTCTGGAGAACCGGTAGAGGAAAGTTTGAGTAGTTTGGAGAACCGGTAAATACAATACAAAGACAATTTCTGATTGAATGTATGGAGAAAAGAAAACCTAACTGAAAGAATAGTTTAACAGTGCAACCAATTACCCAGAGTGATGGGCGGTTGTATATATTCAAGTGGAAGATTGGCAACCACCTATCTGCCTTTCTTTAATTTGGGTTCCCACAATAAGTTGGTAATTGAATTTGATATCTTGAATGGCACTTTCCATCTATAGGATTCAGCTTAGCTCTTTCAGCCAGATCCCAGGAGTATATTTGTTTTAGACATGGTAACTGTTTGATTATGTTGTATAGTCAAGGCTATGGTTTTTCCAGTTGCAATGTATGGCTATGAAAGTTGGACCATAAGAAAGGCTGAGCACCAAGTAATTGAGGCCTTTGAGCTATGATGCTGGAGAAGACTCCTGCGAGTCCCTTTGACTGCAAGGTGATCAAACCAGTCAGTCCTAGAGGAGATCAACCCTGACTGCTCCAGATCCTGAAGATGAAACTCAAATACTTTGGCCACCTAATGAGAAAGAAAGACTCACTGGAGAAGAGCCTAATGCTGGGAAAGATTGAGTACAAAAGAAGAAAGGGACGGCAGAGAATGTGTTAATTGGATGGAGTCACTGAAGCAGTAGGTGTGAGTTTAAATGGACTCGGGGGGATGGTAGAGGACAGGAAGGCCTGGAAGAACATTGTCCTGGAACTGCGATGGGTCGGACATGACTTTGCAACTAACAACAACAAATTGCTTCTAGACTCTTTACAAAGATGTACTTTATCTCTACAAACACTTTTCGCTGTGCAAATCACAAAATCTGGATAATCTGATTTAATGAAGGATTAAATTAGATTGAATGGATCAACAGTAGAGATGCTGAAGATAACTAGGAAATTACAGATCAGGCCATTTTACAAAAGGCAAAACCTAAATATGCCTGGAAAAGGCAATATCAGTACGGCTTATAAAATTTAGGACATAAAAGGAAATATGCTCTTTCTTCTGGTATTTCATATCTGTAGCTGAAAAAAATGGTTCTTTAAACAGACAAGTTCTTCTGAACTAACCTGAATAATCTAAAATATGTCTGGTTGTTTTTAATATGCAGCTCATGTTTATGGCAGAAGCAGATATTATCAAAGTTACTTAACCTGATTTTCATGGCAGAATTGCGTTTTTTATTGCCAGGTAGTGACTAATGTGTATTTTTATATGTTTAAAACCTAGCATTTTGTTGGTGTTAAGGGCTAGAGTTCCTTTTATCTTCTGTGTTGCATTAGAACATTTGCATTTTGTGAATAAATGTGCAAATACTTGTCTATCCAGCAGCTTTTTGGAGGTCTTTTTTTCCTCAGCCTTCCTCCTTGTGATCATTTACAGAAAGATTATTTAATATTGAGTCAGCTTTAGTGGTTTTCAAGTGTGATAGGAAGGCAGTGATTATGTTAAAAATGTTTGAATAAATGCAGGTTGGGCTTAGTCATTTTTCTCATCCAAATGAGCATGTCAGCAACCAAGGGGCTCGGGAGCAGGGAATCCTCAACTATTGTTGAATTGCAGAGATCACCTTCTAGTAAATTTCATATGGCTTCCAGTTTATTTGATGCACTGAACCCAAATAATCTTGAAGTCAGACATTAATTTCCTGGGAAGCAAATGTCTCAACAGTGAATAAATCATGTGTGGCATTTATAGAAAGAAAGCAAAGAACTTCAAGCCAGAGATGCTTTAAAGCACAAATTGTACGGCATTGGCATCTGATATGGCAGTGATGCAAGTAAGCTGGTGACTTTGGAAGGGATCAACCAAGCAGATTAAACCTTGGAATTTAGTAGATCGTTGCTCTCCAATCTGTGCCTTTTCCAAATATTTGGGTTCAGTCCCTAAAATACCCAACCATCAAGGCCATTTTTAGGAATTCAAGAAATTCAGTCTTTTATGTCTTTTGGAACACCATCCCTGAGATCTAGATGGACCCAACTCTAATAGCTTTCAGAAAGCTTTGAAGAGCTGGCTTTTCGCCCAATGGTGGCCAGGATTTTAAGGCTCTGGATACCTCAACAGAATGTGAAATCTGTTCCCCATTTCTTCTCATTGCATCCTGTCAATATATTGTTTTTCTGCTTTGTTTTTTTGTCCATGGAAATGAATGAACTAGTAAATGGGAAGTATGTGGGGGAAATCCAAATATCAAAATAATTGTGGATCTTAATGATTAGTTTTACTACTTTTAACAAAAAGTATGGCAGTAGCTGATCACTTGAAAAACCAAAGAATACTTCAAACAGAGCTTTGTGTGTAACATCTGGGAAATAGTCCTCTTCTGAAAACACCTTGCACAGGCAAGAGTTAATCTGTAGAATTGAAAAGCTACTATTATTTTTAATTTACTAATTAAAACATCAGTAATGAACTATGTATAAATATACTTTATCATCTTCAGTTTGTTTGACTTATGAAGATGTCCAAACTCCGGCAAAGTACCAAAAATTCTGACTGTCTTATATAGTGTTGAGAATAGGCTTAGTGGTGCTACTGTCTATTTTTGTCCTATTAAAATACATGAAATACTAGATATTTAATGTAAAAGGATGTAAAAAAGTCAAGTGGGACAGGGAAGCTGGGAAGTGCCAAGAGAGGCATAATATGGCCCATATAACCAGCATGAAAACATTCATTCGGAGATGCTAGTTAAGAATAAACCTTATATTTTAAAGGCGTTATATGACAGCTTTAAGATTTGTTGCAGTATTTTATTAAAAATTAAAGAATCCCACTGAGAAATTTGCCCTGGAAAGAAATTTTATTTGAAAGTTGGTTAGCTAGCTGGTTTCACTGTGTGTTAATATTAAAGAACAAGCTTCTAATTTGCTCAAAAAATGGCTTATCACTCCTATTTAACATGTTACTAAACACTGTTATGTTGATTCCTGTTAAGATTTTGTGATATAACTTTTTATTTTGAATGAATGTATTATTTGTTCATATTGCCTTGCAGTTAGAATGTTTCATTTGATAAATTGGAATTATTTTCACGCTAATAGAAACTACGTTTTTGTTTTTTTTTACTATAACCAGAATTGCAATCACAGAACCAGCGTTATTTATTGTCTAGTTCTCTTAAGCTCTTATACTGATCGTTCTTTCACTCCTTGTATGCATTGTTTGCAATTTGTGATTTCAAGTTTTTTTGTTCCACGTTTTTCTTTAGTGAATTTTTTTCAATTCACTATTTTTAACGTTTATTTTTGACCGGCAAAGTACCAAAAATTCTGGCACAATCTCCAAGTAAATTAAATTGATTTTTATTTTATTTTATGAGAAAAAAACCTCTGAAGATAAGGTAAATGTTTGAAATATCAATTTGAAATATTGACTTCAGTCAATGACTGACTCCTGGTGACTGCCTGGATAAATCCCTGGATAGTTTCCTTAGTGAAATTTTTGGAAGTGGTTTGCTATAGCCTTCTTCGTACAACTGAGAAGGAATACATAGCCAAAATTAGCCAACTGGCTTTATCTCTAAAGTTTACAGTCTGCTTTTTCCTCTTTTTTTTTGTTTGTTTAGTGCCTTTAACCACTATACCACTATATCAAACTGACTGTCTTATATAGTGTTGAGAATAGGCTTAGTGGTGCTACTGTCTATTTTTGTCCTATTAAAATACATGAAATACTAGATATTTAATATAAATATAAAATTACGATATTTTCTTGAAAACTGTAATCATCTAAAGTTCTAATAGAAATCAATATAAAGTGGATTAAAATCAACTTTCGTAACAGAAGTTGTTGTGAATATGTGAATATCTCCTTAGAGCAGTGTTTCTCAACCTTGGTCACCTGAAGATGCGTGGACTTCAACTCCCAGAATTCCCCAGCCAGCAGAGTTATCAGAGTCTTTGAAAGTTTTGTTTATATATTGTTTTGATTGTTAAACTTATACAGTGTAAAGATGAAATTCTCTTCTGTTTTGGAATTCTGGAATCCACATTGGAATCATCTAGCACTAGAATCTCCTTGGCCAATAGTGCTATAAAAGAAGATTCAGTTTTTCCCCATGGTGTTTTTACCAAGGAAGAATCTTCTCAACCTTCTTGCATTTCACAAGAATCCAATAATTTCCAATAATTATTTTGTTGTTGTTAATTTGAGAAAAATAGGAAGGCATAATGAAAAGTCTACCAGCAGCTGTGTTACAAGAGCAAATCCTATTCAACCATTTTGTGACCGTTTATTGCCTACCCTATGAAATATACTGACCAGATCTCTTTTTGGTCAGGAGGGCTTGTTTCCATCTGTCCCTTATTTGGCAGTGGTCAAGTCTGCTATCCTGTTGTTTTTCTCTGGCTGAATGAGAACTAATGCTCATCTGGCATGGACACTGATGAAAATGGATTGCTTTTGCCTGGAAAGGTCCAGGAAACTTGGAATTATTCAGCAGAAATACTGTGCTTGAGATCAAGGATTCCAATATTTCTAAATCTGCAATCGAAATGAGAACTGCATAAATGTAGATCAAAAGAACATATGAGGCAGTAGTGAGATATATAACAATTTACTATTCTAGGTATAAGGGGTACACATATTGGCCTAGTAAATTTTTTATATATTAAATTAATATTTGTAGAACTGTTACTGTTTGAACAAGAGCATGAGGACAATTGAAGTTAATTATATCTGCTCTCTGTTTACTTCTCTGCTTTAGAAATACATTTATAACTTCTCTAGGCTATTTGTTGCAAAATAAGAAAAAATCTCACTAAATCTGAAAAATTCTGAATAGCTATACAGAAGTCACTTTTTTGGAATCAGTGTTAGTTTAGGGTTTTTTTATACTGAGCGTCCAGTGCTTTTCTTTTCTTTTCTTTTCTTTCACAGCCATGAAATATTAAAAAGGACACGTTTAGAATTCTCTTCTGTTTAGGAATCTTCAACACATCCTGGAGCCTCGCAGAGTAAGATGAATATAGAGGCCAATCCTGAAATTTTGGAAAACCCAGCTTGAAATCTACTTAAATTATGTTTTTATGTAAATTGCTTAAATAAGTGGAGATATAAATATTACATACAGTATTTTTTTTCTGTTCCTCCAGGAAATGATTTGTTTCTAGTAGCAGTTCATGAACTGGGACATGCCCTTGGATTGGAACATTCAAATGATCCGACTGCTATTATGGCTCCATTTTACCAATACATGGAAACTGACAATTTCAAACTACCTAATGATGATTTGCAGGGAATTCAAAAGATATACGGTATGCTCTTTTTTTAAAAAAAAAATGCATAATGTGAAAAAAGATTATTTCAGCTGTGTACACTGATATATCATTGCAAACATGGTCAGTTTCTTGGAAAGCTATCAATCAGCCTGCAGATTGACACGCTTAAAGCTCTTTGTGTTCTTATGATTATCTCAACCTATTCCTGCAATGTTCATTGTCCAGAAACTAGTTGCCATTACTTTAAGACTAGTTGGTTTAGTTTAATCTAGTTTAGTCCTGGGATTTTTGTGATACTTTTCCATTCAAGTAATTAACTAGATCAAATCCTGTGTCACTTCCTTGGGGGGCAATCAAGATCAGTGAAGACTTGCCATCTACTGTGGCTTGAAGTTCTAGTGGAAGATACAGTGAAAATGCAAAAAAAAATATGCTTGTTTATTAAGCTTCAGTGGCTTCTTCATTTCAATAAAGCCGATTCCATCTAATTAAAAGGATGAAATGACATAGCTCTGCTTCTGTGCCTCATATTGTCTTTTGTTCTGTTATAGCAGAGCAAATTCTGTAAAAGAAGGCTGTGGGAATCCTTCTCCTGCAGCACTAGCAAGAGGGTTTCCAAGCTGGTCAGCTTTGGCAAATGATGTGGAACTGCCCACAGTGACTCACTGAAAATGGTCCCCTTAGCATTATGCCTTAGGTCTTCTAAACTTGATATTTTTGGCAAGCGCTAGAGACAACCCTGCAGCAGGTACCAAACTTTCAAAGCCTGAAAACGTCACCAAACTGATCAATGGTTGATGTTCCCAGCAAGGCAGCTTTAACATACACTGCAAACTGTCCAGCTTTGAAGCACTTCATCCAGCATTGGAGAAGGTAGTGATGAGGCCTTTTCCACAACTCTGTCCTCAGATGGTCTAAGGCCACTCTGTTGCTTTGTTAAAGAATTAAATTGAGTCATCTCTTCACTTCTGCAAAGTACATCACAAGGCCTCCACAGAATAGACTACTCTGTTGAAGTGAATGTCAATTGCTTTAAACAATCCAAACTTGAAATAAGGAAGAATTTCATTACCAGTGCAGCTATTAAAGAGAGGAACAACTTGCCTCTTTGAATTGTGGGTGCTCCATTCTAAGAGGCTTTCAAGTCGGACAGTCATATATTTGGAATGTTATGAGAATTTGTGCTTAGAATATTTCTCTTTCATTGCTGGCTGAGGAACTCTAGGAATTGAAATCCACACAGCTTAAAGTTGCCAAGGTTGAGAAACACTAGCCTAGATGTTCAATATCTCTTCCAAATCTTATGATTCTGTGTTTTTCATGGGTTTATTATTTATATCTGTTTCTCCAAAAATCTTCCTTTTTTGTGTTGTGTGAATTAAATATGTGTTTTGCTGTTGTTGTTACTGCTTCCTCTGGCACCATCCTCCCATTCGTTTTGCATCTCTTTAATCCATTCATATTAGGAATACAGGAGACAGAATTTCCTCCTTTTATTGGTTCAGTATCAATGCTACTGAACTTTCCTCATTCCCTCCAGGACTTCCATTTCAATGTTTCTTTTCATGTTATACAGTAGTGGCCAAAATTGTGGAAACCTTTTGGGAAAAGTGTATTTTTTAAAGCTAGCTAATAACACCACTTTTTTTTAGTAGTAGTACTATAAAATTATATTATCAATGGAAAGATAATTTAATCAAGAACATAATGCACTAACTTTTATGAAGGATTTGCTATTAGATTAGCAGTTACAGTATAAAGAAGAAAAATGAAACACGTAAAAAAACGAGATATACAAAAATTATCACCATAGAAAAAAACGAGATATACAAAAATTGTCATGTCAGTTAATACTGAGTTGGGTAAATGAATTACGGCCTTACAACATCTTCCCATGGAGTGAACCAAGTCTTTTAGTTCTGCAGCTGTTATAATGTGAAACCAAGATTGAATGATTGCTTCTATTAACTGGGTTTTATTGCTGGGTTGCTTCTGACTAACAAGTTTCTTTAGTCGGATCCATAGATTTTCAATTGGGTTAAGGTCTGGGCTCTTCCCAGGCCATTTCAGCAGTGGAATATGATTATCTTGAAACTTCAGAAAAAAAGTGGTGTTATTATCTCAAAAATACACTTTTCCCAAAAGGTTTCCACAATTTTGGCCCCTACTGTATCTCATTCTAAACATCGATTTACTAAAATATGTTTGCATTGTTTCTATTCCTTCACTAGATAAACTGACTCGTATCTTGTTTAATGGTGGAAATGCCAGCAATTTTATTGAAAAGCAGTAATTTGTTCTAAGCCATTGCCATTGAACAAGAGTATAAGGACAATTGAGGTCCATTAAGTCCATTTTCTCTTTACAAACATCTATTCCATATTTTACAGTAGCCTTTTGGCTATAAAATATGAAAAATGTCTCTAAATCTTTGAAAAGGTCTAGCTATAGAAATCATATTTTGGGGATCAGTGTATTAGATAAAAACCCCTTACCTTTTGGAGTTTGCCCAAAGAATTCTAAACATCTTGAATATTTCACCAAAAATGTTTTAAACAATTTAAGTTTAAACAGTTTACAGCAAAGGGAGCATTTTAGTTCAAGTGTTCATGGAGATTCTCAATCATCCGGGCCATGAGTGTCCCAAAGATACTTTTTTCCCAAAAAACACATTCTTGCCTTTTTTCTTTGAAAATATTAGAAGTTAAACATTTTCAAAGAAAAACAACCAAGAAAGTCCAGTTGCCTTTTGGTAAAAAAAACAAAAAACCTTTGGGAATGTAGTTCAAGCATCCAGATCAACCTAAGACAATTTCTATTCCTTTTTATTTGCCCGTTGCCCATTTTTACTAACTGTTTATTTTTCCCTACTTTAAGTTTGTTTACTTATCTTTATTGAAACAACAGAGTCCCTTGATTCCTACTGCTTCTTGTTCCTTTGATTTATTTTCTGTTTGATTGGTCTGGGATCTTTGGATATGTTTAGACTGGAAAGTGCTTAGAGCAGGGAAGTGAATTTTCTTACAGTTGGATAAGTTTATTTGTAATTGCTACATCTGTTAAGACTGATGAAATTGTGACTGATGAAATTATAGCAGCAGTAATGTACAAGTAGCTAAGTTTTATATTGCATATTAAAGCATATTCTGTTTTTCTGCAGAGAGAGTGAGGTAATTTTCCTTTGAATTCCAAATTTTTAAACTGAATATTGCCTGCCACAATTCTTCTGATGTCATGTCAGTGATAAAATCCAAAGTTGACTGTCACTTAATATTCATATTAAACATTGCTCAAATGAACAAATGTTGCATTTTTAACAAATTTATCATGCAAAACCGAATTTAATTAATGTCTTTAAAAGACTGCATACATATATTCTGTACACATGCAGTGAATCTTATAGGTGCCACCAAATATTATTAACTATTCTCTACATCTATAATATCAGGTGTTAAGGAAGCACAGCCTTTACTTGAAATCATACTATTTATTTCTGATTTGTATGTGATATTAAGAAAGAGGAAAAAAGCTTTGTTAGATCTGTCAAAGAAACAATTCATCTACAATTCTGTTTTTATATGGATAGTCCATTGCCACTAAGAAGGCTACATCAGAAGCAAGGAAAAGACTAAAGTTTGACCCTACCAAACTACCTGGTTATTTACAGATAGTCTACCTCTAGCTTATCATTATCACAAAGTATATTTTTAGCAGTTAATCTGGCAAAGAGCACCCTAAACCATTTAAACCATCGATAATTATAATCTTAAAATAATGTGACACAACATTCATGTTTAATTCATTGACTAAAGAATAGAGATGTGCAACTATTTGGATATGAATCGCCTTTTCTACTTTGGATCTGAACAGCTACATATTCTTATTAAACAGAAAATGTTCTGTTTATCTTGAATATAATGAAATTGTTGCAAGATACTGCTTGTTTTGATGCACATCATCTGTTCTTATTAGCTCTTCAATTTAATATTTTGATTTTTAGGCCAACCTGAAATCCATTCTAATGAACTAAAGCACTTTTAAAAAGCATTTTTTAAAATTAAATTGTAGATATGTTATAACAACATAGATTTGTCCATCGCTTTCATTTTTTGTATGGTTTAAATTCGACTATAGTAGTATTTTTTTATATTTCTGCCCCAGATATATCGTTCATCATATAGTATTCTTGAATATAGTAGAAGTCATAAGAATAATTTAGTTTCTTTCAATAGGATGATACAAAATAGCCATAGCTCAGCAATTTACCCTATTTCCCCCAAAATAAGACATCCCCTAATAATAAGCCCAATTGGGCTTTTGAGTGCATGGCAATTAGGCCAAGCACTTATTTCAGGGTTCAAAAAAATATAAGACAGGGTTTTATTTTTGGGAAAACACGGTATAATCAATAAAAAAAAGTGGATTGTTGTAATGGTTAAGACATTAGGCTAGAAATGAGGAAACTATGAGTTCTGATCCCACTTTTCTCACAAATCCGACGGGGTGACTTTGGGCCAGTCACTTTCTCTCAGCCCTAGAAAGAGACAATGGCAAATTACTTCTGAAAATCCCTTCCAAGTAAACTGCAAGGACTTGTCCAGGCAGTGCCCAAAAATTCGACATGATTGAATGGGGGAAAAAATTAGAATAAATTTTAACAGTACCCAGTAACAAGAAATTCAACTGAGAAGAATTATGCAAATTTAACTAGACCTAATTAGTTAAATTTCCATAATCTAGCCTTATAAATAACAATTAATTCAAATATGTGCATTTCTGGTCTGGTCTATATTTTTATCCACAGTACATTAAGACATCTCTCTGTAAGAAAGGAATGTGGACAGCTGTTTTTGAAAAAGGAAGAAACCTTGGAAAGCCTATATGGCTACAACCTTAATAAACTGTTCAATATAATTATTTAAATTGTAAGCACAGATTAATGCTTAATACATTACTCTTAATTACTTGCTAATTAGTAAGTAAATACAAAAAAAAAATAGGAACACAGTTAACCTCCAAAATTGTGAGGATTCAAAATAATTTAAAAATAATTGTTTTCTGGTATCTTTATTTTTTTTAACAAAGAAATTATCTTTAAAAAAGAAACAAAAAGTAAAATGCAAAAAGTAAAATACAAACTATGAAGAAAAAGAAAAAAAATCTCTTATACAGTATTTTATACTTATCAACAGCTGCTAGTTTACCAATGAAATTCAGTACTATAATATGAACAGTACAATGTATTATTGCAAGATATCACAGTATCTCTGCAGTAACAATATTACTGCACCCTTTCTTATCCAAAAGAGATAGGGTCACAAATTTCTGACAAACATTCCATGACAATAATATAACTTTTCCATTTCTTAATAAAATGCTTTCTGCCACCCTCCAAAATAACTCAGTGTTGAGCTCTCTGATCATTTAACTTGCTAATGAAAATTATGTCATCACATTCTTATGCTATTTCATAAAATCAGTATTATTTTGGTTCATAAAACCCAATAGTATGCAACTTATGTATATCACTCTTATGAGAGTTTTCTTTCTCATTTAAAGGTCCACCTGACAGAATCCCACCACCAACAAGACCCTTGCCGACAGTACCTCCACATCGTTCTGTCCCTCCAGCTGATCCTAGGAAGAATGATAGGGCTAAAGCTCCTCGGCCACCCACAGGGGATAAACCCTCCTACCCTGGTGTCAAACCCAATATCTGTGATGGAAATTTCAATACTCTAGCCATTCTCCGCCATGAAATGTTTGTTTTCAAGGTAGGCAGCCTTTCTTTTTTTTTTTTTTCATTATTAGAGCGAGAGAATGCATCTTCGCTTTTTCAAAAACCAGCTCTCTTTCAGCTTCTGAGCTTTCTTGCTCTTTCCAAGTTCAAGGAAGACATCTGAATGGCTTCCATGTCTAACAGAGAAAAGGCTGGAATGTTCTATTTTGAGGAATTGAATTAATGTCAGCAGGCAGTTGCAATGCTTCAAAAATGTAATGGTAAGTAAATACTGAATGTTATGGAGAGATTAAAAAAGGCATAATTCAAGCCATGAATAGAAGCTAATAGGGATGATTTGGTTGGGAATGTAGCCATTTCCATGCTTATTGCTATTATTGTGTTTTCTGCATAAGGATCCTGTAATTTAACTTTATAATTAGATCAGACACTTTATAAAAGATACTTGTCATTGTGTTGTGGTTGCCTTGATACATTCTGAGTGGAGGACAGTGTTAAAAGAAAGACTTTACCAGTGTTTGAAGGCTTTTTGTTACTGATACTTTTGGGTTCAATTTTTGTTTGTTTGAAGATGCGTCCCTATGGCACTTATTTTGTTTTTAAATAGACTTCAGTTAATATACAAAGACAAGCAAAGCAAATCTATTGACTGGATCACAATAGTGATCTGGCACATTTTCTTGAATGATTTCCAAAATTCAACAGGGACATAATTTTAAATGAATTTTATGGGATATTTTGGTACAAGTTTTCAAAATTAAACGGAGGATATTAAATGACATTCTATTAGCTTCCAAATACGTATTCTAATTTTATATTTTCTTGAACTAGTTGTTATTTTTTTAAAAAAATTATGTGAATATTTAAATAAATGTGCTTCTAGGGTACACAGAGTCTTTTAACTTTTCTTAGAAAATATATTTATAGAAACAACATTTAAGGATTAATAGAATAAGTGTTCTATTAGTTGTCTGGTTTGCTACATAATATATTTGTATGTGGTCCTTATCATTATATCTGCTGTCCTCAGAACTATACAAAGATCAAGATAACTCAAAAACATCAACCTTGGACTAAGCTCTAATGCATAGAATACAACTGATTCAATATAAGATGTTTCTGTGACTTCATAATTGAATTACATTTCTTATGGGAAAGACAATATATACAAGGGACTTGCATGCAAATTACATCTAAAATACAATGAGCAGATTGATACGTGGTAGAAATTTTTGACATTCATTGGAGCTCTCAGCATGCAAACAAATGATAAATTGGATCACATTGTAGGCAACAAATTATACTGACATTTCTTCAATGTAATAGTAATAGCAATAGCACTTAGACTTACATACCTCTTCATAGTGCTTTTACAGCCCTCTCTAAGCGGTTTACAGGGTCAGCATATTGCCCACAACAATCTGGGTCTTCATTTTACCGACTTCAGAAGGATGGAGACTGAGACAACCTTGAGCCTGGTGAGATTCATTCTGCCAAACTGCAAGCAGCTGGTGATGAGCAGAAGTAGCCTGCAGTACTGCACTGTAACCAATGTGTCACCGCGGCTCTTAATGTATTAAGTAATGTATTTCTATTGGGCGCTCATTCCCCGGAAGCCCTAGGGCAACTACCCTTAGCAGCAGGAAGATCTGTCTGAAGGTAGAGGGTGATAAGAATCATCAGTTAAATCAGGCTGCCTTTGGATATAGGAACAGTCAACATTTGAACAATGAAACTACCCTCCTGTATGTGGAACAGTAAATTACCTTATAAAGATTGCATTTTAATTCCTACTGTATTTTAGAATATAGATTACAGAACATTTAATGAAGTTATTCCCTAAATTAGTCCATCTAGATTAATAGAGCGACCAAGCTCCATGAATATCAAATATTTTTGTAGGTGGGACTTGATTTGTTGAGCAATTTATTAGGTTACTTAAATTATATATTTGGAAAAAGCTCTCATTAAAAAGTGTTTTTCTTAGAAGATTCCTCCTCACTAACATCATAAGTCTTTACTTATTCAAGAATTTAAATCTATGAGACTATACTACAGTGTAAATGACAATTTCATATCCAGAAATAATCAAGACTGTGTATTCTTGTAGGGCTCATCATGAACCAAATACTTTATTTAAATAGGATAAATAATGTAAAGATTTCTGGAAAGATTCTGGGAATTCTTTTTTCCTTTTCTCTCATAATGTACTATTCTCATTCATTTCCTTTTACGCTTTCATAGAATACTTTGGAGAACTAAGGTAATCTTAGAAAAAAGTTTTGAAGAATGACCTCCTCTGGTTGTGACCCACATTTTTAAAATATCAGAAATAGAGATAACTATTACTTTTCTCCCTTTTGTTACCATTCTTTTATCAACAACACTTAGACATAACCTTTGAGAGCTTTTTACAAATTATCTGAAGTTTCTTCCAACATTGTAGTGACAGTGTTTTAAAAAAAGCCATTTGAAGTAATATTTCCTATCATCACCAGCAGCCAAAACTATAATCGGTATCTCTCAACTTTAAAGAGACACAAATATCATCCTGTGAGTCTCCTTTCTGATGATGCTCTGATGTTCTACCTTTAAGCTTTTGTGCGCATTGAGGAGTAGAATTGATGGTCTCTGTCTTATTAGATAGCTGAGTCGAAGCTACCATTTTAAGTCTGATGATGCCAGGAAATAAATTAATACAGGGAATTGTGGAAATTAAAATATTTTTCTCCCCCACTCATCAATAGAGAAGAGGTCTCACTTATGAGAGGATTCATGAGCACCAATAAAATTGCCCAATTGATTATGCCAGTATAGAACTTCAGATTTTTCGGATATGATATATTAATTGGTCATGAGACCCTTGCTACACAAAAATACTTGAATCTAATCCAATGAAAATAGTCGAGGAGACCAAGCAACTTGGCATTTAATAAATTGAAATAACTGAACATTATTTAACAATATTACTTAGTAGAATGTATAACTTTTCCTGATAACAAAACGAGTAGATTTCTAGGTAATTGATTCATGGTTACTTCATTTAATTTCATAGAAGAGTGTCTTTTATGTATTCTTTTTCAGACAGAACTACCAGCTTTTGAATAAAGCCTTTGTAACTTTATGATTTTATTTTTAATACCCTATGGCCATCCATCTTTGTGAATGAAGTGAAAGGTTAAGAATCTCATTTTCTAACTTGACATTAAGCAGGATATTAAAATTCCCAGCCATTTGTTATGCCATTCATCTTGTAAACAATAGAATATGCTCTAATTTGTTTTACACTGTAGAAATTATTTACTACATCACTAAAATAAATCTTATTTTCAGCCTAAAACTGTGGTTTTAGTTAGAAAGATCAGCCATAATTTTGCGAAATGCCTCCCTTTTAGTTATGAAACCAAAGCTGTAACTTTGATACAGAAAGTAATCATTCATCTAATCTTAGAAAACTCTATGCATGTCTACTTTAAAGAAAGCCCCACTGAATTTTGGTGGAAATTATTTCTAGGGAACCAAGACAAAAATGACAGATTGCATTGCATGTAATGAAGTATAGGCTTCTTTCGGATGTCTTATTTATAATTCAGTTCCTCTTCAGAAACAAAAGCATTCAAAAATAATATGCAATAAATAAAATTATTTTTTCCAATTTTTTCAGATAGTTTGTCAACTGAATATTAAAATGGTATGTACAGCACTTTGGACTCAGAAACAAAAAGAGATTTCAGAGCATGCAGAGGTGTGAACATACCACGTTCCTATAATTCCTTAAAGCAGTCATGTGTTTTCATTGCTACCATATGATCTCAGGAGTAAACATGTTTAGTTTAAGGCAATATTTTTCAAACTTGGTAAGTTTAAGATGCATGGACTTCAACTCCCAGATTTCACCAGCCAGCATGTTAGATTTTGATTTCTGGGAGTTGAAATCCTCACATCTTAAACTTTCCAAGTTTGAAAAACATTGTTTTTAGGCATCACATTTCCACATATTCCTAAGTATCTTTTTGCTTTCACATCCTTAATCTCACCTTTCTTAATGAATATTATCTCTTGTTTTATATTACATCTTATTTTATGTGCCTAGATAGATAATTTAGCAAAGATTTTTTTCCCTTGTAAAAAAAATTATTTACTGAAAAGTTTGACTACTCACTGATAGTGAATGGCCTAGAGCAGGGGTGGGCAAATGTGGTTCTTTTACAACCTGTGGACTTCAACTCCCAGAATTCCTGAGACAGCTTGGCTGTCTCAGGAATTCTGGGAGTTGAAGTCCACAGGTTGTAAAAGAGCCACATTTGCCCACCCCTGCCCTAGAGCATGGCTATCAAACTCCTAGCCCGCGGGCAGGATGCATCACATGTTGGCCACGGCCACGCCCGGTTTAGTGTTGGGGGGGAAGTTCCGATACATCACGTGACGCCTCTGTGACAATGTGAGTTTGACATCCCTGCCCTAGAGGTATTGTTGAAAATTATTCACAAAGTGAAAAATGCTGGTTATTTAGATTATTTTGATACCCAAAGAAAATGAAACATTGCTGGCATTCTGATGTTTAGCCATCTAGGATGTATTAAAATCTTTGAATGAAGAACATGGATTCTGAAATTAATTGACTATGAAAAAATAAGAGAACTAAGCAGAGCAATGTATATATGCTACCATTTACTTTTCAAAATTACAACTTTCACTTATTTTTGTGGTGGATAAAGTGGTTAGAATCAACAATGTAATGAAAATGATTAAAACTTTGGTTTATGTTTTTCAGTTGCAATATAAGATACAACCTACATCTTAAAATACAAATTTTGTTACAAGTAGTGTATCACTAGGCATTAGTACGAAACGAGCTCTCATGGCATTCAGTTTATCCTGAAGAAAACAAGAAATGATTGTGGCCATCTTTGGAAATACTGAGTGGACCACTGGCTATATATTAAGCAGATACATCTTGCTTACTTAAATGCAGGCATAGGATGAGTTACCATAGTAGTTATTTAAACTTCACTATATGACCCTACTTTCTTCCTACTCTAGATTCACTTGAGTGGCATTCTTATCTTGGCTGTATTTATGAATCATGACTAGGAAGGAATATACTTCCTCTCTCTAGATGATGAAATATAAGGCTATACAATTAATTTTACTTCTTGTTGTCTCAATAATGGAGTGTGTGTGTTATTTCATTATTTTTTCTCCCATTTTAAAACCATGCCATAGTGCTTTTTCTTCTTTTTATGCCACTGCATTTGTATCCCATCCTTTTCACAAATATTTATGCTGTGTTAGTTTTCCCTACTGCAAATAAGCAGGTTAACATTATTACATTGCAGTCAGTTCATAGTTTTTTATACTGTAATACATGTAAATGTATAGCTGCATGTTCAGTTATATTTTCAGAATAAAACAATTAGGAAAAGAGGAAAAACAAGAATAGAATATGAGACAATAGTGGGTTTCCCTTGATTCAGTTCAGAGAAATTCTAAATATGATACAAAAGTAAAATGTGAAGCTAAATAACAGGTGTAGCTTTGATGTCATAACTGATGTCATGCATTTATGAGTTTCAGGGCACTGCTCACCACACAATAGCCAACTTTATTTAATTAAGGTGGGAGGCACCTTTCAGCCAATAGAGAAATATATATGCAGAAATATTCATGATTGTCTTGTTCCGTTTTCAGTAAAAAGTGTTCAATCTTCCTGATAAAAGATATTATGTAGAGTAAAACATAGTGAAAGCTGTAGTGTAGTGTTTCTTCAATAAACTGAAAATGCAGCAGCAGATAATATATTTCTTTATTGAAAAGAAGCTGCATAGTAATTTTTATTATGTTTTAACTTCATGTGAAATGTTTTAACACTGACAGAAAATACATGGAATGTTGATGAGCTCTATGAAAATGCACTTTATAATACATTCCACAATTGCTTTCATTGCAGTGAAATTGTAGCTATTCTCTTACCACTTTCTATTCATTAATGTAAACTCTGTGCAAGTAATTAAAATTGCAGTTCAGATTTGAGCATTTAGAGCCTTATTAGATAGAGATGAAGAAAATATTACTGAAAACAGATGAACTAATTTTTTGTTAATGAATATAGCTGATTTTTACCAGCTTTTTAGTAACTTCAGTAAAATGGAATGTGATATCAAATCTCCGCTGAAGAATGAAAAGTACTTGACATTGCAGAAATCAGAGTGTCAACAGCATTTTATGGTAACATCTAACGTACTTTTTAAAAACAGTCTCATAATTTCTGGAAGGTTGTTAGTATAGTTGTCCAGTAGGCATAGGATCCTGTTGATCAAAGTTGACCATGTCAGGAAACAGACAACACAAGGATTACAGAACTACTGGTTTTTGAAAGAATTTTATAAGCCTGAAGAAGTGTCCCCATCTCCCATGTTATATCAAACACAATCAAAACAGGTTCATTTTGGTATTACACATTTTTTCCTTTCCTTAGATTAAGTTATTTACTTTAGTTTACCTGCTCTTTTATTCCTTTATCAGTTATCTCCATGCTCCACATCAGTGTTTCTTTGAAATATCATATGTGCAAGTGTTTTGGCTGGGCAATTTTAGGTGTGGAAGTTCACACCTCAAAGTTGTTAAGGTTGAGATAGATTGTAGGTGACCTTTGGTATATGTGATCTTTCAATAGTAGCCTGAAACATATCTACAAGTACATCATGAAAAAAGGAGGATTCTAGTAGTGAAGGTTGGAAAGTAGAAAATGAAATCAAAGCTATATTAAGAAGCACATATTTCATGTAAAACAAGACTTAAACAACGCAGGAAGATGCATTAGTATAACAAAATAATTGAAATATAATAGCTTGTATGTAGAGTAGTGCTTGTGCAAATTGAAAGGCTTTCTTACCTCAAAAGGTAGGAGGGGGCAGTAACTACTTCAGGGGTGTCAAACTCAAGGCCCAGGGCCGGATGCGGCCTGCAGGGTGCTTAGATCTGGTCAGCAGGGCTGCCCTGGAAGCAGCAAAGGACTGGCCTGCAGTGCCTCTGCCAGTGAAAACAGAGCTTGGAAGGACTTCATGCGGCTCCCCTGAGCTCCGTTTTCATTGGCAGAAAGTTGTAGGAGGCCATCGCAGCTGAAAACGGAGCTCATGAGGGCCGCAGGAGTCACTCTTTCTGGTAAAAGGTTGCAGGACGCCATTGCAGCTGAAAATGGAGCTTGGAAGTCTGTTTTCGCTGGCACAGCGCTCAGGTCACCACAGGCACCCACAAGTGATGTCAAGCTGGCCATACCCATGCTGGTCATACCCAGCCCAGCCCCACAAGGTCAAACGCATATTCTCTCAGTGTTCATAAAAAGACAAGATACATTCATCAAGAATCATAAGGTACAACACTTAATGACAGTCATAGGGTACAAATAAGCAATCAAATCATACTAGGAAACAATCAATATAAATCGTAAAAATACTTGGTTGGGATAAGAGACTATATTACTTAATGCCAGGTTTTAGTTGTTTTTAATCTGTTTAGTTTACAGGTTGTTATGTTCTTTATGATGCTTTTACTTTCGATTGGGAGTCACTCAAAGGTGGTTATAAATTGGGTGGCTATATAAATATTTTAAATAAATAACCAAATTTAAGCAAAAATGCATACTATATATTATACAGCAAGACATATGATTAAGAGGAAAAAAAGACTGATGAGAACAAACTGATGAGAAAATGCAAAGCAATGTCTGGACAAGCAAATATAAACTACAGGCAAGCAAATGGGACCACAAGCAATAATAAACAGCAATTTTGGCTTGATTCCTGCCTGGAGCTCAGCTTAATAGCAACATTGCTTACGAGCAAAGCTTGGCTCTTAGCTTGTGGCTCATCAGCAAACTGAGTTAACCCTGTGCAGTCAGTATAAGAGGCTATTGCTGGAGAACTACAGTAGTATGCTACAATGAAGTTGTCTAATGGATAAAGTATCAGTCATCCTCAAAATAACTCCTTATTCAAGTTCTGCCACTGAACTATCTATTGAAGATCAAAGGTTAGTTAACATTTTATTTGTGATAGCTCTACTGATCAAATGCAAATCTCACAACACAAATCTATTCCACAAACTGATTAAAATTACCCCTTTGGCAGGCGAACCAAGAAAGCATAATTGACAGAAATAATTACAAAAAATCTCAGCAAGGAATAATTTTAAATTACACTGAGACATCTCTCCATTTTTTTATCATAAACAAGTGTTATCTTGTAGTATTAACAATACATACCAAAGGGAATAATTGCAAGAACACTTCAAGCACAAGGCTTAATTAAAATTTCTTTTTGTTATAAAATGATAGCTTTTCAACTAATTTAGGTAGAGATTTTGAGAAACATTTACAAGTGCTTCTGGAAACACTGTAATCTGTGTAAATAGCAATAATATTTAAGAAACTGTTCCTTTGTTTTCTTATTGAGTATATTAGACCTAATCTTAACAAATTACTTATTAGAAAAATTGCAGCATATCTTCAAGGTATCCCAAGTAGACCTATAGGAAAAGGAAAAGTCACCCTTCTAACTTATTATTCCAAGAACTTTTTTCACTGTCACTATCAGTAGAGTAGCTTTTTGCAAGAAGCTTGTTGTTCTTATAATACAGTATAAGATCCAAAATGTATATGCTACCTTATCTGCCATTATTTCTAACCTACAGTGCTGCCTCTGATGTAGAAGGACTCTTATCTTTACTCCATGCACAGATTCTGTAATTCCAGTTCATTCTTGCACATGGTATAAGGAACAGGTCCTTCTTGGTCAGCCCCTCAATCAGTCAGCTAGTCAGGGTTATTGCAAGATGATTCAAAAGTTTGTGTGCCCATAACATTTGTTCCTTTCTTCTCAAGTGGCTTGACTCAACCACAAGGGCATCACAATCTTTGGACAAATATTGCCTTCAAACATACTAGATAAAACTGTAGGTTCATAGTTGACACTGGATTGGAGAAAAGACTTTGAGAAATTTGAGGGAGCATCTTTACCTTGTATATAACTTTTTACGTTGTTTTGCTTTTAAAGTTAGTGATGGTAACAGAGCTTCCTTTGTGAGCGCCATTGCTGCATAGTCTTTTTGGGGAAATTTTGTTGGTGCTGCCAGCTGGCACTTACTCCTTTAATATCTTGGAGAAATACTGTACATTGGGGAACCTAGGTTAGAAAATGATAAAACAAAACATCAGGATGGCCTTGACCTTGGTGGCCTTTCATAAGTCCTAAAGACCTAGTTTTGTGCTAAAACCTAAAGTCCTGAGTGTGTGTAGGGACCCATTTCTTGTAGTGCTAGTCATTGTGGGGTTGTCAATTTGCAAAGCATCCCTGGCCTGCTCTCAAGTTGCCATAGGCCAAGGGGAATGGGAAACTGATGAAAGTGCATAGCAAAAAAAAAACAAAACAAAAAAAAACAGATGCACATTCCACACTTATCTCCCTCAAGACTGTATCCCAGGGATACCTGCAGCAGTCGAAGGGGAGTGATCTCTACACCTAAAGTGACCTAATGAAATTGCTCCGTTAGCGAATGTGATTGATGACACACCCTGGGGGGAGGGTGGAAACAGGGTCATAATTGGAGTGTAAATTATGTAGGGTCAGAGCTGGCTTCATTTGGGAACATGCCGACATGAAGCTCCTAATAAATACCTGGATTTCTTTTGAAGACTTGAAGGCAAAAGACTCATGATTTAATTAGGGCATCCGTCAGAACCCTGACAGGGGTATGATAGTTGCTCTGTATTTTAATGTATGTATTGTTGTAATTATTTTTACTTTATTTTAATTTTGTTTGCCATCCAGAATCACTTATTTTAGATGGGCAGGTCTACAAATTGAATTAAGTAATTGTCAGCTACTGATGTCAAAGTGATAACAAAAACCACTACCAGATTGAATGCCAATAGTTTAAGTCATTATGTGTCAGCCCTGGATCCATCTTTGGTCAGACTTTACAGGGGTGCCACAATGGGAACTGGAGAGTAGAGAAGGGAGTCAGTCATAACAACATTCTTTCACATGAGATCAAGGTCGGGCTGTTGGCACCTGGAGGGGAGTGAATGAAGTTTGGCGGCAGCTGAGGCAGGGTATTAATTGGGCCATGTGATATGAATGTCACAGGACAGGGTGTGAGTTTTAGTATGGTTGGGGGAAAATGCAGGATTTCCGATTCAAGTTTTCCTCAGATGTGCCAATATGACTTCTCTAATAAAATCTTACTTTGTCTCAGAGTTCTGAATTGCAATGAGGAGTTAGTTGGAATGCTGACACTATGTGGAAGACAACTGCTAGAGGAATTGTAATCGTGCCATTGGTAACATAGTTTGGGAGACCCATTTTTTAATACTGTATTTAGCCCTGGAATGAAGATAGTCTGATAGAACCACTGATAGAATGACTCTACAACAAAATGAAGACACATTCTGGTAGCCTTCCTTCTCTTTTCTTTAGTGTTTTAGAGTTTAAACTATTTCTTTTGATACCAGAAAATTAGAAGAAAGTGCACATCGCAGTTGAATGAATAATAATAAAAAAAGAAGTCTGAATATGGAATAATCTCTTCAAATAGTTAAATATTAGACAGTTATGCCCATTTGATCATCAGCCAGCAAGATTACAATTCTGGGAATTGTAAAACCACTTGGACTGCTTTATACCTATCTGCCTTCCCAGGTAGACCAGATAAGCTAATTCTATTTTATTGTAAATCTACATTAGCAGAACCTTGAAAGCATGGAAGTACAAATCTCCCACCATCTCCTTTATTGCCTGCAAACATAGGAGGTGGTTATCCCTACTTAGCACCTTTCTCCACCCATTAAGCAGTTGCAAGCTATGACTTTTTTAATCTGACTCTTCAGATTAGACACCGTCTCTTCCACCATCTACCATGGTCATTCCCACATATTGTTACAACACTTTTCAAAATCTCTGTATGAACCACACATACTATCAGCTTCTTCCCCCTTTTTCTTGCCCAGATAAATTTCAAGAGGTATATGTCAGTCCTTCAGATGGACCAGACTAAGAAATGTTGTGCCCCAAGGAATTAATTTTTCTGTATCCAGAATCAGCACTTTGAAACTTTTGGCTAACTTTTCATGCTTGATTTCAAAATCCCACTGCAACTAATCAGTTTGGAGTCCTTGTAATAAATATATCTGTGAATTCCCTGGCAATCTGCTGCTTGGAGAAAGGAAAGCTTCAAACTCTATCCATTTGTTCCAATCCTTTCAATCATTAACATTTCCCTCGAATGTTTAGCAGTCCTGAGATAAAGCCCTTCAAAGAAATGAAGAAGGATTGCCAGACCAGATCTCTGTCGTTTTTATGTCTGGGTGTTGCCATTCTCTTGAGGTTTTCCCAGCCCTCAAATTAAATTAAAACAAAAGTTTTGGATGCTTAATATGGTAGAACTAATTCTGTTTAATTTGCCTTTGCTTTACTATCAAATTTTAGAAGGTGCTATTTTTTTTTTTTTTTGCGTGATGTCTGATGTTATGCACTTTTTGTGGGCTTGAATGAAGGCAAGCAAATTACACAATAGCCTTTGGCCACCATTATTCTTTATTTAGCTGTGCTTGTTTTGTTGCATTTGGAAATATTTCAAGCTTCAGACAGTTTTTCAGATAGTGTCTTTAAATGGGGTTGCCTCCAATCCTCTAGGAACATTTATCTATTCCAACTGAATTTACATATGAATAATATATATGGGCAGGTATACATTTGCGAAATGGTAATCGTAGAAGGTTTCAGCAGCAAAAATATTATCCATACTTGTTAATGAATTATGTCCAGTCAAAATAGGCTGACTATTTTAAAAGGGAAGCAAGCAAAACATATTAGAACACCTATATAGAGCTTCTATATAATTTATCCCCAATTATAGTTAGATGTATGGGATATGATCAGTGGTGGGTTGCCCCCGGTTTGGACCGGTTCTCAAGAACCGGTAGTAAAACTGGTGGGAAGCTCTCTGCCCACCGACCCTGACATCATCAGGAAACTATTGCGCATGCGCGCGTGGCCATGTTGCGAACCTGTAGTAAAGGTAAGTAGAACCCACCCCTGGATATAATATAGGAATTAAAGATAGAAACATTTTTTTTGGCTAATTCAGAAATCTCATAATATGAAGTAATGTAAGCCAGCTATGTTTTGTCCATTCTTGAAAAGAAGAATTGAACATATGAGGATTTATTTCTGAATAGGCTTGGTTAACATCCAAGTTCATAAGAACCCCACCAGAATTCCCCATTGTACACAGTGGAACTTTTGTCAAATAAAAATCAGTTAGACCTTAAATATTCAGACATTTTTTTAAACATGAAAAATAGTTTGCATTACTTGGTAACTCAGAGCTGATGTACATTATTATATGAATTTTACCAATAATCAGCTGATACACAAGAATACATTTCCTGGAGTCTGTAGTAATTTGCTTCCAATAAGATGTCTACAGTAAATTAAATTCATAATACTGTGTCACTTATAATGACTCTCAGATATTTTGTCCAAGATATACTATATTTGTCCAGTTTTATTATATGTAAAAACCAGAAATTAATCTACAGAATTTGGCAAATGCTCATAATTCAGCAAAATCAATATGAACTCTGGCATCATTTTTGTAAATCAGTATATTTTAAAAGATACTTGTTACATGTTCATTTTATAAAAATATAGATTTGGGCTGAATCTAAAATCAGACTAGATCAGTAAAATAACTCTTTTGTTACTTTTGGATTTTATTTATTTCAGTATTTTGTTTTGATTTTAATTTTATGCACTTCTTTTAATGGTATTTCATGGCTAAGTGTGAATATATGTATCAGTGCATATGTTTTTATGTAAAACGGGCAGAAATATGGGGATTAATATGGCACTTTGTAACCAGCAGAAAATTAATCTTCTACTGTATTTCCAATTATTTTGTCATCTCCCATTCCAAGTGTTTAGATAACCCATCATTTATAATTTATGATTAATTGTAAATGTTTGATTAGGACAGCTATTCTCTCCCTTCACCCTGTCCCACTCCACCTAACTTTCCTCAGCATATTTTTTTCCAATGATTTGCCCAAAATTATTGGTTCTTTTAAGGCTTATCATTTGTTCCTGTTCCCTTCACTCTACCAACCAGCAAAGTTGGTAGAAAATATCACTGTGCAATATTTTATATTTGTTTGCTCTGGTTAGTTAGGGTGAAATGCTTAATATTATATAATTTTAAAAAGTCTTCGGACAGCGCTGGCTCTTCGGCTTTGAAACGGAGAAGAGCATCAACCCCTAGAGTCGGGAATGACTAGCACATATGTGTGAGGGGAACCTTTACCTTTACCTTATAAGTCACCCAGTGAGATTTAAGACAAAAAAAACAACAGATTTAAATTGCTACATGTACTAAATATTCAGGGAGAATAAAATATATTTGTGAATATATAAAATTATTTGACAGGTAACTTTATAGAGCAAATTATGCTAGCCAGGATTAAAAGTTTGATTTTAGGTTAATTATAAGTTAACCATTCCACAAGTGTGCAAATATGTTACTTATGCACACAGTGAGATACAAAAATACACCAAATTCCAAAGCAAGCTTCCCATGTTAATTTCAAGACATTCTGTCACAGAAATCTAGCTTAGTGTCATATACTTATTTCATATCCTATAACCACTTGCCTTTGGTCTTGTTGATTGGGGTTAATGAGAACTGAAGACCAAAACTTTAGTAGCATACCAAATCCTTTTCAAGAACTCATCCTGTGTTTATCTTGTTAGCTAAGATAACTGTTCTTGACTGTTCAGTATTTACAACCTGAACCACTCAATTTGTCTATGTGAATCAAAATATCTAAAAATACTACGTCTGTTTATCTATTGACATACCTTAAAAGAAACTAATACCCACTGTTCTTTCTCACCTCTCACCTTGACTCAAGATGTTGAATCTTGGTATGATAAATTTATTCCAGTTGTCTTTGATTAGTCTGGGCAGATAGCTAAGGAATATCAAATTGACAATACAGTCTGTAAATCTCTCTTTGCTGTCCAGTTCTAAACATGATGAGAAAGCTTGGAGCAACTTTAAAGATTTAAGGATTAAGCAGTCTTTGTGTAGCAGCAGAACTAATGTTCTTTATTTGAGTTCTACAAAAATCAAGCAAGAAAGTTATAATTACTAAGGATCACTTTTTGAAGTGGGTGTTGAATATCAATGAATGTCCTTGACATAATCTTCAATAAGTACTTACATACATACCCAAAGAGGAAATAGTTTTGTACTGTGATTAAAGACATCAGACTAGAAACCAGGAGTCTGTGAATTCGAGTGCTGACCTAAGCACAAAACTAGCCCTAAAACAAAGGCAATGGCAAACCACTTTCAACAATATCGTAAAGAAAAATGCAGGGACTAGTCCAAGCTGCTCTTGCCAGGGGTCAAGACTGACTCAGGCTCCCAAATAGATGCACTGTATAAACATATGTGTGAGTATCTATTGTTGCTTCTTAGTTTTAAAGGAAAATAGTATAGTGTATTACTCAGAACACTATCAAATAGATTGCTGTTTAAAATGAACATTAATCAAGAGTTTTACATGCTCTTAGGCATAAAAGAGATCCAGACCATATTATCCAGATGGATATTAAGATACATGTTTTCCCAATGCAATTATACCTTTGATGGAGTCACGGTATGAAAACTAAACTTTTAGAATTTGTAAAAAGACCTTATTTTGTTCATTCACTACCTACCTTATCAAATTACAACATGAGGCGGACCCTGTAGGCAATTCTTGAGTTTACAACATTTTTATCACTGATAATGGGCAAGAAGGAAGAAGAAGATAGCCTAATCCCCAAATTTACATCTAACCTAAATCTGAACTCCTTCCACCATTCATCTGTCTACTGAGATGAAGTTTGCTGTCAGTAGCACCTCTCCTATCTCTTACTGTCCTTTCTTTCAATGGTGCCTGAAGTCTATTAACTAAATAACTGCCTTGCGTTTAACATGTTTTATTACTAAGATCAACAGGAGAGAGACTTCTGGGGAAACCGAAGCTGCTTAGCATATACAGATAGACCTTGACTTATAATTGGTTACTTAAGACTGCTCAAAATTATGACAGACCTTCCAAAAGGTACTTACGATCTGGTTATAAACTTCTGACAGTCCCATCTGGTCATGTACCACATTTCAGGTGCTGGGCAGCCAGCTTACATTTATGGCCATTTACAATGCCCCACAGTCATGTAATTTTCAACACGTCTGTCAAAAATCTGGCACTTACTTTCAGTTTTTGGCAAAAATACCCCATAGCCAATAATGAGTTTGCTTAATTACCATGCTGTTCACTTTAATCACCACTACAAAAAAAGGTAAAATTGGGGCAGACATTTGATGATCTGTTTTACTGTTGTCACGACTTATATTGTAATGAGCAGCTCCATTACAGTTGTAAGTCAAAAACTACCTATATGTGAGAAAATGTTTTCCTGAACCATAAAATGTATTGTCGGGATGCAAAATATTCCTTATTTGAAGCTTTGAGTTTAGAATGCCCTAATCTGAAAGCAAAATGACTGATTTGAAATGCAAACATGTACACAATTGACTGTTTTAGAAAAGTTCAGAATACTTCCAGAAGTATCAAAACAGCTTGCTTCACACTCAAGAGTGGTGTTTTCAATTTTGAAATAGTCTGCTCCCTTCATTGTCATTATTGGCCCCTTCTACTCTGTCAAAATTTATAACAAATTGAAGCACAGATTTTGATGTTGTTTAGCTTTATTCTTGCATTTACTGTTTTAGTAGCTTTATTCTTGCTTTTACTGTTTTAAGATATGCTCATTGTTGGTTTTTAAATATTGTTTTTAAATTTGTGGTATCTTACCTTGCCTTTGTAATTTCTGATTAATAGTGCTATATAATTATTAGAAGGGAAGCAGTGGCTCAGAAGGGACATGGTGGCTCAGTGGCTAAGATGCTGAGCTTGTCAATCGAAAGGTCAGGAGTTCAGTGGTTCGAATCCCTAGTGCCGCATAACGGGGTGAGCTCCCGTAACTTGTCCCAGCTTCTGCCAACCTAGCAGTTTGAAAGTACATAAAAAAATGCAAGTAGAAAAATAGGGACCACCTTTGGTGGGAAGGTAACAGTGTTCCGTGGGCCTTTGCCATTTAGTCATGCCGGCCACATGACCATGGAGACATCTTTGGCTTTGAAATGAAGATGAGCACCACCCCCTAGAGTCGGGAATGACTAGTACATATGAGTGAGGGAAATCTTTACCTTTACCTTATCATTATTAGCTATTAATGACTATTTGTTATTAGTCAATAATAACTAAATGCATCTAATTAGTAATAAAGTAAAAAATAAAATAACAGCTTTCCTGAATTTGAAATTGGTAAGATAGAGGTAAACACCTGGGATAGGAGATGTCATAAATACAGGAAGTTTGTGTTTCTCTGCCTTTAAAAATCCTAGAGCTGTCTCATTTATTAGCTTTTCACTGAAAATTGAACCATAACTTCTAGTGTTAACAAACCAATTTCAAAAAATAAATTGTAAAACTGCTGAATAGAATTTTAATCAAGTTGAATGTTGCTCCTGGCTATAGTGTCTCATATTTTGTTTTTATAGTAGTAGTAGTAGTAGTAGTAGTAGTAGTAGTAGTAAGAATGTGGATTGTATCTTTGAATGGTTTGATTTCATATAGTTTGATGAAATGAAAGCATAAAACAGAAGTTTTGGTGTGTCTCTATAATATGCTTTTGGCATCAGTGTTAAAGGAGTAATTAGTCATGGATTTCATTTTCTGTCAGTAAATGTGTTAGTGTTTTAAATGACCATTTAGTAGATGGTGCACCAGTAAAGAAGCAAGCTGTTATGAATGTAAAGAGCATAGTATTGATTTGCAGAGATTTGGAAATTAATAGCAGGGGTATTCTCCTGCTTTGGAATCGAGCCATCATTCAAAGGCCAGAGCAAAAACTAGAAATTGTCAGAAGGTGTTTTAGAATCTATGGATCATAAATGTTGCAGATTTGCATATGTTATTAAGAAGGTTTTTTAAAATTATATCATGTTGCAGGCTGCTCACCATTGGGATGACGTGTGTGTGTGTGTACCCTGTTTCCCCCAAAATAAGACATCTCCTGATAATAAGCCCAATCGGGCTTTTGAACACATGGCAATAAGGCCAAGCCTTATTGAACCCTATTTCAGGGTTCAAAAAAATATAAGACAGGGCCTTATATAAGACGGTAAGTATGTATGTGGCGGGCAGCATAAAAATACAGCAATACACAAAGCATATAAAACAGATCTGGAGAAAGAATGCCAATACTACATCCCACAAGGTATCCACTAACCATTCTACTCCAAAATCTGGGGGAAGATCCAGGTTTCAAGGGTTCATTTAAATAGAATCATGGCTCAAGGCCACTATGATAACACCATTTCAGAGATCAGGCAGTACAACAGTGAAGGCCCACTTCCTGGCTCTTATCAACTGACTCTGTCTAATCAACGGGACTTATGAAAGTGTGAAAACTAATAATATAAGATAGGCAGAAATTATGATGGCTGATGTCCTTCAACAAACCCGGTCTTATGCCATAAAGAGTTTTATAGGTTACAACAAGCACTTTGAATTCTAACTCCCAGTGAATCAGAGTGACTCTGAATCTAAATGAAACCAAGTAACTTTATCCTCCAATGTCCAAATGTTCCCATAGAAGCTGTAAAGATGATCATGGGGACACCACTGGCAAACCAAAAGATGATCAATGAGAGATCTGAACATGGCAAAGAACTAGTGATAATGTCCTCTACTTTTTAATGCTTAAGTGAAAATATACTGCCCTTTCCTAATCTCATATCTTCCAGATGTGTCAGGGCATCAAGATTTTCAGCCAGCTTAGTCACACAACCTAGGAAATCTAGTAACAAGACCCAATGCAACAAATTTGGATACCTTTAATATTGAAGAGGAGGCAAGGTGGATCAGTGTTAAAGATGCTTAGTTTGCCAGCTAAAAAGCTGAAACCCTGGTTCAACACCTGAGCGCTGTGAGACAGTGTGAGCTCCCATTACTTGCCCCAGCTCTTGCCCACCTAGCATTTTGAAAGCATGCAAGTAGATAAATAGGTACCATTTTGGTAGAAAGGTAATAGAATTTCATGTGCCTTAGTGTATAGCACGCGTGTCAAACTGTGACATATTGCAATGTTTTTTCCCTTCGCTGAGCTGGGATGGGCGTAGCTTGTGCGTGACGCATCTAGCCCGTGGGCTGCCAGTTTGATACCCCTGATTTATAGTCATGCTGGCCACATGACCGGGGTAATGTCTTCAGACAATGCTTCCCTTAGCTAAGAAATGGAGATAGGTTCCGCTCCCTAGAGTCAGACTTGACTGACAGGAGAAACCTTTACCTTTAATACGGAAGATGATAAACATAGCAAAAGTTTTAGGATAAAAACTTGCTTATTTGTTTTTTTTTTTATTTAAGTACTTTGCATATGGAAGTCTTTTAAAAAAACCAAAGATTCCTAAAGAATGTAGAAAATATATATTCTGTGTATATGAGAGAAGATAGTTTCAAGAGTGCAAAATAAAGTGAATCTGATGCAATATCCAGATGTCTTATGCAAATACTTATTTTGGATCTGAATTTTTGCTCAGCAATGCATCCAAGAGCTACTTTCAAAAATCCTTGCTATACCAGAAAGGATTGTGGATTCTGTGAACAGAGTTTGTTACATTTTCTGAGAAATATTGAAAAAGCAAGTGGAAGGGTGAAGGTACAAATTATTGCAGACTGTACTGCTAAGAAGTATGAATGTCTTTGAAGACTGGCTGTTGTTGAGGGGGCATTATTTTTATTTATTTATTTATATCCTGCATTTATTATTTTTACAAATAACTCAAGACAGCAAAATAGCCAACACACATTCTTCTCCTATTTTCCCCACAACAACCACCTTGTGAGGTGAGTTGGGCTGAGAAAGAGTGACTGCAAAGTCATTCAGTGGCTTTCATGAATTAACTGATTAAATTCATGAATTAAATAATTCATGGGAACAGATAACTTATTTGTGCTAATCAGTAACTGCCTTTGAATAAAATTTTAGGTGGCTGACATCTCTGATGACTTTGAGAAATACGATTCAGTAGGTTTTCTTAGATATCCATTTCTCTGTGGGAGAATTTAATTTTGCCATTTTACATTTTTCTTATCCTGGAAGTTAGGCAATTAATCCTAAAAATTGCTTTACTCTTCTTCCTTAAGTACTGTCGTATGTCTTGCAGCACAGAATAACTAAAGTAGCTAGCAAACCAGAGAAATTTTAGAAGCTATATTTGAAACAAATGCTATATTGGGAACAGAAAATAGCTAATAAAAGTAGTGAGATGTTCATTATTTTTTTTACTCTTAAAAAGTACTATTATGAAAACTGAGAATAATTAAATCTTTTAGTTAATAAGCTGTGATAATGTGACATAACATAGAGCAGGGATGTTCTGTATGGTTGCATATGAACCCTCAAAGCCTTTGATATAGCTTCCTAAAGTCCTCTGTGAACCACAATTTTTAACATGACAGAATGGAATTAAACATATGAGCAGCAATCATGCATTGGCTACATCTAAGTCATTTAGTATTATCCCAAACTGTTAAATTCTTTGCCCTGACTCTGCTATTTTGGTACAAGTAGTCCTTGACTTACAACAGTTCATACAGTGACCATTCAAAGTTACAGTAGCACTGAAAAAAGTGACTTATGACTGTTTTTCACATTTATGACTGTTGCAGCCTCCCTATGGTCACATGATCAAAATTCAGACACTTGGCGAGTGGTTCATATTTATGACAGTTGCAGTGTCCCGGGGTCATGTGACAAACTCACTTAACAAATGTTTCACTTAGCAACATAAATTTTGGGCTCAGTTGTGGTCAAAACTCGAGGACTACCTGTATATGTCCCTAATTGCATCACCTAAAGGCCAAATCTAACCCTAAAATGAAACAAAGTTATGAATCAGTCTTTAGGGCTATTTAAATAAAATGTTTAACAAAGTAAGCCTTAAGAAGGTCAACCTGGATTTCTATTTGAATGTGTTGATTGCAAACTGTACTCTCCAGAAAGGGCTGCTTACTTTGACTCTTATTTAAAACCTTAAAAAATGCACCCTGGAGAAACTATCTTACCTTTCGCAGGGAGAGAACCTGCCAATAACTAGTAAGGCTGCATTTTTTGTTTCAAAGGCCATCTTGAAGAAAACAGAATATCTAGGGGTTAACTGGGATTAATTGTAGGTGTGACAGTTATTAGGGTCATGAACTTTTTAAATATATATTTCATATTTTTGCATAAGTTTTATATATCTGATATGGTCAGTTAACTTAATAAAGTTTCTATCTATCTATTTAAATGTGAGATTGATTTGGGTTCTGTTGGATAGCTTGGAAAATGGCCAAAACTTTCCAGAAGGCAACAGTGACAAATTATTTGTGCAGTGTTGTAAAATGAAAAAAATAATAATTTCCACATAATTTTAAGAAGTTGTGCTCAACCTAAAGGAGCCATTATTTCATTATTTTGTACTGAAATATACTAGACAATTTAATTTAATTTAATTAATTCAATTTATATGCCGCCCCTCTCCGAAGACTCAGGGCGGCTCACAATACATTTTAAAAATTCATTATAAAAAACATTTAAAAATTAAAAACATTAAAAACTCATTCACGCCATTCATGTCCAGATCTCGCCAGATCACAAGAGAGAGATCAACGGCCCCAGGCCTGCTGGAAAAGCCAGGTCTTCATCGCTTTTCGGAAGGCCAATAGGGTGGGGATGGTCCGGCCCTCAGGAGGTAACTGGTTCCAGAGAGCTGGGGCAGCCACAGAGAAGGCCCTCCCCCATGGGCCTGCCAGCCAGCATTCTTTAGCTGACGGGACCCAGAGGAGACCAATTCTGTGGGATTTTACCGGTCGCTGGGAGCTATGCGGCAGAAGGCGGACAAACAAGATAGTCCTATTTGTAATCAATCAGTTGTTTTTCTAAGTCTTATTTTTTTATTTGATCCCCCCCCCCATGTTTATTTGGATTAATTAAATGAATGCTTATGGACAGCATTCCCTAATTGTTGGCATATACAGTATTTTTTGGAGTATAAGACACACAAGACTATAAGATGCACCTACCTTTTTTGGTGAAGAAAACAAGAAAAAGAAATCTGTCTCTGCCTCTGCCTCCCAACAATTTTGCCTCGTTGCATCAAACAGCAAACAGCCTGCTTTACTTTCATTTTCGTTTTCAGCATAGCTTGATTAGCACAAGGGAAAAAAAATCTGCTCTAGCAATTTACCTCCTTGCAGCAAGCAGCAGAGGCCCATGCAAAACAGCTAAGAGCAAAACAGCTGAGAGTCGGGAAGCTGATCTAATTAACTTGTGCTAATTGGGATGTGCTGAAGCTGGAAAGGAGCTGTTTCTTCTTGCTGTTTGCTGCAAGGAGGTAACTGCTGGGAGGCAGAGGCCAAAGGGTGGGGGCCAGTGGATGGGCAGGGCTACATTCGGTGTATAAAACACACCTAAATTTTCACTCCCTTTTAGGGGGGAAAAAGGTGCGTCTTACACTCCGAAAAATACGGTATGCTCCCATTTCCTATTTTCCCCAAGTAGCCCTGTGAGGTGGGCAGCGGACATATGAAATGTTGGAATGGCTGCAAAAGAGACAACTGCCAGTCACAATGTGGCCATTGTGGAAAACAAACTGGTGAGGATGTTTCTCAGTCATGTCCATCTTACTTCACCCGTCAGTCTCCCAGACAAATACTCACACTGCCAAACAAACTTGAGAGCAAGAGTCAATCAGCAATTTTATTTTATTTTCTAAGAATGTTTATGAAACTTATGTGGGGCTCAGAGACATCCTTGTAAATAAAGATATTCCTTTGCATTTTTTTCTACTTAATTTGCTTTTGTTAAAAATGTTACAACTAATATTTTTAATAGATCGAGCAGAGATTATGTTAGCAAGATGTCCATGGGTATCCTATTGCCACTTTCCAATCTATAAGAAACTATTTGTTCTGTCATTACTACATTTTTTATTCACCATTGTGTATTGTCACTACTCCAGATCATTGGCTTGTGATGAGAGAGGCAGAGTAATATATGTTGTTTCATGTTTTAAGATGCATTGTGAGTTCCATAAAATGTAGCTGTTTGGAAGGGAATAAAATTAGCATAGGAATAGATGTTCAGCGACAGAACAATATCTCTCCCACAACAGATACAGTTTAGCTCCAATATTAGGCTGGCCCAGTGATAATACTACTCTGTTGTAATATTTCAAACTCTTGAGCACCGGCATCAGAATTTTAGTCATCATTCATGCCTGAAACTGACAGATTTAAAATCTGAAAACAGCCAAGTAAAATACGGTAAGTTATTTAGTTGTGCTCCATAGATTTGTAATGTGATTGTTCAAAGTAAGTAAGAAAGCTGTGTTAGAGATACTGGTTAGCTCAGCTATTGTATATTATTTGACAATCAGGTCATTATTTCAAAATAAAATCCTAGCACAGCTCTGGGTATTCCAAAATCGGTATTAAAAATCAAAAGAAAACTCCATGTGCATTTCCTTGAGCTGCCCAAGAATTTGTAGAATGTATAACAATAAATCAACAATACCCTTTTCTTCTTTCACTGTGAATATATGCCTCACTCTTCTACAGTCTGTAAATAAGCAGCTGGGATGTGCAAAGCCCTTGAACTGTTTCATAAAGCAAGTTGGCACAAGCAAAGAATCCCTCCTCAGAATATTAATGTTTGTTTGATTCCTTTATGAAAGGTGCTTTGCTCATACCAATACATTTTGCACACTGATACACTTTTCAAATGTACTAACAGCTGAGACTGCTGGGGGGGGGGGAATCGAAGTAAATTTATTGAAGATGGATATCCCTAGAATTCCAGACAGAAGGATCAGACTTTTTTTTTTTTTAAAAAAAGGCTTCCTTGAAATTGAAATTGAAACATTAAAGAACAACATACAAAAAACTCATAACATTAAAAGGGATGAATCAATAAGTTTAGTCATACAGGTTAGCAAAATTGTACAAAGAGGCAGCTTGCTTCAACTTCAGAATTAATCCCACAGTGTATTTCCATTTTCTCTGATCATAATTAATGCAAATTACAATTGGCCCATAATCCAAGTTAGCAAGAAGTTTATAGACATTCACCCTGATTAAGTGTGAAGTCATGGAAAGAGGAGGAGATAAAGAAAATAGTCTATCTTTCTAACTTGGATAGGAAATATTATTCCAGTTTGTACCGGGGGAGGGGGGCTTGCCAAGGCTAATCAGAGAAACATTCAAAATTGTTGTCCAAACTTAATGCTAATGAAAGTTTGTATCTCAATAACTATTGTGATCATTACAGATGCCTCCAAATATCATCAGAGGTGCATTTGCTTATTTCTAGGATCAGTGGTTTTGGCGAGTCAGAAATAACAGGGTGATGGATGGATACCCCATGCAGATTACCTACTTCTGGAGGGGACTGCCTCCAAGCATTGATGCAGTTTATGAAAATAGTGATGGAAACTTTGTTTTCTTTAAAGGTAAGAAGTATGGAATAATGCTCTCATAAAAATTCTGCTAAGAGACCGTTAAACTGTTGCAGCTTACCATCATTCTAAATGGGAAGAAAGGCAGGCTATAAAGAACTATATAATTTTTCTTTATTTAGTGAAAATATTATTAACTGAATACATAAACATGCCCAGGAAGTACTTGTTTAGATCAAAATAAAACATCTTTCTTTGAATGATAGCCAAAACTGCTTCAGGTTAAAAGCCTATAATTTAGAATTGTCTTATACATAGTTTATAGCAACAATAAATAACTTAGGAGTTGAAATAGACTGAAGCAATGGCCCAAAGGAAGCAAGTTAAAGCTAGGTAAGTAATCAAGATCTGTTTATTAAACCAAGGAAATACAAAGAATCCAAGACCAAGCCAAGGTTACAGAGAGAATAGCTGGTTGCACAAGAGTGCCAAAGAGGGATTGAATGTCCCCACAGGACTTTACAGTAGCTTTTGACAGCAAAGAACTGGGAGGTATGAACCAAAATGCCAAAATTAAGGTGCTTCCCTAAAAACCCAGATGTTTTAAAATTTCCTAATCCTATAAAACCTGTGTCTTAGGTACTTACTCCATCTTGTACTTATACCTTCAATCTGCCTATACTACTACTGCTATACAACTAAAGTTCTTGTTGCCATGACCTTTAACTAGGTGCATCATGGACAACAATTTTCGATCCAAGGTACCTCAAATTAGGTAATTTATTTCTTCTATTTCAAATTTCAATAAACATTTATACATTTCAGCACTTACAGCAATCCATCAAATGTATTTCAGCCTCTTACCAGTACATGGTTTGAAACCATGATTTGAAACCATAAATTATCACGAATGAAGGCAAACATATATGTCCAGGATAACTTTGCAGGTTCTAATCAGGTCGGCCACCAGGACCAGAGATCTATTCCTCCAAGCTTGTGGAACCCATCTTCGGGGAAATTCTCTCTCTCCAGACCAAAGTATTGCAAGATTTTAGTTATCTCACTGCATGATTCCATGAAAAAACTGACATCTTTTAAGAACTCTTAAGATATTTTACTTTCCAGTATCATGTACTACTGTGTTCTATTATTTTTTGGATACAGCTGAGAATACTGACTTTGATCAAAGAAACCTAAAGACTTTAAATTATTCTAATTTGGTATTTCTAAGATGCATGGGGTGTCTATTTGGTGAACTGTAAATAAGTAAAATTTAATTTTGCTTATTTATGATAAAGTAATGCACAGCAGAGAAGTCAACATTTCAAATCAGAACAGTGAAATCTTTCAAGTTAGGGAAAGTTCAGAAGATTTCTTATTCCTAAGATTTCACGTTCTGACATATTGACATCCTAGACATTAACAAAAGTTTTTCAAGTGGTTTTGCTGCAATTACACTTGCCATAAGGATATATTTCTAATTTCTATAATAGTCCTTAGACTTTATTGATTTATAAAATTTGTACCCTACCTACTGAGCAATGATAATAATGGCAATTTTTAAATTGGACTGTTTTAATGTGCTTTATATGGGATGTGATGGCTCAGTGGCTAAGATGCTGAGCTTGTCGATCGAAAGGTTGGCAGTTCAGCGGTTCGAATCCCTAGTGCTTTGTAATGGGGGGGAGCTCCCATTACTTGTCCCAGTTCTGCCAACCTCGCAGTTTGAAAGCACGTAAAGAATAAAAGTAGAAAAATAGGGACCACCTTTGGTGGGAAGGTAACAGCGTTCCGTGCACCTTTGGCGTTTAGTCATGCCAGCCACATGACCACTGAGATGTATTTGTACAGCGCTGGCTTTTCGGCTTTGAAACAGAGATGAGCACTGCCTCCTAGAGTTGGGAACAACTAGCACATATGTGCGAGAGGAACCTTTACCATGTGTCTGATTTCAGAAATTAGTTCAATTTGCTATCATCCAGGGTTATATTGTACAATATCCAAGATCATTTAGGGGACAAAATTATGATACCTTACAATCACTTGATGAACTTTCTTTCTCCCATCTGAAAGAACCCAACAAATGTCAGTTATTTTTCCAAAGTTTAGAAGAGCAAAGTTTCCTATAGGTGAGAAGCAGGGATCTTGTGCCACCCCGTCTCCCTGCTATTTCATATGCCACCTTCATTCAGAACTAATACTAAAACTAATATTCAATACTAATAATAGCTAATCAGAATTAGTTATTTTAACATTAGCTATTTGTCTTGCTTTCCGTACAATCTGTGTTACATAGTGATTTATCTGCCATTACCAATTCAGGTGGGAAATGAAGTATTAACAATGTTCCTGTTCTCATGCAAATTTCCTTTATAATTAAAAATTTCATAAAGACCAAAAATATGGCATGTGCAATGAAGTTTTTTGTATTCTTCTCTCCACCCTGTTTTTCACCAGGCATCAGCTGTTGCCTAAAATTAAAACTTTAAATATGCATCTAATTTGAGTTTAATGTGAAAATTATACATTCTACTGAATAAATACTAGTTTATCATTACAACCTGTTCACTGGGATTGAAAACCCATGAAGAATATAATTACTCATAAAGTATTTGTTAAATAAGGTACATTTATAGCAACACAATAAGGGATTAGATGAAAACTCTCAACTTTAACTGTTATAATGAGTGGCTCATTGTAGCTTAAAGGTTGGTTAAGACAGCATGCTGGGTGATACTGGAGCCTCTTGAGAATTGTACTGCTCTGGCTACCTTTGAATTTCTCCTCACCCCCTAACTTGAAAGCTTCTAACCCCAAGAATGTAAGTAATGCAGTTTTGAGAAACTTTTTATTAGCTTAATAAATAAGTAACACGGTAAAGTACCTTTTTCCCAGCTAATTATGGGGGAGGGGTGTCACAGAAGGGTGCATGAACACAAAATGCTAAGAACATGTATTCTAGAAAAACAGAAAAAAGCTAAAAAGATACCACATTTAATTACTGCTTCAATTTGTTTAAGTCTAATTTTTCATTTGGTGATTACTGCCTCTATACAATAAATTTTATGAAACTAGAAATCTTTTTATAACAGTGATGCCTGAAACATCTTGTTCAGACCCTTATCTCGTGTGTGTGTGTGTGTGTGTGTGTGTGTGTGTGTGTGTGTTCTTTTAGCCAGGTTTTTCCTATGTAACCAAGGTTTTTCTGCAGCCCTAGCTCAGTGGAGTCACATCCACTCGATTCTGGGCTTTTTTCTTTCTGGCAGCCAGCAAGCCCTTGCTGCATGGTGAGAGACTTGGGCTTGCTGGCTGCCAGAAGGAAAAAAGCCTAGAATCGAGTGGATGTGACTCCACTGAACTAGGGCTGCAGAAAAATCTTGGTTACATAGGAAAAGCCTGGCTAAAAGAAAAAAACACACATAAATCCTACAAAAAGTAAGAAAATATACATACATACATACATACATATATTTGTATTAAGGATTCTTCTAAGATGCTGTCTTGATTTAATCATCCCCTTTTTCCCCTCCACTATCAAATATTTTATATATGACTACTTAAAATTGGAAAGGAATGTTTACATTTCTCTTTTTAAATAAAGTTTGATTCCATTCATCTCTTGTGAAATTGATTTTCCTCCAAGCAATTAAGGAGGTGACCCAGTTCCAAAAGGCAACTGGACTTTCTTGGTTTCTTTTCTTTGAAAACGTTTAGCTTCTCATCCAAGAAACTTCTTCACTTCTAACTGACTGGTGTGGAATGGAAGGATTTACATTCTTTGAACTATAAACAATATAAATCCTTCCATTCCCAACCAGTCAATTAGAACTGAAGAAGCTTCTTGGATAGAACAGACCCGTGATGGCAAACCTATGGCACACGTGCCAGAGTTGGCACACAGAGCCCTCTGTGTGGGCATGTGAGCCTTCACCAACTGCTCTTCTGGGTTCTGTCATGTGCATGCACACCATCCGAATGCACTCTTCTGGGTTCTGGCATGCGCATGAATGCCAGCCAGCTGGTCTTGATGTGAAGACCAGCTGGCCGGCGTGCATGCACACGCTAGGACCCTGAAGAGAGCACCTGGCTGGTATGCATGCACACTGGACCAGCTGTCTGGCATGCATTTGCATGATGGAACCCGTAAGGGTAACTGGCCACCTCGCGCATGCGCACTGGCCTGCTGCTCTCTTCTGGGTTCCAGCGCTCCAGCACGCGTTTGCATGCGCACACTTCAATTTTGGCACTCGTTGCCAAAAAGGTTAACCAACACTGGAATAGACAGAAGACTTAGAATAACTTTATGGTCACTTTGAATGTACACTAATCGGCATACATTAAAATGAAATTTCATTGGAAGAGGAGTTGAATTCATTGATCGCATGTCTCAGTATTACAGGAATCGGAGATAGTGTTATACAATTTATTTCATTTTTCCCTTTCTCTTTTCTTTTGATTTGCCAGAAAACCAGTACAGACTATGTGCTAGGAAGCTCCCTAGAAAATAGGCGGTGCAGTGAAAACTGTCAGGCTGCATACCAAGGCAAGAAGCAAAACTGATGGGTAGCTCCAGAGGATTTATAGGAGAGAAGGGCCCATACTCTTACCTTTTATGCTGTAAACATAGCCTTGATACCACAGAGCTGTTTCAAGATTCTGAGTCCAAAACAAGTGTGTTTTGAGAGTTTTAATCAGAAGAAAAAAGAATCAAGCTGCTTTGAGTTTGTTCTGACAGAACACCCTTAGCTCAGAATATTCCAATGTATCGAAAGGGATTGTTTTGTTCCAAGCTGAAAACAAAACACATTTGCTGTCTGATGTATTCCCCTCATTCATGCCATGTATAATTGGTTTGGCTTGGCTTTCTCTGGGGAGCACTTGGAGAACTTTCAAGGTAATTTAGCAGTAGATGTGATCTTCCGTTTTCAGACTTTTAAGAAAATCAGGATGCTTTCAGCTCCAGATGTTTATTTTTTGTGGAAATGTCTTTGCTATTTTGAGGACCTATTCCAGCCTTCAAAAAGATGTCATACATGCATAAGTAATACGAGTTTCTCTCTCTCTCTCTCTCTCTTTTTTTTTTCATTTTTCATTTTTGGGAAAAGGGCCAGAGATCTGATCAAGTACTTCTTTCTATGTATATATCTCTACTACATATCTTAATATTTCTGATATAAATAAATTTCTCCTTTCTAGTTTATGGAAATGTTTCCTAATCTAATAGTGCCATAAATAAGTAATACCATTTTATAAGTATTATTAAATCATATCCTTTTATTTTCAAAAAAAATCATGGTATAGTGAAAAAAAAGTGCTATCCATTTTAATACTATTCTTGTATTGTTAGTACCACTAATTTTTATATATACTTATTTGGAAATGATTTTCATATATCCTTTGAACTCCATGGGGGTTATTGAATTTTTTTAATGTCCTTTCTGCAGAGACTTTCTTTTTTTTTTTATTGAAAAAGTTTTCAAATACAAGTTTTTCCCCCTTTTCCCCCACCTTCCCTAACCCCCCTCACCACCCATCCCCCCCTGTGACTTCTTCACAACAATAGGCTATTTCATAACTAATTACATACATAATATCTATCCTTTCCCTTACTCCCTCCTCAGAATACTGACCCTCAGCATATTATTCTTATAACTCCCATTTTTACGATAATCTGCCCTTTTTCTCCTCCCCTAAACTTATAGTGTATTATTACAATTTAACATTTAATCTTTTATATATATTAATATAACATTTTAAAGCGGCCTTCTCCCTACATCCAAATTTAACATTTATTCAGTTCTATCCAATTCCTCCACTCCCCTAAATATATGACTTAAAGATCCTTTTTCTTAGACTAATCAATCAGTAAACTAACCTATTTCAACCCTTCAATTCCTACAAAATCATGCAATACAATTCTAAATATAATCCACTGCCCACTTTACTAAGATATACACATATCTATATATGCATTCCATTTTGTAAAAAGAAAAAAGACAATAACTTTAAATTTATAATCCATATAATATCTTCTTTGGTGTCTTTCCACTGGATTGTTAAATCCATCACCCATAATAGGGTAAAATAACATGCTGGTGCAACAGTTTGTTCAAAATCTTCAATCATCTTCTGTCCCCATCAGTAGTAGATATCCTCGTATATATATAAAAGTAAAAACAACCACCCGAGTGACATTATAATTATATCCATATAGTTATAGTTGTGGTGTTCATCAGGATTGTTGATTCCCATCCTCCTAATGGGTAACATCCAGATCTTCTGCATGCCCCAGCGTAACTCTCCTGCCTTGTAACTCAAAATAATTATAATATATTTACCAGTAAAAGAAATCCAGAGTAGATAATTCAAATCCAACAAGGTAAGGCTCTTTTCACATCCCAAAATCATGGCATTACAGAGATCTGCCACAATCCTCAGGATAGTATTAAACAATTGTTCGCCTCCACTATCTTTTCAGATATTCATTCATTTTTTAAAGTCCCTGGCTTCACTGTTGCTTGGTTTAGAAACTGCTGTTTCTATGAGATCTATTTCTTTTCTTTTTCTTTTGCGGGTTGAATTTCCATCCTCGTTTCGTGCCTACCAATTGTGTGTCGGCTGATCGATTTTCATTCTGCTTTATGAGTTGATCTTGTTGGGTTAATTTTATCATCTCATCTTTCTTCTCCATCACTTGTATATCAACTGGTTGATTTGCGCACTTGTCTGTGACTTGGTGGTTCATCACATTGGAGTCGGATGACACTGCTCTCTTATTTATAGACAGTCCAGCTGGGGTATCCAGAGTGTCCAAAGACAATTTATCCACCACAGCCTCTGTAATTTGATATTTTCCTTTTGTTTCCAACTCCTTTTGCTTATCCTGTATTGTGCCTAAAGATGTTAAGTTCATTTTTAAAAAATTTTGATAAAATTCTTCCGCTTTTTCAACAGTGTTCAGTTGATATCTTACTCCTTGGTGTCTCAATATTAAACCAACTGGGGCATCCCACCTAAATAGGATATTTCTTTTTTTTAACTCAGTCACTAGAAAGCCAAATTTCTTCCTCTCCATTAGCATCTTAGTCGGGAGCTCCTTAAAAATCCAAATCTTTCTTCCATGAAATTGCAAAGTAGAATTAAAAGAGTTCTGCACAATATTATTCCTAATTTCTTTATCTGTAAAATAGATCACCACATCTCTAGGCAATTGCCTTTGCTTTGCCAACCAGGAGTTTATTCTATAAATTCTATCAATCCTGCAAAACACTTCATCAGGTTGAACCTTTAAAATCCCAGCCAGAATTTCAGAAGATATTTTCCTTAAGTCATCTCTATTATTTTCCTGCAGACCTCTCAGTCTAATTGCATATTCTGTAAAATTATATTGAATCATTAAAACTTCTCTTTCAATCCTCTGTTGCACATTTTCTTCATTACCAGTCTTTTGGTCAACCTCCATTTTAGGTTTGTCTTCTGAGCTATTATCCTGAATGTTTACCAAATCCTTTTTAATTTTTTGAATCTTGTCATCCAAATTCTCCTCAGTTTCCTTCATTTTAGACTCTAATAATTTAGTCTTTGCATCCAACCGAATCAGAAAGTCTGATAAACCATTAGCTGTATTTAAAATCTTTCGATTCAAAAAGTCAAACTTTGATTTCACCAATTCACCAATTTCTTTAATTTCCTGCTTAAATTTTTCGAGTTGCTGGTTCACAATCTCATCCCTTCTTACAATCTCTTCAAGAAGAAATTCTATTATATTAAAATCAGGTTTCTGACACTGGAGAGTTACAACTTGTTGATGTAATTTATTAATGGGGGAAATTCCCTCCCCCCGTTTGTCTAGCCGTGTAAGTCCCAATGCCATTTCCCACACAGACAAGATTTAGTGGAAAAGAGAGAGAAAAAAAGGCTTGTTTTCAACCAAGATCAATATCAGATCCCCAGGAAAAAAAAAAGAAAAAAAAAGCAAGAGTGAGAGTGAGGTTTTGCCTCAATTACGGCCAGAAGTATTCATTCCGCTACTTTGTAATAGAAAACGGAAGAACTTTCCCTTTTCAGCCTCTCTTCAAGCCTCAGCAATTGCCATTTTAAAAAATCTTTTTTCCTTTCACTTCTTAAACAACTTCAGTAACTTTTCTAAAATAAGAAAAAAAAATACTTGCGCCTCAGGGTCAGCGGTCCAGCTCACGTCTTCTTTAATTAGTTTAACAAGTTTACAGGCTTGCTTTTGCCACCTAGCTCTGCGTGTAGCAGAGATCTCCCAGAGCCCGGAGCATCGGCTGGGGATACGGGGAGTCTCTTCCGCTCCGTCCCAAAAGTAAAAAAAAAAACTTTTGGGATTAGGCAGAGGACTCAACCCACCCCAGCCTGCTCTATCTCCATTTCCTCATGGAAACGGAGTTTTTTCGAGCCGCCATTCCGCTATAAAGGCGGCTCTTTACAGGCAGTGGGTGCGACGATTCCAAAGGAGCGTCTAGCGGGGACAAACAGCAAACCGGAAGTCCAGAGACTTTCTTAAAGAATAGATGAAATCTGAAATCACACACACACACACACACACACACACACACACACACTGTATTTCCCCATAAATATGACTTTCCCTGAAAACAAGCCCTAGCTCGATTTTTACACCTCTGCCTAATATAAGCCCTACCCCCAAATAAGCCCCAGTTAAGTCCTGTAAACTATCTGGTTGTACAAGGTGAGGTGAGACACAGGCTTAAAAATCAAGCTAGGGTGGGGGTGAGGGCATGGAGCTGCCCCATGTGCCCCACACCCGCTTACTTTAGGACTACTGCAGCCAGGCCTCCCACACCCCGACATCTGTTGCACCACTGCCTGATTTCTTCTGCAGCCACTTGTGGCTGCTCATGGCCAGACATGTGATACATTGCGCCATCGCCGCCATTCATAGCAGAACACCACAAGGGTCATAGCACCAGTGCCACCAGTCATGCACTGGTTGCTAGAATTGGGTATGTTTAGTTTAATGAAAAGAAGTTCTAGGAGTGACATGATAGCAGTCTTCCAATATCTCAGGGGCTGAAGAGGGAGTCAAGCTATTCTCCAAAGCACCTGAGGGCTGGACAAGAAGCAATGAGTGGAAACTAATCAAGGAGAGAAGCAATTTAGAACTAAGGAGAAATTTCCTGACAGTTAGAACAATTAATCAGTGCAACAACACTGAAAGATTTTAAGAAGATGTTGCCTACCCATTTGTCTGAAGTGGTGTAGGGTTTCTTGCCTAAGCAGGGGGTTGGACTAGAAGACCTCCAAGGTCCCTTCCAACTCTGTTATTCTATTCTATTCTATTCTTTTATTTGATTTAGGACTGCTTTTTCTGCTGAAAAGGAACAAGAAATGCTACAGGAGTATGTAACTGCTTTTTAAACATTAGAGATACAAATTGTGAAGTTCTTTCAAATGTGACACAGATTTTAAACAATGTGAAAGCTGAACTGTTAAAGACATCTGCCATGTTAAAACTTGTACCAAGCTAAATGCAGCAAAATAAAAATTGTAGAAAAATTCACACACCAGCTGCCATGACTCTCAACACTGTTGATGCCATTGTTGACAGATATATTTCGTAAGATAAAATATAAAGACAGGATATGGATAAGAATCAAATGCCTAATTATAAAATAGGGGAAGATGATACAACAGTAATGAAATGAACCATGCCAATGTTTATGATATAAGAAAAATAATAACCTAGCTAGGTATTTTTTCCCCATCTTATACAACTTGAACAGTAAATTTGGTCAGGAATAACTGTTGCTTCTTGTACTTGTTTGTTTGTAGTGTTCACCTAATATTAAACTAATATTAATTTATGCATTCTACTACCTACTGTCACTTAAATCTATCTTTCAGGTCAGATTCAGAGATTCTAGTTATTTTTAATTAACAATATTTTGTGCTTTTCAACAGATTTATACTATAGAGCAGTGATGGCTAACCTTTTTGCCATCGCGTGCCAAAAATGGGGGGAGCACGGTGGGTTACATGCACGCGTGCCCACATCCATAATTCTATGCACTCCGCCCCCCCACCACCACTTTTGGCACGTGATGGCACGGTGGGCCTGGTAGACCTGTTTTTTGCCTTCCCCAAGCTCCAGAGCCTTTCTAGGAGCCTGGGGGAGGGCAAAAATGGCCTTCCACACCCTCCCCAGAGGCCCTGCGGAGGCCGGAAACAGTGTGTTTTCTGACTTCTGGTGGGCCCAGAAGGCCCGAAAATCAGCTGGCCGGTGCACGCATGCATGCCAGATCTGAGCTCACGTGCCCACCGATATGGCTCCATGTGCCACCTGTGGCACCGGTGCCATAGGTTCGCCATCATGGCTATAGAGTAAATAGTTTGACTTTTTAATGGAAAATACATGTATCTCTCTGTGAGTACATATAATAATGCAAGTTGTTGCATAACAATTGCACACTGTGCATATTCACCTTGCTTCACAAAAGAGAGAATCATACAGAATTTAAAATATGTCTTATATAGAACCCAACTAGCAGAAATATTGTTTAATAGCCTCCACAAAGGAACATAATGGTTGAACTAGACCCAGTTTCATTCTTTAACTTCATTTCAGTTTTGGTCTGTTTCTTGTCTTAAAATCCTTTTAATGTTCAGTTCTCAATGTGAAAGCTTTTGTTCAGTTTCCTTACTCAAACTCATCCAAAATGTGGCTCTCTATTCATGACCTCATCCTTCAACTGAAATCTGTCAGCTTTGGCTTCTTGAGCCTAAGAAACAAAAAATAAACTTTTCTTTTAAGAAAAGCTTCAGTTCTGTTTGGGTTTCTTGTATATAGTCTGCACTACAGATAATGTTGACAGCCAAGGCAAAATAAGCCCTTTATCTAGTGCATGCATAATATATCTCAGTGTGAGCCCAAGAGAAAACTTGCAAATAAGTAATTACTGTTGACATTGCTCACCAGTTTCAAAGTAAGATATATCCAGTTACCTTTTAGAGTTTAATCTTTTTAGAGTTAAATGGCAGAAGAAAAGACATGAGCAGAATTATATAATTTTGTTACTTTATAATGCTTCTATAATGGATGGTTAACAAGACTGTTCTACTTCCATGATTTTACACATGTTAGGATGACTTGTACAATGTATGCATCCAGAAATAAAACAGCCATGTTCCCGAAATCCAGCAGCAACCTAGAGATTAATACAGAGGAAAAAAGGATTTAGGAACAGTTGGTTCAAGCCCAAACACTGGGAATGAAAATAGCAGCATGAACACCTGCTCTAGCTATAGCAGCATGGATTTTCCACAGATAATAACATTCATATCCAAATCAAAGGTTTCAAGGACTTTGAGATTCACCAAGCCAATTTTCCAGCCATTTGTTTGTTTATTTAATTTAATTTCAAGGCCACCCAACTCTTCAATGTTTTCAACAACTTACAATGAAAAGAAAGAACATACTGTATATCAAACATTCTGTTTTATACTGTATGATCCCAAACAAAGTCTTGTGGGTTTTTTTTGTATTTCTTAAATAATGTAGAAAAAGAATGTATGCATGCTCAGAACATTAGACTACAGTGAGTTGAAATCAAGGTCAGTGTATCCATCTAGAAAACCACAGGGTAGAGCAGATTAAGAAAATAATGTATATGAAGCCTCTGGGAATGAAAGTGAATAGTCATTGCAAACTCAAGTGAGTTCTTGGGTAAAAAAGATCCTATCGGTTAAATGTTTGTAGTGCTACCCCCGAAAGGGCAGCTGGAGTTTGAGTTCTCCTGGCCCTTTTTGGTATGGCCACCAGTCCACACTGTCCCTCACTCAGGCACCTCTACTGGCCTTGGTCATATAGTGGTCAGTCTCCTCTCAGCAGGCAGGTCATGTGGTGGGGTGATGGTCAGTCTTTTCCCAGCTGGCAGGTCACATGATGAGATGGTATTCATGTGGCTGGTCAGCCCTTCTTCCTTTCTTTCTCTTTCTCTCATCTCTACCGCTCTTAAATTGCCTGCTGAGTTCTCCTTCCACCGCCTCTGCTTCATGGATTCCTCTGCTTGCCCCACAGAAGTCTTTCCTCTCCTACCTCCTTCTCTTACTCAGGCTTGTGCCACAGCAGCTTCTTCTATCCTATCCCCTTCTCTCCCTCAGGCAACGGGTAGTTGTGACCTGTGGCTGGGCTCGCCCATCTGCCCCAGCACTATGCCGTCCTATATAGCTGTGTTTTTAAGCCATGGGCATGCGCAAGAGCAAAGTCCATGCGCAGAAGGTCACACACTCACATTTTCAGTGCTGGGGCGCACCAGTTGTTAAATTATGTGATGCCCGTCTCTGCTTCTCCACCCCCACCCCCCCGCTACATGTCTATGGAGATTCTCAGTCATGGTTGTCCCAAAGGTACTTTTTCAAAAAGCAACTGGACTTTGTTTTTCCTTGAAGACAAGGAAGTTGTCTTCAAGGAAAAGACAAGTTTCATGCAAGAAACTTCTTCAGCTCAAGTTCAGAACTGAAGAAGCTTCTTGAATGAGACGTTAAACATCTTGAAAAAAAACAACAATATCTTTGGGACATCCTGTGTGTTATTTAAGTTCTGACTAAACATGAGGGACCCACCACCAAACCCATATTATATTAAAATAGAGTTGCACAACTCACAGTTACGGTTGTTTTATTCTGAGCATTCCTAAGTTTATATTGCCAACATTTGGCAACAAAAGTTACATTTTTAGGGGCATGATTTCAGCCAGGGGGAAGTGGAAGTAGTTTGCCTTCCAAACTCCTCCAAAGTTTTTTTTAAAAAGGCTGAAAGAAATCAATATGTTAAAGAACTTTATTGTAAGTGTTAAAATGTGTTCATTTCTATCCGTAAACCCAGAGCCCCTTCCCAACTATGTGGTCCAGTGGGGGGGGGGGCGCGGATAGGGGTGATTCTGCATGAGTGGCAGGCAGGCATGCACACATACAGCTTCATTTGCACAAGCAGCGGGCCCACATGCCCACTGCTTGTGCAACTGGAGCATGCGTACAAGTGCTCACCCACTACTCAAGTACTTTCCCACCGCTTCTGCAGCCCAGTTCCGAACAGCTCAAGGCCCAGTAGTGGACTGGGGCCCCGGAGGCCACAATTTAAACCCACCTAGAAACCCACCAAAAAGAAAACTGGATAACCATTAGCTATTGTCAGTATACAGTTTAGAAAAATTGCTAACCAAAAGCTGAAGTATCAATTTTACTGGTAAATGGAGCCAATTACTTAATATGAAATGAATTTATAGTGTCAATCTTTAAGGAAAAAAATGGCCTGGGCTTTCATTCGGTCTTTTAATAGTTAACGTCAGCAAGATTTATCTTTAAAAACACCTCTAGGAAATTGGGCATCCATGAAACTAGAAAATCCTTGATCTGCAGTGGATATTTTCTAAAATGTTTCCTGAACTGAAATAATATTTTTGGAATAGGAGTATGTTTCTAAGATCCTTGAGATGCAAAAGAAAAGGTTTCTGAATATAGCCTGCTTTGCAAGTTGTCCCTCCTTTCCCTTCCTTCCTTTGTGCAGTATAAGAAAACTATATTGTGATTTAATATACCACCAAATGCTGTTTACTTCTGCTGTAATGGATGCTATTATGCCTTTCCTTTCTTCTTCCTTTTAATCATATTCTACAAAGACATGCAAATAAAGCCAGGTATTCTGAATACAAGGTTTATCATTTGCAGGAAAACAGGTGTAACAAAACTTTTTTTGAGAGATAGAGTTTTGAGAAAAGACCCTTGAGTGATAATGTTAATTTCTTGAATAAAAAAAAGATGCATTTGTAAAAAATATATACCAGCAATAGGCTTGAAGTGGATGATAAAGAAGTTGGTAAAACATTTACTCTACCACTCAGCAACCAAAGGAATAAAGCTTTACCATATTTCCTAATTAAATGTGTGTTAAAAAGTGATGCTGTAAATCAGAAAGAGACTTTCCTTCCCTTCCTCCTTTTCCTTTCCTCCTTGCATTCTCTTTTTTTATCCTTTATATAATACTACTGTGGAACATCTATAAAATAGAAATAATTTTCAAGTTTTTCTGTCACAATGGTTCTAGCACAGATCTGATCCTTAGTCTATAGGGAGAAACAAAAATTCATTTCAAACTGTTGATAGAAACCAGTGCCTAAGGGTGAATATGTGTTCATGTAGCAAGGCTGCCTATATAACACGCTAAGCATAAGGAGAAGTGTTTGGGGTCCCATTTTTCTACTTGTCAGTTTCTAAAGCAAACTGGTATAGGAAATATATCCTATGGCATGCAATTGGAGCATGTATGAGGTATAAAGTGACAACTTACTTCTGATTGGCTGCATAGAGATCTGGGCTGCTGGAGGTAAGTGGAATTCTAAAGGTGGACATGTTTTGGCAAAGTTGTTCATTTCATGGAATCTTGCAGGATATTGTAAAATAGGTGAGCCAGCCGAAATTACAATCCACCAAGACAGTTGCAGCTATATAACCATGTAATGTGGACTCTATGTCCCATCTATGTATTTGTGGCATGGACCTAGTCCTCATCCTATGTATGTCATTACAAGAATGCAACACATTGGGCTCTTGTAAAAATAATCCTTCAGTTTAATCAGAATTTCTATCGAAAGACTAATACAGTGTTTTGTTTTTCTTGCACAGGTAACAAATTCTGGATCTTCAAAGACACCACCCTCCAACCAGGGTATCCTCATGATTTGATATCATTAGGAAGTGGGATTCCTCCTCATGGTATTGATTCAGCAATTTGGTGGGAGGATGTTGGGAAAACTTACTTCTTCAAAGGAGACAGGTTAGTGTGTTCATTCTGGAAGGAACAAACATTTTATTTACATGGCTTGCTGTTCTCCTTCATTCTTAGTATTAATACACATTCAAAAATATGGAATATTTATTTAGCACTATTATGGCAACATGAATATTGATCATTTTGCTGCTGAGCATGATGCAGTTAAGATTTACTCAAATAAACCCAGATATAAATATATAAATATGCAGAGTAAAATTAATTTTATATATAAAGTTAAAGCTTCAATTATACATATAGCCAAGCTAAAAAACCAACTTTAAAATAAGCATTCTTTATTGTGTTTTCTCAGCTTTTCTACAGGAAGGTTTGTTGCTGCTTGTGTTTTATTTTGGACATTTGGTTCCTATAATATTTGAAGTATCCCCAATTTGAAATGTAGAAGAAATGCATTGCTGTTTTTTAATTATTATTTTTCTTCCCTTGAGCTACCTATAGACTTTTCCAGTTGGCATTTCTTTATTTAGTAAATCCAACAGTACATTGTGGGGATTTTTTTTTTTTAAAGGCACATGAAGAGGTAGGTAGCACACAGGAAAGAAAAAAATACTAATTTAAAAATATCACACACAAACAACATATTTCTATCAGGTTTCAAACTGAATGGGGAACGTGCTACATATCTACCAAGTGTTAAAACTGAAAGATCTGCAATGAAAGCTTCAGTAGGTGTTCTTGAAGAAAAACTGGCATTCCTACCTTTGCATGATTGCCAATCAAATTGCAACGATTTCTTAGAACAAAATAAAGCACAGAAAACACACCACGTAGTTGCATTGGAGCTGGCACAAGTAGGAAGTCAGTACTTTCAAACTGTGACAAGAAAACATGGGTGAAAATTGCATTTGCATGGGCAAATAAGAGGAAAACATAAGTGGGGATCTGAAATCATGAGCCTGTACGAATGATTAGAAAATCTAACAGCGTGAATATTAATTTACTTCCAAAGGAACACAGGAAGTTGTCTTCAGTTAGGTCAAACTTTTTACAGTTTGCCTTATTTATTTATTTTAGTTGAGCTCTGTCTATCATTTGCTCAACATTGAACAATAAAAATTAAGCCAGTTTAGTTATACTAGATGTTCCTATATCCAGTAGATGGTCAGTTGACTTTGGGAAACTTACAGATGCAGTTGTCCGTTCTGCCATCTAACCTCAACATGGGTCAAACCGCATTTCTTTCAACAATCTTACTATTTTGTTTTCCTGTTTGAGTTGGACTTGCATGATTTTATTAAGAGGATAGCAATCCAATTTTGGGAAATGGAGCCTTTCCTCCAGAGCGTACAGTTGTGTGGACAGAAATCAGGCAGCATTTGGGAAGCTGAAGTGCATTAAGCCTATTGCCATCAACGTCTACGGAGGACAAAACTGTTTTATAATTTGCTTGTTATGGATGTGAATATTATTTTAATATTAATCAATTTAATATATTTTTTTCAGTTCACATGCTTTGGGGACAGTTTAAATGGTAGGCATCCTAGTTGCATGTTTGAGATTCGGGGTATTCTAGATTTGAATTTTTTCTATTGACAACTTTACAAAGTTAAGGACTTCTTTAAAATACAACAATGACAAAGAGAAAGAGAAAAAAAACTGTGTCCAAAAAGAAAAGGAAAAAAAAAAACACAAGGAAAAGTAACAACAGAAAAACTTTGTGTTGATGAGAAGGTTACTACAAGCATAATGAGATCCAGCAGGTCATAAATGCAATAAAGTGTATAAAGGAGGAGATTTGAAAAATGTGAGCCATGCTAAGATAATTGAGCTATTACAGGATATTGACCACTTAGTGGGAATAAGCCCATATCACACTAAGCTTCTCAGCACATATTGTTTATAGCCCTCCCTTTTTTTAACTTCTTAATGTAATATAGGTTGAATTCTCCCACTGGTTTTAATTGCACATATAAGCCTCTTACAAAGTTCTTTCTGAACTGAGAATAGCCCACTGTTGCTTCTGTAGCTGCGATGATTTGGTAGGCATAAAAAAAGTGAGGCAAAAGGTGATAACAAAGCCAAAGGAGGAAAATTGTCTTCCTGCAAAGGCTGTGAAAAAGTGTTATAACCTCCCAGGAGAAAGATAGACCTAAGCAACCATATAGTATTGCTGGATAACATTTTGACTTCAGTCTCTGAGGAGTGCGTTGGGAACAGGATGTAGCACCAACCTGCGATACCTTAAACTAGCAGCATCTTTTTCCTGCTGCTTCCAGGTGATCCTGGGAAAAGATGTAGACATTGCAGAGAATTCCCAGTGCTCTGAAGCATTTTTTTGCAGATTATATTAGAAATGCTACATGGCTTTTCAACACAATGAGGATGGATGGATGAATCTTATGGACAGAGGGACAGACAGACAAACAGACAAACAGACAGACAGACAAGCAAATCCCAAAGAATCAAATGAATGCAAGAGCATGGTCCCTGCATAGATCTTAAGTTTATTCAACTAAGCAGGAGGCAGACCTCCACACGGCCACTCCACACCTCTTGAATTATTGAATTATATAGTGATTTCAACTTGCTATCCCTCTGCCTCTTATTTGATTGTTTTGCATCTTTTGATCATGGTAGTCGCCCCCATTCACCACCCCATTATTCATGCTAAACATTGACACCGCTATTTTTAGCCATTTCAATGAAAACTATTATAACTGTATTGTATGCTATAAAATAGGCATAATAGAGTTATAAAACAAGTGAGAAGAAACCCAATATCTGCAAATAACTTTCACCTATGTGCATTCTGCTATTCAAACCATGTTTGATTGATCCTTTATCTCAAAAGTATTACATATCTTTTTTGCAGGTACTTCAACCTTCCATTTCTGCGATTTTTCAGCATTGAAATTACTGGTGCTGGTTCTCACTCACTACTTATATATAATGAAAGGAATGTTTAGTTTCTCGAAACTCCATTTCTTTAACATAACATGTTTGGGGTTTTTTTGTATTCAGAATTACTGCATCTGTAAATAACAAGAATATACCTTGAATAAAGCAAGGGAAAAATACTGAAAAATCTATAAAGCAATGAGTCATATTATACAAATCTCCAAACTTCGTCATTTTATTTTTCCTCATGGTAACTACCTAACATTCTATGGATCTTTTCATTTTTCTGTGCATAGAAAAAAAGCCAACTATTTTCTTCCCAGTTGTTTTAATTTAAGAGCCTTGATAGTACAGTGGTCTAAGCACCCTGTTATTAACACAGCTGCCTGCAATTTACTGCTGGTTCAAATCTCTCCAAGGCTCAAGGTTGACTCAGCCTTCCATCCTTTCTAAGGTAGGTGAAATGAGGACCCAGTTTGTGGGGGCAATAAGCTGACTTTGTATAAATATACAAAAGTATGAAGGCTATTGCTTAACGCATTGTAAGCCACCCTGAGTCTCCGGAGAAGGGCAGCATATAAATCAATTTTTTTTAAAAAAAAATTGATGCAAAAATAAGTTCTTATCCACTATTTCTCAAAACTTGAATATAATGAACCTTTATTCTAGGCAGCAATGTAGTACTAAGATGCTTTCTTTTTCTGCAGTTCCCACTCGGAAATAAGCCCTATTAAAAACTTAGAGAGTTACTTTTATCAAATATGCTTCAAATTACCTTCAAATATAAACATTGTAAAGCACTATGGAGGCAGACCACAACACTTTGCATGTAGATCAAGAAATTACATCACTGAGTTAGGAAGAAACAAATGTGGGCATATTGGTGGAAATGGAGTCTGTTTTTGCATTACTAAAATATCGTTGCAGTCCAGGGGAAGGGATTACTGGATTTTTTTAAAAAAATGTTTCATAGCAAATAGAGCTTTTATATAGAATTTCTCCAAATGTACATGGCTACTGACAAAGAATCTCCGAAACTGAATTTGATATTTCTTTTGATTAGGATTTCAGAGTTCCTTGCATATAGATACTCTGAGGCCAATCAGAAAAGCAGGTCTCTGCTCCAGTGGTGGGTTGCTACTGGTTCGCCCCAGATTGGGAGAACCGGTAGCAGCGGGAGGCTCCGCCTACCCACCCGGACGTCCATCACATGCGCAGAAGCTTCTGCGCATGCGAAGAAGCAGGGCGAGTGCGCGCGTGTCCACAAGCAAACCAGTAGCGACCGGATTTGAGACCCACTACTGCTCTGCTCCCAGTTAATAAGGCAATCTATCTTCTTAAGAACTGCATAAATAAGGTGTATTTCAAATTTACTGAGGATAAGACTAAATGCTTTCAGTTACAAATTGCATACTTACTATATGTATACCAGATGCAGATAGCCATACATAAATGTGGAGAGATAAATATATAGCATATGTGATTTCTGGTGTGTACTTGAGGCCAGGAGTAATCCTTTTTACTAACTGGGGGGAGTGGGGAGTAGCTATAGGAGAAAAAAAAATAACTCCTTTTTAAAAATACAAATAATTTAGAAAAAAAATATTAAGAAAATTCCATAAATTTCCTTGTAAATACTCATTGAAATTTATTTCTCATATATAAGACTGCAATCTGATTTTCTTTTTCTTTTTAAATATGTATATTCTTTTCATGGTGTGTTATTTCCTTATAAATTAAGATATATAAGAAATCTAGCTGCTTGAGCTGATAAATACTGCACAATGGAATTTTAAAAAAGATTCTGAAAAGTACAACATAGAATTAGAAGTGCTATGGGAACCTTAATTCAAATTGTGATTAAAATCTTGAATAAGGCATTGGTATATATCATTGCATATAATATTCATCATTGTACAGCTGGATTTAACCCCTAGGTGTCATAGCTGTTTTGATTATATAAAACCACTCATTGATTTGGTTCTTGGGATAGATTACTCTTTAATCATTTGTGTACTTATTGGAAACATGTATTCAATCATCAAATGTTTAAATGTATTACTATTTAGAAATATATCTTTAAATAAAAATAACCAGGTTGTCCTAATATAATGTAAGCCGCCCTGAGTCTCCGGAGAAGGGCGGCATATAAAAAAAAAATCATTTCACAAAGTACTTCATTTCACACACTGGGAAAAAAAAATGGTATTCATAAAATTTTTATTTTATTTAAAATTTTATTTTATTTAAAATATTTTAACCTCATTCTTTCTCTCAGGTATTGGAGATACAGTGAAGATATAAGAACTATGGACACAGGTTATCCCAAATCAATCACAATCTGGAAAGGTATCCCAGAATCACCTCAGGGAGCCTTTGTTCACAAAGAAAATGGTATGTAGCTTCTTGTTAACACAAATGCTTGCTCCTTCCTTCCTTCCTTCCTTCCTTCCTTCCTTCCTTCCTTCCTTCCTTCTTCTTTCCTTCCTCATCATTTATTCAAAGGGTTCTTTGTTACTTAAATGTGAATTCCCATAACAGTGCAATAAATACATTTACGATAGCTAATAATTGGAATAGGCCCAAAGCTTTTTTTAATATATGGCATTGCATTGACATCCTCAATGTCAAGTTTGTAACTGATGTGGATGGGAGAGGGGGAGGAGCTATATTGGACCATGACTCAGTTTGTTTTGTTTCTTTTAAAGCTATTTTCTGACAGCTACAGCTGAGCGAGGAATCCAGGAGCTGGTATCTCCTTCCCATTTGCTTAGAAGCAAAGTTTAGGATTTACTTCCGGTGAAAGGGAACAGCCCCTTCCAATCGCAGCTAAGGAAAGATTTGCTTTTACAAATAACAAAATATTTTAGGTCAGAACATTTTTCACAAACCATCCAAATGGAAATATATCATTCTAAAAATCTGTTCAAAGCAATCTACCTTAGACTTGGTTAAAATCACCTAATACAGAGTTAGAAGTTTATACTTTGCATAAGTCTATTTAACAAATACAATATTGCATATTTCTAGGAATATCAAATGCTAAACTGAATTGAACTACAGAAATATGTGCATTACATTCTTTCTTATGAAAGCCTTCATTCTATGAATGTTAATTGTTGCTTTGGGCTGTTGGCTATTTGACTGCAAATTTTTAAATTTCCAAATACAATTACAACCAATTTTGAGCTGCTAGCAGTGTACATGCAATTGATTGGTCAGAGATTTATTTACTTTTCTTTCTCTTTATCCAGGACAGGTCTCCAGTAATATTTTTGTTTCTCTGTAAATGAGATGTGATATTTCTTCCCTTATTAAGCATTGTTCCTTCCTTTAGCTCAAATCACCAATTGCTCTAACAAAAGCATTTCCCCCCAGAAATAATTAGTTCCTTCCTCTAAGTCTGCCTTCTCCATCAAGAAAAGCTCTTTTCAGAATGAAGCCTTTTAACTATAGAAGTTTTCTTGTTTTCTTTTTTCAAAAAGGTAGGTGATTTGAAAAACAAATCACCCTCCCCCTTTTCACTCTCCCTCTCTCTCCCCCCTCTCTCCCCCCTCCCTCTTTCCTACAACCTTTAAAAGCAAATTATCTACATTGCAGGTATAAGCTATATGTCTGTTAGACTCATTTCTACATGGTACATAACAGAAATATTTATTGGTTTTCCAGTCTTTCAGTCACACTGAACTTCACAGTCTCTAAAATGTTGGCAAAGAAATATCTGGCAATAAAACTAAAAAGAAAGCATATTTCTTTTTTCATTCAGTTGTTTTTAAAAGATAAACTTAGGAAATTTTATGGATTCTCAGAGAATAAGAAAGAAACGAGTTATCTGCTGAAGCCCGCCAAAAATGTGCTGGGGATTGTACCCTAAAATCAGGATTGTATTGGCTATTGCCTTAAGCTTAAGCAAGCAAGCTTAACATACCTAGTTTCACAGAACTAGTTTCACAGAACTGTGATTAAACTTTGCCTGTAGTCATTTCCTTCTCCTCTTCAGAGATTTCACTTGAAACTGTATCATATCGCTTGAGGGGAAAAGGTTCAGAGGACCAGCTTTTAGTTTAGCAACTTACATTAATCCTTTTAGCTCTCATTCATTCGGGTGAAGGGGTGGTTGGAGGGGGCTGGAAGGAAGCATGAAAACATGCCAACTGAGAAGTAGAAGACTATGTTCAGATTTAAGCTACCAGTATTTAACTCATAGATCTTATTCTACCTTAAAAGCTTTTTGCTAATATATAAAAAATGCTAGCAGTGTTTTTTTATTAGCAGAGTCAATTTATTCTCTTTAAATAATACATGTACATTTTGTGTACAATGCATAAAAACAAAAAATAATTTCAAGAAATCTAGATTTCTCCTAGGTTTCAGCAGAATGTAGGACTATAGTATTGAGTTAAACTATGTAAGAAAGTGGAGTTGCTATCCAAATGAGGTGTGCACACTTCTGTTTCCAGTTCTCCATGTCTTCCATGTATTATTCCATATCCTTTGCTAAATCATCAGGTGCAGTGGCATCATTGTCATCTGTTTTCTGGGAGTATTCAGTACAAATTCTCTATTTAGTGTGCTAATCATCGAACAGCACATTACTTTGTTAAATATCCAAACTTTGCTGCACTTTGCAATCACCAGGGATGCTTTAACTTCTCCACCCCGATGATTTTGGCTACACTGAAAGTACTGTAAGGGAAAATAACAGCTGCCTTGAGCTCACTGGGGATAAAAGCCTACAGCCTCCTTGAAGCAGCAAGCTCAGTGCAATTGAAGGTAGAGTTTCCTCTCAGCATTGGGAGATAGATTGCAGAGGTGGGAAAACAAATCACTTGCCCATTTTCCTTAAGGAAAGATGGTTTTCCAGATCCCACTCTATCCTGTTGAAGGAGTGGCTAACCAGAATCCAACTTCAGATTTGAGAAAGAATAGTAAACTGCCAAAAACAGATTTTTGGTACTAACCAGAATGAAGAGAGAGGAAATATTGCTTTCTCTTGCAAACAGCTGAAGACTGACTCATAGACACCTACGCTGTGGTGGGAGCTGAACAAGGGAGAGTAAAAAAGAAGCAACTAAGAGGTCAAGGAGGATGAGGTGTTTAGGAATCAATGCAAAGGAATGTTGCCTGACAGTTTTAAGAAAATTATGTTGCTCCAAAATAAGCATTTTCTCCTCACCAGTAGGATCTTAGCTTTTGTAGAACATACGTGACGACTGTGAGGGAGTTTGCTTATAGTAACCCAAAAATCATCATGATGTTATTGTTTTGCTGCATTAGATCACCTTCATAGATATAACAAACTTATATATTGTCCAGCAAGATTCCAAGTGCGTTGTCGAATACCACAGCATATAGTAGTAATTTTTCAAAAGTAATGATGGTGATGATTATTCATTGTCAAACAATTCAAGCAAATAATCCAAACAAGATAGATTGTGTCAAAATAATGCATATTATTAAGCTAATTAGTAAGTCGATAAATGAATTTGCATTGTAGCCATAATAAAAGATTTATAGAAGGATAATAGAAACTATCCATTGAAACTTCTAGTAGCAGTTCATAGTCCTTCCACAGTGGTAAAACAAAACAGTTGTGAGCCTTCACATTCAAATGGATATTCCATTACCCCAAAGTATTTTTGCACTTAAATGAAATATTGGAAATATTCTTTGAAAGAAGCCTTTTTGATTTCAGTGGAACTTATTCTTAAACAATTTGGAAGACTGCAGAAACTTGAAACTTGCAGAATATTTTCTTTCCCCTACCTCTCATCTTTAAAGCCTCATCATTCAAGCCAAGCTAGTAAGCACATTAAAAAATGGGGGAAAGATTGTGTCTACTAGCACCAAAATAAAATTATTCCAAAGCAGCTTCACATACATTCAATTTTAAGAAAGAAAATGAAAATGAATAAATGGCCAAGCCAAGTTGTTTTTACATTTCTGTCATAAAAATTTGAACTGGAAAGTAAAAAAGTGTTGCTTAATTTGAATAGGTCACAGGTGTCAAACTCACCATGTCACGTTGCCGACACATGACGTTTTGCAATGTTTTTCCCATTGTGGAGCTGGGGTGGACATGGCCTGCCTGTGATGCATCCAGCCTGCAGGCCACCAGTTTGACACCCCTGGAATAGGGAAATAAGTGATTAAAAAAAAATAAAGATTTGTCCTTTTTGTCATTCAAAGATAGAGCCCATTGTTTATATGTTTGTTATGTTATTGCAATCAATTTTTGCTTTTTTCCAAATCTGCTTAATTTTTCGACTGTCTCTCACAAGAGGCAAAGTTATAAAACTGGATAAAACTCCCAATTGTTTGCATGCAGTTGATAAATAACAAGAGGTTGTATACCCATTGTGAAAGTTTTTATTGGATTGGTACCATTTTTCAGCTGAGACCGTAAAAGCTTTACATTTTTTGGCAGGGAGGCTGATTTCTGCAATTAGGGACCCTGTAATTGTCCTGAATGATCAAATTCTAGCTCCCTGCTGAAGATTTGAAGCTATGTACACCTGTTTTATGTTTCAGAGTTCATTTTAAAGATGATAATGCAACAGGGAAGAGATTCAGTATTATTATTATTATTATTATTATTATTATTATTATTATTATTATTATTTATTCAATTTGTATACTGCCCTTCTCCTAGTGGACTCAGGGCGGTACACAGCCAGAACTAAAATACATAACAATACAAAATTTAAAATTAATTAAAAGAATTATATATTTTGGGAGCAATTTAGCTAACTCACTGCTATAATTTACAATAACTGACCAATATTCCTTTGCTCCTTGAGCAAATCAGACTCGTTATTTTCAAGTGTCAATTTAAAACTGTATTTAAAACTTAATTCTTCCATCACATTAAACAAGTTAGACTTCATGACGTGACTCAACCATGTTGATCAGTGCACAAACAGTCTAATTTTATGGAAGCAGAAGAATTGTTTTATGAAAAAAATGTTTCATAAAATTGTGTAGCAATCTATACCAAAGATAGTTTATAGAATCAGGATGCTGTTTTAACTAGGTGGGGAGTTCTTGTATTCATTTGAAAATTGCAGTTGTATTCTCACTTTCAGTGAGTTTCTTTTACTGAGAGATGTCCAAATGTCAGTCCGTTTAAATAATTCAATATTTGTTTCTAAACAGGCTTCACATATTTCTACAAAGGCAAAGAATACTGGAAATTCAACAATCAAATGCTCCGGGTGGAACCGGGATATCCCAGATCTATCCTCAAGGATTTTATGGGCTGTGATGGACCAGCAGACCGGGACAAAGACCGACACAGCCCTCAAGATGATGTAGACATTGTCATCAAACTGGACAACACAGCCAGCACTGTGAAAGCTATAGCCATTGTCATTCCTTGCATACTGGCCCTGTGCCTCCTTGTCTTGGTTTACACTGTGTTTCAGTTCAAGAGGAAAGGAACACCCCGCCACATACTTTACTGCAAACGCTCTATGCAAGAGTGGGTGTGATGTAGGGATTTTTTTTTTCTTCTTTTCTCCCAGGAGTAGTGGTAACATGAAATCCAACAAAAGAGCTGTTACGGAGTTTCCTACCAAGGAGCAGGCCTGTGTCTGTCTCAGCCAGGGATGATCTTTAAAATCCAGAGGGCTGCTTGTCCTGCACAAGAGTGAGAATTTTCTCCAGTAGGAAGCTTCAGTCGTACACAGTACCTGCCGTTTCTCCAGTCCTTCGTCTGTCTTTGTCATTCAGTTCCAGCCTTTCCTCTGCACGCTCAATATACCCAATGCAAAACAATCAGGATATTCATAAAAAAGAACAACATGAAAAAAGAAGAATCTCTGGCATCCCAGTTGGGTCTGTCCTTTCTTTCTTTCTTTCTTTCTTTCTTTCTTTCTTTCTTTCTTTCTTTCTTTCTTTCTTTCTTTCTTCCTTCCTTCCTTCCTTCCTTCCTTCCTTCCTTCTTTCCTTCCTTCCTTCCTTCCTTCCTTTCTTTTTCTCTTTGAAAGAATTTTGTGTGAGGTTAAAAAAAGAAAAGAAAAGAAAAGATATAAGCATTTTTTAAAGAGAAAAGATAGAATAACTAAAACACAACAATCACAATGGAACTTTCAGGAAGTATGAAGATCCAAAACAGCTTTGTCTCCAAAGAGGAATGCTTTCTGTCAGCTACAGATATAGTCCTATACTCCTACACATAATTTTTAACAAGTGGGAGATCAGGATGACATACAGGAATTCTGACTGTTTGGACAGCCATTTTCCAACAAACAAGGGGCCAAAATATCTGCAATATAGTAACAGCCTTAATAATATATTCATTTTGTGTTTTATACAATTGTTCAGAGCTATGTCCTCAATGTTTTCACACATTTATATTCATTACTATATTCAGAGAGTATCCTTTTTACTGATTGGTTTAGCATTTATTGGTTTCTCGCCTCTCCACTTTTCTCTTTACTCCAGAATTGTATCAGGTGAATTGGTCCCAGGCTTTCCATAAGCTTCTTAGAAACCTTATTTTGAAACCAGACTAGAAAGCAGCAAATTCCAGAAGTAAGAATGCAATCAAATAAATTAAAAGTTACTGAGAAACAAAAAACTAGTGTTAAGTTTATATAATCAGTGTCTCTTTGAGAACTATCAGTCCAATTTTCAGGGTGGAAAATAATATTGATTGAAATGGTAATAGTACAAAGATTCTGCTTTTATTTAAAGGCAACACTCCATAACTCATAAATCAGATCTACAGAGCCCTCAGTGCCATTGCTATCTTCTCCCATCACTGGTGCTTCTAGTGTGTATCCAGGACACAGTAGGTAGTCCTGGCTGGCACATTTTCTTATGTTACTTCATAGTAGCATAATGAAGAGGCAGCCAGAATGGGTTTGGCAGTGGTCAAGTGGATTTGCAGATAATAGAAGGCAGTTGTTAGCCCTGGGATTGAATCAGCTGGGTTTATTTATTTATTTTTAATTGCCATACTGAATGTGTAGTGACAGTTCTTCAACATTGCCTCCTTGTCTTCAGCTGGTGCTATGCCAAGCCATTTTATCAGTCTCCCACGTCTCTCTGCTGCTCTTTTTCTCCCAACAATATTGATCTCATTATTGGTAGACCCCATGGGTCCCATTAACAAATAATGAGCTTCCCTTACACTCTTGAAAAAGTGGGTGTGTGAACTTTTTTATTTTTTTTAAATTCTGTCAGCAAATATGGCGAATGAGTGGCATTACGTTCTTATCATGCAAGTGACCTTTTCTTTGGTACTGTGCTTGGAGGGCCATGCATCGTACCTTTGTGAACTTCTGTGGGTAGAATTGAACACTTGGCTGCCCTTTGGCTGGAGACAGATACATACAATTTGCAGCAGTTCAAACACCATCTGCTAGCAGGAGGCAATACTGCCTATGGATTACATTGTCTCTGCTCACTAGTTTGTGGGGCTTTTTTGTGCTGAGCTCTGTTGATTGGAAATGACAGCAGTATAACTGGGATGAATAGAAGAGAAAGAGATGCTGCTGGAAACAGTCCCTCTATCATACTACCTTCAGCTTTCATGAAAGTGTTGGTCCTTCTCCAGCTTAAGAGCAATAGGAAAATGGGATTTAATTGTGGGACTAGACCTAACTCATGTAACAATTGGCTTCATTTTTATTTTTAAAAAAGCTTGTCTTTTTAAGTTTTTTTGAAACACTATTCTGCATGAGTACAGAACTTGCTTTTGAATATTGACACTTATAGGCATAGTTAACCCTATCAAGGAGAAGAGAAAGCAACATCTGATACTGCCTGGCTGCTGTTTTATCTTCACAAAATGTGGTCATTTGGTATTCATCTTAGTTCTCAAAGGATTGGCAAGACCTCTGGCATTTAGCTGTGCACTAAGTCACGGAAAGAACCCAGAGGACTACCTGGCATTATGTCGTCTTGTGTAATTTTATGCTAACAGCAGTATTGTCATTTTCATGTGACCTGCAGAGCAGGTTATATATTAATTTTTTTTTTTCCCTAGAGAAAAGTCAGCAACTGACAGACCTCTTTTATTGATTTTAGGAGCTGCTTCTCGCAGTGACATGTTTTTTACAGTCACTGGGCTGTGAATTTATGAAAAGTGTTCGGAAAGAATGCACCCCACTAGATAGATACCTGACTTTTTATGAAAGCTAGGATTCCGGGGAGGTAGCTTTTGATACAATGAACAGCTTGCCTTGAACTTCATTGATCTGTTGATTGTCATTACTGAGTTAAACATTGTCTTCTGTGAAAAAGAGAAAAACCTTCGCTGTCTGAATTTCCTTACTGTGTACTATTTGATGTCTTTGCTCTTTGACCTTTAACTTGCAAACTGGCACAAGCTGAATGGGAAATAAGATGTTTCCAAACATTTTGGATTGGGACTACATTTTTACAAGAAAAAAAAAAGCTTAATGTATGTTGTCTGAATTCATCTGTTCTATTACAGAAGGGCAAAGGGTGAGAAGTCCTCCTTCTAGCTGGAATATATGCAGACAATCTGATCTTATTCCTGCTTAGTTCCAATTGACTCCATGGGGAGAGAATTTCTCAATGTAATGTGCCCAGCATTAGTAACTGATACAAGGCAAATGGAAAAATTGCTATGTATAAATGCACTCTACTAATGAGCTACAGTATACAAATTTCTATTTAATTTTGATAAAATGTTTCATGTGAAACCAGTCCTTTCTACATATGATTTTTTTTAAATGCATTCTAAAATGCATACAAATACTAAAATACTTGAAAACAGCCATCATTGACACATATGGGTTCATATGTGTGTGTGTATACACAAATACAGACACATATACTAGACTGAAAACAGTTTCTTACTAATTTCCTAATCCACATTACCAAATCATTTTATAGAGAGTGTAAGTATATATGTGTATTATTTTTTGGTAATGACTAGCTGGACTGCCTTGAATTTATATTTCTATTGAGTACAGCATGAAGATTAGTATAATTGAAATGAACATGATTTGGGGCTTTGTTTCTTATTCTGAATCGAGGGTTTATTTTGTAAAGAAAAGAGGCATGTAATACAGGATTGCACAAACAACACCTCCATCAGCATAAACAGATTGATGAATGGATGACAGAATGAAAGAGAAAAGAATTCCTTAGTTTATAGCACATATGCATTGCAAATAGAGGTTTGGAATCTCTTAAAGGTATGATATATGGTATTTTAACAATTGTACCACTGTGAGATCATTATAATAGCCAGTTATATCTAACTCAGCTGATGGTGCACTACATGACTTATGTATGGTGAACAGATCCCAGAGTTCTCCATTTCCTTAACCTTTCCTTTCAAAGCATCTCAGTTAACCGGAAAAAGCATTATAGTTTTCTATCAGCAATCAGTTCTGCTACTAAGATAGTATTTTTTTCTTTTGTCTCAAGTTCTTTTGTGCTTAATTTCAATTAAAATAATTAAAGTACATTGGTTGCATTTAACTGTAGCCAATTAGTTAGCTTTGGTATTCATCATATGAATGAATCTATTCTGAGTTTGGATCCAGACCATAAAATTTATGTTATTGCAAGAAACTAATGGTGAATGTTGATACTGATATATTAAGACAGGTGATTGCAGACAGGTTTGGTGAATAATCAAAACTTTGGACACATCCATTGAAGCTTCCCGAAAGACATTGTCAGCACTGGCTGATCTGTATTTGGAAAATGGAAATATAGTTATATTATGAACAATCACAAAACTGACAGATAGATAACAGTCAATAAACTTTGCATCTTTTCTGTTATATATCCATTACTTTAATATATGACAACAGACAATATTTATTCCCTTTTTCATTTAAATATTTTATTTCCCTTTCAGATTTCCTTAAAAACAATGAAGGAGAAAGCGCACAGCCATTTTTTTAAAAAAATAAGGGAAAACAAATATTTGTATTTGGAGTTAAACAATAGTTTTACAAAAAATGAATGGTAATAATGTATACCGCTAGATATAATATGAATTCATAAATATGAAAAGTTTGGGCATACTTTTGTCATAGAAGGTAAACTTATGTCACCATTTCTTTTATTTTATAAAGCAATCAACTGATTTTTCCCCCAGCCCTCTGTTCTTGTAACCCTATTATTCAAATTAATTTTTATCTTCACTTCCACAGACATGATGTAATATAAGTTCAGTATAAGGGTGTGAATTTATTGAGAAATGGAAACCTTATGAGATAAAAAGCAAAATATTACATTCCAGAAAAAAATGGTTTAAAAAAAAAAAGACCTGTAAGCTTTTGGTAAGAAATTCTAGAAAATTTCAATTTTAGAAATAAAAAGTAGCATCCTTTATTTTGAATAAAAAATACAAGTGTTCCTTTATAGACGAGACTAACTTCATCATAGATACAATATGGACAATGGGTAAATCAGTGTAACAATACATAATATATAGAAACCTATTTTTAATGAATGCTCATATTGCTCAATCAACATTGTAAGGTCTGCATAGTTAGGGTGTGCTATAATTGTAAAGGGATAAATAGCATGTTATGTTTGTCATAAACTGTAGATTTAACCCCCTTAGAGAAAAACAAATATTTGATATTCGATTATCTGATATGGAAAAAATAGGATATTACTCCAAATAAGAGATTCTGAAATCTCTGACTAAAATTTTAAAATATTTTTTCTCTCTGTCTCTTTTTTCTCTCACCCCACCCCTTTTATTTTATTTATTTATTTATTTATTTTTGAGAAAAGTATGGCTTAAAGAAGCAGAAGAATGTAGTCAAAATTTTGTGAAAACATATCAACTAGTTAAATGTTATATTGAAACTTTCCATATATAATTTGATTATGGAAATAATTAATAGAGTATTCATGCCAATTTTGCCTACTAAAACATTTGCAATAAGTGAATCTAGGAAGTACAGTTTTGCTACTTATATATTTGTACTATATAACCCAATTCTATACATGTTTGTTTGCCATCTCCTTGAGTTCATTAGAGTTTTTACTTATGTATAAACTGTAATGTGCAGAGGACTACATTAGTTAAAATAGTTGTATTCTTCAAATCATATTCACTAATGGCTGTTTGGATTTTTTTATTTAAGGATTGAGAGGTTTCCATTCAATTATCTGCATAATTTTATTTTACCAGGCCACCATTCTGGTGTTTGAAATGATTGCTACGCATCATATAACACAAGGGATTCTGTTCTGGTTTGTTGGTACAAATGTATTGTGCTAATTGACAATCTTGAATGAAGTTTCACTAGTCATCATCTTGTAACTAGGCTTGTGAATGTCTCCCACTGGGAAAAAAAGATTCAGATTATCAATTAATATAAAAATCTATCTGTAATATCTGGTGTGCACATTCCTAATAGATCCTTATATCTTTAGATTATATAATTGGCCAAATAGCATCTTCTCTAATATTTTGATAGCTTTGGGCATCCAGATCAACTAAGCACATTAAGTGGTAACTGCTATAACAAGAAAAACAAGAGCTGTTTTTCCTATTATTCCTGACTATTTTAGTAAAAACTAAGCAGATAAGAATAGCAAATGGTCAATCTCATATACTTTGGGACAAGTTTATTAAATCATAGATCTATTTCTTTTTTCATTAACTATCTTAAGTTCACAAACTGTAGGAATCTGTCAGACATTGCTGCATGGTAGGCTGGCTGTACTTTATGTTACAAGGATATGTTTAAAAAGAGTTATTAGAGTGATAACTGAATTAATGCTGATATCTGGGTTACATGTAAACTATGCTGTTCTCCCTTTTTATCCCACTAATTATACTCAAAGTATTTAAATTCTGGGTTTAAATGTTTTACTATTATAAAAGGCAAAATAAAGTTTATTTCTCAAATTAAGTAGATTTATTAAACACAACCCTTTAATTTAATAGTGTTCCTAGTTTCCCAAATTGCTGGTTTCTCATGAAAAATAATCAAATGCAAAATTTCCATGCCACGATATTGATGTGGCTGTTTAACGCAGGAATATAGATGTAACATTCAAGTCAATTATTAGTTAATGGTGTAAGAATATATCATTCCAGTTGAGCAAAACGTTCAGTATTAGTGCTGTGATATTCTCTAGGCATATAGAAAATGTCCTACAGATTTGCAAACCAATTAGAATAGAATAAGGACAGTAAAGTGAATGAAGTGAAGTGCAAAAAAAGTCCTCAGCAAGTTCATTGACATGCATTTTTCTTTTCTTGTAATTTTTTTTGGCATCTATAAAGGGTAAAAGAAATTTCCCAATAAATTTTACCAGGTTCTTAAAATTTTGAATGGCTGCTAACAGTATTTTTGTGTTTTCCATTGAATTTCCTTTGATTGAATTAGTGCAAGCAGCCCCTAATGGTGAGACATGTCTTTGGGTTTAAGATCTCAGTCTGCCATTGACTCACACCAACATAAGACTAAGGTAAACACACACACACACACACAGAGAGAGAGAGAGAGAGGGGGGGGGGAGGGAGGGAGGGAGGGAGGGAGAGAGAGAGAGAGTGAGAGAGAGAGAGAGAGAGACTTGAATTACAGAGTTAAATATTGTAGGTTTGTGATTTGTGATGTCCAAGGTGTTACTTGCCTGGCATTATTTCAGAAGATAGGCTGGGTTTAAATAATAATAATAGCATACATTTTATGGGTGCCTTACAGCTTCATCATTATATATGTTAGGTGTTGGTCCTTTCCTTTACCTGTCAAACTCTTTACTATTTTGTAGAATTCCATTTAGATTCTCTGAATATGCACTCACCAGCTTTATGATTCAACAAGCTCTGGTCAGACAATTCTGTATACTCTGACACAATTCTACCTAAGCCTGAGATTGCTTATTTTCACTTTATGACTAAGAGTCTTATGGTGGTGTTTCTGCATTGTTGAGGTTTCTGTCGTAGCTTTGCTATCTAATCCATACGCTGCCAGACTACTCAACTACATGATGTTGCCATGGCCTTTAATGCAGCTTTCTCCAGTCTGATCCCCTCTTTAGCGTCACCTTTTTCCAGCTCTAAACATCTTGAGGATCTTTAGGAAAAGTTGGAAATTTTAAAACTTCAGCAGTTTATTTTAAGGAATATGGGAGGTAGGATATATAGGGCCAATGTGAAGGTGACCTATTCTTGCCACATCTAGTGTGATTGATCTGTTTCATTTCTAAAAAAAACAACAAATCCAGAGTTGTTGTTTTTTTAATAGACATTTTCTAGGGTTCTTCATCTTCAAAACTCTGGCATTTTGAACCTGATAACAAGCCCAACACTTTCTTGATATTCATTAAAATAGTTTCTTTTCAGGCTTTTGTAGAAACCTGAAAAATGGTTCCACTTGCTTTAAGAATCACATTAATTTTAATGAGTGAGTTTCTTTCGGCAATGTCACTTTTTCAGACTTGAGGTGCAGAGAGAGGTGCTGCACTTGCAATATTCAAAGCTATTATGAATCATTTTCTATGAATCAATCCTGATACTTACCTATATGCATTAAAGGAAAGATTATAAATATTTATTCAAAATTACATGCTGATTTAGCTCAAGTCCACAACTAAAATATGATTGTTTCCTCATACCTCATCAGCAATTTCTGGAAGGAATTGATTTCAGAAAGGGAAGTATTTCCTTTTTTACTCTCTTGCTTTTAGGTTTTTCCTGTACACATTATCTGTTGAAAAATAAAAACACTACCACCACCACTATCTGTATTAGAGCTGAAACCTGAAAAAAATCCAGTCAAACAGTTGATAGCAGCAAAGAAACACAGCTAATATTTACCAGTTGTTGTCATCTAGTGATCATCTGAATTTCTGTAGCTTTGTACCGTTTTCTTTTTCGGTAAGTGATTTACATCAGTGGTTTCCTTTGCTTCAAGGATGTTTATCATACTTTGCAAGAAAAAGTAACTTTTTCCAGCAAACCTCTATAATGTAAGGCACATGATACAAGCAAGAAACTTGAAGGCCAATCAATTAACACAATATAGTAGAAAGTGGAACATTCTAGAGCACTTAACTATTTTATTCTGTTTATTCTGGTTTATTCTGATGTGATTCCTTTATGCTTCTAGGGATGAAGAGCAAGATTTTGACCTAGAAGTAATAAATTATCTAATTATGAGAAATCAACCCTCTCCTTTTTCAATTCTACTTTCACGCTTACAATATGACAGCTGAAAATGTATTTGATGTTATCCCTACAGACAAGACAAAAAAGAATATAGGAACTTTAGTGTCACTTATGTTTTTAACCCTACCCTACCCCTGCCTACAAGTTGTAATATTCTTCAGTAAGTGGCAGGTCCTTTTATAGGCAAGTGTAATTGCTATAAAAAAGCTAACAAGCAAGACAGACCTATATACTTATGCATAGAAATATAAACACAATATTTTTTTCCCTTCTGACTTTGCCTCTTTTAGAGCAGAGTTGGTTCAGAGTGCTGCAGGTAAAGAAAGAACAAATTCTATGAATTTACGACAGTTGAACAAAATTAAACAACATTACTGTCTTCTCAAAATATTTCTCCATTAATCATTAAACAAATGACATGTTATTCTTTCAAGTACTTTCTATGGACAAACACAATATTTGTTTGTGTGCGAAAGCAAGGCTGACTTAAATGGTGCTAAAGTGTATAATATTAAAGTCCATCAGATATAATCAGGCAAATATTTGTGGTGCTTCAAGATATATTTTTTTTCTTGATGAGTTTAACAGTGTTTTATTATACATACATTATTTTTATTAGTAAATCAAAGTCTCATAATGCACTGTTAAATAAAATGGGTTAATTAATCTCTGTACCAGTTCATCAAATTATTATTGTTTTATTCTTTATAATATTGCATAATTAAAGGTCAAGGGTCATGATATTAATCATATTGCTGTAAATCATTTACATAACTCAGCATTTTTCAACAAAATACTTATGTTTACAATAGTATAATAATCCATTAACTGCTGCATCAACCTTTAACCACAAAATAAAATGTCATATGCTAGAATCGTCTTTTTTTGGTTCTTGTCCGGCAATCAAAGAGTTAAGGGCTGTGCAGTGATTCGTTAACTATTTATTAATTTTATTTATTTTGTGGGGTGGTTTTTTCCTTTGTTTTTTTTCTGAGGAGGGATTGGGGTGGGGCAGTTCTCATCTGCTGTAAGTGTCTTAACCAAGGGAAGGGTTCCAATGGCTTTTTTATACTATCTTATGTACTTATCATCATTTCATTGTGTTGTATTAAAAAACTGTCAATAAATAAGAAAGCAGAAAAATGCTTCGAAAGATTATTTTATTTAGCATGTATTATTCATCACAATTTGACCCTTAACCCCATTTTTTCCTGCAGAGCGGTACTTATATTTTTCTGAACAAAACCTTTTCATGTTGAAGATAGTGAAACCTTAGTTACATTATACATGTTCTTTCATTGTCTAAAGTGAAATTAGAAGTTCTTTCCACAGTGCTAAAAATTCTAAGACAAATTTAGAGGAAGCATAGATGAAGAGAGAATTGGTTCAAAATTATCTAGATCATTATATGAATGTTCTGACTCAAAAAGTTCAGAATCCACACTGACCAAATTTTACTGGCATAATTATCTTAAATATTAGGATAGCACTTAGTTTAAATATTTCAGATTCTTTCATTTAGCAAAATTCATATTCCATTATTTTAGTCAATATGAACATTCTGAACCATATATGTCAGAATCTCCTGTACTACTTACAAGTTAAATTTATCTTTGGAAGTTCATAGATGTTCTTTTGAGACTGTACTTCCAGCTTGTCAACTCTAGGGTTGATCTGCAATTGATTTTCAAGGGAATACCTATGAAAGTAAGCATGTAAATAAACTGAATAGAAGAATTATATGATGTAATAAAGCAAAAAATGAAACCTATTTAAATTTGTGAAGTGCAATATGAGCTTGTAAATAATTTTTTAAGAAAAAATCCATTGGGAAAACACCGCCACCACCCATTTAACATAACAATAAATAATGTTGATTAGGAAACAGGTAGGTTTTTATATTTACGAGAGACAATAGGTTTGTTCCAAGAAGAAAAAAGTATACTGGATATTTTTAATGATAAAAATGAACATGAACCATTACAATAGGGCTGGAAAAAACAGTAAACTGGGAATATTTGACAGGTGTCTCAGCAACTACTTCATGGAAACAACTAATGAGAAGAAAGGAAGGAAGGAAGGAAAGAAAGAAAAAGAAAGAAAAGAAAACGAACATACCCATGTATGTATCAATGAATGTATTGTATGTATGTATTTAATAAATTAATTACTGATTTGAATTTCACATCTGGCACTAAAGAAAAGACTATAATAAGCTAGATGATTTCTGCTCAGAAATAAAATAGAAGCAATAAGTATGCAGACATGCATGCAAATATTTCTGCCAATCATAAAAATTGTGTCTTATTCAGATGGAATTCATGAAGGAATTATTTGCATATTCAATTGGAAATATATGTATCATGCATTAAAGCTTAATTATGTTGGCTGAACAGGGCTGACAGTCATAATGCTTCATCTCACCCACTACAAAATGGGTATCATTCACCATTTTTAAAAATTATGCCCTTTTGACCAAAAAAAGGCTTTTTATAATGACCTTGTTCCTATTGTGGGGGTGGAGGGGGCACATTGGATCATCTGCAGGCTTCTGTGAAGAATATTCTGGCTATTTGGAAGATAATGCTGCTCAGATCTGTTCCAGGCTGGATCCACATTTGGTCTTGTGGTATGATCTGGAATGAAGTAAAGTTGGATATCTTTACTGAGTTCTCTGCATTGTTGCTTTGACTACCTGTTTTCAGTATTTGGATCCATTTTTTTTCTCCCTGGAAGAACATTTTTTTTAAAAAAATGATTTTTTTAAAAATCCAGGAAAGGCCTATATCATATTAAAAGTTTGAGAGCAAAATTATCAGGATAAAAAAGCCAAGTAACAAAGCATATGCATATTATGCATATGCAAGCATATGCAAGCATAAGATATGAAGAGAACACCATAGCAACCTGAAGGGTCTGTATGAAGATGGACAGGGAATAAAGTGGAAATGACAACTTTACTTAAAAATATCGTTACAATTTTAGTTCTAATAGCTGAGAGGAATGACAAATGCAGAAAGTTTGAAGAGTAGACCTGCACAGTGGTCTTACTTTCAAGCAGAAAAGCTGATTCAGATGTCTATTAGGCCCACATGTGCTTCCTATCAGCATCTCCTTAAAGACATAATTTTATGGGCTTGTATTGAATTTTTATGTTTCTTTGTTCAGAAAGTGTAATAAGGCAGAGATGGGAAATAGGCATAAAGCCAATAGTCCTTAGGCTCTGAGGGCTGCAAAATAAAGGAATTAAGAGCCACAAATTGCCTGCCACTATTCTAAATACCTATGATTCATCCACTCTTCTCCTTTGCCCAATATCCATGCCTTCAACTGAGAGGTATAAAGGGGAATTGTAATTGCATCCATCTTACATTTTTCCCCCAGTTTTTCCCTAGATCCTGCACTCATTACTCAACATAATAAGGCTGGAGAATACAGGTGGTAACCAAACTGGTCTGAGGATGCACAAAATGCAAATAGCTGTCTGATTCTATCTTATAATATCAAGTTCTAAAAGATTCAGGCAAACACATGAATTTGGTGATAATTTCTGGATTAGATCATGGCTTTTTATAGCCATCTTGGAAGGGAAAAAAAAGACTAGATAAAGCTTTTGGTGAGATTCAACAGAAATCTACAAATGCATTTGTCCTTTCTTCATTTTTTCCAGTTGATACATACCTACTCTGTTACTAGACTGACTATTCTGTGAATAACAGAGCTTAGATCTTAATTATGCAGAAGAAAATATATTTATCAACTACTACTATCAGAAATGACAACTAAAGCTGGCAAGGCATGAAGCAAATTGTCTTAGGCCAAAGAATACCATTTTATAAATGAATGACACAGGTGTCTTTCATATTCCAGTCCAGGAAAAAAAATCCATTTTCAAAAAAGGATGAGTAAAAGAGACTAATGAGCTAAAATTTGGACTCTATCTCTGTCTGTCTCTTTCTCTGACACACACACACACACAGAGAGAGAGAGAGAGAGGGAGGGAGGGAGAGAAATGTTAAGTATCAGTAGAACTGATTGGACCACATCCATATTAGATTTTTCCAACCTAATACCTTCCAAACTGGGATACAGTTTTCAAAATTTCCAACCAGCGTTGCCACTGACTGATATATAGGAATGAAATGAAAGAAGGAAGGAAAGTTCTTCCTTTTGAATAATTTTCTTCTTCATTAAATTCAATCTGCTGTAAAAAATCAAATAGTTCTCATGGGGAGAGACATACACATAAAGGAAATATATTTTCTCTTAGGTTAACTAGAGGCTACTGTGATAGTAGACATCTCCATAACATTTTCTAGATTACTAACATTTCACTGTAAATTACAGAACAAGGATTTCCTATTTCTCTCTCCTACATTTAAGTTTTCCATCAACACTGGTACAGCCACCACATTTACCAGGTTTCTTTTAATTCACTCTGTCTTTTTTCCTATGAATGTTGGTAGCAAGAGGACTTAACTTAAGGAATACATTGTCAGTAAAGACAGCCTACTTTAGATTACAGAATGTGAACTGAAGAGCCATTCATGCATGTGAATGCACTACTGTTTAAGGAGTGATTTCTTCCTGTCTTGCATTCCAGCTCATGATTCATTAAGTAACATTTCTGTTAATTCAATAAAGTACATGAAAAGTTGTCCTTCTCCCATTTACCAGAACTCCCCCAAAATATCTTTCTTTTTCATAGCTTCACAGCCTTTGACTTTACTGTTCTGGTTAGAGTCAAAGGATAACAGATTTGACCTTTTGAGACAAAGTATTCTAATCATGGTGAATCTATGTAGTCTTCATTTCTAATAGCCATTGAGAGAACCCTCGTTATCCTTGCTCAGTTTTTTATTCCATCAAAACTAATACAAATCTCGTAATTCACTTTACTCTATAACCATGATGGTGAACCTATGACACCCTTGCCACCTGTGGCTATATCTGTGCTAGGCATTGCCCTAGCTCAGCTCCAATGCACATGTGCATGCTGACCAGTTGATTTTTGGGCCTTGCAATCCCACTGGAAGTCGGTAAATGGGCCGTTTCTGGGCACTGGAGGGTTCCCGGGAGATGGGAAAGGCCGTTTTTGCCCTCCCCAGGCTCCAAGAAAGCCTCTAGAGTCTGAGGAGGGCGAAAAAGGGGCCATCCGGGCCCACCAATAACCTTTTTGCTGTCGCATGCCAAAAGCAGGGGAAGCACAGTGGGGTCATGCACACATGCAGGGGATCACACATGCATGCACAGAGGAGGCGCTGGGGGGCATTGAATTATGGGTGTGAGCACACATGCGCGACCTCCCCACACAACCCCATTTTTGGCATATGATGGCAAAAAGGTTAGCCATCACTGCTCTATAACATTGATAGTTTCCAGAAAGTAGAAAAGAGAATATGAGAAAGAGGATATTAAAACACCGATAACAACGTTTCAAGACTTTAGTGAAGGGGAAAAAGTGACACAGCGAGTTTGACACACCTGAGCTAAATTATCTTTTCTACCATGATGTCATTACTTGATGCCTTAAACAAGTGTGATTAAGAACATGTGAGTAAAAATGACCTTATTCTGTTAGTAAACAGAAGAGATAACAGTCTCTCATCCTGACTGCTGTGGAGTGGGCCCATGATGTGATATGTTATGGCAGGTTATAATGATGACACATTCCTGAGTCATTCATTCAGTCTGCAGCACAAGGAAACTCCTGCCTGTTTACAGTACATATCATATCTGATTTACCCAAACATCACAAAATGATGTCCATTTGACTTTTTTATTTTCATTGGTTAAACATTAATCACTTTTGTTCTACAAAGCAAACATAAGTAGATTAAAATAAATGGTTTCCACTCTAATCAGTTTAAATGTGAGCTTCCATCAAATCACTGACCCATTTCAACAGGTGCAGGAGTTAACCTTCCTCTATGCATAAAAATCAATTTGTCCTAACCTTCTCCAAAACTGTGTTGCAAAACCTTCATTCCCAGAGAATTCTCATATGTATTCAAAGTCCGTCTCTCTAAATGTCTCCTCAAAGTGATTTGTTTATCTGTTGCACTGGCAGCAGCTGGTGGAATTTGGAAGCTAGTGTAATTAATACACAAGGCAGAAAAAGGGGAAAAAACTTTAAGGGGAAAATAATCTTTATCCTCTCTTCTTCTGTGTATTATGAACAAATTATTTATGTATTTATTTATGATATTTATCTATCCTGTCACAGCCCCCTGGCTGAACATATTTTCTGTCAAATAGAAAGTCAACCCTGTTGTAAGCCAGATTTTGTTCATATATGAATAAGACCAATTCTAAATATTTTGATTAAGGCCAAAAATTGTTTTGTTGTTGGAAAAAAAACATATCAGGGATGACGGATCTGAAGCCTAGGAAATAAAACTGATTTGACAAGCATTCTAATAATCTAATTGGTCTACATCTCACATGAAGCTACTTCACTTCTATGATTCTCCCACTTCTCAAAATGGCACTGCACTGGAGAAGACATTTGAAGAGCTGGGAGCCCCCTGAAAGTATTGAGATAGGAATAATTCTTCTCTTGTTTTTATTCCTACCTGAGACTAATAACGGGGAAAACAAAGCAAAGTACTGGACTCTATCCATCTATCTATCTATCTATCTATCTATCTATCTATCTATCTATCTATCAGATAACAGATTAACAGATTTGGAAGGGACCTTATACGTCATCTAGTCCAACCCCCGCTCAAGCAGGAGACCCTACAATATTTCTGACAAATGGCAGTTCAATCTTTTCTTGAAAGTCTCAAGTGATGAAGCTCTCATACTTCCGAAGGCAAGTTGTTCCATTGGTTGATTGTTCTCACTGTCAGAAAGTTCCTCCTCATTTCTAGGTTGAATCTGTCCTCGTTCAGTTTTCATCCATTATTCCTTGTCTGGCCTTCAGTTGCTTTGGAAAACAGTTTGACCCCCTCCTCTCTGTAGCAGCCCCTCAAGTATTGGAAGATGGCTATCATGTCTCCCCTGGTCCTTCTCTTCAGTAGACTAGCCATTGCCATGTAACCGTTCTTCATGTTTTAGTCTCCAGTCCCCTAATCATCCTGGTTGCTCTCCTCTGACTTTTTCTACAGTCTCAATATCTTTTTTATAATGTGGTAACCAAAACTGGATGCAGTACTCTAGGTGTGGTCTTACTAGGGCTTTATAGAGTGGTATTAGTACCTCACTTGATCTTGATTGTTAATGCAATGTAGGATTGCATTGGGTTTTTTAGCTGCCACTGCACACTGCTGGCTCATATTTAGCTGATGGTCCACTAAGACTCCAAGATCCCTCTCATAGTCACTGCTATTAAGCCTGGTTTCCCCTAGTTTATATGTGTGCTTTTGGTTTTTCTTACCTAAGTGTAAGATCTTACTTTTCTCTACATTGAATTTCATTTTGTTAGATAGGGCTCAGTGTTCAAGTCTGTCAAGATCCATCTGGATCTTGAGCCTATCTTCTAGGGTGTTAGCTATTCCTGCCAGCTTAGTATCATCTATATCTATCCATCATCTATCATCCATCATCCATCATCTATCTATCTATCTATCTATCTATCTATCTATCTATCTATCATCTATCTCAAAAGTATATCCTGCCATCCTCTTATATATCCTGCCATCCTCTTATATATTCTACCATCCAGGAATGTATAATACTCTCTCATCCAGTTTTTCTATACAACAAGAATCCTGAGAAGTAGGTTGGGCTAAGAAAGTTTGTAAATAGCCCACTGTCACTCACTGAACTTCCTCATCTGAGAATGGACTTGAACTTGGATCTATCCAATCCTACCTTAACATTACCCACTGCCCTACATTGACTCTTGTAGGTCTTTGGCTTTGCCCATATCCAACCTTTCATGGCTAGAAGGAAGAGAGGTGAAAATATCTGTTTCTGTGTGAGCTTTTCCTCAATGTGTTTTTGATGTTTTGAAATGATGGTTCCAAATTCTCCATTCCCTCCCCAATCCAGGGGAAGGTTACTGCAAAATCTCCATTTCCTCCCAATCAGCTGGGACTTGGGAGGCAGAGAATAGATGGGGGCGGGGCTAATCAGAATTTTTACTATTGTTTCTCCGAACTAGTCAAAATTTCCACTCCGGTTCTCCAGAACTGGTCAGAACCTGCTGGAACCCACCTCTGCTGCAATTAATATGTTATCTACAGCCAATAGCTGTACTTACATTTAGTTATAAGTCTGGCTGAATTTAGTGAGCTAATTCTAACTTCATAGTGTCCTATAATTATATATTATTACACTGCTTCCTGAGTGCTACACTCCTATAACTAAAATTAAGTACTTTTATTTCACTTTGAAATATGGCTATTTGATTTTCAGGATTATGATAAACTGAGTACTTTAAATAAAAGTGTTAAAATATGATTCAAAGCCCCAGGAACAGTGCTTGTAATCCAAAGTGTTGTTTTACTTGATGCTGAATCATTGGCAGAAGTTACTGTTGACTTAGCAGTTTCAGTTCCTCCATTTGTTTCTAAATACACACACACACACACACATGCACCCACCCACCAAATCTTTAAGAAAATGGGATGCAGATATTATTACACCATTTGTTCAACTTGCTGAGAATTACACTTCCTAGGGCATGTCCATGTATATTTTTGCTCGTCTCTTAGTAAAATATTTGCTTTGGATCTCCTTAAGAGAAATTTTCACCCATCTGGCTGTACACAGTTTGTGTCAAGAATTACTTCAGCCGTCCCCCTCTAAATTACATTTGGAAACTGAATTTAGTAGATCAGATCAACAAGCCTTCATTTGTTTCTTAATTGTCTGATTGACATAATTATTAAGTGCTTTTGGTAGTAGGCCCAGTTCCTAGGGAATGGGGAGGAACAATTTACCTTGGAATCAACTGAGCAGGTCCTTGGGAAGGACGCAATAGGTGGATAAAAATGCCAAATGCAGTCTGAACATCTGGCTGACTGTGCAATGAACCATAATAGTAATAGAAAGTCACACTAAATTGATTATTACCTGGGTCAACAAAGACTGGGTTAGGTGTTGGAGCTTCTGGACATCTGTTGACAATTGGTTTACAGGACTCAGGATTGTTAACTGGTTAATCAGGACCATCAATTGCAGGACTACTGAAAGGAAAGGTTTTTTCCTATCACAAATAAATGCACTGAACTTAGTACACCATGAAGGCTTACTGAGTATTTGAGAGTGAACTTGCTTACAAGAAAAACTGAATGAAGAGTTAAAAAAGAGACATGGCAAGTCAACGTATACGACTAGTACACACATACACACACAAATAATAACAGGCAAAACAGATAACAACAAAATGTAGCAATGGCTAGGACAGGAAAGTTGAAGAAAGAGACAAAGAGTTTAATTCTGTGGCTGCACAAGACCAAGCCTTAAGAAACATATGGCTAAAACATATGATGAACGGTTGCAGGAACTGGGCATGACTAGTCTATTGAAGAGAAGGACCAGGGGAGATGTGATAGCAGTGTTCCAACATTTGAGGGGCTGCCACAGAGAAGAGGGGGTCAAGCTATTTTCCAAAGCACTTGAAGGCCAGAGAAGGAATAATGGATGGAAACTGAACAAGGAGAGATTCAACCTGGAAATAAGGAGAAATTTTCTGACAATGCGAGCAATCAACCAATGGAACAGTTTGCCTTCAGAAATTGTAGGACCTTCATCACTGGAAGCTTTTAAGAAGAGACGGCTGCCATTTGTCAGAAATGGTGTAGGGTCTCCTGCTTGGGGGGGGGTTGGACTAGATGGCCTACAAGGTTCCTTCCAACTCTGTTAATCTGATGTAACAAATGCATACAAAGACAGAAATAAGAAGACAGCAACAGACAGCAAATGCCACCTATGCAAAGAAGCTGAAGAAGCAGTGGACCACCTAGCTGGATCCTGCAAGAAGATTGCATAGAATGATTGTAAAGAATAGTATGTAAAGTAGCAACAATGGTGCATTAGAATATCTGCAAGAAATAATATTTGCCTGCAAGCAAGACTTGGTGAGCCCACAAGATTGGCAGCAGTAGGAAATGAAGATGCTAAAGTGCTCTGGGACTTTAGAATTCAAACAGACAAGCACCTGTCACATATCACTCCATACTTAATAATTGTAAACAAGAAAATCCAGATAGTAGATATGGTAGTGCCTGAAGACAGCAGAATAGAAGAAAAAGAACTGGCAAAAATCCACAAAATATAAAGACCTGCAAATAGAAGTAGAAATCTGTGACAAAAGAGTGTAAAGATGGTGTGAATAGTAATAGGCACCTTGGGTGTAATCCAGAAATATCTAGAACACCATTTTGAACACTGTCGGCATTAACAAAATCACGATCAATGAATTGCAAAAGGCAGATTTATTTGCAACAGCTTACATGTGATTATACCTTTAACACCATCAAATAACATCTGCCTATCCCATCAAGCTTTGAGAAGAACTTGCCAAATCCGGTTTAGATATCTGGGTGATTGTGCAAGTATTAAATTTATAGCCTCCAAACCTATTAATTTAATTGGAAGATAAAAGCAAATCTCAGGCAAAGTAGGAGTTAGCTTCAGTAGAATCCAGTTTGAATATCTTATAGTAAAACAAATGGATAGGACATAAATGCCTTTAATAAATAACTATTGCTTGGGATTTTTCAGTTCAAATGTGTGAAAGAAATTGGTTTTCTGCAGGCAGAACCTTTTCCCTGAATATTCTGAAAACTTGTGGCTATGACCATCGCCATTTTTACCTCATCACATTACATGCACAGTGCATGTTTAGATCTTTTTTTTAAAAAAAAAACCCTCACTTTTCATTTTTTTAAAAAAACTCTTTAAAAAAATTTTTTTAATCATTGAAATCAATGTCTCAGTTAATGTGTATGTGAAGGAATGCAAACATAAAAAACAGCTCTTGGAATTCAATTCTGATTAGTTTATTGACCTCAGCAAAAGACAGACAGATAGCCAGACAAACAGTTTCGTTGAGGAAAATATACTATTTATTTAAAAAAATAGAAAATTGTATGGCAGTTGGCTTTCTTTTTGCTAGTATTCACTCCACAATGTATTCACTCAGATTTCCTCTCAGTAGGATCTATAGCATGATTCTTTTACATTTTTAGAACATGAAGAAGCTTAAAAAATATTTATCTTTCAAATGTTAGGTCTCTCAGTAGAGCAAGTTTAGCTTTTCAAAGCAATGATACAAATGTTTGAACCAGGGGTGAAATCCAGTAGGTTCTGACAGGTTCTGGAGAACCGGTAGCAGAAATTTTGAGTAGTTTGGAGAACTGGTAACTACCACCTCTGGCTGGCCCCAGAGTGAGGTGGGAATGGAGATTTTGCAATATCCTTCCCCCAGGAGTGGGGAGGGAATGGGGATTTTGCAGTATCCTTCCCCTGCCACATCCACCAAGCCCATGTCTACCAAGCCACACCACGCCCACCAAGCCACGCCCACAGAATCAGTAGTAAAAAAAATGGATTTCATGACTGGTTTGAACACTATACATAATTAATCTAGTATAATATATTAGCCTACCTATATAAATATTTTGTTATAGTTTTGGACAATGTTAATGGTTTTTTTTTAAAAAAAAAAAAGCTTAAGAATGAAAGTGAAGCCAGTAATAGAGATTGCATTAAGATTTCACAATATAAATCCAGTTCCATGCTGTATTAAAATAACAGAGAAAATCTAGGATAACCTTACTATGTGGACAAAAATGCTTAAAATTAATGAACAAAGTGCTGCATTATTACAAATTAAAGTAATTATAAGATTCAATTATCAAGATAGTCTGGAAATTATTATTTAATTATTATTCTAGCACTTGGAAATTGAGGTATAATTCTATGAAATTTGTAAGATAATGCAAAAGGAACAGACAGGCATGTATTAACATTGGCGGTGGGTACTTCCAAATATCTGTATATACAATTCCAATACCATTGTCATTAGCTATGTTAGACATAGTTAATTCTAGCATTATTCTGGACAGCTATTGTGAGATTAGGTATATAGCTTCATTCCCTATTTCTATTGATAGTGATAGTCAGCTGAAATTTTTATAGTTTAACAAATTCAACTATAATTATTATATCCATATCATAATAGGAACAAAAGAAGCTTCCTTATGTCAAATTTCCTCAGCAGTATTTCAAACTGAAGCTTTCCAGATTTTATCATGTTTGGAATCCTAAGAATTGTAGTTAGTAGAATAGGTGGCTGGATAACCCAAGGGTCCATAGGGAAAACTGATTGGGAGTTTCCAGTATCTGAAACAGGGATGTTTCTCAATACTGTGTGTGGATATAAAGCAATTCCTGTAGAAATCTCTACTTTTTTTTCTTTTCTTCTTATGTGTCAGGGCCCAGGACTCAGGCTCTGATTCTGACTCCAAAGAAGCTGCTTCAGCTGAACCATTAGAATGTCAGCCTTAGGAGATATCAAGCCACCTGAGACTGATTAAACATAGGCGCCTTCAGAACAGTTGGAACAGATATTGAGGTTGAGCCAGGGGTGGGCTGCTGAGGGTTTGTATGGCATCCTCTAGCTAGGATTCTGCCCAGTTCGGGGAACCCCCCAAATCCCACACCTTTCTGTTTGGGCCATTTCTGGCCTCTGGGGGGCCTCTGAAGGGTGGCCATTTTTGCCCACCCAGAGGCTCCAGGAAAGCTTCCAGAGCCTGGAGAGGGCAAAAAACACCCCTGCCCCGCCATGGTGCAGGAGGCCAACTAGGCCATGCCCATCATGGCCACGCCCACCCAGCAATGGGACAGCGAACCCGTTGCTGAGATTTTTGAAGCCCATCCCTAGGTAGAGCCCCCAAGTCCTCAAACCTGGGAAATGGAGAGCCAAGCAGAGCAAAGACACTTAGTGAGACTCCTTGCCAAGCAGAAGATAGCTGGCTTCAACCTGATTTAAGAGGCATTAAGAGGCAATGCTGACCCGTATTTCAATGTTGGGAACAACAGTATGATGTATTGCTCTAATGTGCTGAATTCTGTTCAACTAGCTAACAATTCTGACCTGATTCTCTGAACTTTGGCCTGGATTTTGTCTTTTCTTCTGCAGGTTCCTTTTCAAAAGTACCCAGATATGTTTCTTGCTGAAAGACTAGGTTTTAATTTGCATTCCTTTCCTTGACTGCTATTTACAGTATCTATTAAACCTTGAGTAAATTGCTAATCTCACCTAGTAAATGTATGCATGTGAGTTTGAAACCTGGAATAAGAAATTATGGGTTATATGGGAGATGAAGATGAATCTCTTCTACTTCAGGTGATTGGAAAAATGAACTGCCATATCACTGAAATTTTAAAAAACCACAGAGGAAGAAAAAGAACAATTAAAATATCTTGGGCTCGGGAACAACAATATCTATGTGCAAAACAAATGATTATAGCTATTGTACTTTATAGTAACTAGCTCCGCCCCTTCGCTCTGAAAAGTATTTTAGACAATTCTAAGCACTGAACCAGAGGCATCCCTATCTCTGTGGAAAAGCCAATGAATTGCAGAGGTTAGCCTGAAACAATAAAACACAATCTACCAAAAGGACTCAAGGCAATGTAGCATGGAAAAATCTGCAGAAAAATCTGCTCTGAAATGGAGCGGAAAAATCATGCTCTAAGACAGGGGTGTTAAACTGGTGGCCGGCAGCCCGGATGAATCACGTGCAGGTCACACCCACCCCAGCTCCACGAAGGAAAAAACCATCACGAAATGTGATGGTAACGTGATGCAGCGAGTTCTGAGGTTCTTTCTTCTGAAAGTCTTTTTGGCCTTTGAAAACATTGCATGGGCTGGCATTTGTTTTGTGATGTTCTGAGGCTCTTTCTATCTTCTGAATTATCGTTAAAGACACTTGCATTGCTTCCATTAAAAGTTTCCCATCTTATAAATGCCAGACTTCTCTATTTCAATCTTGAATTTCATCTACAATTTTAGCCCAGGGCTCACATTATCAGATTTATTTATATTCCTTCACCTTTTAATATAACTGAAAAATACGGTTACCTTCTTTTAATGGCTTGTCCTAAAAGTGATGCTAATTTTGCCTATCTGAGATGCCAACATATTCTTTAATCAGCTGCTCTGTACATTTGAAATTATTGCAAATATAATTATGTGTTTTCCATAACAGCTAGTCCTGAGTTTGAAAAAATTGTCCCCAAGGAAAGTCCTTATTATTCTATCTAAACACTTCAACCAAGCCTGCTACCAATTCATCTTAACTTAGAGTAGGGGTTTCTAAGACTCTAAGGGGTGTTTCTCCCTGTATCTGATTCATGAATACTCTTTCTCTTAAAGTTTGCTTCTTCTCCCCTTTACTCTTGAGTAAACTTTTTCTCTTATTAACTCTCTACTTTTTTTATTTCTTGTCAGTACATCAAGGTCAGCAAGTTCTGGAAATAAGAGTCACTAGGAGGGCACTTTAATGTGGTTAGGGTACTTTAACAGAATCTTGAAAGCCTATTTAAGTCCTTCTCTACTTCAATTTGTGCCTAACATAATCAAGACAAAGCTGTTTTGAGTTTCTTCTCAAACTTATGCTCCCAGGTAGAAGAATTCTCCTCTTCCTTCTCTAAATCAAGTTGACATTCTATCATATCTATCATATCCCTTCAAGGTTACCTCTGTATTCTAATCAATTAGTTTTTTCTCCTAATTATTGCTTTTAGAGTTGTTCTCTCCAGACCAAGCCTGGCTGCATCAAGTCTCCTCCAGCGTCTGGGCTTGTTTCTGTACTCAAACTTCACATTGTCCCAAATTCTTAGTTTGTTTATTCCTCTTATGTCCTTGGAAGATAGCCTTCTCATTTCCAGTCTTGGTTTCCTGGTAGACTGTCTGGTAAGTGTGTATAACACTCGTTTTGTAAGATGGGTGCTATTTAAATTTTATTAATAAATAAAAATTAATAGAGAACCCCATTAGTTCAACATGTAATCTCTTACTCCTGTTTTACCTTTACACTGGAAGCATCTTTATTACTTCCGGATAATTACAGGTTCTGAGCATCACAATTCTAGTACCCATCATTTCCTTGTTTTTGGTGGCCAATTTCTACTAGTTTTATTCATTATTCTAACTTTACTGCAACTCACTAGATTACGCTTACAAAGGATTATTAAATAAAATCCAAGAAGCTGTAGACTTTAAGAATCAGTCCATTCAATTTTTTATGCCGTAGAGGTGTTATGACTCAAAAACTACTTCAGTGAAATCTGTGGTCAAAAGGAGTTATTATTTAATCCAATTGTTTTAGATTACTCAGGGAGAAAATGACTCCAAGCAAACAAAATTGAATCTGCTGCTACTGCCAGATTTTGCCAACACAATAGCAATTCTCTCCTCACCACCCTTATTGCTCCATCTTATCAATTACAGTGAAGATATTTGCTGCTTGTAGTAGAAAATCTAATTTGTAATGCTCATTGACTAAAGGAAACAATTTTTTTGCAGGCACTCTTTCAGTTCCTGAGTGGAAACAGTTCCTCTCTTTCGCTTCTTTGTTGGCCATATGGAAAAGTCAGCACTGTACAGTCATGGATAAAAGGCAGTCAAAGACCCTTATAGGAATATAAATTGCTTATTGGGAGCATGACATATATTCTTTAGCATAGTTGCAATTGCAATCAACTAAAAACATTTTTATAATGATGATAATTATACTCTATAGAAGATGAACAAAAAATCAAGATTCAGAAACTAACTCGAATAGAATAGAATAGAATAGAATAGAGTAGAGTAGAGTAGAGTAGAGTAGAGTAGAGTAGAGTAGAATAGAATAGAATAGAATAGAATAGAATAGAATAGAATAGAATAGAATAGAATTTTTTATTGGCCAAGTGTGATTTGATACACAAGGAATTTGTCTTGGTGCATACGTTCTCAGTGTGTAAAAGAAAAGATACGTTCATCAAGAATCATAAGGTACAACACTTAATGATAGTCATAGGGTACAAATAAGCAATCAGGAAATAATATCAATATAAATCGTAAGGATACAAGCAACAAAGTTACAGTCATACAGTCATTAGTGGAAGGAGATGGGTGATGGGAACGATGAGAAGATTAATAGTAATGGAGACTTAGTAAATAGTTTGATAGTGTTGAGGGAATTAGTTGTTTAGCAGAATGATGGTGTTTGGGAAAAAACTGTTCTTGTGTCGAGTTGTTCTGGTGTGCAGTGCTCTATAATGTCGTTTTGATGGTAGGAGTTGAAACAGTTTATGTCCAGGATGCGAGGGGTCTGTAAGAATTATTGCTGCCCGATTTTTCTGTCTTAACTTTGATGAGTAATTTGAACAGCTGGGGGTGGACATACTTGGTCCTCTGAGAACAGAAGCCACCAGGTGGGCTTCACCAAAAGAACTTCAATTTTAAAAATAGACTAATTAAAATTTCAAGTTAAAATTTGGACTAATACTCAGGGCTTCCTGGAAGATATAGAACTTCACTTTGTTACTTTTCCAGTAAGAAACTCTTGTCTACTCTACTATGGAGGTATATATGGAAGGGGAGAGGGGGGAACAGAGAGAGAGAGAGGGAGGGAGGGAGGGAGAGAGAGAGAGAGAGAGAGATTGAGAGAGAGAGAGAGAGAGAGAGATTGTCAGTCCATTGGTGTCTTTTTCTTTACTAAAAATTAAACCATAGTATCATGCTCTGGCTTGAGGCATTAGCAGAGATCTATTGGCCCTCCTACTCAAAAGTCAGAAATTTTAACAAATGTTTAGTTAATAAATCAATGTGAAAACTTATTTCAGAAAAAGGGGATTGTTTTGAAAATAAAACAATAGAATGTCTTTGTTCAGTATTATTCTCTCTCACACTCTCTCCCTCCCTCACCCCCCCTCCCTGCACCGTTGAGTGAGTCTTGGCAATCACCTGAAAAAGTTCCTGCAGTTTTCTCAGCAACATTTTCAGAAATGGTTCGCCATTGCGTTTCCTTGTTTTAGAGAGACTGACTGGCCCAAAGTCAAAGGGCTATCAATAGATTCAAACTCAATGTAATTCGCTCTAATCTTGATTGTAGGAAATATGACTTCTGCAATAGAGTAGTTAATGTCTGGAACACTCTATCTGATCCTGTTATTAGTCTCTCTAATCCCCATACCTTTTACCTTAAACTGTGGACCTTTCATGTTTCTTAAGAGGTCCCTAAGGGGGCGTGCATAAGTGTACCAGCGTGTCTACTGTTCTGTCCCACTGTTCCCATTTATATGTACCCATTTTATGTGTTTATGGCTATGTTTTGCTTATTTATTTCCTTTTATTTGTGTCAATTTTTTAAAAAATAAACAAGTAAGTAAGTAAGTAAGTAAGTAAGTAAGTAAGTAAGTAAGTAAGTAAGTAAATAAGTAAATCACCCAGTTAGTTCATGCCTCAGGCAGCACTGCAAAGCATGGCCTCCTGTTTTCCAACCCAGTATTTTAACTTTTACATCAAATTGGTTCTCTCAATGTAATCATTATTGTTATTATTAAAATATTGTTATTAAAATAGTTTTCAAGTTACACTTGCTTTTATTTACTTTGATTACTAGGTTAAATTATGAGTCATCCTGAGGAGGACACAGTTGTGCCCAAATATGAGAGTGTGTGGTTTGCTAGAAATATTCTATTAATTATTAATTAGCAAAACAGCAGAGACAGGCTTTCACCGTGAGATATAATACATAGAAGAGAGGCAGGGAATAGAGAAAGAGACAGGAATCAAACAAATGCATTCACAGCCTTCTTTAGGCTCTTTCACAGAAGAGGTTTGAGTGCCTGTAAGTGTTTGCTTGACACTAATTCATCAAATGATTAGATCAGGTGTGTCAAACTCGCATGGTCACGTGACATGCCGTGACTTTTTCCTTCTGGATGACCAGCACGTGACACTTTGGCCTACCGGCCGTGAGTTTGACACTCCTGGATTAGAGAGTTAAACATCTCATTGCAGGATTTTAAATTATTTCTGGACTGGTCAGTCCTGAGTCCACATTCCAAATGTTGAGAGTTGAACTGAACTTGGCAGGATCAACCCCAATGTGCATTATTCCATAACTATAAAAGAGAATCAAGTTAAGGCTTATCCATTAAAGAAGAAAAATCACTCTTGCATCTCCAAAGCATTTTAAGAGACAGAGAGTTTAATCAAGCCATACAGCCCATAGGCTGGGTACACATGGAGAAGCCATCACATCATTCAACACTCTCCATAATCTCCCAGTATAGAAGTGAGATTTCAACACCGTCTATTCATTGTCAGAGACAAGCAGAAAAGCAACGTGTTTAGCAAGATATGAAGTGCTTTAAAGCATCTTGATTTTGCTCACTGCTTCAGAACTGCACTCTATTTTGATTAGTGAATTTTCTTTGATGGGGTTGATTTGACTGAAGCATTCTCAAGCTGCATCACCCCTTTGAAGATTTGCATGGTTTATAATCTTGTTTGAGTGAGTTTGAACATAGGTGAGACTGTATGTATAATTCCCCCTTGTAAATTTAAATTTTTCTTCAGGTTTTTTTCTCTTTTGATAACCATTCCTCTTTTGTTGAACTTATCAATGCTGTGCATCATCCAGTGCTTATAGGCAAAATTACACATTGCAGTTCCGTAGGTAAACTCTTGTCGGTACCATTTCAGTGAATTTAGGGCCAACACATGCTTCCCAAGCCCTAAAGCAAAATCTGCAATTGGCCCAAATTTAATCTATAATAAATTTTCAAATTACATTTTGCCTCACAGCTTTTTCTTTCTATCTAATAGAAGTCAACCTTTTTCATGATTATAGGCACTTTTCCCCTTGAAAATGAATCTTGTTGGCATTATAAAGACTTTAACCTGATCTTTTGCTTCACTTACTGGTTGCATAAACTTGTGTAGCATTCCTCTTGGAGGTTTTTCATGTGTATTAGGCACTTGGCTTGAGGACATCTGTTGGCTTACCCCCCTCCTGCTTTATTCCATGTCCATTTCAAACAGAATAAATAGATGATTAGTTCACTTGTTAAAACATCAACAAGAATTATCAGCAGCAAAATCTGTTTGGCTAAGCTAAATATAAGTGTAAATTTACCTATTTTTCTCCAGAATTCTTCAGTAATTCAAGATGTTGGTGACCACCTTTAGAGCGCTCTAAAGGACCTGGATACTTACGAGACCGCCTTCTGCCACTGAGAGCCTCCCACCGGCCAGTACGCTCCCACAGAGAGGCTCCTCCGGGTGCCGTTGGCCAAACAATGTCGACTGGAGAGGGGGAGAGCTTTCTCTGTGGGAGCACCTGCCCTCTGGAACGAGCTCCCCCCGGAGATACGGACGATTCCAGATTTACGTACTTTCCCTTGGGCCCTCAAAACTTTTTTATTTCATCAAGCTGGGGGGGCCTAACTCTCCAATGGTGTAATTTTAATTTGAATTTTAAATGGGGGATTTTAACTGTTTAAATTGCTTAATATATTTTTAAATTGTTTTTAAATTTTGTATTCTATGTTTTTTATCTATGGCTGGTTCACCGCCCTGAGTCCTTCGGGAGAAGGGCGGTATATAAATTTAATTATTAAATTAAATTAAATTAAATTAGTATACGTACCGTAAACACAAACAATTTCTAGCAATTTCCTAAGAAGAAGGACTAAATTCTCCAAGTTTGTTCACCAATCATTTTAGAACTATGTTGCTCAATTCCACCCCTCACCAGAAATTATATCCTACTTTAAGTTTCTCTCTCTCTCTCTCTCTCTCTCTCTCTCTCTCTCTCCCCACTCCCTCTCCCTCCCCCCCTCTCTCTCACCTTCTCTCTCTCTCTCTACACCTTTGAGTCACTGTTGACTTCTGGGGATTACCTGGACAAGTCTCTGCAAGATTTTCTTGGCAAGATTTCAGAAGTGGTTTGCCATTGCATAATTCCTAGGACTAAGAGAGAGTGAAAAGCTCAAGGTCACCCAGTTCTCTTTGTACCTAAGGTAGGACTAGAACTCTTAGTCTTCCAGTCTCTTATCTGATGCCTTAATCATTACTCCATACTGGCTCATGTATATTGTCTACTTTCTGGTATAAAATATATATTTATTAGGAATACATTTAGCCTTAGACATGTACACTAATAGGTGATCAATCTCACCTTCTCTTGGTTTTTAGCTTGCTGCGTTACCCACTATACAACATTGGCTCCTTTTACAGTGTTATACAATTGAGGAGTTAGGTATTACACCTCGTGTGAATCACCTAAAAAGTAGAAGTCTTAAACTGAGGACTGTGTTTGCTATCTGAACTAGTACAATGATGAGAAGAACTATAGTTCAGCAATGGAGAAAACTCATTGTGCAGAACAGTCCACGACTTCAATATATTTGGTTGAACAAGGCAGATAATAGATTATGATGGCCATTGTTGCAAGGGATCATTGAATTATTTAAATTAAAAATTAGAAATCAGCAAGGACTGCCAAACTTCTATATTCCTAGTTTCAAAAATAGTATGATATACAATATTTTGTTCTGCCCTAGAGACAAATAATCCTAATTTATCCAAATTCAGTAGCCTGGATAGGGGGAAAAATGAAGTTCTACTCACCTAATATTTAGCATGGGAAAATATAAACAAATAATATTTTGTATAAAATTGGCATAAAATTTATAAAATTAGATTATTTAAAGGAGAAGTGTATCATATTTCATAGAAATTGCCAAAGGATTTTTTTTTATGAGATAGATCATAATAAAATTGGAACCAAATGGGGGAATATCTGAGGCAAATTTCCATCAAATGGGCTATGACATTTCATATAAAATGAAGACAAGGAATAATGATATAGAATAGACTGGAACTAAATGTTGAGAAGAGATAGCAGAAAGGCATAGACAATATTAACTCATCCATCTTTTTCCATAAAGAAAATGCAGTCCTTAAGCCAATCAGATAACCACAGAAAAAGCTTCTTACAATGTCAGAGAATGGCAGATGAAAAATAATGAGTTGAGGAAATTATAATATTCTTCCAAGCTATCTCCCCCCACCCCTGATGAGGGGTTCCAAGATCTTGGTGATTTGAAAAAAAAGTTTAATCATAAAGATCAGTTTTATTTGAAAGCAAACCTGGTGATCATGAATCCAAAGCCATTCCATTGTCATCAAGGAGTTTTTTAGAACACTAGGAAGTATCAAAATATTATGCAAGGCATGGATGTGTGTGTGTGTCACCTTTTTTTAAAAAAAAATATATAAACTTTATTAAAACAGATATAAAATACACAAAACACATACGACAAAGACATAAAAATACATATACAATAAACAATTATAAATAATCAATCATTTGAAGCGTTTGTTTCGTAATGGTCTTTCAAGTAATACAGTTATACTTATTCTCTTAAATCTTGACTTAATAATTTCTTAGTGTCACCTTTTTGGTAGAGGAGAGCAGTTGGTATTTGTCCTTCCATCCAAAACTGTAAGCTTCATACTGAAACATGTTCCCCTCACAGAAGACAGATTTAAAAAAGAAAGCAAGTTAGAAATTAGTGTTTTGCCACTTGAATGAGATAAAAGCACTCCAAATTATATGGTTCCATTTGGATTTAGGATTGATTAATATCAAGTATTGAACTGACCTAGTAAGCATTTTCAGATATTGTATAGATATTTAACATTGTGTACATATCATTTTTATGTTGTGGATTTTTAATATTGTAAACCACCCATAATCTCCTATGTGTATGTTTCGGTGGCCATTAATATTTGTTAAACAAACAAACAAACAAACAAACAAACAAATACTATAAAAGAGCTTAGCAATTATTTTAGGCCAGTAGGCAGTTCCAAATTTTAAGACAACATTATGAATATGGTCATAGTGTTGTGATTATTGCCTGGTCATAAAATGTTTGCTGTGGTGAATCTATTATGGTTAAGTCACAAATTAGCCATTCTTAGCTTGCAAGTAACATACTGTTTTTTGTTTTCAGAGAGGGAGGCATACTTCCAAAAAATACTGGATTGGAGCCATCTCCATTTTTATTTTCTAAGAATATTTATGAAGCTTAGAAACCAGAAGAATTTTTGTCAATATAGAGATTGGAGCTTTGCTTTGTAACAATGTAGTTCCCAATCTTTTAAAAATTAAAAATAATCTAAGAAATGGGACAAACAAAGCACTAGAGGATTTTTCATGGGCAAATAAGCTATGTCTACTTTATAACATGGAATAAATATGGCTCTGAATTGTTATTTTTTTAGTACATTGTAAAATGGATGTTCACACTTTTTCTATGACATTTTTAGAATACCTTTTCGTTTTAACAGTGGGATTTATTTCCTTTCAAATGTGAAAGAGATAATTTCTTATCCATATTTCAGAATGGAGAGATTGTAGTAGATTAGTCAATTTCTGCTCTTGATATGGTAGAAAAGAGTCATGACAGATTTTTGATTGCACATCTTTGGAAAAAGAGATATTCTTGAATTGCTTTTATAAGCAATGTAAAATTTTACCCATGATCCACCTTTTATAGCAGTTTGAATTCTTTGTTGTCTTTTTCCCAACTGAAAAAATACTGTTTTTATTTCTTATCACCATCTTTAATTCAAGTCCATTTTAGAATAATTAACAAATCATATCCAAGCATAAGTATTTCTGGTGATATGTCATGTAGAAATCCTTTATAAATGTGGCAATATTAGTTAATAGTAAGACTGTCAGGAGTGAAAAATCAGGTCCATATTGACTGATTGCTAAAACCTGTACACAGAAATCTTCTCAGATTGAGTTTGCACCTAAAGAAATTATATAAGGCAATATTCAAGGGAGGTTAGACCTCAGTCTTTTGTGGCTATGAAATAATTCTAAACTGATGTCTCATTTAACTACTCCAGCTCTGCCAGTTTCTCTCCTACAAGCATCCACCATTGATAAAGCAGACTTTGGTTATCAAAGACAATATCACAATAAAACAACAACTAATAATCTTTAAGGAGTCTATTTTTAAAAAGTTTATCAATGATATACCAGTCTTTGTCTGTAGGTGTGATCCAATAGAAGTTCTTCCTCTACCCATGAAAAGGGTAGAGGAAGACATCAACCATTTCTGGGCTTTTCCAGATACCCAGAGTTGATTTTGTCTCATTAAGTCATTTTTGACTCCCAATAACTACATAGATTTTCTCCAAGTTATTAATATAAAATAGCATGAAAATTTTCTTTGTCCTCAAAGTTTTTATATGGGATGATCTTAGGCAAATGCAATATGAAGATTGGTTTTCATGATCAGCCAAACAATTATAAGTATATTTTGTCTTTCCACCAAAGGTTTCTAGGAGTTCATCTACTTTATTTTTTTCTTCAGTTATGAAAAATAATTTGGGCAATAATTATCTCATCTTTTTCCTTTCTTTTAACAATGTACATTGTTTTGTTAATGTGAAGCTCATATAGCGCTTGTTGTACCACAATTGCTTTAGGCTAGATTTATTTTTACATAAAATCTTATACTAACACTCAGTAGGTCTCTGACATCTGTGTATGAGACATATCAACAGATTGTAGTCTGAACTGTCAAGCTAGTGTATCCTCAGGTAGCCTCAGTTTTTGGCCTGGACGAGATGAAAAGCGAACAATTTAATTGTTTCTTCATTTATTATTATTGTGTGGTTCCCCTTACTCAGAGAAAGAAGTGGTTGTGAAATTTTCTGTCTCAAGTACCAAAACAACACTAGCCTTTGCCATGTTATACTTTGTCTTATATAAGAAGAAATATAATTTCAGAAGAAAAATGTCTTGGATCAGACCTTCATTTCTGTGTAATACAAAAGGCTTTTGAAAACCTGAATAGCTGACTATTCATTGTGTACCCAAAATTTGCTTCAGGTTCTCAATGGGAGCCATATTTCCAGTAATCAAAAATCCAGCAAACAGCTGCTTTGGCTTCCTCTCAAGTCTCAGTAATAGCTCTGGAAAACAGAAAGCACACAAGGAAACTGTCATTATGATTTCCAAAGTAGTCATTAAACTTGATGTTCTATATAAAAAGTGCTACTTACAAAAGAGTTTGACAGAATGAAAAAAGCACCAACTACAATTGAAGACTATCGTAAGCAAATAGGAAAGCAGAGAATTTCACAGCACATCACTGAAATAATCCAATGTTGGTTATAATGTTTATTTTGGTAAGGTTATTAGTGACAGCCAGCTTAGTGTAGTGGTACCAAAACTGGAAGAATATGAGTTCTAGTCCCATCTTAGGTCAAAAACAGTTGGGTGACTTTGGGTTCTCTGTCAGTCCTAAGAAGAAGGTAATAGCAAACCACTTCTGAAATCTTGCCAAAGAAACTTCAGGGATTTGAAGGCACATGTACACACCTAAAAAATTATTGCCATAAAACTGGATTCAGATTGAATTGGTTTGTGCCTCTATCTTTTAATGAATAAACTAAGAACCACATGGCATTGTTCTATCACTCAGTCCCTCCTTATATTTGGAAGCTATCCATAAATTAGCTTTGTGCAGCTAACATGAAATGCTGAGAGAAGGCAGAAATCAGTGTATACCAACTGGTGCCTTCTCCAGCTGCCCAGCTGAACATAAGCTGCCATTCATTCAATGCCCCACTGTTCAACCAGCTAGAATTCTTCTCTTAACAGCAAACTTTCTATCCCACATTAAAAAGAAAAATAAATTATAACTGCCTCACATCCCCCACAAGCCACATGTTGACAGTACACATTACAAGTATTCTAATTCATTTCCTCAACATCTGAGCTGTTGCTGTGAAAGAAAAGCAGTTAAGACACAATTCACTCTGCATTTAAAATCCCATAGGTAGCTGTGAATAGATGCCATTACTGTATAAAGTTTTTGGACTTAAGAACATACCTCAATACTTGTATCCATAGTCATAGGCCAGTCATGTTTTCAAGACCTTCAAGCAAAAAAATTATTGGATTAACTCAATTTATCGACTACAAATAAAAGAACCCTTTTCCAACAGTGACCAAAGCATGATTAACTTTTGTCTCAATATACGCCCTTACAAAAATCACAATAATAATGGGATACCCAACTACAACTTCAAAAAAGCCAACTATGATTTAATAGATACTGACCTCTCATCTCTTGATTGACAAATTCTATTCTCTGACTGTAACACTGCCGAAGACCATTATAACATTTTCTTGCTCAAAATCAATAGAGTTATTAAACTATATGTACCACTAACCACCACCAAAACCAGGAAAAACAAATTACCAATATCAATAAGAAAACTCCAATCCAAAAAAAAATCCCTCTGGTGAAAAAACAAAACTGGCTATGTAGCTAACTTTAAAAGCTGCTACAAAAATATATGCCACCAAATAAAGACTGAATGCACCAATTACCACATCAAACAAGAAGAAAACCTGCACACGAAATCCAACCGCACCTTCTACAATTTTGTAAATAACAAACTTAAAGACTCGAGATCCATCCCACCCCTAAAAGTACCTAACGGTAACGAATGCAATGATGAAGCAGTTAAAGCAAACCTCTTTAACACATTCTTTAGCTCAGTCTTTGTAAACAGCAATGGCTCATGCCCAACATTCCCTAGTCGTGCCACTAATAACTACAACAATCTAACACAAATAGATTTCACAGAAGATAACATTGAAAAGGCACTACATAGACTAAAACCATCTCTATCTATTGGACCTGATGGGCTATGTCTCAAAAAAGCTTTCCACTACTATAGCAGAACCCCTAAACATAATCTTTGACAAATCTTTCAGGACCAGCTCCCTACCCAACCTATGGTCTCTAGCCACGGTCATCCCTTCAAAAAGGGAGACCCCAGACTAGTTGAAAATTACAGACCAATCTCTTTATGCTGCATCACCTGCAAAGTCATGGAATCAATTATCAACCAATCCATTACTCTCCACCTAGAAACAAACTACCTACTATCTAATAAAAAAATTGGTTTCAGAAAAAAATTATCCTGTAATCTACAACCTCTACAATGCAAAAACATATGGATAACAAATCTTGATCAGGGCAAAGCAATAGATACAATTTACATAGACTTTTGTAAAGCCTTTGATTCAGTGGTACATAACTAACTACTTCTAAAACTAAAATCCTATGGTATCTCTGGACCCCTACATAATTGGATAACGGCATTTCTGTCAAACAGACACCAAGTGGTCAAAATAGGGAGTGCCCTATCAAATCCTGCACCTGTTAATAGCGGTGTCCCCCAAGGCAGCGTTCTAGGACCAACACTCTTTATACTATACATAAATGATCTTTGTGATCATATTATAAGCAACTGTGTTCTCTTTGGTGATGATGTAAAATTATTTAACACCGCCAACAATGCTGCTACCCTTCAACAAGACCTTGACTTTGTGTCAGAATGGTAAAAAAATTGGCAAATCCAAATCTCAACCAACAAATGCTCTGTCTTACACATTGGCAAAAGGAATCAGAACACAAAATACAAGCTGAGTGGACATGACCTTGTAGATGACCCTCACTCTATCAAGGACTTTGGAGTTCTCATATCAAATGATTTAAGTGCCAAAGCCCACTTTAACAGCATTGCCACAAAGGCATTAAGGATTGTAAACCTAATCTTGAGTAGCTTCTTCTCTGGTAATATTACACTACTAACCAGAGTATACAAAACATTTGCTAGACCAATTCTTGAATACAGCTCATCTGTCTGGAACCCGCACTGCATATTGGACATTAATACAATTGAATGTGTCCACTCCTCCGCTCCACTCCTCCGCTCCACTCCTCCGCTCGTAACAAAATACCTTATGCCACCAGGCTTGAAATTTTGGGTTTAGAAAATTTAGAACTACGCTGCCTTCAGTATGACCTAAGCATAGTTCATAAAATCATCTGCTACAATGTCCTACCTGTCAATGACTCTTTCAGTTTCAACCACAACAATACACGAGCACACAATAGATACAAACTTAAAGTGAACCGCTCCAAACTCGATTGCAGAAAATATTACTTCAGCAATAGAGTGGTCAATGCCTGGAATGCACTATCTGACTCTGTGGTTTCATTCCAAAACCCCCAAAATTTTAACTGGCTACTGTTGATCTCACCCTATTCCTAAGAGGTCTGTAAGGGGTGTGCATAAGAGCACCAGCGTGCCTACCATCCCTGTCCTAATGTTCCCTTTAATTGTATTCATTTTATGTATTCAGTTCATGCTTATATTTATATATATTATCTCATACGTATTCGACAAATAAATAAAGTAGCTGGAGTGACAGCAGTAGTGGGATTCTTTATTTCCTGACTTAAATCGGGAGATAGTGCTGTATCCAAGCAGCTGAAGAACAATGCAAAGTAGCAGGCAGTTGCCTAGTATTGATTGCTTCACCATCCTCAAGCAAATGTCTGATCACTTCGCTTCCCCCCTCATTTGTTCCATTATTTCCCTCACCTTTCCTTAACGTGGATAGATGGTTCACTGGTAGGCATGGTGAATCTAGAACTAGGTTTGAGTGCCAGAGATTTTTGTAGACACAGAAATGGGGAGCAGATTAGCAAATCACCAAAAGGAAACACTGGACTTTCCAAAGATGTAGAGAACCTGCTACATTTTATTCTCCCCAATCTCTTGAGTTTTCAGGGACAGGGAATGAAAACGAAACAGACTCATTGGAGTCACAGCAGTCTGAATCAAGAACTCAAAGTAACATTCCAAATGAAATGTCTCACCAAGGAGTTAAATAGATCTGGAAGCAATTTTTTGGGAGATGATTCTCCTGCTCTTGCATCAACTGTCTCAATAAACCTTCCACCCTCAGCTGTGGGGAGATCAGCAACTCCTTACGTGTAGTTCCCTTTCTTTCCTTTGAGGGAGGCTCAAGCTTCTTTGCCTGGGCAAGGAATTGAATCCAGGCCAGACAGTACAGAAAATTGGGGGAAATTCTTTGTTGCAGGATCCAATCTGGGTCAGTCACTGGGACCAGACCAGTTACTGGGTCAGTCACTGGGACCAGCTTGTGAACTTTCAGTCTCATGTTGAAGAACACATCCTGCTAGAGAGAAGTTCCCTGAGGATGGCTCTAGCATGAGTCCACATGCTCAGAAGACTAAACCTCTGGTCCTGGTGACTGATGCAGATTGAATCCTGCAATATTATCCTACGACATGTATATTTGACTTTATTTGTGAATTTCTTTGTGCAGGCTGATGGGGACAAACCAACAGATGCTTTCTCTGCAGGCTTTCCTTTGTTGTCTCAAGTATCTGTCATCTCCCTCAACTTTCTTCTCCAATCCCCATCACTGTTCCTTCATTAGAGCAGCTTTTATAGTAAATAGACACTCATACTCTGCCACTGAGGTTGGTGACTTATGAAGAGGTTGATACTTTCCCTTCACTATACTCAGTAAGAGGAAAACAAACAGTCCAATTGCAATATTGAAAATAAAACAAGAGGGTACAAAGCTCAAAACAGACTTATGTTGTTCTTGTAACTCACCAACAATATATAAATATGCACATCAGCACTGGTACTAAAGTGGTGCGGAGATACAGTAGAGAAGTAATAAAACTGCAGAATTTGGACTAATGAGGAAGAAAAAAGGATGATGTGCTGGTGTCATAAATCCATTGTGAAGATGAAATATCATGTGAATTTTCCCATAATTTAATCTACTGCATTTATTTAAAATGTTCATATTCTGTCTACTTTACCCAGAGGGTGATCTATGTTACTACATCTCTCACATTATAAGCCTTTCATTTCACTGAAAGTTGTTGCAATAATTCTGTGATTGGTGATTAAAGTTAGCTAATTTTCCTTGCACAGTAAATAGCAACATTGATGGTGCTATGTCTAAAATCTATCTTGACCTTACCTTCTGCTAGATACAGTATACAGTGAAACTGATGAGTGGAGAAGAGTATAAGTATGAAATTTGCCTGTTGTGGATTACTATGATGGCAGTTCACAGAGATTGAGCTTTATTTCAGACAAACTTGCATCAAGACAGAATGTCATGACCTAGCATTGGTTTGACAGACTTTCTGTGGGAAAAAAGGCAGTAGTGTTCAGCTTGTCAAAGCATAAATGTGTAGATAAGAACTAAACTAAAAAAAAATGTGGATTACATAATAAAAAGTCTGGGAAATCCCTCACATGATATTGCTGCCTCTGGCTGCACTTGCTTTGACGAAATCTAGCATGACTCAGATGATGGTGTTTATAGAAGTTATAACAATTCACATGAGACAATGTTATATTTTTCCAATCTCGTGTGCTTTTACAAATCTTTGTCAGAAAACAGCACTGTGGGAACTGTGCAAGTGTATTCTGTCTGCCAAATTCTATTTTCTTTAAAAGGTTTTTATTTTTCTGGACTCTTCCCTGTGATGAACATTTTTCACTTTGTAGATGCTGAGTGGCATCGCTGAAAGTGGAAGCCTATATCACCTTTTTCTCCTTAGCTCAATTCATGGTGAAAGAAGTAGCTTATTGTTGAATAGTTGTTGTCCAATGGTCAATGGCCTTCTAATTCTCCATTTTGCAGATGTATTGATTGACTTTTACATATGTGCAAAGTGTACCTTCAGATTTAGTGAGCACACCCTTTTCCAGGTGGTCTGTTAAATTTAGGAAGGTCTAGCTGAACATGAATGAAAAATAAATATACTGTAGTGAGAGGAGAGGAAAAATGAGAATATCACAGATAGATAGAATGGATGAAATTCTAAAAAAAAAGATGAAAAATTTGCAGAGTGAAAAACAACATATTAAGCAGCATTTATATGTAATAGAGAGAACAGTGGTGCATAAGGATGGAAAAGTATAGGGAACTATAGTGAATGGTGTTGGTGCAAATCAATTTAGCTATGTAACCTCTTCCTTTTTAAAAGTTGCATCTTGAATTACTTTGGCATACTATTTCTTCCTTCTTTTCTGTGCTCTGCATAAAGTTGTTTTCCCTGAAAAAGATTGGCATGACAAGTTGCAGGCATCCTGAGACTTAGAATGGAAATACATACACTGGGATATGTTATGCCACATTCTGTACCCATACATGACTTTCATTTAACAATAATTAAGTTATGAATTAAATATCTGCATATGCCACATACAAAAAATTCTTGCTATTGTAAAGTCAAAGTCATACTTGATGATAATATGAGGTTTTGCTGTTCAAAAGGGAGAAAAAATGTAAATTATTCTACTGAAGATCTACATTCCTCCATTTCCTCTTCCTCTAACAAATTGGGAACAAAAATGACAGAAACTGACAGTTTCACAAATTATTCCTGAATTGCCGCTATGGTCCAGATTCCTCTCACATTTAAATCTACATTTGGTTCTCTGCATCTTGAAATTATGCATTTGAAATTCTATTGCCTGAGGTCTTCCTTCTGTTCATTTTCTTCCATGTTTTTCTGTGTTAAGAAGAATGAGCTGAGAAGAAGATGAGTGGATGCTGCAATTTAAGTGGGTCACATTGGAGAGAAAGAGAGATCAAGGAATAAATAACTGTAAAAAAAATGTGCAGTTAAGATACACACTTCCTCTTTCTGACTGAATTCACTTGGGGGCAGCATTGAACACAGAACATTTTCCAACATCTGGACCTGCCTGTCAATAAATCAGCATGAATCTGATTGTTTTCCAAAATATGAACACTTGGCAAAGCTGGGCATGTAGCGTGCCAAATTTGTATTAAATGTTCAGTGTTGAAAAAAAGAAATTTGATTTTTAATAATCCATAAAAAGTGCATTCATTTTGAGAACAATCACAGTAAAATATTTTTAATGGTAAATTAAACTGCAAAATTAATATCATTCAATGATCATGTAATTTTATATACAAGTAAAAAAAACCACACGGAATCAGCATTCCATGTGGCATTTTATTTACTAAGTTTATATTTGCTAAATTCATAGGTAATAACATTAGTGAATTTTCTATAAACGAGAACTTGAAAATGACTTGGAGGTGGCCATAATTAAAGATCAATCAGGATGACCCAGTTTTAAATCTTTAATTTCTATTAATTTATTAATAGACCAACAATCAATATCCATACAGGCATCTTGCTGTGATAGAACTCTTGGAGGGTGGGAGGGAGGGAGGAAGGAAGAAATATCAAAATTACATGACAATAAATATATTTTTCAGCCTTACCAGATAAAAAAGAGATGCTAGCCTTTGTTAAGCAAACTGGAAGATGTTCAAAGAGTTAATCTCACCTTAATGAATTGAGCAGTTTTGTTTATTCAGTTTTCAAGTTTTTGTTTTCTAGCCTCATTTCCACTGGCACTAAAGCTAAACTGATGAACCTCGAAGTGAATCTTACTTCATTGGCCATGCATTGCTATAAGAGGTTTAACATTTGATCACTCTGAAGAGCCTTTAAAGTAGAAATACAGTACTTCAGATATAGATGAAGAATGGGATTTTACCTGTTCTCTCAATCCATTCCACTAATAAGGAGGAAAAATACAATCTTGTTTCCTGTTTTTATATGATACGTTGAAATGAGTTGGTTTTGAAAAATCTTAAGGTATTTTGAAAGATGAGAGAGAGAAATGTCTTCATTATACTCTGAGCAGCTTTTCATAGCTTATATCAAGGCCTGATGCAGGCAAGAAGGCAATGTATAATTCCAACAGCACCAACATTAAATCTTCAATTGAAATAGATTTGTTGCAACTTTATTATCACTTTGAAAAGAGAGCACTGAAATATGGGATGTCCAAAAATATTTTCTATAGTACCCATTTCCTATAGAGAATATGCTATTTTATCTTCAGAAAGTGTGTCAAAGATAAAATATTTACCCACTGTCCCCATCATCATCATCATCATCATCACCACAATCATTATCTTCATCATCAAGTGGGACCCTGGAATTGTAGAGTACACATGTTTCAGAATGATGAGCAGAATTGCGATGACTCCTAGAACAATTTGAATCTTTACAAATTGCACAAGTATCACTGGACAAATTAATTATCTTCTCGAGTTAAAAGTGTATATGAGATTGCCATATAAAAGAAACAGATGGGGAAAAATTGTACAATAATTCAGAAGAAGAAAATTGGTTTTATGCCCCACTTTTAATCCTTCATTTATTCTGTTGCTGGTGGCCAGGTTCTTAATTTGTTTAAAATTTGCATTCTACCCTTCAAGGCTAAATTTGGAACTCTGTATGGTTCATACAATAATATCTGCAATTCACACTTAGTAATAATAAGCAGTTGCATATGATTTTGAAGAAAGATATATGCTCTTCAGTCTAATCAAAATTAGGATACAGAAAGGTCCAAAAAGCTTTCACTGGGGAGTACTTTTAAAATTTGGTTGATGGAAAATGCAGATTTTCTGCTCTGGCATTACTTCTGAAATGTTTCTACTAATCCTTCTTTCTTAAACTAGCAGAACCTCTGTATCAGCTAAGTGCTTGTAGGAGGCATGAACATATGCCAGATGTTCTACCAAGTATGAGGAATATAAACTCTGCAGAAAAAAAAAATCTGCTAGTTACCATTCAAAGATTTATTCAAGAGACAGAAGCAGTCAAAGTTGCATTTATAAGAACATCACCTATTTTGTAAGTAAGTTTAAAGAGAGACTTTACTGTACAGTAGGTGTTGAGGCTCTTAGCAAGCTCATGAGTTGATTTACCAAAATTTAAGAGCCTACCCTGCATTTGCCAAAGTCTTGGAAAAACAGCAAAATATGGGAAATTAAGGAGTGCTTGTTACATGACAAGTAGCTGCATTTAGTAAATTGCATTAAGAATCCCCAGGTGGAAATCTTTCTGAAAAATGCACACCTGGTGAACCATACATACCATAGGAAGGTGGTTTACCATGAAAAGTTCAAATTAGATGAACAGAGTTCACTGAGACAGAATGCCCTTGAAATAGATGTATGAAAGGAGAAATGGATGTCTTCTATTTTCTCTATCCCCAAGGATGTTCAACTTTCAGCAGCTCCAACAACTGTTTCTTCAGACATTTGGTATAAATGAAAAGAAGGACTAGGGGTGACATGATAGCAGTGTTCCAATGTCTAAGGGGCTGTCACAAAGAAGAGGGGGTCAATCTATTCTCCAAAGCACCTGAAAATTGAACAAGAAGCAACAGACAGAAACTAATCAAGGAGAGAACCAGCTTAGAACTAACAAGAAATGTCCTTACAGCTAGAATAATTAATCAGTTGTGGGTCCTCCAACAATAGAGGTTTTTAAGAAAACGTTGGACAACCATTTGTCTGAAATGGTACAGGGTTTCCTGCCTGACCAGGCGGTTGGACTAGAAGGAACCAAGAGTTCCTTCCAACTCTGTTATTCTGTTACATGACTACATAAGATGTGGCTTTTCCAAGACCTGTAACCTGTATAAATAGATGTTTAAGGACATAAAGAGTTATGCATACAGTCATCACCCATTAATATTTCTGTGCCTACTTTATTTATTTATTTATTTATTAGACATATTTCTATGCCGCCCACTCTTCGAGGACTCTGGGCGGCTTATACCAAAGACAGTATACTAAATAGCATATTGCCCCCAACAATCTGGGTTCTCATTTTACCCACCTTGGAAGAATGGAAGGCTGAGTCAACCTTGAGCTGGTGAGATTTGATCCGCTGCTCTGCTGAACTAGCAGTCAGCTGAAGTAGCTGCAGTACTGCACTCTAACCACTGCGCCACCTCGGCTCATGCACTAATGCACTGTAAGAAACTTTTGTGACTGAAAGACTGGAAGTCATATGGCCATTGCAGCTACCCAGTGATTACATAGAACACTTTTAATGTAAATAATACATACCAGGGAATCTTAAAAAGGAGGATAATATAAACATCAGTATGTATGTATGTGTGTATGCAGTAAATCTATGTACTTTTCAGCTTTTCACTGAAATAATGACTGTGGGTGATCCAAATAACAGTTATAATTAGAATAGAATAACAGAGTTGGAAGGGACCTTGGAGATCTTCAAGTCCAACCCCGTCCTTAGGCAGGAAACCCTATACCCGTGATGGCGAACCTATGGCATGCATGCCAGAGATGGCACATGGAGCCATATCTGTGGGCACGCAAGTGTTACCCTAGCTCAGCTCCAGCACGCATGTGCGCCGGCCAGGTGATTTTCGGGCCATCCAGGCACACCGGAGGTCAGGAAAGAGGCTGTTTCCAGCCTCTGGAGGGCCTCTGTGGGGTGGGGAAGGATGTTTCCACCCTCCCCAGGCTCCAAGAAAGCCTCTGGAGCCTGGGGAGGGTGAAAAAAGGGCCTACCGGGCCCATTGGTAACCTTTTTGCCGTTGCGTGCCAAAAGCGGGGAGAGTGCAGGGGGCTCGCATGTGCATACGCGGGGGTGGGGAGGCATTGAATTATGGGTGTGGCATGCGGGGGCACGACCACCCCCTGCTCCGCCCACTTTTGGCATGCAACAGCAAAAAAGTTAGCCATCCCTGCCCTATACAATCTCAGACAAATGGTTATCTCTTAGATTAATTGGTTTTGTTTTCTAAAAACTCAGAAAATATTTAGATTAATTTTTAGCCAAATATTCCTAGAATACAGAGATTGTTCCCTCATTTAAATCTAATCTTGTCTAATCTCTTTCGTCAGTCACCAAAGTCATCCTCTTTCAATACATCCCATAAGCCACCCACTTAGCTGGCTCATCAGTGCAAATGTAATGGTAATGGAAATAGCAGATCTCCAGCTTCTCTTGCTCTCAACATCTTGGGAAACATAGTTTCTCAAGGCCTGATGGAGATAGCCATAGCCCTTGGGAAAACAACATTTTCATAATTGCTTTTGTCTGTGCACCATGTGTTGGAAAAAAGAGAAATCTCCTACAATTGCAGCTGGCTTATAATAAAATACTGAAAAGCAGAAAAAGTGGAGACGATCATGACATAAAGTAAACTGGGACTGTTAAATACACAGAAGGATATATTTTCAGTTCTTTCCTGGCTGGAGATCAAATGAGGTTGAGAAGAAAATCAATGAAGATCTCATACGACAGGGGTCTCCAAACTTGACAACTTTAAGACTTGTGGACTTCAACTCCCAGAGTTTCTCAGCCAGAATTCTGGGAATTGAAGTCCACGAGTCTTAAAGTTGCCAAGTTTGGAGACCTCTGTCATATGAGGACACTAATGCAAGCATAACAAGTTTGATAGTTTAGATAGCTAGATAGATAATAGCTAGATAGATAAATATCCAATAAGTCACACATGATTATATACATTTACAGCATTTGGCTTAAAATGAGGTCTTGTGTATAAAATCTTATAATTAATAACTGACTATAATTGCATGACTACAACTACATATTGGATGGTTTCAACTGAGAGATGTTGCACTTGTGAGTATTCGGTGCTTTTAAAAAACTTTTTTTTTTTGAAAACAAGTGCCATCCTTTGCAGACTAATGGGACAGGGGGAAAAAAAGCCCAGTCATTACATAAAGTGTTATCGTAGGACTTAAAATGGCTTTTGCAGGATGTTAAATTTTGTGAAGATTTAATGCTTCAAGCTGACCAAGGGAGATTCCAAAAATCATTTCCTTCTGTGACTAAAGGGATTTCTCTCTGAGAAAGTTTGAAACTGTGCAAAAGCCCTAATGGGGCTGGATGACTTTTCCAGCATTTAACTCTATCCTGCATTATTAAATTAACATTTATTTTGAGCTGGAGGAACAAAGGCCCTGCGCCAGAAAAAATAAACATACTAGTGCTATATCTGATTGGAAAATCTCTCTATCCTTGGCAAAAAGTCACCATCTTTTGTTATAAGGCATATGGAAAGGTAATTAGGCTGGAGTTTTCAATAATAATAAAATATTTGAAATTGGAGAATATGAAGCTACCTTCTAGTTGTTATAACACAAGAATGATTTGAAAATTGAGGTGTTTCTCTAAACAAGAGATGTAATAGAAATAGGCAAAGGAATGAGATCCAATTTGAAGTAAAATAATATGAATAGAATGGTCTCCAACTGTTAGATAAATTAACTGGTCTCTGTGATAATTTAATAACCATCACCACTTTAGATTCACTTTATGAATCATCTATTGCCACCAACTGTAAGGTGCAGAGATCTGGAACTTATCAATAATATTAGCCAGCAAAGTGCATTTTGGATAAACATACAAAAGATAACAATAATTAATTTATGAATCGTTATATAGTAATCAATAAATCAATAATTAAAATAACAGTGAACCACCTAGTTAGCTGCTGTAAGAAGATCACACAGACTGACTATAAATGACAATATGACAAAGTAGCAACAATGGTACATTGAGGAATCCGCAAGAAATACCATTTGCCTGACAGCAAGAACCTGTGTGACCATAAAATAGAAAAAGTAATAGAAAATGAAGAAACTAAATTATTCTGGGACTTTAAAATTCAAACAGACACCTGCCACCTAACATCCCAGATTTAACTGTCAATAATAAACACAGAGATAGCAGAAGACAAGAGAAAGAACTTGACAAAATCATAAATTATAAAGACCTACAAATAGAACATTGTGGCAAAATAAGCAAAGCTAGTACCAATAGTAATAGACACCTTGGGTGCTATCTCAAAACAACTGGAGCACTACTAGAATACCATCAGCATCGACAAAACTCCCACCAGTCATTTGCAAAAGGCAGCTTTATTTGGAACAGCTTACTTCCTGCAAAAATACCTTTAACACTAACAATATCATCTGCATATTCTGGGTCCTTGAGAAGGACTCAGTAGATAGACATAAATGCCAAATCCAGTCTAAACATCTGGATGACTATGTGATGAACCATTATAAATAATAATAACATATTAAATGTTATTCCAATTCCAAAGAGTGGCTTACAAATAAAATGTATTTATCACAAAAAAATTAATAACATAAACATATCTGTCTCCATTTGAGCAGCATTTTCAAGAGTTTCTAAGTGCCTTTCCAAAGAGCCATGTTTTTATAGTTCTTTGAAAATATAATAGAGAAGGATGCGAATAACTCGAATATCTGGGACTGAACTATTGCCCATTTTTATTTCTAAAATTTCTGTATTTATATGTAGTTTTACTACCTATATCTACTTTTATGTGTAGTTCAGATATGAAGAACTCCAACCAACCTGGCAATCATACTATTTGTAGCCCAATAAACTTTGAAGGTTGGGGCTTCTGTTGCTTTTGGAAAAATGGGGAAAAAAACATTGCGTAAACTTGCCACCAGCTCTGCTACATTAGTGCATGTGTAATATATCACAACTCATGTAGAAAAGGGCTGGGCCTTGCATCATAGTGCTATCTAATTTCCTGTGATCCCTCCCATCAACACTACTGTACTATTTTTAGTATCAAAGTACTCCCATCCTGGATTAGAATGACATTGCATAGCATCAAAATCCTCAAACAAAGGCTTCCAGTAATCAAGATTTCCCTCTTATCACTCTGCCGCAAAGTTTCCACAATGAATGGATTTATGGATTGCAATGGCTTGGCAGCTGATCCCAAGACCAATCTGTCTGTAAATTCCTACAAAACCTGCATTTAGACCTTGCTGGTGTATCAGCCAAACTGAACTTTTTTTTGAAAATGCAAACCGAAAGCTCTCTTTGGCCTTTATTAGTGCTTCTTTATTTCCTAAAACACACTGGATCTTTATTCCAGATATAGGATTACACACACTACCATCCATGAGCCCAATTTATACTTGAATGCTGTAACCTAATGTCTCCTGATTTAATAGGAATGTTATAATGGACATATGAACCATTGGGCTTTCAAGTTGATTAAGCCTGAAGATTATCCTTGCAAATAGAGCCAAGGCGCACTCGGAAATTACCTTTGCATATAGACCAGCTTCTGTCAACCTAGCAGTTCGAAAGCATGTAAAAAATGCAAGTAGAAAAATAGGGACCATCTTTGGTGGGAAGGTAACAGCGTTCTATGTGCCTTTGGTGTTTAGTCATGCTGGCCACATGACCACGGAGACGTCTCCAGACAGCGCTGGCTCTTTGGCTTTGAAACAGAGATGAGCACCACCCCCTAGAGTCAGGAACGACTAGCAAATATGTGTGAGGGGAACCTTTACATTTACCTTTATAGACCTATTGATAAGTGATAGCTTCTCCCAAACACACACTTCTCTCATCTTTCTATGTCATTTCTTGATGTCTACATTAGATGTTTCCTTTTAGGCTAAGTCTCATGTGTGAATTAAACACTCCATCCTTTTCTACCAAAGCTCCTTTCATGTTCTAAATTTTTTATGAATATTTCAGGTTTGTTTATACATTTGAGGGTCTTCCCATGATGTCAACCTTGTTACCTAAGCCTCAATTTCCCTCTGGATCTCAGTTTTAGCCTCTTTGCCATTCATCATGCCTTATCCTGGGAAATTTGCTTCCATTTCTATTTTCTTTCCCAGCACTTATCTCCAATCCTTCCATCTTTCTAGAAGGAGCCCCAAACTCATGTATGCCACTTGCCACAGGCTTGGTTCCAAGCATGTGCTCTTGGACTGTTATTTCTCAGACATCATAGAGAAATCCTGCTTTCTGGTAAAGTAAATTTTACCAGCTTGGGGATCAATGTGGTACTCATATCCTCTTTCAAAGCTATAACAGATATTACATGTTAACTCCATAACTTTCTCCCAATGCTTCTGCTGAGTATTATAGGCTGCAGTTTTCCATGGTTTTCTATATGGGTGTGTGTGTTTATGTCTAGATGTAAGACATGAGTACACTTCATTACCATATGCAGCAGCCTTTTTAAAAACAACAACAACCACTTTTGAGTTAAACTACCCAGAGACAATCTGGTGTAATGGTTAATGCATTTGGTTTGACAAAATAAAGGCTGTCATACAAAATTGAGAGTCTCTTCTTGTGTCCTACATTAAAACCTTTGTTTATCAGGGCCTACGCTGACAATTGGGTGCTGGAGTGGCAACTTGGAGGGTACCAAAATAGGGGAGGACTATTCATTCTTTGGTATACAGTATGGACCAGTGGTGGGTTGCTCCTAGTTCTGTCTGGTTCTTGTGAACCAGTAGTAAAAGCGGCAGGAGCCTCCGCCATCTGCCCGGACATCATAATGAATTATTTGTACATGCGTGCGTGTGCTCCTGTTGCAAACTGGTAGTAAAAGTAAGTAGAACCCACCCCTTGTATGGACCCTTATTTTTTCTGCATACTGCCCATAACGAATGCTTTTAAATATGTACAGCAGAAGAATGTAGATGGACGGCTTTTCCTCAGACAACTTCTGTGTTTAGTCAAAGCTTCTGAAACCTGAAAAGACTGAAATCACTATGACATTTCTCCAGTTATTTAATCCAGGGAAAAGAGGCAGGGCTGATTTCTCTCATTTAACAAATGGTTCTTTCATGCTCTTTTGGCTGCTGCTGTTGCTAGCCTCCATTCATGCTCAGTCAGCAGATTTGCAAGCTGTGCATCCTCCGTGAAAGTCCTGCTTGTTGTCCTGCTGACTCAGCACTGCAGACCACATTCACTTTGGAAGGAGGACAGACCTGTCACATTGTTGGCAGTTCAGGCAACTCAGATTAAAGCCTTCTTTGGGCCGGAGCAGTGAAAGTAAGCGGCTCATTTAGGTTTAAATATATGTGTGTGGCTTTTATGCTCTTGTGGTTGCTATTTCCTTGTCCTCACTTAGATGGTTTGTTATATATACATACATATACATATACATATACATATACATATACATATACATATACATATACATACACATACACATACACACACACACACACACACACACACACACACACACACACACACACACACACATATATATATATATATATATATATATATATATATATATATATATATATATATATATATATATATATATATATATAATGGATCCAATAGGAATAAATAAACACAGCCAAATCCATGCGATCCAAGTAGCAGACAGAGCCAAACTCTTCAGAAGTATTTCCAAGGAGTGGCCATATGTATTGGCTGAAGAGAAAACAGGCTAAAGGTGAACAAAATCCATCTTTGTAGATCCCAAATCATTTCAGCAGTTGCATGAAATCTATCCTGAGACTATGTGTTTGTGCATGCACACACCCATACACCAAAGACTATAGAGTGAAGAAATCCAATGAAACTAAAATTAGTACAGTACGGCAATATGTTCTACCAAAATAATGCTTAGGATCATCCAATGCAGATAGGAACCCTATACAGCGGGGGGGCGGGGGGATGCCAGAAACCTAACCTTTACAAGTCATGTAGGATTTTGTAGTTTCCTAATCTGCAATATTCTTAAAATGCCCAACTGGAATTGATTGTGTCAGGATAACAACTTACTAGCAATATTCTAATTCAGTTAGGAGAGGAAGCAAAAGAAAAATGGCACAATAAGGTACAATGCTACAAGCACAGACAAAGTAGTATGAACGGCTTTAGCAGCCTACCATCTAAAGCTATAAAAGTATGCGCCAATGCCTGGTGCTCATTCATTTATTGTCAAGAGGCTTAATCCTGCCTAGTGTACGCAGAATTTAAAAGTAAAGGCTGCCTTCAGTCCATATTTAGAATGTTAAGCACTGAGCTGAGCTCCTATTATCTTGGCAGGAAATGAAAGATTCCATTAACACAAGAGAACAGTTAGAGCCTGTGAGTGGCAGCACTGAAAGATTGAGAACTGAGAAAGTAAATGAAGCCCAAAGCAGTGTTCAGGTTGACACCCCAAAAGATAGGCTCTTAAAGAGATTAATGAAGTGATAAATCTTGCTGGCCGGCTGCCGATATCAGTGTCAGGAAGCCATCACACCCTTCAGCCCCCCTCCCCCCAACATTGTCCATTTATGGAACTGAAGTTACAGGAGCAACTTTCAGAAATGCCTTCAAAAGTCAGAAGCACTTCAGACATATGCAAAGTGCTTTGGAAACTTGTTGGTTCTAAGCAGCTGCACTCCTGAAGCTGCTTAGATGGAACAATTTAATTGCTACTTTCATCAAAACAAATAATGCAATAAGAGCTTTCCACAGCTTAAGAAATAGATCCAGAAGCATCAAGGAAGAAGCAAAACCAAAGAACGACTTCTTTGATCTGAACCAACCTGGAGTAAAGCTTTATTTACCAGTCTAGTCAGCTTCAGTAGATTGAATAGGGGTAGGTCATTTTGCCAGCTTTAGTCCTTGGGAAGAGAAAGGGGATTGGTTCAGTGTAGAAAGGAATAAACTGACAGAACTGTATAGATAAAAACAGGAATTTGCAGCCCAGCTGATAGTGTGGGGAAGAATGTATGTATGAAAGTGATGGCTTGACTAATTGACTGACTATATAGATTATAGAATTGTGGTACTACTAAGATTTCTTTTGAGCTGTAAAGCTGTAAACTAAGTAAGTAAGCAAGTACACAGAGTCTTTTGGAGTGGACAGCTATAAAATTTATATTTAATATTAACAAAAACAATAGCCAGATTAAAAACTTCAAGCTATGCATGCCTGAAGTTACCAAGAAGTTGTAAGTTACAAATAAGGTACAAATAAATCAGCATCAAGATCAGGAAGGCCCAATGGGGGAAGTGATGCAACAATCCAGGGATGGTTCAGTGGCAACACATATTTGGAACAATCTTGTTATGGAAGACCCAAGTGGTCCAGGCTACAAGAGTTCCTGCAGCTGTAAGGTCCTAAATTGTAAGCTGCCGGCCACTGAAAAACCCTTGTGGCGCACTTTGTTGGGAACATGTGATAGGCATATTGATGTGATGCCTACTTAAATAGGTGGCTGCCAGGTGCTACATAAATTGGGACATGCAGGGATGGCTTCCTGGAAGAGTAGGTCCCTGTGGGGAGAAACTAAATAGGCTTGTAGATCTACTTATAGAGAAACTTTAGTGGTTCATGAGATTAACACGGACTCCCATAGTAAGCAAAGCAGAACAGGAAGACAGATAAACCTAGGTCCAGTTTTCTCAACCTTACCAATTTTAAGATGTGTAGACTTCCATTTCCATTCTGGGAATTGAATTCTACACATCTTAAAGTTGTCAGGGTTGAGAAACACTGCCTAGGTCCCTTAGAAGACAAATATGGGTGGAAATTATACCACCACACTAATTATAAATAGCCCAAGTCTAGGATTTATCATCCTAGCTGCCTGTATCTATTATCATAAATCCAACTACAATATGGAGCAAACTATTTTAAGTTGGCAATATATATTACCCATGCTTTACTTTTTTTTTAATGGGGTAGGTATTATCATTCCTCCTTCAATGTAGTTCCTCTTCCTCTTCTTCTGAATCAGTCAGAAGAGCCAGTAATCTAGATGGTCAGGAAGTAATGGCAATCTTATATTATTCAACCTTTTCAGCTTTAGCATATCTGTCTGAGAAAGGACAACCAGAACTATCCATGGCATTCTCAGTGTAGCTGCTCCACATAATGCATAAAGGCATACAGGTAATCCTCAATTTATGATAATTTGTTTAATAACTTTTCAAAGTTATGATGGTGCTGAAAAAGGTGATTTACAACCAACCTTCACAATTATGACCATTGCAGTGTCTCCAAGTCACATGACCAAAATACAGGTGCTTCAGAAGTGGCAAATATTTACGAAGATTTCAGCATCTTGACATGATCATCTTGACATGATCAAAATTTGAGATCTTCCCAAGGGGTTATTGACAAGCAAAGTCAATCAGGAAGGCTGGATTCATTTAATACTAGAGTAAAAAAGGTTGTAACATTGCATGGTTTTGCATGGGCATGGTTCAATTAATGACCATATTGCTTAGCAATGGAAGTTCTGGGCCAAATTGTGGTTGGAAGTTGAGGACTGCCTGTACTAGCTGTAACAATGAGGGAGTACCTGAGCTAGAATGACAGGAGAACCATTACAACACAGATAAATGTAAATTTTACATGCAGATGGTCCTAAATTCAATTATCAACATTTATATATCTGTATCTGCCTTGCCTAAATAGGGCTAGGAAAACTCTAGTTTGAAATGAGTAATATTGGATTAGTTGGACAAATGGTGCAACTCAGTACAAGGCACAGCTCTGTCATCCTATGATGCCCTGTGACATTTACAATGGAAATGGTTACTTGAGTTTCTAAGCCACATTTTTCATTATGAGCAAGTGCTGCAATTAAGACTTGAAGAGAGTCAGAAAACTCTGTCAAAACAACAATGAAAAGACTTCAATATAACAGATTTTATATTGTTATATAAACAGTTTCTTTTTACAACTGTTCCATTCCAAAGTTTCTGAGATAAACTCTGCCTCTTAAAAATTGTTTTTATCTCTGCAGGGCTGACTTGAACAACTTCAATCCAATAATATATGAAATTAGGAGGTTTCAAGTTTAGAGAATGAAAAAAAATTACCCAGAAGGGGAAATCAACATTTGGAGTGTGAAAAGCTACATTTGTTGATATAATATGTTGTGTTTAAGGCTTAAGCTTCTTAATTAACTCTCAAAAGAGAACAATATTTTTACCCATTTCTAATCTAATTATACTGCATTGTTGAGAACCTCAGTCTCAGAGTAAGAAAACTAATGGTTAAATGGAGCAGAAGAAGGAAAGTTGCATTAATTCTTTTCAGCAAACACAAATTGCACAGTGTTTGCTCCCCAAACATTATAGCTAATTAGACTTCTCAAAGATAAACACTACTATGGAAGTATCAGGTTTAAGCTACATTCCTGGTTTGGTTACATATGAATAAATTAGGGCAAAATCAGTAGTCCTAAATTAAACACTAATATATTTATTAAGTGCAGAATTTACTTGATTAATAAAGTGAGTTTTGATCGATCAATTAAGGTTGAAATCAAGGTATGCTGGAAGATAATAGGCTAATGCAAATTTCTGTGAAGTTATGCTATTGGTTCCATCTCAAGAACTCTAAAACATTTCTTTGTGCTGTTACTTGTTAATTTAATAACAAAGGCATCAATCCTTCCTTTCATACAATGGAAAAGGTTGCAAGGATAGGAAAATCAGAGATCAGGATTGCTTAAGCACAAAACTACTCCAAAGGTGTAGCCTCTTTTTCAAAATCTGTTTACCTCAGGTATCCATTAATCCAGGCAAAAGTTTGTACCAATAGTTCTGTAACCCGCAATTACAATAGTTGGATAATAATCCACCTTTATATGAATAGGAAATCATTATCCACATAGTTCAGTATTTGCCTAATAATCCACATGCCTTTATTTCAAAAGACTACTGGCAATGCTTCAGGTATTATTTTTAACTGTTTGTTTTAGAGATTAGGATGATAAATAAATAGTTTGCATTAGAAGAACTCATAACACAACTGCCTGGATGGAGTTGCTTTAATTGTGTGAATAACTCCTTACTGTTATTTACACCACATGTTAATCCTGTTATTGGCCCCTTTAAGCATGCTTTGAAATCAGAGAAATTTTTGACACTGAGAAAGCAATTCCAATAAATTCTCTGGAATTATATTCACTTGAAGGTACAATAACCAGATGAAAGAAGACCAACTCAGAAGTAACAACTTGAGTTAGAATACACAATTGTTGGAAGAAATGTCCATCTGGGTTCAGTTCCAAGTGGGGAAAAAGACAACTGGATCTATGGAAGTTGCTTGGAAAGAAGGTTTATTGATGAACAGGATCAAATGGCTTGAGTTCCTGAACAAAATAACATGGCCTGGGTTCTTGAGCAGAAAAGGGGCCAAGATGTTGAGCGTGCCTTGGTTTTATACCCTCTCTGAGCTTTGAACTTCCTGGGGCACAGGAAGAGTATCCTGATTGGTTGTCAGACTCCCAGGGGGTGGGGATCTTAGCTAGCCTTGCTGGCTGATGTAATCTTCCCAGGTGCTGTGTGGTGAGTTTCTGTTGCTATATGGGTCCTTTGTGCTGCAGATGGGATGCTGAGGCCTTAATGGCCTATTGACAAAGGTGGGGGGAATGAGTTTCTGCTTCTCTGAATTTCTACTTCTCCTTTAGGGGAAATAGTCTGCCTTTTTAGTGTATCCTAAAATATTTCATTTTTCTAGGAGGGGGGGGGGGGGGTTTAACTTCCAAGACAGTCTAGCTGGTTGAATCTTAAGAATTATTTAAATCTGAATGAGGTTTTGAAAGCAAAGACAGAAATGCTTTCAGGTGGTAAATGGCTATGAATGGACATCATCAACTATTGGTCTTAAACTGTCTTCTATCGTGAGACTGCTTGCATGATGAGTTTTAAAGTTATTCAGATGTCCATAGATTCAGATTTCTGAATCAATTGAACTAGGGCTACCATATCTAGGCTGTAAAAAAAAAAAAAATTGAGATGGCACTATATAGCAGGAGTGTTAGCTTTTTGCTTCTTGCAGCCAAATAAGGTAACATTTATTTGGACAATCCCTTGGGCTACCTGGTTTTGATCTTGTTCATGCCTTCAGCTTTTGCTGAGTGAATTTCTATAATGACTTCTCTTATATATACTTGAGTTTTTACAGGCAGTTCTTGACTTACCACAGTTTCTTTAGTGACTGTTCAAAATTACAATGGCACTGAAAAAGTAATTTATGATGTTTTCACACTTACCACAGTTGCAGCATCCCCATGGTCACATGATCAAAATTCAGACACTTGGCAACTGACTCATATTTATGACAGTTGGATCAAGTGATCACCTTTTATGAACTTGTGACAAGCAAAGTCAATGGGGAAGCTAGATTCACTTAATAACCATGTTGTTACCTTGATAACTATCGTGATTCATTTAACAACTGTTTCAAGAAATGTCATAAAAAGGGGGAAAATTCACTTAACAAATGTCTTGCTAACGATAGAAAATTTGGGCTCAATTATCGTTGTAAGTTGAGGACTATCCTGTACTATTCCATTGTTCAGAGAATAACATTCCAGACCAGGATGGGCCATTGACTGACCTTTCTGTCCATGAACACTGGGATTCATTTGCATCTTATGAGGTCTAGAATTCCTACTTTAGCAATACAGGATCCTAGTTCCATTTGATTCTTCAGCAGAAATAAAAGGGAAGGTACAAGCAAATTTAATATTAAAAGAATGGTGTCAAAGCAGGGGTGAAATCCAGCAAGTTCTGATAGGTTCTGGAGAACTGGTAGCGGAAATTTTGAGTAGTTCAGAGAACTGGCAAATGCCACCTCTGGCTGGCCCAGAGTGGGGTGGGAATAGAGATTTTGCAATATCCTTCCCCCAGGAGTGGGGTGGGAATGGAGATTTTGCAGTATCTTTCCCCTGCCACGCCCACCAAGCCACACCCTGCCCACCAAGCCACGCCCACAGAACCGGTAGTAAAAAAAATTGAACTTCACCACTGTGTCAAAGCTATTAACAAACAAAATGAAATGCAGTTTATTAGCTGCAGTTTAATAGCAGAATCATAGAACAAATTGTGTGTGTGTGTGTGTGTTTGTTTGTGTATGATTAAATAGGACTTGTTATTAAAAGAAGCACAGCATTTTCATTCTACATAATTTCTGCCTGACATCTTTTTGTTTAGATACAGAATAGAATTGTTCTGAAAACAGTCTGTCGATTTTGCAATTTTGCAAAGATCAGTTTTACCTTTATCATGTCAAATCAGTAAGTAAAGGTAAACAACAACAACATAACCTTAAAAAAATAAAGTGAAATTCATAGCCGCATAGTGTACAATAAAGAGAATATTTTGCAAAATATGGCACTATACCTCTTGGAAAAAATAAATGCTTTCTAAATTGCAATCCTATGCATATTCCCTCAGGCATAAACCTCATTAAATGCATAAAAGAACTTAAGTTCAAATGGCCAGCACTCCAAAGTTGGTAATGCAAAGTAAAGAAGTTAGCATGTGTTCCTATGTATGCAAAAACTTTTTGTAAAGTTAATCTATGTGTAGAATTTTATTTCCTATTTGTACAATGCATAAACGATTTATAACTCTAGGCCATGGTAGTCCTCAGGTTAATTTCATGTAGCCCTATGTTAAAAATTTTCTCCAAATAAGAATTCAGCTATGTGATAAGATTGATCTGCCCTTTCCTGACCAACCTGATGCATGATGAGCCAAGAGGGAGGAAAGGGAGTATCAGAAAGAGAAGAAATAATCTCTCTAAATTACTTTTGGTTCTAGCCCTACTCTCTACTCATTTCATCTAGTCCCAAGAGAAAATCTTTTCCAGTACGTTATCATTCAATTTATCTTAAGAAGGGGAGAAATGAAAGAAGACCTGCTTGAGATACACATTCAAAAGGGAAAGTTTGGAATCTTATGGTTATCTAATTACAAGAGAATGTATCCGCTATTATCTGCTCTCCAGCAGCTTCCCATTCTTCAGTTAAATCCCAAGGGATAGCATCATGAAGGGATGTCTGTCATTGGGATTTTCAAGACCAGTGCTCCTATCACAGTTAAGTAAGGATCCTGCCATTGAGAAACTAGATATTTTTTCCCCCCTTTTTCTTAGAAAAATCTTTTATTCTATATCCTTGCCCAGAAATTTAACAGAAGATTTTGGAATATAATCTATGTATATTTCTGGTTTTGTCTATCTTTTGTATTAGGTTAGAGAAAGGCTTACTGTGTTTATTCCTAACCAGAGGTGGGCTTCAGCTGGTTCGCACCAGTTCAGGTGAACTGGTTGTTAAATTTTTGTCCAGTTCGGAGAACCGGCTAACTCCACCTCTGTCTGGCCCCACCCACCCCTACTCTCCCCTCCCAGGAATCCCCCAGTGGCCCATTTTAAAATTCCAGGTTGGTGCAGGAGGCCTTCCAGGCCCAAAACGGGGTGTGGGTATGTGTCACACCTGTCCCCCCCCCATGCCCCATTTTGCCTTCCAGGGTGGGGCAGGATAGGAGGCCTTCCAGGCCCAAAACCCCTGCCCTAGGATGAGTTGAGAATGGGGATTTTGCATTATGATAGTAAGTAGGAACCAGTAAAGGAAAAATGGAAAAATCCCTATCTGTAGATCAGCGTTTTTCAGTCTTGGCAAGTTTAAGATGGGTGAATTTCATGCTGCTTGGGGAATTCTGGAATTGAAGTCCATGGACCTTAAAGTTGCCAAAGTTGAGAAGCCTGGGTTTACACTAGAGTTTAGGATTTTCCATTCCTGTTTTATTTAGAGTTTGGTGCAATTAAATAAATCAGTTGTGGTTTCATTAACAAATAGTGATTAAAGCGATATGAACCATTAATGGACTTTTTGTGAGAAACTGAAATTTAAAAGTTGATCTGGGCTTTGATGATTAAATAAGAGATTATGGAAATAATATAAACAAATGTTAATCTTAGAGTAAGAGTTTGATTTTTTTTTTTTTACTTATATCTGTACAAAAGAATGTTGGAAGTCATTCTTTTTCAGTTTTCCTCTTTCTTTCTTACATTTTCACTGTTTTTCTTTCCTGAGCCTTTTCTTTTTTTCAAAACTGTTTTTTATTTGTTTATTCCTTAGCTTTGTAATTTTTTGATGTATGAAGGATCAAATACTCAGCCATTATAATTCTACATTTATAATTTACAGGAATCCCAGTATTCCTTTACGAACCTCCAACATGCAAACTGTGGTTACTCATCCTAAAATGAATCTTCTTTACCTGAAGCTTCAAAATTTGCTGTTTGCTGGGGAGCTGTGTAGCTAAAAGTCAGTCTACATCTGACTTTGGGAATATTTCTTGATAACCAAATAAAAGTGTATTTTCTCTGCAGTTCACATCCCTTGCTCACTGGATCTGGATGTCACAAAGCAAAGCCCACATTTTGTAATTAACCCCCGTGCCCCATTTTGACTGGCAGAGTGCTGCAGGAGGTTGAATGCTGTCCCGCCCTGTGGCCATGCCCATCTTGGCCACGCCCACCCAGTCGGTCATTAGGGCAGAGAACCAGTTGTTAATTTATTTGAATTCCATCCCTGCCCCACTATCTGGAATGAGCTCCTCCCAGAGATACAGCGGATCCCGGATCTGCGCACTTTCCACCGTGGTCTTAAGACCCTCCTAGTCCAGCAAGCCGGCCTGGCCTAATTTTCTCCCCCGTTTTAAAATTCTTTTAAATCGAAATTTTAATCTGTTTTAAATTATTGGGATTTTTAATTGTCTCGGGCTAAATTATTTAATCTGGTTTTAATTATGTTTCTAACTTTTGTATCTATGTAATTTATTTTGTGCCTGTTCACCGCCCTGAGTCCTTCGGGAGTAGGGCGGTATATAAATTTAATAAAAAAATCCAAAACAAACAAAAAGCTCCTATCCTACATTATAAAGTGAAAAAAATTGTAGATATTTGGCACACATGTAAACCTAATGTGAAAAGTGGTTTACACTTTTCTTTGTCCCAAACTGACTTATTCAGCCACTGTATAGTAAAAATAACTGTCATTAAATATATAACTGCAAATATGTAGTTGGAGGAAGGGAAGGAAGTCCGCTGTGCCCAAAACAATGACTTTGTGTCAAACTGTTTTTGGAATTTTCATGTCCAGCAGAAGCTGGTAGTTTTATTGGAAAGCGGAGTTATGCTATTTTTCCTCTTTCTCCAAAGCTTCTAATGAAAATGACTCTCTTTTTAAAAAAATATTTTTAGAATATTTTTACTTATCTAGTTCTCCATTTAAGACTGACTAATTAGATATATTCACAATTAGGGACTTTAAGGGAAATTCATCTGTTTCATTGATTCATTTGGTTAATTAATTATTAAACTAGAAGGATCATATGAAATACTTTGTGGCATGGGGTCCAAAAGATGGTTATGATTATGTTCTTACCCCTGTGTTTCATTAAACATATCTTTCTGGAACCTAGATATTCATACTTTTTATTGCGAACTGTGTGGAACTTAACAAAGATGAAAAGCACCACAGCAGGAGATTGGACCAAAGCCTCCCCTAATTTTGATCAAGCAAGGGCATATCATGACCAGAGACATGTGCTCTGATTTCTACATATTTTGGATATATGTGGATTTATCTGTGGATTTATACCCCATTTGCTTTGATTCAAACACTTCCAAGGGAATAGTGGTTAGACTTGGAATAGAAATGCCATTCATCATATAAGTAGGCACATGCTGGGTTCTGCCAGCAAGGGTAGGAACACAGTCTTCCCAGATGCTTCCCCTAGAAAACCTAACAGAAAAGAGAGAAAATGTGACTATAGAAAAGAGCCGCAGGAAAGAAACCATGCCTGTGGTTTATTGTATTTCATTTCTCTCTGATTACATCTTCTCTTCTTTACTTATTTTCCTATCTCCTGCTGCTTTCATCTTCTCCAAGTTAGAAACAAAAATTATATTTTTGTACCCCTAGAAGTGAACCCATTTTCAAATCCTGACTTTCTCTTTAAACGAAATATAAATAAAACTGATTTGACAGATAGGAACAACTAGATTTTAAATCATGAGCAAAACTAAACCCAAACCAACAAAACAAAAATAAAGATTCCCAAAGGTCAGTTTTGTTACTGTTTTGCAGCAAAAATAACTCTCTGTGGCCACTAAAAATTAATACCTTTATTGTGATACAGCCTTTCATGGACTCAGGCAAATTGTTCTAACGTGGCAACTTCACTGGAATAGAAGTTTCATCATTCTCTGTTCACACTATTTTACTAGTTGTGGATCAGTGGAGTTAAAGCTATAGTACAACCAAGTTTGGGGACAACTGATTGGGACTTTGGTATATGAGGGATAAATTGTAGTGATCCCTAAATCTATTGTGAGATTCACATTTTTTGTTTCTTCCTTGTACAGTATATTTAGCTCTGCACCGACATTATTACATTGGTGTTTTCTCCATTTTGTGATCTGAGGACTTCCCGTTTCAAACATTCTTGCATTATTTTATGTTTTTGGTAAGGGGTTTCTGAACCTCATGAAATTCTCCTGATTTATTTATCTCACAATTAAGCTTGGGTAAGCTTACTTTTTTTGTTTTCTCTTTGATCCTGAAGTTCATACCTCTGGGGTTTCTTCAGAAGTTCTACAAATCTTTCAGATATATTTCCTATTTTTTTAAAAAAAAATTAATTTGATTTATATGCCGCCCTTCTCCAGAGACTCAGGGCGGTTTACAATGTGCTAAGCAATACCCTAATTTAATGAGACTACTCTAGATCAGAGCTCCAGAGATTGGGATACAATGTAAGTGGAGCTTGGCTGGCACAAGTCATTTCACTTGTTATTAAAAGAAATATTTTGCATGGTTTCTGTAGTCTATATATCCAGAAACAGCGGGGCAGAATGAGATTAAGAATACAGGTCTTTTCTTTCTTATAGTGTTTTTTTTTTCTTTTTTCTTTTTGAAGAGAATTGTATTGGTTCTTTCTGGAGAGGTATACAGGAATAAAAAAAATTATGAAGCTGGAGCCAGCTCAAGTGTGGAGTACATAAAAGGAATAGAACTAATTTTGATGATACAGAGTACAATTTCTAGAATATAATTCACAATGTGCATGTTAGTGTTATCATCATTTGTGGATAATTTGGCTGGGAAATTGATGGGCTTTTCTGAAATTTGTGTTTTGGGCAATTGCGGAGTATTTATCATAGGAAGTGAACATTATCAAGATACAAAGCCATGACATTTTCTTTCCTAGCCTCATTACTTTTGTTATTTGCTTTTTATTTACTCTCTTTAATGAATATAAGGACTCATATATTTCATTATAGTCCCCTCCCTCTGCCAATATTTAAATTTAAATTAAAGGAGGTTCTTCTACCAGAGTGGTTGGATCAGGTCATATTGAGGGGGAGAAAGCAGAAATGGAGAAAAACAACGGGTTAAATAACCAGGGAAACCATATTTAAATTTCAAAAATACAAATAGTCAATGCCTAGAGTTTTTCAATTCAGATCTAACTTTAACTTAGTTCTTACCTTCTTCTCTATTTCCCACATTCCCACATTCTGTTTCAGTGAATGTTCTTATAGAAACATAGACTTTACATGAACATTTAGATGCTGTTCAATATTTAGAACCTGCTCATGTTTGGCAGGTTTAAAGAAAGCGAAGGAAGACAAATATAATGAAGTCAGTAAATGAGCATCATGAAAGTTATGATGACTAGAATGCCCTTGGAAGAGCTGAGGGCAGAGGTGATGAGCATTTGTCCATTCAGTCATCAGAAGTTAAGCCCAACCCGATGGTAACAAATTAATTAATTTGATATTACGGAATTAATTCCTTTCCTTATCCATGCAGAAAAAAATCTCCATGGATGAAGAGAAGATTAATTAATATATCCTCCTCAACTGCCACTTGTATGTTTCATTAAACCCAATTATCCTGCTAGTACTTTCTACTAGAGTAAGAATCTTTCTAACTCTAATCTTCCATATGTGCAGGGAATAAAATAAATATCCAATGATGTCTCTGTGAATTCACTGTTACATTCTTTGGGAATCATGGACTATGGTATTCTTCAAATGAGTTCATTATTTTATATCTTAATCAGGGATACTTATCTACCTCAGAACAGAAGTAATAGTTTAAAAAAAAACCACAGAGAGAAAACTCAAGATCTATGCCATTGGAAAAATCAAAGCTTTAATCTTGGGTATGACTCTTGCAGGTTATCTGATCACTTCTATTACATTCTGCACTAGTGTGATCTAAAGAAATAGTGTCTCTCAGTTGCCTTAAGATGATGTTCCTTGAAAGGGTAATTAGACATCAGATAAGTTAATAGTGAATACAAACCTTTTTAGCAAAAGGTGTGATTTATCATTTAAATTAAAGGAGGTTCTTCTACCAGAGTGGTTGGATCAGGTCATAGAGGGGGAGAAAGCAGAAATGGAGAAAAACAACGGGTTAAATAACCAGGGAAACCATATTTAAATTTCAAAAATACAAATAGTCAATGCCTAGAGTTTTTCAATTCAGATCTAACTTTAACTTAGTTCTTACCTTCTTCTCTATTTCCCACATTCCCACATTCTGTTTCAGTGAATGTTCTTATAGAAACATAGACTTTACATGAACATTTAGATGCTGTTCAATATTTAGAACCTGCTCATGTTTGGCAGGTTTAAAGAAAGCGAAGGAAGACAAATATAATGAAGTCAGTAAATGAGCATCATGAAAGTTATGATGACTAGAATGCCCTTGGAAGAGCTGAGGGCAGAGGTGATGAGCATTTGTCCATTCAGTCATCAGAAGTTAAGCCCAACCCGATGGTAACAAATTAATTAATTTGATATTACGGAATTAATTCCTTTCCTTATCCATGCAGAAAAAAATCTCCATGGATGAAGAGAAGATTAATTAATATATCCTCCTCAACTGCCACTTGTATGTTTCATTAAACCCAATTATCCTGCTAGTACTTTCTACTAGAGTAAGAATCTTTCTAACTCTAATCTTCCATATGTGCAGGGAATAGAATAAATATCCAATGATGTCTCTGTGAATTCACTGTTACATTCTTTGGGAATCATGGACTATGGTATTCTTCAAATGAGTTCATTATTTTATATCTTAATCAGGGATACTTATCTACCTCAGAACAGAAGTAATAGTTTAAAAAAAAACCACAGAGAGAAAACTCAAGATCTATGCCATTGGAAAAATCAAAGCTTTAATCTTGGGTATGACTCTTGCAGGTTATCTGATCACTTCTATTACATTCTGCACTAGTGTGATCTAAAGAAATAGTGTCTCTCAGTTGCCTTAAGATGATGTTCCTTGAAAGGGTAATTAGACATCAGATAAGTTAATAGTGAATACAAACCTTTTTAGCAAAAGGTGTGATTTATCATTTAAAAGGTTTATTTAGTGAAGAGAGGTTTTATAATCACTTTAATTTGTATACACAAGATAAATGTTGCTATAATATAAAAGGCAGCTACTGATTTAATGAATAAAGAAAAACAGGATTTGGCACAGATGCCATGTATTTGTAGGTAACTGTAATGGAATAAACACAATCCAACAAAGGTGTCAAACTCGATTTCATTAAGGGCCACATCAGGGTTGTGTTTGACCTCTGGGAGGGGGGGGCATGTGGGCATGGCCAGGGTAGGCATGCCAAGGTAGGCGTGGCCAGGTCGACATCCTGCAGCCCTCTTCCAGTGAAAACAGAGCCTGGGAGGGCGGAAGAGGCACCACAAGTCGGTCCTTCACTGTTTCCAGGGTGGCCCTGCAGGCCAGATCTAAGCACCCCTCAGACGTTGAGTTTGATACCCCTGATCTAGAGGGATGGTGATTTGCATGCACCATTGCACTAAGAAATGAGTGAAGATATTTCCCTGATTGAAAAACCCCAAATAGTGCTCTCCAGTAGTAATATAAAATAATGAATAAATAATAACAACTTTTAGTAAAATAGACTAGGTCATCAGGCTGAATTGCACTCATGCTATATGAAGTTTTCCTTGCTAATGGATAGGTTATTTATTTATTTATTTATTTATTTATTTATTTATTTATTTATTTAATTATTTATTTAATTTGTATACCGCCCTACTCCCAAAGGACACAGGGCGGTGAACAGCCAAATAAAATACATATAATACAAATTAATGGTTAAAAAAACATTAAAATACAATTAAATAATTGGCCCAGAGAACAAAATTTAAAACACCCCAAATTCATAAAACAAATTTAAAATTTATAAATTTTAAATTTTTTTTAAAAAAGTTTAAAAGAGAGGTTAGGCCAGGCCGGCCTGCTGGAAAAGAAATGTTTTGATGGCACGGCGGAAAGCGCGCAGGTCCGGGATCCTCCGTATCTCCGGGGGGAGCTCGTTCCAGATGGCGGGCGCCCCCACAAAGAAGGCTCTCCCCCTGGGGGCCGCCGGTCGACATTGTTTGGCCGACGGCACCCTGAGGAGCCCCTCTCTATGGGACCGTACTGGTCGGTGAAAGGCTACTGGTGGCAGAAGGCGGTCTCGTAGATACCCCGGTCCTAAGCCATGGTTTTGGCAGATCTTCCCTAGTTGGTAACCAAAGTTCAATTTTACCCCAAGCATATTTACCCTATTCTGTGCAAGCCAGAATATCTAATCTAAGGACTATCTTGCAATCCAACATATTGTATTGTCCATATCCCACTTACTAGGAGCTACATGCAACATTCTGATGCGATGGACATAAGGATGGTTGGCAAGAGTAAAAAGATAAAGAGAGGTAAAGTGATTCCTGCTTAGGCAAACTATGTTTGTCTATACCTTTTTTCTTTTGTTGTCTCGTGACTTAATTTCTTTCCTTTACTATTTCTTTCCCTTTTTCTGCACTTTGTGCATCATTGCTTCATCTGAGAGAAAAAGCATGACTGAAATGTCATTGATGTGTGTGTATGTAGTTGGAGTGTATGTGTATGTTTGGGTATATCTATATAAAAGAAGGGGATGGCAGAGAATGAGATGGCTGGATGGAGTCAATGAATCAGTAGGTGTGAGCTTAAATGATGGTAGAGGACAGGAAGTCCATGGAGTCACGAAAGGTCAGATACAACTTCACAACTAACAACAAAAAATATAAAATGATGAAATAATAATTGAAATTTAACGTTCATAAAAATTGCCTGCTAGTTGAAACCAAAAGATCTACTGTACAGTATATAATGTAACATTTTTTTCTCAATACTGACTGGATAGGTGGCTCTGTAGAGGTGATTCTGCAAGCAAGATATGAAGCTGACCCCTTGCTTTACCTTCACTAGCATTGCCATTGTCCCAAAGGTGCTTTTTTAAAAAAACAACAACTGGACTTTTGAAAAAGCACCTTTGAAGCTGCAATTCTTAAGAAGCTTCTTGGATGAGAAGCAAAACGTCTTTAAGGAAAAACAAAGTCCAGTTGTCTTTTGAAAAAGCACCTTTGTATCAACTATGACCTGGATGACTGAGAATCTCCATAGATATTCCCGCATTGCCAGTGTTTGGTCCTTGGAAGGATATTTGCCTGAAGGATTGAATAGATTCTGCTTTTTCATGCATGGAATCTGAGAATAAATGGGAAATTTGTATCAACAAATCAGGAATCCAATATTGGTAATGGCATAATAGAAATATGACACAGGAAGATTCCAAAAGAAATTGGATCTATAGTTCTTTTTACAGTTTTTCATCTTCTAGTCACCCCTATCTCCTTTGCCAATACCAGGCTGGCTACAATAGATAGTACTCGAAAAATTGCCTTGCAGTTTTCAAGAAGTTGTCTTTTCCCATGGAAGAAGTATCTGTTTTACTCCTTTATTCTCAGGGCATGTGAGAATTTCTTTCAAATATCCTTTGTGGTGCAGTTGAACTTACTTTATTACTGAAGTAGCAGAGAGAGTGACAGATGTTTTTGCAGGGTTTTGCTTTGTTATACCATTCTTCATCCCTCTAAAGCAGTGATTCTCAACCTGTGGGTCGCGACCCCTTTGGGGGTCGAACAACCCTTTCACAGGGGTCGCCTAAGACCATCGGAAAACACATATTTTCAATGGTTTTAGGAATAATTTTATGGTTGGGGGTCACCACAACATGAGGAACTGTATTAAAGGGTCACGGCATTAGGAAGGTTGAGAACCACTGCTCTAAAGGTTTTCTGCTTGCCTACATTTCCCATTTTGAAAAAATACCAGTGGGAAAAGTTTCTCCTTAATATCTTCATCTGAAACTACCTGAAGTAGAGGAAAGCAGGGAAATTGCAGTCTCCTGGAGAATTATTATGCAAAGCAGAAACGTTGCATACCCTCCTGAACTATTCTCCACTCGCAAAATGCTCATTAACTTTCTCTTCTCCTTTATAAATAAATTTCAAAAAGGAATTCAGTTGTATGAAATTGAATGATTAAAAATTAAGTATTGTAGTGGAATCTTCCCATGTCTTAAATGATTTGCCCAGTTAGAGAGGCATGAAAATACACGTCCTAGAATTTAGAATTTAGAATAACAGAGTTGAAAGCCACCTTGGAGGTCTTCTAGTCTAACTCCCTACTTAGGCAGAAAACCCTACATCAGTTCAGGCAAATGGTTATCCAACATCTTCTTAAAAGTTTCCAGTGTTGGAGCGTTCACAACTTCTGGAGGCAAGTTGTTCCACTGATTAATTGTTCTGTCAGGAAATTTCTCCTTAGTTCTAGGTTGCTTCTCTCCTTGATTAGTTTCCATCCATTGCTTCTTGTTCTACCCTTAGATCAGGGGTGGGTTCCAAATCCTGTCACTACCGGTTTGCTTGTGCGCATGCACAGAACATCTGGGTGGGTGGGAGGCTCCGTCCTGCCACTATCGGTTCGCCCGATTTGGTGTGAACCAGTAGCAACCCACCACTGCCTCAGGTGCTTTGGAGAATAGCTTGACTCCTTCTTCTTTGTGGCAGCCCCTGAGACATTGGAACACTCCTATCATGTCACCCCTAGTCCTTCTTTTCATTAAACTAGACATACCCAGTTCCTGCAACCGTTCTTCATATGTTTTAGCCTCCAGTCCCCTAATCATCTTTGTTACTCTTCTCTGCACTCTTTCTAGATTTTCCACTTGTTACAGTAACTTTGAATTCTGTTTTCTAAGAGTTAATGCCATATAAGATACAAACACAATTCAAGGAATTATAATTGGATCTACATTAATATACTTATATACACATGCACCCACAAATGTATACAAATATGTTTTTGCATGTTAAGTAGGAAGTATCCAATGCACAAATTCTTAATGAGTAACATTGTGACAGCATAAGTAAAAATATTGTAAGAGCTTTGGTAAAACATACTGTAAATTGAACAAGAGGCATTGATAACCAGTATAATTTTAAATTGTAAAATTAAAATTTTACTGCATTACATAATTAGATAAGAGTCTATTGTTTATTTGTTTTGTTACAATTATATTTTTAATTCATAAAAATATGTCCAAGGAAGGATGTGAAAATGGCAAGTTTAAAGACTATGAAGGATGTAGTAAAATCATAATTAAAGAATGTTAGGGTTAGAAGAGTCCCACCGTAATCGTATATAGACACTACTCTGCAAAGAAGAGTCATTAAGTTCAGTGCATCTTACTCTTTAATAATCTTGCCACATTTCTCTGGATTTAATTTTGCATTGACTGCAATGTTTTGTAGAACTGTGTAGCTTTCATGGATTAGAATCCGGGTGTGGATATTAGGTACTTTTGAAAGGCATTTATGAAGCATTTCTCCAGTGCTCACCTACTCAGCATGCCCTTTTAAAATAGCTTTTTAAAAATAACTTATAAGTCTCCCAGGGTCACTTTTGCAACTTGAGGGGCCATAGAAACTAAATGTTTTAATAAATCAAAATAATAAATAAATAACATTATGAATACATTCTATTGAGCTGCAAAATGGGTTCAGAATTTCTTTTTCTATGGTTTTCCTGACAGGATTTTTACAGAGGTTCTGGACTCTTGGTTTTAGCTTCTTTTGTAATTTACTTTGTTTTGACATTTCTTGTTCTTTGTGTTTTGAATATGTTATTATATGTCTTCTCAGTACACGGCTCATAGTGAGAGAATTTTCCTCTGGGCTATTAGTTCAAAATATATTTCAGCATATGTATGTATGCATGTGTTGAGGTTCTTAACCTTGTTCACTAGTAGACTACACTTTTTCCTGTTTGAATTGCCTGCGTTTAAAGAAAGAATATAATTTAATAGAATTTTGTAAAGGATGCATTTTTGAATTTATCCTTTATCTTCCTTTTGACTGAATCAAAATAAAAGCTGCTGGAATTGATCTTCCAGTGGTTTCATTCCAACATGTGAACTGTCCTTTGCCACAGTTTGACAGAGAAGCCTTTGTTTCTTTTCAAAGTCTCTTGTGAGTCTACTTTCAAACATAGCATTTGAGAAATGGAATTATTCTCCCTAAGGCAGTGTTTCTCAAAGTTGGCAGCTTGAAAAAGTGTGAACTTCAACATCCAGAATTCTCCAACCAACCTTCAGCTTGCTGAGAAATCTGGATGTTGAAATCTGCACACTTTCAAATTGCTAAGGTTGATAAGCACTGCTTTAAGGACTATATATATATATATATATATATATATATATATATATATATATATATATATATATATATATATATATATATATATATACTGAAGCAAACTCATAGACCTCTTTCACTGTTTACTCCATGTTGCCATGAATATGTTTCATATGTTTGCTGAAAAGAACAGCGGGAGGCAGGATTATTATTAGTGGAGAAAAAACAAATGTCAGAGCCTGGATAGCTCAGCAGACTAATGCATTGTAATTTAACTCCAGCTGTCTGCAATTAGTAAGTTCGAATCTTGCCAGGCTCAAGGTTGACTCAGCCTTCCATCCTTTCTAAGGTAGGTAAATTGAGAACCCAGTTTGTGGGGGCAATAAGCTGACTTTGTAAAAATATACAAAAATATGAAGGCTATTGCTTAATGCATTGTAAGCCGCCCTGAGTCTCCGGAGAAGGGAGGCATATAAATCAAATTTAAAAAAAAAAAAGTCACACCAGTAAAATATTCTTTCTCGGATCCACATATAAGGATAGAAATGATTCTAGATTCTTGAGTTTCTAAAGTCATACTAAGAGGCAGACTTAGGCTCTTGTATATCTCCTATAGTATCTTTTCTTTTCTTTTTTTTCTTTTCTTTTCTTTTCTTTTCTTTTCTTTTCTTTTCTTTTCTTTTCTTTTCTTTTCTTTTCTTTTCTGTCCACTTATTCTCATGGTAGCTTGACATAAACCTAAGAACTAGTTCTGAATCCTCTTGGATCTTCTGGACTCCAGTCCACTCTCACTTGCCCACTATCTGCAGAACAATAGATATCCAGCAATATATTTATATGGAGATAGTTTTTTGCAAAGCCTACAAAGATTGTAGGGTAGAGATGGGTCTATATATTTATTTTTATTTTATTAAATTTATATACTGCCCTACTCCCGAAGGACTCAGGGCAGTGAACAGCCAAAAAATAAAACACATAGATTACAAAATTTAAAAGATAGTATAAAACCACAGTAGATAAATTGGCCCGGGACAAATTAAAATACTTAAGACAAATTTAAAATTTACAATTTAAAAAGTTAAAGGGGAAAAGTTAGGCCAGGCCGGCCTGTTGAAATAAAAAAGTCTTGAGGGTGTGGCGGAAGGTGCGTAGATCCGGGATCCTCCATATCTCTGGGGGAGCCCATTCCAGATAGCAGGTGTCCTCACAGAGAGGGCTGCCAGTCGACACTGTTTGGCCGACGGCACCCGGAGGAGCCCCTCTCTATGAGAGGGTACTGGCCGGTGAGAGGTCCCGTAAATATCCAGGTCCTAAGCCATGGACGCTCTAAAGGTGGTAACCAAAACCTTGAAGAACACCTGGAAGACCACCGGGAGCCAGTGCAGTTTGCGCAGGAGAGATGTTACATGGGAACACCACATCGCTCCCATAACCACCCACGCGGCTGCACTCTGCACCAGTTGGAGCATCTGGGTGCTCCTCAAGGGGAGCCCCGTGTAGAGAGCATTACAGTAGTCCAGGCGGGAAGTGATGAGGGCATGAGTGACTGTGCGTAAGGAGTCCCGATCTAGAAAGGGACGTGACTGGCGAATCAGGCAGACCTGATAAAAAGTCCTCCCAGTCACAGCCGTCAAGTGCTCTTCTAAAGACAGCCATGAATCCAGGAGGATTCCCAAGTTGCAAGCCCTCTCCGTGGGGGCTAATGACTCACTCCCAATAGTCAGTGATGGCACCAACTGACTATATTGGGATGCTGGAAACCACAGCCACTCGGTCTTGGATGGGTTGAGCCTGAGTCTGTTTGTCCCCATCCAGATCCGCACGGCCTCCAGGCACCAGGACATCACTTCAAGGGCATCATTGGGGTGGTCTGGGGTGGAGATGTGCAGCTGAGTGTCATCAGCGTACTGATGGTACTTCACCCCAATGAAGTATCATCTAGGACAACTTATCTTGACCACCTCATCCTGGCCAACTCAGGATTAGAATTAGAATTAATGGATCCAGCGTTCAAGATGCAAGAAAACTATTGCTTCAGGAAGAAACTACTGGAAAAGATTATGATTTTTAAAAAAGGGCATATAGAGAACTAGATGAATTATGGTCTACATCTTCTAATCATGGTACTCTGGATGGCAACTTTTTAATTGGATGAAGCAGGGAAGAAGTCTATATTTTTTCTAAGATAATAGGGAAGGTAATAAGGGAAGAGTAAAGACACATTAACAAAGAAACAGATATTATCTGCAGGAGGAATAAATTATCTTCACCTAAACCATGATGTCAAATTATAGTTTCAGGAGAACGTGTTGCCCCTAATTAACTCCCACTACCCAAGAATTTGACATCTGAACATTTTCAAAGAATAGTGGGAAGTAGTATACTGAAAGTACCGGTAATTGTACTTTCAGTATTATGCTGAAAGTAATTGTATAGAAACAGACAGAGTGTTACATAAGTAAATGGCAGTTAGCTGGGCAAGCAAACATTTTACAATCTTAAACTAATGTAGAGGGAAAAACTGGACAGGCTGTTTCTTAGAACAGTCATGGTATAGATTCACATTACATAATTTCTTCTTAGTGGTTTAAAATATATTTATAGAGGTCATTCAAGAAGCAGATTTATTTAGAAGCTATTCAGCACATATATTTTGCAGAGCAATCAGGTAGGACTAATAAATGTTTATTGGACTTCTGTGTATAAAGAAAATGTCTGCCCAATTCTGAAATTTCATGAGAACTAAATATGTGTATAAGTACTATAGACTAATTCTGATTAAATATCATTTGCCAAATTACCAACTCCATTAGAAAAGAAGTTAACAAGAGCTGGTTGGTTATGTGCATCTTGGAAAAGAGAAAATTAAGTATTTTCTTTTTAAATTGTTGTTTGTTCTATCTTATTCCTGGGAGAAGAACTTTAATCAACAGATTCTAGATGCAAAGACTGGAATTCACCATAGTATTCATTAATTTCACCTATCTATCCCCCCCCTTATTTAAGTATAAAATGCCTCAGAAGATTATGAATTCTATTTCATGACCACCTCTAAGGAAGCTATATAGAATTGTGCAAGACAGTTAAATTCTCCCATGCTGTTTCCTATTAACTTTCATTTAATTTAATGGAAGAAGTTTATTTGTTTTTTCCTTAGAAATTATTTCAAAGAGAAAAAGATTTTAGTAGGTGTAGCTTTGAGCAGTGCATCTTCTCTAAAGTTGCTATTGGAAAAAAAATTAAAAGCAAAGCAAAGTTTCAAAACAAAATACAGAAATAGTAGTGATGCTTTACTACAATCAACAAAATGAATAGCCTGTCCACTGAACTGTGGTATCTTTGATCTGTTACAAGATATTATCCAGAACTGGACATGAAGACTTTGTGAAGCTTTATACTGTATATGTAGATCCATTTGTATTGTGCACCTGCTTTTTATGATTTAAATGTAAGGATTTTACCATAAGGAAAGATACCCTTACATTTAATGAAATCTAGATAGCTTCAATCTAGTATTTCTATGGCAGTAACAAAAAAAAAGTTCTTAATTGTCTTTTTTAAGGCACCCATCTTTATGTCCGAACACTGATAAAATGTGTTTCCTCAATCCAAACTGAACATTTCTAGTTCTTTCAGCAAGAACTCATAGGAGAAGGGTTCTTAAACTTTTTCTTATTATACATCCCTTTAATATAATCTTAATGTAAATTCTTCCCCTGAAATTGCAAACACTAAAATAAACACCACTGAACAATGGAAACTATACAAAGGATCTTTGGGAAAGTTGAATTTATTGTAGCAATGTACAACTAAAAGATTCTTCACATCTCCTTACCATTTGGAGAACCTTGTCATAGGAAATTTCCCCTTTTTGGCCTTTTTCTGGAAATCTGTTGATCAGTACTCCAGGTGTGGTCTCACCAGTGCAGAGCAAAACTTCAAATTTATTTATTTATTTATTTCAATTTGTATACCGCCCTTCTCCTAGTGGACTCAGGGCGGTGAACAGCCAGAACTAAAACACATGCAGATACAAAATTTAAAATTGTTAAAAGAATTAAATAACTGGCCCAATTTAAAACAGTTCAATTTAAAACCCCATGACAATTTAAAACTAAAAACTAAAAAGACTAAAAAAGGGGGAGGGGGTTCACGCCAGCCCTGCTTGATGGAAAAGAAAAGTTTTCAGGGCACGGCGAAAGACCCGGAGATCTGATATCCTTCGTATCTCCGGGGGCAAATCGTTCCAGAGGGCAGGAGCTGCCACAGAGAAGGCCCTCCCCCTGGGGGTCGCCAGCTGACATTGCCTGGCTGACGGCACCCTGAAGAGTCCCTCTCTGTGGGCACGTACTGGTCAGTGGGAGGCTATCGGCGGCAGAAGGCGGTCCTGCAAATACCCAGGTCCTATGCCATGGAACACTTTAAAGGTGGTAACCAACACCTTGAAGCGTACCCGGAAGACAACTGGAAGCCAATGCAGCTCACGCAGGAGAGGTGTCACATGGGAGCGCCCCCTGGCTCCCATAATCCCCTGCGTGGCCGCATTCTGCACCAGTTGGAGCCTCTGGGTGCTCCTCAAGGGGAGCCCCATGTAGAGAGCATTGCAGTAATATCAAATGCCTTTGATACAGTTCTGTTTTGAATGCAGTCCAGAGCTAGACTAAATTCCTTAACATTGATGTTTCATATTCAGTTGATATTAATGATCAACCTAAGTCCTTCTCTAATATAATGCTTTGAAGGCATAACCTCTTCCTATCTTGTATCTATATCATTCCTCCCTAACTTATATTATGTAGTACCTTACGTTTTGGACCCTGGACCTGCGAAAAAAATTCTAGGACGATGTTGATGCTGACATTTCTCTATGTTAAAGACATCTTGTTCCCTTCCGGTTACATTTCCAGCCTACACAGATTAGTAATCTCATTCTGTCATCTTCAGTATTGTCTGTATGTCCCAATTGTGTGTTATCCTCAATTTTGATAAGAAGTGTATTAGTGCCATTATCCAGGTCATTCATAAAAATGTTGAACAACACTGGCCCCAAGAGACATCCCTGTGGGCTGCTATTGGTTGCAGCTGTCCAATACAATGTAGAATCATCAATAATTTCTTCATAACGTGCCTCAGCCAAATGTAGATCCATCCTGCTATTGTGCAATTCAAACGTCATTTTAACAGCTCGTCAATAAAAGTGTTATGTGAAATCTTGACAAATGTTTCGCTCAAATTGAGGAACAGTAAATCATTTTCCTCCTTCACAAAATGCAAATTTGGTGGACAATACTGGCTGTTAAGGACCACATTTTCTCAGATAATCAAAATGGCCAAATTTTCAGAAGGTTATTAATTTTTTAAACATCAGTCTTTGACGATTAGACATGTGACAATATAGAAAAATAGAGAGAAAAGCATGTCCAACTGTATTGTTGATAGTCAACATCTGGGGAAAATAGAGAGAAATATATGGGGTTTTTTTTCCTAAGAAAGCAAATATGACCTTTGATTAATTTTCCACTATACTAGATTAATTAGACAGCTCAGCTAGTAAATACCCAATAAAACAATTTCTATAGATATATTTAGGGAAAATAGTTTACACTGAAATTAATCTCATTAAATTAACTCAAGGGTTCTAGAAATTCATACAATGGTAACTGAAGACTCTTGGAAGCATCACAAAATCAGAATCCCCAAAAATAAAATAAAAACCCATTTAGTGCAGGAATTAAATATAAAACATTCCTGACCAATGGCTGTCCAGTTTCCACTTGAATATATCTTATGAAGGAAACTCACAACTTTCATTCTAGTTTATAACAGCTCTGTCAGAAGGTTTCTTAAACTTTTAAGTATATGCCTTCTTTTCTCTTAAATCCTTTATTACATGTACTGCATTCTGGAACTATAAATAAACAAGCCTTGACCATCTTCATTGTGATACCCTTCAAATATTGAAAAAGTGGCACTATATTCTCCAGCTGTCATCTTTTCTTAAGTTTAGAAACACCAAGTTTCCTCAAGAGAATTAATCTTCAGATCAGCCTTGTTGTATGAACACATTTTACACTGGCACTAGGCCTGTTTTCATTCCCCTGTTTTGATCTTTTCATTTCAAAGTTATCAAAATTTAAGAAAGTATTTAAATGTATGAATATCTGGAAACACAATTATCTGTAAAATTTACATAATAAAAGTATGGCAGCCATTTTGCTCTCAAGTGTTTATAGACGTTGGAACTTCGTATAACCAATTTAGATTAAAGGGATCTGTAATAGTGTTCTGCAGAAAAATTCTCATTTTTATTAGCCAGTTGCCACTCGGATTTCTATTTTTTTATTTCAGATTGAAAGAATAGATGTTCAGGTTCACATTTCTGGAAATATATATATAACAAAACATAATGGCACCACAGTAGTATTCTATGCCACTTTTAACAATAACATATGCTCAAAACCTCTTTTGACAAAAATTAAAAAGAAATTCTCAAGCACCTTTCAAATAAAGTAGAAAAACACGTTTTTTTCCTCACATTAAAAGAAAACTTGTAAGTCACCGCAAAGCAATGTTTCAGCATTAATCTGAAATTGATGTTGTTCCATAGGCATCTTTCCATCATATTTATATGTTCTATCACCCAAAGATTAGTGGTAGGGCAGGATCTCTATAGTAATAATGCTAAATTATTGGGGCAGGGGATTAATAGTGGATGTGTGGAAACCCTTCCCCCACAATCTTAGGATTTGGGCAGAGTATCAATACAGTACTGAAAATAGATGAATATATAAATAAATATGCATTTGATTTCTAAGGACTTCTGCTTACACTCAGTTTTGCTCAGTTTGAGGTGGTCATAATGGCTGTTTTGATTAGGTTAGATTTTGCCTGGTTTATTTGTTTTTTTGTAACATCTTTTGCATTGGTACAAGTTTTTTTTTTTAAGTTGGAATTTGGTTCAAACGGAAAAGTGATTCGTTCATATTTTAAGAAATTGATTTGGTTCCCAACCCAGTGACAGGACAGAAAGTTTTACTTGCACGTTTTACTCTTCCAAGGCTTGGTTGATAAAAATGTACCATGGCTGCTTTACCTTACCATCCTTTAATTCCACGGATGATTGAACTTTTAGTTGAACCAATGCAAAGTGTAATGTAGAACAGCAATGGCAGGATAGTGTTAGACCTGTCCATACTGAAAAAATAATCTTGACACTATTTTAGGTATGATTATTCCTCTGTAAAGGTGGTAAATCTCGACAACCATATTCTGCATTAAAATAAGCCATCCGTTTTTTGCTCATTAGTGACACAACCTGCCAGATGAGGCAGATTGCTTTTCCTGCTCCTGAACAGATTAAATCATTGAAGAAAGTAAGACTAAATAATGCACTAGATCTGCATAAAGCATTTGAAAGAGGAAATAATAAAAGCTATCCTATAAGACAAATGCTAATTGCTGTGGACCTCAGAACATTGTCATGTTGATTGGAAACTGGGAGAAGTTCATAAATGAAATGTAATAAAGAAGTGCAAAGCATTTAACCAGGAGGAAATGACCAGTTGGATGCTGATTGAATCAGCCTTAGGTCATATCATATGTTGTATTCTCATTAGTGTTCTAAGAGAAAAAGCAAATGAATAGCATATTAAATTATGTACATAAAGATGAGTTAGAGGAAACTAGTTAAGGAAAAAGACAGAAGAATGGCAGTGATTTGATCTGCAGAGAACAGTGAATTTCAGCTTAAGAAAAAAAAAGCAAGCCTGTATGAAAGCAGAGGAGGAACTGCAAAAAAAAAAAAAAAAAAAAAAAATCTATTGGGATAAAAGTAACTAAAGAAAGTATGAAAATATCTAATTTGCACCAGACGTCTGGAAGAATGATTTAATCTAGAATACGAAGGAAAGGAAGTTGTAAGTTTTAAGATGTAGTACTGTATAGCCAATTACTACTTGGTATATAATAACATAACAGATGTGGTGGCTCAGTGGCTAAGATGCTGAGCTTGTCAATCGAAAAGTCGGCAGTTCAGCAGTTCGAATTCCTAGTGCCGTGTAACGGGGTGAGCTCCCATTACTTGTCCCAGCTTCTGCCAACCTAGCAGTTCAAAAGCACGTAAAAAATGCAAGTAGAAAAATAGGGACCACCTTTGGTGGGAAGGTAACAGCATTTTCATGCCAGCCACATGACCACAGAGACGTCTTCGGACAGTGCTGGCTCTTCGGCTTTGAAACGGAGATGAGCACTGCCCCCTAAAATCGGGAACAACTAACACATATGTGCGAGGGGAACTTTTACCTTATATAATAACATATAACAATGTTAGACCAATTGGTAGAATTACAACTATGCATTTTAACTGACATTGTTTTTTCAATCATCAGTACTTAGTGAAGTAAGGATTAAAGACAATTGCATTATTTTAGTTTTGAAGATGTGTTGTGTAGGTGTTAGCAGTATTGTTCTCACTAGACAGTATTGAACAGTAGCGCAATCCCAACATAAGGCTAAGCATTTTCGCTCACATGGTACCATACGCTTCCATCGGCCATCCTGTCTGGCAAGTATAAAAAGAAACCATTGACTGAAAGGCTCTCTTCCTGTGGTTCAGGAGAGGTGGAGATAGTTGATAACATACTCCTTCGATGTTCCTTTTACAGAAATATTTGAAAAAAACATATCCTTCCAATAATTGCTAGGTATCCTGGCCATTCCCACACTGCTTATCCCCAGGGGCTACTTAAGGATGAACAGTCCATAACTACAGCTCAGGTGGCTAGATTCTGCCGGCAGCACTGGGTATTCTTCAGAAATACGTGTCTAATCCACCATAGCTATTTTATATAACAAATGTGGGAAACCCTTTGCACTGCTTATTCCTTTGCATTTTAGTATTAAACTGACTACGGACCTCACAGTTTATGGATTGTTATTTTAGTATAATTAGACCATGAATAATTGACAGAATGGATTATATCAAAGATTTAATCTGTTATTTATTATTTTATTCTAGAATTTTTAATTGGATATTCACTGAGAGTTTTTAATTTGTTCTGGTCTTTGGTCTATGACTGTAATAAGCTGGAAAAAATAGTTTTGAAGAATAATCATGAGTGAAGGATTTTGTTTGGAGATCTAATCAACTATCCTGATTTTACAATTACAATTTGCCAGTAAGTGATATAACTGGCTGAATGGGAGATATTTTGGTAGCAGGGTAAAAGCAACAGTCACATTCAAGGGATGGTCTAAAACAGAGGTCTTCAAACTATGCTGGCTGGAGAATTCTGGGAGTTGAAGTCCACAAGTCTTAAAGCCGCCAAGTTTGAAGACCTCTGGTCTAAAAGGAGAGGTCTTAAGTGGGTCTGCCAGTCCTAACACCCAGCCTGAGATATATGAGGAGACTCAGAAGATTAGTCTTGCGGTTGCAGGTAATACCATGGAAAGTCAGAGATCTGATTTATTTCTCATGAGCATAGCATTTCCAAGATGCTGCCTAATGAATCTGAATAGTGGAGGAGAGTGGAGAGTGGATTGCAAACATCTCTAATAACAATAATAATAATTTGGTAAAGCTTTTATGCTGCTTATTATCTCTATCAATGGCTCTGGGTGGTTAACAACACTCAAAGAATTTGCTGTAAAATCAATACAAAATAAAAAAAAGATAAAAGATTTGACAATGAAGGCAAGACTAGAAACAATGGATGAACCAACCTAGAACTAAGGAGAAATTTCCTGAGAGAACAATTAATCAGTGGAATGACTTGCCTCCAGCGGCTGTGGGTATTCCAAAATTGGAGATTTTTAAGATTGGACAACCATTTGTCTGAAATAGTATAGGGTTTTCTGTTGAGCAGGGGTTGGACTAGAAGACCTCCAAGGTTTTTTTCCAATTCTGGCTTTCTGTTATTACTCTGCTGTTATTATTCTACAGGATGACGGACGTATTTCATTCCTCCTTTGCTAAAGGCCTGGGTGAAGAGCCAAGTCTGCATACCTCTTGCAAACAACAGCAGAGTAGGAGCCACCTGCATCTCAGGAGGATCTTCATTCCAGAGAGCAGGTGCTGCTACAGAAAATGCACACTTCTGGGATCCCAAAAAATGAAACGGTTTAAGTGTACTTAAGTGTTTAATTGTAACCTAGAGTGTACCCATCCTACAGGATCAAATATGCCAGGCAGATGTTATAGGAGAAAAGCAGCCCTTCAAGCAATCAGGCCCCATGCCATGAACAGCTTTAACAGAATGATGACAGAAGCACAACAGAGAGACTCTTCATTTTTAAGCCATGGGCAACTTCTTTGTAATTAGTGTTTTCTTTACTAATATTTGATTATGTAATTTAGTTTATGGTATTTTGATATGGTTGTGTAGATTAGTTTCCCCTGACAAAAAACAAGTGTAGTGGAATACTACTCTTTCATCTCTTTAATACTATTGGCCTGTTCCATCTGGAATACAGGCTGTGAGGAAGACTGTTGTAACTTTATTGTAGATTGGAGAAGGCTGCTGTAATAAACTATAGATTTTTTCCCCCATTTTGTTGTATGTTTCGAAGAGACAGAGTCAGAAAATTAAATAGGATATAATAGGACAAACCCAATAAAGAAAACAAGATGAAAGGGAAAGCAGTAGAATGTAAACTGAAAAGAAAATTACAGACAGTAATCACTAGTTGTAACCTAAGAGTTAAACAATTAAAAGGGCAAGAAAGAATGTAACTGAATTTTTCTGTTTTCTGGAGTTTTAAAGTATCGGTCCATATAATGGATATTATTTGCCTAATGGCTTGTCTCAACATTCATAGTTCAGCTTCAATTACTACAATTTTAATCAGCTCTTTGTGAAATATCTACCGACTTAGAGAATCCATAATGGTTGGGCCTTCATATTTCATCATATGGTAGCTTTGTAGGTTAAATCTTACTGCTTTAAAGATTCTGCAATGTATTTGCATCAGTCTGCTTAAAGTGGAAGAATGGTAGAAGGAACTGCTACTAAGATACAAGTATTTGGCTGCTTTTAAGACCAGAATTTTGACATAAAGGACTGATTTATGCTAGAATCTCAAACAATGATTGAGAAGATTGTATATATACAAGTTGGATGAACACACACAAAAAAGGAGAGGATAGGACTGATCATGGCATACCCAGCTCTTACTTTGAAATCAAAGAGAGTTAATATATACAGTCTATATTTAGTCTCCAATCGCATATAGACTTCCAACATTCAGTTCAGATTTGAACTGGATATCATATATGCAAGTTAAATACTTTATGTACTATACATCCTAGTGCTTTGCTTTTCAGCCATACTAGCTTGTGATCAACTTACCATTTTGGAAGTTATCAATTATAAGTCTGGGTGTAAATTGTTATTATTTTTGCATTCCTGCAAATTCAAAGCAAACTTTCCTATCTTATGCTTTATTTCACCCATGTTCTTCACTCACACCTCCATTTTAAAGCACAAGCTGTTTAATCAAGAATTTTCCGATATTTCTTCAGCTTGAGAATTCCAGGTGTCATTCAGTGAAAAATATAACAGCTCTTCTCAAAACACATACCTCATTCTTTCCCGCAGACTTGGGCTTAAGGGGCAGAAAGTTACTAAGTCTCAATAATATCCAGGTATCAAGTGTAGCTGACTTGTCATGGAGAATTTGAAAGAGCTGGCAATATTATCCACTGCAGGTTTGTGATTTACCGAGGCACAGTTGTCAGGCAGACAATGAGTGGTATGGAAGTTGGAAATGGCAGACAGGTAATTCTTCGAGGAATCTCATAGCCGTTTGCCAGTCCCTTGGGCTTGAAGAAAAAGAGGTAAAGGAAAGCAGGAGAGATGGCCCTTTATAAGACACTTTCTAATTGGCCATCAAAATGATGGAAGGCAGAAGTGAGAGATGACAGTATGAGCCCCTCAAGGATATTTTTGAGCATTTTTCTGTGCTCAACATTTTATATCTATGCTTGAATATTTGCCAGAGTGTTTCATCTAACACCTAGTTAAATCTCCTTCTGTCTTATCTTGAGATTCACAGCCTGAAATATATGCTCTTTTTTTCTTCCTTCCTTCCAATCAATCATTGTTTGCAGATCTCGCTTTCTTTACATCTGCATATGCACAAGAATTGACATGAAAACTCAAAAAAAAAAATGGCAACACCGGCATTCTATTTTATTTGTTTATTGTAAATACAATCACCTTGCCTAGATGGTTGAACAAATGAATATCTGGGCTTTGCTCTGTGCAGGGCAGGCATGATTTGGTGAAGTGAAGGAACATGAAACCTGGAGATTTAGTTTCTAAAACACATGGTTAAGGCAATCCAATCTCAAAGAAATAGAAAAAAATACCTCAAGATATTCAAATGATTATTGAAATGTGGTAGGGTTTTGAAAAAGAAAGTACACCTTTCTGCTAGAACTGGGGCATGAAAATAAAACCGATACCTAGACATGTTGGAATGTGTCAGAATATTCATGATGGAGAGACATGGTAACAAGGTCAGCCAATTGGGAATTGAGACAGACTGGAGCCAGGGCGTGTCTTAGACTGCAGCTTCTGATTCTGTGCAGAGAATTGAAACTGAAACCTCTCTCTCTCTCTCTCTCTCTCTCTCTCTCTCTCTCTCTCTCTCTCTCTCTCTCTCTCTGTGTGTGTGTGTGTGTGTGTGTGTGTGTGTGTGTGTGTGTGTGTGTGTTAGTCTCTGCTGTACTCTGTGTGTGAACATGTCTGATGATCTGAGCTGAAGAACCACTGTTGATATTGTAAATATATTTTATGTATTATTATGAATATAAAGAAGTTAATGATTCAGTTATCTGTGTGTGCTTCTGGATTTGATTTTTGCAAGAAACTGATAGAATGAGCCCCAACTGATTCCAACATCATGAGAATGAAGGCATAGACAATAGCAGCATTAGGAGAAACTCAAGTCACATGGAAAAACTCTATGGGTGCATCTAGCATATTATTTTCCACCCACTCCACTGTAACTCTGGTACAGTTTCAAGTATCAACCTTTTCCATTAAGAGCTACTTGATCCTACTCTGAGGAAATGCTCAGAGCCAAAGTCTAATCCAGGATGCTCTCTGCCACATTGATATGGTCTCTATAGTAGGCAAGTGAAATAGGCAGAGAGTTGGCAGGAATCCATTCCCACAGCCTCTTTATGACTTCAGATTTTTTGAATGAGGATTGCCATACAGAATAACAATAAGCTGCATATGGAACATACCTAGAAATCTGCTTGTATAAACAGGTAACAAAGATTCTGCTTCCTCTATTGATTGTATACATGCCTGCCTTAGCAAAAGCATTGCCGTAAATTTTAAATGGATCTTCTTTTATCAATATCCCCAAATAATAAATGATAATTTGAAAGGCAGCCTTACTAACTCACAGTGTTAAATAAACTGAATTTATTTTGATCTATAATTAGACCATCTTCCACTAGCTGGTTACAAGAACTTGTAATATTCTGCAGCCATCATTAACACAGTCTAAACCCATTATCATCATATTTGTCTAATGATGGTTGGATGACACTAGAAGACACTTCAAGTCACTAATGTGGAAATTTATTTTATTTATTAATCAAATTTATATGCCCATCTCTCCAGATTAGATTTAGATTTTGATTTTCATACTGCCCTTCTCCAGCAGGACTCAGGGCGGTGAACAGCCGAGATAAAATATAGCATACAAAATTTAAAAACAGTTTAAAAGGTAATTAAATAATTTCGGCCCACAATTTAAAACAACCCAGTTAAAACCAATTTCAAATTAAAACCAAACGGATGGGATCAAGCCAGCCCAGATAGATGAAATAAATGAGTTTTCAGGGCCCGATGAAAAGTCCGGAGGTCTGGTATCGTGCGTATCTCTGGGAGTAGGTTGTTCCAGAGGGCGGGTGACTCTGGGTGATGACTTTGGGTGATGCACAATAGATAAAACAGAAAATATAAAAACAGCAATAACAAATACAAAAAAGATAGTAAATAAATATCCTAAAAACCCAACATACAAACTGTAAAAGAAGAGAAAATAAAATATAACCCCCTCAACAATTAAGCCATCCAGACAAATCTCCAATTCCATGGAAGGCCCAGCCTTGCCATATAACCAAGTCTTGAGGGCCATCCAGAATATCAGAAAAGATGGGGCCAATCTGATTTTACAGAGAAGGACATAAAAGTGGTGCCACTGCAGGGAAGGCACAGCTCCTGGGACACTGAATGTAGATGACATGCCTTCTTTGCATGATCTGATGGGGGAAGCTAATGTCAACAGGGCGAGGTAAATCCCTGAGATAGTTTGGTCCCATGCTAAGAACGGCTTTAAAGGTTAAAACCAACACCTTAAGGGAGACCCAGAAGCCAACTGCCAACCAATGTAGCTCACAAATCAGATGTGCAGCATGGATTTCCTAAGAGCACACATAACTGCCCTCATCATTACATCCTGTAACCGGATGAAGTTTGTAAATCCTCTTCAAGGACAGCTCCATGTACAGCACATTGAAGTAGATCAATTTGGAGGGGACTACACCACGAATAACTGCAAGCTATATTAAGAACTGAAACAGTCTTCACAGCTATATTATAGTTTGAATTACTGTACTGTTGGAACCACTTCTTCGTGAAATATTTATTTGTTGTCACTTTTCTTCCAGAAGTTAAAGATGGCATGTATAGACTTTGTCCTCCAATTTAATTCTATATAGAATGCATTTGGTTGAGAGACAGGGATTTAGCCAAAGCCACTCAGATGAACTTCATGGGTGAATGGGAATTTGAACTTGAGCACCCTCAGTCCCAATTCAATATTTTCACCACAGTATACTGGCTCTCAATTCCATATATGTCACCGGCACTAATAGAAAATTACACTGATTTTGGAAATTAAAATCTTATTCAAATCACTCACTAAGCTTGTAAGCAAGCAGAGTTTATTTATTTATTTATTTATTTCCTTACATAGTTGCCACCCCAATCAACTGATGCTGAGAGGTGTACCACTCCCAAATCTATCATTTCAATTAAACATTGTCAGTAAAGAAGCTTAAACTTCCTTCTTTTGACTTGAATTACAGTTGTTATTTTGCTTTGTTTTTTACTGCTGGCTTCTTTCAGTATGCTATGGATAAAAAGGTCATATGTTGAAGTAGTAAGAGAACAATACATAAAAGTTGTTCCAAAAGCTGTAAGACTTTACCACAAGTTTATAAAAACTTAAATTCAAACCTGGCACATAGGATGTGCTACAAGTCAGAAAGAGAGGGAAAGTACAGAGGGTGTGGGGAGAGGGAGGGAGGGAGGGAGGGAGGGAGAGAGAGATTCACATAGATAGAGAGATTCACATATAGAGAGATTCACATAGATAAATAATAAAACTGATTTTTTTTTAATATTCAGTGAGGAAAACTCACAAGCTTTGTCCAGACATCTTAGCCACCATTCATAGCTGATAATGAGCTATAATGGGGCCACATCATAGCAAGGCAGATATAGAACAATCAGATGGAAGAGAGCCCATAAGGGCATTATAATGCAAATTGCAGACAATAGTTTTGATTTTCCATAATCTAGTGCAGGGTGTCAAACTCACATTGTCATGCCAGAGTCACATGATGTATCAGGACTTTTCCCCCCTTCGCTAAAATAGATGTGGGCGTGGCCAGCACGTGATGCATCTAGTTCACGGGCCAGGAGTTTTACCGCCCTGCTTTAGTGGCACCTCATATATTCCTCAGATGAAAGTCATTGTCTTCAGGGATAGGTTCTATTTACCTTTATTACCGGTTCGCAACGGGAGTGTGCATGCACACTTGTTTCACTTGCACATGTGCGCCTTCTTCTGCGCATGCACAGATCATCCATTATGACGTCCGGGTGGGTGGACGGAACCTCCCACCACTTTTACTACCGGTTCACAAGAACCAGACAGAACCTGGAGCAACCCACCACTGATTGTCTTCCATTAATGTAGCTTCCAATTCTAACTCAAGTTAAGCTTTGTTACTGGCAAACTAACAAGCAGTGACAGTTAATAGATCTAATCCTCAAAGAGTAAAGGTTGCAAAAGACAAAATGCCTGTATCTGCTGGCAAGCTGCCTCAGCAAACTGGAAAAAGAACCACCTTTCTTTTTTCCTTCTAGAAAAGTGTCATGATATACATCAATTCTTTCAGATGGATGTGAAGTCACTCCCAACTTCAGTCTCTTGTTTTCTGTTCATGGAAAAATGCAAGGTGTAGCTGCATGTGACATGGCTTGGGTAAAACAATCTGCAGAACAAAAGGATACAAAGATATTGCAAAGAATTAATAGATAAGATCCAGTTGATGGATCTGTTGGCTCCACAGCTGATTCCTTGGTTGGCTCCACAACAAAAAAGAAATATATCACAGAGATGTTTTCACTATACCTGGCATTTATTCTGCTAATCCACCTGAAGATCACTACCATCAATCTCTGAATTATTTGTAAATAAACCATAATATAAATTGTTCCCTTGAAATGAGTAGGTCCTTACCTGCAGCCTCTCACCATGTACGGTTTCCATAAATATGCAGAACATTTGATAATAATTAAAGCAATTAGTAATCAGATATATGTTGTTGATTTTCCCTTCATATCATTATGTCTTTAGAAGAGTGCAATAAAAATAAGGAGCATACATACAATGTCTCACAAAGTGCATGCTAGAAATATTTTTCTACCAATAAAAGATTGTAAACAAGGTCAGATTATTTAATTTCAACAAAAGACAGAAATATGAATTTGGAAAAGGAACTTTCTTAGTTTAGCGTTCTAAATTCTAGCAAATAATGTTACAGCTGCATCAATTTGGGGGATAGCAGTAATATTTTTTATAATAAAAGAAGCTCTAGTCATCTATCGTGATTTCCCCAACCCATTTAAAAGCCTTTTTTTTAATATGATACCATAATTTTAGAACTATTGAATCATGTCTCTATGTTACCCTACCCACCCATTACCACAACCATATTCTTCTATCAAAATCAACAGGTACAGGATTTCCGGTTGGCTCCGCGGACTTCGGTGATGCTCCTCCATGGGCGCCCGATCCCCGGCACCGTAAAAGCCCCAGAACAGCCGAAAAACAGCTATCTGGGACTTGGAAACCCTCTCCCTGGGCAAAGGGGAGAGAGAAGAGCCGACAGGCGGAGGTAGAGCCCCCCAAGCGCCATAGGAGTAATCTTAGGGCACGAAGGGTGAGAGCTCCCTAGAAGCCTGTCAATCTGCTCCGGACCTGGGACGACTCCGCTAATTAGCAGAGCTAGAAGCCGCATCCAATTCTGCTGATAACAAGTGAGGGGATTCTTAATATCTTCAATTGCTGCAGGCAGAACAAGCCAGGAGAAGACAGACTGCAAGTATTTACACTTAACTCCAAGGTTTATAGCCTCCTTCGGAAGTAATAATTTAGCAATTTGCAACAAAATGGTGATTGAAGCTTGAAAGGGAAGGGCAGAGAAAGTGAAAGTTACAGAAAGTTTCATTTTGCTGGTAGGCTCTTGCCTGGAAAGAACTTTTGTGTTGAGAGAAGGAGGACTTTAAACGTTAATTTATGATTGGGGAAATCCTTTGATTTTGGAACTTTTCCTTTTGGCTTCTGATTAAAATACAACGACTAATTTAAACTGAAAATGGCCTCAAAATCTGTAAGACCATTCCCATTAAAGGAACTGGGAGCGCTGGAAGCTCCCCAGCTCATACTCCTAGATTGCAAGCCTCTGCCCCCTCAACAGACCCACAGACTTTAACGTTGGAGATGATACAAGAAGCCCTACAAGCAACACAAAATAAAATTGCTACTGTGATTAATGAAAAAATTAATGAAACTAATGAAAAAAATTAATGAAACTAATGAAAAAAATTAATGAAACTAATGAAAAAATTAATGCAACTAATGAAAAAATACAGGCTGTTTCAGAGGAGATTTTAATTCAGAATCGGCAAATTAGAGAAGACATATTATTGGCATTTAAATGTTTGGCAGGTGATATTGAAATTGTGGATGATAAAGTTGACGAAATTAAGCAATCTACGGAAATTTTGGACAATAAATTAGCAGAGACTCAGAACAGACTTGAAAGGGCTGAAGTTGATGTAACGATGTTACAATATAGAGATATGGAATTTGCTTTAAGATTCAGAGGGGAATTTGTCTTTAAGATTCAGAACAGACTTGAAAGGGCTGAAGTTGATGTAACGATGTTACAATATAGAGATATGGAATTTGCTTTAAGATTCAGAGATGGGAATTAGATTTTTGACCTGGAATGTCAATGGTTTGAATTTTCCACAGAAGAGAAGGAAAATATTTCACTATCTTAAACAATTTAAGAATGAAGTAATTTGTTTACAAGAGACTCATATTAGGATACAAGATCAAAAACATTTGATAAATGCAAGATTAGGTACACATTATGTTGCAGCAGCATCAGAGAAGAAAAATGGTATAGTTATATATGTGAAAAGAGACTTAATTGCAAAATTAGTTGAAGCGGATGATCAAGGAAGATTTTTAGCGATTGAATTTTTAATAAAAGGAGAAAAAACACTTGTAATTGGAGTATATGCTCCGAACCAACAACAAGAAAAATTTTATAACTTACTACACTCAAAGTTGACACAATGGAGATATAAAACTTGTATCCTATTGGGGGATTGGAATGGTGTTTTGGACGTAAAAAAAGATAAGAAGGGACCTAAACAAAATGTTTTAACAAGAGCATAATTGCCCAAATCGTTCTGGGAGATGATGGACGATTGGGAGTTGAGGGATATTTGGCGTGAAAGAAACCCAGAAGAAAAAGACTTTATTTTTTTCTCAGATAGACATCAATCTTTTTCAAGGATTGATTTTATATTAATTACTAATGATCTCTTATCTAGGGTGAAGAACACAAAGATTTGTTCAAGAACATTGACAGACCATAGTCCAGTCTGGCTGGAATTGGAGTATGGAAAAGGGCCTAGGAGGTCCTGGAGGTTAAATGATAATTTGTTTAGATATGAAGAAAATGTAAAAGAGTGTAAAAAATTTATGAAAGAGTTTTTTGCTATGAATATGCAAAAGGGTACATCTATGGAAATGGTATGGGATGCAAGTAAAGCGTACATGCGAGGAATTTTGATATATTTGAATAATAATTATAGAAAGAAACAGGGGGTAAAAAGAAAAGAATTAGAAGATGAGATTAATAAACAGGAATGGGCTTTAATAGCCAACCCAACAGATAAGAAAATTAAAAAGGCAATCAATTTATTGAAGGGTCAGTTTAATATGTTAATAGCAGATCAAGTGGCAACCAATTTACAATATGCAAAACATAATACTTTTTGTAACGCTAATAAACCATGCAGGTGGTTGGCATATTTGTTAAGGAAAAAGCAGAAAGCAAGGACAATAGAGCAAATAAAATACAAGGGTAAGGAGGTTTATGAGCAAGAATTGATTAAAAAAGTTTTTTTAGAGTTCTATTCAAGGCTGTATACTGGGGATAAAATTCAAGATACAGATATAGATAGATATCTGCAGAAAGAGAATATTTATATAACTTCAAAAGAGCAGAGGGATAGCTTAAATCAATTGATAACTTCTGAGGAAATTATGTTTGCAATTAAGCAGTTGAAAGTGGGTAAAGCTCCTGGAACGGATGGTTTGACAGCTATTTATTATAAAAGTTTACAGGAGGAAATGGTGGAACCATTGAAGGAATTATTCAATAATATACAACAGGGAGGAGAGGTACCTCCAACTTGGAAGACAGCATTTATTTCGCTGATCCCAAAAGATGGGCAAGACTATACAGATCCTAAAAACTATAGGCCGATTTCGCTTTTAAATACAGACTATAAGATTTTTGCTAAAATTTTAGCAAATAGATTAATGACAGTTATGCAGCAAATGATTCATCATGATCAAACTGGTTTTATAAATGGTAGACAAATGAAAAGTAATATAAGGCAAATTGTTAATTTATTAGAGTATTTGGGAAGGAACAACCAGGTCCCCGCAGTGCTAGTTTTTTTGGATGCTGAAAAAGCTTTTGATAGATTGAATTGGCAATTTTTATTAAAACTAATAGAAAGGATGCAATTTGGAGAACATTTTACACAATCTATTAAGGCAATATATCAAAAACAAACAGCGCAAATAATAATCAATGGTGGTTTAACAGATAATTTTTATATAGAAAAAGGAACAAGGCAAGGTTGTCCCTTGTCTCCGTTATTGTTTATTTTGATGCTGGAAATTTTATTAAATAAAATACATGGGACTGATATAATAAAGGGAATTAGAATTAGACAGCATGAATATAAGCTACGAGCATTTGCGGATGACCTGGTGGTTACCTTAGCTCAACCGGTACAATCGATTACAGCCTTGATGGATATAATCTGCTCATATGGACAAGTCTCTGGTTTTAAAATAAATACAGCTAAAACAAAGATAATAGCTAAAAATATGGACAGAAGCCAGAAAGAAGAGATAGAAAGGTTAACAGGATTTGAAATAGTTAAGAAGGTTAAATATTTAGGGGTTTATATTATGACTGCAAATATGAAATTATATCAACATAATTATGAACCGTTATGGCAAAAATTACAGAAAAAGATGGAAAATTGGAAAAAAATGCAACTGTCTTTGCTGGGTAGAATAGCCGCTGTAAAAATGAATATCTTACCAAAATTTTTATTTCTTTTTCAAATGATACCTGTACTTAAAAAAGATGAAAATTTGAAGGAATGGCAGAAGGGCATAAACAAGTTTATGTGGGCAGGGAAGAAACCACGAGTTAATCAAAAGATAATGCAAGACATCCGAGAAAGAGGTGGTCTTAAAATGCCCAACTTAAGACTGTATTATGAAGCCGCTTCCCTCTCAACAATTACAGATTGGATAAATTTAACGGAGGAAAAGATACTGAATATCGAAGGATATGGTCTGGTCTATGGCTGGCATGCTTATCTATTGTATGACAAGAAAGTAGATAAGACTTTTAAAAGTCACATATTAAGAAATGCTCTACTGCCTGTCTGGAAAAAGTATAAATATAAATTAAAGGATAAGTTACCAATATGGACAGTACCCAGACATGCAATAGAGAATATAAATTTGGAGCAAAAGCAAGATTAGTTTACATATAAGAACTCCTTTATAAGGAAGGAGTCAGATTACAATTAAAATCTATGGAGCAATTAAGAGAAGAAGGAATTATTAGGACTTGGTTTCAGTATGGTCAGCTGCAGGCCAGATGGAGAGAGGATCAAAAAACTGGTATTTTGCAGCAGGATGAGAATTTGATAAAGCAAATAAGAGATAAAGGTCAAATGCATATAAAAAGATTGTATAATGTATTAGTTGAAATAGATTCGGAAACAGAGCTAGTCAAGGATTGTATGATAAAATGGGCACAAAACAAAGGTGAACCAATAATGATGGATACATGGGAACAGATATGGGTTAAAAATGTAAGATTCACACAAGCTCAAAACTTAAGAGAGAACTTTTACAAAATGTTTTATAGATGGCATTTAGACCCAAAAAAACTAGCCTGTATGTATCCAAATTTACAACCTAAGTGTTGGCGATGTGAGTGTGAAGATGCTACATATTTTCATATATGGTGGACATGTAAAAGAATTAAGGCTTTTTGGATAAAAATATGGTGGATTACTCAAAATATTTTAAGGAAAAAAATTAAATTTACACCACAGTTTTTTCTGTTGGGAATAGTCACGGATTGTACTGTAATAGAGATTAAGTTGGTTTTGAATTTAATAACAGCTGCCAGGTTACTGGTGGCACAGTACTGGAAGAAGGAAGATCCACCCACCATTGAGGAATGGACACTAAAAGTCGTGCATTTGCCAGAGATGGCAAAAATTTCATCATACCTTAAAGATCATTCAAATGAAAGATACATATCAGAATGGAGAAGCTGGATTGACTATATACAAAAAAAGTATTCGAACAAGAAGATTCATATAGCTTATGAATGAAATATATTTAAGTAGTTTATGTTTATAGTTTTTAAGTTATAAGGAGTTAAAGATTTAGGAAGAATATGAATGCAATAATATGTTAGCATATTTTAGCTTTATGTTTGTGAATGCTATATCCTGTGCCTGTTCTGGGAAGTCTGGGTGGGAGGGAGGGGGTGGAGGGGGTTGAGGGGGGAAGGGTTTGGGGGAGAAAATGTTTGTATTTTCTATAAAACTTTTCAATAAAAGTTTTGGTGCTTTCTAGGGCAAAAAAAATCAATAGGTACAGTGTTTGGGCAAAGATGGATGCTTTCTGTTAGGATATGGTGTAAGTCTAACAAGTTGTCCAGGCAATATATGTGTTCTATCACTTTAAATGTATTTATGTAATGCTGTAACAGATGTAATGCTGAGTAATTGTACTGCTGAGTCATTGTAATGACTAATGATTGCTGACTGACTGCTGACTGCAATTATCATAATTGTACTGTTGAGTCATTGCACTGCTGACTTCACTTATCTTAAGTGGATAATTACTAGTGTAAACTGAATACAAGAAGGAAGCCGAGCTATAGTCATTGTTGGACCTGCTCTCATCATTGCTTGACTTGCTGCTTGACTTGTTGGTTGGAACTGTTACTGTCGTGTGTGAAGATGTGGATGGATATGCTACCATTGTGATTTGTTACCAGCATTAAATTGCTGTTTATTACCAACTGCTGTTTGTCTGGTAAGAAGATATCTGTAACTTTGGATTGATGTGAATGGCTAAAGACTTGGGTTGACTAAAAGACTATGCAATTGTTTTTCACTACAAAGTAAAAGCTTTGTTAAACCAGTTTATATGTATTGTATTCTTTTTTTTAATTTGATTTTTATTATAACATATAGTGATACATTCAGTACATTTTCGGTTCATTGGTGCAATTTTATACATATATACACCTACATGCATTATTACTTGTCTTTTATTTGATATTGTTTCTTAAAGCTAGATTTAATTTCAAAACACTTAAAGATAATAGTGCTCAAATCTCTAAGACTAAATGTAATACTATTCATATGGATTTTGTTAATTAATTAATATTTAATCTCTATTTCCTTCTTTATTTCTTTTCCCCATCCATTCGTACCACATGTCCCACACGCTATAAAATTCCGAATCTTCTCTGTCATTAATTTCTGAAGTCAGTTTGTTCATTTCGGCGCACTCCAATATTTTTCCAATAACATGTTCTTGAGGTGGTATTTGTTTTTCTTTCCAATACTGGGCAAAGGAAATTCTAGCGGCTGTCAGAATATGTATAATTAAATACTTTTTCTTTTTTGCATATTCAGTTTTCAAAATTCCCAGGAGAAAGGCTTTTGGTTCGAAATCAAAATTTTCTTTTATTATTTCTCTAATCCACATCCATATCATCCTCCAGAATTTTTGTGCCTGATTACATGTCCACCAGCAGTGATAGAAAGTACCCTGCTGATGGTCACATTTCCAACATTTAGGGCTCGAATTGGGGTAGATCTTCGCTATCCTAGCTGGGGCCATATGCCATCTATAAAACAGCTTGTATTGGTTTTCCTTGTAAGCCGTCGCCTTTGTCATTTTAAGATTATTATTCCATATTGTATGTATGTATTGTATTCATTGCTCTCAGTACCATTTCTCTGTGCACTTACTCTGCTGGTTGGTAACACAACAATATCCTTAACACTTTCCACTCTGTCTCAGTAGAAAAGTATAAAGGATTTATTTTCATTATTGCATGAGAGAGTTGCCTCCAACTAATTTGTACAGACACTGGATTCTCTCAGAGGAGCAATGCGCAGACCGTCAATAATTAACTCTGTCAGATGGCAGGAGGCCAGAACCAATTACACAGCGGTGCAGACATCTTCAGCTGCTTATGAATAAAAAAAGGAAATCTGGAATAAAAGTAAATAAAAGCATTATTTGCCAGCATGATCAATAATTGCTCTCTATTCCCCCCAGCTTTCATCTATACTGCATTACCTTTCCTGATTGCTAATAACAAAACAAAACAAGAGAACCCAGGCAAGCTGTAGATAATCTATCTTTTGGAACAATAATGGTTTTTCTTAAATATATTCCCTCCTCAAACTTTTTAAAGGATCAATCTAAGCCACAATCTAAGGTTGTTGGGTTTTTTTTAATTTACCCCTAGAATTTAGCAATATATATTAAAGCAAACATCTTTCTACAATTACTAGAGGATGAAATGGCATATTGGCTACAGTCCCAAATTTGATCTAGGTTTGATAGCAGTGGTGAAATCCAAATTTTTTTTTACTATTGGTTCTGTGGACAAGGTTTGGTGGGCGTGATGTGGCTTGGTGGGCATGGCAGGGAAAGGATACTGCAAAATTTCCATTTCCACCCCACTCTGGGGCCAGCCAGAGATGGTATTTGCCAGTTCTCCACACTGCTCAAAATTTCCGCTACCGGTTCTCCAGAACCTGTCAGAACCTGCTGGATTTCACCCTGGTTGATAGCCACAAGAAAAATGGTAAAACTGTGGTGTCCTATTTTCTTCCTTCCTGTCCAGGAGAAGTAAAGAAGAAGGGGAATCCATTAACCAGTGGTAGGTCCAGGCAGGACATAAAGCCATTACCATGGTGAAAGCAAATGAAAGCAGGGTAAACTGGTAATGGTATGACAAAGGGCAACAATTTTTGAACCAAGGTACATCAAATGGGCTAACTTACAGAATGCCATGATACATTATTCCAGTGGGAATGAAATTTGGGAAGAGTCTGTTTACTTCCAGTCTGCTGCATCAGCCATATCAGGTGACTGTCATTTCCAACACTACCTGACAGCTTCCAAAAAGTCACTGGGGAAATTATCAGGAATTATGAACTTGATTGTAATTGTGCAAGCTCCTGCTTAGTTTCCCAGTAGCAAAGATGTCAGCACACCTTTTCCAATCCATGCACCACTACACACCCCTATACACCCTTCCTAAATTGGGCAGCACCTCTTGTACAACTGCTTAAGAGCCTTGGTGGTGCAGCGGACTAAAGTGCTGTTAAGTAGCACTTAGCTGCCAGCTGCCTGCAATTACTGCGAGTTCAAATCTCACCAGGCTCAAGGTTGACTCAGCCTTCCATCCTTCCGAGGTAGGTAAAATGAAGTCCCGGATTGTGGGGGCAATAAGCTGACTTTGTATAAAAAAGAACACCGCTGGGGGCCCCGAAAGCCCTACTAAGTAGGTATATACAAAAGTATGAAGGTTATTGGTTAACACATTGTAAGCCGCCCTGAGTCTCCGGAGAAGGGCAGCATATAAATCGAACCAATAAATAAATAAATAAATAGATAAATAAATAAATAAATAAATAAATAAATAAATATTCTCTTTCTGACCTATCCTGTGCACTCATTTCAACCTACGACACAACCACTCACAGCCTTCCTAAAAGGTGTCACATGGGTTGGGGAGGATGCATGGGGTGTTGTACAGGTTGGACAAGGTTTATGGAGGAGCTTGTGAGTGCAAGGGAAGCAGCATAAAAGTTAAACATAGTGCATGGAGTTATGCGACTCTTAAATAAGGAATTATCTCTAAATCAATTATCAATGTGTCAATGGATTATCTAGATTCTACTTAGAAATAACAAATGCAATGTTCAGGCAGCTGAAAATACAGAGGGAAAGCTTAATAATCTCTGTTATAGGTTTCCTAAGCATTTTTAACTGTTGAAAATTATGATAGATGATAAAGCCAGGTAATGGTGGGCCCTGTTATTATTGTGGATCTCATAAGCGGAGTCTGTGGTTACTTCCTATTAGAAAGTAGAACTTTGGTAGTCAGCATCTGCTGGAATTGCGTGTATATGTCTCATGTGGTAAAATACTAAACTGTAAAATACTAACTGTAAACTTCTCTGAAAACTATATGTACCATATTTTTCGGAGTATAAGACGCATAGACTTATTATAGTCTATATATAAGACTTATTTTCCTCCCCCATAGTTTTGGGGGAGGAAAATAAGAAAAAAGCTGATTGGTAGATGGATCAGCTTCCCAGAATACCCCCAATCAGCTGTTCTCAGAGGTGAATTTTAGCAACAGGTTCGTTGGTTGTGAGTTCTGTGCCTTGCTTTTTTTTTTTTTTCTGCCTCTGAAACTTCTGAAACTCTGTTTCAGAAAAACTTTTTTTTCTGCCTCTGAAAGCCTCTGAAACAGAGCTTCAGCTTTTTTTCTGAAGCTCTGTTTGGAGGTTTTTTTTCTGAAGCTTCTTTCAGATGCTTTTATTTTGAAAGACTATCTGTACTCTGTTCAATCTCCTTTCTTTGGTATTGGTATGTAGATTAACCTCTTTGGATCTGTTGGTTATTGTGTCATTCTCCAGATTTGTTAGCATAGTTTGGTACTGATTCTTCTTTTGTTGCTTGCCATATTATTTTAGATAAAAGCCTTACAGAGGCTTTTTTTCTGAAGCTTCGTTTCTGAAGCTTCTTTCAGCCTCTGAAATCTTCATTTGCGAGCCTGGGCGGGGCTACATTCGGAATATAAGACGCACCCAGATTTTCACTCTCTTTTTTTGGGGGGGGGAAGATGCGTCTTATACTCCGAAAAATACGGTGTATGTAGATTTCCCTGGCTTACCTAATGCTATGAAAGACTAATCAAAAGTAGGTCACACTGAATTCCATAGGCCTGTTCAGAATGCAGCATTATTCCATTAAAATGTATGCAATTCATTAGCTAGGAGTGCTTTACTCTATTTATCTAATCAAAAGAGTGATTGGTTTTAATGACTTTTACTCTCAGGGAAGCATGGATTGGACTGTGTGTATGTGACAGCCCTAATAAATCTAATATACAATCCAGGCAAGCCACAGTTAAGAACGTTTATATTCTGTTGACCAAGTTTGGTAGAATCCACTGTGCTATTAATTGCATGATGATATCACACAAATCGTATAATTCACAGCAATTGAATGTTTACCAACCTCCCCTTCCTCCACTGGGTGCTCATGGAAAAGGTTTAAATATGTCCCTAATCTCACCCACTGGAATCAGGGGGACTTAAAGATGCTTACTGTTGACTCCTTGGTGTCTTTTGATTGATTGATTGATTTCTATAGTCACCCACTCTGAGCGGCTTTCAATTCAAATTTACTATTTACAATTACTATTAAAATTTTACAAAACATTTTAAAACAATAAAAAAAAACCCAGTAAAAGGCATTAACAATATAGCCAGGAGGGTTTTGCTAATAATACAAGAATACCCTGTTTTCATTTTTTTTCCATTTCTTTTATTTATGTATTGAGTTGTATTAAGATTTGTCTTAAAGCTGTCAAGTTGAATAGATTGGCAAAAGAAACCAAGATTACTAAATTCCCAAAGAAGTTATTTTGAACCTCTCAAAATGTAGTTGCAAAGCAATTCTCAAAATTTGACAATTCTGAGTGCTAAATTGGTGAAGGTTAGAGAAATCATACTTAATAAACTCCCACATCCTAAAATTTGCTAATAGGAGCCTTTGAAGATTTCTTTAAACTCCCCTTTCTGATTATGATTATTTATACAATACAAACTACCACTACTATTTAATTTTCTCTTGGATACTTTAATTATAATTAACTAACATTTCAGTCCAGTTGTCCAAGGATATACAGTATATCAGTAAGATCTAAAGCTAAATACAGAACATTCATTCCCGTCTCCATTTTTCCCTGGATTTGACTGACACAACTTTAGTAATATGAAATTATTTTAGTTTCCATGAGTGTGACAGCATGAGTGAGAGTCTTACTTTTAAACAAGGCATTCCTTTTTGCACTACTCACTAAAAAAAACCCTTGAAGTTTCTATTCCATATGTTGTTCCAAATTGACATAAAACAACATTATTCTTTGCTTATTAGAACCGAGAATTTAAGAGAATTTATCCCACATGAAGAATGATCTACAGTGAACTCAAAAAAGGTTTATGGAAAATATACACCTATATTTCTTCCACCTCTTCAAGTATCACCCTTTTGATTGATATTGTGTTGTTGTTGTTCTTGTTGTTGTTGTTTACTCACTCACATTTCTCCTAGTAAGAGATGCTAAGAATACCAATCCCCTGTAGGTTCATTTTTCCCTCTGCTGAATTTCATAGCCTTTATTATCTTCGCCAGAAAATTACTCAGAAAATGTAGATTGGCACAGAACTGCCTCAAAATGCAGAGCCATCACTACATGTATTACACAAAAGAGCTAACTTTGTTTCTATCTTTTTAATGCTGGAAAATGAATGTAAGTAATTTGCAGTTTACTTTGCATCCAGCACGCTTCAGCACAATCTCTTGTCTCCAGTCAAGTTCTCATGCTACTCAGCATGATGAGCACAAAATATAGCTGGTGATTCATTTATTAAACCTCAGCAAACGTCAAACCAATTAATTGTCAAAAATGGGACAAAATGCAGGAAAAAGCAAAGAGAGATGAACAAAGGCAAGAATTTACATTAACCCATACTCCATTTACCAGAAAATTCAGAGTTTTCAGGAAGTACTGAAAACAATATTGTGGGAAAGTAGCATGAACAATCCCATAGGAAGTGGCCTTTGGCTGTTCCATCTTAAACCCCCCCCCTTTTTTTAATACACTATTGTAGCAGAATAGAGATGAAAAGTAGGATACCAGGCCTCTCTCTATTCCTCCTCATGAAGGAAACGATAGATGGAAATGATGTATCTAGCACTTAAATGTTAACCTGCAATATGTACAACACCCTGCTTTACTGAGGGAGGAAGAGTAGTGTTTTCATGTTTTGTGAGAGAATAGAATAGAATAGAATAGAATAGAATAGAATAGAATAGAATAGAATAGAATAGAATTCTTTATGGGCCAATACTTGTATGGACATACAAGTAATTTGTCTCTGGTGTGTAAGTTCTAAGTGTACATACAAGCAACAGGTGGTAAATCATGATCATAATCTTAAAATACAATCATCATAAATCATAAGATACAACACTCAGTGATAGTCATAGGATATTAAATAATCAACATAAATCATAATAGGAAACTAAATAAAAGCAATCAACATAAATCATGAGATAAAAAGAACAAAGTTATAGTCATAATAGGCTAAGGAAATAGGTAATAGGAAAGATAAGGATAATAGTAATAGTAATACAGCCCAAGTAGGTGGTTTTTGATATCCCAGGGCCTAAGACAGTGTTGTGGGAATTAGTTGTTTAGCAGAGTGATAGCATGGGTGAAAAAAAACTGTCCCTTTAGTCTGGTTGTTTTGGCATGCAATGCCCTATAGTGTCATCTTGAGGGGTGAAGTTGAAACAGTTTATGTCCAGGAAGTGAGGGGTCTATAGATATTTTCACAGCCCTGTTTCTGGCTTGTGCGTTATACAGGTACTCAATGGAATGCAGGCTAGTTGCAGTTATGTTTTCTGCAGTCCTAATTATCAGGTGAAGTCTGTGTCTATCTTATTTGGTTGCTGTGCCAAACCACATGGTTACAGAGGTGCAAATGACAGACTCAATAATTCTTTTGTATTTTAAAGGCAGAAGGAGAATCATTTGAAAATGACATCATCTGTTTTTAGCTGTGGGAAAGACAATAAATGAATACCTTGTCAGTGAACGGCATGTGAAAATATCAATTTAATAAATAAATGCTGGGGAAAAAATCATACTAGAAATTCTGAAGATTGGACAGCCATTTGTCTGACATGGTATAGGACCTCCTGTTCAAATAGGGGGATTGGACTGGAAAACCTCCAGGGTCCTTTCCCAACTCTGTTATTCTGATGTTCTAAAACAAATCATAATATATTTTTGGAATAATGATATGATTCTTTCATATCATAATAATATTGTATTCAATTCTACTTAGATAATTCAAGCCCATCATTCCATTTAACTGACCCGTAGATGTTTTATTTTTCAGTACATGTGAGTATATCCAAAACATCTATGGTAGGAAAATATAGGGCTTATTTATGCTGACCCCTTCAGTTCTACAGAAAACAAAATTCTCAAAAGTAGAGTAGAGCAATGTTTCTGTGGCTAGAAACTGTACTCTTGAAAACACTTTATTTTGCAGCAGCTGAGATTCCACAAAGGGCAGGGCAAGGATGAAATGATGGCTTACAAGTGGGTGGCCCAAAATTCCAAGGGTTTCTTGATTTTGTTGATTTTAAGGAAAGAGATGTTTATTTTTTCCCATCTAAATTTGACTGGAAAATATCACCAACATTTGCAGGAAGGTGTGGGGGGGGGGGGGGTTTGCCAAATTTCAAAGCCATACCTTTTGAGGATATGGGAATTATAAAGCAGTCCAGGAACCTTAGACTAATTATGCCTTTTTAAAACCAAAAATATCTTTTTTAAAAAGAAAAAATAAGTATTTTCCAGTCATTTTTTTCCTTCTCCGTCCTGCCTCTTACAATATTCTCACTCCATTAAACTCATATGCAGACAAAATAGAGTTCTAGTGGGCTTGATAGACATTACCAGCTCTGTCCTATGCTGTCAAGTTTCTGTTCTTGATAATGGCTAGAACATAGGAGTACACATAGTTCATAAAAAAACTCAGCCTAAGTATTCTGGTCCATCTGAAATATCTGATAATCATTGATCCTTTAGAGAAATTATCTTTTTTCCTATTATCATTAGAATAATCATTCTCTGACTTTTGCTGTTCTTGTGGTTGAAAGTTTCTCAGATATAATCTCCCCTTATATCCTTGTATGAGGTTCTCTCTCATCAATGTCTTGCCCACACAGCCAGGGCAGCCATTGAGGTAGTATTCACTGATGCCATCTATTATTTTTTTCCCCAAACAGGGTTATAGGAACTAGGCTCAAAAAAATAAATATATTCTTGTTGCAGATGAACAAGAATGGTACACAACTCTGAGAAGTAATCATAATCATAAGTTTATTTGTCAAACATATATAAGATAACAGGTAAAAATATAAACATAATTTGAATACATGAAAAGAGTAAGTAAAAAGGAATATTAGGACAGGGATGGTAGGCACACTGGTGCACTTATGCACACCCCTTACAGACTTCTTAGGAATGGGGAGAGGTCAACAGTAAAAAGTTTTATTAATACAGTAATGTTTGGGTTCTAGTTTATAAAAAGAAAAGACAAGTAAGGATTTTATGGATACTTGACAGTGGGGCTGGTTGTTTTCTGATTTGCTTTTTTTTAAAAAAAATTCGGAGAAATAAATATGTTTGGTTTGGCTAAACTACTACTAAAGATGTGTATGAAGCAGCAGCAGCATTGGAAAAGCTGTTATAACTTTGTTATAAGAAGAGTTGGAATGTTGATGAGATTAGGCACCTATGTTAATTGACATGGGATACTTGCAGCTACACAGCGTTATAATGTTGACTTTTTCCCTGATTGGGTTAACCTCAGACAATTACACAGAACTGAATCCCCACTGCTTCTAGTCAGTTGTAATCTGTCTATCTGTTTTGGGTAAGCAGAGCTTCATTTCTTTCAGTTTAGTGATGATATTAAAGGGAATTGGGAAAGAGAGAAGAAACAAGTTTTAGGCTCGATTAAATTATTAAAATTAAAATATTAAAATTGTGAACATGGTCCCATGTTCACAAGAGCATTAGAAAAATAAACCAGAAATAAATTCCTTGTTATTTCAGCCATGACATTCCAGTTTGTGTTAAGCAAGGAACAGAAGGGAACCTTAAACCCAATATTTGGCAATCTGAAAAGCCCTAATCCATTTGAGGCATGTTATCAAATTATCTCTCTTTCAAGACAAAATTGTTTAAAAATGAAATGCATGGCATGAAAAATGTATGTTTGAAATGTTACTGAAGATTTAAAAGGAGCAAAGAAAATGAGTTAACCTTAAAGAAATTGTTTAGATATAGAGAGACAAAATAAAGAAAGGGACAATGGGTGTGTCCATCCAAAATGGGGAATATGCCTCAGAGAACAAACAGCTTTAAATAAAACCAATCAATTTGTTTTGAGCACAGACAAAACAAAACTGTAACCCTACTCCATCTAACCTAATGTGGATTAGATTATGTGCTGCCCTAAAATATTTACTTCATAAGTGAGAAAGGGAGTTGGCCTAGATTTGCTGCTTTTTTCCTCATAGTCTTATTTGAGGGGGAGATGATCTTTGATCTTCCACAAGGTCTTCTTTTTCTTTTTAACTTCAAGGAGAGAAGGGCTAGGTTTGCTGAGGATTTAAGTAATTGCTTATCCATCGGTTATTAATTAGTCTGCAGAGTATTTCTGATGTAACAGGGACCTCCAGATTGCTAGAAGTGCTTGTTACAGCATGGCTTATCTGTTCTGATGCCCTGTTTGCAACATAATTTCATCACATAACTTGATATGTAATTTGTGTGTCACCCTAAAGTTTTATTGTCCTTCCAAGATTCTTGCATTATCAATCTTCTTTCCACTTTCTACCCATTTGGTTCTTCCACCAGATGCTTTCAGGCACCAATAATATTTGAATGATAATAAATGTATCCTGTTCCTGTCTCTGTCCAGTCCTTTTCACATATTCAAGTATATATTTGGCTGAGTTTTTTAATAATGGTTTATTATTTAAAAATAATAATTTAAAAACTAAACAGAATAAACGAAACATTTGATAACATAAACCTACAAGATGAAAAACCATGAATTACAATTATTTATATTGGTACATAATTGTGCATACTGTACTAGTTTCATTCTGGTAATATACACAGACCCACATTTCTGTGTTTATTTTATTATTTATTTATTTGCAGAGCTTTTTTTTTAAAAAAAACATTAATTCTCAAATAATCAGAACCTCTGCCACAAAGGGATTCATATTACTAACAAAGTTTTGATAGAATAATTTTGTCCTATTAGTTACCAATCTCAGCAGAAAAGCATTTAATGTATGCATTTGAGTTGTGCTACTAACTTTTTAGCTGAAAGATTGATGACTGTCATTTAAACAGGTAAGCCAAATTTTAAATTCTGTATTATGGAGAGTAGCTAGCTGCTGTTTACAAAATTTCTAGTGTAGCATCTATTATGTACAATGCATCTTTTAGGTTAATATTAGTACAATGTTATTTTCTTTAATTATCCCCTTCTGGTATCCTTTCCAGTAAATGGGTGTATTGGTCTTCCTGTATCATGCTGAATCAAAATTTCCAGCTATCTACTTTCCAAACAGTGTGTAAACAATTTGCTGAAAATCCATCAATTTATTTTCATTAGTAGCATTTGTTTTTTCTTCCATTCCATCATGTCTGATTCCTGGAGACTGCCTAGGCAAATCCCTGTGGTTTGCTTGGCAAGGCTTTTCAGAAGTGGTTTGCCATTGCCTGCTCCTTAGGGCTAACAGAAAATGACTAGCCCAAGGTCACCCAGCTTGGCATCACGCCCAAAGCAGAACTAGAACACATAATCTTATGGTTTCGAGCCTGATGCCTTATCTACTACATTAATTGATTCTCATTAGTAGCAAATCGGGATTAATAATGACATCTTCAGACACTCTAAATATTTATGTTGCATGAAGCATAATCTTTAGCTTTTTTCCAACTGAACATTTTGTTATTTACTATTTTTGTCTACTATGTTTATATTTCTTTCCCATATAAAAACCCAGTGATTTTTTTAATATGGAATCTGAGAATTCTCAATATTGACAAGGAGATAAAATGTTTCACAAAAGTGTTGAAAGCACAGATGGGCTTTTTTTTTTCTTTTTCACACCATGAGAAAAAAAAATCTTTGTGGAGGTTAAACCTCCAAATAACAAATGACAAAGGGATTCCCAGTGGATCATGATGGAAGATGGAATAGAGAACAAAAGGTTGCGCATGAAATTGAAAAGATGCTAACATTTAAGTCAGTAATGTTAACTGATTCTTGTTGTAATGCTGGTTGTGACAATTCATTTGGTATTTGTTAGGGTTTTCTATGCATTTTTATTTTTTTAAAGTCCCAAATGATCATTTGTTGCTTGAGTACACAGCTGTTTACAAAAGGAAAAAGCCCTTGAAAATTCAGGAATTATTCTTTTCACAGTTGGGCATAACACTATATAGAAGCCTTTCCTAATGAAGGAAAGACTTCTAGATAGTGTTATGCCCAACTGGAAAAATCTACAATTATCATTGATAGGAAGAGTAGCCACTATAAAAATTAATATCTTGCCAAGACTACTATATTTATTTCAAACAATACTAATAAAACTGGAAAAAATATTTTGAAGAATTAAATATTAAAATATATTTGGCAAGGCAAAAAAGCAAGGATAAGTTTGAAAATGTTGCAAGATTCTAAAAATAGAGATGGTTTTGGGCTACCAGATTGGGAATTGCCTTATCAGGCTTCGATACTTACTTGGGTGAAAGAATGGATTGGCTTGAGGAACAAAAGACTATTGATTTTGGACGGACATGATCTTGAATTAGGTTGGCATGCTTTTTTATGATATGGAAAAAAACAAATTACATAGCTATTTCCAAAGACACTATGTTAGGAATGCATAATTATTGGTATGGGAGAAAATTAAAGAACAACATTATTTGAAAATACTGGTCTGGCTCTCCACAATGGAGGCACTGATTTATCCAAATGTTTTTTTTTTAATTTGATTTATATGCCGCCCTTCTCCGTAGACTCAGGGCGGCTTACAATGTGCTAAGCAATAGCCTTCATTCTTTTGTATATTTATACAAAGTCAGCTTATTGCCCCCACAACTGGGTCCTCAATTTACCTACCTTAGAAAGGATGGAAGGCTGAGTCAACCTTGAGCCTTGGTGAGATTCGAACCTGCAGTAATTGCAGGCATCTGGTCTTAATAACCAGCTTAATAACAGGGTGCCTTAGACCACTGTACTACCAAGGCTTTTGGTATCAATGTTATTGATATAGAGAATGTTACCAGATATAAAGATATTGTAAATGAAAAGGGGAACTTAAAACTAAACAGGAACTGAGTGATCAGGAGATTGAAATAACATGGTGGTCATATGTGCAGATACAATTTAGATATGAGAAGGATTAACAGAATTAGATCAGGGACAGATGAAAAATTAATAAAGAAAATATATAGCTATTTGTTAAGTATTAAGATGGAAGATGAACAAGTAAAAGAGACAATGATAGTATGGGCTAAAACTTTTGGCTATTTGATTGAGTTAGATAAATGGAAGAAATTATGGGATAGAAATTATAAATTAACAATGTCTACTGCATACAAAGAAAATCTTTATAAAATGTTTTATAGATGGCATTTCCATCCTCAAGGTTAGCCAAGGCGTTTAAGGATAAATCTGCAAAATGTTGGAAATGTCACCAGATCCCTGGTTCATACTATCACATGTGGTAGACATGTCAAAAATGTCAGGCCTGGGTACATGTCAGCATGGAAACGGCATTGGTCACATTGGTTGATGATCTCTGGAGGGCTCGGGACAGGCGTTGTTCCTCTGTCCTGGTCCTATTAGACCTCTCAGCAGCTTTTGATACCATCGACCATGGTATCATGCTGCACCAGTTGGAAGAGTTGGGGGTGGGGGGCACCATGTTGCGGTGGTTCTCCTCCTTTCTCTCTGACCAGTTGCAGTCTGTGTTGGCAGGGGGGCAGAGATCGACCCTAAGGCGCCTTATATGTGCGGTGCCACAAGGGTCTCGCCCCTTCTGTTCAACATTTATGTGAAGCCACTGGGTGAGATCATCCATGGTTTCGGGGTGAAGTACCATCAGTACGCTGATGATACTCAGCTGTACATCTCCACCCGGACCACCCCAATGATGCCCTTGAAATGATGTCCCAGTGCCTGGAGGCCGTGCGAATCTGGATAGGGAGAAACAGACTCAGGCTCAACCCATCCAAGACTGAGTGGCTGTGGTTTCTGGCATCCCGATATAGTCAGTTGGTATCATCACTGACTATTGGGGGTGAGTCATTGGCCCCCACAGACAGGGCTCTTAACTTGGGTGTCCTCCTGGATTCATGGCTGTCTTTAGAAGAGCATTTGACAGCTGTGGCCGGGAGGACTTTTTATCAGGTCAACCTGATTCACCAGTTGTGTCCCTTTCTAGATCGGGACTCCTTATGCATGGTCACTCATGCCCTCGTCACTTCCCACCTGGACTACTGTAATGCTCTCTACATGGGGCTCCCCTTGAGAAGCATCTGGAGGCTCCAACTGGTTCAGAGTGCGGCCGCGCGGGTGGTTATGGGAGCGAGGTGGCAATCCTATGTAACACCTCTCCTGTGCGAGCTGCACTGGCTCCCGGTGGTCTTCCGGGTGCGCTTCAAGGTTTTGGTTACCATCTTTAGAGCGCTCCATGGCATAGGACCTGGTTACTTATGGGACCGCCTTCTGCCACCAGTAGCCTCTCACCGGCCAGTACGCTTATATAGAGTGGGGCTCCTCAGGGTACCGTCAGCCAAACAGTGTTGACTGGTGGCCCCCAGGGGTAGAGCCTTCTCTGTGGGGGCACCTGCGATCTGGAATGAGTTCCTCCCGGAGATACGGATGATCCCGGATTTACACACCTTCCACCTTCCACCGTGCCCTCAAGACCTTTTTATTTCAGCAGGCTGGCCTGGCCTAACTTCCCTTTTAAATTGTAAATTGTAAATTTGTTTTAAAATATTAGAGGTGTTTTAATTTGTTTTGGGCCAAATTATCTAATGGATTTTTATATTGTCTTTTAAATTTTGTAGTTTGTGTGTTTTATCTTTTTGGCTGTTCACCGCCCTGAGTCCTTCGGGAGTAGGGTGGTATATAAATCCAATAAAATAAAATAAATAATAAATAAATAAAATAAAAAGCAAAAAATATTGGACAAAAATACATACATGGCTGGAAAGAATGATAAAACAACATATAGATATGAAACCAGACACATTTTTGTTGGGCATTTTACCAGACAAGTATAATAAAGGGAATGTATATTTTGCATGTATTGATTGCAGCGAGAATAGTATTTGCACAAAAATGGAAAAGTGATGAGATCCCAAGAGATGAAAATGTGATTAGAAAAATATTAGAATGTGCAGAAATGGATAAGCTAACACATACAATTAAAGAAAAGAAAGAAACTGAATATTTTTTGAATTGGGACTTATTTTATCAATGGTTAGCTGACAAAAACAGGAGCTAGAAACAGGGCAATATATGGAAGGATCAGTGATATAAGAAAGATATATTAATTTGGTTAAACAAATGGCCTGGTAGCTCAGCAGACTAATAGCAGTGTGATTAACACCAGTTGTTTGCAATTACTGTAAGTTTGAATCTCACCAGGCTCAAGGTTGACTCAGCCTTCCATCCTTTCTAAGGTAGGTAAATTGAGGACCCAGTTTGTGGGGGCAATAAGCTGACTTTGTATAAATATACAAAAGTATGAAGGCTATTGCTTAACACATTGTAAGCTGCCCTGAGTCTCCAGAGAAGGGCGGCATATAAATTAAATTAAAAAAAAATATGATTATTATAACTGTCAATATTAATATAATTGTTATTAATGCAATGTTGTAAACACTTTGATTATTATTTTCTAAAATTATTTGTACCCAGACAACACACTGTTCAATTAAAATTGGAATTTTTGTATGTTATAAAATAAAAACTTATTACAAAAAAAAAAAGTCTACAAAAATGAATGGAAGGTCCAGCTGAATATGTTATTATCAAGATTGGATTCATTTCAGAATTCTAGTATCATGAAATAACTCCATGACTATAGAAGCAGTTTGTGCCTGCCATACATGATTTGACAATTCTTTCTTGAAGTGCAAATTGCTTCCTTTCTTTGAGTTAGGGCTGTAGCTAAGGGGTAGTGTTTATATTTTGTATATAGAAGATATAATGTTAAATCCAGTAAAAAAAAGCTGTTCAGAGGTAATTTATGGTGAAGAGCCATTTATACATTAAGAAATATAATTAAGCACAGTTTACAATTACCAGTTACAGGTCAAACCCTAGAACTATAAATTTAAAGACTCTCATCATTACATTTATCCTTTTATGTAAATTATTTCCTAAATAATACATGAATTGTGTTCATTCTGTGAGCTTGCCTCAAAGGGTAGTATCAAGCGGATGCTCTTGTCATAACAAAATTCATGAAACTACTCCAATTTTGTAAAGTGTAGCAACATAGGGAGTTATTGTTATATTTGTAGCTGTTAAAGGTTTAAAAATAATTCGTGGTTTACTAATTCTAAAGATCTTTGAGTGTATTTTGCAAAGTGGCACAGAATTCCATAGAGCTTAGGCTAAGGCTTTTCAACGATCACACAGATAGAGCAGTGGTGAAATCCAATTTTTTTTTACTACCGGTTCTGAGGGTGTGGCTTGGTGGGCGTGGTGTGGCTTGGTAGACATGGTAGGGGAAGGATACTGCAAAATCTTCATTCCGACCCCACTCCAGGGGAATGATATTGCAAAATCCCCATTCCCACCCCACTCTGGGGCCAGCCAGAAGTGGTGTTTGCCGGTTCTCCAAACTACTCAAAATTTCCGCTGCTGGTTCTCCGAACTGCTCAAAATTTCCGCTACAAGTTCTCCATAGCCTGTCCGAACCTACTGGATTTCACCCCTAAGGTAGAGCCGTTGTTCTCTTTTTAATGACAGGAAAACTTCCACTTGTGATTATTGCCATTCTTTTTGGATAAGAAGTATTTGATAATATAATCACCACTGCTTCTCTTTGCTACCCTTGACCATGCTAATGAACAGGAATCCTCTGAAAACTTCAGATGTTCAGATATTTCTATTTTCACCCATCTGCAGATCTAGTCTCCTGGAGACAGTTTATCAGATTCACTGTTTACTTGTATTCTGGTACATATATTCTAGCTAGTTAAATATTTATCATCAGAAGAGGAATATTCACTAGCAGACATCTATTAAACCTTAGAAAAAAGCAAAAAGCAAAGTTGTTCCTGTATACCATATCTCTAAATATCAGCTGTACAAATTATAGGAAAATTAGGATCTTATTTCTAGTTCAGCTACATAATGTGCTTTAGTTGTAAGAAACTTTTGTTCTGCCCTATCGGGTCCTTCCATCTAATATTATTTTTACACTTTTCATATATATTCTCCAGCATTAATATAACTTACATATTTGATTCACATATTTTCATGTTGTAGCCCAGCATTACACACTGATAGAATAACTGAATAGGGAAGCAAGCACTTGTTTTATTAATCCTTGAAGTCAATTAATTTCTGAACATTTTTTTAAAAAATTCAGATCAGACCCAAAGTAATGCATATATTTCAGTATTTTTTTCAATTAAACCAAATTGGTTTAAATATTGGCTAGTTAATGATGTCATAATTGATTGGGCCATATTGTGCACATAAAAAGGTGGGACTTCAATCACACAGTTGTGGCTGTCTCCCTCTATGGACCCTTCCCAGTGCCAGTCCTATGGCAAAGTTGTATCATCTTGACACAGCGGTGAAATGCTCCCGGTTCAGACTGGATCGCCGGATCTGGTAGTGATAGCGGCGGGTGGTTTGGAGAACCGGTAGCAAAAATCCCTGCCCCCCACCATGCCCAGCTGAGCCGCATGATCATCAGAAGTTTTTTTTTTTACTTTTAAAAGCATTTTTTCTATAACCTCTTCCAACGATGATCGCGCGGCTCAACTGGGATCGTCAGAGGCTTTTCAAAGCATTTTTTTCTGCAACCTCTTGGCCGAAGAGGTGGTAAAAAAATGCTTTGAAAAGTCTCTGACGATCCAGCTGAGTTGCCTAATTGGCAGACATTAGAAAAAATGCTTTGAAAAGTTAAAAAGAAAAAGTTGGCCATGCCCCCCCAGTCACGTTACTCCACCCCCACCAAGTCACACCCACAGAACCGGTAGTAACAAATTTTACATTTCATCCCTGCCTTGACACTGTTATGAGGGATATTCTAGAGTGGAAAAATCCGTGGGTAGTTTTAAGGTTCATGTTATGACGTCAAAGTTTTAATTCATACTTTTAAAACTTCAAAGTCCAACTGAGCCCAAATTTCCTGTTGCTAAAGGAGACATTTGTTAAGTGAATTTTGCTCCATTTTACAACGTTTCTGGACACCATTGTTAAGCGAATCAGTGCAGTTGTTAAGTTAGCAACATGGTTGCTGAGTGAATCTGGCTTCCTCATTGACGTTGCTTGTCAGAAGGTAGCAAAAGGGAATAACATGATCCTGGCACACTGCAACTATCATAAATATGAGTTAGTTGACAAACATCTGAATTTTGATCACATGACCATGGGGATGCTGCAACCATCTTAAGTGTGAAAAATGATCATTAGTCATTTTTCTTCGGTGTCGTAATTTTGAACAATCACTGAACAAACTGTTGCAAGTCGAGGACTACCGGTAAAAAAACAGATTAAAGCAAGCTACTAGGTATGTGTATTTGAGGTGTGCTGATTTTTATTCCCATTGCATGGAGGTGAAAGCATGCAATCCTCATATATGGAAGTAAGGCTTACCCTAGCACTTGTAATTAATTTAAAAAAGAAAAGAAAAGAAAAGATGTTGCATACAACAGCCTATTGTCAAATGTTTAGTTTAACTTTCAGGCTCTTGCAATCAGAAAGAATATAAAATAGCTTGTATTATATTTAGAATTAGGGAGATCTGGAACAATCATTTTCTGGACATTAGACTTTCTGGGAACTAGCCTGGAAGCAGAGCAAAGTAAAAGCATAATTAGTAATTAATCATCTCCTCTGGGAATTTGCAACTGATGGTGATTTCATCTACTCCAAGAATGAAAAAAAAAATGTCTAAAGATGTTCAGACTTCAAACTAACTCTGTACAAGACATAAGATGAACGCAGTGCTTTTATGGCTAAAAGCTAAATAGGTTTGCAGCTGGCAACTCATTTTTATTCCTCTATTTTTTTTCCTATACTTATGCATACCCCTGAACCTCTTTCAGTATTCATGCGCTTCTAGACATGTAAAAAACAGAAATAAAGAGCTGAAAAAGTTGAAGATTTCAAGATGCAGTGGGTTTCCTACTAAAATGCTATGCACAGTGGTGGGGCAGAAAGAAGATGGACATCAAGCCAGGAATTTCAGGAGTCTCACATAGTATTTTATTAGCCAGGCTCTTTCCTCTCAACACAGAATCTCTAGAAATCAATCACAAATTTAATCAAATGAAAAACTATGGTATGTATTGCAGAAGATACATTCCAGGGGATCTGCTCCCAAAAAGACAAATATATTATAGTCATACTGCTAAAGTGAATCATAAACATTTAGTAGCTGAACAGATGCTAAACAGAAAGTTCACAACAGTGCCTTGAGTTCCAAGCCTTGCGGTAAATTATAATGGGGGTTGGTTTATTTACCCATGAAAGCCAGCTGGGTGACTTTGGGCCAGAGATATTCTCTCAGCTCAACCCATCTCCAGGGACATAGAGATATGTTTGCCACCATGTCTTATTTGTAAAAAATAATAAAGGCTGGAAATAAATAAATAAATACTTCTAAATAAATGTGTGATATGAACCTCAGCACTGTAATTTGTAAACTCTATCTTATGGCTTATCATAATATACACATTCAGATAATTACAATTATCAACAAACCACTATTAAAGACATTATGACGTAGCATGTTGTGTAAATCATTGGGAGGATTTTCAGCATTTGCAGTAGGGCAGCTTTACCAACTTGCCTTTTTGTGGTGTGTAGGCAACATTGGTGTTCATCTAACTAGGGCGTCATTTTGGGGAACACTGATTTACGGTGTGAATGAAATAGACTTAACTTCTAAAGACCTCGCCAGCAAGGTCCTTTCAGAAAAATGGAGAATGGCCCTGACAGCCATATCTTGCTGCCTACAAGCTGCTAGGTTTTGACAGCTTGGCAGCTTAAAAACAGAAAAAGAGGCATGGATCGAATTGGAAGTGATCAGGATGGTCAGCCTCAGGGGTGAAATCCAGCAGGTTCTAACAGGTTCTGGAGAACCGGTAGCAGAAATTTTGAGTAGGTCGGAGAACTGGCAAATACCACCTCCGGCTGGCCCCAGAGTGGGGTGGGAATGGAGATTTTGCAATATCCTTCCCCTGCCACGCCCACCAAGCCACTCCCACAGAATGAAGGGAACATAGTGAAATGAAATGAAACCAATAAAATGTAACACAATTATTGTGAAGTGTTGGGTACTCAACAATGAATTCTTCTAAAAAATGAAATGGTGTCTTCTTTGCAGCTGTTCTTTGTAATTTCTTCTGAAATCAGCTGGATAGCTGCAGCTCATGAGATCAGGCAAAAGAAATTCTGTCTCTTTCTTTTAAGGATTTATTTTTTGGTTTTATAGGTTTTAGAGTTCTACTAAGGGAATTGCTAACCTCCTCCTTTTATTACATTGAAAGCTCTCTAAATATCATCATTTCCATGGGGAAGTACAAACATAATGTTCATCATTTTCTTCAGTCCAAGCAAACGGGCAAATATTTTTTTAACACTCATCTCTCTTCTTAACAACCACTAGCACAAGTACAGCAGCAAAGGCAGTTGATGATAACAGGAGTTTTCTGACCAAAGCAACCCTGGCCAAAAATGGGGAAATCAAAATGGAGAGCAAAATGCAGTACTGTAGAATCCCAATCAAGATAATACAACATTTTTATATTATTCTTTTCAGTCCCATTTATGGGAAGATCTGGGTAAGGTTTTTTTCCCCTTCCATTTGCTAAATTGGAGCTAAGCAAAATGTTTACAACTGAAGGCCCCATATTAATCCCTAACTCCTGAAGTCTGGAGAGAGATCCAGAATATTTCCAAGAATTGCTGTCAACTTTTTAAGTGAAAGAAGGTGGAATATTAATCTATATAAATAAAAATGTAAATGTTCGTTTGTACATAACCGCACATCTCCTAAAGTTCTTCACTGATTGCTTTCAAATTTTGACACAACGTTGCATTCGACTACGGGCATGTTTTTATATACCTATATTATATACATGTCACACCTGTGACAGGTAAAAACATGAAAAACATTGGAAAACATTGAAAGACATTGACAAACATTGAAAAACAGCACTACCTGCTGGACGTAAAACCAACACACCAACATTTTACCACATGAATTTTGAAAATTAAATCACAAATTTTTCACTAGGTATAATTCCAAAATATATCAACAAAAAAATATCAGCAGTCCAGATACAGAAGACTCAGGTAGTCCTCGACTTGCAACAATTCACTTACTGACCATTCGAAGTTACAACAGTACTGAAAAAAGTGACTTATTACCATTTTTCATGCTTATGACCACTGCAGCATCCCCATGGTTATGTTATTTACATTTAGCTGCTTGACAACTGATTTACATTTATGACGGTTGCACTGTTCGTGGGTCATGTGATCACTTTTTGCAACCTTCTGACAAGCAAAGTCAATGGAGAAACCAGATTCACTTAACAACAGGGTTACTAATTTAATAACTGCTGTGATTCACTTAACAAATGTGGCAACAAAAAAAGTGGTAAAATGGGGCAAAACTCATTTAAGAAATTTCTAACTTAGCAACGTAGATTTTGGTTTCAGTTGTGGTTGTAAATTAAGGACTACCTGTATTAAAGATTGATTTGATTCGATTGGAAAGATTTAAAGAGCTCAAAACCAGATAAGAAAAATATAGTGCTACAAACATAGCAATAGAAACTTAGATATAGAAATTCATAATTCTATAAAATATAAATAGTTGTAAATTAAAGTAATGGGCTCTAGCTTAAGATAGGTAGGAGAGTAGAAACAAATATATTGTTAACATAACATGCTATGGTGCGGAGAGCTGCGAAGGCCTGGCCTGAAAAGGTAAGGGCGATGGCGGGGGATGCAGAAGAGGCCAGAGACAAAGATAAATAGAGAGAGAGGGAGAGAGATACATAAAGAAATACAGAGAGACGGGGGGGGGGAGAGAGAAACATACAGAGATTCAGAGAGAGAGGGTGGGAGAGAGAGAGAGACAGCGATACAGAGAGAGGGGGAGAGAGAGAGACATAGAGATACAGAAAGAGGGGGAGAGAGGGAGACATAGAGATACAGAGAGCGGGGGAGAGAGAGAGACATAGAGAGATACAGAGGGGGAAGAGAGAGACATAGAGAGATACAGAGAGAGGGGGAGAGAGAGACACATAGAGAGATACAGAGGGGAGAGAGAGAGACAGAGAGATACATGGAGGGAGAGAGAGACATAGAGAGATACAGGGGGAGAGAGAGAGAGACAGAGAGAGGGGGGAAGAGAGAGAGAGAGAGATACAGAGAGAGCGGGAGAGAGAGACACATAGAAAGATACGGGGGGGGAGAGAGAGAGACATAGAGAGATACAAAGAGAGAGGGGGAGACAGAGAGGGAGGATTTTGTGGTTCCCATTGTTTTTTAGCAACCGGTTCTATGCCCTAATCACCAGCTGCGTAGGCGTGGCTCGGGGGCTGTCATATGACTGATGGAAGTGAGTGACGTCGAGTTGGCCACGCCCACCAAATGTTCGTGGAGAGTTTGGAACTTCAGCCTAGCTCTTTTAGCCCAGCGGAAGCACCAGACTGGGCCACAGCAACGCGTGGCCGGGTACAGCTAGTGATGATATAAAAGGAAAATATATACACACATTTCAATTAAGCCACATTCAGTTTTTCTATTAGTTCTCCTTGCTTTTTGCCTAAATTCTATGTGCTATTTGATCTGTGGCCTCTAGCATGTCTCTCAATGGTCCAATAGGCCCCTCAATATATTCTAGAAAAGCTATAAACTCTTGCCACACATGAAGCCCTCTCAAGCCTGGCAAAGGCAGAGATATTTATTTTACTTTTTCTATTGGCATCAAAGCAGTGGAGGTGACACAATGGACTGAAAGAAGTAATATTGCTCCTGTATCTGTAATTACATAAAGAAAGTGAGAAGATGCAGCCACATATTTTTGTTAAGCTTATTGTTTCATTGTAAGATTCAGTGATGCATCTTTTCAGGTCTACTGTATTATAATTAATACGTCCATCCAGGATCCCAAGGACATAGCTGAAAGGGCAATACTAAAAGGGGAGTTATGTATCTGATGGGTATGTCTATATTGTTTCAGTGAAGAAGCCAGCCTGCTTGCCAGAAGTGTATCTAAATATTTCCTTTCCTCAGAGAGAGCACTCCTGAAAGAGGTATAAATTTGAAAGTAACTAATTGACTTTTATCCTAGAATAATAGAAAGGAAAAATTGCTCTATGCTGAGAACTCCACTCTGAACACTTCTGATTTGTCAGTGAACCCATAAAAAATATATCAAAAGACAAGACTCTATCTTGAGGCATAGGTTGAAATTGATTAAGCACATCAGCCATTAGGAAATTGACAAATATCAATAACTCAATCATAACCAAATGAAATCCACTCAAGATATAGAAATATTTTACCTATGCAACATGATTCTCCTGACCCCAGACCCATCACTCCAAAACCAATACCTGGATACACAAAGGAGCAAAATTTATTATACCTCACAGGGTGAGAAAACTGCATTTCTTTCCTACTGGATCCTGCATATGCACAGACACATTATACATACCCACCCGGAGGCAAACACACAAGAAGACATGCCCACATGCTTCTCAGACAAAAAAACAGACTTTCCTATAAATATTATTCTATCCCTGTCTTTTAACTTGTGGCCACCTTTGACTGCTAAACTGCCTGTTTTGCTGTTGAATTCTGAACAGTTGCTTTGTCTTCTTTGAACCAAGCCTAGATTGAATCAGAATTTGCTCCTCACATATGTTTTAAACAGGCACAAGTATAAATCTCCAAATCTGTTTTTCTTTCTCTTCATTCAAAGTTAAAGAGACTGTGGTACAGTGGACTAAAGCACTGTTATTAACAACTGCTGCTTGCAATTACTGCAAGTTCAGATCTCACCAGGCTCAAGGTTGACTCAGCCTTCCATCCTTTCAAAGGTAGGTGAAATGAGGACCCAGATTGTGGGGGGCAATAAACTGACTTTGTATAAATATACAAAAGTATGAAGGCTATTGCTTAACGCATTGTAAGCCGCCCTGAGTCTCCGGAGAAGGGAGGCATATAAATTAAAGCAAAAAAAAATATTCACCACATCAGAAACACAGTCAGGTTAATATGATATTCCAATACCTGGAAACAAATCCCAAGGAGAGGATACAGTTGCTAAAACGTTAGTCTGTTCATCTCCTATGAAGATTCATAAAATCCTTTGTGCCCACAGATTAAAAGCAATCTGAGTTTGGACAATTTGGTGTTGATTTCTAGGTTGTTTTTATATACAAGATTCCAATTAACCTAATATTTTAAATATTTTCCCCAAACTTATTCCTTTCATTGTTTCCCCCCCCCCCCCTTCTATCATGGAAAAAGTTGTTCAAAATGAGGGGAGGGAAATCTTTTATATGCCAAAGTACACCAAAATCCATCTGGAGGATTCAGCTTGAAAAATAATACTAATTAAGGTGGGTTTTCCCCCTCCTTGGAGAGAGAGAGAAAGAGAGTGACAACCTCCTTCCCAACTAACATAAACCCATTGAAACAATTGATAATCTAGTAGCACAAGCTAAAGCACACGGGGATTATCTATAAAACCATTGAAAATATTTTTTTTCTTTTTAAAAAAATCAAGACATTAGGTAGACCAAGACATTAGGTTTAATGTCTGAACCAACAGCAAGATTTTTTCTTTGTAAGTATTCAACAAAACCAATTAAAGGTGCATCTGACATGAACACAAGGCATGTTTTAAAACTACTACAAACAGATATGTCAGAAGAAGCTTCAGTGGAGTAAATCTAAGTGGATTTATTTATATTTAGATTCATTATAAAATAAGGATACTTATATAAAACTATAGTACAAGTAATTGTTTTACTTGTCCAGTAATCATTTTATTTTTACCTACAAATCCTTTTCTTTTGTTTTTGTGCCTTTGAGTCAGTATTGACTGGTGACTGCCTGGTTTCTGCCATTTTTTTTCCAAAGTTTTTTGGAAGTAGTTTGCCATTTCCTACTTTCTAGGGCTGAGATAGGGAGTCTGGTCCAAGGTTTCCCAGCTGGCTTTGACCCTAAAATGATACTAGAAAATGCTTTTAGCCTGATGCCTTAACTGTTTCCCAATTGGTATTCTTTATTGGTAGTAGCAAAATCTATTACTTAAATATCTGTATCTGAATATTGGACTCTTTCAGAGCTTAACCCATAAGCAGTCTCTATGACCGCAGGTCATAGTGACTGCAACAGTTTTCCAAAATGTTCGGAACACCTCTATTTTTAGAAATGGACCATTCCGGTTGCGAATAGCTTTTGTTTTCCCACCAATAAGAATGTATGCAGCATCATACTTGTGTCAGTTATTTGGTGTTTTCTGTAGCGGCATTTGAATTTGAGTTTTGGTCATTTTGACCACAGATCTTTGTTAACATATTTTTTTTTTATAATGTCGGGGCCAAGTTTTCCACCAAAAAGAGTACAATTTGGTGATCCAAACTTCAAAAGAACTGTTCTAAAATGGTATGGAGAAGCAGATAGTGATCTGAATGAAGTGGAATCGGATGTGATGAAAAATTTGTAATGAATGATAAGAACCCGCCACTGACATCAGCGATAATGAAGCTCCCAATGAAACTGATGACCAGGGACAATCTACATTGTGCAATAATTTATATGGCAAGAACAAATTCAAATTCTGCACCTTTTGGAAGCAATAGATCCAGAACTGTTAGTCACAATATTGTTGTGCAATTACCTGGACTATGAGCAGCAGCTAGAAATCTTGGAAATTCACCTACTCCCCTAGAGATTTGGAAATTATTATTTTCTAAAGAAATTATTAGCACCATCGTTCAGTGGACCAATGTAAAAATTAGAGAAGAAAGATTGAAGTTCAAGGGATGGAGAAACAAAAAAGTGACCTGTGCAATGTGGATTTGATAGAGATCAATACATTTTTTGGTTTACTGCTCTATACATCAATTTTTAGATCCAGCCATGAAAACATTGAATGTCTTTTTGCTACTGAGGTCATTATGACCTCATGTCTATAATAGTATAGCCAAAACATACGTCTGTGGTTAAGGGTTAATAACAGGGTAAAATGCTCCTGGTTTGCACCGGTTCAGGCGAAGCAGTAGTAATAAAAGTTACTGGTTCGTCTGAACCAGTATTTCCAACAATCAGCTGTGCCGTGCGATTTATAGTCCTAGAAAGCAGGAATTTCCCCCCCCCCCCTTGCTGTTCTAATTACCTTCTTAAGCCTCCTTTTTCAGCGCTGCGCAGTAGCACTGTGGTGCATATGCCTGCAAAGTGTGCATTTGGTGTGCACTGCTCATGCGCATGCGCATAATGCACATTTGGCACACACCATGCATGCATGCACAACGAACCGGTGGCAGACCTTGGAGGATTTCACCACTGGTTAATAATATGGTTCCCACCGGTACGGAGTCTTCAACAGCCAAATTGTTGTATGATAGCCATGAAATTTTAAATAATTTTGAACACACCAATGCTGAATGTTTACATATAATGCATACATCCACAAATGCTCTCATGAACTTGAATAGAAAAATTGCTGAAAATTTCATGAAATGTGGCATAAATTGGTTGAGTGATCTTGGGAAGGGGAATAGTGAGATCAGGTTTTATTGTGCAAGTTGTGATAGCTCCCAGGCCTAGAAAAGACTGCTGATGCTTGTAAATAAATAAAATGACTTGCTGATCAATAAATGTTTATAAAAGTTCTTGCTAAATGGAAAACAATATAAATTTATTGTATATTGAAAAGCCATACAGTAATACATCAGCACTGATTCCCATATTTTTTAAATCTATGTACACACTTATGCACATTAAATGTATAACGAAAAAATCTCAGCTCAGTCAGAAATCGTGTGACATCAGACTACTTTTTTCAATGTTTTGTAAAATGTGCACATCAGTAGTGCAGGGGAAAAAAGACAAAAAGATAAGTGGTTTATGTGATTTAGAGACAGCCTAACTCCAGTTAACTCTGGGTGTTTTGCATTTTAAAAAAGCAAAATTAGGTATTATTTGTACATAATATCTTAATGTTAAATGTGGAATCTAATTGTCTATGAACGCACTAAATCTTTGCTGTTATTATTTTTAATATTAACATTTCATTGAGCTGCTAACAATATAATAACTCCAAAAGCATTAAAATGATGAAATATTCAAAATGATATCATCATATTAAAGCTGGGACTCTTGCATCACAATATCCAACATAAAGTATGTGAGTCTTGACATTTGCATGACAATGTCTTCTGTGTGGATCATTACTTGTCAGTCAGATAAGTTTTTTTACAGTTTTTCTGCCTGTAATCTTCTATTTCTAGAAACAATTATGATTATGTTTTTCTGTTCTTTAGATGTCTGTGAAGCAAAGCAAACAGATGCACATTGGAAATAATTCTTGCCTTTAGGTTAATTGTTCTGTGGGTTACTGTTGAATGTTTTGAATTGTGAACTACCCAGACTCATTTCCTGAGATGGGTGGCTACAGAAATCAGATAAAAAATAAATAAATTATGAATAATTAAATAATTAGGGTTGGACCTCAGAGTCAAATTGTAGAGCCCACAACAAAAAATAGCAAATAATGGGACCAATTGTCAATTATCTGAGCTCACATGGAAATGTCATGCTTGACGCTGCAGGCATCTATATTGTCTCAGTGTCTGAGTTCAGCTCTCTCTGTGTATGTGTGTGTTTCTGTGTGTGAGAGAGAGGGGGGGGGAGAGAGAGAGGGAGGGAAGGAGAGGGAGGGAGAGAGTACTCAGACACTGAGACAATATAGATGCATGCTGTGTGTGTGTGTGTGTGTGTGTGTGTGAGAGAGAGAGAGAGAGAGAGAGAGAGAGAGAGAGAGAGAGAGAGAGAGAGAGAGAGAGAGAGAGAGAGAAGGCAGCTTATTGGGAATGCTCTTACTGTAATTGCCAATATTGTACTTGTACTTATCTTAACAATTTATCTTATTTATCTCCCCTAAAATAATTTTATCAATTCCCAACACAATTAAAGGGAGGAATCCCCCTTTAAAAAACATTGCAATTCAAAGACTATTTTGATTTGATATATTTAAGAAACATAATGTACATGCAAAAATGCATATAAGGCATTTGAATTGTTTTACCAGTAAAGGAAGTAAAATGATTTTCAGACACCTAAGGGAGATAGGGAGGTAATGGATTGTGTTTCAAAATCTGAAAGAAAATGCAGATGTTCAGATCAATAAAAAAAAATACTGATGCAATATTTGGAAATTTTGGGCAAGTTATTCTTTGTTAAGATTGTCAAAATAAATCAAAGACGATCACTGGACCAGTTTAGGATTAGGGATCATCTCTGCTTGTTTGCGTTCTACAAGCCTCCATTTTAGCAATATCACTTCCAGGAATCCTCAGTTAATCTACAACTTTGAACTACTGTATTCATGGATAAAACTTGACATTTCTAAAAAAACTGAAGATCTCTCAGTCAATACTTTAATTAAGAAAGTATCGAAAGTATTCGTTGTCTTTGATTTATTTTGACAATCTTAAAAAAGAAAAAGTTGCCCAAAATTTCCAAATATTGCATCAGGATATTTTTTTTCTTTATCTGCATTTTCTTTCAGATTTTGAAACACAATTAGACTGCATGTCTAATTGGAGTGGACAATCTAATTTTACTGTCATCAAATTCCTCAGTAAGTTCCTTTTCCATCTTAAGAGGAAAGGCCATGTAGCTATTTTGCCATCTGGACACAAATGTAAGGAAAAGGACCTTCCAGTGTGCCCAAGACTGTTATGGTATAAGTAGATTGTAAACCCTCTTTTTTAAAAATTAATCCTCAGTCATTGTCATCTACCCAATTTATCAGCTTTAAAATTCTAAAGACAAAATATCTTTCTGGATTAAGAAGTAGAGTTTAATGCATCCCAATCATTTGCTGAGTATGTCACTTATTTTTTCACTTAAATTGCCAAAATAATCCCAAATCACTCCCATTTATTTTTTGAATCCCAGCTAAGAATATATACAGCCCATTCCTGCTAGAAAAACATGTCCTGTCTTATGAACCATCATATCTTGTATGTATTGACAGATGGCTTTGTTTGAGGAAGGCTTCATTAGCAGACCTTTCCCTTTCAAAAAGCCCATATGGCACTTTATACTCACAAGAGTATAAATGTGTTCACTTTTTTTTCATTTTTAAACAGCGACTAGTGATCTTTTTCTATGAAATGTTTCTTCAATCCTACAATAACGTTCAATCCTAAAAACCCATTTTTAAAAGAAATAATAGTACTGGACCAATTCTAGTCTTTATCTGATGACCCCACATACACATTTCTAATAATATAGCAAAGTGACTGTGGATGCTTTGCTTTCTTCCATAGCCTTATCCAATGTAGAAGCGGGGGGGAAGTCTACTCCTTTAATATAGTTCTGTAGATTCACCTGTTAAAAAGAGATGCACACTTGGCAGTCTTCTCATGAATGGAAGAACAGATACAGCTCCTTTCTTTCAATAAATATAAATGGGGTCAATCTCTGCAGAGATTCCTACTTCTTCATTTTGATGTAGATATTTTTAAAAAAGTGATGTGACTTTTTTTTTTTAATGTGATGATCTCTCTGGAATGTTCATGTCAAGTATATTGTAATATATATAACTGTAGGGAAGGGACATGTCTAATAAAGGTTAATGATTGATGTGAATTCTGCCTTCCAACCAAACTCCTCTGTTTTGGAAATTCCTCTCAAAATGCAATTTAAGCATAGACATTTTTTTTAGAGAAGACATCAGCAGCTGCAGAACTCCTATTAATGCAAAATGGACCAACAATCATATATTTATGAATGAAAGATTGGTGCCCTGATCATTTTTCCACAACATCCCTTTTATTTAAAGTTGTGTGATGGAATGTGCAGTTGTAGAAGCAGTGGATGGGATTCTTGGCAGCACAGTACTTTTTCAGGGAGGAGGCATACTTTCCATCAATGAGAAGCACAAAGATACTTTGCAGGACAGAGGTGGATGGGGAGATTCACCACCACCCCCAGTGGATGGGGGGAGGGAAGAGATTCAGATTAGCCACACCCTGAATTTCTCAGGATACATCTATCAGGATACAGTTATAGCTTTAGTTTGTCAAGATTCTGTCCATTAGGTGTAAACAAATAAAACATTGGACTCAATTGGATTTCTCTGTGACACCATTGGGCTTTGGACTGACAACAGATCCATGGTAGATGCACTACATAACATGCAGCTTGATACAGGGGTGGGTTCCAAATCCTGTTGCTACCAGTTTGCTCATGCTTGCACGCTCAGTGCTTCTGTGCATGTGCAGAAGCATCCAGGCTGGTGGGTGAAGCCTCCCGCCGCCGCCACTACCAGTTCGCCCGATCCGGTGCGAACCTGTAGCAACCCACCACTGGCTTGATACTGGATATCTCCTGCCTGTAAAAGAAAAGGATTTTAGTACTTCAAACATCTATTAAAACATTGTATAAATACCTTAGTGATAAATAGAACAAACTGATATCAATAACTCAAAAGAGAAGAGTGATGGAGAACCACATTAATAAACGTATCTGGAACGAGCTCCCCCCAGAGATACAGAGGATCCCAGATCTGCGCACCTTCCGCCGCGCTTTAAAGACCTTACTATTTCACCAGGCAGGCCTGGCTTAATTTTCCCCCTCTTTTATAAAAGATTTTTAATTTTTAAATATCTTTTAGTATTTTATACATTCAATTTTAAATTGGTTTTAAAAGTTTGGGGTTTTAAATTTGTCGGGGCCAAAATTATTTAATTTGATTTTATTCTACTTTTAAATTTTGTATGTATGTGTTTTATTGTTTGGCTGTGCACCGCCCTGAGTCCTTCGGGAGTAGGGCGGTATAGAAATCAAAATAATAATAATAATAATAATAATAATAATAATAATAATAATAATAATAATAATAATAATAATAATAATAATATAAATGCAAATTTCTGACAGTGTACATCACTCTCTAAAGTTGCTTTAAAGAGCAATATGGCCACCTTGTCTCTTAGAATTAAACAAAGTGACTGTGGCTGCTTTGCTTTCTTCCACAGCCTTATCCAATACTTGCAGTAGGTAAACATAACTGCCCTGGATCTTTTTTTGAGCTTTTGCAACTGGCTAAGAGGTGACACAATGTGCCATGTTAAGGCCAATTGTTGTTGTAATGATCATGTCTTTTCATAATGCAAAGTGCCTCATATTTTCCTCTCTGTAAAATCAAATTCAGCAGGGTAGACTAACAGGAAAAATTGTTGCATCAATAGAAAGCTGCTTTTTCTGCTATCTCATTGATTGACTACCTGGAGTGTTCAGTTCATGGGAAGTATGAACACGACTATTTCATATATGTGGTCAGGGGCAGGTTTTGGAATCTCTCTTTTTCCTTTGAGGTATATGTCTGTAGAATTTGTACTTCTGTTTTTTTAATCCATGTTAATAAACCAAGCTACTATTTTTATTATTTTGCCTTACAATGACATAAATCTATGCTGGGGAAATTTGAGGGAATTATAGTTGGGGAATGGTCTGGAATTAAAAGTGTTTGTTCATTTAATAAATGAACTGTATGAAACACAATTCATGACTATTTACAAATTTAGCAGTACAAAATTACTTGAAAATTTGGAAACATATAAATTATTATCCTCTTCCTCAGTATTGTAGCTTTCCTTGCTAGAACAGGTATTCAAAAACATGCTTTTTTTCCTACTATAAAGAAAATAATGATTTAATGGGAAGATGAAATTCTAATCAAAAGGGTTACCGCAAAATTGTCTCAGCCAATATGGTATACCAGCAATTCTTAAACAATAATTAGTATTGCCAAATATAATTTATTCATTAAGGATATTCATCACTTGAGGAAAAAACATCATTAGAACAGAAAGGTTACTCAATCAGTTAGAAAGTATTCTATTTATTTTTTTAATTTAAAAACATATGAGGTTTTAAATGTATTACTGATTTAATTCATATTTATTTATTCAAATGCCAGTCTAATGCTGCACTCAAAGCTCTTTTTTCAAAGAAAAGGTCACAAGACAAGGAAAGTGAAGTAAACATAAATAATGAGCAAATAGAAAAAACAATATTTAAGAATAATTTAAAATTTTAAAAAATACAAAGGGATACCGTTTTTAAAAACTGTTATTTTTTATTATGAAATATTTGCTGCTACAACTGCTGGAGATGCATAAGTTCTCTATTGCCAATTTTAAGATATGAGGTCTTCAATATGGCTGGTTGAGGAATTCTGGGAATTGAAGTCCACACATCTTAAAGTTGGCAAGGTTGGGAAACACTTCCCTCAGCTCTATTCAGGTTCTGCTATGCATTGGATCACAACATCTACCCTGTTTTCCCCAAAATAAGACATCCTCTGATAATAAGCCCAATTGGGCTTTTGAGCGCATGGCAATAAGGCCAAGCACTTATTTCACAGTTCAAAAAAATATAAGACAGGGTCTTATTTTCGGGAAAACATGGTAGTCTTTTGGGGGTCTTCATCTTCCTGAAAATTGCAAATAGACGATTGAAAAATGATAAGAATCAGAAGAGACACATTTGTGAAGCCTGTCAGGCAGAAAGTACTTAAAATAAGGACAAAAGAAAAAAATGTTTTCCAACAACAAGAAGTTTCTCACAGAATGTGAAGTAATTTGAAACTTTCCTTTTGATTGTCTGAGGTGCTTACAGAATGGGAAGGAAAGACAAAAAGAGTTACTTTGTCTCTGAGAACAGTTTTTTATGCTTTCTAATGGAAATGTGTTTTTTTTCCCACTGTCCTAGTTATTTCTTTAATGAGTATATCATACAGAGATGCCTTATGTCATTCCATCAATTGATCACCTTGACTATTTACTTGATATAAATAACTTAGATCGGTTTTCCACAGTTAGGTGCCTTCCTGATGTGTTGGGCTTCAACCCTCAGAATTTCTATGCTAGCTGGAAACTCTGGTAGCTATTTCAGAAAACATCTGAAAACCATCAGTTTGCAAAACTGGATCAAATCATATCTTGTCTAAACTGCAATTAATCTGAAAAAGATTAAGTTTCATGCAAAAAAACCTAAGCTTGCTTCTAAATAGATATACCAACATCTGGGGGTACAGAGTGGGGTTTAACAGTTTAACAGATTAACAGAGTTGGAAGGGACCATGTAGATCATATAGTCCAACCCCCTACCCAAGCAGGAGACCCTACACCATTTCTGACAAATGACAGTCCAGTCTCTTCTTGAAAGCTGCCAGTGATGAAGTTTCCACAACTTCTGAATTATGTATGTAACACTGCCATTCTACACATGATGATAGTGATTTTTTTCTCATTGGCTTCAATAAAAAGCCAATAAATTGAGTTTAATCTTGTAAACTCAAATTGGTCAATTTGCCATCCATGAGCTGTGTGGAACTTTCAGATCCTATTTTCACAAATAAAACAAGGAGTAAGTTATGTTAAACTTTGAATAGGTTTAGTTCATTTGAAACAATTTTTGATTCCAAAAAGAATCCTATCTTCTTATCTATATGGGATATTCTACCCATATGATCCCGGGGGACCATAAATGAGATGCAGCAAGAGTAATTTTAAGCAATGAAAGATTGCTTGCCCTCGAGGTATAAATTAGCAGGCATGTCTTAGATTCATGAGTCTCTTGGTTTCTGTCTACTTACTTCTGGGTAGGTAGATGTTGATATAAATGTGGATATATACTGTAGATATGTAGATATGCAGATATAGAAAACATAGACACAAAGGGAAAAAGAATAAGAGAGAATGTATTGGTTTTATGCAAGGGTGAAATGCTGATTTACTACTGGTTCACCCAAACCGGTAGTTAAAAATGCTACTGGTTCACCGAACCGGTAGTAAAAAATGTAAAAAAAAAAAAAAAAATCCAACGATCAGCTGAATGACACGCAATCATCGGAACTTTTTTTTTTTAAACTTTTTAAGCATTTTTTTTTACTACTGGTTCAGGCAAACAGGTAGTAAAAAAATGTTTTTAAAAAGTAAAAAAAAAAGGCTTGGATGATCACACAGCAGAGCTGTGATCGTCCGAGCCTTTTTTTTTTTTTTTTTACTTTTATAAAACATTTTTTTATTACGTATTCACCTGAACCGGTAGTAAAAAAAAATGCTTTAAAAAGGCAAAAAAAAAAAAAAAAGGTTTCCAAGATCAGAGCTGTGCCATGCAATCGTCGGAACCTTTTTTTTACTTTTTAAGTAAAAAAGCATTTAGTAAAAAAATGCTTTAAAAAGGTTTTTTAAAAAGGTTCCCAAGATTGCGTACCACAGCTGATTCCACCCCCCATGTTCTACTTACCTTCCAAAAGCCTCCTTCTTGCGCATACTGTGCATAGGTGTACAGCGCATGTTTGGTGTGAATTGCGCATGCCAGCAAACCGGTAGCAAACCGCTTCAGATTTCACCACTGGTTTTATGGATATAAAATGTTCTACTGCATATTCTAAAGGTTCCTTCCTATTTATGCTACTTCTGGATACATTAAACCACAGTGGTAAATTATAGTAAATAAAATAAAAATAAAACCACTGTAGAATCAAAATTTCTGGCTTGCAACATCATACAAAACCCAATTACTTTGATTCCTTCAGTATAATCTTTTCAAGATCAGCATTCAGGTGTTTTCATGAACTACAGTATTTTGTTGTTTGGAAGCTTAGAGTTGCTATGAGTTCAGGTAATGCTGAGTGGTTTACACAGCAGGCTCTGAAGACAATGCTATATTTATTCAGGATGTGAATTTCTACACAAGCATCAGTCTTTAAAAAAATGTGTTGAAGTAAGCACATTAAAGAAAATTGCTCAGTGTGGCTACACATTTTGCATCCAGAATAAGAAGAACATTTTAAAGTCCAAATAGCGTCTTGCTGTGCCATCATGTTGCTTTTTCTTTTCAAATTGCCAGAGCAGAAAGCAAGTGCTAAAGGAAAGCTTTGGAGATTACCGAAACATGATGACTTTTATTTCCTTACCAAGCACATTTTACCACATATATAGACATTTTTTGTGCTTCCCTATCAGTCTGAAATCTCTTGACAAGGATTTCCCAAAAAAAGTATCAACTGAAGTTGGAAAACAAGAATTTGGAAGATCACTGACAAGACAACTAAACCATACTAGGGGGAAGTTCAATCACTAAGGTATAATGCATTCCATTAAGAGAATATTCAATGGAGTTTTGTAAATGGAAAATACTAGCTCATACCAGAAGCCTATTCATTCTCTGGTATTACAATTACGTGTTAAGAAACAGATGCAATAAATTTTTTACAGACATTTTATTTATTTATTTATTTATTTTTAAATTTGTATACCGCCCTTCTCCCTGAGGACTCAGGGCGGTGAACAGCCAAGTAAAAGCATAAACTACAAACATTAAAATACAATTAAAAAGATATATATAAATTTGGCTCCATGATTAAAAACAATAACAAACAATTAAAAACATTTTAAAAAGTGTTAGACCAGCCTGGCTTGCTGGAAAAAGAAGGTTTTAAGGGCACTGTGGAAGGCACCGAGGTCTTGGATTCTCCTTATCTCTGGAGGCAGCTGATTCCAGAGGGTAGGTGCCCCCACAGAGAAGGCCCTCCCCCTGGGGGTCATCAGCCTACATTGTTTGGCTGATGGCACCCCGAGGAGGCCCTCTCTGTGGGAGCACACAGGTCGATGGGAGGCCATCGGTAGCAGCAGGCAGTGTCGAAGATAACTAGGTCCTATGCCATGGAGCGCTTTAAAGGTGATAACCAGCACCTTGAAGCGCATTCGGAAGACCACTGGGAGCCAGTGCAGCTCACGCATGAGAGGTGTTGTATGGGAGCGCCATTTTGCAATAGATTCTTTCTACTTGGAGTTATCGCCATGTAATATGGATATATCCACTAGCATGATGCGGAACATAATATCTAACAATCAAATCCATTTTTTTTGTGGGAAAGGGAGAGAATAATCATTTCTACAGCAATGAATGTAATATGGGAAGAATACTGCCTTTTATTTCAAATCATCGTGCTGGATAATCCTGAACTCTAATATCACAAGAGAGAACATTTCTCAAAATTCATATTTTCCTCACTATGAATTTCTTTTTCTCCTGTGGCAGCAATTTATTAGCAGTTTGCCAGATTATTTGGGGGGTGGGTGGGTTGGGGGACAAGTGGAAGTGACTGATGATGGCTTAACTACTTCATCAGCAAACTTTCCTTCCTCCCAATAGGTGTTTGCAATGAAATAAGTGATTGTTTTTTTTTCTTTTCCTTCCACATTTTTCCCAGAAGTCTTTTATGGAGATGGTTAGATTTACATCTCAGAACATGAGCTACAATTTCTGCAAAAAAAATTAAGGAAAAAAAATCCAATTTGTTTCTTTACCATTGTTTGGTGCATGCCAAGGTGATGACCAAATGAGAATAGAACATATTGTCCATCTTTCTATTTCCAAATTATTTTAAAAAATATTATTAGAGGAACTGAGCTGTCATAATAAAACTGCATTTGCTGCTCACATCTCAGCCATCATATCTACCCTAGACCTAGCGCTGATATTTATCCTACCACTTCTGCAAAGTCTAATTTGAGAATATATTTGCATATATATTGCAAATATATTGCTCAAAGGAACAACTGTGGTTCATTCAACAAATCATCATTGAGCAGCTATGACTTAGTGTGATGTGTGAATCAGGTGATTTAATAGCCTTGAGTGTTTTCTGTACTGTAGGAAAGACTTATTCTGGAATACTTTGGGGTTGCAAATATATTTGTTCCTGTTAAAATAAATGTATGATATATTTTTTTGCTACAATAAAATATATTTGCTGCTGTTATAACATGAGAAAATTGATTCTGTAAGATTCAATTGCCTTTTAGAAAACATAAAACTGTGTTGAGTAATTAATTTTTATCTGCCTTTCTTGGAATAAAATATTATAGCAAATTCCCATCTAATAATAATCTTTTTATTGTTATTTCAAAAATGCCACACATATAGATACATATATTTAATTTTGTATGATTTCACTTTCTTATGGACCTTCTGCATGGTATACATTCATTCTTTGCAGCTATGAAGATAATTTAATGAAGTTGTTTTTCAAACAGTGAACTTACTTAAGTGTCAAGGAATTGTCACGCTAATTTAATATAGGACACAAAATTTAGTTTAGAACATAGTTCTGTGTGTGTCTTTTGACAGGAATGTTTAAAAACCCAATATGACATTATATATGTTAATCACAAGACGTATAGTTCTATATTTAACAGAATTGCTTCATATTTGAATGAATTATATAGTTGATTGTTCTATTCCATTCTATCCCATTCCATTGTTATAAGATAAAAATATAGTTGAGCTTAGCTACTACTGACTGCATTGACTACATGCAGTTTTCATGGTATGGCAAAAAGACTGAAGTAGTTTGCTTTTGTTTTCTTTCAATATTTGTTTGTTTGTTTCCACTCTACAACTCGGCAGTGCCTTGGATGTGAGGTCCTCTGTCCAATTAATAACCATGGTTGATGGGTTCCAAGCTCAGAAAGATTCAGTTGAATGCTGCCATTTGCTGAACTATACACCATATAGTTAAAACACATAAATATAAAATATTTTGAATTTTGAAATGTGCCTACAAAAATCAAGATAAATGGTCACCTAAAGGAATTCTAGGAAGCAGCTCTAAATGTAAGGGGCAGAAAAGAAAAAGTAGCCTGAGATATTTCAAGAAACAAGAGCTCCATGAACAATATAGAAAGATGGAATTAATTGGGGAAAATTTGCAAGAAGGAAAGTACAACCAGAGACTGGCAGGCCAAATGAAAATCAATAAGAGATTCTAAATTATCTGGGTAATCAGTAAAATGTTTAAGAGCCTTGATGGTACAGTGGTTTAATGCACCCTGTTATTAACACAGCTGCCTGCAATTTCTGCTGGTTTGAATCTCTCCAAGGCTCAAGGTTGACTCAGCCTTCCATCCTTTCTAAGGTAGGTGAAATGAGGACCCAGTTTGTGGGGGCAATAAGCTGACTTTGTATAAAATATACAAAAGAATGAAGGTTATTGCTTAACGCATTGTAAGCCGCCCTGAGTCTCCGGAGAAGGGCGGCATATAAATCAAATTAAAAAAAAAAAATTAGACCTGCACTCAATAAACTTGCAGTCTAGCACCTGTTGCCTCTCAAAATAGCTCCAATAGTTCATGAAAAGTTTTCCACATAAGTTGTAACATGGAAAAGAGACAAATTAGGATTGAAATACATGTTAAAAAGTGATATAATAAAAGACTGAGAAGCACTTTTATGATATAATCAACCATACAAAACAATTGACTCACTCAAAGTTTACTCACTCAAAGTGCTTCTAGATGGGCACAGTATGGAAATGTTCAGCTTTCCAAAGTCTAAACAATCACTGTGAAGTTTCTTTGAAAAAAGTCTAAAACCTGCATCTGAAGTTTAACCTTGTATGGGATGGCCTATGCTTTGTGCGTTGGAGGGAATATGTGCACCCATGTTTCCGACAGGAATGTGATTTGTAATGACCTCTAAAAGATGATTTGCAAGAACATTCTATGATTTTCTATCATAGTGGATCACAGTATGAAACATAGATTATGAAATTTGTCTCCAAATTGCTTAGAGAACAGAATCCTCAAAGAAATATCACAGCAATCATCAATTGTCTCCCACAATTCTTTGCTGAGATGACTAATTTACATTATTTTAAAAAAATTGAAGGAATGGATTAGGTGGATATAACTGTATTTTAAAAAGTTTGGAAAAATAGACATATCAGGCAAAAGAAAACATGAATGAGCATTTAGATCATGGGAAGAATAGATTATAGGAAATTGAGCAATCAGATCAGTAGCAACCCATATTTTTCAGATTTTTTTAAAAAAAGCAACAGTGCAGTATTTTTTCTGCAGTGATAGGCACTGCAGTGATATATGTAAGTATATAACTAAACCAGGCGTGAAATGCTCCCAGTTCGGACCGGATCACCAGATCCAGTAGCGATGGAGGCGGGTGGTTCGGAGAACCAGTAGCAAAAATCCCTGCCCCCCCCCCCCCCAGCTGAGCCACACAATCATCAGAGGCTCTTTTTTTTAATTTTTAAAAGCATTTTTTCTACAATCTCTTCGGCCAAAAACATGCTTTCAAAAGTAAAAAAAAAAAGCCTCTGATGATCGTGCGGCTAACCTGGGATCGTCAAATGTTTTTAAAAGCCTCTGATGATCCCAGCTGAGTTTCCTGATTGGCAGAGGCTTTTTTTCTTTTAAATGCCTCTGATGATCCAAAACCTGTTTTAAAATACTACAAAGTCTCACATAGTTAAAAATAAAAGTTCTTTCTAAGAAGGTTATAAAGTCATAATTGCCTTAAAATAAGCAAAAGAGATGCTAATGAAAAATAAAAGTGAGGGAAGTAGAAAATACAGAATCAACAGTTCCTTTTTGAGAAGCTTTGATGAAGTTTACTTAAGGAAATTGAAGACTGGCTTTCCAAATTTCTGGTTTACAATATAAGGACTAATGAATAGTTGATCAGATATCTTGGAGGAAAGAAAGAACAAGCAACAGAGGCACATTTGCACAAAAATGTTTGTGTTGAAAATCCAAGTCCAAGAAAAAAATCTTATTAGGCAATAGAATGAGATGTCTACTACATATTTAAAAAATTGTATTTAAGCATTGTAAGCCCTGCAGAGTCACTTGATAGTGAGATGGGTGGCATATAAATTTAATAAATAAATAAACTGTTTGGTGTTGAATAAAGGGAAATAAGCAACATTTCATGTGGAAACTACACCAAAAGATTTCTTAAAACTTATTGTTCCGGGTAATCAAGTGTAGCTTTCATATGGATCAATTTTTTACATTACATGTCTCTTCCAATTGCAGATTAGGACATACTAGCATACATGAAACAGAAATGAAGCAATCAAATTAAGTGTACCTTCATACATTCTATTCTTTTATTTATTTATTTGGGAAAAGAGGACATTCAAGATCAGCTGGAGCTCTTAAAGTCAGTTATTTTTTACATCCACTGCATGCAGTTATAAGCATTCATAAATCTTTGGAAAGCAATGTGGACATCCAGAAGAAAATGGAGAAATGAAACGTGACAAAATTCATATTTTGCATTAAGCCATGATTTGTTTAACTTTGCTTAATTTAAAGAGTTTCAAATTCACAGCCAATCCTCTTTCTCCCCATTGGAGGTCTTCTAGTCCAACCTCCTGCTTAGACAGGAAACACTACACCATTTCAGACAAACGGTTATCCAGTTTCTTTTGGATTCTGGTGGCACCTGTCCCTGTTGATCTATTCCAGTGATATGTTAATATGGCCTCTGAGAAATGTAAACATCATGTCCCATCATGAGGTGAGGTTAGAGGGTGGGCAAAGATTTAAAAAATGGCATTTCACTTTGGGAGCTGTGAGGTAGGATTTTAATGAGGAAAATGGATGTGTTTTGCCTACAGAGGCTCAGTGCATTCCTTGCCTCCCTTTAAAAAAAAAAGCAAATGAAAACATTATGTCACTGAACAGCTGCCATTTTGATACAGAACTTTAATCATGCAATCTTGAAGTTTCAAAGGATAGAAAGTTGAAGCTGAGGGCAGCAATGAATTTATATTGCCTAGTCCTGCAATATACAGAGATTGTTTCACAGACATTTAAAAAATTGTCAGTACAATGTACCATTGTCAATTTTTGATGTTGGAGAAAAGGGGACTCCATGGGCCAAGCAAAGAAGCAGGTGCACTCAATGGGGCTTTTGATACTCATAGTTGTCATTCAGCAGAATATTTTGCATAAGTGCCTTTGAGCTCATATGTATTATATATTGACTCCCAAGAGAAAGAGAGAAAAAGAAAGCATATCATCAAAAATAAAGATAAAAGGGACAGATTTGCCTAAAATGTGCAGGCTATTTTTTAAAAGGTAGATGCAAAATTAGAAATAATGTTGATAAGGAAAATTAAAATGCAATACAGATCACCATGTGGATAAAATTACAAATTTATTACTTGTTTACCTGATCACATTCCTTGAAGCCATGTCTCCTGCTTCAGATACTGGATAATCTGGTGCAAAGTAGAACAGATGGTCAGCCTGCTTCCCAATTAATAATTACACCTACTTCCTAGTCAAAAATTGTTTTCTTGCACAAAGTTTTATCTTTGGAGTTATATGGAGTTTGATTATGCACCAAACAAATTGGAAATGGCTGAATGGTTAATGTCAGGAAAAAAGTTAACCACTTTGGAGTTGTTGTTTTTTTCCCTACCCCACAGCAACAATTAGAATGAAAACTGAAGTTTCACATCTGCAAAATGTTCCAATTTGGATGAGACAGTTATAGTTTCAGGGAGCTCTACCTGTCCAAAAAAATAGCACAGTGATAATCTGGGATGGCGTATTGATCTCAGCTGGCAGAATTTTCTACAGTGGGGTTGAAACCATAGCAGCAGGCAAAACAACTTCCCCATTGGAAAAGTTAAATTCAGGAACATGGCACACTAGCCGCTCTCAGATTTATTTATTTATTTTACTTTTATTTATTTATTAATGTCAAGCATGTATAAGATAACAGATATAAATATAAACATGATTATACAGGAAATGGGTACAAATAAATGGGGAGAGTAGGACAGGGACTCTCTGTAGTAGGTGCGCTTATGTAGGTGCGTTTATGCGGGCCCCTTACTGACCTCTTAGGAATGGGGTAAGGTCAACAGTAGACAGTCTAAGGTTAAAGTTTTGGGGGTTTAGGGATGAAGCCACAGAGTCAGGTAGTGCATTCCAGGCATTGACCACTCTGTTGCTGAAGTTGTATTTTCTGCAATCGAGTTTGGACTGGTTTACCTTAAGTTTGTATCTATTGTGTGTTCATGTATTATTGCAGTTGAAGCTGAAGTAGTCACTGTACTGATTTATTGTATAAACTCAAAGAGAGACCTACTCCAGGCTGGCTCTTAATCCAGTCTTTTTATTATTATTATATAGAAACACCACAAAGTGAGAATAAAACTTACATACAGTATAACAGAACAGATTCAACATGATCTGTTAGTTTAACATAAAGAAATATAATGGCATATTAAATTCAGATGCATAATGCAGATCCCAGTTAATTATGTCAGAGAGAGTAGAAGCCAGAATGTAGGAGACACCAAACTAGATTATTATTCCAGTCAAGAAGTTATCTGATACAGAAGAAAATGTTTCTTTTCAAAAGTTGCTTCTATCACCAGCTACTTAACTTAGTTTTTTTATGAAAATCTGTACATTAGTCTACTCGGAGGCTTTTCTGATGTTTTTCTCCTCCACACTTCCTATTGCTTCATGCCAGACAGAAACTGAAGCAAGAACCTTTTTCTCATATTCTTCAATTGGCAAGGGATTTATAAAATATGCAGAAACTTGTATATGAAACCAGTCTCTGTGATCTGTACATCCCATCATTTTATTCCTGAAATAAAAATGCATGAAACTTAAGATAAATCACCCCCAATCCTGAGGTCCATTCAGCCCAATCCGGTAACAGAATAGTGAATATGGAAAAATTTCTTCATTTATTTTTTTTACTGCAGTACAATTTGCCATTTGAAAGAAATAACTAGTTTTAATAAATCAATAAGCTTTTGGACTTTGGCATTGGAGAAGGCTCTTGTGAATAATATGGACAGAATATCAAGAAAACAAACAAATGGTTCATTGAACAAATCAACCCAGAGTTCTCACTTGAGGCACAAATGAACAGACTCAAATTATCCTGCTTCAGAGACATTATGCAAAGGCTTAGCTCTCTAGAGAAGATTCTAATACTAGGAAATGTGCAAGAAAAGAGAAAAGGACAACCAGCAACTAAGTGGAACAACTCATTCACAGTTGTGATGGATGCACTATTAGTAGAAGAAAGACCACAATAAGGCAGATTATTGTGTATGTGTGTGAGGGGAATCTATATAGTTTAAGAGTTGACAATGACTTGATATTCCACAATCAAATTAATAACTAATACAATTAGTTTTCACTTCTTAGTTCAACATATTTTTTTTCAATCTGAGTAAAGCTGAGTCTGACAATGGCAGATGCAGCCTGAGTTGACTTAGTCTGCTGAATTTAGCACTGAAAGGACCTAATGTTTGTGGAGGAAAGAGCACAATAAAACAATACATGTGATGTGCCATAGATGAAACTTTAAATATACTATGTTCCTATTTATTACACCATTGTGTTCGCATCCACAACGTTTGGTTTTCTTGTTACACATTTTAGAAGTTTGGGATAGATTTTTGGGCATTAAACATTTCAGTATGATATACAGATTTCACTTTGCCACATTTAAATGTTTGGCAAGAGGAAAATATATCCTTTGGCTAATTCATTGGCCATTTGATGCAGCACATTCACCTGGCTGGCAGAAGGTCTAATTAGCCAAAGTTCCAAGTACTCTCCACTGTAATGGCTCACAATGTTGTTTATTGTGGTTCATTGGTGCTTTGGGGGACTACAATGTGGCTGCTGTGCCTGAGATAACTAGAGCAGAAATGTACTAAGCTGAAAACATAGCAGAGCAGCTGAAACCCACCTGGCACAGTGTCAGTTCTCTCTATCTGCAGTCTTCTGGCTTTGAAGTAAAAAAAATCTTAGGAAGGAAAGTCCTTAAGGCTTTATCAACAGAGGAGATCAATTGTAGACTGGTAGGCTAGTGAATAGTACTTTGGAAGGAATTTTCAATTGGATTCAGAATCCCTTTGCTTTCTTTTTGCTTTCTGTTGCTATTGTCACCTCAAAGGAGCATTTGGCCTTTATTTTGGCCAAATTTCACAGCAACACATTATCACTACATAGAACATTGCTTTCTCCATAGCAATAAGTTCCTCTCTATTTCTCCAATACACTCTCCAACTTTACTCTTCCGTTCAACCATCCCCCCTCAGATATATCACTTTCAATTCTTCACCTTATCACCTGTAAATTAACTAAACAATACAGTTGATGTTAGTTCAAGGCATGTACAAAAGGAGGAGAAAGTGAAAGAATAAGAGGTAGACCCAGAAGAAGATGGACAGACAATATGAAAGACAAAATACAACTACATCAATTAACAATGTTTGAGGCCATCAGAACAGCAAGAGTCAGAACTTTGTATTTCCCTCGACAGTTGATGTGGTAAAAGAGGAAGTAAAGAAGAAGAAGAACATTAACTCAGATGTTTGACTTTCCATTTTTATCTTCCTAATGAGTTTTTCTAAATCATTTTAATTGGCTAACAAAATGTTCTTATCTGCATCTTTTGAATTATTTTCTTCAGCTTCCAATTTTTATTCCAGCTGTCCTCCTTTGCTATTCTGTCATTCTTTTAATAGGGGACCATATGTATCTTTTCTCACACCTTCTCTGTTCTGAACTACTCTCAGTTCTCATAATAGCTTCTTGTTCACTGTAAAGTTCCTTACAATAATAGGGTGTTATGATACACCCCATTAACCATTCGATGTTCAACATTTTGGCATGATCTACACTGTCAAAGACCTTTCTGTAGAAAAAGAACAAAAAAGTTTATATTCTTTTGCTCTTCCATTATCTATTATATGTTAGCTATTTAATCTAATTTCATTCTATCTTTTCTGAAACCTGCATATTCATTTGACATTATCTTCTCAACAAATCTGCTTTAGTAAAATATTAAATAAAATATTGCTTGCAAGAAGAATCAGTTCAACAGTTCTTTAATTAATATTAGACTGGATCCATTTCTTTACAATAGATTTATATTTTCCCCTAATGGCATCATCACCATACAGTCTATAACATCATGAAGCAAATAACAAAATGGGTTTATTGGAATCGGTTGTGATAAAAGTATTGAACTGCATCTTTTGCACAATGACATCATAATGTTTGTTGTTATTTTGATACCATCTTGGCTTATTATGAATGCTACTATGGAGGAGTAGAAGTTCCGTATTTGGCTTTTGGGTTGTTTGCTAGTATTGTCCTCCAAAAAAGGAAGAAGGATCAGGAGAAAGAAGTTGAGGGTAGCAGAATACATACTAAATATAATGTAATTTATGTTATTAAAATGTAAAAAAACACTGTTCTTAAATAATAATGAAATTATTTTCTATCTTCAAATTTTATCTAATGATAACACCATTGCATTTTTTAAAGAGTCAGGGACTACTGAAAGTCTCTTCCAAATCTCTTATTCTATGTTTTTTTAAGTGGATATGAATAGAGCCTTGGACCTCCAAAGGTCCACCTGTTCTATACAATATGTACATAACTTTTGAAAAAAGTGTATTGTACATGGATACATCAATTGATTAATAGCGCAAGAGAAAAATCAGACTAATATAAATCTGACATCTTCCCCTCGCCAATGTTTTCTGTGCTATTTCATTGTGTTGGAGGCTGTAAAAGGGATGAGCAAAGGATGATAAGGGTATATAATGCCAACAGGATCACTGAAGGGGTGAACATGATCCCAGCTGTCCCACTAAATCAATCAGGCACTTATATTGGGCAGCAGTAATATAGGAACATGCTGGAGGCCAGTTATTACTTTAGTGACAATGACAAAGGCATTATTTCATAGGGGGGAAGTAATGATAAACCACTCCTGTATTTTACTAAGAAAACCTCATGGATAAATAATGTAAAGTGGTGATAATAGTGCCAGATGATGGACCCCTCAGGTCAGATGGCATTCCATATGCTACTGAGGAAGAGTTGAAGATCTTTCAGAGGCTAGTTGTGTTAGATAAAGCCTTCCTTCCAGAATTTAGTTGCTCATTCAGTGAAACTAAATTTAAAGCTGCATAGGAAGAGTTCCTGCATAGGAAACATGACATTTAAGAAGTGGGAACATATGCAGACCAACACAATGAAAGATGAAATGACTAATCATTGACATCTTAAGCATCAGGGAATTGATATGGACTGGAATTGGACACTTTCAGTCAGACGATCATACTATTTACTATTCAGGATCCCCCTCAAAATGGATTGATATTGTTTTCATAGTCAGGAAGGACATAGCAAAGACAGAATTTGAGTACAGTGTATTTAATGACTGAATAATATGATTAGAGTTCATGAACATCACTTTAATCCTCTTAGCCAAGCTTTTGCTTCAACCACTGATGTAGAAGAAGAGGTTGATAAGTTTATTGATTGCTGACTATAACTATGTACTCTGTTTTCCAAAGCTGCTCTTCTACTTTTTGTATTTCCTTACAGTGAGGAATTAAATTAGAGCTGCCATATCTGGACTGCAAAACTCTGGACACATACTTAGCTGACATCTGTGGATCTATCTTATTTACAGCCGGATATGTTTAAGCCATTCCAACTTTATCCCTCAATTCTGCACTCACTGTAGCACAGTTTTGGATTGCTGACTTTCTTGGAGCCTTTTTCAACTGTAAGATAGTAATGGCCCTTTTATGTTATAATCAGGTATTTCCAGGGGATGGCATACAGCTAAATTGAAGATCTTATCTCCCCCCGCCCCCCCAAAAAAGGGAAATAGGCTGGCAGCAAAAATATTCTTTTCCTTTCATTCTGTCCCCTTGTATCACACAGGAGAGCCTTTGCTTCCTCTCTTAACCTCCCCACTGACACCTGGCTTTTACTGGAAATTTTCTTAAAAGGTGTGTTATACCTGAGAAAGGCTACTATTCTTTTCACTGTGTATGACCCACAGTGATGGTGCTCACCATTCTTCTCTTAGCTGAATAGACCCATTTATACCATTACTGAGTTCACAACACTTACAGCTTAAATCTGGCTTTGATCCCTTTGTTACAAAGTAGACAGATGACAAATTTCTTCTGATGTAAAATTAACACTGTGCACTTTAAGAAAAACCAGGCTGTACGCTATCAAATGTCTACATTTTGCCCAGATTACTGATTGATCTAGTGTATATAGCAGTACAAAGAATGAAAGGGTCAGTGAAAACATAGAACATGTGTTATCTCCTGTGTGCAGTTGTTCAAGAAATTGCAATTGAATGTATGAATTCTATGTGTATTTTTAAATGTCAGCCCTGCTTTTCACATTGGTAGTACAACTTTATTGAATGAAAGCAAGGAGATGGAGGATACATGGCAGAAGAGCTGTCATTTTCTATTTATATTTTATCATATTTTTATCTTGCATTATTGCAAATATACATATATTTCTATAAGTCCATCTCTCTTATTTCTCTCTATCATCTATCTATCTATCATTTATCTATCTACCATCTATCTATCTATCTATCTATCTATCTATCTATCTATCTATCCATCCATCCATCATCTCTATCCATCTCTATCTCTCTCTCTCTCTAAACTCCTCTATCTCTTTCTATATATATGGGGCATGATGGCTCAGCAGTTAAAGATGCTGAGCTTGTCAGCTGGAGAGCTGACAAGCCTGGATTCGCAACCTGAGCTCCACACAACAGGATGAGCTCCTGCTACTTGCCCCAGCTGCTGCTCACCTAGCAGTTGGAAAACATGCAGACACAGACACACACACATATATTGTCTTTCCCTGTGTGTGTGTATATGACTCTAGGGAGCAGTGTTCATCTCTGTTTCCTAGTTGTGGGAGCCAGCATTGTCTGAAGAGGCTTTCATGGTCATGTGACTGGCATGACTCTACGCCGAGGCGCGCAGAACACTGTTACCTTCCCACTGAAGTGATACCTATTTATCTACTTGCATGCTTTTGAATTGCTAGGTTGGCAGGAACTGGAGCACGAATGGGAGCTCACCCCTTCACATGATGCTTGGGTATTGAATTGCCAAACTTTCGTTCGACAAGCCCAGAGTTTTAACTGCTAAGACACTGTGCATGTGTAGTTACAAAAAATAAAATCAAGATACCTAGTGACTTGGTTTCTCTAATAAATGCATTTTGCGAATTATGCATCGAAAGGGTATGTTGACAACAGCCAGATCCCACAGCAATGTTCTTCCATAGTCAATAGAATAGCACTCTTCAATTGACAAAATTTGTGGTTTCTTTGTTGTCCTCTTTGGGCAACGTTTTGAAAAGAGTGCTCTTTCCTTTATTAGCAAATTTGCTGTTTAGCATTTGTTAGTAAATTACACTAGCATTCTTATGGATTTGTTTGTGCTTTTTGAAACTCTTTGATGTAGATTTTAGAATGACTTCCAAGCTTCAGTAGAAGAAAAAAAGAACTGAAGTGAATTGAATTGAATTGAATTGCATCCATCTTGAGTGGCCAAGCAAAGTAGCAGCAGGGAGAAGGCACTGCCATGTGTGACTAGATAATTCATAATCTATGATGGATGATGAAATCACTCATCGTATATCCCAAGGTGCACTGCTGGGAAGATGCCCAGAGACTTTCCTGTCTGAATGCCTTAACAGCACTGGAATACATAGATAACAACACAGAATATAGTGGAATGTATTTGCCAATAAATATGCACAAAATTGGCATGCATGTTTCTCATTTTAAATCTTTTTTCCTGAATTTAAATTTTAATATATAGGACTATTAAAAAAAATAATTGCATATAGCTATTAAATTTGCTGGATTATCACATCTAAATGATTCAGGAAAGTTAAATCTGCTACTATTTGCTAAGCGCTTCTTGGTTGCTTAAAAGAATACTCTAGAGCACGATACTTTATTATGGTTTCCTGGTTTGCTTATCAGTACTCACGCTTCAATTTACAATGAATCAGCCTCTGAGAAAATGCCACATTTTTTTAAACTAGTGGATTAGTCCTTTTTCATTAGGCTTTTGATAAGAAAACTAAACAATCTGGATCAGTGGTGGGTTTCAAAAATTTTTACTATCAGTTCTGTGGGTGTGGCTTTGTGGGCATGGCATGACTTTGTGGGCATGGCTTTGTGAGCATGGCAGGGGAAGGTTACTCCAAAATCCCTATTTCTTACCAATCAGCTGGGACTCGGGAGGTAGAGAATAGATGGAGGTGGGGCCAGTCAGAGGTGGTATTTACTGGTTCTCTGAACTACTCAAAATTTCTGCTACCGGTTCTCCAGAACTGGTCAGAACCTGCTGAAACCCACCTCTGATCTGGATCAAAATTTTACTTCCCAAATTTTAAGGAACCATTTTAATTAATAGTTCCATCAAGCTTATGTTGTGAGGACCTTTATTAAGAGCTGTTATTGGCTCAGCAGATTAAACAGTGAAATAGGTGTGAGACAGTCAGCCAGTTTTCCCTTTTTACTCAAGCAATTACTAAATGGCTCTTCTAAGCCAATTTTTCTGAATGCTAATCTTCCTAATGCCATGCTTACATTTTGCAAGGCAGCACATTCTTAGATCTACTGGACATCAGTGCCAACTTCTTCCAAGATTGCGTACAATTTTGAGACTGGCTTTTGATTTTATCCATACAAATATAATATACGTAGTACTCCCAGGTATGAATAAAATGATTGCTAACTTTTATGTCGGACGATTTATTTAAAGCATAAGTGTAATATTAATTAATTAATTAATTTTTTATTCTGCCTTTATTACTGTACAAATAACACAAGCTGATACACATATCTAATATTCCTTCTGCCTCCTATTTTCCCCACAAGAACAACCCTCTAAGGTGGCTTGCTCTGAGAGCGAGAGAGAGAAACTAGTCGAAAATCACTCAGCTGGCTTTGAGATATAAGGAACTAGAACTCATAGTCTCCTGGATTATAGGCAAGCATTTTAATCACTACACTAAAATGGCTCTCTTTATTATTAAATACTAATTAATATTTAATTAATGCCAAACTTAGAAAGCTTATAAATGTGCCTCTCTGCATAAAGGTTCTACTACTTCTTTTGGAGGATATGATGTTTATTGTAAAGATAAGAAAGGAATAAATAATCAGACAACACCTCCAGTGGTGGGTTTCAAATTTTTTCACTACTGGTTCTGTGGGCGTGGCTTAGTGGACATGGCATGGCATGGCTTGGTGGGCGTGGTTTGGTGGACGTAGCAGGGGAAGGATACTGTAAAATCTCAATTCCCTCCCCAATCCAAGGGAAGGTTACTGCAAAATCCCCATTTCTTCCCGATCAGCTGGGACTTGGGAGGTAGAGAATAGATGGGGGTGGGGCCAGTCAGAATTTTTACTACTGGTTTTCCAAACTACTCAAAATTTCCGCTACCGGTTCTCCAGAACTGGTCAGAACCTGCTGAAACCCACTTCTGAACACCTCCTCTGATTGAAAGGCTTTGGAGACATTCTTGTTAATACACAAAGAATGGAAATTAAGTGGGTAGGAATAGAATATGTATCTTTAAAGCCTCTACATACTTAAATTTTCTGTTTCTATGAATAGTTTTAGTGCCTTATTTATAATGACAGGATATATTTGTTCTGCTCAGTTTATTATCTTCTGTTGTGGTTGCTTGATTGTGCTTGATTTGTGTTTTATTGAATTTTGAGGGATTCTAATCATAATCTTATACAGTGCCCTAATATCTGGAAGTCATGTCTATATTGTAACTAATAAATGAATAATAGAGATTCAGAATGCTATTTTCAGCACTTCACACACCATCAACCTCAATTATCAATGAGGAGAATGGCACACTCCTGTAATATTTAATGATACTTTCAAAGCTGTGTATTAACCAGATAATAATTCTTGTTCTTGCTTATTGCCTCGGTCATTTTACTATGACTATAGACAAAAACATATTTCTGTGGAACTGCCTCTGCTAATGAAATAATGCAACACTTCTCATGAACCAGGATACCCAGATGTATCTCTAGCACCTGTAAGGGACACACTGGAAACAAGGTTTTTCTGTTTAAATCAATCACATTTTTGCTATCATCTTTATTTGATATATTGTCAACTTTAATATATTGTGTAATTTCACATTGACATAAGAACTAGTGCAAAAATTAGCCAAATGAGCACTCAGCTACATAAAGAATAAGACTGATAATGTCCAAATTACAGCACCTTCTTGGAAAATACTAGATTCATGCCACAGAGAAAAGATTAAATAAGAAATCAAAATTAGAACTGCTATTGAAAAGTACTTCAGATTTAACAATCAAAATTAAATATTTAAGCTGCATCGGTTTCACCCTCTGCTTTCTCTGAAACTGTCCATATAAATTGGCGTAAAGAAGTCTATTTGGCAGTCACTATTCAGGGAAATCACTAGAAATAAAAGCGTAAGCAGCAATTTATATTGAGTCTGTGCAATTTCTGAAAGATACAGAAATTCCTGCTATGCTATTCAAGATGGCTGGACTGATGACATTAGGGTTTCGTCCTGATAGTCACATGTGCTTGGTTTCCAAATGTGTGTTGGTGATTATGGTACATAAAAACATTATGTCATAAGGACAAGTGTCATTTGCTTTTTTCATAGGAAGCATATAGATTTTTGCCTGTCTGCTTCTGTTCATCTGAGATACCAGCTAGGCAGGGGCAGGTTTCAAAACCTGTCGCTACCAGTGTGCTTGTGGGCATGCGCACATGTATGTGCATGCATGCAATGCATCTGCGCATGCACAGAAGCATCCTGATGGATGGGTGGAGCCTCCCACTGCCACCGCTACCAGTTCACCCGATCTGGGGCAAACCGGTAGCAACTCACCACTGCAACTAGGGCATAACAATAGGAGCCATTATGAAAAGATGGTAGTTTGTACATTTCTTGCATATACAATAATTCAGTGCAAAATTGTATTGAAATACCAAAGTATGGCTTACATAATAGATCTATGACAATTGTTTTTTGTATCAAACAAGTGTGCTAAACTGATGTAATTTATACATGATATAAATTTTAGAAACCTATTCCCTTCTCTTTGGCATTGCTGGCCATTTTATTTTATTTTTTTTACTTTTCTCTGATTTTAAAATATACAGTTTAAAAAGTATTCTATTGAGAACAATGAAAAACAGAAACTATAAGAAAATGTTCTAATGTTCTAATTTTGCAGAAAATTGTTTGCATATAGTTTTCCTCTACAATCAGATACCTTCCATTAGCTAGGATTACAGATGTTACTTGGAGCAGGGGTCTCCAACCTTGGCAACTTTAAGACTTGTAGATTTCAACTCCCAGAGTTCCTCAGCCAGAAGCTCTGGGAGTTGAAGCCCACAAACCTTAATGTTGCCAAAGTTGGAGATCCCTGACTTGGAGGGTATCTGGTTAAGGAAGACAATTAGAGGAGTAATTTTAAATATGTACAGTGAAAACCGAAACAGGTTCATCCATTTTAGTACTTCAAAATTGTCATTAGTATTTCATGCCTACTAATATCCTGATTTGAACAAGTCATTCTACCCAATAGCATATCTTAGGGAAAAAATGATCTGAGTGCATGATCTGACAGCACTTCTTTTCTACACTGAGAATCTTAGTGTCTTTTTCTCTACTGGTACCACAGCAACCACTGAAAAAAAAGGGACATAATATGCCAATTGGCTCAGCTGCCCCAGATAGCTTCAGTCTTCATTTCATATATGACAACAGGATGACAAGTAGTCTGCCAGGGAAAGAGTTGAGAAAATAGGCTGTAGGAGAATATATCACAAAAGGAAGGTACAGTCTAAAGTTTGGGTGATTGTAAAGAATGAAAAAGGTTTTTTCTTATCCAGAATGTGTTTTATTTTGATAAATTACAGTAGAGGTAAAATAGAAATATTTCATTCTTCATACCGCTATTTTATTTCCAAAAGTGATTTAAGTGCTTCAGGTAAGAATATTTTTTAAACCTTCTTTGTTGGAGCAATTATTCCTGGTCCAGTTCAAGTACTGGAGAAGAGCTGTACTGACCATCACAGTTCCTGAAGTGATGCTGTCTATCGTAAAGCAGAGGAAAGCTATATCTTCTCCATATGTATTCCTCGTTGAATATAAGCATATCACTATTTTATATCTTATATGAATGAGGTAAGTAACTCCATAAAAATTTCAACTGAGCACAAATGGCCTTTTAAAATTCTCTTCCAGATTTATTGGCCAGAAATTCAGTCACACAATAGTTTTCCGAGGAAAAGAGAAATTCTCCATTCATTTCTTAAGGATAGGACCTTTTCTTGATCATGACAATAGTGGCACAACTATGCAAATATCCATGTGAAATACTTTCTTAAAATATTTTTGTACTGGGGATTTTTTTTAAAAAAGCATGGAAAGTCAAGGAGAGCTGGGGGGAAAAGAGCTGGAAAGATGATAATACAATGAACATTTACACAGACCCTTGGTTAAATTATAATTAAATCAATGTACAGGCATCACAAAATTTTAGAAAAATCCCTCTTTCTTTGCCTGACATGAGAAAGTGACAGAAACTTTATCTGCCCAATATCAATAAAAGTATGCAAGTTTACTCCATTCTCGGGTTTTTTTTTAATATAATTCTGTCTGAATAAATAGAAGAAATACAATGGTTATCATTATTGTTTGGTTATCATTTAAAACTTAAATATATAGTCTCTGCAAGTCTATATATTTTTAGGACCAATCCCAGAAAACTTAATGTATTTATTGATAACTAAATAATATAAGATCACCAAGTGTACTTTTTTCATTATTTGCTTTAGATTTGCATATAGAGATTCAGATAGAGTTGCTTGGAATTCTATTCAGAGTCGAGGAAAATAATGGGAATTATTATAGCAGCCCATTTTGACAAAATTAGGTAAGTGTCTGAAACACCATGAGAGGCGGCCTAATGGAATATAGGAGAAAATCAAGGTAGATCATTCTCTCACCTTCTTTCCTAACATGGAACTTGTATCTTGATACTTTTCATGAATGGAATGAGCTGCTCCATTTATACAATGATTGGCTTGGGTCCAACCCAATGAAATTCTTAATAGATATAAAATACAATATATGCAGTGAATTATCAGGCGTAATTCATGCTTCAGTTAAGAAAAAAGAGTAATATCAAAAGCATATTTATCAACTAATCAGCAACTGGGATCTGTCCTCTGTGAATTTATCTAATATTCTTAGAAAAAAAAATTCTAATATTGGATAACTGACCTTGTGTAGGGTAACATTAATGTAATCTTATGAATGCAAATGGGAATGAAGGAAAGTTGGCAGAGTACATAACTTTTCAGAAGATTTTAATATAATGATTATTTCTTTTTCAGATCTGTGAATTAAATATAAAACAGATGGGAAATGTTGTATATGGAAAGGAAAAACTGAAGAAAGTGTTATATTTTAGTCAAAATTACCAAATCCCCAATATGCAAATATTTTCCAAGAATCATTTTACTTTATTTAATCCAGATGTTTGGTAGTTTAAGTAGTCTGCAAAATAGATCAAATAGAGAAAATTATATATCTGTAGCAGTGCCTTCCCTCTGGGATGTCATTCCTCCTGAGATCTGGATGAAACCTGCTAGGCTGTGGTTTAGAAGAGATGTGATTATCTGTTTCTTAACCCAAGCTTTTGTAATCACATACAGAAGTAGAAGGAAGTTTATGAACAGTTTAGCTGTGCTATTTTTCTATACCTGCCTATTTTTTGCTCTGTTTACTTTAAACCTGAAAAGGTATTATGGCTTCAAATTACTGTTTTCCTTTCCTATTACATGTTTCCAACTGATATGTTCTGATGGGACTTAGCCTTTAGCTTAGCTAGCCTCTAACTCTTTCCTTTGTAATCCAGACTGCAGGATATTCTATCTTCGTGCAAAGAAGAACAGAGACTGCCCTTTGGGATTTAGTCCTTCACAACCTTTAGTAAAGTTTTTTAAAAAGTTTTGACAGGTTTTCAATCAATTTTCTGGAACGGGCATAAAAAAATTGGAAACAAAAAGAAATGGGTGCTTTATAATGTAGACTAAGTAAGAATAATATTTTGAGATTTTAAATCCTGGCTCTCATTTCTTTAAGTAACTTATTAAAAGACCTTAAACTAAATAAAAGGGATTAGCCATTGGTCAGTGTGAATTGGAATTGTTCAGAAATTTATTTAACTGAGATTGTCTAGTTAAAAAGTCTACTTTGAATAATTTGAATTGGATCAATAGAATTTGAACTAATTTAGACAATAAAACTATATGTGGAAAAGCAGAAATGATATCCAAACCATTCTGAATTTAATTGACATTTTGAATCAAATATTCTCACATCCCCATAAACTATATTCTGGCTAATGTTGACTTCTTAGCAACAGATAACCATAGGGGATGGAACAAATCATCCATCTGTTCCACTTTTAGGTCATCAGAAAATAGCTGGGAAGAAATGGATAGGCAATCTCTCTCTCCTGGATCTGCTTTGAAACATATAAGCAGATCAGGAGTGGTTTTAGACATTTTGGCACCTTAGGCAAAGTCATCTTCTAACACTTCCTTTGGTTTGACAATTTTGTTAGGGATTTCAAAAGAGCACCCTCTTCTTTTTCTTTCAATTTTTGGGATTTACATTTAAGATTTTCAGCCCTCAACAATTTCCCTCCTTTCACAGTGATTTTCACCCTATTTACATAGTAAGTAATTTTAATTGCATCCATTCTCCATCCATGTGGCAACAATATTGTGAAATTATATTTAACTCTCAAATTCATGGAACACACCATTACTGCTTTTGTGAAGTCTTTTCAGTTTTGATGTCCCCTAAAATTTGCAGCCACTTAGCAGGTGCCTACATGACCTTAGCTTAGAGACAACCCTGAGGCAGAATTACCATCACTATCATGCTTCTTCAGTTCAAGAATATGGTTTTTGGCCTACACTTTTCCACAATTTTAGTTAGTTCCAACTGTGAAAACAAGTTATTGGATCTACTAAGTGAGTTGTTTGAATATTATCATGTGACTAGAATTTATAACTGGCCAAAAGCAATGAAAAATCATGCATACAAATACCCTAGTACCTATTCTGATAAAATACTGATAATTGATAAAGTGGTAGATAGAAAGGGGGGAGTTGGCTAAAGTGCTAAATGAAAAACATACACTTGAATTGTATGTTTTTCTAAATATATACAGTAGAGAAACTATTCAATATTTGTTGTTCAAACAAAAATCTATGTATGTATGGGTATAAAGAGTTTTACTTGCATTTTTATAATACAATATATAATATTTTATAACTAGCCCTTTTTATATTTTAGGATTGGAATTGCTATACAGTCAAGAGTCTGTTTTTCAACATGATTTTTTAGCTTTTAAAGGTAAAGATTTTCCCCTGTCCAGTCATGTCCAATTAGGGGGCAATGCTCATCTCGATTTCCTAGCTGAGAGAGCCAGCGTTGTCTGAAAACATTTCCACGGTCATGTGACCAGCAGACTATATCCCAAGACACATGGAATGCTGTTACCTTCCCACTGAATTAGTACTTATTTATCTACTTTCATTTGTATGCTTTCAAACTGCTAGGTGGGCAGGAGTTGGGACAAGAGCTTGGGTCTCAAATCTGGCTCTCAGCTTTCCAGCTGACAAGATCGTTGTCTTTAACCACTGAGCCATCATACCCTTCTTAGTTTACAAACACAGGTTAATATTTTCATGGAAGTAAGTTCCATTCAGCTCAGTGAACCTCACTTCTAAGTAGTTATGCTAGTGACATCTTTGTGTAAGTAGACATGCCACACTTTCCAAAGGAACATAAGCAAAGCTCTGAGAACAAATAGTGATTAAGCTGCTAAGAACAGAAACAGAGAGAGGGAAAGAGAGACTCAAAGACCAAAGATGACTTGAATGTGTAATATCAATCAGAATTTATCCACCACCCTCCTGAATTATTCAGCAGCAATGTACGGTCCATTCACACTAGCTGAGGTGTATTTTGTTAGCCACTGTTCTAAAATGGAAAGACAGGAAGGAAGAAAGTAAGGCTGGTTGCAGAGATATCTTTCTAGGGTTAACTGAAGTATGATGCAGTTCAGATAGAATTGTTTATTCCTTCTTGTTAATAATCTGTGATAATTTATCAAGGAGCTCACCGTTATTTAAAAAGATGCACTTATAATTCAGTTTTGTCTTCTTGGTCAGTTCATACTTAAAGTCCTCCCATTGTAAAATTACTTCATCAAACAACCATTACTATGCTTATCCATCTCAACCAGGCCAACTAAGAGGCTACGTGTTTCTCATACTCTGTTTCAGCAGATGATATGGTTGGACAAAAAACTCAAATCAAGCATTTCTAGCCAATTTCTAAGAAAATAATGTACCAGATGAGTTAGTTGCAGGGAAATGGACTTACACAAGGCAATTCTATATAGCTCTTAGTCACTCTGTGTAAGTCTAGATTAGAGTATAGGATTAATGGGAGGTTAAAGAAGGCCATTCCAGCCTGACTCTTTGGAGGAATGCAGCTGTGAAGTGATTATAAACTAGTCCTTCAAATGTTCTGAAATTTATCTATATGTTTTTATATATATATTGACCATATTTAACATTTTTTTCAAGGAACAAGTAGAGGGGGAATTGAGGCAAAATCAATAGTACTGTGTCTTGTTTATTAAGGGTTTCCTGGGTTATTTGGAGGGATTTGTATGTTTAACTATACTAAACTTAATTTGGCTTACACTATATTTTCTGTGCTTCCTAGCTGGGCAATTGTAACAAGTTTTTAACTATTTTAATTGGAGGGCACCAAAGGTCACCAAAAGCAAACTGGAGGACCAATGTCTTTGTTTGTCCCAAACTGTAGTTTTGTTGCAAGAACTGGAAGAAAACCAACATTATAGAATAGCCGAATAACAGAGTTGGAACGGATCTTGGAGGTCTTCTATTCCAACCTCTCGTCCTGCAGAAACCCTATACCATTTCAGACAAATGGTCTTCCAATCTCTTCTTGAAAACTTCCAGTGTTGGAGCATCCCAAACTTCTGGAGGTAAGTCGTTCCACTGATTAATTGTTCTAACTGACAGGAAAATTCTCCTCAGTTTTAGATTGCTTCTCTCCTTGATTAGTTTCCATCCATTGCTTCTTGTCCTGCCTTCAAGTGCTTTGGAGAATAGGTTGACTGCCTCTTCTTCATGACAACCCTTTAGATATTGGAACACTGCTATTATTACTTAGCTCTCCATCTAGATGCCGCTCTATTATAGTGCTTTTGCAGTAGGTTTTTCTTTCCTTGGGCCTTTTCTGGCCTTTTCATTTTTCTGAAAGTTACTTTTATTGGAAGAAATGGCTTCCTGACTGTTCATTGTCCTTTTAATCTCTGTGTATTGCACATCACTGATAATTATATCGGCAGCTAAGGCAGCTGACCAAATGACTCACTGAGGTAGCCAACTACATTATTTGGGAACCTTACCTTATAGGCCTGTGCTAGTCATATTTTGGTTCCTAATGAAGCATCCAGCTATAAGCAAGTATGTTTTCCTGGCCTCTTGCCTCCCTTGAAAATTTCCCAGTGAACCACCCTGGGATGAAATAAATAAAACATGATGCTTCTCAAGAAAGGCAGTGTTAAACCCAGCGGAACTTTGATTAGGCACATTTCTGCCCTAACTTGCTTTCAGTAATGAGGAGTAAACAAACCATCTTTGCAGGAGGGTGATTTGAAGGCAATCAAAAAGGTTAATGAAGGCACTCAGGTATCAGCAAACTCTGGCTCCTGATTCTGCAGCAAGTCCCTGCCTTGTTCATTTACTCAAATGGCAGGGTCGTGTTTTAATGCCAAGTCATGAAAAGAAAACTGTTTCTCCCTTTAAAAAAAAACTGTTTATCAATCCCACAAAGAATCCTTTTAAAATGCAATTGCAAAGATTCGCTGAACTTCCAAGGCAGCAGTTCTTTGCCTTCCTTCTCTCATGAATATTAAAGCTGCTCCAGGAAGTCACAACATCTTATGCATCGTACGCAAATAAACCTTCAGGTGCTAGTGGGACATTAGAAATTGTATTTTTTTTTTAACCTTGTACTTAATATTTATTTATTTGCATAAATTCCTAGAAACTTGTATTGGATTCTTTTCAGAATTTGGAGGGGCTTCATTTTAATAATTCATGAGATCTATTTTAGTTGCACCTTTAATAATTTTCCACGTAAAAATCTTAAAGTAGCAGAACAAAAAGGAACTCCACTCTATTTGTTAAACTTAGTAGCACAGAGAAACCCATTGAAAATGATACGAATCAATCTCCAAATTCAAAGGTTGAGGAGTTTGACCAGACTTGCACTGTCTCAGTCTGCATTACAAGAATTAGTAGAAGAGATTGGAGTAGAGCACAGGTGTCAAACTCACCAGTCATGTTGCCATCGGGTGATGTTTTGGGATATTTTTCCCATTTGCGGAGCTGGGGTGGATATGGCCTGCTCATGACAGATCCAGCCTGTGGGCCACCAGTTTGACAACCTTGGAGTAGGGGGAAAAGGTATATATATATATATAACCTTAGCTAAGGTTTTAAAGGACCTTGCAGAGTGCTCTGTAAGGATTTTTGGAAGATTTTAAGCTAGGATTTTAACCAGAATTTTAAAAATTTTAACTAACTTATTTAACATGATGTGGGAAAACACCCGAGATTTTAATTTTATATATATATATATATGTCTTCTTAAGTTTTCGCGGGTGTGTATATTGTTTCCTAGTACGATTTGATAGCTTATTAGTAACCTTGACGATCACTAAGTGTTGTATCTTTTTATTCTTGTTGAATGTATTTTATTCTCCTTATGTACATTGACTTTTTCTCTTGACTGTGTGATCTTTTCTGATCAACCCTTAAGAGTTTGCTCATCCCTTCCTAATTTCAAAGTAAGCCATACATTCTTCCTCTACAGAGGACACAACATATCCTGATCAATAGTATCTTGCAGCAATTTTAGCTATACATTAGGGCATTACTTTTTGATAGGAGGGATTTCAGTCAGGGTGGATTCAGGGCAAGCAACTGGGCACAATTAAAAGAGCATTATATGTTAAAATACTACACAATATCACTAAGAGTCTGCTATTCAAGGCCTGATATTTTTAGATAATAGAACTCTAACCCTTCCCTCTCTCCCTCTCTCCCTCCTTTCATTCTGCCGTTAGGATAGGATGAATGTGTTTCAATGTCTTTTATTTTTTTCTAAGAATTTCCTTATATTTAAAATAAGGAAGTCGGGAGAACGAAAGAAAAACTGATGAATTTCTGGTGCATTGGTTTCCATTTCTTCTTAATCTTTTTCTTTTCTTTCACTCATTATACTGCTATCACTTGCATGTCCTAACTGATGCATATGCATTAGAAAAGAAGAGACATTTATATCAGTGCATAAAATAAATGAATACTTCATCTATATCAAGCAACTGATAATTTTTAAATGAAGATGATAACAATGATTTCTATTACTATTGTTCTTATTTGCAGAGTCAAGGCTATGTCAGACTGCAAGAAAACTATACCTCTTTGTATAATTGTATTGGATTTATATCCACTAAGTGTTTTAATGCATAATACCCTGGTGTGTATTAAAGACACTAAAAAACCCACTTACGTATTATTGCTATATCATTCTCATCGTATGTTATAAGAATCACATGTACTTTCAGTTCTGATTATACATATTTTCTATGCAAATTCATCTAAGGGTGCCTATGTTGACATGGCCCACAGACAGGTAGACGTAAGGCCACAATTGAGCCCAAAATTTCTGCTGATGGAAGAGATAGTTGTTAAGTGATTTTTACCCTATTTTACGGCCTTTCTTGCCACAGTTGTTAAGTGAATCACTTGTTAAATTAGTAACATGGTGGTTAAGAGAATCTCACTTTCCCATTGACTTTGCTTGTCTGAAGGTTGCAAAAGGTGATCACATGAACCCAGAACACCGCAACTAAGTGTGAAAAAACAATTTTAAATCTCTGTTTTTTCAATGCCATTGTAACTTGGAAGATTCACTAAATGAACTGTCGTAAATCAAGGTCTAGCTGTGATGACCCTGGGGATAACTATATGGACCAAATTGCAGCTGAGAACCAGGTCCAATATAGGCAGAAAATCTTACACAGGAAAATTTTAGTCCTCGTTGATTCTATAAGGACACGATTCCTTGTGAGGTATAGGGAGAGTGAGCAAGAAGAATTGGTAAATTGTTAAATTTTAAGGTAAAGTCCTTGTTTTTTTTTCTTCTCTTAAATTTAGATGTTGCCCATCTCACTCTCCCAAGTAACTCTGGGCAGTTTACTATAGTATAAAAGCAGATATAAAAATATTAGCTGCATTAAAATTAAGATTTGTCACCTTCAACCAGAATTTATCTTGAGAAGAATTGCTATATATATTCTTAACAAAGTCTGACCTTTAATCTTATTTTATTGCAGCAGGAAGAGAGCTGTATGGACAATTCACAGACTGTTCAAAGAATAGTTTCTCTATTCTTACCTTTAACAAACTTAAGGAAGTGCTACAGGCAATGCTTATCCACCCACCCATCCGCCCACTTTATTTATTTTCTTTTTTTGCTAGACTAGACTTTCCTGTGAGGTTTCCGTCAGTTTATGATTTGGGCCTAAATCAGAAATACAGTGAGAACTGGAGCTCATGGGTTTTTAGCCAAGACACCACAATGTATGAAACAAATGGTGTACTAGGAGGGAGGGAAAATCAAAACAAGAAATGGAAACATTATCCAGACATGGTCAAGGCTTAAGTAAAGATTTAATTCAAAAGATGGCCAAACATTTATACAAACTTGCATTCGGCTGGAATCAATGAGGTATCAAATAGCAGTTACTCAGCTAGTGGAGGCTAAATTTCAAATTACAAAGCAAGAACAGGAAATGGGCCACAGTTCATAAATGTAGAAAAGCTGTACACTGCATTCCATTTTGCATGGAGAAAGAGCAAATAAGGGACCTGTTAAAACAGATATTATCCTAATGTATGTGAAAAAAAATGATCCACAGTTCTACGTGCATTTCAACTATATTTCTTTCCTTCTTCCTCATCCCAAAAGCCTTGGGTTTTTATTTATTATATTATATTTATTATTTTATTTATTATTCAACTTTATGCTTTCCCCAAGATTTTGCTGATATTGGGCCTGGGTCGTTACTTCCAATCTTATCTAAATAATCATATATCATTAAAATATATAGGTGGTGTGGAGCTCATGTCAATTCATATCCTACATGTTATCTATTAATTCAGAGAATGTGGTTTTATTCTAACTTGTTTGCAAGGACTAAAGTGACTAATACACATTCATCCAAGAGAAGCAAGTTGATGACAAGCACCATATTTGATTATGGAAAAGTAATCAGAGCTGGTGTTAAAGTGAAGAAATGTACCAACACTCCTCCATCTGTCTTAGGTGATTGATTTTTGTGTAACTTCCATGCAAACCAAAGCAAGGCCAATACAATGTCTATTCCACTCCAGAAAACCATTTCCAAGTTGGTAACAGTCAGTTACATCACTGATGGCTCCATCTTCGAGGATAATGTTTGTGTTCACCAACTACACGTGGTCCTCAACTTATGAGCACAATTGGAACTGGAACCTCTGTCACCAAGTGAGCTGGTTGTTAAGTCAGTCACATCTGATTTTACAACTTTTTTGCAATGATGATTAAGCGACTCTCCATAGTTGTTAAGAGAATTCCCACATTGAGTTTGCTTGTTGGAAGCTGGCTAGGAAAGTCCTAAATGCCAACCACATGACCACAGAATGCTGCAACACTGTAAATGCATGCTGGTTGCCAAATGCATGAATTTTGATCATGTGACATAAAGATGCTGTGAGGATTGTACAGAATGGTCATCATCATTGGAACTTCAAAGTGTCATTATGCAAATAGTAAGTTGGGGACATTCTGTATATTCCTAGCAGGAGGTGATGTAATATATACTGTTCTGACCCAGCTCCCCAAACATGACCAACCCTCTGAAGTTAACTCAAAGGTTCCTTTATTAAGAGCGCCAGCAGCTCCAGCAAAAAGTTTCTATCTAACAGCAGGCTAACAAGTCTGTCCGTCGGAAGATGAATAGTTGTCTGCCACATCTATTCATTTCCCTGCCTTTTATCCCCAGAGCTAAGGTAGGCTTCGCTAGCAGCAGTGACTCTTCGGTCCCACAGATTTCCACTCCTCTCCTTTCCTCTGCCTTCTGCACATCCATGCATCAGGCACTGGACCCAGCTGTTCTTCTTATTCATCATCAGCCACCTCCAGACTTGGGGGCTGTTGACTCTCCATCGGAGGGCTGACAGATGGCCCAGGCTCTGTCTGTCTCTCAGACAGCTCCATTTCCTCTTCCCCCTCTGAGTTCTCAGGTTGCCTTGATGCTGATCCTGCCTCCCACGCCTCCTCCTCATCTGATTCAGCTGCTGGGGGGGCCAGCAGGCCACAACACATGCCTGTTTGACAAGTAAAAGCCCTAAATCACCAGGAAGAAGTATAAGATCCCATTTATTTATTCATTTATTAAATTTCTATGCCACCCATCTCCCTACAAGGTGACATATGGCCATAAGCGTTTCAAAACTCCTTTCCTGCTGCCCATATCCATAGCTCTCCTTTTACACTGACTGGTGAAAATAGGTAGAGAGATATCCCTCATCAAAACTACCGGTATATTGTAATTTAGGATTTACACAAACAGTCCCCAATGTCCATTCTGATTGGGCCAATATACCAATAAATAAAATAGACTTATATATTTAAGGGGGAAATATTCCCTTCCTCAAAAAGAGAGAGAGATAATGTTGCCTATAGCTACATATATTACATGACCCCCTTTAGCCCCCTTTCATCAAAAGAATGACCACCCTTTTAGTTAACATTTGAGCATTTTAGCATTATTAAAATCTATTTGGGACTGTGATTCCAATTAATTTGAAACTTAGTATAAGTTGATAATGGAGTAAGATTAATTAAAATTGTATTTTTGTTCAGCTACAACTATAAGATCAAAAGAATGTCTTTTCATCTACAGGGAATTGTTGGCCCAAATAAAAGTTTATAAAACATTTATTATGATGAAATGGCTATACATCTAAAAAAGAAAGCATTTGGAGAATGTGAAAGAAGAAAATAAATATAACAAATGTCCTTAAAATTATAGGGAAATATATATAATCATTCATTACCATGCAATCAAGAAACCATTATGCAAAATTGGTAAGAAGCATCTCAGATGAATTACATATGCTTACCAATGTTTATGTAATATAAGGTATAGTCTTTTGACAGAACTAATTAAGCTCTTTTAAAGTAATAGAGCCATTCATCTAAGTGTATAATGTATAGCATCCTATTGGTATATTATTTAAAAGTCACAGATTTAATAAACCAAATTAGTATTCCTTAATATAATATATCCAATAGTATTTCAAATGAAATATAGCAATAAACTTTTGAGTCACTCAGCTCTTAAACTGCACAACCTCTACTACAGTTAGCTGGGAGCATGGACTATCTTAAAATTGTTTCAGTGTTGATCATAGACTACTTTAACTAGATATTGTCATATTTTATTGCTCTGCTTTTATGGAATTTCTCCCACAGTAAATATCTTTGAGCCAATTGGGACCAACTTGAGATAATTCAGGTCTTATCATTTCTTTCAATATTTTCAATTCATAAACCAGAGCTTTACATAAGTCTCTGCCCAAACATTCTTCATCATTAAATAAAACAAAAGATCATAAATTTCCACCTACAGTAGATGAGGAAAAGCAGCTTCTATTTTATTTCTCCAGAGTTTTAGAAGCATATTTGAACTGTTTCCCAATTTGATACTGAGCTTTCTTATTTATTCCTTCAAGATTGTTTACAATGTATTGTGGATCAATGAAAACAAAATAAAAGAATAAGAAGAGAAGAAAAGAAAAATAAGCTTAAATTTAACTAACAAAGAACATTTTGAAACCAGGGGCTTCCGGTTTGGCTTCCGTTGCCGCCAGATGGTCCTTTGAGACCGCCAGCCCCGTCGCCTGTAAAGAGCCGTCTTTACAGCTGAAAGGCGGCTCGAAAAACTCCGTTTCCATAAGGAAATGTGAGACAGAGCCAGCGAGGGCAGGTAGAGCCCTCTGCGAAGTCCCCAGAGTTCTTTTTTACCTCTGGGGAGGAAGCAGGATGAGGCTCCCTATTTTCCTCGCCGCTGCTCTGGGCTTCGGGAGAACTCTGTGCTGTGCAGAGCCAGGCAATGGGACCAGACCAACTAATGATGGCGTTAAAACTCACAAAGCCAGACAACCAAGCTGGGGGGGGGCTCCCCCATTTATAAACCACATGAACAAGTTTTGAGTTTGCAGATGCAGAGGAATGGCTTTAAAGATCTAACGCAATTTGTATTGGAGGAGATGGCAAGACATGATGAGATTGTGAACCAGAACCTTGAAAAATTTAGACAGGAAATTAAAGAGTTGGTTCAACAAAAGTATGATAAATTCAAGCAACATATGATAAGTTTCTTAGACGCAATGATAAAGATGGATGAAAAGTTTAATTCAGAAATAGAGTCTAATATGAAGGAAGTTGATTATAAAATTCATAATTTGGATAATAAAATACAAAGAATTGAAAATGATTTAACAATGATTCAAGAAAATAGCTCAGAAGTAGAGTCAAAAATAAAGGAAGCTGACTACAAGACTTACAATGCAGATAATATAAAACAAAGGATTGAAAATGAAGTCATAATGATGCAATTCAGATTTATGGAATTTGCGGTCAGAATTAGGGGAATACAGGAAGGTAAAAGAGAAGATTTGAGAAAGATGTCTGCTGAAGTTCTGGCTGGGATTTTAAAGGTTAGTCCTGAAGAGGTATCCTGTAAGATTGATAAGGCCTACAGAGCAAATTCTTGGGTGGCAAAGCAAAGGCAGTTGCCTAGAGATGTGGTGATTTACTTTACCGATAAAGGAATAAGAAATGATATTGTGCAAAAGTCTTTTAACTCCACTCTTGAAATGTATGGAAGGAAGATTTGGATATTTAAAGAGCTGCCGCCCAAGATGTTAAAAGATAGAAAGGATTTTGGTTTTTTGGTGACTGAGCTAAAGAAACAAAACATCCCATTTAGGTGGGATGCTCCAGTTGGAATAATATTGAGATATCAAAGAGAAAGATATCAATTAAATACTGTTGAAAAAGCAGAAGAATTTTATTATAAGGTTCTTAAAATGGATTCAACATCTCCATGTATACTACACGAGGGGAATAAAGAAAAGCAAAATCAACAAAAGATTGAAACCCAGGCTAAGCAGATGGAGGTGGAGGTAATGGAAAAACAACAAGTTACAGAGGCTTTTGTGGACGAGCCGCTTATGGATTCTCCTTCAGAGGTTATAGTTGGATTACCTATAAACACAAGAGAGGCGGCTTTGGATTCTAATGTGATGACTTATCAAGTTACAGACCAGCATGGAAATCAATCAGTTGATATACAACTCCTAGAAAGGCAACCAGGATGGAGATCTAAGCCACAAAAAGTTAAGAAAAGAAGAAGCAGGTCCTACAAAAATAAAAAAATTTAGACTAAACAACAGTGTAATGGCAGTTACTTAAGAGACTATTAAAAACATGAAAATATAGTTGAGGCAAAGTATTGGTTTATACTATTTTGAGGAGAGTGACAGATCTCTGCAGTCCTGTGCTTTTGGGATGTGAAAGATGGCCTTTAATTGAGTGGATTGTAACTTTCTATTTTGGACACTTTGACAAATGGATTACGCTTATGCTGAGCTATAAGGCAAGAGAACTATGGGACTGGGGCATGCAGAAGATCTGGTTGTTACCCTAATACGGTGTTGGAATTAATAATCTAGATGAAAGACATTACAGAAGACACTATATGGAATATAAATATAAAGTCACTCGGGTGGTTTTTTATATATTAAAACATTTATTATTGATGGGGGCAGATGGTAATTGAAGATACTGAACATACTGTTGGAATTAGAATTTGATGTTACCCTAACATGGGTGATGGAATTAACAATCCAGTTGAAAGACATTACAGAAGATACCATATGGATTACAAGTTTAAAGTCATTTGAGGATTTTATCTATATATAGAAATATTTTGTAGTGGTGTGGGCAGAAGAACAAAGATATTGAAAATATTATGTATGGTAGACGTGCAGGAAAGTGGGTGGAGATAGGCTAGCTTACTGATTGTTTAGTTTAGGAAAAGGGATGTTATGTTATATTAATATACGTAAAAGATTTGTATTAAGAGATATATGTATGGGGGAGGAGGAAATGGATAGATTATGAGTTGAAATTGCCAAATTAGGATTTATTATATAATTTTATATCTGAATGTTGCTTTGAAATGTATAGTATAAGGGGGATATAATAATATTGTTAGAAAGAAAGGGTCAGCATATGGGGGGTGGAGTAAAAAGGATGGTAAAGTATTATATAATCTGTTATTAATTTGGGTTTTATTCTGGAGAAGCCACAGGGAGAGGGGAGGGGGAGGGGGGGTTAGGGAGGAGGGGGCGGAAAAGGGGGAAAATCTGTATTTGAAAAACTTTTTCAATAAAAAAAAAAAGAAACCCAAGTCCTATTACTTTGGAGCTTCAGAGAAATAAACAACCATTCTCTTCTGCTGGCAGAAAATTGGGCCCATTAATTCATCAGATTACCTCTGCCATCAACTCCACTAGTTCTTCTTTAGAATAAATAATTCTAAAGTGGGGGGGTTAGTGTAAGAGAACTAAAGAAAGACATAATGCCTTCTGTCATGAGCAGCCAGCTGCAGACTCCATGATGAATCTATTCCCCGACCTTTTGTCAAAGAATGTTTGAACAGAAATTTGTCTTTTGAGAACTTGGAAGAAATCTTATAAAATGAATTGCCGGAAAATAAAATTAGCCCTTGTTCTCTGGCACTGAAGAGTTCTTACACTCCTGCTCAGAACTTACACATGGATTATTGCCTGTATAAATGAGCACAATTGCACTTTAATATTAGTACCCTTAACTGTACATTACATATGTGCTGTGGTTTAGCTGCATATTAACCCCCGAAGGTATACTTATTTAATGTTGCTGCTTTAACATATTTTGATCAATTTATTGTACTAAATTGTTCAGTTATATTTTAACATGTAAATGCATGTTAAATCTAAATAGTATTTTCTATTCTTGCTGCTTAGATAGTCTACTTACCTAAATTCTCTTTGCTTGGAGGAGATAGTATTTGGGGATTTTGTCCGGAAGAATGTGGAGTATGTGGTTGCGATTTATTCAGACTGACTTTACTGATAATAAAGAAAAATAGTGGAGATTTATCAGCCAGTTCAGGGAAAGGAGGATCAGATACATGTTATATACCCACTCTAATTTCTCCTTCCTTTATAATTGACTAATTATTTAAAATCTGTAATATCAAAACTTTTAGCAAAAACCAAAAAAGTTAAAAATACACCCATGTTTTAATATTTCTCATGGTCAGCTATTCTTTATATTATTGTATTAGTATAGTATATAGCAAATAATAATACAGTATTTGTCACAATGATGCTACATTTGCTTGTCTTAGAAAGGATTAGTAATCTTTTTCTGTCAAAGAGCTATCTTTCTTTTTATAGATTCTTGGGAACAACTATCAATGAAGTCAGAAGGGGCAGAACATGAAGTGACTAAAGCAAGGTTAGCAGGTGGTTTGTAAGCAACCAACATTCAAACAAATAGACAGACATACAACTAACCTAGGTTAGATTTTAACAGGAAAAAAATAAGAGTTATAATAATTATGAAGACATTACAATAGCTCATTGCAGACAACAAGCTTCTCCACTGAATTTCAAGGGCAACTGTAATACAGGAAATACAACTTATGACCACAATTATAAATCAAAATAAAATAAAATAAAATAAAATAAAATAAAATAAAATAAAATAAAATAAAATAAAATAAAATAAAATAAAATAAAATAAAATAAAATAAAATAAAATAAAATAAAATAAAATAAAATAATAAAATAAAATAAAATAAAATAAAATAAAATAAAATAAAATAAAATAAAATAAAATAAAATAAAATAAAATAAAATAAAATAAAATAAAATAACATTAAGGTCAACGTTTCTGTTCTAGGTAAAACATCTGTTAAGTGAGTTTTGCCTCATTTTATGACCTTCCTTGATATAGTTAAGTTAGTAATATGGTTGTTAAGTGAATCTGGCTTCTCTATCAACTTTCCTTATCAGAAAGTTACAGAAAGTGGTCACATGGCCCCAGGACACTGAACCATCATAAATATGAGTCAATTGTCAAGCGTCTGAATTTCAATTACGTGACCATGGGGATGCTGCAATGATTGTTAAGTGTGAAAAGGTCATTTTTTTCATTGCTGTTATAACTTTGAACCCTCACTAAATGAACTGTTGTAAATCAAGGACTATCTGTATGAATTTTGGAAGCCACAAAGAAAAAAAATCACTGGAGTGGACAGGGGACTGTATATAGCCTATAGATTGCCTCATCCTCATTTAAAGAAGTATTCGTAAGAAGAATGCTAGAGATTATGAATACTGTAGGTTTCTAGCTCTTGCAGGTTTCTTCTAGAGCATACATGGACAATCCTTAGGCTTTTCCTTACTGAAGGAATTATGCCATCACATTTTATGCAATTTCAGTTGTCTTGCAGCCTGTCTTCTATTCCAAGCAGCCAATAAGAAAAGGAAGAAATGTTATATAGGATATCCTACATAATAGGTAGTGATTGATCTGATGGATTATTGAAATTATACAAACTTGTCATAAATCATGCATCAAGCAACAACTATCTAGGTGTACAACTTTTGGAATGGTTTATAAAGGAATTTAAAATTAACTATCTTCTACCCAATCATATGACCGGGATGAGTTCCCATTCTTGCTCCAGCTCTTGCCAACCAGCAGTACAAAAGCAGGAAAATGCAAGTAAATAAATAGATACCACTTTGGTGGAGAGGTAACAGCACTCTGTAACATCATGTTGGCAACATGACCATGGAAATCTCTTTGGAAAGCGTTGGTTCAATGACATTGAAATAGAGATGAGCACCACCTCGTACAGGTTGGCTACAACTAGCAAAGTATAATCTGCAAGGACTCCTTTACCTTTACCCACACAGAATATACTTTAGGTGTGATCACAAAACAGAATCTAAAATGTTAGGCTTATATGTAAGTAAATGAAAAAAATATATTCAGAAAGGCCATGACTTAATACTGTATAAGGATTTTTTTAAAAAAATTTACATTCCTAGGATCATTTAGAATCTAAAAGCTCAGAAGTGTAGAACCTGCAGTAAAAAAGTTTTCTACTAGACTTTTACATCAATAAAAAAACTTGAGAACTAATAGTGAAACTAGTATAGAACAATCGGTCATGTAGAAATAAGAACACTTAATGGACGAAGAACTCTAGTTTGCTGTATAAATCTTACGCCAACTTGTTCATTGTACTACATTTTGTTCAGTCAAGGGAAAATAGCCACTTTTGTTAATTAATAAAGACAGCCATGATTATTTCCTTGCCAAGCATGTTTTCAGAGATGAATCAATTCCAGTTTTTAAATTTAAATCCCATCGAATTTAATTTGATATATTTTCAAGTGAATGAGAATATAACTGTTGCCTAATTCTATAACACAGCCATTATAAATCAAATTTTATTTTCAATAGATGAAATGTGACCAAACTGTTGGGTATTCTATTTGAACTTTCTACAGCTCAAACTACTCAACCCAAGTATCTAACCCCAGATGTGTAACTGAATTCTACAGCTATTTATCACCATCAATCACAATGATGGTTACAAATCCTTTTTCTGACTAGTTTTCAACAATTTGGAATGCTTTTCCAGGATTGGTATGAAGTTTTCTTCAGATTGTGAAAATGTTTCTGACATTGTTAGAATCAAGCCTTGATGAGAAAGAAAGAAGATTGTGTGTCAATATAGTAATCTGATATCTGTTAAAAAAAATACAGTGAGTGCAATTTAACAAGATCACCAGACTGAAACCATTGGAGAAAAATTATTGTCCACTGGACTGACAGCAAAGGTAAACTTAAGTCTTACCTAATTAATGTAACTCATACAGACAACTTACTGGATGGCATAGATTTTCAATAGAATAACAGCTATTTCTTCACATATAAACTCTAACCCTCTTTAATTATAAACATTATTTATAGAAACAGGTTAGAAGGAAAAATCGCAACCAATATAATGAGCTATATCCACCTCTCAGTCATCTTTCCCACTGACCTCCTTATATTGAGGAAAACATCTAAATTGGGGACCTCTTGACAATCTGTAAAATGTTTATTATCTAGGATTTTACATCATACGGAGATTCTCCATGGATACATAAGACAACATAAAATGTTGCTTTGAACATGATAATCAAGATAAGAATTGAGTCGGAGCACAATTTTCCTTATTCGCTGTTTTCATGTGCTGTTGCAATTATGTTCCAGAAACCCAGCAGGCTGCCTTTTGGTTGCATGCTGTCACTGTGCAAAATTCAAAATTTGTATTGCACTTTAGAAGTCTGCATTTGTCTGCATCTCAGCCCAGCTACACATTGTACTTGGCAATCATGTTGTTTAACATATATTTATTTTATTTCTATTTCATATTTCTGAACCACCCACCTCCCTCAGAGAGGGGCTTTCTGGCATATGCCAGTTCTATGACGTTTCTTACATCCAAACCCCAGACCACCAAGCCTTTTTATCTCCCATCTCTTCTGAATTCATTTTAAAGTGTGTCCTACATTGCTTTGATTTGTTTTCAGTATTTTCAGATTTATTTAGACACTATTACCATGGGCATGTTTGTAAATATGTAGATTTATTTGGGGGAGGGGTGAACACCAACCAATCATCACTTGCATCTTCTGGCCAAATGCTGAGCATAGGAAACTGTCAGTCAATCAGCGTTCACATGCCAAATAGTAACTAAGTCCCTTGCTTGCCCTCTCAGATCATATCTTCTGCCCTTCTGCCTCTTCACAAAAGAAAAGAGAAGAGAATTAATGACAAATATTTTCATGTTTCTTTGTTTACCATGATAGCCAATCTCCTCTGCTTTTCAAGCAGCAATTCTGCAATCTGAACCCTTTTTCTAAGCATGCTTGTTCTCTACTATGATGAGATCCCATAAATAATAAATAAATTAAAAAATACCACTAAGAAACAAAAAAAAACCCTTCGAGAATAATATAAAAATAAAATATATCTTCTTTTGCAGGAGAACAATTTTAAGATATGGCAAGGAGCATTTGGCACAGCAGTAGTTCAAAATGCAGCTTCCAAAATTCCCAACTAACTTATCTCAGCGTAGCTGAAAGATACCCCTATGGGGAAAATTGTTTAGCTGTTCTCTGCCAGAACAGACAGACAACATGAACATCCTGAAAGCCATAGAAATTCCAAATATTAGAAAATCCTACAGATAACTCACTATTATTTTCTTTATTGCTAAGACTTAGAAAAACTACTGTTCTGGAAAACAATGTAGACACAGGTTTGAACTCTTTAAATTTTGGATAGAGTCTGTGATTGGTAGTCTTATCGTTGATGGGGAAAATGCAGTGTCGACCACAGACACAGAAGAGAAAAAAGAAAATTGTGTAAAAAAAGAGGAGGAAAAATAGAGAGAAGGAATAAACAAGTAGAAAGAATTGATGAATGAGGAGAAATCATAACAGGCAAATGATTGTAGCAATGATTTTGATAAAGTTGGGAAAAGAAATACATTTGATTTTACTGCTGAGTTGAAACAGTTGACTTAAACTGGTTGAGTATCTTTAAAGAATGTCCAACAATAAAACCTCCTCAGCCCTAAAATCTTATATTCATTCAGAGATATCATACTTCCCACAAAGTTTTTAAAAGTTATGAATCTAGAAATATTGTATCAGATGTTTCTGCTATGCAATATTGGAATCTTACACGAAGCTCCATGTGAATAAAACCTTGGTCATTCTCAGTTACCAGTGCATTTTGAGGAAAGCTACTTTCTCTGCTGTACTTCATGTTTCTGTTAACAATAAAAAAAGAATTTGGTTTTCTAGCAATTCATCCAGGTTGGAGCAGAGCAAATGAGGATGGACTTGGCATAAGGTCTTGACAGAGATGGATTGTGACTTTTCCAGGCTGCTGTGGGCCTATTAATTAAATGGTAAAAGATTTTCCCATGAAAGCTAGTAAAAACACTGCAGTCACTTCCAAAGCAACAGAGAAATAAACACCACGCACAGTGAAATGCTTTTAGCAAGCACATGTGAAAGTACTTATCAAGAGGAAATGAAAATGTATGATTTGATGCCATTCTCTATGCCTCATCTATGGCTTTGTTGGTAGTTTGATGTCAGAAAACACAAAATCACAAAAGGGCTATGATAATGACAACGTAGCAAGCACCTAACATGAGCCAGAACATCTGGGCTGCATGTGTTTAAACAGCATTGTTGGAGGCAAGCTGGGAAGCCAAGAACATGTGCGTCATAAACCTTGGTGAGAAAATCTCTGTTTGCCTGCTTATAATACTATGTGCATTTAACATTTCACTCAAGGATTGGGGGGGGGATTAGAAACATTGGTCCAGCTTGCTTTTGACAGACAGTGCTAATTTTCTAGCCATTACATTTAAACTGCTTTATTCCCATTTTTTGTGCAGTTGTCTTCAGAATATAGAAGTCTCTAGACAGCACCAAATCTTGAAGCAAAGAACTATATGCCCTTTGCCATATGACCTAACTTGCAGCCTCCCAGCTATCTTTGTGTTTTATGTTCAGTGGTACTATCTCCTTTTTTCCTCCATATTCAATCATGTCCAATTCTCACATGCTGGCTAGACAAATCCCTGCCATTTTCTTGGCAAGTTTTTTCAGCAGTGGTTTACCGTTGCCTCTGTCCTAGGGCTGAAGGAAAGTGACTGACCCAAGGTTTGAGCCGTGTCTTGACTGACATCAAGCCCAAGGCAGGGCTTATACTCAAATAAGGATGCCAATAGCCACGGTGGCGCAATGGTTAGAATACAGTACTGCAGGCTACTTCTGCTGCCTGCATGCTGCCTGCAATTTGGCAGTTCAAATCTCACCAGGCTCAAGGTTGACTCAGCCTTCCATCCTTCCAAGGTGGGTAAAATGAGGACCCAAATTGTTGGGAGCAATATGCTGACCTTGTAAACGGCTTAGAGAGGGCTGTAAAGCACTGTAAAGCAGTATATAAGTCTAAGTGCTAATAATTGCTAATAGAGTTTCTGAATACGATCATCATATTAGAAGAGATTCTTACTAGTTCAGCTAAATCTTGTTCAACTTTATTCTGTGTTACAGAAGAGGTACAAAGCCTTAGGACTTAGCCTCTAGTAATAGCCCTGAGAGCAACCCTCCAGAGACTGAAAATGTAATAATTAATGAGAGAGGTAAAACCATATAGTATCAGCCATATCTAATGTTGTTAAATGTACTGTAGCTTTTATTGTAACCATATTCATTATGCATATTAGTGCAGCACCTAGTATGGATCTCAAAGTCAAAGAAAAATGTTGTAGAGAACTGTGTTAAAGGGAAATAGCAAACTGATTTTTTACAGGTTTACATCACTTCATTTGGAATACAACTGTAAACTTTACTTGTGACTCACAAGTAAATTATATAACCACCAAAACCAAAATCTGCTAAAGATGTTTGACAAGAGATCTGGCAACTCCAAGTAATTACCCGGATCCTGAAGTCCTGCTGCAAGTTGCTATCTGTCCCTGATCTAAAGACAGCCATTGATTATGTCAATCATAGGTTATGTCAGCCAGAACCAAATACATAAAATGACAGCTTTATCTTAGTTGTGTTTCTAAAAATGACAGTGTTTATCTGTTTTGCAAAGAGGTATAAATATCTCCTGAGAAATCTTGTGAACTGAAACTGAATGAACAAAATAAAGTACAAATGGAGTGTTATTTGTTTTTTCTTTTTCCTTTCCACGAATGCCACAGTATTTGCACATTCTTATTCTTTTATTAGGTCACATTATTTTCACCTTCTGGATAATCTCAGTTTATTAGGATCTCATGCATTTGTCTTATTACTATATAAATTAAAACATACACAAACACAGTATAAAAACAGTAGCAAAAATACTGTTCAAAGGAGTTAAATACAACAATGTCTCCTGCGTGTAAACTAAAGGGATACATTTTTCTATGATATATTTGATTTAAACTCTGGGTTACCTGTGAGAGCTTTTCTCTGGGTGTCATGTCAGGATTGGGAATTAGAAACTCTCATTTGCAATGGTTCCATTTTTTTGCTCACTGAGTTGTTCCAGTTGAGATATGGAGGGAAAATCAACCAAGTGGTTGATGCCTTTATGGAGTACTTTTCCCATAGGTCAGTTCATTTCCCAGCTTTTCACTATCCACATGAAGTCACTTGAGGAAATATTCCATAAATTCATACAAGAATATCTTCAGGAGTTGCTGTCAGAATCTTTAACTGATATTTTGCAGATTTTGCAAAGATGAGAGAGGCTGAAGTTGAATCAAAATAATACTACACTGTTTTTTCACCGATATTCTTGATATCCCATTGTTGTCTGTTGATGATATGAAGTAGTATTGTCTCTTAAAGAGCAGTTGCATGACTTGGGCTCTCCTAGACTCCTGGCTAGTGTTAGGATTGGCAAGTCAACTCCATGGCCAGTGAGGCTATGTTCAGCTCAGCTGGTGTACAGCTGTCCAAGCTTCAATGAGGTCATTCATGTCCACATTGCCATCTGCTTGGACTTTGCATGAAGTTGCGAAGACAACTGAAAGCTCCACTTGATGCAAAATATGCAGCCCATTTGTTGACTGCTACAGGCATGTGCATTTATAGAATTGTATTGTGCTGAGATTTTATCCTTCTAGATCAGGAGTGTCAAACTAGTGGCCCGTGGGCCAGATGAGTCACATGCTGGCCACGCCCACCCCCATTTTAGTGAAGGGGAAAGTCGCGATATGTCACATGATGACAACATGAAAATGCGAGTTCTAGATTTATCATACCATGGATATTTTATGGTATTGTTGTAGATACCATAGGAGGGAGCCTAGGTGGCACAGTGGTTAGAGTGCAGTACTGCAACTACTTCAGCTGACTGCTAGTTCAGCAGATCAGTGGATCAAATCTCACCGGCTCAAGTTGACTCAGCCTTCCATCCTTCCGAGGTGGGTAAAATGAGGACCCAGATTGTTGGGGGCAATATGCTATTTAGTATACTGTCTTTGGTGTAAGCTGCCCAGAGTCCTCGGAGAGTGGGCGGCATTGAATAATAAATAAATAAATAAATAAATAAATAAATAAATAAATAATATACTTTAAACATCCCTGAGTCTCCCTGATTACAGTAGGCATAACCTGAACAAAGAAAATAAATAAATAAATAAATAAATAAATAAATAAATAAAGAAAGAAAGAAAGAAAGAAAGAAAGAAAGAAAGAATGAATGAATGAATGAAGCTATACAGGTGACACATTTCTCGAAGGGCATTTATTTAAAACAACACTATTTTTTCAGGTAGTGCTATTACAGAAGGAACTTTGTTTCCCAAAAGATTTTCAAAGCAAATTTGAAGTTTTGAAAAAGCTTCTTTCCAATATCTCCATTTATTTCACAATCACATTAATTTTTGTTTAGATAATGCTCAAAAATAATCCTTCAACTTTCACTAATAACTAAATATTAGTATCCTCTGTAAAGGTGTAGGAATGTAGGAACAATAAATTTAAGGGATTAATTTATATAGTAAATTCAGCATTACAAACTGGCCAAATCTGTGTGCAAATGCCTTGTGCTGCACTTTATATAACTCTTGGTATCTGTATTCTATCTTTAACTGATCTTCAGTTAAATACAAAGAGGAAAATATTGGGAGAGAACTCTTCCCAACTGGCTTTTTTTTTTACACAGTGCAGCTGTTGCTGATACTGCTAGGAATAGAATGCTGATGTTGAGAAAATGTTGGAGAAAATTTGGAAAAATCATCTATCCAATTTCATGCCCATAAATTTGGTGAAGAATTTGAAAAACAGTTGTGCCCAGCTCTAGTTATATTGAAAATAGGTCTGTTCAGGTAAGTCAATTTCAGATGTGCAAATTAGTCCAAACAAACATAGACTGTGATAATTTCACTGGTGAATTCAGCCAGCATTCCTTGTTCCTGCACCACCAGTAGAAATGAGATCTGTTGTTTCCCAGCATAAATGTCAATGTTTAAGATTGCTACATTTAAAAAAAAAAAAAAAATAGAAATGAAATCGTTTGGAAAACACAGATGAAATAAGTTTATAACTACTGAACTTTAGGGATAATGAACTCAGGCAGAGACTTTTTGTTCCAATAGTTTTATAATAAAAGTTTCCTTCACACTCAACCATTTGTTGAAATTAACTTCTGAACCCTTCGATATTCCATTACATCCCACACAGCCATTTGTTGGCAGCCAGAAAATATTAGACATACAAAAGACCTAAACCCCACAGGAGATTTTACACCTTGGTAGGCACTGTCCCTGTTTGCCAAGCAACACATCAATTTCCTTTTCTCTGACAATATGTTTAATCTGTGTTTTTTCACAGTAGGCTTTAAAATAAGCAATTATAAGACATAGGGTTTTCCTTGGGTGACCAAATGACCTTTAAGGCATGAAGAGAATCAGGAGAAATGACAACTTTTCCTAAAACTCTGAAACACTATAGGATAAAATAAAAGTGTCATGACCATTACTTTATTTTAACAGGCTTGTTTATAACCAAACAACTGAAAATAGACTGTTTAAGATCTATCTTCCCTGAATCTAGAAAGTGAGGTGTTTTTATGATAATGCCTGAACTTAAAGATTTATACCCAAGATCCCTTAACCCTGTTTATGAATTCTGTATCTATTTTCTTTAAAGAGCTTTTTATTGACATCTGGATACGTATGGAAATACTGAGAGGTTCATGAGCTTTTTTTATTAAAATAATATACAAATGACTTTGTAGGAATCTTTCCAAGACATTTTATAAGAATGCCAAATTGGTGAGCCTTGGTGGTGCAGCAGACTAAAGCACTGTTAAGTAACACCAGCTGCCTGCAATTACTGCAAGTTCAAATCTCACCAGGCTCAAGGTTGACTCAGCCTTCCATCCTTTCACGGTAGGTAAAAATGAGGACCTGGTTTGTGGGGGCAATAAGAACACCACTGGGGGTGGGGCGTGAAAGCCCTACTAAGCAGGTATATACAAAAGTATGAAGGCTATTGCTTAACGCATTGTAAGCCACCCTGAGGTGGCATATAAATCGAACCAATAAATAAATAAATTACTATCAAATGTATTGGGGAAAATAACATGGGGGTGGGGAATAGACATATTAGACAACCCTAACCATGAACAGTTTAGGAAGATTTAAAACTGCTGGTGCTTCCCCCGCTACCACTGTAACCATCATAGGTATAAAATGACCTGGTCATTTGGGGAATGGCTACAGTTCAAATGTACACAATATGTTTACCGTTCATAGTCAAGGCTTTGCAAAATTAGATTATTCACTCCTTGGTTCGCCAAAGCTTTGAAAAGAGCCAAAAATACCTGCTAAAAAAGGAGAAGGCAAATATTTTTGCAAATAACCTTGTCAGTGTTCCATCACTAGAGGTTTTCAAGAAAACATTGGAGAACCATTTATCCAGGATAAAATAAGGACTCCTGTCTCTGGGTGTTGGGAATGGGGAGAACCTCCAAGGTCCCTTCCAGCCCAATGATTCTATGATTCAACAAAGAGGCCCTAAGTATCAGAATTTGATTACTGGCAAATAGCCAATGGTATCAGTGCATGAATGATATGAATGAAACATGTAATTATTTTGAATGACTGAGTATAAAAGAGGCCATAAAGTCTGTTGCATGGTGGATATGAGAGCCAGTTTGGTCTAGTGCTTAAGGCACCAGGCTAGAAACCAGAAGACTGCGACCAAAGCTGCTTTTCAAAAGGCAAATGTACTTCCTTGTTTTTTTTTCCTTGAAAACATTTCACTTCTCATCCAAAAAGCTTCTTCAGTTCAGTTCAGAACCGAATGATAATTGAGAATCTCCATAGGCAGGAGATTATGAGTTCTAGTCCTGCCTTAGGCATGAAAGCCAACTGGGTGACTTTGAGCCAGTTGAACTCTTTCAGTCCAACTCACCTCAACACAGTTGTTGTTTGTGGAAATACGAGGAACAAAGAGTATTAGCTCTGTTTACTGTCTTGAGTTACTTACAAAGTAATAAAGGCAGAATCAAAATCAAATTATTTCCTATTTCAGAGAGCTTTATGGCAATATACCTGGAGGGATTGAGACAAGGGGAAACCCAAGTTCCCTATATCATTAAATGAAGACAAAGGAGAGGAAATTATTGGCCCAGCCAGGCCGATGAGAGAGAGGATGGACAGGGTGGTAGTGTCAGGAATTCATAAGCAGCAAGAGATCCCCAAAGCAGAAATGTGGAGAATATAAACATTCAACTGTCATTAATGACAGAGAGTAAGAAACACAAAACAAGAAACAGAAAAGGGCAACATAAAGTGAATGCACTGGATTTGAACTAACGGAACTATACATTCTGAACCAGCCTTGCAAGCTCAGTAATTTTCAACTGCTTATAATAGCTTCCATTCCTGAGTTATAATAAATATTTAGCTTCCAACTGTGCTGCTCAAGTTTCTGGGAAGCTGAACTTCATGCCTGTCTTGGGAAACTTAACGGTTGGCTGGCTAATTCTGAGGTACACTGAGGGCAATCCCACAATATTTTCCAAAGAAACCCAGCCTGGAAATAACTTGTAACTATGTAAGTGCAGGAATCCACATGCCACCTATGAACTTCTTTGAAACTATTATTTTTGTTCCTTTGAGAAAACGTATGGCCTTTGAAGTAATTTCTAAAATGTATCTTTTTATCCAGTTGAATGAGTACAAGCAAAAATAATAGTGGAGATTTTTGTCTGCCTAGCACTCTTTTGAAGGGTCTATCTGTTTGCTCACAAACCCAAAAAAACCCCCCTCCTATATCAAATTTGTATTATTCACACAGCATAGACTGTCTCTCGCTCATTTGCACAAAGTAGAGAATAATATTGCTTGGACTGCTCTGGAATTTAACAGTTTGGAATTGGGTGATATTTATAGATGTGTGTAATAAATCTCCTTTTGAGACAAAGGCATGTGTTGAAATTAGACAATAGGTCTGGCTATTGACATACCTATTACAGCTTGGAACTCTTGCTGTGTCTCATTACCTCTGATGTTACACTCTGCTTATCTAAAGGGAATGTAATACAATCTGCCTCATAGGATAGATTTTACATCATATCAGTTGTTTATAATGAAGTTTAGATGTATTGTGGTGGCGTCATGGTGACTATGAAGGATTTGGGTTATCTGATCAAGCAAAATCCAGTCATATAACACTTTTGCATCTGAAATATTCAGTGATATTGTATCTTGTCTTCCTCAGGATGATAATCAGTCATATTCCTTAGGGAGCTATTGATTTGCATCCTGGGGATATCCCCTGGGGGACCTTTGTGTTCTGTATGCTCTGTACATGACAATTAATAAATAGTGAAAGCTGCAATCGCCAGCCATCAAAATACCATCAGAAATGCAGTTAATGAACTAACAGAACTCTAATGTCACCTATCTATTGATGAAGCTTCCTAGTGCTGTTTTTGTACAGCAAGTTAAAATTTCAAGAGAGCAGCCAGAAATGTAGAGAGACAAAACTGACAGCCAAACCCAGGAATGCATTTCCTCAAAAGATATGAAACTATTCAAGTTTTGTTGAGACTTCAAAGCACTGGTTTTTGAGCAAGGATTTCAGCAGGAAGTTTGATTCATTATATTCATTAAGATGGTTAGGTTCCTCTCCTCCTCCTTCAAGGTACATATAGACAGCCACATTAAAGTGTAGTCCACTGATCCTACAGTAATCTGCTGACACTATCCTGACAGTGGAGCCATATTCTGCCTTAGTACCAAGCTGGAATCAATGCTATTCTAATTGTAAAGTGGAACAAGTTAAGGAGAGCCATGGATGGAGTCTCCTGACTTTCTTGCCTTTCTCACTAAAGCATCATATATTGATTGATAGGAAAAAGAATTATAAATATCTCTACTCATACGGTTGGGATTGGGCAAGTCTAGGGAGGTGCTTTGAATGGTAAGTTTAGTTTCCCGCCAAGAGCCTTGGTAGTACAGTGGTCTAAAGCACCCTGTTATTAAGACCAGCTGCCTGCAATTACTGCAGGTTCGAATCTCGCCAGGCTCAAGGTTGACTCAGCCTTCCATCCTTTCTAAGGTAGGTAAATTGAGGACCCTGTTGTGGGGGCAATAAGCTGACTTTGTATAAATATACAAAAGGATGAAGGCTATTGCTTAGCACATTGTAAGCCTCCCTGAGTCTCCGGAGAAGGGCGGCATATAAATCAAATTAAAAAAAAAAAAAGCTGACTAATCAATTACAGGTTCAAGATAGCTCTGCATCTGCATCAGTCCAGCTGTTTCAGAACCCACATCCAAAATAGCCCAGGGGCATGAGGTAAAAGAGAATGGAGTTCTTCTTTCAAAAGAACACACTTCCTGTGTTGGGAAATAGACTGGCTGAAATATCAGAGGAATGGCGGAGGGTAGAGGGCCCTGACCTTTGTTTTATGTACACTCTGTACATGACCATCAAAGAATAGTGACAACTCCAACAGGCAGCCAACTGTGCTTCACCTTGTGCCCCTCCTCTGTTCCTGTCCTATCAGTCAGACTTAGAGAATGTCGAGAATAATGGGACGATGCAGGAAGAAGCAACTAATGATCAGTGAATTCACTCCTGAACAAGGGCTGCAAGCGAGTGGCAGTGTTGATCATAAATAATATTGCTGACAGTATTTAGGAGTTGCTTGTGAAGAAAATGGCATTTTCAAGAATAAAAAAAACAGTAGAATATACAGTATATAGCCACACAAAACCTCTTGTGAACAGACAGCAAGGATTTGTGCACTTATTCTTGATTGAACCCACCAAACCCAAGTGGCAGAATCTGGTAGTCTTTCATGCTTTAAGCAGACCCTTTGAGCAGCCTAGAATTAGCATTTGTTTGAGGGTTAATCACATAAAACGTCTAAAACAAAATTACTTCTCTTTCAATCCATTAATAATGCCACACATAAAAGAATCCTGTACAGACACTGTGAAAAGTGAAGTCAAACATTTCAGGGACATATGCCTCTCTGGAAGCCAGCTATCTGGGCTCGCCTGCAGGCCAAGCCAAAATGGCCTTAGTGAGCAGTGCCGAATGAATGAAAGGGAGAGTTTGTGTCTGCAGCAGCCTAAAATTGCCTATCCCACAAACACATTACCAGTCTGCTAGACTGAGTCCAAGGCCAAGGTTGTGCTGGTTTTAAATGACTTTAAGTCACCTTACTCTGAGAATGAGATGAAGACATACAGATGCTTTCCAGGGCATGCTCATGCCACAGTTATGGAAAATATGGATGACAGTTGCTAATTCTTTTCAAAGAATTATTGGGGAAAGTATAATTTATCCCGAGTCCCTCTCAGATCTTGGGAAAAACTGGAACTCCCCTGCTGTCTTGAAGTCAATTAACTGCTATCCATTCTGTAGATTATTTGCTTTTCTTCCCTTCTTCCCTTCTTTCTAAATTTTAACTTGCTAGATGTTAGAAGCCAAACTGGCTTCAGGAAAGGCAGCCAGATCCCATCCTGAGCTCCTCCACTTATTCCTTTCTTTTGACAAAGCCTGGAAAATTATTTATGAGCTGTGCTGAAAAATCATAGGGTCTTTTTCTCACTCACTCTTTGTCTTTTGGCTCAAATCATTAAAAGCTCATTATATCTGAACTTGAGGAGGATATGTTTTAACTATTCCTATTCCAAACTTGGAAAAATATAGGTATCTTAATAACTACCAGCCCAGTTCAATTCTCTTGATAGATCTGTAAGAAAAGAATAAAATCAGATAAAGGCTAATGCCAAGTCACAGGGATTAAGAGGAGATTTTATGAATTTAAGGATTTTTCATGCAATGATAGACAATGGCTTATAAAATACACACACACAAAAAAAAACCCATGAAGAACAGTAAGGGAATGGCAACTGTAATTAGAATCATATTTTTTATGCCTAGATTAGCTTCATCAGGAATTAAGAAATGTTTGTTCATTTTACCCATCAGACATAAACACTGTTGGTCTGATTGTTTCATAAGCTTTCTTGGAGCATAGAATACTTTTTATTAATACTGGGCCAAAACAAAGTATAGTCCACCAACGAAAATTACAGTACATTAAAATTCTTGCTTTTCACAAAAACTCATTTTCTTTTACCAAACTGAAGAAGAACTAATTGAAAAAAGTGCAGGACAGATTTTATTTGCACTACTAATTTTTATGGACCACTGGGTTCCTTCCAATTTTTTAAATGACATTTTTGCTGTTAATTTGGGGATATATGCTTTGGGTATATTGACATGGAATGAAAACTGTCTGCATGTGGATGATCTTTATGGGATTTGGATTTGGAGGTCCAGCTTTCCTTGTCCTTTTAAATTTCTCAGATACATATGATACCATTGAAGAAGATACCCTCAAGAGGGTATCTCAACAGCTCAAGAGGATTGGGAGTTGAGACATTGTACTACAATGGGTATGCTCTGTCCTTAGTGTTGGTGCCACTTTATATTGGTGGGATATGAGCAGCCAAGCCCCTGGTCTCTTTTATATTGTGCGTAACCCCCCCACCCCCATGCTATTTAATATCTATATGGTTATACTCAGTTATACTCTCCACTTCAAGCTGGACAAGAAATATTATGGAAGTCCTTAACCCATTAGTGGAAGCTATAAAAATCTAATAATACAGTAGAGGATTAAAATTGAATTCTGGAAAGACAGAGTCCCTGGCTAATAGTCCATCAAATAGCTACTCTGGTTATTCAGTAGCTCCACTGCTGGGATTCTTCCTAAAGAAGCAGATCCATTTGTCAGGATGGATTCATGGACCGTCTGAGACCAATAGGTGGAAATGGGGCCAGAAATGTCTTTGCATAGCTACAGGTAAAATGCTAGATATGGACTTTCTTGGAACTGCTGTGATCCCATTACCTCCAATTGGATTATTGCCTGTATTTTACCGGGGATTGTCCTTGAACATTATCCAGAAATTGCAATTGATATAGATCCCATCTGCAGGTTTTGAAGGCAGTTAATGTTGTGACCTAGGCTAACTTAGTCATTACAAGACACAATTAGTCCCAAACAAAACTGTTTTATTATAACGGCTTCATTCCCAGATTAGTCCAAATTAATCCCAAAACAAGTCCTTCAGAAAAAGTCATTTGGGCTTATCACAAACCTTTATCTTCTTTGGCACCCTGCCAAAGACCTTTCTTGGCAAAGCCCCACAAAGTTCAGAAACAAGAGACGCTGACTGGAAACAGATTTAGCAATGTAGCTTTTCTACAAAGAGCCCAAGAGCCTTTGCTGCTCTTTTAAGCCTTATGGGAGGGACCAATCATCTCCTGGCCTTACTGCCGAGTTGTCCCTTTTGCTTTAGCTGCTCTTGCCTTCTGGCAGCTCTGCGTATGTGTGCACTAGGAACAGGCTCCTCCTGTTCCTCTGCCTCTCTGCTATCTGACTCTGGAGGCTCCGGAGTCCGCGCATCACTCCCAGATGGTCCTGACCCCATCTCTGCCTCCAAGAGCCCTCGTCCGGGCCTTCCCCAGACTCCCCAGACTCCAGGACTGGCCCATGTTCTTCCTCAGCCTCATCGCTGTCTGACTCTGCTGCCGCCACCACAGGCTGCTGGTGGACCACAACAGTTAAGTTCTGGTTTAAACCAATGGAATCCTAGAGTATATAAACCTGGAATGTGTTCAGGAGTATACTCTAGTTAACTATGACATATATATTTCTTCTGCTAAGGACAGCATTTTCTTGGAAATGAAGGAAGTGGGGGAAGCAGTGCTTTTCCATTGCTATCCTTATTCAGTTGGGTCCTTGGTGCTCTCTGAGCTTGGTTGTTTTCTTGCAGTGCTCGAGGCAGTACTGATGATGTTACCTAGTTTGGGCAATGAAGCATCTGCAAGAAAACAACCAAATTCAGAGAGCGCCAAGGACCCTTCATTTCAACACTGAGCTACAAATATTCTCCTCCATTGTCCTGATTCTCTCAAACAAGCTCCCCACTCACAAGTTCTGATTGGCCTGTACCTTAATCATCATTTAGAAAGCTGTTTTAAAAACTGTTCTGTCAAGGTCTTAGAGATTAATATCTGTGCTTTGCCTGCCATCTGTTTGGCAATACACTGTTTTAATTTTATATTATTTGTAATGAGCAATATGATGTGTTTTTATGGTTTTACTATTTAATGACTTGATTTTGTGAACTGTCTAGAGATGCACAGTTGTGGTGGCATAGAAGTAATGGAAAATTCAAAAGTCTTTCCATCTACACATATGGTGATGACAGCAGGGCTGGAATTTCCATCTATTATTCATCATTATTTTAGAGTGGAATTTAGCCTCAACAGGAGTGTCAGTTCTCTATTATTGACATTTACATATTAAAGTTGCAATCTTGCCACTAAATTTTAATAAACGAAGCCTATAGAAATAGACTTTAGAGCTAAAAGGGACCTGAAGATTATTCTCCCCTTGACTTTAGGAAACATCTTACTGCATATTTAAAAATTGTCCCCAACTCAATATGACACAGTGAAAGCAACTATTTCACAAACACAAAAAATATTCTCAAAGAAACAACAACAAGATGGAAAGTACAGAGCTTTATGTGGGCTATATGTTAAACAAAAGATGATCAGGAAGTACAGGAAAGTATGCTAACAGAAATCAGAAATGATAATCCATACATTCAGTTTTGAAGGTTTGGCAACATCTAGATCAGCAAATATCCAGGGCTGAAGTAGAAACCAAGGATAAATAAGTAAGTACTGTAGGTAGCATATTCCTTAAATTCATATATCTAACCCATAACAATAGAATCCTATCACTGCTAAGAAAAATTAAAACAAGTTGTTGAATATCATTAAATTCAAGGCCAAGTCTGTGGCATTGCTAACCTATACTGCTTTTTTATTTATTATGTATTTGATGCAATTTAGGTACTGCCTGACTTCAAACTAACCCTGATTGGCTCACAACATAACCAAATTGAAAAATATAATCCGGACACAATAAGACAAGATGTTCCTGAATCCATATTCCTTTGTTAGATAAGCAACTCATAGCATTTTTACGGTAAAGGGGGCCAATTAAGCAATAAGGCATAATCATGTAAATACAAACATATAGCCCCTTCAACTATTCACAAACAAGAAAGTAAGAAATTGGTAAGCCGGTCACTTTGCGAGATACAAAATAGGCAGAACTGGTAACTTGAGAAACAGTTAAATATTGTTTCAATGTATGACATGTCAAAGTCAAAAACACAATACTTTCCACAAAATGATTTTTAAAAAAATAAAATAAAAATGAAAAACATGCCACCAAAGAAGCACATGATACATTAATCTTTGCAAAAGGAACATTTAAAAAAAGAATATTCTTTAAAGCAGCGGCCTCCAACCTTTTGGGCACCAGGACCGGTTCTGTGGAGAGAAGTTTTTCCGTGGACTGGAGGAGGCGTGGTTTCGTGTGCTGCCTGCATCCCATGGATGGGGCTTCGCTTGTTCGCATGGCCTGGTTTCTGGCATACCGCAGGCCAGTGCCAGTCCACGGACCGGGGTTGGGAACCCCTCCTTTAAAGTACATGCCTAGACAGATCATATTATAGTTACAATCATATGTATGCTGTTTTAAGGCTACCAAATGTGGATTCCAAAAATCCAGATGATCGCTAAATTGTAACAATAAGTTGGAATGCTCTCCGTATTTCTTTGTTGTTTCTTGTGATTGCCTGGATTTTGGCAGCCCTCCTTGGAGCTGTGAACCCTGCACAGTATTTTGAAAGTAAGTATGATTGAATGGCACAGACATTCTTGGACTCATTTGTGTGGTGATTCATCCAAATGTAAAGGACCCATTTTTAAATAATTGGGAAAATTAAAAAGAAAAAAAGACACATACTGAATGGATAGATTCTAGCCTGGAACATATGAATGCACACATACTCTCTCTCTCTCTTTTAAAATCTTATGCTTGCAATAAAAGTTCCTAGAAATGGTCCAAAGATTCTATTCTAATGAGCAGAAAAATTAGCTGCCTGGTCAGTACTTCCACGGCTGCTGTTTTCCTTTCTTTCACATTGTATGAAAAGCCTTGTTCCCGACATTCTGCTGCTCCTTCCCTCTTTGTCCTTTACCAGGCTATCTGAATGCCAAAAATATTTGTATTGGTTGCCTTTGTCTGAAAATTTCAGAGAATTCTGGTCTTGATTGTTTTCTGGATTAAAACCATTTGGGAAGTGGACAAGCCTTTTCTCTTTGTTGTCTGCCAGAGAGCAAACTTCCAGGAAAGAAAGAAAAAAGAGAGGAGAAACTAAGCTAATTGAAAAGATGCGGTAAAAACATCCACCACTGATTACCTCTTTTATTTCTTCCTTTAAATATGCTAAATGTTGCAGATATGGGGACAAACAGGTAGTACTAGTTTGCTCATGCAAGCGAGCGAGTGAGCGAACTCTGCCTGTAAAAATGAACAAAGAAGTATGCCTTTTGTTTGTTTGAATATATAGCTGCAGTCTGTGGATGAGGCTCTATGAAAATAATTTCTGTGAAATGGACTTAGGCAATCCACAGCTTCATAATGACATTGAAGTAATATACTGATCGTAACATCCTTAGAAATGAATCTATGGTCCAAATTCTGAAGGATTTATCTCAATATAGTTGTGTGGCAAGGAAGAAAATGGACTTCAATTGTTCTTCCCATCTCAACAGTAACAGTAACAGAGTTGGAAGGGACCTTGGAGGTCATATAGTCCAACCCCCTGCTCACGCAGGAGACCTGTACTAAGGATTTGAACCACCGAACTGCCTCAATTCCTGTTGTCTTCTGCTTTAAAACACCAATTTAGCCAAACACATAATTACTGTATTTTTCAGAGTATACGACACACCGGACTATAAGACGCACCTACCTTTTTTGGTGAAGAAAACAAAAAAAAAAAAAAAGAAAGAAAGAAATCTGCCTCTGCCTCTGCCTCTGCCTCCCAGCAATTTTGCCTCATTGCAGCCAACAGCAAATAGCCTGCTTTACTTTATTTTTGTTTTCAGCATAGCTTGATTAGCACAAGGAAAAAAAATTGCTCCAGCAATTTACCTCCTTGCAGCAAGCTGCAGAGGCCCATGCAGCAATAGGCAATGGCAATCCCTGCACCCTGAAACAGCTGAGAGTTGGGAGGCCAATCCAATGGACAATCAACGTGTGCTAATTAGGCTGAAGCTGAAATGGGCTGTTTCTTCTGCTGCTTGCTGCAAGGAGGTAAATTGCTGGGAGGCAGAGGCCAAAGGGTGGGAGCCAGTGGGTGGACGGGGGCTACATTCGGTGTATAAGATGCACCCAAATTTTCACCTCCTTTTGGGGGGGGTGAAGTGCGTCTTATACTCCGAAAAATACGGTATGTTGAAAATATTCATCCTTTTGTCAAATTTAACAAGGGAGAAAGTAAGTGGACAGTTCATAGACAACATTTGAGAAATGGTTAAACAGGTTTTAGGTTAAGAAAAATGGAAGATATATAAAAGGCAGAGGTAGCACTTTGGTTAGTTTTGGGTGGTGATTTTATGCAATCACTAACCATAGTGATCCCACAGATTGGGGAAAGGGCCTTTTTGCCAGTTGTTTGATATATTGCTATGATTCTTATCTAGAGTTATTTTCTCTTCCTTCCAAATTATGGTCTATATTTTCTACAAAGAAGTTCAAAGAAAACAATGACTGCCCAGTATGTAATCTGCATAGTTTTCCTTAGCTTATATATACCATGTTAGCTGCCATTTGTTAATCACAGTTGAGTACTGATGGCAAAACAGGGTCCTCTAAATCCACAGTTGTAATCAGCATAGTGAGGAGTGATGGGAAATGCTATCCAACAACACTGAAAGGACAAATATTTATCTTGTGTGCACTAGAGTTTGACAAAAGAGAGAAAGAGAGAGAAGGAGAAAGAATATGTTGGAAAATTGGAACTGTTTTTAAAATAAATGCATATAGTACTTTGATAACCTGACATCATGTTCATATTTTAAAATGTTTTATATTTTGAGACATCACTCTGTACTCTCTTCATTTGTGCTGATGGATTGAATGCAATCTGAGTTTTATTAAATATCAAATCATATTAGGAAACAGTCAATATAAATCTTAAGGATACCAGCAACAAGATTACAGTCATAGTCATAAGTGGGAGGAGATGGGTGATAGGAACAATGAGAAGGTTAATAGTAATGCAGACTTAGTAACTAGTTTGACCGTATTGAGGGAATTTTTTGTTTAGCAGAGTGATGGCATTCAGGAAAAAACTGTTCTTGTGTCTAGTTGTTCTGGTGAAGTACATAATATTTTCAAGTACTGTACATTATATAGTAAAATAAGGTCCAAAATTAATGATAAGGACTAAGGAATGCATAGTAAATAGCAAGACTTGGATTATAACGTTTATAAGATATTACAAAGAAGTGTAACAGTTTAGGGCAACACCTTAAACGATAACAAATATGAAATGGAATAAACTATTACAGACTAATATTTACTAATCATAAATATCTAAGAAAATAGACTATGACCCACAAAAGCATTACAGTATAATAAAAACATACATTTTTAAAAAAACCAGGAGACTTTCTTGTTAGTTTTGCTTTAACATTAGTTTGTTTAGATATTCCAGAAATTCAAGCTTTCGAAGTTTTTCTTTTAGGCTATTTCAAAAACGTTTAATTTTTGTTCACAGTATTATTTCTAAATGTTATTAAGAAGCTTAAAATGCCACTAATTTTATCTTCCCCATTTGATGTAAACAAATGTATGCATTATGTTTACACACACACACACACATATAATACAAATTATATATAATTTCATTTATATTTATGATAAAAATCAGCTTCTTTTTCCAGTTTTTTTCAACTTCATTAAACTCATAGACTGCATGAGATGGAAGAGAATGTGGTGGCCAGGTAGCTCAATGATGTGCTTCCAAACCATTCCTGATGGTTGGTCATATACTTCTGTTTGAAAATCTTCCAGTGAGAGTTTCTCCAAGTTTCTTTTAAAGTGCAATGTCTAAAGCTCTAAGCAGAGCAGACCCCAATGGAATTGTTACAGAATAGCGAGTTGGAAGGGACCTTGGAGGTCTTCTAGTCCAATCTCCTGCTTAGGCAGGAAACCCTACACCATCTCTCACATGGAGATAATACTTCTGTTAATGCAGCCTAAGACTACATTCATTCTTTTAGCTAGACCGTCATACTGCCCATGTTCAGCTGGTGATTTGCCAGTATTATTATTAGTAGTAATTAATAGTAGTAATACTACTAGTATTATTAGACCTTCTCACATGCACTGGTGATTTGCTGGTATTATTAGATCTTCTCACATGCTTTGTTGTAAAGCTAGTTCTTACTAATCTTGCATATCTGATTTTTCCTACTCAGATGCATAGCCAAACATGTATCACAGCTGAACATCATTCTGTTGAGTTTGTTCAAGCTCCTATTGCATGGCTGGTGCCTCAGAATGCAGCCTGCATCATAGGAATGAAGTTGGCACAAGGTGGGGATTTAACTGGAACTCTGAAAACTGAATAGAGTTTCTGTTTAAATAGAGCTTTTAATAAATAACTTAAAGAACTTGATGGAACTGCAGTATATATTGTAGTCTGTTAGTGCCACAATTTTATTCACCCTAAAAGCAGCTTCTGCAAACTTCATAGAAAAGATTGATATATTGAAGCTAGCAAGTTTGTGATGAAAGTGGGAATCACTGATGAACATTTTGCATGCTAACAATAAAGTCTTCTAAACAAATCCTAAAAATAATCTATTGTTTTCCATTTCCCAATGACATATTTCTTGAGCAAACTCATAATTAGACCCAACCCTAAATACAGAATATAGTAGTATCATAATATGCCATGTGCAAACAACAATATATTTGAACTTTGTCCATCGTTACACTCTTAAATTTTGCATATTGTATTTCAGATGCCCTTTAAATCATTTAGAAAAACGACCAGGAGATTCTGTAATTGAATCCCTTTTAAAAATATGATGTAAAAGTCTGACATGCTACTTTTGGGGCATTCCTTTAATTATATAGATAGGTACCATTAGAAGTAGGCTGGACTACCAACACTGCTAGGGCTACAAGATATGAATAGCAAAAATATATAGAACCACTAGATGGCAACAGACAATGCCATTTCTTTTGTCTCTACCTCCAGCTAGTGGCCATCTGCCTTTTTTGCATTCCCAATCTAGGCAATGATCTGGGGATCCAGAGACAAAGGAACCCCCTATTCATTTGACTCTTAAAGCTCAAATAAAATGAGGTCCTCCTGCCCCTCCTCACCAGGATTCTGTTTCCTTTCAATTTCTCTGTCCTTCAATATTCACTCTTTTCTCCTTAATTGAAATACTGGCACCTTTTTTCCCCTTTCTCTACACTTTTGAAAAAAACTGGGCAGATGGTAGAGCCAAGTACAAAATCAGAATTCAAAACAACTGCATAATTGAAAATTATATCTTTCCCCTTGACAAAATACATGGAACAAAATGTTTTATGTTTTGCATTATATTCTCCATGTGGCTCAGAAAAATCAGGTACTTTCTAAGTTTTCTTAGGAATGAAATGGGTTCAAAACATTTAAGGCAACATTTTACCCCTTTGTTCTCACACTTTCTCCTAAAATGAGCTGAAAACTTTATTTTTATGTCATCAAGATGCTGGTACAAGTCCTACATAAAACTCTCAGAGGACAAAAATATGTGGGGTTTTTTTGGTTTTGTTTTACAATTGGTAAAATATGTTTTACCAATGTGTAGTCCCCGAGCTTCAAGGAAGGTGCCTATCCCTGCTTACTGGTTAGGTGATAGAAATATGGGCAATCTAGAATAATTTAAGATTTTAAAACCTGGGATATTTTGCAAGCTTCAAGTGAGAAGAATAGGAAAGCAAGTTGCAGTTGCTTTCCTATTTCCCAAGGAAAGCAAGTTGCAGTTCATCAGATGATGCTAGTGGAAATGAATTATAATATCCTTAGGCCTGAAGTAATATTAAAGTCTAATTATAGCAATCAATTGAGTTTAAACTAGAAAAGCTCTAAGCCCACATAATGAAGAAGTCATAAAGTGAAGAACAATAGACACTGAAATGCATGATAACCCTGCATTCATTATTGCCACTCAGATTTCATCTTCTTTTCACATATTCATTGTGTTCATCTGGTTGAAATAATTTCTTCAAAGTTAATACCAGCCCTTCATCAGCCTTGAAATGAAGGCACAAAATTCTAATTATCACCTGAGTTGCTTTTCTCAGAATTGGTCATCTTAAGTATTTGTTCTTTTCAGGCTAAGGATCCAATTCATTATACACTTGAATGTGAAATATACTCTTTTTTTTTCTTTTCAAAAAGATCTTTGTCTCATTTCAGGGACAGTTCGTTTACTTATTTGTGACATTGTAAGATATTGATTTTTCTATTAGTTAATAAATGTACAATCATCCTTTTGCTTATTTTGCTTAGCTTGCTCATTTCTCCTGCTGTTGTGGAAGTAATGCAGCTTGTGGCTTGAAGTTTCTCCAATTTTTTTTGTAATGGTTGTTTTATTGATTTTGGTTAAAGTTAATGGGAAAGCTGAATAAACAATAAGTAACATATTAAATAAAAAATAACACTGAATTTTTACACTGAATTTTTTTGGACCATGCATCCTTTAAACAGTAATAAAGGGCTCTTTGTCAGATGCGAAAATTCAGGTTAAGTTTCAGTTAAATTGATTTATTGATCATGTGTTCTGACCCAGCCTTAGCAGAAGCAAGAAACAGACTCCTTGTCACGAAAAAACCCTCTTTATTTACCTCTTGTGAATTAATTGCATTCACCCACTGAAAAGTCCAGGCAATAGTCCTTCAAGGAGTTAATTGCAATAACAGACTTTATCAGTTCCTTGCAATAATTGCAAGGCCATGAGCAATCAGCTGAAAGGCTTCAAATTAAGTTCTGGCAAGCAGTCTGTGTGGCACGAAACACAATGAGCAAAATCTTCAGAAATACGAACTGTTATCTCCTATGACAACCACTCCCTTTTCTTTCTATTTATTCCCCAGCCAGAGAGGGGCATTCAGTGTCCATGTGTGCTTTGCTTCCCAAGTCAACTCCTTGTCCTCCGTTGTTCACCTCTCCTAACTGCTCTGCACATACATGCATCTGAAACAGGCCCCAGCTGTTCTTCTTCCTCATTCATATCAGCCTCCAAAGGCAACTATCTTTCTAGTGGCTGGGAAATGTCGGGCAGCCCTGGCTCTATCTCTGCTTCCAATGCAGAGCATCCATCAAAGCCTTCCCCAGACTCCAGAACTGGCCCAAGTTCCTCCCCAACCTCCTCATCGTCCGAGTCTGCTGCCAGCTCTGCTGGCAGCTGACAGGCCACAACATCATGCCTATACATAAGAATCTAGTCAACTAGTGGTAAGTACTAAATTGGAGTTAGATAAGAGCTAATGGAAGTCAAGAGTGGTTGGACTTAAATCACTTGTGGGAACATAACTCTTGACTGATTTGTCTCTTTATTCCCAGCCTCTGCCTTTCCTTCTCCTACATTTTTGTATTTAGGTACCATTTATATCTGGCAGCATTATCTGGCTTGTAACACAAAGAATTTTGGGATAAACAGCTTTAGTACCACTTCCATGATTTCATAATAATGATCTTATTGGGTGTTCTAATATTTCTCTACTTAATTATTGGTATTTTCATATCTTCTTAGAAAAGGCAAAGAGGACAAAGATGGAAATTATTTATTAATTTACTATTGATAACTTTTCTCACCTTATCTGCTGTAAATATTCAGGGTTCCTTTTGGATCAGAAAATCTGTGAGTTCTCAGCACTCAGAACACTCAATTTAAATAAAATATTTTCTTTTCCCATACATTCTTATTCCTGGAGATAAGATCATGTGAATCAGCCTAGAACATACACTAATAATATTACCAGTTTTAAAATAAACTAACATTAAGTAAAAAAGGAGAAAAGAAAAGAAAGAAATCAAAGAGAAAGCTAAATGTGCAAGAAAGAAAGAAAAAGAAAAGAAAAAAGATAGAAAGAAGTGGCTTCCAATCTTCTTTACAGGAGTTATAAGTACTGTGGGTAAATTTACCTCTTTCTCTGAGGTTACAGCATGATTCTCTTCTTTTTATAATCTATCCTGTCTAATCATCAAAGCAATAAATCCTAACTTCATTTTTTGTTTTACACAGAGAATCCATAAGAGTTTTTTTTCAAGTAGCAATAAATGTGTCAAGGCTCCAAGTAACAGCCCCAATGAAAGAAGACTCCGAGGCTTGAAGTTCCTCATAGTTACATTTTATTAGAGATGTCATGTTGGCACATCTGGGAAAACCCGAATCTGAAAACTCCCAGGTTTTCCCCATCCAAAGGGAAGTCCAGGTCCCTGCCCAGCACCCACATCAGTGGTGGGTTGCTATCGGTTTGCCTCAGATTGAGCGAACCGGTAGCGGCGGCGGCGGGAGGCTCTGCCCACCCACCCGGAAGCTTATGTGCATGCGCAGAAACTTCTGTGCAGAAGTGTTGCACGTGCACATGAGCGAACTGCTAGCAAACTAAATTGAAACCCACTACTGACCCACATGTCCATCATATGGTCCAATCAAAGCACCGTCCCATCTGGAGATCCCTCCCAGTCACACCCCTCCAGGTGCAGGGCAAGATGTCCTTGACTCACTGAGAAAGGAATGTTATTATGACTATTTATCTCCCCTGCTCCATACAATCCCCTCTCTCAATTTCCCACAGTAGTAAATGTGGCAGGCCTGAAGGCCCAAGGCAAAAGATGGCTTCCAGGCCTGACAAAATGAAGATACTGTTTTTTCTCTGATCAAAAAAGTCAATCTCTGCAAATTCTACCATCTTCATCAACTATTCTGCCACTGTGGGAAATCTTTCCATCTTTGTGCATAAAAAATCTTATAGAAGAACATTTACAAAAAGAAAAATTTCATGACTTTTTTCCAACTGTTCCTGTGTTGTTCCCTTTTGTATCTCACAAGGCTTTATTAGATCTCCATTAACAATATTTGCACTTTATGTAAAGGATAAGTTAATTTAAAGAGCCTTGGTAGTACAGTGGTATAAAGCACCCTGTTATTAAGACCAGCTGCCTGCAATTACTGCAGGTTCGAATCTCGCTAGGCTCAAGGTTGACTCAGCCTTCCATCCTTTCTAAGGTAGGTAAATTGAGGACCCAGTTGTGGGGGCAATAAGCTGACTTTGTATAAATATACAAAAGGATGAAGGCTATTGCTTAGCACATTGTAAGCCGCCCTGAGTCTCCGGAGAAGGGTGGCATATAAATTAAATTAAAAATTAAAAAAAAATATTCATTTTTTTCCAAGTTAATGTCTTCCAAAACTTTGAACAAGTCCAGTTCAAATTGTCAATTGCAATCAGGAGGGTGGGAGGCTAACTACTCATCGTACCTTCCAGAGACATCATCTCAAAGTCAAAATGCTGGGACCGCAATGGTTCATCAACCAGCCCGCAATTGAAGAGATAATTCCCAAAACAATGTATTCAAATATAATTGGAGAATAAGAGACCAGCAAGGGGGAGGAACTGGGAAGGAACTGGATGGGGGAATTTAACTAGGAAAGTTTGATGCTCGGACTTTAGTTATGCTACTTTACTTTGCTACTTGGCTTTTAGTGAAGTATACCTTTCATTAAAAATGGAGCTGAGGTTCTTTCTTGCCTAGAAGATCAAGCCACGGCAGATCTGACAATTATACTGTGCTATTACAAAAAGTAGCATTATCATCTAGGCATCAGATTGGAGTTAATATATTAGTTCCAGTCAAAATCTATTTCCTAGTGATATTCTCTATACTAGGAATTGAGATACTGGCATTCTTCAGTGATTCTGGATTTCAATTTCTATATGCCAAATCAAAGGAGCTATGAGCTGGTATTACAGGTGTTACAGTTCAAAGATCTGAAGGACATCAAATTCCTGTCAGAAAGGAATTATTTTGGAACTCATGCTGGATATTTTTAATATAGTTTACTTGCCTGTAAGAAAAATGCAGTTGATATTTTGGTGTTTTCTTTTCTTTTTTTTTTTCTTGTCTTCCTGCTCAACCAAATATATGACATGATCTGAGTTCAATCTAATATAAATAAAACCTTCTATTGATTGCTCAGTTAATTGGCTAACCTAGCCTAGAGACGGGGGAGAAATATATTCCTCCAACACATTTAAATGAATAGCAATGCAGTTTAGACATTGACAGTTTAATTTCATATTTTGTACAAATAAAAATTCACTGAATGTTTGATAGGCAAACTATCCTTTTTTACCCAACGATCATTTCCCTAATAATATTGGGGAAAATCATTTACATGCAGGCACACACACATGTAAGGTAAAATACACAGACAAAAAATATCATATAGTCTTTTTAAACTTTGGTGGGGGGAGGGAAAACTGAGATTGATGCAGATTAAGACAAAACTAAACAAAGATAGAAAAAAAATGAGGTATTGATGACAACATACATATGTATCTTTCAAGTCTATGTTTTATATTTATTTTTGTTTTTCACATACATTAACTTTTAAATTAATGAATATGCCTCACTTTAATTTAATATACTTTTTATTGCTGCATAATATTTAAAGATTTTCTATTGCCTGTTGATTTTTGCTATTGTGTTCTAAGCCTAATGGAGAGGTTTTATCTATGACTCAGAAGTCTCACAATTATCCCATCAAAATGATCACAAAGGCGAAAATATTTTAAATGCATTATGTTTACATTTCTTATTCTTTTTAAAACTGTAATAAAAAGATACAGTATGCTCAACCAGCAGAAATTGGTGACAGGAATAAATATTGAAAGAAAAGAAATGACAGTACAGTGAGTGACTGAAAGATCTGAATGGGAGAAGGAAGAAATCTCAAAATATTTAAGGGCAGGGAGGCAAAGAGACAAATGAAAATCAAACTTTTTACATTTGTGGAATCTTCATGTTAAGTTATAGAAATCGAGCAGAATCAATGCGTAGACATGCTTGTTGCTTTTTCAGTACTCATTTCTCAAAATGGGTATGCAGCCATTTGCCAAGCCCTGGTCTAATTCCATTATAAAACAGTGTTTCTTGCAATATAACTTCCTGGTAAAGAGAGGGAAAAAAGGTTATTGATTTTAGCTCTAATTTTATTCCCTAAAATAATTATTAAGTGGATAGTAAATTGTATTGTGATATTTGAAAATCTAAGAAAAAATCACAATATGGTGCACTCATGGAACTCAATAATTCTATCCATTTGAGTAAGTATTGGGGAAAAAAATACTATGGTGGAAGCTGAGCCTGTCTGTCTGTCTGTTTGTCTTCTATCTATCTGGTTCAGGACTAGCTTTGATAATGTTACCTAGTTAGTGTAATGAATCGTCTGCAAGAAAACAAGCAAGCTTAGAGAGCACCAAGAACCCCTCATAGTAGGAATTTTCATGAGGACTCTATTGGCATCTGCTAGTATATTATCTGATGGTACTTCTCTACTGAGCCTTGGAATTGGTCGTGGGTATTGATTGTAGCTAGTTTATCCATGATATTATACCCCATATCAGCAGCTATGCTCTGTAATGGAGAGAATGGTAATGATGTTCCAGCTTCAGGTGTTGCCTACACATCCAGTTGTTTTCCTGAACTTCTTGAATATGGGATGTAATGTGTAGTTGGTCAGTTGAGTTAGCAGCTTTCTCTTCACTATGTTGAAACATTAGGTAACTAGATGCTTCTTGGTTAATGTGGATACAGGTCTACTGTCCATCCATAGTTCCCTCAAATGCTACATATATCCCTTTCATTAGGTCTGCTGTTATAAAAGCATTCTATCAGTTCCAGGTTCTCCTGTCTTGTCCATATATGGATTGTTCCAGTAGCTCAACTATTAGATGTTCATCCCTCAAAATCTGACACAAACCTTGTTAATTTGAGCGATGTCCAAGTCAGCATGACTCTTCTAGTTCATGTCTCATAAACCGCCTGGGATTTGAATTCTGGACTCCCACATCAAAGGTGGTGCTCTAACCACTATTCATTCCTTACATCTTTCTTTCTTTCTTTCTTTCTTTCTTTCTTTCTTTCTTTCTTTCTTTCTTTTTCTTTCTTACTTTCACCGCCCCCCTCAGAGAGAGAGAGAGAGAGATGCTTCAAAAATGAATTGCAAGAGGAGATTTGTGTTCATCAACTCTCTGCTGTTTAGTAAAGCAGCCCACCTTCTTTTCAAACTTTTCTGTGAACTTGGAAAAACATCTTTGGAGTGTGAGCCAATCCCTAGTAATATTTATCACATTCTTATTCACAAATATACTTTTGCCTAAAACACTCATTTTCCCCACTTGCACTATATGAAATGGGGACATTTGTGCAATACCATTTTTTAAGACAGATGTATTAATTTTTTCTATGTTCAATGACAGTTCCTTTAAAAGTGGCTGCTGTAAACTAAATAAATGTATATTTTCATTTGCTGAACAAATTACATATATCAAACCTATGCAACATTTTAATTATGGCGCAATGGTTAGAATGCAGTATTGCAGACTAACTCTGCCTGCCTACTGCCAGGAGTTCAATCCTGACCAGCTCAAGATTGACTCAGCCTTTCATCCTTCCAAGCTCAGTAAAATGAGGAGCCAGCAATATGCTGACATTGTAAACCGCTCAGAGAGTGCTGTAAAGCACTATGGAGCAGTATATAAGTCTAAGTGCTATTGTTATTATATAAGGATTTAATTTCTATAATTTATTGGAACTTTAACATTTTGATACTATGTACAAACTACTTCCCCTCCCTCATCCCGGGTTTCTCAGTCGTGCTCCAACCACCCTATTTATCATCATGTCTTGCTTAAGTTATCCAACCCATTTAATGGATATTAGGCCAGGGAAAGATGAGCTGGATAATAAGGGTGTTCCCAGTGGAAATAACTTCTTGGCTACCTTTTTGTGTCTCCATTCCATTTCTTTTTTGTTGTTAATGTATTTATACTTGAGATCTTCCTGTAAAAAAACACAATACCAATAAAGTATTGGTAAAAGTTTAAATTTTACTTCTCAATTATTTAGCCTTTGGTGACCTAACTTCAAACACTTCTTAATTTTATAATCCTTCCAAGATTTCATGAATCAGTTTATATATATTTTACTTAGAATAAACTATTTAAAAACAAGTCATGGAAAACTGTCACTGCAGGACACATTATAACTGAATAATGTGTTCCTTAATAAGCATAATGGTCCCTTTATTAAATGGATAGTATCAAATCATAGACACATGTTTTCTTCAGAAGACCTAGCAATTTTGAATTACTGCCTTTTTTATTTCGTCAATAAGGCAGAAGAATTAATCTCTGTTGGTTAAAATGGAGAGATACATTGTAAAGAGCTATACATATATATGCTTAGTGTATATTATTTATGGATCTAAATTAAACTTTTTATATTTACCAAAGAATAAACTAGACTGCTTTTAAGAAATACTTATACAATATTTTAAACTTTTACTACTATGAATATACAAAAGGGTAAACTGTTGTGAGTGATCTGGCTGCAGGAAAAGCAAGAAACATATAGACTGTGAAGGAAGTACTGAAGGCAATTTTAGTTTGAATATGTAACATAGATGTATTTAAGAAACTACACTTGTTATTTACAGAAACCCCAAAAGGAGTGTAACCATCTTTGATAAAATCTGTGTTTGAGATGAAACCTGTTGTTTTATTTTTTTTTAAATTTTGAATTAACTAGCAACAGAAAATGACAAAACACAAATAAAATTATGATGTAAATGCACATATTCGCAAAGAAAACACAATGCATAAATGTATTTAAAAGATGAAAAAAGAAATAAAGTATATCTTTATAACAGTTAGCCCTTACAATTCTGTGTATATATTTATCTGATGTAAAAATTATTCAAATGCATATCTATTTATTTCTAATTCACTTATGTAACTAACATTCTTTTTCACCTATTGTATTTTGTATAAAGGACCCATATTTCATTATACTTGTCCATTCAAATTCAAAGTCTATAGCTTCTAGGTGGCAAACATAATCAAGTTTTTAATTATATTTCCAATGCTACAGTGTGAAACCTATGTAGTAGTGCTGTTCTTCTCATATTCAGTTCTTGGATGCACACACCTCATCCCTGGCTGGAGAGAAGCATATACAACTTGCAAATTGTCACACAGTGGAAAGGGTGATCCTTGTTGCTAAGGAACTAGAAGCAGCTGGGAGTTAGAAAGTGATAAATGGGAAAAGAAAAGAAGCTGGGAAAAGTGGAAACTTACAAGGTCAGCCACTTTAGGCTCAACTAATGCCACTCATAGGCCACTTTAATGGAAAGGGGGCCATCCAGAATTTCAGAGTGAATTAATTCCGAGCCCAGTTGGGTAAATAAGGACATTTGTGCAATGCTTTTGAAGACAAATGCTGTCCATCAACTGTAATTTTATCATTGCTACCTCCCCGTCCCATGCAAATATGATTACTAATCCTGCCACCTACACACACCCATACCCAACATGCTATTCTCTTTCACGGTAACCAACATTATGCAAAGCACAGAAAATGAATAAGAAATAGTAAGAGCAAAATTAAAGAGATGAAGGGAAACAAAAGGTATATAGCTAAACAGTTTGTATTGATTCTATTCTCCATAGCTCTCCATATGTTTCCATTTTTGTAAAACATCCTTGCTTTCAAAAATCTACATAACTATCCTTTATCCTTTACAATTTACGCCTCTCCTTTTGGGAGCGGGCTCACATTGAGCCATTCCAACCATGATTTTCCTAACCTTCCCCTTTCCTCTTATCCATTCATACTTCATGTATTTATTGTGTGATTTGATCCTAATTCAATTTCTCTTATGAAGCAACAAACTTTGTTTTCGTTTATTTATTTATTTTTATATTACAATATTACATAATGTAGGCAGATGTATAAATCTAATAAATTAATAAACTTTTCACTCCAGTTGGTCACTTTAATATTCAATCCACATTTCTTTAAATACGCATTGTTTCTGACACTATGCTTTCTTGTCAATAGCACAATATGTTTTTTAAATAGTTATCATCCTTGCCATGAGGAACAATGGCTATGAAAGATATGGAACCAAAGGCTTCTAGCCCTAATGACAATATGGCTGCTTCTAGCAGGACTACCAGATTCTACAATAGTTTTGTTCCCTATGTCATCCGTCTGGCAAACTCGCAAGATTTGTTTTTCTCGCCATGTACATGTGTACATACAAACTAGACTGTGTTGTTTCTCTGTCTCATATAATTTATATGTGGGTATATGCATAAATTTGTATTTATTTATTTATTTTGTCATGTTTATCTAGGGTATATGGGAGGTGGAGACCCTTTGAGAGCTGTATGCAATGAAATTTCATTTTCATGTAGTGTACATTAGTGTACATTCAAAGTGACAATAAAGTTATTCTAAGTCTAAGTCTCTGCTTATCTAGATCAGGGGTGTCAAACTCGACTACATTGCGGGCCTCATCAAGGTTTTGTTGGACCTTGGGGGGCCGGGGTGGACACGACTGGGATGGGCATGGCCAGATCGACGTCACTCATGTTGGGGGGTGCCTGTGGTGACCTGAGCGCTCTGCCAGTGAAATTGGAGCTTGGGAGGGCTGCCCGCAGCCCTCGTGAGCTCCATTTTCGGCTGCGATAGCCTCCGGCAACCCTCTGCCAGCGAAAACAGAACTCCGGAGGGCCGCACACAGCTCTCCCGACCTCCATTTTCACTGGCAGAGGCACCACAAGCCAGTTCTTTGCTGTTTCCAGGGTGGCCCCATGGGCCAGATCTAAGTACCCCATGGGCTGCATCCGGTCCCCGGGCCTTGAGTTTGACACCCCTAATCTAGATGGCTTCCCTGTACAGTTGGTTGGCCAACTGTGAGGTAAGCCTGTTGGAATATATAGGCCAGGAGTCCAATCCAGTAAGGCACTGCTTATGTTCTTATGGTTCTCTGATACACCCAACACTTATTTCTATCTAACACGGTAAATAGAAGAAACTCTTATACATGATCATATTTGCTTCTTTGGACAAGCATTCATTCTTTGCAACAGACAAATTAGTAATCACATTTTTTTTCTGTCAGCATTGCCATGTCTTAAATAAAACTAGGAAGATTACACAGCCAAATTAATTCTATATAGGTTAACATATAAATTGGATTAACTCAAGTGCTGGAAGAGATAGATATCCAGGCAATGTGGGGAAAAAGGAATAGCAGAGAAAGGTAATTTATTGATTGGCATTCAAACTTACAGCATGTTGTTATGTTGGTATACAATTTTAGTTAGCAAGCAAAATCCATGAAATTCAAACATTTATTGAAGGATTTTATAAGTAACTTGTTTAACTCGAGTAACTATATTGATTTTATTTGGAATTCTGGGAATGATTATTGCCTTCCCTTATTTTCTCTACCTATCCTTTTCATAGCTTTATAAAAGATACATATTTAGTGATTTGGCTTGATAGTGTGAGGCAACGGTCTCCAACCTTTCTGACTTTGCAGGGGGAGGGAATGGTTCTACGTGAGCGATGGACAAGCGTGCATGTGTGCATGGTTCCATTTGCACAAGCAGCAGGCACGTTTGCCCATTGTTCACACAAATGGAGCTGTGCATGCATGCTTGCCCACCACTTCTGTGGACCAGTTCTGAATGGACGATGGTCTAGTAATCATCTGCAGTCCAGGGGTTGGGGAATCTGGTGTAAAGTCATGGTTACAATAATGGATTAGCACTGGTGAGAACAAGATTCTAGCTCATCTTTAACCAAGGAAACTCACAGGTGACTAGTGGTTAGTCTCTCTCACTCTTTTTTTTTTTTTTGATTTTTTTTTTTTAATTTGATTTATATGCCGCCCTTCTCCGGAGACTCAGGGCGGCTTACAATGCGTTAAGCAATAGCCGTCATCCTTTTGTATATTTTATACAAAGTCAGCTTATTGCCCCCACAAACTGGGTCCTCATTTCACCTACCTTAGAAAGGATGGAAGGCTGAGTCAACCTTGAGCCTTGGAGAGATTCGAACCAGCAGAAATTGCAGGCAGCTGTGTTAATAACAGGGTGCGTATACCACTGTACTATCAAGGCTCTTTGAGCCCAAGCTACAATACATAGTTGTTGCAGAGAAAAATAGGAGGACTTACTGCAGACCTGGGCATTTTTACAGCCTCTGAGCCACATCTGGCCCTTTGGCTGTCCCTGTTCAGCCTGTGTGAGGTCAATTGGAAATTAGAAATCAAATTTAAATAAGACATAACATGCATCCTTACCAGTAGCAGCTAATCAAAACCATAAAATGTACTGCTTTTTATGAAATGATAAGATTAATATTAGCAGAATTAAATTCAACCTATCAGTACAGCAGCCTAAATTTCTCATATGACCCTTTGGGAAATTATTTGTCCACTGCTGAGCTAATGTTATATCTACTTCCTAGAACTCCTAAGAAGAAAAGCAAGCAAGCAAGAACATGGTTAGGACAACCAGGTGTGAATTACCCAAATTCGCTGAACAGCAGCAGCAATGAAATAATAATGGTAAGACAAATTAAAATGCTACCCAACTTCCAACAATTCTGGGCAGTGTACAAATTGCTAAAAACATTTAAAAACAAGAAAACAGCACAAAACAGAAACAACAAAAAATGGTAGAGATAATGTCATGTCCTTGTAGGAACGAACAGACTGAGGCAAGACTGTTTCTTTAAGGCTAACAGTGTTTATTAGGTTAACAAGTGTGATTAATGCTTTAGCTAGCTTGGCGGCTAGTGAGGCTGCTCGGCTAACAGGAGCAGTGGCTGTCAGCACTTTGACAGCTACTTATATACTCGCGCCAGAAACAAAACAACCAATCAGAGCGCAGTCGCTTCTGCAGACCAACGTGAAACCAGGACGCAGCAGATAACATACCCACAAGGAAACAAAGAGGGAAAAAAGGAGCTTCAAATAAAGAAAACTCCAATTCTGCCACTCTCTAGTGGCCAGAATTTTGCAGCCCAGAAATGGAAGCCCTAACTAAAGTAACCATAATATTTTCAATAAAAGTTAGTATGCATGATACTTCCATGTCTTCTTAATAAATTCATAATGCAGGATCACTGTGGATGACTCTGCATATAGTCTGTCTTATCCTAAATTACTCCTGAACTTCCACACATGCACACATCAAAAATTAGAAATCACATGGTTTTCCCTATTGCATTCATAAAACTAATAAAGAATATTGAAGGAAAGGAGGGGGAATATTAATTTTAAGCTTTTAATCTACACATGCATTAATTCCACATTAAAATCTTAATGAAATTATAAAATGCATAAATCCCAATGGTAAAATTAAAATGCTACCAGCATGTTAAATAACTTCCCATCACAGCCATTTCTAGCACTTCAAGACAATTCCTAATAGCCATAAAACAACCATTTATCACTCAAAGCAATACAACTATATTTCAGTTGTCTAACAGATATCAAAGAAGATAATACATAAGCAATTAAAATAATAACAATAAAAAACCCATCCACTAGATAAGAATTTACTATTTCATTTTAAAGGGTGAAATGGCTTAAATAATGAATGTGACTTGATGCATTTAAAGAGACAATGGCTACAATTCTAAACTATTTTCAAATATTTCTTCCTGTTTGTTATAAATATGTATTTAATTTTGAATCTCTGCTGAGAAATTCATCCTCTAACTCTTTCTAAACATCCTGAGGATAGAAGGCAATGGCCCTTTCAATGCAAGCAATTAAAAAAGCAAATTTATTTTTGCATACACCGTATTTTTCATGTAATATGCTCTGTGATGAATGAAAGTCTTCTCAAGATCCAGAGTTTGACATTTCTTTGCGGAGTTTCATATGGGTCAAGGATTTTTGCACAGCACAACAGTGTAACCGTTGCCATGGTAGCAGCTTATCAGCCAACTTCTAATTGCTCATGACCCTGAGAAATGCCAGCTTCTGCTGGCATAGCTGCTATTTGAATCCAGCAGAACACCTACCAAATGGAGAAGAGTGGTAGGAACAGATAATACCTCAAGTTGTGCCACCAAGGAACTTGGATCTCTACCCATTCTTGCTGGATGCATACAGTGGCAGCTCTTGAAATATAATTTTGAGGAAGTTCTAAAAAGCAGTTTTAGGAGGAGCTGAAATTCAGGCAAAGTTAGAAAACCTTTATCCATAAACAGGATTCAAACCATGCTTTATCTTGATAGTATTTATCAGTACAACTTACAGCAGTGAGCAATCTGAGGACTGTTAGCAATATACTTTAATAATAGCATGTAATCTCAAATATATTTTTAAAAAGTCACTGCAGACTTTTTACTGGCTGCTGGAAACCAGAAGACTTTGGATTTATTAGTAAATCTATCGCAGCTCTTTCTCTCTCCACCCCATCCCTGTTATGATGGTTCTGTAAAAAAATCTCAGTATATATTTGGCATAAATTTGAAGTTTGTAATATGGAGAGAGTGTGGGAGGGGGTGGAGAGAGATGTATAGCATTCCATAAGTGTTTTAATAAAATGCCATTATTTTTCACACACTGAGTGTGTGATCCATTCAGCTCAAATCAATATAATTTGACATAACTCAAGCCAATTCTATATTATTTTATGAGATCAGTTTATTGGCATATTGCCGACAATCAATTTCTTCCTTGTTCATTTTAAATTAACATTTGATATATAGCAGAATTCTTTAATTGTAGAGTTGTAGGCCCCACAAAGACATGGCTTAGTTGTAAAATACCTCCATTCAAGACCACCTAAATGAAAAAAAACTTGTATTTTTCCATATCCAAGGATTCTTCACTGTTCAGAAACATCCACATCATCATTGTGTAAATTGTTTGATTCCCTCAAACAATCTCTTAGCATCTTTTTCCTACTAACTTTGCAAGCTAACAATAAAGTGAAAATAATTACTCCAAGCTGGCCCATGTTCTGGAAAAACTAAAATTCTGTGACTCTCAGTCCACACAAACTGGACATCAATTGCTTGATTTCCCATTTCCTCTCCACTCCATAGTCAATTCCTTCATTTAGTGTGCATTTGTCTGCTTGCATGCAATATAGCATATCTATAAATACGCATATAGAGAGGGAGAGAAAATGTGCTGCATAGCCACTGTTTCCCTTGTAAGGCTTGCAACAGCAAGTAAAGTCAGATTAAGGTAAGAATACCCGAACAAAGAGAAACAAAGAGACTGCATACAGAAACCAGAAAGTCATAAAAGTCCAAAGCAAATATTAATTTATAGCAGTTTCAAAAATACCACAGCTCATTGACTACGCTCTTGAACACAGTGTACAAAGTGAAATCATGAAGGATGGAATATATAGCCTAATAGTAGTAGTAGTAGTAGTAGTAGTAGTAGTAGTAGTAGTAGTTGTTGTTATTATTATTATTATTATTATTATTATTATTATTATTATTATTATTATTCACTGGAAATTGTGCCAGAAGTTTGGATTTGAGTACAGCAAAAACCACTGGGAACATCAGGTTGAGAAAGTTTTAGAGAATGAGAAACTCAAGATCTTGTGGGACTTTAGGATTCAGACTGACAGGCACTTGGTCCACAACACACCTGACATAACAATAGTTGAAAAGAAAAAAGTATGGTTCATTGACATTGCAATACCTGGTGATGCACGGACTGAAGATAAGCAGCAAGAAAAAAATCACAAAATACCGGGACTTGCAAATTGAAGTTGACCCACTGTGGAAAAAGAAATTGTGTGTTGTCCCGATTGTAATTGGAGCCCTTGAAGCAATACCCAAAGGGCTACCCCGCTATTTAGAAATTCTAGATTTGCCGGACTTGAACATTTTGACTCTACAAAAAACCATCTTACTTGGAACAGTTTACATCCTCCGACGATACCTTAACAGTTCCTAGGTCCTTGGTTAGGACTCGAGCTGCTGAGCTATTAACCAGCCTCAAAGGCTGTGAATCTCACTAAAGATTAACCAATAATAATAATAGTGATGATAATAATGATAATGATAATAACAACAACAACCTTTATTGTCACTGCACAACATATGTACAATGAGATTGGTGGAACTCCCTCAGTGCACCCCAACAACACAATACAACTCACAGTGGAAACAGAAAATCCCTAACCCAATAAATCATATTAACAAACACCCAGTCCTATTACACCAGTATGAACACGTTACACATTGTGCCGGCCCTGCAAGCCCATACTACGTAGTTATGATGTTATTTCTCATTCAGGAGTCTGACAGCCCACGGATAAAAACTGTTCTTCAGCCTGTTTGTGTAGCTGTCTATGCTTCTATATCTCCTTCTGGATGGTAGGAGGGTAAAGAAGTGCTGACCAGGATGTGTTTCATCCCTGAGGATTTTCCTTACTCTTCTAACGCAGGGAGCCCTAGCGATCTCATCTATCAGGGGACAGCCCATGACGTTTTTATTGTGCTTACCACCCTCTGTAATGTTTTTCTATCCATCGCTGTCAGACCGGCATGCCATACCATGAAAGTGAGGACGCTTTCTATTGTGGACCGGTAAAAGGAGGTCATCAGTTGTTGCTCCATCCTGTTTTTACGCAAGACCCTAAGGAAATGGAGTCTCTGTTGGGCCTTCCTGGCCCCCTGGATCATGTTGTTTTTCCATATATTACTGCTTTTTCTTTTTACAAATAATTAGGAATTTATAAAGACTTGCAATCATTTCTGAAAACTGTACCTAGTGCTACAGAAATAATTTAATTTGCTTTAGATTGTTCCAAAATAAGTTTGCCCAAATAAGAAAAGGATCATGAAAACTGGAATTCTAGTGTCCCATTCCCTTTTCTAATATATAACAAGACATAATCTGCAGATACCTTGAATAGAAGGAAGAGATGAAACAGGCTTGATTTCAAAACAAAGTGGGGTATAAAGGTTTTCAGCTATCTTCTTGAAATATGTTTCATTGTTTTAAAAGGATTTATTAAAATATATATTTTAACTATCCTTAACTTCTTTTTTTTTTTGTTTAAACAGAACAAGCTTAAATTTGCTGGGTAGCTAGACTTGATTGTAGCAAACCTATTCTTATCATGAATAAAACTTGCTGCACATTTCGGAAATACATTTTAATGGATTTTAGACCAAGGATTTATTTATTTAGTGTATGGCATTAGAGCAAGGAAGGAGTATTAATAAGAAATATCAACATGAGGTTCAGATTACCCTGTTTCCCCCAAAATAAGACATCCTCTGATAATAAGCCCAGTCGGACTTTTGAGCGAATGACAATAAGGCCAAGCGCTTATTCCAGGCTTCCAAAAAAGATAGGGTCTTATTTTCAGGGAAACACGGTACTACTAGACATGGCACCACTGATCCAGAGGTTAAAAATGGTAAGAAGAATTATTAATACATAGACTTTTTATATCAAAGAAAACATTTGTTAAGAAGTAAACTAGCTATGGCAGATCAGAAAACATATTTGGAGAAGTGTGAACAGACTGAGAAGCCAGAGTCAGTGGTAATATTAAAGGAAAAGAAGCTTCTCCAAGGATAATATCTGAAGGAGACCATATTGAATATCTTGTGTTTTATTTTTAATCAAATCCTGCTTTAGCCTTCTGAAAAGAGTACATAAGGGAACTGCTCCTTTCCTTTAATCCAAGCATTGCTGGTACGTATTCTTCGCCTGGGGGGACTAGTAGATACAAGGAACTGATTTGGATGAAGAAAGCACAGATAAATAAAAGCGAGAACCAGAGCATTAAAATAGCATTTCTCCTTTATTGTAACATTGCCGTAGACAGCTACACAATAGTCCTTGATGTACAGCCATTCATTGAGCAACTATTTGAAGTTACAACAGTGCTGAAAAAATGACTAATGATTGGTCCTCACATTTATGGCTGTCCCAACATGATCACAGTCATGTGATAAAAATTGGGCTACTTGGCACCCGGCATGTATTTACAACCATTGCAGCATTCTGGGCTCATGTGATCACCATTTGTGACCTCTACCTCTGGCTCCCAACAAGTAATATCAATGGGGGAAGCTGGATTCACTTAATGACTGTGTGATTCACTTAACAACAGCAGCGATTTAACTTAACAGCTATAGAAAAAAGCTCATAAAATATTGATTTGACTCACTTAACAACTTCTTGCTTAGCAATGGAAATTCTGGTTGTAATTGTGGTCGTTATTCAAGGACAACCTGTATATAAAATCTGTTCACCCATTACTTTGAAGAGAAGTCAGGTGATTCCAGTGTCTTGAAATGGGAAGTAGAAAGTGAATAAGAATTAGCAGAGATGGATATGACTTTTATGCCAGTGCAGTTTTCCACTGAGTCCTGGATGGTAGTTAGCACTTCAATTCACAGCTAACTCTCACAAAATTTGTGAACATTGCTGGCTGGGGAATTCTGGCAGTTGAAGTCCACACATCTAAAAGCTGCCAAGGTTGAGAAATATTGAACTAAACTATCAAATAATTTTCAGTTAGAAATGTACTGAGAGCCAAAGGTACTTTTCCAAGAGACAAATGGACTTTCTTCTTTTTTCTTTGAAGACATTTCACTTCTCATCCAAGAAGCTTCTTCAGCTCTGACTGGAGTATGGAGAATGGAAGGATTTATATTAAATTAAAATGTTAAATTAAATTAAAAAAATAATTGTTAAAATCTATTTAGAGTGATTAAAATGCAGTAATTTTAACATTTTTAAAAACCTATTTCTAAGTCCAATCAGTAGCTTTCAACCTAAGGATGTTACAAAGTTAAGAGGTGGTGGTAATACAGAAGCACTACAGTACCTTTGAGAGAAGGCAAAAATAACTACTATTTCATCACAGTTAAGCCAAAAATAATGTATTGTTGCATACATCTTAACTATCAATTTCTATTCATTATAGAACAGAATTATTATCATTTTTGCGGCAAATATTAGCTTTCAATGTTGTTCTAAATTTAAATCAAATCAAATAGATAGCCACAATTATCCCTAATGCAAGTACAGCATCCAGTAATGCATAATGAAGTTCTTTCAAAACAGATGATCAATGTTTCCTTTATTAAATGCTATTTTATCTTCTGTTCAAGAAATATCAAAAGAACTTACCTGCATAAGAAAGTTAAGTGTGTGTACTTGTACTTCCATCTTATGCTAAATGTACCTTCTATCTTGGTAACAGGAAGAGAAGCATAAAGGGTCATTTTATCCCATGGCTCGAATACTGGACTATTAACTTTCTTTTCTGTCACCATGGCAACATCAGAGGATGAAAAAGTGGTTTGCTTCAGTTTTTCCTCCTAATCTTGTTGCTTTCTGCCCTCCCCCCCTTCACAGCTTTCAACTAAATAATCTAATATTTGAATTTCCTAACAGTAATGGACTGCCTGTTGAGTTCTGGTGCTAAAATATTTATTTGGGAGTTGGTTCCACTGAAACAGTTACTACAATCCAACACGTAGTTAAGCACACTTAAACTCATTAATGTCAACAGCCAACACTGTGCCAGATGGTTGGATTGTGGCCAATTTGTTTAAAATTAAAGTGATGGGTTGTCACTCAAATGACATTTGTGATTATATTAAAATAGGAAGGAACATGTTTTCTGCCAAGAGGAAGCTAAGGCCAAGAGTCAATTCGTTTTTGGTTGCATATGATGCTCACATGCACTTTTTATTTTAGGAACAGTGTAGTTCATATCAAGAGAAGGAATAACGCTGTTTCATTTTGCAGGAATAATGTTTTAAGGTGTCTTTATTCATTACAGATAGTCCTTGACTTACAACCGTTCATTTCGTGACCATTGAAAGTTACAATGGCACTGAAAAAATTGACTTATGTCTGTTTTTCACACTTGTGACCATTGCAGCATCCCCGTGGTCATGTGATCAACATTTGGCTGCTTGGCAACTGATTCATATTTATAAAGGTTGCAGTTCTGGAGTCATGTGATTATCTTTTGTGACCTTCTGACAAGCGAAGTCAATATGGAAGCAAGATTCATTAACAACCAAGTTACTAACTTAACAATTGCAGTCATTCACTTAACAACTTGGCAAGAAAGGTCATAAAATGGGACAAAATTCTCTTAACAACTCTTTCACTTAGCAGCAGAACTTTGGGGCTCAATTGTGGTTGTAAGTCATGGACTACCTGTATAAGAAAACCCTACCCAACCTCATTCCAAAAACTTACTTGCACCAATAATATATTCAACTTGCTGGGAAACAAATCTTTAAAACACTAGCATTCCAAAACTTATTATCTTTACTTCAAAAAGGATTAGCGTTAGCACAGAAAGCAAGTTATAAAACTATTAGTATTGCAGATATCTGTTTTGTTTTTATTTGGATTTGCATAAGCGGTGTCATCTGTGTCTGTCTGAGTTTCTGTCTGTGTCTGTCTGTCTGTCTGTCCCTCCATCCCTCTATCTATCTATCTATCTATCTATCTATCTATCTATCTATCACTATTCTATACTGCTTACAAGGAATGTACTTGAGTAGCAGGTGACAGGAGGACTCCAGATTAAGCAGTGTATCTATCTATCTGGAGCAGTGCAGCCCCATCAGATCAAAGATGGTATTGAAAATTTCTCAGCATGGCCCTGACGATGAACCTTACTGAAAAAGGAACAGGTGACCCTGACAGCTGTCAGACAGAGCTCTGCAGACACAATAAGAGCATAGAAATATTGATATTTCACCACTCTTACCATAACATGATAGGTCTTAATAGTGGTTGTAACTCATGATCAATCAGATTCATCCCTCAGCTTCCTCCATGGCACTCTAGATGTCTCTTGACCTGTTTCAACTCCCTCAACTCCACTGTAAACATGGGATCTGATGAGCGTGATGGAATGAGAGAGGTCACATGAGCAAGTCCTTGCCCAAGGCCTTCACTATCTCCCTATTCCAGGTAGTAGCCAGGGCCTCAGCAGGACCATGCAGCAGAACCTCAAGAATACTCCTCGCCCCAACTCCCTTTGAAACCTCACCAGGTCCATAAGTCACCAGGAGCAGACCAATCAAATAGGTCCTGCCTCCCTGCATAAGGGGAAAGCATAGGGAAATATCAAGAACATGATCTGACCATGACAGATGGGACAGGGCAAGTTCCCTCCATTACTACTGCTCTGACAGTGTGTGACCACTATTCCAAATTGGGCCCTGAATAATCATGCCATGGTAGCCATGAACTTCCAAGCTGCTTCCTAAAGTAAGCTGCTTCCGAAATAAATTCACTTTATTTAATGTATTTTCATTCAATTAAATAAGGTTTACTTCTCTAAGTAAATGGATAAAAGACTTCAGCCTATATTATGCAACAATTTCTTAGAGTGCTTAAGAATTTGCTAATTATAAGGAAGACTTTTTGAAATTTGCAAATACATTTAATTTGACCTTAATTAAAGTCAAACTTTCTCTGGTTTTCCACTTTGAATAATACTGTGAAAGTTCTCATTATGGTGGAAAATGAATTCCAATTCAACAGTTTGGCTGATTAGTTGCAAAGTGTATTGTGGCGTACTTATAAATATTCATATACACTACTGCTATATTTAGTGAGTTCCCTTAGAATAGTTTTAGTCTATATTTAAAACTTCTTGAGCATGAAAAAGGACCATTCCCTTATAACCACTCATGTAATCTACCATTTAAAAGTTTAGCAATAAAAATAATATTTCCAGAGCAACTAGATAAAGGATAGAGGAAAATATATGATTTAAGGGAAAAGTACATTGTTTTATGCTGGCCTTAGGATATACACAATAAGATCAAGGAATTATAGTCTTGTTTCTAGTACAAGATACAATAATATATTCCGACAGTGATCTTAGATCATATACATTCTACTCTATCATGAAACATATGGAAAATTCTACGTTAGAAAACTGATCTGTATCCAAGATGTAGAAAGAATGCTGTAAGTCTAATAAGAAATACGAGAAGATAGTTCAGGTAAGAAGATGCAATAAAAGATTGCAAGATTGAGAGTGAGTATGTTGTAGTGGTTAAGGTGCTAGCCTAGAAATCAGGAGACTGTAAGTTCTAGTCCCACCCAGTTGGCATGAAAGCCAACTGGGTGACTTTAGGCCTGTCACTCTTTCTTAGATAAATCCATCTCATAGGGTTGTTGTTGTAGAGAAAATAGAAGGAGAAAGAAGTATTAGGTATGCTTGCTACTTTGAATTACTTATAGAGTAATAAAAATCAAATAAATAGAGAATTGAAAAAATTAATTGTGAACATTTTAACAGCGACTAGAATCGTATTTGCTAACAATTGGGAAGGAGAAAAGTTACCTACTGATGATGAGAATATTAAGAAAATTATGGAATGTGCTGAAATGAGTAAATTGACATTTGAAATTAGAGAACAGGAAGAGAAACAATTTTATTTGATATGGGATTTGTTTTATCAATGGATAGATAATAAATCATGGAACTGATGTATGAAATAAGGGGTTGATGTAAAGATAAAATATCTGATTTTTTTTTCTATAAAAGATATAAGTTTCTGTTATAAATTGGTATTTTAAAAATGGATTTATGCACAAGAAAATATGAACCGTTTGACTCACTGTCTGTAATTGTTTGGAATGATGATGGTTTTATGTTTTGTTTTTGTTTTAAAATAAAAAAAAATTCTCAAAAAAAAATAAAATAAATAAATAATACACATCCATATATGTAATAAGTTCCAAAGCCCCAAGAGTCTTCATTAGTTTAATATAATACTTAATTACTTGATTCATATCTCTGAAATCAATCTGCAAAGCAGATTTTATGTATTGATGTTAACACTTTCTAAATTTTGTGATATAGTTTCCTACCCAAGCCTATATATCTTTAAGGCAAAGAACATACAGAAATTTGTAAATTAGTCAGAGATTAAACTAGCAAAATATTTCATTTTTCAGACAGAATGTAAACCAAATTTATACTGTACAGTATAAGAAATAAGACCAGAGAGAGAGAGAAATGAACAAGAAAATTTTGAAATTGAAATTGCTGAAAATTTGAGAGATCAAGAAACTGAAATTTGAAGATTTATTGAACCCTAGATGTGATCAAGCTTGACATCTGAGAAATTACTGAACTCACTGGTTCTAAAACTTGTTAGTTTCTATGCATTTAATCATACTGTATATCCATCCTCTTTTATTTCCTACAAATTGATGAATTTTTGAAAACCACAAAAGTTTAAAGTGAAATGAGATTTTAAATACCTATTGTTATATTGTTTTTCAATATGCATTTGTAAGTAGTTGTTTGCATACCTTTAACTTTTTTACAATATAATGTAATACAACCAGTTGTATTCCGAAGACCAATCATTTCTTTTTCCAGTATTCTCTACATGCCAAAATCAAGAACTGATTTTAGGGTATGGAAAGAAGGCATAAGAGAAGAGCTTCTTATTCTATGAATGAGTGTCCATCTTTATAATGTTCCATACAGCATACATACATTCAGTTATTTATAGCTCAAATATAGTTCAAGTATCTGTATGTTCAAAGTTTTCATAGCTAATCAAATATGTGTATCTTGGGAGAAAATGTAAACAGCTTTTATTACATTTTTAGAGCTGAGAAATTTGGAGAAGTGCAAAAATGTAATCAGTACTTTAGTCAAGGATATACAAACCCAGTTTGTACAACAGTATACAGACTGAAATTTATTTATTTATTCAATGTTATGGCCACCAATCTCAACAAGTGATTCTGGGTGGTAAACAAAATTAAAAGAAATACAATTGCAAACTAAAAAAAACAAACAAACAGGAGCTGAGAAAATATATTCCATATCATTACAAATATAAGTATAAATGGATCCTTGAATATATTTGGATCCCTAGAGCCTGATAGAACTTAGATAGTCTTTAGGGATTTACAAATGGCAAGCATGGTCAAGGCTATCCTGATCTGTAGAGGGAGAATGTAGGGCACAATGGCAGAGAAGCAGGGGTGAAATTCAGCAGGTTCTGACAGGTTCTGGAGAACCGGCAGCGGAAATTTTGAGTAGTTCAGAGAACTGGGAAATACCATTTCTGGCTGGCCCCAGAGTGGAGTGGCAATGGACATTTTGCAATATCCTTCCCCCAGGAGTGGGGAGGGAATGGGGATTTTGCAGTATCCTTCCCCTGGAGTGGGGTGGGAATGGAGATTTTGCAGTATCCTTCTCTTGCCATGCCCAACAAGCCGCACCACGCCCAACAAGCCACACCATGCCCAACAAGCCACGCCCACAGAACTGGTAGTAAAAAAAATTGAATTCCACCACTGCAGAGAAGACACATCTTCTAAATCCTACCAACTGGCATTCCTTAGCTGACAAGATGTGAAGCATGCCCATCCTGCATGACCAGATCATATGGGTAGAAGCAATTGATGAGAGATGGTACCTAAGTAACTCATTCATAGCCAGAAAGAACTTTAAGAATGTCAACCAGCACCCTGAATTGCATCCGGAAGCACCTTGGTAACCAATGCAATGCAGAGAGTACTGGTGTTACATGTGCCAAATAGCCAATATTTAAAATCATCAAATATCTTTAGAAGGCTATTTAAATGTAGACTCTGAAGAGAAAAATGAAGTTTGCCCTGGGTTGATTCTTATTTTGACTGCTTAGAAAGACCAGAAAACGCTATTCAGTATGAATCCAAAAGTTCTTTCTTGAGACCTTGAGAAAAGTTATTTCAGGGAAATAATCACTATCTCTTCCAGATGTTTTGGGTTACTATTTTCCAAAGTGTGGCCATTGACCATCTGGCTAGCCTCATGGCAGTTATAGTTCAAGACATCTAGACAGGATCACAATATCTGACCCTGAAATGTATATTATTTCTGTTCCTTCAAAATGAAGAACCCCTATAAGGTTATTGGTTTAGAAGAAAATTTTATTTTATTTTTCTTTTAACTCAAAAGCTGATATTTTTCTACATTTCCACAGAATCTTTGAGAACATGAAAACTGCTATCATATAATAAAATGTTCCATTTTGTATTCTCTAAACTAACAGATACTTGATGATCTCAGTTCACTAATAAATGGAGTCATTATGTTTATTTTCCTCAACAATTTTAAATGTGTAAATAATTTTAAGACTATATCGCTCTTACAGTCTGGGATATGTCAAGATTCATATAAAGCCAAATAAAATATCCTCCACCCTGCTTCATAATTTGACAAGTCCAAAACACATCCTACACATGGCAGCTGAATGCCTTGAATTCATCACAGCTCTTCAGTATGTTGAAAAATGGGTACATCAGTTTCAATTCCAGAGTCTTCTTGATAAGACTTTTTTAGACATTCACAATACCAGAATGCAGAAAACAATAAATAGGCTACAACTACAATCTTGTTTGGAATGATAAATACTATGATAAATAAAAATAATTGCTTGCTTAATTACAAAAGTGTTACATTTTATTGTACCATATTGAATTATACGGCATTTAAGTAGAATATGAATATTTGATGGAATGGAAGTTGTGGGGGCTTAAATAAAATGCAGCTCTAAACATTTTAGCTTCTGCAGCAAAATTATGTTGACTTTATTATATATTGGTTTAGGGTTTAAATTTCTTTTTTTTTTCCAGAAGAAAAGCTTTTTATTTATGAATAGAACCTCTGTTTTAACGATTTGAAATCTACCTAGAACAATTTTCTATTTCCACAATGGACTTTTCAGATACCCAGAAAAATCCTGTTTGCTGCTTCAATTGATTCAAGTATTCAATTGATATCCAGAGGCACTGTATTTTTGTTCTTAATAGCAGAATAAAGTTGTCATGACATGCTGTTTTGATTGTTTCATGATCCCATTCATTCATTTCACTTCTCCTTTAAAATCCTTCATATCAGGATAAGGAACATAATCTCTGATAAAATATGAATTTTTTTCCCAGTTAAGTGTTTTCTATAGTATGTGCTGGGCTGGGCAGTAATATCTCAGTATGAAACTTTCACTATTCAGGTTAATTTGATGCTCATTATAGTATATATATATATAGTATATATACTATAGTATATAGTATATATATATATATATATATATATATATATATATATATATATATATATATATATAGTATATATAGTATATATATATATATGTATGTATGTATGTATGTATGTATGTATGTATGTATATCCAGCATAGTTTTATACATAAATCAGCACCCACCTTCTTGGTCTTTTCTTAATCATATATCCCCAAATATTGTTATATTATATATATTTATATTATATTTATATTATCTTGAACTGATTGTTGTACCTTTTTGTTCTTGCACCTTTTCAATGGTCCTTGTTCCTTCCTTGGCTAGTCTGCTATGTTATTTCATTGGCACTTTACGGAAATATTCCAGGTTCCCTCCACCATGCCTCCTTCTTTCTTTTTATTAACTTTTTCTAGTTCCAGGCTGCCATGTAATTTTACTGATTATCCCTTTTCTTCTTTGCCTCTCTCTTTTTTTCAAACTAAGTTAATGTTCTCAGGTTCTAGCTGGATTCACTTCCACATATTTTCATCCTTAAATTTCTTTGTACTTCTTTAAACCTTGGAATTAGGATTACCACATTTGAGATCCAAAACTCCAGATGACCATGATATAGCAGCATAAAGGTAAACACCTCAGAAATGTTGCTGCTTTCTTATCATATTCTGAAGTCTTGCAGCTCAGATCTGGAAGCCCTACTGAAATCCATCAAAATTTCTTTTTTCTACAGGTGCTGTTTTGGCAACATAACTTACTTAAGGAGTGGCATCTGGAGAATCATTTCACTATTACTATATCAATTACATGAGTGCCCAAAAACATCTTTGGAAAACTGAAATTGGTAACCTTCTAATATATTTGGGGTTTAATTCAAACCCTGTATTATAGTGTTTGGTCCTTCCTGTATATTTGATCATTCTTTCATGGTTGAACTTGTATTTAGATTGTATTTTATGACTGTACCCATTGTAGAGTTGGGTGGTCTTAATCATGTTTAAATAAAATAAAAAAAATAAGCTTAGACATTGTAACATTTATCTACATATTTTCTGGAGTGTGGCATTGTTTAGCTTTCTTGTTAAATTTCAAATATATCTTACTTACAAAAGTGATATTTTCAAATGATGGTTGTATTATTTGTAGAAGGAGCATCTGTATCACTGGATCTAAATCTGCAATGCAAAGAAAGGAAAAGAAATATCCAATTTTATTTTGTAATAAAGCTGGAGGGAGAAATAGAATCAAGTATTGTCAAAATAATATGGCTGAAGTAAAATAAATGTTAAAACAGGGATATCATTAGAGTTGTTCTGGATGGAATTTTACCTTTGTTTTGGTTCTCTTTATATTTTACCCTATGCACCTAAATAGGTAGTTTCTCAATTTTATGTTAAAAAACATTTCTTTAAGCTTACATTAGAGTCTATTAATCTAATAGTTTAATTTTAATAAAAATTAAACAGTTAAGTTAACCAAAGGTTTCCAATAGAAGAGACTATATGTAGATCAGGGTTGAACTGTAGAGTCCTTGGTAGTATCTAAGCTTGGTTGTTTGTTTGCAGATATTTCATTACCAGACTAGATAAAATCATTGGTACCAATGAGATTGAGGTTTGTTCCCTATTTATATACAGTACTTTGTTTAATTCTTATAATTTCATTCCAGTCCTGGCCTACTTTAAAAAGCTTCTTGAGAAGATAAAATAAAATACAACCATATATGGGCTTTTGAAGAAGTCCAATGTTAATAAAATCAAAAGACCTCATTGCTAGGGTCTGGACCAGGGGTGAAACCCAGCAGGTTCTGACAGGTTCTGGAGAACCAGTAGTGGAAATTTTGAGCAGTTTGGAGAACTGGCAAATACCACCTCTGGCTGGCCCCAGGGTGGGGTGGGAATAGAGATTTTGCAATATCCTTCTCCCAGGAGTGGTGAGGGAATGGAGATTTTGCAATATCCTTCCTCTGAATTGGGTTGGGAATGGATATTTTGCAGTATCCTTCCTCTGCCATGCCCACCAAGCCACGCCCACCAAGCCACACCACGCCCAAGCTATGCCTACAGAACCAGTAATAAAAAAATTGGATTTCACCACTGGTCTGGGCCAACCTCTTAAGCTTCTTTTAAATCTCAAGTGTGGTGACCACATTTTACCTGCAAAAGTCTCGATCACTCTATCCCAGATCTGCCAGCCCTAATTACCAGGTTAATTAATATATGCAAGGAATCAGCATTATTAGATTTCACTCTGTTTGTTTGCATGAATGTATGTGTGTGCAATTGAGCCAATGTTGACTCTTGGTGACTTCCTGGGCAAGTTTTTTGTGCAAAGTTTTTGGTAATGGTTTGTCATTGCCTGCTTCTTAGGGCTGAGAGAAAGTCTGGCCCAAAATAGCTTCAAGCCTAAAACGGAACTAGAATCTTGGTTTCCATTATGATGCCTTAACCACTATTGCAAAGTTTATATATTCTGTCTCTAAACTTATTTAGGCTAAAACTATAATGTGATTCTGTGCTGATCTATCAGTTTTGGAAGATTATTCTGTCTCTTACTCCTCTAGAGATTGAAATTTCTTCCAATTTCTAATCTGACTTTACTTTTATCCTTTGTTCTTATCTATATTATTTATTAGTACTGTTTTGAATCACTGTTATCTACTTAGGTTTCTAAAACAAAAATGCTGAAGATCAGCCAAAGTTATTTCACATATTGATGAATCGTGAATGCAACATTTTTTATCATGACAACCCGCATAGCTCCACACCTCAATGACAGCTCATAAATCCCCCATAGCACCTCCAAGAACTGAGGGACCCATAAAAATGTACATACAAAATAGGTAAATATGTAGCATTTTGGATATATTGAAAAAGCATTTTTGTTTTATTATCATCATGTGTTGTTATTCTCTACTTTCTTTCAGACTAATGACCTGAAATGTATACTTTCACAGCTTATATCATTCTGACACAAATATTTTAATAATGCTGCATTTGAAAGACAAATAGTATATATATTTTTTCCTTTTCGATGAGTGCTATTTATATCATTTGTGTTCTTTCTTGCTGATTCCATCATAGAAATGATGCAATCAAAATATAAACTAAATGATAAAACATGCATTGGAATTTCACAAGGGCAGGACAAGAAACAATGGATGGAAACTACTCCCGGAGTGAAGCAACCTGGAATTAAGGAGAAACTTCCTAATAGTGAGGAAAATTAACCAGTGGAACAGCTTGCAGTCAAAAGTTGTGGGTGCTTCACTGGAGGTCTTTAACAAGAGACTGAACAATCACTTGTCTGACATTGTTATAGGGCCGTGATGGTGAACCTATGGCAGGGTGTCACAGGTGACACGCAGAGCCATTTTGGTGGGCACGCAAGTGTTGCCCTAGCTCAGCTCCAGCACGCATGCACGCCCCGGCCAACTGATTTTTAGGCCTTTCGGTCCCACCGGAGGTTGGGAAACTGTCTATTTCCAGCCTCCAGAAGGCCTCCAGGGGGATGGGGAAGGCTGCTTTTGCCCTCCCCAGGCTCCTAGAAAGCCTCTGGAGCCTGGGGAGGGGGCAAAATGGGCCTACCGGGCCCACCGGGCCATCACATGCCAAAAGCAGGGGGAAATGTGGGGGGGTCACATGCACATGCACGGGAGGGCGGGGCGCATTGAATTATGGATGTGGGCACCCGCACCCGCTCCTCCCCTCTCCCCCTGTTTTTGGCACGCGATGGTAAAAAGGTTAGCCATCACTGTTATAGGGTCTCCTGCTTGAGCAGGAGGTTGGACTAAAAGACCTCCTTCCAGCTCTATTCTAATTGAACCACTCTACCTTTTATATATATATGTTGCCCTGTTGAATATATGTACACTAATATTGTCCCAAGACTGTCTGAGTTGAATCCCCTTTCCATTCCACATACAAATAGCTGTGGTAAGACATTCCTTCAACATTGACCAAGAAACAATCTTATATTTCATTTGGAGTCATCAAGTGGGTTACAGGACAGTGTAACTGCACTTGCATGATTAGACAGCTTTTATTCTTTAGCATAATGTTGTGACTTACAACCTACCATCTAATTCCTAGAATTTGCATCAAATGGATTGATGCAAAAATGTAATGCTTCAAGACTGGGGTCTACCAGAGAGGTTTTTCCTATAAATTCTGAGTAAAATCTAATAGGTTCTGGAATTCTCTGCTGTCTTACATAGAACTCTTGGGCAAAAAGCAATCAAAGCAATCAATACTTTGTAGCATTTGGGCAAAATTCTCCAATGATTTTTGGCTGCTTCCCTTCTTTGTAGTTGCTGTACAATTATTCTAGTCATTACTAGGATTAACTTGCTCAACTAGATGCCTGAATCCTGTTTTTTCTCTTGCATGTATGATGTATTTTTCCTTCCATATGAATAGCACTGCCAGACTCTGACAATTCAGGCTGTCATCATTATGTTGTGTCCCTTGCATTTGTTAAAAGATGTCCATTGCTAGCAAATCCACCTTGCTCTTAGAAAAACCACCAACTTTGAGGAAGAGAATTCAAAAGAGCATGAAAAAGAGAAGGAAAGAATACAATATGTTTCCTTGCAGCATAGGGCCCACAAATCAGTATTCTGCCATATCTCTCCCCCCTTCCCTCAATTCCAGGCAAAACTCCTTCTCTCAAAGTCCTGTTTTCAGGAGGTATGTAATAAACTAAATAGGTCTTTACTGACCATTGATGACTGTGCTAGATGGCAATACCTAGAAATATCTCTTTGCTAGAAATTGACCCCCCAAATCAGTGCCTACAAGCTGGACAAGAAAAAAGAAAAAGAACTAAGAATTTTGATAATTTGCCTTGCTCTGTGGGGGCACCTACTATCTGGAACGAGCTCCCCCCAGAGATACGGAGGATCCCGGATCTGCGCACCTTCCGCCGCACTTTAAAGACCTTATTATTTCACCAGGCGGGCCTGGCCTAATTTTCTCCCTCTTTCATAAAAGATTTTTAATTTTTAAATATCTTTTAGTATTTTATACATTCAATTTTAAAATTGGTTTTAAATAGTTCGGGGTTTTAAATTTGTCGGAGCCAAAATTATTTAATTTGATTTTATTCTACTTTTAAATTTTGTATGGATGTGTTTTATTGTTTGGCTGTGCACCGTCCTGAGTCCTTCGGGAGTAGGGCGGTATAGAAATCAAATTAAATAAATAAATAAATAAATAAATAAATAAATAAATAAATAAATAAATAATCCATTTATTATTTTCATCTTATTGTTTGTATCTATGCAATACGGAAACAGAACATCTAAATAAACTGCGATGGCTGTTTATGAAAATCTTTGCTATTTCATCGTTCAACCTTTTCTTCACAATTTGACTTCCTTCATCAACCTCAGTTTGCTGCACTAGCAACTACAAATCAATATACTGAAGCTATGGCAACCGCATTGAAAGCAAAATTACCTCTTAAATGAGCAATTGCTCAAAACCTTGTTTTCTCCAGATTCATCTCCTATAAATGTGCTGTGTTTTTTGCTATATTTTTGTTAACTGCTTATAAAAACTGGCTGTTTGTGGTTAGGTTAGGTTAGGTTAGGTTAGGTTAGGTTAGGTTAGGTTAGGTTAGGTCTAACGAACAGTGTTTCTATAAATATTTTTGAATTTGATGGAAACTGAAAACAACCTATAATAAAACAAACTGAAGGTGCAATCTTTCATATAATAACAGTTTTCAGGCATTTTTTCTTTACAAAAGGAATTAAAAATACTAGGATTTGGAATAAAAAATTAGAATTATGTTTCTGTAATATTGTGATTCACATAATAATGCTATAAATTGTTCTGTTACAACAGACACCTAACATATAGGTGGGACATCTTGTGAATAAAATATGAAGAAAAAACTGTGCTAACTGTAATATGTACAGCTAAATGGAAAATATATACAGTATATATTCTAGAAATTATCAGTTTTGTATTAGACAGCTTGGTAATTTTTTTCCACAGTAAGAACATTTTATTTCCTATGGAATAGCTATTTAGGAGTTTTGTCTTTTTCTACAATTGTTCTACAATCGTTTCTACTATCTAAGAACCAAAATGAAACATTATTGTGAAAAAGCCATCCGAATATATATATTATTTCACAGTTGTTCTTTAAAACCCTATCTGCCAGGTTCATCTGTCATACAAGTTATGTCACTTTCCATTTATATAGCCAACTTTTAAAATAAGTTTTCCTGATTTCCCCTCTTCATTTAATTTTATTTTCTCTAGCAGTTACTCAACTTCTCGGTTGCTAAAATAATTTTAAATGTTTCATTTTGTAAGGAGTCAATGTGCAGAGAACAACTGTAGGTCAGCAGCAAAATATGTACTTGATAACTAGAAAAAATAACATCACTGTAATATTTCTACTCTATATTCCTTCAATGAGGCTTGGGTCAATCACTGTCACTCAGCCACTAGTCCATTCTTATGTATGGTGATTTAAGGAAGAGAATTCCATGAAAACCCTTGTTGAGTTTAAACTGATTTGAATCTCACCAGCTGCATCTTAGCTACCCCACCTTTTTTTTTTCTTATCAGCCAAGCAATCTGCCATATTTTAAAAATACATCTGTGTGAAATCAAGGATAAAGAAAAATAGAATAAAAGGAACACTTCTTGGAAAGATAATCTTTGAGATGCTGGTGGGCCAATTTACTCCTTCTTTTACAGACACTTTCAAATGGACATTCCTGAAAAATATAGAACAGTGTTATGGCAGAAATGGGGAAATAGACAATTTCTAGGAGAAATTGAGAAACACATTATTAAGGAACTCTAAAGCTATTTCCTGGCATCATCTAACCATACATGTGTTTCTCAAGTGATCCTCCATCTGAGTCCAGTGGAGTTTGGATGTTTCCACAAAAGCCTTTTACATTATTATTTTTCCACCATTTGTTGGAAAAGAAATTGAAATAGAATTTCCATGCAGGAAAAAGAAGGATTGCAAGATCTAAATGAAATGATGCAGAGAAAATTCCAATTTAAAAAGAATATGCTCCCTTCTTCCTTTCTAGGAATAACTGACAATATTTATTTTGAATTCTACATATTTTAAGAAATATAATAAAAGCCAGACTAATTTTATTGATTTCTCCTTTGTGAATTATCTCATAGATTTATAAGTAAGGCAACCACATTAGACTTCAAACAAAGATAGATGCAGATCCATCCTTAATAACAATGAAATAGTTTTAAAATGTTAGCAGTTAATGTGTAGTTAGGTTTCTGCACAAGTGTTTTCAACACTTTTCTGGAAATTTGAAAGATTGAACATTTCAGTACTCTTGAAACAAGAAAGGGTTAACAATTGCTATTTACGTTCAAAGAAGAGTTGGCTCGACTTTGTTTTGTGTTACTTTGAACTTGGGCCTTCATATATTCCCATGGTTCAGAAACTCATTTTAGCTGCCCTCATAAGAGAGTTCAGAGATTTATCAACACAGCTATACCTAAAGAGCAGCCTTAGAACTAAATCAGCTTACAACAATAGTTTAAGAAAATAACTGAAGAAAACTGCTTCCAATTCAATCAGTTAATGGAACTACGAGGAGAATGTAATCATCTGCACTCAATTTTAGTCAAGACCCCAAAGATTAACAAGCAACTCAAATGATATAAAATGTTATTATTGCAAGGCTCAAAGCACCTCTTATTACAAGCATTATGAAGCGACTACTTGAAAGTATGAAACCAACTAATGTTACTTCATTTCTAGCTTTAATGGCCTTATGAGTTGTATTTTTGAATGGAGAAGATGCATGGATTTAGAATGCATGGCCAAGGCAAGCTTTTTAATCTTTTGGTTATGCCCTGGAGAACTGATAGAAGTGGCAGTTCAAAACTCACTGTTCACTGTTCACAATTAAAAAGACACATTCCACCATTACTCTACTACTAAGCAATGCATATACCATTGCTTAGTAGTAAAGTGTGCATTGTGCATAGAGTTAATTTGGTTTAATTTTCCAATATTTCCAATAAGAAGGATCTAAGCAGTATTACAGCTAGGAAAATTCTGGGAGTTGAAGTCCACACATCTTAAAGTTGCCAAGTTTGAGAAACAAATGTTTAAATTAATGGTCAAAACTTCTCCTGTTCGTTCTTCAAGAAGTGGATGCTTTCAAAGTATTTGCCAATATTTGAAATAATCAAATACAATTTTATTCTTTTCTTCGAAGGCATTAATATTCATATGTTAAAGTATAATCCCAAGAGTTATTTCAATGACCTCATTATTGTTTATGATTCCTAACTTTAATGGACAAAAACATTTGAGAAAAATTATATTAACATGCAATGAGAAGATAATTGTTGATTCTGTCCCAAACTTCTTCAGAAAAATCACCTAGCAGATTGGTGCTTGATTTGGAGAATGACTGCCAGATCAAGTATCAGGAAATTGTCTACCAAGTGTTATTTCATCTAACTGAATGCTATTAGCAGCTCTCTACTTACTATAAGCATTTTCCACCCTTACCCAGTGATACCAAACATTGAATAATACTGCACCTAGTCCATTATAATGGAGAAAGGTCAAATAATACTGATCTAATAATCAGATCAGTAAAAGATGGTAGGAGAATAGTTCCCGCAACATGGAAAAGGATGTAAAATTGTACATCTGCAAAAGCATCATCATTTGTGATAAACAATGATACCATTGGCAGCATGTTGGATGGAATACTACTTTATTTGATGTAACTCTAGGGATGACTCCAAGGGTCAATTAATCCTAATTCAGTCTTGGCTCTTCCACATGAACAATATGTATTCTAACAATGACTCTATTTCTGTCTTCAGTATTGAGGCTATATTGGAGAAAGATCAGGTTCAGGTATAAAATAAAATATACAATAATGTATATTATTATAATGTAACAAGATTAAATGAGTTCAAGAGAAAAAGAAACGTAGTGGTTGATGCAAACAAAAAAATATATGCATTGGGAATGACACATTATTAGGCTTGAGTAAATGATTCAAATGAGATGCCTAACAGACAAACACACACAAAAAGCTTTGTTTCAAATAACCTTTTTCCAGACATATGAAGCTGCCTTGGAAGCTGCTCTGAAATGTTTCTTCATGTGTGAGCAAACATATCCACTTCATTAAAATACATACACAGCAATGCATACACAGCAATGGAAAGATAGTCAGGATAAGTTTCCAAAACAGCTATGTACAGCTGAAAAAAGATACCAATGCATCCAAAAAGAAGTGTTTCATATCCACACCCACATGTTGCAAAAACAATTTCTGAAGTTCTTGCAAAACCCATGTTATGATTTTCTTTTGCTAGAAAATTATCCGGTATAGTAGGTGGTGGAAGCAGAGTGATAGATGTCTCTCATATGGTGTTTTCTATGACTTACAATTAGTCTTAACAAGGATTTTAGCATTAGACCATGTGGCCATTTTGAAGTAATATTTAAATCCACTGAGGGGTACATCTCTCCTCTATGTTGTAATATGGTGCTCTCTGACTTTCAGTTAGAACAGACAGTTTTATACATGAAATCCTCACCTAATGTAATGGGAAGGGAAGGGAAGGGAAGGGAAGGGGAGAGGAAGAGAGGGGAGGGGAGGGGAGGGATGATATTTACCAAGCACATCTGTAGCATTAATAACTCCCAGTTCAACAGGAGTTGCTGCTTTCAGTGTATATGTAGATGGTGTCTGAAGAAGAACACTTGTTTCTCCAAAGGATTGGTGTCGATGTAACTGGCCAATGAAAACTTGCCTCATTTGCTTAGCCTGTTTAAAAATATAAACCCAAGTAATTTTTTGTTGGTTCATGTCTAAAAATGGAGAAGATTTGGAAGACAGACAGGAAAATATGCATGTAAACTGCAGACACAATCCATCATTACAATATTCAGGTTAATGCTATTTCAGATGTACTTCAATAAAACCCAAGTTTCATTCAGAGCATGAAAGGCAGTGGTTAGGAGCATGAGTTCATTGCCATAGATATATGCCTATATGTAGACATCCAATTTTGATTTATGTGCAAGCTTAAAAATCAACAAAATAGAGTTGGAAGGAACTTTAGAGGTCTTCTAGTCAAACTCCCAGATCAAGCAGGAAACCCTATACCATTTTAGACAAATGATAGTTCAATCTCTTCTTAAAAACCACCAATGTTGGAGCACCAACAACTTCTCAAGGCACATTGTTCCACTGATTAATTGTGTGTACTGTCAGGAAATTTATCCTTGGTTCTAAGTTGGTTCCCTCCTTGATTAGTTTCCATCCATTGTTTCTTGTCCTTCTCCAGGTGCTTTGTAGAATAGATTGACCTCCCTTTTCTTTGTAGCAGCCCCTTAGATACTGTAATACCCCTATCATGCCACCCCTAGTCCTTCTTTTCATTAAACAATTCTTGCAATCATTCTTCATGTGTTTTAGCTTCCGGTCCCCTCATCATCTTTATGCTCTTCTCTGCACTCTTTCTAGAGCCTTGACATCTTTTTTAGTTGTGGTGACCAAACTGGATGCAATAGTCAAAGTCTGGTCTTACAAAGGCATTATAAACTATATATTATAAAGGTACTAACACATGATGTGATCTTGATTCTATCCTTTTATTAATGCAGCCTAGGACTGCATTGGCTTTTTTGGCAGCTGCCAAAATTTGAACTGATATCAGAATGGAAAGATGAGCAAGTAGAATGAAAGACTACTATCTTGTTCATTATTGTCCATACAGTTACAGTCCATCCAGTTCTCTTCATATTGAAGAATTCAAGCCTCTTCTCTTTGGCATATATAAGTATACCAGATATTGAAGTTGAACTAAACTGTTGATTAGAATTGGGAAACTGTACACACCTCCCTTTTCTCTGTCCTTGATTAAGCATCCTAATTCCGAAATACCAGAAGGCAAGGTCTGGGTTGAATAGATTTTTGAGAGACCCACAATTTATTTTACAGATCATGATAAACCAAGCTAGTTGTATTGTGCTTAGTAAAGTAAAGGTTGAGCTCCATATGTTTAGCACAGTCTAATGTTCACATAATCACCAAACGATGGTCCCAAAATCCTTTAGAGTGATAAAGCTCAAAGAACATATTAATATATCTATCATATGGTCACCAGGCAACAATTGATAGGTCAACTTCTATTCTTATCAGAATAATAATATTATATATCTGGGCTTTATTTTGTGAGAAGTAACATCACGACTGCATTAACACCTTGTTCCTGAATATTTTTCATCAGAGGCAATGAAATGTAGTTTCACGCTTTTAAGCAGTATTCTAAAAATGTTTTTTTTTCTCACAATGTTAAATGTCCACCTGTGAGAGATCTGTACAACTCAGAGCTATAATGAACTTGGTTCATACAAATTAGTAAGGTGTTATTTATTTCTTCATTTTTAAATATGTAACACCTATATTGTTCAATTCATAATTTCATAATGCCATCACATTTTTTTTATTCATAAAAAGGCTTCCTACTGAAAAGCTTATTCATAAATTCCCTATTCCAATGTGGTCAAAAGAAGAATTTCCTAGAGGAAAATCTTGTTCCTTACCATTTTCCCCAAAGGTCGCTTTACAAGAGCTGGAATTATTCGGTAAGCATTGCCGTGTCCAGACTTAATGAATCCTACATATTTGCTTATTTCTCCTTCTTCCATAAACACTGCAACAAGAACAATAACAATAAATTATTTCTCTGTATGTATGTATATATGTGTGTCTGTGTGTTTGTGTGTGTGTGTGTGTAAAGAGGTTTCCCACCATAATTTGAAACAAGTGAATGTTTGCAAGCTTGTGAGAACATATGGAATGATGTGAATACTACCAAAATGAAATAAGGATGAAGTGTATAAAATTGTCCCTAGTCCTAGACTACTATTATATCCCCCATTTCTACTATTGATAGAAACATGCTGCAAATTCTTCAATATATCTGGAATGCATTCTCTATACAGTTACTTAGAATACAAGTTTGCTATTTTTTTAAAAAAAAATTGATTTATATGCCACCCTTCTCTAGAGACTCAGGCGGCTTACAATGTGTTATTGTAAGTATTTAGTGTTGGATATATCATTCCCATTTATGAAATTGTTACTTTGGTGGTACAGAATAGAGGAGAGAATCACCCAGGGCTGTCCATGTTAAATAGCCAGAGTTTTGTTTCCAGTGGTTCTAGAAAGTCCTATGCCTTATGTGGTGGCTCAGTGGCTAAGACGCTGAGCTTGTCAATCGAAAAGTTGGCAGTTCAGCGGTTCAAATCCCTAGTGCCATGTAATGGGGTGAGCTCCTGTTACTTGTCCCAGCTTCTGCCAACCTAGCAGTTCGAAAGCACATAAAAAAAACTTTGGTAGGAAGGTAACAGCATTCCGTGCGCCTTTGATGTTTAGTCATGCTGACCACATGACCACAGAGACGTCTTTGGACAGCACTGGCTCTTCAGCTTTGAAACGTAGATGAGCACCACCCCCTAGAGTCGGGAACGACCAGCACATACGTGCAAGGGGAACCTTTACCTATATATATATATGTATATGTATGTATGTATGTATGTATGTATGTATGTATGTAAACAGATGCCTGTTGCTCATGTATCTCTCTCCCTGCTATTGTCTTTTATTCTGTTTTTGCCAATTAAATGTGCTTCTTACTGTTTGATTATATTTAATAACTGTTCCATTCCAGAGACAAAACATTTGGGGAAGACTGAAATATTATTTTCTCCTATGAACCAAGATGATTTGGTAGTACCAAGAGTAGTCCTTAAATTTTCCAGAATAAATCTTCTGGAAGAAAAAGTGGTTTCTGGTTTCAGGGCCAAGCCAAAATCAAAACATTGTAACACTCCACTTTGTCCATTGCTCTTTGTATCAACTTTAACTAAATCAAGTAGGAAGAAAGGATTGCTTTTTGACACAAAAATGGCTTAATGAAATTACTACATGAAATAAATCACATATCTGCTATAATGAAAACAGGGAGACAAGCACTATACTGTTCATTACAGAAGTCTATATGGAAACCAAGGGGAAGAAGCCATAGAACATTAAGCAGACTGCACAGCTGTGAAGAACACAGGCTCCGTGCAACAGGAGTAGTGTAAAGTCATTGCAGACTTTTATTTGATGTACAAATACAAGAGCAAAGCTCTATTGAAGTCAGAGAAGCTATGAAACTGATTTTTCTACACCAGCTGGATTGCTCAGCTTGAGTTGGCACCTAACATTTTTTCACTCCTGGAAAAAAAAATAGCAATAATAAATGCAGATGCTTTCCAAATGTAATGTTGCCATTATATGCTCCTTTGTGACTGTTCATTGATGAAAAATGGCTAGGGACTAAAAACCACTCATTATTTAACCCACATTTATTGGCAACTGACAATAAAACACTGATAGTACTGTAAATGCTAAGGTGACATTAAGGCTCAAGTAGATTTTTTTTTGGTAAGAAATAACTTCATCAGGGATTCTACATTGAACTAACACCATGACTTTCATATAATAGAAGAACACACCCAAATGCTGATGATAATATTTAGTAATAAACATTTTGAGGAACACATTCTTCCCATCTGATAATTACATAAAGAACAGTGTGTTTGCTATGTGTTATTGAGTTTAACCAAAATCCTATTTTTTCAGATATTATATATTCTCTCCAATCGGAATTGGAAAGGGGAATGGGGAGTAGGAAAGATCTCTCTTAAATTAAATTTCATTTCACAACGAAAGAGTTCTTATGATGTTGCAGAATGCTGTAGATATATCAGGAACTTTATCTTAATAACAATAAAAATCCAGAAACATGTAAAAATGAAGTTGAATTATTCACATATTCTTCATCATTGCTTTGAGAAAATATTCAAACTAGTTGCTACCATCTAATTGCTTCAAAATTTGTAAAATCTGCCTCTGTCTTCAGATAGTCTATTAAACAGAAGAAAAGGAACATTGTCTCATAGACCTACCAGTAATACAGTCTAGCAGGACATGCCCTTTGGTCTACTAATATCTCCCTGAAGTCACTATACAAAGATCCATGCTTTCTGAGCTATCATTGAGGAATATATGGATACATTGTTTCTTTGAGGCCTTCTTTTTCCTTATTCTGAATGTTCTTTAGGAATGATACACATTAAACAAAACCAGCACTTGTGAATCTATGATTAAAGAGCCTTTGCAAAGAGAACATCTTCAACAATTAACAGTCCAGCATTTTATCAAATTGCCTTTTCCAAATTCTGATTCACTTAGGTGAAACCAACATCTAGGGGAAAGTCACTCAAGCCAGGTGATTTTGAGGTGGTTCTTGCTTAAATGTCAGTGCAAAGTATGGTAATTAGTTTATCCTGTTGATTACCCAGAAAATCCAGTGAACTAATCATCATCCTAGTTATATCAGATAGCATAGAGATAGCTCACAGAAAAACATGGACAATGTGCTGCAAAAGCTAAGCGAATATTACTTCTTAAAGAAGGCGGCAATGACATATTTAGACCACATAATAATATGGAGATTAGATAGATCGATGATAGATAGATAGATAGATAGATAGATAGATAGATAGATAGATAGATATAGATAGATAGATAGATATAGATAGATAGATATATGATAACACATGTCAGCATAAACTTTTTGCCTTCAAATATAATGTACTGTATGGTTGTGAAATCTGGACCATTGGGAGAGGGGAATAGATGCATCCAAATTATGCATTTGGGAATGATTTTTAGAGTATTGTAGACTTCAACAAGAACCAGTCAACCAATACTGAACTAGATTGACTGCTTCCTGAAGGCAATGATTAGCAAACAGAAACTTGGGACATATGATGTCTTCAGGTGATGGACTAAAAAAACAACTATGTTTGGCAGGGTTTAAAAAATAGGAGAAAATAACTTGGAAGAGATCAAATAGTCTTCTCCTTGGAAAAGCTACTGATTATTATAGAGACAGAAAGTTGTCCATGCCTATCAGGCCTAATGCAACATTTAAATGACTAAATCCTGTTTGTTTGTTTGCTTGTTTGTTTGTTTCAGCATAATGATGTTGAACTGATTACTTAATAGTAAAATTTCCATTGTATCATTACTTAATATACACATATACAGAACACATTTAACAATAATTAAAATATAATATATATTTTTTTACTTTTTTTGGCAAGAAATTAAATCCTGAAAGAATTTTTTAAAAAGAAACTAAAGGGCAACAAAGTATAATATGTCAGTGATGCAATTGGTGTGTTTTTCATATCATATAATACAATGCAAATTTGGAGAAGTAGCCAAATTAGCTTCACAGGACTGAATGTTTCCTGTAAGTATATGAACAGAAGGAAGAGGCCTCACTGGGGAAGTATTGGAAGAACCATTGTGATTTGCAAACCATAATTTATGCCTTAACATTTCATTGAAGTCAGCCAGGCAATTATGGTTTACTTAATAAACTCTGAGTGACTCATACCATGTCTTCACTCACTGTAGATCCAGGGCACTGCATATTTATTTATTTATTTATTTAATTAATTTTTTATATATTGGCTTGAAGACAGTATAGCCTTTATAAAGTGAAATTAAGTCTTCATTATGAAACAAATTACAATGTATTAAAGAGCATTTAACAAATTATGGCTTATTTCAGCAGACTCCATAGGAAATATAGGACAGATCATCCTGGAGAAGGTCAATCTATGTACTCAAGCCCAACTTGATGGCGCAAAATTGGTAAATTAAAATTTCAGGTGGAGAAGGCATCTGTATTTTTCCCAGAAATGCCCTCTACAATTGCAGTCCAATTCTGGGAAGAGACTATTTTTAAGTAGTTGCAGACAAGTGTTGTCGAACTAAAATCAAATGTGGCTGTATGCTTGGTAAATAAATTTTTAAATGCAACTGTCACATCTTTACAATTTGTAGTGACTGTGTAAAGGGAACAAAGAATATTATTTATAGAGTTTTAGTGCTTTATTACTACATCAGTCTTTGTAAACTGAACCCTGCCACAAATCTTGGTTTTATGTCCTGGTTTCAGCTACACAAAATCACAGGTCCTTCAGATTTGGAGGACACAGATATCCATAAAGTCTATAAAAGGGTCAGCATGCAACATGGGGAGATATGGAGTAAGTTCACATGCCTTTATTAGCCAAGCTTTATAGTTCAATGCATTATGCAAGTACAGTTCATATCTCTTTGTTCAGCTCCTCTATCAAGGTTGCTTTCAGATAAAATTAACTCAGTGCCAATGGAGGTAGCTGCATATAAACCAAGGTACATTCCAGATATTTGGAAGACAGTTTTTTTTTCTCGAGCCAAAACTCAGTGATAAGTCCTCTATTTATTTATTTATTTATTTGAACAAAGGACTGCCTGCTGGGAAATTTAGCGATGAATTTTGTTGGTGTGGTGAATGTTGCCACTTATGTAAAAACCTAATGTTTAAATCACAACATGGATGGAGATTGAGAAGTATTGATTGCATTTAGAGTCATGTCTATCTAAAAAAAATATTTCAATAGAAGAGAATATCTGTATCTCAGGACTGACCTGTGGGGTTCTTGGTGCTCTCTAAGCTTGTTTTTTTTGTATTTTTTTTGCAGATGTTTCATTACCAAATTAGTAACATCATCACTGTGAGTTCATCAGCAAATATGCAGTGATTATGTTACCAAGTTTAGTAACAAAATGCCTGCAAGCAAGCAATCAAGCTTTAAAAATATATTTTCAACAATGGCAGCAGTGTGACAATTTGCTGGTTGCTGGCAAATTAGCAGTTTACTAGTTCCATCTACTGTGCAAGAAAGATGGAATAATTGCCAGGAAATACTTCTTAATAGATTTCCTCATATTTCACTTCATTTTTTCCCCCGTGGTTTGTTTCTAAAATATTCTTTTACAATTATACTGTGTCCAGCAGAATTGTATATGATCATTTAGATTGGAACTATCCACCAATTTTAGATACTGTACTATATGCTTGAATGCTCTAACTTTTCTATACCCTGAGAAGTTTCAGCGATACCAAATTATATTCAGAAAAATTGGTTTGTAATGTATTTGCCTTCAAAAGCGCTGGACCAGGACATGGGATTTTGTGAATCACTTAATTTTACTTAAATGATGACTAAGCTTTCTACTGGCCCTGTGCACAAGAACGAGTTTCAGTACCTTCAAACCACAGATTCACACGTATATATGAGAAGCATCAAAGTAATCAACAGGTAGATGAATACCCTTTCTGAATAATAAAGAAAAAGGGACAGGATTTGCATTTCATAGAATTAAGAATTCCAGCTGCTTCAAAGTGGAGAATTCATGGTTATTATAGCTTATCGTGAAAATAAGAGACAGGAGTAAAATTGTTTAAATGGTTTTTTACATGTAAAAGCCAACAGGGAGCAAATATGAGTGTTGTAACATTTAGCTATCAACTGAGGGAATATGTAATCAGTCCGCATGCCTGAACATACCAAGGGTAATATCCTTGCCACCAAGATTCACTTTCTTTTTATTATATCAATATAAAAGAATTTTAGTTGGTTGGTTATCACCTTTAAAGCGCTCCATGGCATAGGGCCTAGCTATCTTCGAGACCGCCTGCTGCCACCGACAACCTCCCATCGACCCGTGCACTCCCACAGAGAGGGTCTCCTCGGGGTGCCATCAGCCAAACAGTGTAGGCTGGTGACCCCCAGGGAGAGGGCCTTCTCTGTGGGGGCACCTACCCTCTGGAACCAACTGCCTCCAGAGATAAGGAGAATCCAAGTCCTCAGTGCCTTCCGCCGTGCTCTTAAAACCTTCCTTTTCCAGCAAGCCGGGCTGGCCTAATTTTTTTAAGTGTTTTTAAGTGTTTTGTTTATTGTTTTTAATTAACGGGGCCAAATGTATATTTTTAACTGTATTTTAATATTTGTACTTGATGTTTTTACTTGGCTGTTCACCGCCCTGAGTCCTCAGGGAGAAGGGCGGTATACAAATTCAAAATAAAATAAAAAATAAATAAAAATAGTTGTAGCCAAAAAAAAGGGGGGGGAGAGTAGTTTGGCTGCATTTAAATTTAGTGTTTCACCTTCAAAGTATATACTTTGAAAATTGTATATCATAGTTCCTGTGATGAAAACACAACTGAGGGGTACTGTAATATAGTTAAGGCTAAGAACCAAGGGAGTGTCCCTACTACTGCCTTCTTCCAGTGTCAAGGTGTGCTGGGGACATAGATGATGATGATGATGATGATGATGATGATGATGATGATGATGATGTATGATCTCTGTTGATGTCTTTGAATATAAGAAACTCTAGATGACCTAAGTTATTTGGTGGCCACTAAGAGGCAGCATGATCAAAACTTACTTCAATAAGCTCATGGGAGCTCACTCAGAAATAATACAAGGGTGCCTTTGTGATTATCAGATTATTAATGTAGCTCAGGAGTATTTATACAATAGGAATTTTGATAATGTAGAAGATTCTCACAGGGACCAGGCTCACAATCATGTGTTTATTTATTTACTAACCAAATTATGTGGCCACCTATTTCTGGAGAGTGAACTTAGCCGCCCTGAGTCTTCAGAGAGGGGTGGCATACAAATTGAATTAATAAATAAATAAATAATAAATAACAATCAGATAAAGACAACAAATAAAAACAAAAAATATAAAATGTATAATCCATATTAAGAAACACCACAAAATCTAGAAATGCAAACTCTAGGCAAGAGAGGATAAAAATGGCCATCTCATCAGTGCAGTCTCTGTTTGCCTGAGAGGTCCAGGGAGCCTGAGAACATAGGCAGGTTTCAAGGGTTTTTTAATTAACAAAAAGTATGGAGCCAATCTAATTTTGGGAGGAAGAATATTCCATAAAGCAGACGCCATCTCCTAGGACCCACCAAATGAAAGTCCCTGTTAGTACCTGCAATCAGGGATGGGCTTCAAAAATTTTAGCAAGGGGTTTACTGCTAGGTTGCTGGGTGGGCATGGCCAAGGTGGGTGAGGCCTAGTCGGCCTCCTGCACAATGGCGGTGGGATGGGTTTTTTGTTTTTTTTAATTTGATTTATATGCCGTCCTTCTCCGGAGACTCAGGGCGGCTTACAGTGCGTTAAGCAATAGCCTTCATACTTTTGTATATTTTATACAAAGTCAGCTTATTGCCTCCACAAACTGGGTCCTCAATTTACCTACCTTAGAAAGGATGGAAGGCTGAGTCAACCTTGAGCCTGGCAAGATTCAAACTTACTTTAATTGCAGACAGCTGGTGTTAAATTACAGTACTTTGTCTGCAGAGCCTGTTTCCAGCCTTCCCAAACTTCCAGTAGGCCCGTTTTTTGCCCTCCCCGAGCCTCTGCGTATGCCCTTACCTGCATCCAAAATGGGCCGCCTGGCAATTCCTGGGGTGGGCGGGGCCAGCCAGGAGTGGGATTTGGCGTTCTCCAAACTGCACAGAATCTTAGCTAGAGGTTTTCCCAAACCCCTGTGAACCCCCAGCAGCCCATCCCTGCCTGCAATATACCTACTCTGCAAGATTTCATGTAATTATTTGCTTTGTCAAGATTTCTTAAATCTTAGCTTCAGTTTCATGGCTTCACACAACCTGACTGACTGACTTGACTGACTGATTATGTGCCAACTCTTAGAAAGCATAAATTACTTGCATGACAATCTGTTCCCAAAAGTAGTCTTACATGATAATGAAAAGACTGAAGATTTTCATGGTGAAGAGCGGGGAAGGGGGAACCAAGTACCATGTTTAATTGTGTAGCAAAAGAACATACAATGCACAAAAATGCATCAATGAGCAGTAAGTTTTTAAAAATCTACAGCAGTTTGCAGATATTCAAAGCTGAGTTTTTACAATTTAGACTTGATGAGTCAGATATTCAATAATCAGTTTAATCAATTACATTTTTCAGAAGCTTGTCTTAGTGTTATTTGAACTGTCTTTATGGACATCTTAAAATTTTAAAAAATTCCTCACTAGTTTTTTTTAATTTTAATACCATTTTACATTCAGTCCCCTGCATATGCCATGTTATTGTGAATAGTATTTCTTTTAAGGTAGTTAATAGTCAATAAATAAAACAAATAAAAATCACTGAGCCTTGTCTTAATGAAAATATTATTTATTTATTTACTTACTTACTTACTTATTTATTTATTTAAATTTCTATACCGCCCTTCTCCTTTCGGACTCAGGGCGGTGAACAGCCAAAAATAAAACATTTGTACACAAAAGTTAAAATACTTTTAAAATAATTAAATAAAATTTGGCCCATAATTTAAAACATTTCAATTAAAATCAGTATCAATTTTAAAAAAACAATATAAAATCAGGCCAGCCTGGCTAACTGAAAGAAATAGGTTTTAAGGGCCCGACGAAAAGTCCGGAGGTCTGGGATCACTCGTATCTTTGGGGGTAGATTGTTCCAGAGGGTAGGCGCCACCACAGAGAAGGCTATCCCCCTGGGGGTCGCCAGCCGACATTGTCTGGCTGATGGCACCCTGAGGAGGCCCTCTCTGTGGGAGCGAACTGGCCGGTGGGAGGCAATTGGTGGCAGACGGCGGTCCCATAAATACCCCGGCCCTAAGCCATGGAGCGCTTTAAAGGTGATCACCAACACCTTGAAGCGCACCCGGAAGTCCACCGGAAGCCAATGCAGCTCGTGCAGGAGAGGAATCACATGGGAGCGCCCCGTTGCTCCCATAATCTCCCGTGCGGCCGCATTCTGCGCCAGTTGGAGCCTCTGGGTGCACCCCAAGGGGAGCCTCATGGAGAGAGCTTTACAATACTCCAGACGAGAAGTGACGAGTGCTTGAGTGACCATGCGTAAGGAGTCCCGATCTAGAAAGGGGCGCAACTGGTGTATCAGGCGAACCTGATAGAAGGCCCCCCTGGCCACAGCCGTCATATGCTCTTCTAAAGACAGCCGTGGATCCAGGAGGACGCCCAAGTTGCGGGCCCTTTCTGTGGGGGCCAGTGATTCGCCCCCAATAACCAGTGATGGTGCCAGCTGGCTATACCAGGACGCCGGCAGCCACAGCCACTCAGTCTTGGAAGGATTGTGTCGAAGCCTGTTTCTCCCCATTCAGACCCGCACGGCCTCCAGGCATTGGGACATCACTTCCAAGGCATTGTTGGGATGGTCTGGAGATGTATAGCTGAGTATCATCAGCGTACTGATGGAACACCACCCCAAAACCACGGATGATCTCACCCAGCAGCTTCACATAAATGTTGAACAGGAGGGGTGAGAAGACCGACTCTTGTGGCACCCCACAAATAAGGCGCCTTGGGGTCGACCGCTGCCCCCGTCAACACAGATTGCGACCGGTCAGAGAGGTAGGAGGAGAATCTCTGCAAAACGATGCCCCCCACTCCCAGTCCCTCCAGCCGGCGCAACATGATACCATGGTTGATGGTATCAAAAGCCACTGAGAGATCTAACAGGACCAGGATAGAGGAATAACCTCTACCCCGGGCCCTCCAGAGATCATCCACCAACGCGACCAATGCCGTTTCCGTGCTGTACCCAGGCCTGAAACCAGTCTGGAGTGGATCTAAATAGACAGCTTCATCGAGGTACTGGGGAAGCTGTCGCGCCACCACACTCTCAACAACCTTTGCAATAAAACGAAGGTTGGAGACTGGACGATAGTTAACCAAAACAGGCGGATCCAGGGAGGGCTTCTTGAGGAGGGGCCTCACAACCACCTCTTTCAAGGCGGCCGGCAGGACACCCTCACTCAAAGAAGCGTTAATAATCCCCTGGAGCCAGCCTCATGTAACCTCCCGGGAAGCCAGCACCAACCAGGAGGGACACGGTCCAATAAACATGTGGTCGCATTCAGCCGTCCCAAGATCCTGTCCATGTCTTCGGGAGCCACAGGATCGAACTCCTCCCAGATAACATTTTCAAGGCCTGCCTCAGTCATCATGTCTGACCTAACCCAGTCAGCGGCCAAGTCTTCCCGAATCCGAGTTATTTTATCATGCAGATACTGTACAAATCCTCAGCTCGGCCCTGCAAGGAGTCATCCCACACTCCCAGATGGAGGAGGGAGCGGGTCACCCTAAACAGGGTGGCTGGGCGATTATCTGATGATGCGATAAGAGCGGCAAAATAGCTAGATTTCGCCGCTTTTATCGCCACTAGGTAGGTCTTAATATGAGACCTTACCAGTGTCAAGTCAGATTCGGATCGGCTGGCCCTCCAACCGCTCTCTAGGCGTCTTTTCCGGCGCTTCATCTTCCTCAACTCCTCGGAGAACCAAGGAGCTCAGTGCCGGTATTATATTTTGAGGCGAGCCACATGAAAACTATTTCCAAAGAAAATTGGACATTTTCTTTATGAAATATGTTGCAGATATTGTTTCTGTGTTTTGTATCACTATATATTCTATTCATTGTGTGTAGGAAATTATACACTGCAATCATTAATGAAATACAATGGCATTCTAGAATATTAAAAAAAAGTCATGAATGAAAAGAAAATCCATAGCAATAGAAAGGAGACAAGAATTAATATTTACAAAAATAATAGTTAATATTTTTAACCAAAACATCATACTACATTCTAAGATACCATAATCTACTGAAATGAAATGCAATCCTCACTCGATCCCCCACTCCCAACACACAAAAGTAACTCAGTAGAGACTTTTAAGAACTTTTCAAAATATTTCATGGTAACAACAGTGATCAGCATATGCTATTTGCCTCAATTTTAAATAAGATGGCTGATTTGTGTGGGGCAGGGAGGACGGACTTACATGCCTATTTATTTTGCAAGAATAAAATTGGCACTGCAAATCAAGCCACTGTGGTTTAATGATTTGAGATGCTACATCAGTCATTGTGGGACTTGGGTTTTCTTCCTAATTTCCTAATTTCATACCAGCTTGTCCTGGCAAAAGTTATCACCATCAAAGCCCTATATGGCTAGAGGCTTTATTTTCCAAGGGTGCACTATTTTCTGCATTCATTGCTTATATAATTACCATCTCATAGTGTCAATCTTCCTAGGTAAACTAGAAGAAACACAACTAGATGAGCTAATTCTACTTTATTATAAGGCTACATTAATGGAATTGTGCAAGTCTGTAAGTACAAATCTCTTGCCAGTTTTAACTTCCTGATCCATTATGGTGGTCCTTTTTATATTTCTTTTTCTAACTGTTAAGCTACTGGAGGCTTCCCCTCCCCTTATCTGATTGTGTATTAGACAGCATCGCTTCCCATTGTCCTTCAATGTCCCATTTTTGCCAATTTTCACATACATTACATAAAGGTAAAGGTAAAGGTAAAGGTAAAGGTTCCCCTCACACATAGTGCCAGTGGTGGGTTCCTCCCGGTTCAGCCTGGTTCGGCCGAGCCAGTAGCGGTGACGATATGATGTCACCGAACCAGTTCTCTTTGTTCGGGAGCTGGGGCCCCCTGCCTCCCACCCCCCGTGTTATTCTTACCTTTTATTTGGCCCCACCCCCAATCTATTGCTGCCTCCCGAGTCCCAGCTGATCGGCTAGAAGGAAAAAAACTGTTTAAACTCTTGCTGCAGGGCTTCAAAGGGCCACCCTACAGATGATCAGTGTTAAAAGGCAATGTGGTGGTAGACTGGTGCCTCTAAAAACAAATGAGTAGACCGATGCCTCCAAAAATAAATGGGTAGACCAGTGCCTCCAAAAACAAATGAGTAGACCGGTGCCTCCAAAAACAAATGAGTAGACCGGTACAGCTCTGCAAGCAGTTAAAAGCCTGGTAGACCAGTACCTCTGCTAAATCCTAAAGAATTGTCACATGATCATCAAGCCACGCCCGCAAAATAAGCCACATCCACAGAACCAATAGTAAAACATTTTAGAACCCACCCCTGATATGTGCTAGTCATTCCCAACTCTAGGGGATGGTGCTCATCTCTGTTTCAAAGCTGAAGAGCCAGTGCTGTCTGAAGACATCACCGTGGTCATGTGGCCAGCATGACTAAATGCCAAAGGTGCACGGAACGCTGTTACCTTCCCACCAAAGGTGGTCCTTATTTTTCTACTTGCATATTTTATATGCTTTCGAACTGCTGGATTGGCAGAAGCTGGGACAAGTAACAGGAGCTCACCCAATTACGCAGCACTAGGGATTCGAACCACTGAATTGCCAACCTTTCGATCAACAAGCTCAGTGTCTTATCCACTGAGCCACCGCGGCCCTTACATACATTACATACAGAACTTTGAAAGTAGGTTTTGTCAGTAGTGATTCCCACAGTTTGTAATTCCTATCCTATGGAGATTTGATCAATTTCACTCCTCCTGGGCTTCAGGAAAGATCCACTTCTTTCAATGAACCAAGGAGGAGGGGGTGCTCCAATGGAAGTAGAACTGCAACCATAAAATTATATCAATGATTTCATTTTTTTAAACAAATGAATAAATTTTGAATTTCTTCTTGTTTTTCTTTTCTTTTTATTAATGTATTATTTTATTGAATGGAGAGAACCTAGAGACTTTGGTGATTGGAGGGAGTACAAATAGGATGGATGGATGGATGGATGGATGGATGGATGGATGGATGGATAGATGGATGGATCGATGGATCGATGGATCGATGATGGATGGATGATAAGAGTTTTAAAGATTCTCTTTTGATAATCACTTAGCACTATTCATCTTTTAGCCATGCAATAAATCATGCTGTATTAGTCACACTCTATATGACATGAGCTCCTTTAAGAATTAGCTCCAAGCAGCTAACTTTCATTAGGTTAAACCTGATTCCTGGGAGATTGACAATAAAGCAGCTCTCCCAATTAAACAGAGTGAAGTAAAGTCATATTTTAAAGTTATGCAGCACCTTTCATCCCAAAACATTTCTGCAAATTAAAGATACATAATAATCAATGCTTTTGTGGAAGTGTTTTCATACAAAAGTGAAAAAAGGGGGGATGGGGATTAAACCATAGCAATATGTCAGATACCCATTCTTAAATTTAACAAAGTGGATTTGTAAATTTCTAAGTGAGACCATGAAATTCTGTGCTATATGAACTTAGTAGAAAAAAATATTTAATAAACTATTAGATTTTTTTTCTTATTTTGTCTAATATAAATACAAAATACCTGGGCTGAATATATTTCAAAACTTCATTGTTGGGCTGGTATTTATCTTTAGAACGCATACTATGTTCTAGATCAGGAGTGTCAAACTCAAGGCCCATGGGCTGGATCTGGCCCACGATGTGGTTGGATCCAGCCTGTGGGGCCATCCTGGAAAATGTAAGGAGCCAACCGGCTTTGGGCTGGTCTACCCGCATCACTTCAGGCCGGTCTACCCAATGCAAAGAGGAAACATTGAACCAGTGTGGCTTTGGCCCGGTGTACCCAATGCAAAGAGGAAACAGGCCAGCAATTTGGGGAGTGGAGTCAATCTGGTCATGCCCACCCAGTCAGCCATGTCTGCCCAGCCTCCCAAGGTCAACCACAGCCCTGATGTGGCCCTCAATAAAATTGAGTTTGACATCCCTGTTCTAGATTCTTTAAATCCATTTTTTCCAACACTGATTTCTCAAATATTCTTGGTCTACTGATTTCATAATCCCTGATATCTGGTGTTGATAGTAATGACTCTTTATACCATATTCGAAGGACCAAAAACAGGTTTATATAATTTTTGTTGCATCTATTTTGGATTTAGCATAAACCAGAATTTACTGTTATATTTGAATTGACATAACAATGATTTACCTACCTACATACATCTTCCAAAGCAGTCTGAAAACAAAGGTTAAATAATATTTGCAGTTCTAGTTGTAAGAAAAAAGGAAATCATCTGATTGCGGATTCAGAACTAATAACTAAGTAAGAGTTATTGAAAAATGGAATATAACTCGCAGTGGTCCATCTCATTGTCCCTGTGAAGTGCAGTTACATTGGTCTATGAGATATTAATTTCAATCTATAGTTCTTGTTGCTTTATTCAGTCTAACATTTCCTGCAAATCATTTAGGTTTTCAGCCAACAAAGCAGCATGATCTGCAAAAATACTTAAACTCTAATGTTCCAATTCCAAGAACACCTTTAACTTCACCCAAAATTTATCTGAAAACCTATCAAAGGGATAGTATCAAACATCCCAGTCTTATACCCTGTTCAGTATTGAAGTATTCGCTAAGCATACCATTTATTTTCATGGATGAATTATTTCCATCTTGTACCTCTCATCACACTGGCAAATCCATAGTTGTGCAAAACATTCCGTAATTTAAACCTATTCACCTTATGTGATTTGTCTCATTAACAAATGTACAATCAACTTTCCTTTTAATGTTCATATAGGTTCTCTGTAATTTGTTACAGAATAACAAAATACAATTCATACTCCCAGGAAAGGCAGTAGATTCCGACTGGAAAATTAGAAATAAGGTTGACATGTGGAGATACATATGAACCTATGAAGAACGGTTGCAGGAACTGGACATAGCTAGTTTAGTGAAGAGAAGGACCAGGGGAGTACATGATAGCAGTGTTCCAATATTTGAGTGGCTGTCACAGAGAGGAGGGGTCAACCTATTTTCCAAGGCTCCTGAAGGCCAGACAAGGAATAATGGATAGAAATTGATCAAGGAGAGATTCAACTTAGAAATAAGGACAAATTTTCTGACAGTGAGAACAATCAACCAATAGAACAGATTGCTTTCAGAAGTTGTGGGAGCTTTATCACTGGAAGCTTTCAAGAATAGACTGGACGGGCATCTGTCAGAAATTGTATAGGGTCTACAGCTTGAGCAGGGAGTTGGATTAGATGACTTAAAAGTTCCCTTCCAACTGTTTATTCTATTCTATTCTATTCTATTCTATTCTATTCTATTCTATTCTATTCTATTCTATTCTATTCTATTCTATTCTAAATCCAGATAAAGACCAGATGTGATTAAACCAACTATATAGGCTAATACTTTTCCAGATTCAAAAGAAATGTTGCCTTCCCCCTTGAATGTCGTACAAAAAGCTTTTGAGAGATCAATGCATAAACATGCAGTAAGAATGTAGAAGTCTCTCATTAAAACTGAGAGAAAGGACCCTAATAGCAAGTGCCTGTGTTCTAGAAATATACTTTGAAAACTAACTTAAATGCTTTTTTGAGCAAATATCTATTATTTGATTAGCAATGGAATTGCTGGCTGGGAAGAATTACATTCAGAAAGGCAAATGGAGAGAGAGAATTTCAACAGTACAGAAAAATAAAATGTAATGATACAATCTTTACTTTTATTTTTTAGCACTTTTGAAACTTAATTTCCCTTAGCATTGATGCCTTGAGTCTTTCTGGTTTGGGGTTTTTTTTTTTTTTTTGGCTCACTTTTTAGGGCTATAGAGATTCAGTCTGATGTGCAAGAAAGCCTGTTTTGACAAGGGTATCATTTGAGCCTGTTTTCTCAGAACATGTCTTCAGAGGACCAAAATATGGTACATTTAGTCCTCAAGTTACAACAGTTTCTTTAGTGACTCTTCGAAGTTGTTGTTGTTGTTGTTGTTGTTGTTGTTGTTATTATTATTATTATTATTATTATTATTATTATTATTATTATTAGTCATATTTCTATTCTGCCCACTCTCCGAGGACTCTGGGCAGTTTACACCAAAGACAGTATACTAAATAGCATATTGCCGCCAACAATCTGGGTCCTCATTTTACCCACCTCGGAAGGATGGAAGGCTGAGTCAACTTGAGCCGGTGAGATTTGATCCACTGATCTGCTGAACTTGCAGTCAGCTGAAGTAGCTGCAGTACTGCACTCTAAGCACTGTGCCACCTTGGCTCATACAACAAGTTACAACAGCACCGAAAAAAGTGACTTATGATCATTTTTCACACATATGACCGTTGCAGCAGCATCCCCATGGTCATGTGATCAAAATTCAATGCTTGACAACTGACTCATATTTACGACGCCTGCAGTGTCCCAGGTCATGTGATCACCTTTTGTTGCCCTCTGACAAGCAAAGTCAATGGGGAAACCAGATTCACTTAACAACCGTATTACTGACTTAACAACTGCAGGGATTCATTTAACAACTCTGACAAGAAATGTTGTAAAATGGAATAAATCTCAGTTAATACCTGTCTCACTTATCAACATAAATTTTGGGCTCAATTGCGATCGTACGTCGAGGACTACTTGTATTCTGCTGCTTCAGACTAGTTTTATTTTAGTGAGAGATTTCCACATTGTTACTGCATGTTTATGCAGTGGTCTGTCAAAAGCTTTTTGCATGACGTTCAAGGGGAATGCAACATTTCAGTGTTTGGTAATGTGAGACCAGGAAATCCATTTTATTTGATATAACTATTTAATAATTTTATTAAATAATTTAATAACTATTAAATGTATATTCTGGGAAGCATACAACAACATACAAACACAATATAAAACAGAAAATTTAAAAATTCAGCATTGAGAATTAAAACATTAAAAATTTACAAAGAACCAGAAAAAAGGATGTCATTGTAAAATACTATGAAATTCATCAGACATTAATTTCTAATACTTATTTGAACAAGGACTTGCTTATTCTTAACAAATCTGTGTTCCAAAGTTAATGGAAGCAATTGAAAATTACGATTTTAATAAGATCAGCCAAAAGAGTAATTATATAAATTATTTGAACAACAAAAGTATTGTACGAAATTTAGCATTAAAAAAAATCCCTTTTATCAGCTAACACTGTTAAGTATTGGGAAACACACTGTGAGAAAGTTAGATAATCAAGCTGAACAAGAGTCATGGCAAAAAAAAAAAAAAAGAATTATAAGCATTTTAAAATAATTAATTAAAGACATTTTTCACTTTTATCTTTCATTCTAGATTACAGAGTGGATACTTAGAATCCTTGCTCAGTCATATGAAAATGCCATATTTTATTTCTGCATACATACACAAATACAGAGAGAGATTGCTAAAGCTACAGATGATACCAAAAGAAAATTACTATGAAAAGGACAATTTTTATCTAATTCCTTCCATTTCCCCATAATCAATTCAAAAGAACATAAAAGAGTGTTATTTCACTCCACATTTTTCATTCCTAACTCATTATTGATTGTGTGAGAAAAATTACATAATCAATTTATTTTTTCATGTAATTTATTATAACAATCACAAGGAGCAAGAATTAGATTCTGGATTACATATTTGGTAGCAAACCAACAGTTATAGACATGTGCAGTTGTTTAAATATGACCTGGGACAGGCTTATTTGTCCAGTTTTCTACATTTTGGAGATTACCCCAAAGGTACTTTATCAAGAGGCAACTGGACTTTCTGGTTTTCATTGAAGACGTTTTGCTTCTCATCCAAGAAGGTTCTTCAACTCTGGCAGAGCTGAAAAAGCTGTTTGGATGAGAAGCAAAACGTCTTCAAAGAAAAAACAGAAAATCCAGTTGCCTCTTGAACAAGCACCTTTGGGACAACCATGACCTGGATGACTGAGAATCTCTATAGAGATTCTGGAAATTAATAAATCCCAGGGGTATCATGTGGGAGAAATATTAGATTCATGGAGAATTGAACACGTTAATCTGAAATAGAAATTAAATTTAGTTTTTTGCATGACCTCTTCCATATACTGGAAGTGTATCCCATCCACTTTTTAAAGGTGCAGCCCTTTGTACGTTATTTTAAAGGTTCCTGTTTAGATCATGATTTTGATATGGATATCAATATGATGCTGATATGCATATTAAATTATACTCACCATAGTCTGTTGGAAACTTCCTCCATTTTAACTGAGCAGTTAACTTAAATATAAATATCATCGGCCAGTTCTGATAAAATGGAGAGTCACGGATTACTTCTTCTTTGGCCTGCTGTTCATGTTTTGCTATATCCTGAAAGAAAGTTTCAGTTTTAGATAGCAATAAAAGCAATAATCCCAGTTGCAATGTATGGCTGTGAAAGTTGGACCATAAGAAAGACTGAGCACCAAAGAATTTAGGCCTTTGAACTATGATGCTGGAGAAGACTCCTGCAAGTCCCTTGGACTGCAAGGTGATCCAACCGATCAGTCCTAGAGGAGATCAACCCTGACTTCTTTAGAAGTCCAGATCCTGAAGATGAAACTCAAATACTTTGGCCACCTAATGAGAAGGAAAAGAGCCTAATGCTGGGAAAGATTGAGGGCAAAAGAAGAAGGGGACAGCAGAGAACGAGGTGGCTGGCTGGAGTCACTGAAGCAGTAGGTGTGAGCTTAAATGGACTTCAGAGGATAGTAGAGGACAGGAAGGCCAGGAGGAACATTGTCCAGGAGGTCACGATGAGTCAGACACGACTTTGCAACTAACAACAACAACAAAAGCAGTAATATTGTAAGAAAAAGAGAACAGATGTGAAGAACAGACAGGAAGGATTCCTAGAAGGAATCAAGTATGGGATTCACATTTAATGAGAATTCTAGTCAGCATAATCGTTATGACATTATAACTTAATAGTTTTATGAAATAATTTCATTCTAATCAATATATTAATATACATTGATTAGAATGAAGTTATTTAGATTGAGTTGAATTAGAAAAGTAGCTGGGTGACACTGTATTTAGATATGTCCATTGATTATTGGATAACATAAGCCAGCCTCTCCCATGATTGATTGAAACATATAGACAGATAGAATCCTGCCTTCCTTCAAATGCATTAGATTACAAGTCTCAAAAACCCATCAAACCATTTAGGAATTCTGGAAGTTGAAGTTCATATGTGAATAGTTATTGAGCAGCATTTTAATGGAATGCATCCATCATGACAGAAATAAATTGTAACTGATTTGATTTTTCCAGATCGACTTCCAAACAGAGTGTTCTGCAATGTTAATCAAAAGGCAATTGCTCAATTTAAAACAAATGCATGTGAACATGTATGTTAATAAGGCAATTGAAATGTAAATAATATTATAAAAAGTCCAGTCTGTACTTATTTAAGTCTTTATCTTGAAGCAATGTTTTTAATAATATTATTGGCAGCCATTGCTAGTTCCTTCTAAGACAAAACCCATTCATAACTTTTATGAAGCCCCTTTTATTAAACAAACAGTGAATTCCTCTCATTCACCTTCAGCAAAGTCTTTCAAGGGAGAATTTACAGTCACAGGCCTTATCTGGTTTGGAGACCTGCCAGGCTGATATCTTCAAAATTTGGCAAGGAGTCTAGGAGAGTCGCAAACCAATTAGGTAAACTAATTGTCTCCTGCAAACTCCACTCCCCTTTCACTCCTCTTTTATTCCCTCTGGGAAGGGCCATTCATTGTCCACCTGTGGCCTTACTCCCAAATTGACCCTTGTTCTTTAGCTGTTCCCTTCATCTGGCAACTCTGCATATGCGCACACTGGGAACAGGCTCCAGCTGTTCATCTGCCTCACTGATGTCTGACTCTGAAGACAGCTGATACCTGGCATTCGGCCCTGGCCCCCTCTCTGCCTCCGACGATGAGCCCTCATCAGACCCTTCCCCAGACTCCAGGACTGGCCCATGTTCCTCCCCAACCTCCTCACTGTCCGAATCTTCTGCCAGCTCTGCTGACCCCTGGCGGGCCACAACAAATATGTTTGGGAAAGGCAGATATGTTAGTGATAAAGCCTTGGAATACAGGTTAATAGTAAAGGGAGAAGACACTGATTAAACTGGTTTAATGAAGCCTCTCTTGGAACTGAAAATGAATGAGCTCATTTATGCTGTGCGTTTTTAAAATGAGGCTCAGGGAAGCTTGCCCTTTACCAGTTTAATCAGAATTCTTTGGGTGAAAGTAATTGACTCTTTATCCAGCATTTTTTTCTAGTGGACGGAAGCCTGGAAAGTATGATAAAAGAATGTTTTAATTTTCACCACCTTATCAGTCATTCAAACATGTTCATTAGAGAGCTGCTTCATACAATACTTAGCATCCAATTTCTGACTACCAAAAATAGGAATATAGCATCAATTGTCCAGGATCTGCTCAAGTCTCTCTTGGGGTGTTTAAGTATTTTATAAAATAATAATAAAAAATGGAATACAATATTTTAAGTATAAGAAGATGCATTTTAAATTTAAGGCGCTTATAACAGCTTAGTGGGTTTTTTATTGCTTTTTTCTTTTTCTGACTCTCTCTCCTTGTCTGTGGTTGGGGAGTGGAAAAGGGGAAAAGTGAGTGTCCAGCTGTTGCATTGTGCTTTGTTTCATGGGTTACACTCAGGATTTTATTCAAAGACGAAAATGCAAAACAAGTTTAAACAAATAAGTAACTCTAAGAAGTCATAGCATTCTGGACATTGGCAAAATGCTATGACCCTGTGCTGAAAACACTGGGAACAGAAGATCAGCAAGAATGGGAGATCCACAGGTTCTCCATTCTTATGCAAAATGCTTACCTCGTTTACCCTTAAGTAATTGATGGATGGAATTTTGATAAAATCACAGTTTTCCTCTGTAAGAACAGTAAGTACATCATGTTTCATCTTTAAAGGGAGTGGTACCAAAGTCCCAAAACAGCACCCTACACCAAACTTCCAAAATAATTAAAAAGAAATAATAGAAATTAACATTTAATATTCCTTTATGTTTTACACAATTATAAAAATATGTATCAGTATTATATACTTCTGCAACTTGTTGTAGGCAAAACAGTAACATATACCCTGGATGTTTATACTCGTGATGACAGCTGAAATTTTTAATAGTTGTATAAAATCACTGAAATGTTCCACAATAGTGATGAATGGGTTGAAGAAAATTAAGGCAGCAGTGGGTTTAGTCATTGCTGCCACTGGAATTTCCCTCCTGAAAACAATAGAACACATCAGGGATGGATCCAAGACAACTTACTGTGGGCAACCCACCACAGCAATCTCACTGTGGCCAACTCACTAGGGGACAACTTGCCATGGATAATTTACACAGGACAATTAGACGTGATAAATATTATCCACCACTGTTTCTTTGACATTATTTCCATTGACAAAAATGGAAATAATATCAAAGAAACAGTGGCGGATAACATTTATCGCATTGAGTTATCCCACTAGAATTGTCCGCAGCAAATTGTCCTGCAGTGAGTTGGCCGCAGTGACATGGCTGTGGAGAGATGGTTGTGACAAGCTGGCTGTGGTGAATTGTCCTATTCTGTCAGGGACTGCCTAATAAAAGATGATCCTGTCCATCCTATCTGGATTTCTAAAGGTAACCTATTTAAGGGCCTATTCTGATAAAGGAAAGAGTGATGAAGGCAGCCGCATCCTATAGCTGCTCCCATATTAGAGGACACACTGTTCCCAAATGCATACAGTACTTGTTTCCTTCTTGTTGACATTTCAGAAAACCCTGAAAACTCTGTATAGTATAATCTACATTGTCCGTAAGTGGAGAAGTATATAAATGCTGTGAAATAAATAAATATTAAGGAAGTTGATTACCATTAGTCTATAAGTTAATGTTCTCAGCTCCCTGAAGCTAATTCCAGATGGGTGCAACTATAAACATCATTTGAAGAATGTAGTAGAAAATTACTTTCTTACTTTTGTCCATCTCAATATTTGCAATTTCCTCTCAGTTGTAAACATATTCCTACTAGAAGAAAGAAACTAAACCCACAGAACAAATCAGGCTGGTTTTTATTGTCCATCCCCAATTAGAAATGTATAATTGAATAGTGACCTTTCTCAGAGAAGATTGCAGACATTCTTTTATAGCCAAATTCTCTACCGTCAAATCAGTACACTTTCAAAACAAGAAGAGACAAAAATTCAAATGTTGCTGTTGCTTAGAATGTTAAATTCATTTAAAGCTGAATCATATCTCTAATATTTTTGTATAGAGTGTGCTCTTTTCTAATACTGAATTAATTTTCAGATTTTTAGTCTTTTGCCTGTGCCTTCTCATTCAGCTATATTATTTTATAAAGATGCAGACCTTGCCATTTAACTAAAATAGATTATATTGACTTCAAATATTTTGACTATTTGCCTATATGTCCATATGATTAATTCCATTAACAAATAGATGAAAAAGCTCTTTGCATAAGGTGGATGCATGCATGTGGATGATAGGTTGTAGTAATGTATCACGAACAGTCTTTCTCAAGGGATCTTTGAGATGTATAATAGAACTACTTATACTGAAATGAACTCATGTCATTTGCCCTCAAGGAATACAAAATTAATTTCTAATAAGAAACAAGAAAGTTCAGTGGACATGACAGTTGACTTTGACTATATCTGAAATCAGAACTTTTCTTCTTGTGACTGGTAGAGAAATAGTTGTAAAAAAAGTCATAGAACTTTTTTTATATACAGTATATGATAACCATAGCAAGATTACTGTAGTACTAAGATGGAAAAATCTGGCATTAAGATATTGACATTATAATAGAATTTGCTGAGATGGCAAATTGATCTGTTTGATTACATAAACAACAAAATCTATATTTATTGCTTCTTGGAAAGCAATTATGATTTTTTTTTGTGTGTAAAACAGAAAAAAAATGAATTTAGGAACTTTGGTTTTGATGATTAGATAGGCTAAATTATAGAAAGAAGAGAGTTGTGATATAACTTTAGAAAAAGCGGTAAATAGAACTACAATTGTACTTATAACTGCTGTAAAAATGATCAGAAATCACTTCTTCGTTTTCTTTTGCTTTCATTACTAATTTTTTTCTACTTTTTTCTTTCCTTCTTTCTTTACTTTATTTCATTTGTATTAATCAAACTTTTGTTTTTTAAACTTTCAGTACAATTATATTTTTAAAAATATTATAAATGTGAGCTGTGTGAACTAGAGAAATAACAAAATCAGAACATGCCTATGAGGCAGCATTGCAATGAGCATACACATTCACTTCCAACAGAGCTATAAGGAAAATGTAACACAAAAGAGCATAAAATCTGGTTCCAAAAGGCTCATTAAAACATGAAAATGCATAAAATTGGTAAGAGAATATACCAACAAATTTGGGCTTGCATGCAACCAATTCTAATAAAGGCATTTAAGACAGGGGTGTCAAACACAAGGCATGCAGGCTGCATTTGGCCTGTGATGTGGTCAGATCTGGCCCGTGGGGCCGTCCTGGAAAATGTAAGGGGCCAGTCCGCATCACTTTGGCCCAGTCTACCCAGTCTACCCACTGCAGCTTTGGACCAGTCTACCCAATGCCAAGGGGAAACATGCCAGCAGTTCGGGGAGTAGTGTCAAGCTGGCCACATTCACCCAGTCAGCCATGCCCAGTGAGTGGCATCAAGCTGGCCATGCCCACCCAGTTGACCAGGCCCACCCAGTCCCCTGAGGTCAACCACAGCCCTGATACGGCCCTCAATGAAATTGAGTTTGACACCCCTGATCCAAGGGGTGCCCACCTCCTAGTTAAGGTGAAAAATGAAACTGTTAAGCAAATATGAGGTGGAAATTATCTTAGAATTCCATATGTTGTAGAATTCCTTTAATCTATTTCAAGAGGTGACTGAGGCTTAACCAAACAAAAGAAAATTCACAAATGGGAATTCCTCCTCTTAAAATTGCATTATATTAAAGTATTTTCAGATTGTTTGGAAAGCTGTAATCAAGATGGCCCAGTTAATCGTCTCTGATGTCAGTACCTTTTTGGTTATTTAGTTTTGTTTTAAACATTTGAAAAATTAGAATAATTACATAAATGGTGTTAGTATAGTTTTATTGTCAATTTTTCCAGGACATATAAAATGGTGCAATTAAAAAAATGGTATTCAATTGTTGTTAGTGCCAGAATATTTTTTTTTCTTCTCTTTAGTCATATCTAATTCTCAGAAAATGCCTGGACAAGTCCCTGCAGTTTTCTTGGGAAGCTTATTCAGAAGTCGTTTGCTATTGCATCCTTCCTAGGACTGAGAGAAAGTGACTGGCTCAAGGTCATCCAACTGACTTTGTGCCTAAAATGGCATTTGAGCTCATGATCTCCTGTATTCTAGCCTCAATTGCTACACCAAACTATATCTCGATGCCAGAGTTAATGTAGCGAAATGTTGCAAAACTAAATTGCATTTATTTTTCAATCAGTAGTATTCATAAGGTCTTATAGAAAGGTGCATTTGCTTTACAGTTTCAATAGATGTACTCTAGCATGCTCAGAAATACATTTTTCCCTATGATGCATAGATTGACTGATAAAATAATACAACAAAGTCTTTAATTAACTATATATTTTATAGCAAGTGATAACATCTACCACCAAAAAAAAAATCAGACAACATTCTCCCACCTTTTCATGCCACTCAGGTTAATTTAGGTCACTGTGGATGAGCTAAAGAGAGATTGCGATTTCTACATTACACTACTCTCCAAGATTTTTTGCAAATATTCATAGAGCAAGGCAGTTCAATAAAACCAAGGGTTTTTTTTCTTGCTAAATAATAATAAACTGAGCTAAAAGGTATTCACTACTTGCTGACTCTGAATATTCATTGATTGGAGTCTGCATTAGAAATTGCTAGAACTAAACTAAGTAACCTTTGATTCTGGGAGTACATGTCCTATGTTAAGGGCCAACAATTTACTGTTAATTCTCAATTTCTAGCAATTCCACCTAGCTTTGTCGTGGCAGTGGTCAGGATTTTATACGATGCACTACCAAAAAAGGATCTTTGTACTTATTGGAAATAAGAATTCTCAGATCTGGACTAACCCCAGACCTGCCAACATGATCCACTTGAGCTCCCAAATTAAGACTAGGAAACTATAAAGATTTTTATGGTTGGTTGCACGGTCACCTTGATATTTAAACAAGATCTGTCATTTTGTCAGCCTATTGAGTCCTTTCTAAGGACCTGGTTTAGGTCAATATTATAGTTTCCCCCCTCTCTCTCTCCTTCCCCCCCTCTCTCTCTTGGAAGGACATTAAGGACTGCTTAATAGGAGGTAAATGTCAAACAATACTATTAATACATGGGAGAACATGTTTAGTGAAGTGGGATTCTGCCTTAGACACTTGTATGTTTTGAAACAATTTTTTTGAGAATAAAAACGTAGGTACCTAATTTGACCTTCTTAAATATTTCTACTAATATGTGCTTAATGGTAGATCTCTGTTAAAACTTACCATATCAGATGATGCTACCTCAGTTGGGTTTGATTCATTTGTAACAGAAGTCACCTGAGGAGGCACTGAAATAAAATGTCCTCCAATAAGTCTTTTGTAATACTTTGTCTGTGGCTTAACAGAGCCTCTAAGTATAATATAGAATCCTTGGCTCGCATCCACTGGAATTAAAATTAAAATAGAAACAGATCATAATTTCATATCCAAATTACAGAAAATGAACTAATACGTCTACAGCATTCAGAAGTGTAACAAACCTACAAGTGTAATCTAGCCAACATATTTTCATGAAACATTGAAAACGCTCAATTTTCCTCTTTTGCTTTCAAAAGAAAAATGTATGATTGATTGATGACATCCATATCTAAATTAAACATACGTGCTCCTAACTCTGAGACGGTAAATCATTTGATCCCACAATGACATCGACCACCAAAATGTATATAGTTTATTTGACAAAAGTTATAGCCTGTCAAATATTTAGCCATGAAATCCTCTTTTTATAATAGCAATATTTGCAACCAGCATATAGTGTGCACATGTGTAGAACCAGGGGTGGGCTCCTGGGGGTTCAGCAGGGTTTGGGAAATTCTCTAGCCAAGGATCGCCAGAGTTCAGTGAACCCCCAAATGCCACTCCTGTCTGGCTATGCCCATCCCACCCCGCCCATCCCAGGAGTCTCCACGCAGCCCGTTCCAGGTAAATGCAGGGGCCACGCGGAGGGTCTGGGAGGGAAAAAATGGGTCTACCAGAGGTCACTGAAGTCCAGAAACAGGCCTGTTTCCAGCCTCTGGACCCAGGGGAAGCAGTTTTTGCCCTCCTGGAGGCTCATGGAAAGCCTCCAGAGCCTGGGGAGGGCAAAAAATGCCCACCACCACCACCATGGTGCAGGCGGCTGACTAGGCCACACCCATCATGGTCACGGCCACCCAGCAACTGGGCAGTGAACCCATTGGTAAAGGATCTGAAGCCCACCCCTGTGTAGAACCAAAGTCTCTATGAAGGCCCCATTATGCCCCAGTAGTCCTTCTTGGTATCATCTATATACCCAGCCTAAAATGACATTTTACTTCTTAAAACTTCTATATGTATTTGTATTTATTATGGCTGTTCACCGCCCTGAGTCCTTCGGGAGTAGGGCGGTATATAAATATGAAAAATAAATAAATAAATAAAATAAAACCTTTTCATTTGAAACAAAATGTGGAAACTGGCAAACTGCTGCTTTCTAGCATCTACTTCATTTCCACTTCTGAACTTCTGAACCTGCAAAGCAGCCCCTAAAGCTTTGTTCCCTCTCTCTCTCTCTCTCTCTCTCTCTCTCTCTCTCTCTCTCTCTCTCTCTCTTTTTTTTTTTTTTTTTTTTTTTTAAGGAAACAGACTTATTGGGACGATACAGCTAGCAATTTTGTGGTATGGCCCCCTGCCCAAAGAGAAGGAAGGGAAGAGGGAATGAAGGTAGTGCTTTGCTATTCTATAGCCGCTATTTTGTGATTAGAGACTTTGCAAATGAGCACAAAATGTATTCTCCACATTCCAGCTGTGCCCAAAATGTATTCCCAATGTTCCAACTAGCTCCCAAAGTTCTAGAACACTTTTCCCTTGCATGTTCATGGGGGAAACTCTTGTTTTACTGTAACAAGGATAAATGGTCTCAAGGGATAGGCCATTATCCCTTAATGATTCTCAACAACTTCTTCGCCCCCACCACCACCATTTTTTTACAGGTTTTTCACACTTCAAGTTGTAGCAGCACAGCAGTGGCAACAGCTGACACCATTTCTCCTTCCCAGAAGCATTTTGTACATGGCAGAACTGTAGAATCTCTCCACAGGGAGTTCTTGACAACTGTTCAAAGTTATGATGGCACTGAAAAAAGTGACTTACAATCAGTTCTCATACTTACAACTGTCACAGCATCCCCATAGTCATGTCAGGTGCTTGGCAACTGCAGAGGTGGTATTCAGCAAGTTCTGACCAGTTCTGGAGAACCGGTAGCAGAAATTTTGAGTAGTTCAGAGAACCAGTAAATACCATCTCTGACTGGCCCCATCCCCATCTATTCTCTGCCTCCCAAATCCCAGCTCTGCCTCCCAAATTGGGAGGAAATGGGGATTTTGCTGTAACCTTCCCCTGGAATGGAGAGGGAATGGAGATTTTATAGCATCCTTCCCCTGCAACACCCACCAAGCCACGCCCACAGAACTGGTAGTAAAAAAATTTACTGGGATGTGTTTGTGACAGTTGCAGTGTTCTGGAGTCTCATGGTCATCATTTGAGACCTTCCCAGAAGGCTTCTGATAGGCAAAATCAATAGGGACACCCTAATTTGCTTATCAACTGCATTATTTTTAAACAACTGCAGCAAAAAAAATGTCATAAAATCAGATGTGACTCACTTAACAACTCACTGGTTAGAGACAGACGTTTCAGTCCTAATTTTGGTTGTAAATCAAGGACTACCTTTATCCAAGTCCATCCTAAATTTTCTCAAAATGCTATCCTTCTATCCTTTCATTTAATTTTGACCAGGCCCAACTCCAAAATGACCAAGCCACAAAGCAAAATAAGACAGACTCTTCAAAGTTGAGCACATATAATGTCCAATTTAAATAATAGAACATAAGGAAATGATCTTGAACATCTTAATGTCCAAAACCATGTACAGAACCTTTTTCTGCCCTTAAAATTTCCATATACCTTTGGGGGAAGGGAGTGAATTAGTAAATAGGCTTTTTAGACATATCTACAATGCACTTTAAAACCACTGTCAATTATGGAACAATGTTTTGCAGACGTTTTCCATCTGTTTTCAGGAGATTCTGAAAGCATCAAACTAAGAACAATTGGTGCTTACAATCTCACACAATTGTCAAAACCACCATTAAACAAATCACAGACTAAATTATTATAGGCAGGAAAAGTGGGAGCTGAGGGCAATTCCCAAGGAAGTACATTCTGTACCTTGGAAGTCAGGTGACTGCAAGGTAGCCAAAAAAATCAAGATGACAGTGTCCCAAGCTCAGTCTATTTCTTTTTATGTGCCTCACTTTCTTTAGTGTGCCAGATGAATGGATCTCAGAAGGGCCCTCCCATCTTTAATGTACAAGTATTTCAAAGCATGCAAATCAAGTGATCATTATTTTGCCTTTAAAGAACTGTATATTTGTGTTAAAAACTGTCAGACGACATTCTCCATTTGAAGATGTGAGTTTGATTGACCATCTGTTTTACATACAAATGACCACTAACTTTACAGACTGTCTAGGCTCAAAACCATCTCCAATGTGGTAAATTATATTGGTTAAATTCAGTTTTTACTGAAATTATTATAATTATGCATACTTTTTCTCTACACATATCAATTAGCTCCAGAAAAATTTAGATAACTCTCAACTGTCTCATTTCCTTTCTCTTGATGCTGCTTTTTCATTTTTCTGGTAAAATATCAGTGGCTACTTTAAACACACCCAAGCAGAACAGTGGCATAGGCTCCATGCTAGTATTACATTCATCTGCATTCAGGGTAACTTGTCCTTTCATAGATGTGAGAGGTTCATCTTGAACTCTTCGTAACAGAACATACAAAGACTTGCTTACAGTATATTCGCTGTTATTGTTAAGCAGTGGAAATCTTAAGGGTAACAGGGAAATGTCAGTAGTAAAATCAACAATGTTAAAACAGTATTCCTTATTCCATCCATGTGAGAGAATTTTAGAAAGTCAGTTTGATGTAGTGATTAAAGTGTCAGGCTACAAACCAGGAGACTATGAATTCTAATCTTGCCTTAAGGCTAAAACCAGCTGGGGATCTTGGGCCAGTCAATCTTTTTCTCAGTCCTAGGAATAAGGCTATGGGCAATCAGTTCTGAAAAAACCTTGCCAAGAAAACTCAGACATTTATCCAGGCAGTCGCCAGGAGTCAAGATTGACTCGAAGACACACACACACACACACACACACACACACACACACACACACACACACATTTAGAGTCAACCATGACATTATGGGTGTGAGTGATGCGGTGGCCTAGAGGTGGAGCTCTCGCCTCACAATCAGGAGGCTGTCAGGAGTTGGATCCTAGGTAGAGGCCAGGGGTGAATTCTACTTACCTTTACTACCAGTTTGTAACGGGGCCCCATGCGCGCGAGCAAAACTCTCTTGCACGCGCGCTCTTCTGCACATGCGCAGAAGCATTTTCATCACATCAGGGTCAGTGGGTGGAGCCTACCACTGGTTTTACTACGGTTCTATAAAACTGGTGTGAACCAGGGGCAACCCACCACTGGTAGAGGCAGATATTTCTTTCTCTGGGGACACTGGGAATATATCTGCTGGGGAAAAAAAACTCTGCATTGTTACAGGAAGGGCATCCAGCCAGTAAACACTCAGCTCCATTCAGTTGCCCAGACTTCACCCTGCAAGGGATTATGGGGTTGTTAAAAGAGGATGATGATGACATTATGGACATCTGCTAGGGGGCACAGGGGAGGAAAAAGCAAGTGCATCTTGACACAAATACTGCAACTTATGTATCTCTCTCGGATGTTGGTGTGCAAGTACCTAAAAGTTGGTGTTTGTTTGTGACATCCCTGAGTACGTGTCATGTATGTCTTATTGCAATTTTCTCCATGACATTAGACCTGTCAACCATGTGGATGTTTGATATGAGGGTACATTTGATTTAATGTATGTGAAATCTTTACTGTTTTTTGTTTTTTTTAAATGAAGCTGTCATTATTATGGAGTTATATGGGGAAGGAACCATTAACAGAAGCAACCTCACTACTTTTCATATTCCTAGTCCCCCTGACTTTCTTATATAAAATGATTTTGGGAGATTAAAGACTCATCAGGCATGCATTATTTTTGTAAAGTCAGTTTCACTTAGGAAAAAGTCAATCTTGTGTTTATTTTTAGCCTGCCAAATCAGATGAGATTGAAATATTGCTTTACCAGGTTCAAAGAACTGGAAAAGATTGCACATTGATGCAGAGCTGCTTTTTCTTTAAAAGCATAATGTGGCAGTCTGAATCATTAAGATTACCTTTTATCTCGTTTGCACATTGATGCTCAACAATTTTAGATCTCATTCTGTGCCACCATATTGCAGGTTTTACTGAATTTATTAAATCAACGGAGCATCTAATCCAACACAACTGTCCTTGTGGCCAAGATAGTAAACAAGATTTGGATAAAGTTGTTTTGTTTTCCAAATAAGATGCCAGCTTTCACCCCAATCACCCCAATCACAAGTTTTGACCTTGAAATTGTCCTTTTCATTGTCTTAATTTATGATAATGTAATTCCTGTCTGCTCAGATTACAGCTTAGTCTGTCTATTAATAACATGTCTTTCGGTTACTATATTCTTCTTAGTTGGCTTATCTTTCTATTTCAAAGGATCAGCACTATTGTTAACTCTTACCAATGAACATATTTGATTGATTCAAATAATATTATTATTTGAAACTTGGTTTCTCAATTTTTGGTAAGTCAGACAAGACTGATTTTTTAAAAAAGATAATATAAAATTCTAGTTCGAACTCTGTGTGTTATCAAAAATAGAATATTTCTTAATGGCGTTTTGGTGAACTGAAACAAATGAGCATTGAGATGAATTTTCATACTAAATAAATAAATAAATCTTACAATAAGTTCACTTTATTTTTCTACATCGATGTTGAATTCAGTCTGGAAGGAGGCAGGTTAGGTGAAATTCCCCTTGTCCGTATATTACTTATTACTGTTACTACAGCCCATTCATGAGCTTCATTCTTTGGATCCAACAACTGCCAGTTCCAAGAGAAGGAAAGAGAGAGAGAGAATCAGACAATCAAGAGTAAGGATCTCTTCTCCTCTTTCTGACACCACAGGTGATCAATTATTTGAGGCAGCTGCTTGGGGATATAAAGTACAATGCAATTGACTTTTTTTTGTGTGTACACATCATGCTACACATCTAGAGAATGAGTGTTACTTATATGAGGATAAACTGTGTGGCAGCTAGGACTTTCTTAAGTCTTTGGTCAAATGCCAAATTCAATCTACACACATGAGAGTTGGATTAGGAGAGATTGTCATCTGCTCCTAAAATTCTGATTGGATCCTTTCAAAAATTTGTTAAAACTAATTTGTGAGGCATTTTGAAAATAACATTATTTGACGTCATGGCAACTTAATGATGCTTTTCACATATATACTCAAAATGTACAATATATACCAGAATACTTTTTAATCTGGTTTCCAGTCTTTACTGGAAGACAATTGGCCATGGATATCTTCTTATCTGACTTCCTGCAGAAAAGCAGGCTGTTTGAGTCTATGGATCCTGCTAATCTCTTGGCCAGGGGTGTCAAACTGGTGGCCCACGCAGCGGATGATCACGCACAGACCACTCCCACCCCAGCTCCGTGAATTGGAAAAATGTCACAAAACGTCATATGATGGCAATGTGATGCAGCGAGTTTGACACCTGTGCTTTTGGCAATTTGTGACACTATCAACCCCAGTATATTCCAGGATTGCAGTTGTAAATTAAAGGTTGGAGGAAGTATGTTTTGGTAGTTCAACTTCTATATGCTGGTTTGACCCTATACTGGTGACCATTATTTTGTCTCTAGAGCTTTTTAACTTTAATTTTACTTTATATAAGGCCACTGTGGGTGATTAACAGATATTCTGAGTGTATTATCATTTCATTTCATATAGAATCAATATTAGGTACAACTCCAACATATTTAAAAATGCAATGTAAAGAAGAATCAAAATTCAAAAAGAAAACGGATTTGGATAAGGGATGCGGAAGAAGGACAAAAGTTACAATGTTAAAACAGGTGATTTAATAAGAAAAGATTCCACTTTTAGTATTTGAAAAAAAATGCATAATCTAATGGTAAAAACATAACCATCATCTGCATTTCTCATTAAAAGACTTTTCACATCTATCTTTCTAGCAGAATAATGACATAAAGACAGGAGGAAGGAAATAAACTTGAGCATTAGAATAGAGGTGAAAGTCAATGTCAATGGTGCAAGAGAAAAATAAAAGATACCCCAAAAATGAATTATTCTATTTTTTTTTCAAATGTAATCTTGTAATAGAAAATTATTTGCTAAAATTGCCTGCCATAGGGGGGGAAAGTAATTACATACCTAATCTAATAAAATAGGTTGGTCCAGTGCTTGGTGTAGCTTTGGTTCCATAATAAAACTGGACTACAAGTTCCACCATCTCTTATTTTGGCTTACATTAGCTGGTACCTCTGACCCTTCAAGAAGTAACCACATTTTTAAAAAACCTATGTTTACCTACCTGTACTTTCCTTCACCCAGTATTCTCTTAGAACTACTTTGCTGATTTCCTTTATCTGTTCTTCAGATAATTGTTCATTAATATCAGGAATAACTTTCATTATTTTATAGACAGCCTCATGTTCTTCTTCAGTTCTTAAAATAGGTCTGCAGGAAAAACACGCATAGAAAATAATAGCACCCCTCTTGTTCTATAATTGCATAGATCAACTAATTTGCCCAGGATCTGAGAAACTTTAAACCAGGTATCAAGAATTTGTGTCACTTACTAAACCCACAATTCTTAGCTGTACCAGTTAGAGTGCTGGGTACTAAAAATAAAAATTCAGCAACATAAGGAGGACTGGATATTTCTCACCTTGTTTTCTAGAGGTTAGTAAGGAATACAAATATCTGTGTGTTTATTAGGAGAACTGAATTTCACAACTTGATTTGAATGGGGCCCAATGTTCAGTTAGGGCATTCTAATTTAATAGACTGGTGTGATGGGAGAATTAAGTCATTCCTAGATTTTCTTTTAAATTATTTTCATCCTTAAGCAATGGGTTCTGCAGAGGCTAACTGTTCTGACATCTCAGAAATACCATTACCGTCATGTCTGAGAGCAAAGTGCTATTAAAACTTTATTTTATTCCTTATTTCCCTTATCACAGGACTTTAGTATTTTAATCCAAGACTTTCACTGGACTCAAACTGTAACCTGCTTTAGAGAAATATCAGTAACGGCAGTTATTGTCGTCCTAGTAACAGTAACATATAAAATAAATATACCAATTTTTTGCTAAATGATTAAGTAATTACAATAATATTCTATTATGTCAGGCAGAGAGGGAGATGAAGAGATTAAATGGGTTTTTTTTCCTTTAAAAATTGCAATTCCCCTATTGTACTATTTTATTATACTGGGGCAAGTAATTTAGGTCTAACCCTGTCATTCAGGTTTGCAATCCCCCCCCACTTTAAATAATTTTAATAAGTACAATTTAAAGCATTGCAGATGCTTTCAGCTACTACTGAAAAGCTGACTAGATATGCATGTATTTATCCTCCAACTCAAGCTACCTCCACCAATGGATTCCCAAGTGTGATTTTATGTGGCTGAAAACCAACCTTGAAGACCACTGGGTGATTGTGAGTAGGGAAATAGATGGTCAAAAAGTCACACACCATTTCTTTCCAATCCACCCTTATCAAAAAACCAAAATCCCCCTTCCCTCTTTTCTTAAATGAAAAAAAGCTGGTCTGTGCCTGATAAAATGTCACACCAGTATGTGGCACCTCTCTTTGACAAAGAGAGAAATTGCACCAAAGGAAAAATGGAATTCATAATTTACTATATGCTTAAAGATACAACAACAAATTGAGCCTCTTTGGAAACAATATCATTCAGTAATCAATATGGATGCCAGCAGCCATCAGTGCTCAGCCTTCTCACATGCTTATTTTATGGGCATACATATCTAGTTGAAGAGAGGTCAGAAGAGCAAAGATTCAGGTTGCTAGTAAAAATCTTCCATTTCATCTAAAAAAGCCTTGTTTCAAACAGAATAATATCAAAATGAGAAAAGAAGTATAGCATAGCAATTTAGTGTTCCAAATTATAGTATTTAGGGCTTGAAACTGGACATTTCTCCAGGAATTCAAAGGAACACTTTGTACAGTCCACCATTGCCAAAAAAAAGCAGCTTTTGCCACTCTTAATTATAAGCTCTTGAAATGCCACAATGCTTAGCAATTATAGGATATGCCACACGAACAGTGTCTCCACATCACCTGAAATTCTGAATGCCAGAGGCTAAGCCGGTATTCATATTTACAGATGCAACAACTAAAGTGGTGAGAAATGTTGGTGACAATAATAGAATTTCAACTATAGAGTCTTTTTGCAATTCAACAGTAGTTCCAGAGGATTCAGTTCACTCAAATCACCCCCTAACTGAACTGAGGTATAATTTAAGGTGACCAGATTTTAATATTGGTAAAGAGGGACACCATTGTGGGCGTGGCTTATTTTGTGGGCGTGGCTAGCTGGTCATGTGACCGGGTGGCCATGGCTATGTGTATAGGGACTACTCAGAGGGCTGAAAAAAATCATTTCTGACAGGTCCTCACACTTTTGACTGGTCCTCACACTTATGACCATCCTCACATTTATGCCTGTGCAGCATTCTTAACAACCATGTCACTCATTTCGCAACTGCTTCTCTTCACCATGGTGATAAGATAGGGCAAAAAACGTAAAATGTGAGGACAGTCGTAAGTTTGAGGACTGGTCAAAAGTGCGAGGACCAGTCAAAAATAACTTTTTCAGCCCTCTGAGTAGTCCATATGCATTAAAGGATACAGCAATAGAGAGGGATGAAGGAAGGGAAATTAGAATAGGAGTGAGGGTAAGAGAGGGAGGAAGAGAGGAGGAGAAGGAGAAAGGAAGAGGAAGTAGGGAGGAGAAAAAGAGTGTGGGGGAAGAGAAAGTAAGAAGGAAAGAAAAGAGAGAGGTGGTAGGATTGAGGAGAAAGATTGCTGTACAATAAAAAAAGATGAAAGGGAAGAAAGCCAACCCCAAGCAAATATAAAGATATTAAGATAAAGAATGAATTGTTAAACTTTAAAGAATAAAAGAGAACAAATATAAATAAATAGCAATAATTAGAAACACACATACAAACATACAATGTATTTTCTTTGAACAGAATATTTGGCTGGTTCACAAATTTAAACAGTGTTTAGTCATTTCAATTAAATTTACGATTTCTATATTTCTTTTTTGCCATATTTATTCCTCATCTATTTTTTTAAAAAACCAATATTACCCTTCATCCTCATCTCTAATCTTATTCAAATTCAATTTTTCCCTTCTATTCTATATTATACCCCTTCCCATTGTCATCTATTTTTATATCCATCCTCACATTGGTTAATTATGTAATTATGTAATACAGTTGTTTAATACAAATTCAACATTTTAATATAAATCAATTAGTTATATAACTATCTTTTTTGTATATTAATCAATATGAACATGAATATTCCAATTATTTCCATGCAATCCAATTTCTTACAAATCCATTAATTATATTTACCAATAATAATAAACCAAATAATTTCCCCCATATATTCCTCCAAACCACAACTTAACCATTTCTGCTTTCAACACAATATACAATTATTAATAGTATCTCAATTATTACAATTCCCTAGTTAAATAGAGCTTTTTTTCTTTTGTGTTTCAAAATCTTGAACTCTTCTCTTTTGCCTTAAATTTCCCATTGCTTGCAGTTTTGCACCTACCTTTTTTGGTGAGGAAAAAGAAAAAGAAATCTCTCTCTGCCTCATTTTGTCACGTTGCAGCAAAGACCCTGCTTTACTTTCAGTTTCATTTTTTCAGCATAGCTAGGGGGAAAAAAATCTGCTCCAGGAACTCTTTGCAGCCAATTAACCTATGTCGAAGCTGTAAGGGGCTGTTTTTTCTATTTTTGCAGGCATGGGTCTACTCATTTGTTTTCTTTTAACACTGATCAGCTGTAGGTCGGCCCTTTGAAGCCCCGCGGCAAGAGTTTAAACAGTTTTTTTTCCTCTAGCCATCAGCTGGGACTCAGGAGGCAGCCGGGACTCAGGAGGCAGAATGAAAAATTGGGACTTTTTAAAAACGCCGCAGGACACGGGACAAATTGCTAAAAATCAGGACTGTCCCGCCAAAAGCAGGACGTCTGGTCATCCTAGTATAATTACATGTCTCTATCAGAATGCAGGATATGCAACCACTATTTCTGAGGTCAGTGCTTCTCAATCTTGGCTGCTTGAAGATCTGTGGACTTCAACTCCCATAACTCCCTAGCCATCATTACTGAATATCTTCAAGCTGCCAAGCTTGAGAAATACTAATATTGATTCCAGAATTATTGCCCAAAATCTAAACACTCTGTAGTGAACTGGAACTATATCAGCAACAAACTATAAATGATGGTTACCTCCATCATTGCAGTTATCACTTTAACTTGGTTTTTTAAAGTTTTGGTATTGTTGTTTACTGACATCTAAAAGATATCTTTCTTTTCCTGCATCCGCTAGGCTGAAAGGAAAATTATAAATGCTAAGAGACATAGTAACTAGCCACCCCAACCAGCCACCATCCAGTTGTAATATATTGAAAACAAAAATTGAACTTGATTCTTTAACTTTAATAATTAAACCGTGAACAGGTTTATGGAGGAAAAAAGCTCCAGATAAACTGTTCTTTGATTTAGTTGTTTATCCACCTAGGGGATTCTGGTAACACAGACATGGAAGGTATATTTTGGGGATTTTTGGGGAGCAGTTTTTCTCAAGCTCAGCAATTTTAAGATAGGTGGCCTTCAATTCACACAATTCTGTTTGAGGAATTGTGGGAATTGATGTCCATACCTCTTATAGTTGCTGAGGTTAAAAAACACTGCTTTAGGACAGGGCTGTCAAACTGCCGGAAAATGAGCTGGATGTGTCATGTGCTGGCCACACCCATACCCGGTTTAACAAAGGGGAAAAAAGTCCTGATATATCATGTGATGCCACCATGACAAGGTGAGTTTGACACCCCTGCTTTAGAGTATCCTACTCTTATACAGGCTTGAGTACCATATAGTACTCCAGACTGATTCCAGGTGACCCAGATTTTCAGAGATAATTCAGCCAAACCCAAAATTACCAAGGAAGATTTTAACTCCTTCAGCAAAGCCACTAAAAAATTAATCTCAGAAAGGGCAGTCCAATTTGCTCAAATGCCCTATTTTTTTCCTCCTTGAAATATAGCAATCTGTACAGATATAGATATGTCAAATATACCAAAAATCTAATCTTCTGGCATTTTATCCTCAGATAAACAGCAGGATGTTGTTAGTTACTGAGCTGTCAACAAAAGTGTGGAGCAGCAAAGAAGTCATATACAAAATAGCATCTACACAAGGAATCTGGCCAATTAATTAATTAATTAATTAAGTCTTGTCTTAATATTTTGAAGCTGTAGGGGTTTTGATTAAGAACAACAGGTTTCTGATGAACTTCAGCAAAATTGAATGATCTTGGGTTTTTTTGTGGCTTCCAGATCTGGGAATTTACCATCTTTGCTGCTGGATCTTTGCACTGTTCCAAATAGATCTTGGGCACAATCTGGGGTCTTTCTGGACTCACAACTCCTACTCAAACAGCAGGTAGCAATCATGGCCTAGAAAACCTTTCCTTAAGTTGTGCACCAGTTGCACTTGTCCTGGAGTAAGAGACTCCATATTACCCAGAGTTACATTTGTGAGATGGGTAACTATATATTATGAACAATAATCTCATTGATTATTGGTATTTATTTTTAACACTTTATTTTGTATATGAACAGATAGTGACATTCTATATGTAATATTTTAGTAGAAAGTTATGCCAAGTGAAATGTGTATCCATGAGATGAAGGCATTTATATAATATTATAACCTGGTGGAAATGATTTAAAATGAAAATGAAGGAAACATTTTGGAAAATTAAAATGAACCATAAATTAACTCAAACTACACACCTATAAGATATAAAAATCTACTAAACTCCATGCTTTTATTAAAATATAGAATAAAATATTCAAGAATAGGGTTTAAAATGCCAGCATACATTTTTATTGCAATATTATGCAATTATATTTGACTCTATATGGTTGGTGAGGTATTAAAAATCTCTAGCTTTACAGCAATAGAATATGTGGTGAGCCATAAAACCATGTTAAACATCTGATCTAAATTGTGTTTGACTAGTATACTTTGGAAACTGTCAACTATTATTCACACATTAGTGGTGGTTTGAATGGTATTAGGCTTGACTCATAAATATGCAGTAATGACATTTTAGATTTTCCGTGGCTGTGGGAAGAGATTCCTGCAGCTCAGCCTGCATTGTAAATTCAATGGGCTTGCTTCCAAATAAATATTCACACCTTTGCACAATCTTAATACAAACATAGGCATTTTTATTTACAAGATTAAAATTATACAGGAATTTATGAGCCACTTCTTAAGATGAAATGTTAAGAAAATAACATACACAAAAGGAATCATACTGTATGGTGATTTTATAAAATACAGGAGATTGATGCAAAAGAGGCATGTTTCAGATCACAACAGACAAGAAATATGTATCTGTGTATATTCAATCGGTCTTCAAGGTCACTCACAAATCAGTTATACAAAGGGTTACATTAGAGTCAAAAAGAAAAAAAGAAAAAAAATTGAGAGGGAAACAATAATTCTGCTCTATTGCTGGCAGTTAGTAGGAGCCCACATCATTCTAGTTCAGAGACTGCTGAATGCTTGCTTAGGGGTCTATAGGGTAGGCCATACAAACCTTAGAGGAGATAGCAATAGCAATAGCACTTATATATCACTTAACAATGCTTTTCAGCCTTCTCTGAGTGTTTTACAGAGTCAGCATATTGCCCCAACAATCTGGGTCCTCTTTTTACTAAACTCAGAAAGATGGAAGGTTGAGTCAACCTTGAGCCAATGAGACTCGAACTGCAGAACCACTAGCAGTCAGCAGTCAAGCAGAATTAGCCTGCAATACTGCACTCTAACCACTGCACCACCATAGCTCTTGAACACTATTCCATTGTGCAGATGCAGCAACAGAGAAGGCACATTGTTACATCCAGATGGCAAGCACGAGTGGCCAATAGAGCAGCCAATTGGTCCGTGTGCCAGCAGGCAGACGGCGGGAAGTTGGTGGCTCCTGATTGGCCCAGCTACTGACAGCTGAGTATAAAAGAGCTGTCAGTGCCTCAAAACGCCACTCGCTCTCCAAGGTAGTTAGCTAAGCAGAGCGAGTCACTGTTAGCTGTTATTGTTAGCCAATAAACATTTGTGAAGTGTTTATCTGCCTCGCCTCCCTTCTTTAACCTTTGTTCCATGAATAGAACACACATCATCTTATTCTCACAAAGTGGCATTATTTAAGTGATGGGATCTGAAGTATACCAACCCCCTTGAATCTTTTTGGCTGCCCGGAAACAATTGAGAAACAGTCTCAAATCCAACAGTGGAATTTTGGAACCATGGCTGAAGAATATTTTTGAGAGGACCCATGATCTCTGATACAGATCTTAGATATTAAACATGATCACCAGAATAAAAGAAATTGTTTAAACTATTCTAGGATCGAATAATTTAAGATGTTAGAAGTTTAACAGTAGAACTTGGGTAGCAATGCACAGAGACAGTTCAATTAACCTAAAATAATGTAATGCTTCATGCTTAAATTTTTTGAACCTAATGATAATCAAGATGACTAAATTTTGCACTACCTGAAGTTTTTGCAAGGTAGCAAGAAGCAAAAGGTATATTGTTCTAATCCAATTTTTAAAAGGGCTCCTAATGATCTTAAAAGCTTGAAATCATAGAACACACTACCAATGTAGATGGTGTTGACTTTAAGAACATCTTGAGCTGCATACCTGCTCCATTAGAACCAGGAGATCATGCAAGCCAAAATACCTCCCAACCTACAATTTTATATAGGTAAGTTTTTTTATTTGTTTCCATTTCTATACCGCCCTTCTCCAATAGGACTCAGGGCGGTGAACAGCCAAAGTAAAAAACAAAACATACAAAATTTAAAAACAGTTTAAAATAATTAAATATTTTGGCCGTAAATTAAAACAACCCAATTTAAAATCAATTTAAAATTTAACTCAAGCCAGCCCTGCTAGTTGAAATAAATGGGTTTTCAGGGCCCGACGAAAAATCCAGAGGTCTGTTATTGTGCGTATCTCTGGGGAGAGGTTGTTCTAGAGGGTGGGCGCCGCCACAGAGAAGGCTCTCCCCTGGGGGTCGCCAGCCGACATTGTCTGGCGGACGGCACCCTGAGGAGGCCCACTCTGTGCAAGTGTACTGGCCGGTGGGAGGCTATTGGTGGCAGAAGGCGGTCTCGTAAATACCCTGGCCCTAAGCCATGGAACGCTTTAAAGGTGGTCACCAACACCTTGAAGCGCACCCGGAAGACCACCGGGAGCCAGTGCAGCTTGTTCAGGAGAGGTGTCACATGGGAGTGCCTCGTCGCCCCCATAATCCTCTGCACGGCCGCGTTCTGGACCAGCTGGAGCCTCCGGGTGCACCCCAGGGGGAGCCCCATGTAGAGAGCATTGCAGTAGTCCAGGCGGGAAGTGACCAGTGCCTGAGTGACTGTGCGTAGGGAGTCCCGATCTAGAAAGGGGCGTAACTGGCATATCAGGCGAACCTGATAAAAAAGTTGCAGCTTTTCCCTCCTCAAGCATCTCAGTAGCATATACTGTATATTCAAAAACAATTTACTATATTGCTACAATTCAAATATACCGGTAGAAAAGAGTCACAGCTTATCAGAAGCCTTCAAATGACATGAGAATCTACCTATAGATTTTCAGAGAATAATTGTAAATTGAATCCTTCCATTTTATACAAAGTTCTGATAGTAAATTCTATTGCTATCTGTTTCGATCATTCTGAGTACAAGGAAATTCAAAACCCATTCAAAGAATTGCACTTCAAGGTGAAACATATCATGGATAAGAATGCAGGTGGTATACCACTCATGAAGAGACCAGGAATGTTTCCCATTAGTCCTCTGGGGGAAGACTCTAATGTTGGGAAAAACAGAAGGAAGGAGGAGTGGAAGACCACAATGTGATAGACTCAGTTACTGAAGCAATGAGTACACCACTGAAAGATCTAAAAGGCCAGGTTAGGGATAGATTGTCATTGGAAAAAATCTACCTATGTGCACTCAAACTGTCAACAACAATTGGATGATACATAATCAATCAATCCATGAATCCCATTCGTCATTTCACATTTTGAAATCCAATGTGTTCAGACTGAATGCCTGAACAGAGCTCTTATTTGAGTCTATCTGAGGTCAAAACCTATACAGCTGCTTGCTGTCACTAATCCAAAGCATATGGTCTATGTAAAGATATTCACCCTATAACTATCAACCTCTGCATTCCTTCCTACAGATGTGGCAGGTCCTTTATACATCCTTTATACTGAGCCCTAGTAATAACTGGTGGGTACTCATTTATGAAATAGATGCACATATGCCATTCACTTAAGAAGCATTTCATAATGCGTGAACCAGGCAAATCATTTTTTCATCTATCCTATAATTATATGTTTATTATGTTTTTTAAAAGGTTGTAATGAAAGAATTCTAATCAGAAAATTCTAATTAGGTGAAAATCACTCTCTTATTCTGCAATTTTATGATCTAAATTATTACAACTGTGTGTTATTATAAAGATTTAAAATAACCTCTCCTCTATTATGAAACAGTTCTGAAGATTTCACATTAGTTAGAAGCAGCAAAGAATAATTATTATCAGTGTAAACTGACACTAGGATTAATTTAGAAAGGTACTGTAGTGAAGTTCCTATAGTTTTGTGACAACTGTGATTAGATTTCTATTTCACTTTATGTATAGGAGACTCTTGGATGATTTGGAGAGGTTATAAAAGAAATATCTCTTTTCAAACTTTGTAACCTTCTAACTTCTCCTATGATTTTGACATCAATCTTGTGTATCACTTGGAGAATGTCTTTCATAAAGACAAAGTTTATATGGCTATAAACTGTCCTAGACTGGTTCGTTTCTTATTGCATACATTTAAATATGGAACAAGGCAGCATTGATTCCTATATATGTTGCAAAATAATATTGCAAAATTTTATCACGGTTTCTTCCCTGGCAGCATTACAGTTTGCTGAACAATTCTGTTGTTTAGCAAACCTCCCAAATAAATGGGTCAAATATACATTTCTTTATATATTGTTATATATATAACAAAGAGAAGCTTTGTTCTCTCAATATGGTTTAGTATAGAGATATAAATATACATGTCCCTGAAGGTTCAGTATACTCATATAGTTCATATGTCTTTAAATTACTCTTTGGTAAAGAGTAGTTTGCTTGAATGATAGATAGTAGCCAAGTAAATTGCTGCATTTTTGAACAAGCACGCAAGGAAGTCTGAACAGAGTCCACTCAAAAGCATGTTTTATAAAATCAGAGCTAATTCTATACTATTCTGTGCAGCTGCTCAAATCAAAATTTCTTCTAGAATGAATGCATTTTACTTCACTGTAGTTAGAAATGCATAAAGAACAGCAGGCAGTGGGCAACTTCCCTGGGTCTTGATTGTCTGCTTTAAGAATGCATTTATTTATGTATAATAGATAATATCATGTCTTCTATAAGTACTAAGCACATCCCCAAAAGTAAGACTTGTCTAAGAATACATAGACTGAAAACAAGTTCATGAGGGCAAAGACCAGTTAGTCACATCAAAACAGAGCCTGAGTTTAAAATCCATCCTCCGAAATATTAAAAGCAATGTGGTCTCCGAGATGGTGATCAATAGTCTATCAGCAACAAGCGGCTTTAGCTATTTTGTATGTGCCTTTCAAAACTCCTTGTAATCACATCATGACATTTGATGGAAAATTAGTCAGAATTTCTTTCTACCCTTCAGCAACGAACAACAGAAACAAAGTGAAAAGGTGCTTTAACCTACACAAAAGCAAAACATACACTTTAAACTCCATCCCACTCTCACCAGTATGGTGTTATTGTACTACTAGTCCTCTCAGCATGTCTCTTTGTGACAAAAAAAGATAATAGGATGTCGCTGACATTCAAAAGTTTATAAAAGTCTTAAAATGCCTGAAAAAAATAAAAGTACTTGCATAGTGTCATAAGACCCGAGAACCTTCAAAAGGAAGTAATTCTGCAAATAGGTTGGGAAAATTTCCCACCAAAAAAGCCCTCAGCCCGAGAATGCTTCTGATCTATAGCCCAGAAATGTGTAATAAAAATATTGGCACTGCTGCTACTCTCATACAACTTCACAGCATCAATCTTCTGAATATACAATTTCCACAAAATGCTGGTGCTTTTGCTTAATCAGGTAGCTGTACAATGCTTCCTGATATCTGGCCTACTAATGTAGTCCAAGAAAAAGTAGGCAAAGAAGAAAAGAAGAAATCAAGGGAAAGTAAGATGAGAAAAGTATAGAAAGGGAAAGGAGGGGAAAGGGACATAAGTAAAGAAGCCACGAAATGTCTAGGACAAAAACTCAAGGAAGTAAAAGAGGATCTGGGAAACCTAGCTGAGATATTGAAAAACAACCATGTTAATCTGTTAACAAGTATATAAATCTACACCTCTTTTAAAGAATGGCAAACCACAATTTTGCCAAGAAAACTGCAAGGATGTATCCAGGCACTTGCCAGAGTCAACACTGATTCAAAGACACACACAAACACTCTCCAAAGACCTGCCTCAGAGGTGGTACTCAGCAGGTTCTGACCAGTTCTGGAGAACCGGTAGTGGAAATTTTGAGTAGTTCGGAGAATCAGTAAATACCACCTCTGACTGGCCCCACCCCCATCTATTCTCTGCCTCCCGAGTCCCAGCTGATTGGGAGGAAATGGGGATTTTGCAGTAACATTCCCCTGGAGTGGGTTGGGAATGGCGATTTTACAATATCCTTCCCCTGCCACACCCACCAAACCACGCCCACCAAGCCACACCCACAGAATCGGTAGTAAAAAAATTTGAATCCCACCACTACTTCCAATACTGGGCCTGGTGGCTCAGCAGACTGATAGCATTGTGATTAACACCAGCTGTCTGCAGTTACTGTAAGTTTGACTCTCACCAGGCTCAAGGTTGACTCAGCCTTCCATCCTTTCTAAGGCAGGTAAATTGAGGACCCAGTTTGTGGGGGCAATAAACTGACTTTGTATAAATATACAAAAGTATGAAGGCTATTGCTTAACGCATTGTAAGCCGCCCTGAGTCTCTGGAGAAGGGCAGCATATAAATCAATTTTTTTAAAAAGAAGAGTGTCTGTTGTTCAGGAATAATCTTGTACTTCTGTGGAATCCAGGAACTAAGTCAACATTCAACCTTCCTTCATCTTGGTCAGCCTTTTTCTTAAATCCAGGTTGCAATGCTTGTACGCCTACCCAATCTTTTCCTTGAAATAATGAAAACATAATGATGTACAGTTTATTTTAAAGCTATAGGTGCGCAGAAATGATGGTCGGTGGGGGATGTTCCTTCTGTGGAGGAACCAGAACATGCCGCAAGGATTTATGATTTTCTTCCATTTCCCTGAAACGGCACCAGAACTAACCACTTGAAAATGTTCTCTAAAAATAGCAGCTGCTATTTTTGATGAAATTAAATATGCAAGGGACTTCTCTGACAGAGTTCAGAGGAACATGGTATTTGCGATCATCACGTTAGGCAGGAAAGAAAACAGTACATTATAGCAAAATACTGCATTCTGCCATAGGTATGTATATAGTATATGATAGATCTAATGGGTGCACATTTGCAAATATACCAAACAACTAAGAGGGAATTATGAATGGATGCATTTGGCTTTTATGACTACTCTTGCTTAGTAGCTTGCTTAATAGCTCTGTTTTGTTTTGGATATTTATTGTTTTGTATTGTGTTTCTTGCAGCATTTGTCTCCTATTCCTGCCTCTCTTGATTCTTGCTCTCTCTTGCAAACAAAATGTAGGATTGTATGTGGCTTCTTCCTGTCCTTCCAGTTTAAGCCTTCTGGGACAGCAGGGAGACAACTAGGTCATGCTCCCCGAACACATTTAAATGTGAATTGATAGGGAAACTAGGCCAGTCAGTTCCAAAGAAACCTCAGCAAAGACCACACAATGGCTCCAGAATGAAATGCTTACTATGAATAATAAACTTCAGCATAGTAGTGCCCTGAAGGCAACCTTCATTTCCAAGCCACACTTCCAAAAATACATTGACAAATGAGAGAATTCAGAGGAGGAAGAGGGCGAGCACTGGCCTATAATGACTAGGTTATGAAGACAGAACTGTAGTACATGTATAACCAGGCTACCTGACACTAAAGGAACTTTTTGTTAAATAAATGCCTACATATTCTCACCACTGTAATCTTCTTCTAAGAAGCCGTTTCATATGACCCTTTCATGCACTATTCCTAATTTAAAAGAGACTCTCTTTATCAGGGCTATTTCTACTACTGGATGCTGCTGTAAAAACATTCAGCAGCTGGGTATAACGAAGACTCTAGACCAGATTCAAGAGTAATAGCATAGTTTATTTTGTTTGTTTGTTTGTTCTTTTGCTAAACTCAGATTTTACTATGTATGACTTAGGCCATAATTCATCCATCATTTGTCTGATTTGTTTGGGGCACAGTATGTTAAGACTTTGGGTTTGCTAACTCAGATCAGAGGCTTATAGTCATGGGTAAAATGTTCCCGGTTTGGACTGGATCGCCCGATCTGGTAGTGATGGCGGAGGGTGGTTCGGAGAACCGGTAGCAAAAATCCCTGCTCCCCCCCATGCCCAGCTGACCTATGCAATCATCAGAGGCTTTTTTTTTTAATTTTTAAAAGCATTTTTTCTACAACCTCTTCGGCTGAAAAAATGCTTTTAAAAGTTTTAAAAAAAGCCTCTGATGATCGTGCGGCTCAGCTGGGATCGTCAGAGGCTTTTAAAAGCATTTTTTCTACAATCTCTTTGGCCGAAGAGGTTGTAGAAAAAATGCTTTTAAAGCCCTCTGACGATCCCAGCTGAGTTGCCTGATTAGCAGAGGCTTTTAAAAGCCTTCTTTTTTACAACCACTTCAGCCAAAAGGTATAGAAAAACTGTTTTTAAAAGAAAAAAAAAGCCTCTGCCGATCAGGCAACTCAGCTGGGCTCCTCAGAGGCTTTTAAAAGCATTTTTTAACAACCTCTTCAGCCGAAGAGGTTGTAGAAAAAATGGTTTTAAAAGTTTTAAAAAATAGCCACACCCACCCAGTCACATTACCCCACCACCACCAAGCCACACCCACCTAACCGGTAGTAACAAATTTTACATTTCACCACTGCTTATAGTATTACAGTATGTGAACCTAACTTTGTTTTGGTCTTCTTGGTCTGATACATTATCGCTTTTCTTTTTCTTTTTTTTCTTTATGAAATATCTAGGCCACACCAATATGTTATAACTCTGAACAACTTATAAAATTATTATAAAATGCGGAATTCATGGAAGTCGGGGGGGTGGGGAGAATCCAATCATTTAAAACCAGGAGGCCATACAAGGAGACCATGTATCCATACTAACCCAGAGCCTGGGGATACAGTTAGGTTTTAATGGAACATTTAAACAAAGCTAGAGTGCAAGACTTACAAATCTCAGAAGAAATGGTATTCCAAAGGGCAGGTGTCATGACAGAAAATATGAGTTTCCTGGGCCTCACCAGATGGCATTATTTAATTGATGGGACTCAGAGCATGACACACAACAGCAGGACAGGAAAACAACAACAGGGGAAGTTAGCTTCCTGCTTATTTCATTCTATTTTCCTGATTCTTCTTGGTCAGGAAGAAGCAGAATCTGAGATAGAGCTTGTCTGGATGGTTCCATTGTTAAGGTGGGCATTTGTTATGGTTGTATTTTGGGGTTTTAGGATATTTAATGTGATGGGGTTTTTTATATTTGTATTTGCTGTTTTCATTTTTTTTATCTACTATTGTACGCTTCCTAGAGTTGCCTTCAGTGAGATTGGCAGCTATATAAAGTTTTTTAATTAATTAATAGAATCTTCATTCTAATATAATAGGCACTTCTGGGAATGAATTGAGTTAGTTTTTCAGTTACCTACCTGATTCCAAGTTACTCTTTGCCCATCCTATAAGTATCAACAGCTCAGACTGGGGCAGAACAGCCTAGAAATCTATATCACATAATATAATTTGGGAAATGAAGAAACCTGGATATGGTGTGCAATACATAATAGCACATTACATTATGAAACAGATGTCTTTATTGAGGTAAATTGTCAGTGCATTGGGGTTTTAAATCATCTAGAGTCTGGAACATGAGAATAGTTTATTGAAATATGCTTGTGTCTCATTCTGGAAAGAAATTGCAATTTGAGTTATACGTGTATATCATTTAATAGGAGGAATGTGAAAATAACTTTTTTAAAAAATAAAGTGGTACTATGTTATAATATGCCAACTAGACTTCTAGAAATTATATGAATTACATCATTTGGCTTTTTATAGGAGAGAGGAAATAAGCCAAAACAAGAGAATTTAAATTAAAACCATAGTTATCTTTGGAGAGCATGTCCAGAAGATTAGAGGATGTTGGAAAAGGGGGGAACTTTTAGATAGCCAATTTTTTGTAGTAGAAGACACCATATAATGTGTAATCAATATAACCTAAGCTTCACTCTTTTTTTTTTCCAAAATATGCTTCTTGATATGTTTCAGACTTCCCCAGGCTGTGACCAAAGAGGTCAAAATAAGACCATCTCACTTGATTAATATCATGACCAAGCTAGGATATTTCTCATACACACTCATAAATCTTTGGCTGCTGGATTCTTGGAGCAGTTGAAGAGAACATATTATTATTCCATTACTGCACTATATTCATGTGCATTTGGCATCAGAAAATTTTAATGAAGGGATACTGAATTAGGTTGATATCAATCCGAGAAGGTTGTCCTTAACCATTAACAATAACTGCTCCTGATTTACAGGATCCAGTTGAGATTTGGTGCAGCATGTTTCCCTATTTAGGAAAGATGAGTGTTTCCATTTCTAATAGAGTTTTCATTACAGCTGAAGCTAAACACTGAAATGTGATATGCAACTATGAATCCTATAACTGTATTTGCAGAACTTACTATGGCAAAACTACTTTTCCATCTGTGTACGTGTCTTTGTATATGGAGGGAAAGAAACAGACATATTTGGATGCTCAATGATTGTGCAAAAGTGTATGTGTGTGCAGGTTGCTCTACTCTTAGAATACCAAGCAGTAATTAATTCAATATCGCTGTTCTAATGTTCAGGATTTGGATGAAATAAAAAGCTACCATATTGTAATTTTATCTTTTCTGTTCTGCAGGCAAGCATGTAAAAACAGACCTAGCCTTCATTCTATCCCTGTAACACTGATGAATGCACAGTTAGTATGTGTTCTAGTGACTAAATTGGGGATTTCAAGGAGTGTTGCTCACACAGATGGAAATGGAATAAAGTAGAATTGATTGAAAAACATTTCTCTATGTTCATTTGATGGATCCCTTTTTGGTTGTGTTTTTTTTTTTCAATATCATTTTAAATAAAAGATTTATAGACATTGGGAGTTGCATCTAAGGCATTTCAAGCAGAATTGTGGCCCTATGGCCTTAGATGGTATACGATTCCACCGTTCAACCTTAACATGATTGGTTTTCTTCAGAAGGAAAGTGTGGGAGAGTATGAAGGGAAAGAAATATCGTTATATTACATTTCCCAGCCTCATAACAAGAAGACTAATCCTAAAACTTGGGATTCGATGGCAGGGGGAAACAATCAGAATGCTTCTTTTCTGTACCACACTAAGGACAAATTCTACTATTACGATACTTTTCTTTGTATCTGTTCTCTACTCATTCAACAGTTTGCACTTGCCCTTTGCTATATTTTCCTTTTGTCCACTCTTGCAATCTACAAGACATTCTGATAACTGTTCAGGATTGACCATAAAACCCTAAAATTTCACTTGGGATTTTTGATGTTATACAAGCTTGTATCTCAATATCTGTCTCTTAACAAAGAAATATGTAGGATAATTGCTATGGCTTCCTATACTCTGTCCTACATAGCTCCTGTTCCTTAATGTTATTTTTTACTTTTAATTGGATTGATAGGGAATTTCCTATGTTGTATTATATGTCAATCATACTTGGTGTTTCGTATCGGGGAACAAGAAGTGTGACTGTGAAGCCTTAAGATCATTTTGGGGACCCTTCAAATCTTTTCATTACTATGTGGTTGTGTAGAACAGAATTTTTTTTTAATTCGCCAAGTGTGATTGGACACACAAGGAATTTGTCTTGGTGCATACGCTCTATATACATAAAAGAAAAGATACGTTCATCAAGAATCATAAAGTACAACACTTAATGATAGTCATAGGGCAATAAGCAATCAAATCATATTAGGAAACAGTCAATATAAATCTTAAGGATACAAGCAACAAGGTACAGTCATACAGCCATAAGTGGAAGGAGATGGGTAGTGAGAAGATTAATAGTAGTGCAGACTTAGTAACTAGTTTGACAGTGTTGAGGGAAATATTTGTTTAGCAGAGTGATGGCATTTGGGAAAAACTGTTCTTGTGTCTAGTTGTTCTGGTGTGCAGTGCTCGATAGCGTCTTTTTGAGGGTAGGAGTTGAAACAGTTTATGTCCAGGATCCGAGTGGTCTGTAAATATTTTCACAGCCCTCTTTTTGACTTGTGCAGTATACAGGTCCTCAATGGAAGGCAGGTTGGTAGTAATTGTTTTTTCTGCAGTTCTAATTACCCTCTGAAGTCTGGGTCTGTCTTGTTGGGTTGCAGAGCCAAACCAGACAGTTATAGAGGTGTAGATGACAGACTCAATAATTCCTCAATAATTCCAAATCAGAAATGTGGTTGTTACCAAACTTTGACAGCATGATATTAACAGCATTCAGAACTTTCTAATAATGCCTTTAAAGCCTAAAATGCACTGTAAAAGCATGTGTTTTCTCCATTTGAGGAACTAATTATGTATTATTGATCTAGCTATGACTTTCTATGCTTTTCTGGACTTTCCATGATAATAATTGCCTACCTTGCCTATAAAGGAGGTAATATAAATAGCTAGATTATCACGCTTCTTTTTCATTAGAACTTTGTATTCCCAAAGATCTTTAGTAGAGTAGGTCCTCCTGTCCATGCAGAAAGTTAATAACTTGTGAAACTAAGGGTTTACTTAAATTAAAAATAAAATAAATTAAAATTAAATCAAATTAAAATTAACTTAAAAGGGACGCGGTGCCTCAGTGGCTAAGACGCTGAGCTTGTCGATCGAAAGGTCAGCAGTTCAGCGATTCGAATCCCCAGTGCTGCATAACGGGGTGAGCTCCTGTTACTTGTCCCAGCTTCTGCCAACCTAACAGTTTGAAAGCACGTAAAAAATGTAAGTAGAAAAATAGGGACCACCTTTGGTGGGAAGGTAACAGTGTTCCGTGCGCCTTTGGCATTTATTTATTTTATTTATTTATTGTTCAAATTTATATACCGCCCTTCTCCCGAAGGACTCAGGGCGGTGAACAGCCAAAGATAAAAATACATAGAATACAAAATTTAAAAATAGTTTAAAACAAATTAAATAGTATTGGCCCACAACAATTAAAACACCCCCAATTTAAAATCAAATTAAGAGCTAAATTACTCAATTAAAAGAGTTAGGCCAGCCCGGCTTGTTGGAATAGAAAGGTCTTGAGGGCACGGTGGAAGGTGCGTAGATCTGGAATCCTCCTTATCTCCGGGGACAATTCATTCCATAGGGCACGTGCGCCCACAGAGAAGGCTGTCCCCCTGGGGGCTGCCAGCCAACACTGTTTGACCAATGGCACCCCGAGGAGTCCCTCTCTGTGGGAGCGTACTGGCTGGCAGGAGGGTCTTGGTGGCAGAAGGCGGTCTCAAAGATACCCGGGTCCTAAGCCATAGAGCACTCTAAAGATGGTAACCAGCACCTTGAATCGCACCTGGAAGACCACCGGAAGCCAGTGCCGCTCGCGCAGGAGAGGTGTTACATGGGAGCGCCATGTCGCTCCCACAATCACCCGCGCGGCTGCATTCTGGACCAGTTGGAGCCTCTGGGTGCTCTTCAAGGGGAGCCCCATGTAGAGTCATGCCGACCACATAACCATGGAGACGTCTTCGGACAGCGCTGGCTCTTCGGCTTTGAAATGGAGATGAGCACCGCCTCCTAGATTTGGGAACGACTAGCACATATGTGTGAAGGGAACCTTTACCTTTTTAAGGGTTTACAATCTTTGGAATTTATTTACTTGCTGACCAAATTCTTTCCTAGGTTTCCAGATCACATGCTATAAGCATGTATAATAATGCTTACCATATAATGCACATAATTCCATATCAATAAAGCCTATTCATAAATGTATAACTTAATTTTAAATGTGTAAGAACAAAATGTGTTACTTTAATATTATTCCAAATGCTGTACATTATTTGAAATAGTTTTAAAAACATGTGATTCCATTGGCAGACAAAAGAATTGTCGTATTATATATCTTTTACATTCCTATTTGGTTGTAGTATTTTAATTACTATGTAATTCCTTATTTTAATAGTCCAAAAATTGGAATTTTAATCCTACCTTATATGGTCCATAAAATCTCTGTAAGATTAAGCCATTGTTTCAGAATTGCTATGGCGTAGCTATGACCTCTCCACCTTGTAAATCAATCTCACAAATTTTAAAAGATAATATCAAACTGTATTTTCCAGAAGAGTTTTAGTATTAAGATAGAGTTACTGTCAGCAACATTCTGAGTCTTGCTGTGATTCATTCGCTTGAAGGCCATCTTTGACAGTTACAAAGTACAGTGCTGAACTCAAAAGAAAAAACATCAACAATGCCATCACATTTTAAACAGAAGAATGCTGCATTTATGTTAAGTAGAATAAACATAGGGCCCTATATTAGAAATAGCAAAATAAAATAAGAAAATATTTTATAAATTAAAAGAATAACAAAAATAATTGACCCTACAATCTTATACATGCCTATTTAGAAATCAGTTATATTTTTTGGAGTATAAGATGCACTTTTCCCCCCATAAAAGAGGCTCAAAATTGGATGCATCTTGGGTGGGCATCCCTGCCCACCCACCAGCCCCCACCCTTCAGCCTCCACACAACCTCATCCTGCCTGCAGAGATTGCCACCAACAATGGCTTGTGATTTGGGGCTCCATGCATGGCATTTTCAGCCTCCAAACTCTCTGTTTGAAAGCCCTTCAAGGCTATGGGGATTGCTAATGCACACCACGGCCTATCACTGCCCAAAAACGTGATGCATTTGGAGGCTTAAAACGCAACATGCAATGCCCAAAATGGCTACCCAGAAAAGCTGCTGCCTTCTCTTACACTTTCCGAGCTTCACTGGAGCTCCTTCCGACGATCAGCTGTGCTTTCGAAGCTTTTTTTCAGTCCTAATGAGGCGCTAGCGATCTTCCATGCTTCACCTGCTTTTCTCATTGCTGTTCCCTCCAACGATCAGCCATGCTTTAGAAGCTGTTTTTAAGCCCTAACCAGGTGCGTGTGCATTCAAAACCAGCAAAGTAATGTGCTGAAGCTGACCAGGCTAAGGACGCTAGCTAGATGAATACCTGGTAGGCAGAAATTTTTTTTTTCCTATTTTCCTCCCCAAAAACAAAGTGCGTTTTATACTCCGGTGCATCTTATACTCTGAAAAATACAGTATATTCCGTTCATTGAGGGTAGTAAGTAGAGAATTTAGCAGAACAATTTAACTTTAAGACTATCTGGTTTTACAAGATCCCTTACAGAAATTCTTAGGAAGTAAATCTGGTCCAATGCTCTCAATGCCTATACAACTGAATCATAGCAGAATTAAGGACACAAGGTTCCATTCAATGATACCAACATATTCTTCACATTGACCAATATTTGAAGCAGATATCTTCATAGCAAAAGAAAAATTCCTATTATTCCACTCTCCTTCCATATATATCCCAACAGAATGCATGGCATCCTTAATAAATAAAGATCTGGACTTTCTTTTTTAAATGAATACACATATTTAATGAAAATTTAAGAGTATGTAAAGACCTCCATATTTTGAAAGATTGATTATATGCCATCAAGTCATATTTGACTCCTAGTGACCACATAGATACATTTTCTCCATGACTATCTATCCCTAAGCTGTTCCTTCAAGTCTCTCAATTGGGTATTTATTATCACTATGACTGAGTCCATCCATTTTGCTCTTTGTTGTCCTCTTTTTTTTTTCCTTTAGCCTTTCCCAGCTGGGTTTTTACATAATGTGTCCAAAGTAGGAATAATTTCAATCTGGTCATTTGTTCCTTGATGAAAACTCTGGCTTGATTTTTTCAATGACCCGCTGGTTTGTTTTCTTGGCTGACCACAGTACTCTCAGGAGTCTTCTCCAATACCAAAGTTCAAAGGCATCAATATTCTTCCTATCCCACTTCTTTAAAATTTGAAACAAATACAGGTCAAATATATAGTATGTCACAGAAGTGAGTACACCCCTGCACATTTTGTAAATATTTAAGTATATCTTTTCATGTGACAATACTGGGCTACAATGTAAAGTAGTGAGTATAAGCTTGTATAACAGTGTAAATGTGCTGTCCTCTCAAAATAACCCAACACAATAACCCAATAACAACAACCATTAATGTCTAAACTGTTGGCAACTAAAGTGACTTACTGTAAGTATCTGAGATCACAAAACATTCTAAGGCAAAATCATTATTTGTAGCCTACAAGGTCTTGACAGATTATGCTCAACCAAAACCAAAAAACTATGTCTTGATGGGTCATTTGAACCCTAACAAAAGGTAGACATTTCACTCTTAGCCTGCTCAATTCCTAAACTGGACTAATTTGCCATATTCAGCCTGCAGCAGCAGGAAAAATTAGAGAAGACTAAACCTCATATCACTAAGCTGTAGTGAAAATAATGAACTGCTCATTAACAGATTCTTCAGGTAAAAGTCTTAGGCCAGAGAAGAAAGAAAAATAGAATTAAACAATTCTTCCACAACACGATATTAAAGAAAGGAAGTGAAGAGATTAAGTCTAGGGTTCATTTTCTCAATCATCATTAAGGGTGATTTTAAGTAGAAGATATTGCATTAAAAAAAATCAGAGTACATTATTGAAATGCTGAATGTGGCTTCTAAGAAGAGAAAATAAGTGCATAAGCAACTTCTTCACAGCCAGAAATTCAGTAATGACAAGTATGTGTTGTCAAATGAAGACATTGTCTTTACCAACAGAAAAGAAATTGTCTGTATTTTTAGGCGCAATTCATGCTGACTTTTTTAAAACTCCAAAAACGATACAGTACATCACTTAAACACCATCAAAGATTATTATTTGTTTTTGCTTCCTTTCTTAAACTTTTAACAACAGCCTATTTTTTTTTTAAAAAAAGGAATTTCTCTTAGCAAAGAAATAACAATGTCAAACATGTTGTTATGTTTGTATCTATTTGTAAGGGAAACATTCAGAAGACAGGTTCCTGGAAATGAAGATGCTTCTATTGTCTTTGCTACTCACTTTCCAAAAGGACCAATATGTAGGCTTCTTTTGAAGGTGCTCTTAAGGTAAGACTTTGTATACTATCTGGGACAGCAGTTAATTGGCTTCTCATGGCATATACTGTACGCCTGCCACCGTCCCCACACAGAGAATGCCTCACTATTAAGAGTTCCTCCTCCCACGCTGTTTAGAAAAACTCATTTGGGAATAACTTGTACCCCAGAGAATACACTGTTCTTCCAGCAATGCAGCTTTTCAGAACTCACTTAATACCTTGTTCTGAGGATTTCTCAGAGTGAGGCACTTAATAGGGGGAGCTTCCCTGGGAAATTTAGAAGAATGGTTCTCCCAGAGACTTTATTGCTTGAGCAATCTCAGAAGTGAGCATATAGTCTTTCAGATAAGCTGGTCCAATAACATATATGATTCACAATAGATGAACTTTAGATTGGAATATACTTCAATACTTTACATACATTGAAGAATGCATAACTGTAAAAAATAAAGTCTCTAAGCAGACCTGGTAGCTTCAATGAGATGTCCCTGTAATTTTCTTAACATCAGTACAGAAATAGGTTGTCACTGTTTCTTTCCAGAGCAGGTTGATTATTTGTTTTTACTTCCCAATCTACACATTAAATTCCGTGGTATTCTCTAGAAATCAAACTGAAATTTAGCTTCCTGGTCAAGTTCAGTCAGTGTTGCCATGTGCTGAGTCCAGATTTGTGGGAGTGTCTATGTACTTTTGAGACAGTTTTTGTCTCCTGGTGACTGCCTGGACAAGTCCCTGCAAATTTCTTTGGAAGGTTTTTCAGAAGTAGTTGGCCTACTTTCTAGGGCTGAGAGTAATTGGGCCCAATGTTACCTATCTGGCTTTATGCTAAAGAAGGACTAGAACTCACAGTTTCTGAGTTCTGAGGAATTAACTGCTAACAAAAGTGTCTCTCTACAGAATAGTAATCATTCATCCTGTTTAAAAGGAAGCCCCATGCTCCATAAAACCAGTCAATTGTTGTGATTGTGGTTGTTGTTGTTGTTATTATATTTATATTTATATAACTGGCTATTAATAGCCTGGCCATAACAATCTGGAGCAGCTCAAGTTTTCAAATATTTTTGAAGAGTGTTTTACAATAGTTGAAACAACACATAACTCAGCTAGGAAAGGGCACATTGGCATATTACTACTGGCAACGGAAGCATCTCTTGACTACCATGAAAAACCTAATATCCTGGTTCCCAGCTAAATCAGTAGTAACCCCATTAAAAAACCTGAATCTAGGAGATGTGAAAATATTTGTAATTTGTATGTATGTATTTATTTATTAGTCCAATTTGTATGCCGCCCTTCTCCGTAGACTCAGGGCAGCTTACAATGCATTATAGCAATAGCCTGCATACTTTTTTGTATATACCTGCTTATTAAGGCTTTCGCCCCCCCCCCCCCAGCGGTGTTGTTCTATACAAAGTTGGCTTATTGCCCCCACAATCCGGGTCCTCAATTACCTACCTCAAAAGGATGGAAGGCTGAGTCAACCTTGAGCCTGGTGAGATTCGAACTTGCAGTAATTGCAGGAAGCTGGTACTACTTAACAGCACTTTAGTCTGCTGCGCCACCAAGGCTCTTTGGTGTTATGAACAAACAGTGCAACTCCTCCAAGCATCCTGAAACATGTCTTTCATACAAACATGTCTTTCTATTAATCTGTTAAATTAATCTGTTAGTGAAGAGGGAGGGGAGCCCAGGGGAGCCCCTTTTTTCTTTTTTCTGAATCCATTGGGGGGAAATGTGTGATGTTGTTTATATTTTGTATTCCTGAAGAAGAGTTAAGGCTTACTTACTTATTTACTTATGTATGAAACAGGATTTAGTAGACGTGGACATTATTGGCAATCTTGTCAGTAAACCTAATTAGATGAAACGTGGAACTATTCAGTCCAGAAAACTTTAAATCATTCAAATGAAGTAGAGAAGGAATCTCCAGCCAAACTTGCCACGAGTCAGTTGCAGATGACTACACATTGCTGTTTTCTGATGTTTTAAAATCTTTACCCCAATGGTATGTTATTGGACTTTTGTCTCACGTATTAAAAATAAATGGAGCTTCAGACTTCAAATATGCTTGATCAAATGTATTAAGAGTTCCAACGGTGTCATTTGAACTCTATCTTAATTATAATTAATTTCATAATAGAGACTTAAATTAGAAGTTTCAGAAAGCTTTCCTGGGCTTCTCTGAGATTAAAACCTGGTTCAAGCAATTTCAGAGAGCTTAATGGTCATTACTATAGTATCAAAAGAAATGTCAGGACTTTTTACATATTCTAGTCCAATAAAAGTTTGATTGTAAGTGTTGCTGCTAGTGAATTCTCCAGATTCTCCTGTCAGAGTTGTGTGATAAACAAGGGACAGATGGCAGACATTTTCAAGAGAGAGAAAAGGCCACCCCAAAGTTTTGTTGGCTCAGAAAGGATGGAACAAGATCCAAGATTGCAGTCTTGGGATTGTCATATATAGAGGACAGATTTTCTGTGCTAGTACATACAGTGCTCCTTTGTATGTATGGTTTCCTCAAATTGGCAATAAAGCTACTTATCTAACTTTCTTTTTGTTTTCTTGGGAACACAGAATACTAAATGGGAACACCGACATACACATATACACACAGATACATAGACAGATAAACACAAACCCACATTATTCAGGTCTATTCATCTGTTTTAAACTAAGTGGGTCCTGTTCTTGTATGAAATCTGATAAATTCACCATAACTGTAATTTTTCAATGAAACTTTTATTGGATGTAGGCATCTACTAGCTGTGTTTGCTACGCTCCATTCTAAAGTATATGCTACCTATTTCAGCTTGGCTTTCTTCATTTTATACCAGTTGCAAGGATCTTCTGGTATCAATCATGTTTTAAATCCCCTTAAATATATGCCTAGTTGCATGGTCTAATCCTTCTCGAATAAATCACTCCAAACGGCACCTGTATCTAAATGGCTTGCACATCTACCTATTTCTGTCTAATCTATCTAAGCCACATCTAGTTCTAAATTTATCTATAGTACTAGCAAGTATAATAAGGAAAGTATTTCTACATAAAAATCAAGCCTGCAGAAAGAACTTCATAGTGATTTGATTAAATGTGAAATCACTTTTCTACCATAAAACTCTACCCAACCATTTAAAAAGTTTCAAATTATCCATATTTTACCTACAAACTCACACAGAATTGATAAGCCATCTAATTCTGTTTGCAGCAGACCTATTCATTTGCAAAAATTGTTAGACTATTTCAGTGGTGAAATCTAAACTAGTGTTCCACCCAGTTCGCTCTAGACTGACTGTTCCACTGCTTAATGGTTCTTACAATTAAGAAATTCCTCCAAACATTCAGCTTGAATCCTACTTCATATTTCCCTCCAACAAAACTCAGAAACATTTACAAAAATACCCTTTGGGTAAGGAGATTCTCAGTCATCCAGGTCATGGTTGTCCCAAAGATGCTTTTTCAAGAGGCAACTGGACTTTCTGGTTTTTTCTTTGAAGACAGAGCTGAAGAAGCTTCTTGGATGAGAAGTGAAACGTCTTCAAAGAAAAACCAGAAAGTCCAATTGCCTCTTGAAAAAGCACCTTTGGGACAACCATGACCTGGATGACTGAGAATCTCTACAGACTTTTAGCTATGCAATTTGGGATGGACACCCTTTGAATGGTGTGGGAGAGTAGAAATGGATTTCCAGAGGAAGAATTGCAGACTACAGGAACCATTAGCACTACTCAGGTGACCCTGAGGACACAGATAAGTCTCCAAGTGCTTCAATGACCTTTCAAACGGATGCAAATGATCAGCTATCTCAAAGGAATATAAATCCTTCCATTCCCCACCATCCAGTAGAGCTGAAGAAGCTTCTTGGATGAGAAGCAAAAGGTCTTCAAAGAAAAAACAGAAAGTCCAGTTGCCTCTTGAAAAAGCACCTTTGGGACACCTTTGAGATACCCTTTGGGTATGTTTGTTTAACTAGCTGAAAATCCACCAGATGGTAGTATTAGCTAATTCACATTTCTCTGCCTTGTCTATAAGAACATTTTATTTATTTATTCATTCATTCATTCATTCATTCATTTATTTATTTATTTATTTATTTATTTATTGTTTAAATTTGTATACTGCCCTTCTCCCGAAGGACTCAGGGCGGTGAACAGCCAAAATTAAAATACATACAATATAAAATTTAAAATAATTTAAAACAAAATTAAATCGAATTGGCTTCCCAAAAATTAAAACCTATTACTCTTAAAATAACCCATTAAAATTTTAAGCCATCCCAGCTTGCTGAAATAGGAAGGTCTTCAAAGCTAGATGGAAGGTCCGGAGGTCTGGGATCAGTCGTATTCCTCCGGGTAGCTCATTCCAGAGGGTGGGTGCCCCCTCAGAGAAGGCTGTCCCCCTGGGGGTCATCAGTCGACATTGCTTGACCGACGGCACCCTGAGGAGGCCCTCTCTGTGGGAGTGAATTGGCCGGTGGGAAGTTATCGGTGGCAGAAGGTGGTCTCGTAAATAATCAGGCCCTAAGCCAAGGTGCCTCATGACACCTTGTCTGAGATCAAGACATAGGATATCCACAGAATTTCTTTGCTTTGCTAAAATTAGTCACTCTACAATCCTGAAAGTATATTAAACAGAAAATTTGATGCACCAATTTACTTCATCCCAAAGTAGCATGACCAGTGTCAGCTGATTGAAGGAAGCTATGCTAAAACTCATTAAATTTATTATGATATAAATTAAATATATAAATTATATGCTTTTTAAAATAAATAAAATCAATCCACGCAATCCACATCTGACCTTGGTACCTTTCGCCGTGCCCTTAAAACCCTGTTGTTCCAACAGGCCGGGCTGGCTTAGAATATGAATTTTAAATTGGGTTGTTTGTCAATTTTTAACTTTGTGGGCCAAATTTAATATATTCGTTTTAAATTGTTTTTAAATTTTGTGAGTTTATGTGTGTTTAATATGGCTGTACACCGCCCTGAGTCCTTCGGGAGAAGGGCGGTATAGAAATTTAATAAACTAACTAACTAACTATAGGAAATGAAATATTTACCATTTTTAAAATACGTGGAAAAACAAAAAAGATATACTTCTTTTTACTGAAAAGAATTACAATATAATTTGCAAGGAAATCTTGCGAATCTGAGACTATAACACATCTGCATTTCATAATGTGTGTGGAAGACTGTTGCTTTTACAATATGCTATTTTTTTTTTTAAATGAACATTTTTAACCCAGCGTGAGAGCTACTTTGCGGGGAATGAGTTTTGTGTGATGATCTCTGATCATTATCCTTACACAGATTTGATGAGAAACTAAAGCCAGTTTTCCATTGTTTGTGTAAAATTCTACAGGCACTTTAGTATTCCCTCTATTCACTGTATAGTCATCGATCTACCTATTAAGACATAAAGGGATTGAACTGCAAAAAAGAGAAATACATGTGAATTATCTTGTGCTATGGTAACCTAAGAAAACAGGAAAAATAAGAGGAAGGAACAAAAAAAAAATGGCAGATTATTAGTAGAAGACAAGTAGCATTAACTAAATTATGTGAACATTGCATTATCATGTGTACAATGAATGTAGACTGAATTAGTTTCAAGCTTAAATACTAGCATGACATATAAAAGCTGCCAATGTGTAGACACAGGTTCAATAATTAGAGACGCCCATAATTGCAAAGCACTGATTCATACGGAAGGAAGAAAAAACATAATATCTATGTTTTGCATGTTCCAGATCCTCCAGGTTCAATCCAGGTAAGAGAACTGAACATGTAATAAGAAAGAACATTACAGTTATTTAGATAATCTTACAGTAAATGGACAAATATTTAATTCCAGTATGCTTTGCCATTGCAACGCTCGCGATTCTAAGAGATTTTCACTTCTAGCTGCAGGAAGGCTGAGTTAGCCTCATGTTAGTAGTAGTAGTTAGTTAGTACTCTAACTGATTAAGATAAGGATAAGCAACACTCAAACTCTTTGGCCAAGGGCTTTTCCCATAATCTACTGCCTGATTCTTTATATAAATTAAAGTTGACTGGGATCATCGTCAAGACAGAATGGTAGAGCATAAATAGCTGCCAGCAACTACTGCTTCTCCCTTTAAGAACACAACACATGAAGGTTGTTTTCCTCACTGGCTATAGCAGAACACAAAATACAGAAATATATAAATCAAAACTGATCAAGCAATAAAAAGTATCTAAAGGAGTCCTGAAAAGCCACAACAGACTAATGCCACTTGATATTTAGCAGCAAACATTATGATTACAATCTAAAACAAGTGAATCCAAGCACTTTAATTGTTTTGCATCTGCAAAGGGAGACATATTGTAATCGCAATATGTCTCAATCCAAACCGTATATTTTAGTGCTATTTTGCAAAGATCAACTTTATGTTTTGTTGATCTACAACAATGTCCTCAACATAATGTCCTGTCTTATAATTGCCACCGCCCCTAAATATTAGTTAAAGGATTACTGGAACTGTAATTTAAAACATTTGGAAAACACAACATTGAAAAATGCTGAACTTTTCAAAGCAGCTGCTCTAGAAACGTTCTCATAGATATTAATTGAAAATATAATGAATTTTCCCTTCCATAAATATACTACTGGAAATTAAACAGCACCTTGAGATGCCATCTATCTCTAATTGCTAAAAGTGTTTGCTAAGCTTTCATAAGGTTAAAGCTCTACTTAAATCAAATGTTGACATATCAAATAAGTACATTTTGATTCATAAAATTAGTGGTTCAAGTCTTAGAAGTCTGGCAAATAGTCCTAAGAACTATAGAAATAAATTTCACATGGAAACAAGATTAACTGGAAATAATATGGCTAATCTTATTATTTGGGGGAGGGGGGGTGTATCTAAATAGTGATATATTTCACCTACTCAGTTGGTCTTAATTAGGTCTTAGTTATCATATAAGACAGGGAGAACTACGAGGACTCTTCAAGACCAGGACTCCATAGTAGCTCTGAATCAAAGGAAGAGACATCATTCTTTCTTCTTCAATCCAAAAGTGTATGTATGTATGTGTGCCCCCTTGACACTAATGCTATATATCAGTGATGGCTAACCTTTTCCGGACTGTGTGCCCAAAGCGGGCATGTGCGAGAGTGAATGCACACGTGCACGCCCCAACCCCCAAAATGCAATGCACACGCCCCCCTATGCATGCACGTGTGGTCCTCCACAAGTGCCCCACTTCCTGAGCATGCATGTGTTTCCCCCTGCACGCACCCCGTGCATGCACACATGGTGGCCCCGCACACGCCCTGGCCACCGTGCATGCATGGCAGAGACTTGACGACCAGCTGGCCGGTGGAGGCGCATGCGCAGCAGAGCTGAACTGGAGCGACAGTTCGTGTGCCCACAGAGAGGGATCTGGGTGCTTAGAACATCATTATTACCACTGTTTGTGATTGCATTGATTCCTATGACAACAATACTAAAGAAGTCAGGCCATCTCTATGAAACATCAAAAACATCAGCCAGACATTATCCTTACATTATCAATCTTAAACCGCATGGAAAAACACCATCTAAAATAGAATCGCTGCCCAACACTGTCTGCATACATGGCCAAGATATTGCAATGGAGTTTGGACTGGACAAATGTGCCATCCTCACCATCAATAAAGGAAAAATAGTGAAAACTGAAGGTATTAAGATGCCCTATGGAAACAACATCAATATTCTGGATAAAGAACTCAATCAGTAAAAAATCAATTACTCTATGCAGTATTTGCCATCCTGTCACATGAAATCCCTCATAAACAAAGCCTTCTTTTTTTCACACAACAGAAAATTTCTCACAGAAAAAGTAGAGGGTGGGGTGAGGAATTGATGGGATGACAGGGAAAAATGAGGAAGCTGACTGTAGCTGAGAGATTCACAACAGGGCAAATGGATTCTAGTTAGTGTTGGCTTGTTTCTTCTATGGTAACCCAGACCAAGATTCCTCTGGAAAGCATACTATCCAAAGAAGACTATAGGGAAAAAAAGACGAGAGACATTTTTCTTGGCAATTCCAGTTGCCATTTGTGGAAGGCTAAATAAAGAAGAACAGGTGCTGCCAGTCTAAGAATGTATGCCTGATTAATGCCCTTGCTTAAATCTTAAATTTAAAAAAGAGGTACATAGGCTTTTCCAAGCAAGATAGTTTTTTTTTTTAAAATGTGCATTATTTTCCCTATAAGAGAAACGAGAAGGAGGATTTGTTACAATGCTTATTTATGTAGATTGGCTAGAAAACTGAATTACATTTTATATTGAAAGAACTTTGCTATTTCTGTTAATAAACAGGAAAAAAAAGAAGAGATTTCATGTGATATGTGTTGAATAAGCCATAAAAAACAAAACCCACAAAATGTCTTAGCAGAAATATGTATAGATCTTTCTATCCACTCATAAGAATGTGTTTCCTTTTCTTCCATCTCATGAATGAAACCTCTCTAATAGGGATAATAGAAATGAACACACTGTGCCTGGTGCTGCAAATTTCCCAAAAACTGATCATAAGCTATGAGAGGAACTAGATTAATTTTAGCTTGGAGGAATCCTTGGTGGGAGATAAAATGAGTTTATCCACTCTAGATGAATCCATTGCAGCAAATCAGGCAAGAGAATAAACCGTGTGTTAATGAGAAAAATTGATGAGTGAAAGAGGAAGAAAGAAAGAACACATATACCCACAGAACACACCTAATGGCAAATTTAGAATCTGGCAAACAAGCAGCATGACATCTAAAATGGGCCATTTAATATAATCATAGTAGCACTGTAGCACCCACTTTCTTATTAGATTCCCCACAACATAATTCAATTGAGAAGAATGCCATTAATTTGGAAATTGCATCAGTCATGTTTTATTAACTAAAGATCATTTGACAGTTTAGGGATGTTATTGTTTTTCATGTTCATGTTCATTTGTATTTTAAATTGTTTTCATTTTTCTTCCTTTTTTTTTTTTTTTTTACTAATCCAACACAGTGGGAAACAACTTGGGAAATAATAAATTGTGCAAAGATTAATTATCCCTACCTAATAATTTTTCCATTTATAAAAAATGCCAGTAGCTGCCAAAATCCTTCCCAGAGAACAGGAAATATAGAGATCTTTTTAAGCACTAAACTTTCAGTGACAATTTGAAATAATCATACTGGAAGAATAATATGCCCGTTACAAAAGTAATAAAAAAAAAATCTACACCACACGATATAAACAAGTATTTAGTGTCTAAGGAATTACAGATAAACAGTGACAGAAAGAGTGAGCCCTGAACAGTTCATTAAACAATGTTCTGTTTGTACAAAAATTATAATAAAGATGCATAATAAAAAAAAAGGAAAGACTCTTCAAATCTTGACGATAAAGCTTAAATAAAAAACAATTGCACTGAGTTATCTTTGCATGCTGAAGAGAATTTAGAAAGGTTATGCATGTTTCTAAAAAAGCTTAATATAATTTGAATCAATAATTTTTCTTAGTGAATCAATTCTTTTCTTCATGATTAAGATTCTAATTTAAATAACTAATTAAACTGTATTGATTTAAATCAGTTAGTGATGGAATGTGCTACTGTACCTATCCCAAAAGTTGATGTGGACAATATATTTGAACAGACTTTATATTTTGAAAAAGTAGATCATTTAAGGTGATTTAATATTCAGGAAACATTCTGAAACTTCAATAATCTTAATAAAAAGCCAGTAAGAGTTCAATTTAAGGAAACAGCATGAAAAATTCAAGTATACTGAATCTATCTCCAAAAAGAACAAGTTTTTCTCTTATTTCCCTTTCCTACAAAAATTTATAATGTAAGCTTTGATTCTATTCAAGTGGCTGGGCACATTTGTATCCCAACCCATATAGAAATTAAATCCTTGATTTTAAAGCCTGGAAAGTTTATGGTATAATGAAGAAAAGTTTTAGAAAGAAAATTAAGAGTATAGACAGTTCATTAACCAAGTATATTACTCTACGGAAGGGTTTCACAGGAGAAATTAAGAAGGCTTCAATGGGTGCAGAAAGGTTGTCTGATCAAGTTAGCTTTAACGATAAATGGAATTAGATTCCCTTGGTAGATGGTTTGTATCCAAATGAATCCAAGTGGTGAAGGAAAATTTCTCATATAAATATAATTTCTGATATCTTTTCAACAGATAAGTGCAGTTGATTGATAGTGAAAGGTTGTTTAGAACTATTTTTCCTCGGTATTGGAATAAAAACTGGGTTTTTCTAGTCAATGCTGTGTTTTTCCATAAAAGTGCAATAAGTATATTAGCCACATAATTTGTTCAAATACTTTGGATCATTTGTTCATGTGGCTTTGCTTTTAGTAGCATTCTCTAGGGCAGGGGTGTCAAACTCACGTCGTCACGTCATCGTCACATGACTCATCAGGACTTTCTTTTACCCTTCGCTAAACTGGGGGTGGCCGTAGCCAGCACATGACGCATCTGGCCCACAGGCCACGTGTTTGCCACCCCTGCTTTTCTAGTATGATTTTCTAGAGTGCCATACTTAAAATATCTGGTTCTACTTCAGTGATTAAATCTTCATATGTATCAGTCTTTCTAATGTTTTTGGTAAAGCTCTTCGATATATTTGCACCATCTTTTACATCTTATTTCTGCAGTACATCTTTGTCTTGTCTATTATAATGTCTATCCTTTCATGAAAAATAGAAAGATTATATAAGATATTGTTTGTTTGCTTTTGTTAATATCACTTATTGAGGCATACTAGTAAGACAGTTAATGTGGGCTCATATTTCTTTCAACTGGGTTAGGTTTCTAAGTTTTGGTATAGAAAACAAGATACTAATACCAATTAAGGTTCAAAAAGAGTCTGCCTTTGTCTGCATAGGATGTATAGTATGAGACATTTTTCCCCTGTTGCCTATCAGACAAATTGATCACTCAAGATGGAGACAGTGAATGCTGGTTTAACCTTTGACCTGTATGGAATACTTTACTCATGCATTCTGAGAGAAAAATTCATAATGCATAGTGCATATGCATACAGATAGTCCTCAACTTATGACTATAATTGAGCCCATAGTTACACTGCTATCATATCACCCCAGATCCTTCTTTCCATTAAACTAGACATACCCAATTCCTGCAACCGTTCTTCATATATTTTTGCCTTCAGTCCTTTAATCATCTTCGTTGCTCTTCTCTGCACTCTTTCTAGAGTCTCAACATCTTTTTTATATTGTGGCGACCAAAACGGGATGCAATCCTCTGGGAATTTGTCGAAGCACAAGAAAAGAGAGCCGGTTTGATGTTGCGATTAAGGTATCAGGGTAGAAACTGAGATACTGTGAGTCCTTCTAATCTTGCCTTATGCACAAAGCCACCCCAGAATCACTTTAGTCATTTTCTCTCAGCCCTACCTAGAAAAGAAGGCAATGGCAAATCAATTCTGAAAAACATTGTCAAGAAAAGTTCACAGGCTTGGCCAAGCAATTTCTGAGAATCAGACACAACTGAAAGGAACAATTTGTTTATTGCAGAACCTTTCCCCACTGCCACCTAACCATGGCATGAACCTGTCCATCAACCTCTTTTTATTGCCATGTCCTCATAACCTTGCTTCCTTCTCGTCTCCAACCCATATGTAATGCATCTTAAAGTTATCTTTAGTTTAACTGGTGTTAAACTAATATATTCTCTTTTAAGCAGCCTGTAACTGCCGAAAAGAGAATATATGAGTGTAGCAACTTTGTCCTGGGTGAAATCCCAAACATTTCTTTCAATGAGTGTTGGAGCTAAGCTCTTCTTCATGTATCTTCTACACAATAAATAAGGGAAGCAGGATTTTCCAGCATTATGCCTGGGGATGGGTAAGGAACTGTACGGTAGCAGCAAGTTTTATATCATTTTCTGCTGATTTATGGCTAGATGGATAACATTTTAATTTGGGCATAAGTCCATATCAGCAAACAACATGTTTCTGAGTTGCTCGTAAAAAAGAGGTAGAGACATACTGCTCCCACGTTCCATAAGTAGTATTTCTTTTAAAGCCCTCTAATTTACACATATGAGTGCAGCAAATTCCAGTTTTATATGCTTTATATAAAGAAGTCCTTTTTATTGGGGTTGAATACACCCACATTTATATGGATGACCTGCAGTTCTAACATAGGGAGGAGAGTGGAAAAAGATTTCTTTGTATCCTCAGTTTCCATACTATACTTGCAGGGGTGGGTTTCACTTACCTTTGCTACTGATTCGCTCGTGGACCACTTCTGCGCATGCACAGAGCGTATTTGATGATGGCCGGGTGGGTGGGCAGAGCCTCCTGCCACAGCTGCTACCGGTTTGCCCGAACTTGAGTGAGCCGGTTGCAACCACCACTATATACTTGGTTATATTATTCACTTTTGGTCAAAGCTAAAAAGGGGCAATTGTAGCAGTCATTCCTCATAGGGAGCTTATTCCCCCTAATTAACCTAATGTTGGGGGTTGCCTTTTTAAAACAAAAAAACTTTTCCAATCCTGCAATGTATTTTTTTAATATAGTGCTTAAAACTATATACAGAATTTCAAAAGTGTCTTGCAATAGGTTGATGTGAGGGCATTATTATATTAGCAACTCTTTACAGGGATTTTTTTTTTCACAGCCCTTAAGACTGTGTTTAAACATGGCAGCCTCTTTATCTTGAACATGTCTAGTCAGAAAGTAGCATTCCAATATGAACTGATATATTAGTATGCATCAGCTCACTTCTGTGTGCTCTACTGCCATCTAGTGAAGACTTGAACAAATACATGGCACAGGGTTACAATAATCAAAATTCTGTTTCTAAGAATATTGCTCATATCTATCTCAAAAATAAAATAACTTGGAAAAAATCTATCAAGAATTTTCATTTCAATCCTATGTTTATTGTTTTGAAAAATATATGACTTTTGTTCTAAAATCATGTTTGAGAATTGATGTTGAAAAAGAAAAAGATCTTTCTTTGGGATTCAAATTAGGGTTGCCGTACATGGATTGCAAAACTCTGGAGGGCTACTAGAATTTTTCAATGTATATCTTTGCTGAAATCCAGTGCACATCTAGATTGTTTAGCCTAGATGTGGTAGCCCTCATTTGTATTCATCTAATTTCCAAGATAATTTTAATGGCAAGACAAAACAGTTTGGAGATAATTTAAAATAAAAGCTAAATTAGGCATCACAGGAGATCTTGACGCCAGGTGCAAATCCTGAAAACCTTGAGTGCAGCTGTCAAAACCTCTCCAGAATTTCTCACTTAACTGTCAATTTGAAGTGTGGTGGAAGAGAAAACTATTAATACAAAAGGATTCATCATACTTTTATTTTTATTTAAATAAATTTTAATTACACTTTAATTAAATCCAGGTTTGTTTTGGTGATGCCTACTTTCCTGGTTCTTTTTTCTGCACTGCATGTATAGTAGGCATATCCTAGCCTACTACTGTATATAAAGACTAAATAGAGCCCTTAACCTGTAAAAAGTGTACTCCTGTAATAATACATCAGAACCAGTTTGTTCACTACTAGGCATGTTTCATTCTTCTGCCTTACTTCTTTTTTTTTTTTTTAAAGGCTGATGACTTCTGAAGCTACATCCAAAGATTAGAAAGGATCTAAGTCTAAAAAGGAAAAAAATATACTATATATTTCCGTAATATTAATAATAATATTCCTAAAATTAATCTTAAAAAGCAATCCACATCTTGATTATCTACATCAGGACAGGGGTGAAATCCAGCAGGTTCTGACAGGTTCTGGAGAACCAGTAGCGGAAATTTTGAGTAGTTCGGAGAACTGGCAAACACCACCTCTGGCTGGGAGTGGGGTAGGGATGGAGATTTTGCAATATCCTTCCCCCAGGAGTGGGGAGGGAATGGAAATTTTGCAGTATCCTTCCCCTGCCATGCCCAGCAAGCCACACCCACCAAGCCACACCACACCTACCAAGCCACACCCACAAAACCGTTAGTAAAAAAAATTGGATTTCAGCACTGCATCAGGGATGTCAAACTCGCGGTGTCACATTGTCATCACATGATGTATTGCAATTCCCCCTGCTTTGCTAAACTGGGGGTGGGCATGACCAGCACATGACTCATCCAGCCCATGGGCCACGAGTTTGACACCTCTGATCTACATGTTGTCTATGATGGAACTGTGGAGAATGGATGAATGGATGAGGAGATAGAAAACAGATAAATAGATGAGAGAGAGAGAGAGATCTTTCATTATTGTTATATGCATAAGAACTGAAATTCGTAAAATAGTCAGGCACTTCCATCCAGATGAAAAAAAAGCTAGACAGTTAAACTGCAAGTAGCCCAGAGCAAATCTAAGTCTGTTTAATGAAGCAATAAGATTGATCAGCAGATGTTAATATGTATTTCTTAGAACCCTGCAGCTTTCACACCACATTATGTATGTTTTGTTTTATTGTTTGTGAATTAATAAATATCAGACCTATCTGCATTGGTTTTTATTCCTTGCAAATGTGGAAATCGTGACAAAGGTTCAGATGTGGAAATCATAAAGTTGAGAAGAATTAAGAATCAGACCACTGTGCTCTGCGTAGTCTTGAGAAAATGTTCTCAGCAATATGACTGCAGTGATGAATGAGCCCAGTTCCCTTCTAAAATAGTCAAATATGACTATTCCCAACAAGTTATTACAAATATTTGTCACAGGAGAGGGGATTTTCTGTTATATGTTGAAAGAAACCAATTGTAACAGAATCCATCTCAGCAACTATGCATTAACAGTATGGATATGAATGCTCTGAATGCAAAGTCTAGAAATTGAAAGGATCAGGAAGTCAAATTCTCCTCTTTAAAACAAAAGTGATGGATTTATAACTGAAAAAAACTGAAGACTTAACACAAACCTTCCACACCATGAACAACTGATTTTTGACATGTCAAGGACTCAACAGGCTAAATAAAATTCACTAGACTTTGGGTGATTATCAGTTTGTGCTTAAAGAATCAGTTATTAATCACCTGAGCTTCAAATTCAAGAGGCAGGAAGAAGTCACTGAAAAAAATATGTACATTTGAGTACATATGTATGCTAGTGACGCTAATTGGGGATGTTATTTAACTGGCAAGGTCTAGTCTTTGAAAACTGGTTGATAAATTTTGTATGGAAAAGCAAATGGGAAAAAGCTCAAATATTCTCTCCCCCCCCCCCCCCATTCTTTAATGAAAAATCACCTTATCAATATTTATGGGCACATGTGCACACACACACACACACACACACACACACACACACAAACATACATACATACACTTGTTCTAATATATCAATCAAAGGAAATGGTTCATTAAAATAATAATTGTAACACTCCTCAGGCATAAATTAACACCATCATTACAATATAAACATTATGCAGTGATAATTGTCTTGAAAACTTACGAAAGACAGTGTACTCAAAAAAGCAAATGAAAAAGGACTATGATCAGATATGCTTGCTTTTTTTTTTCCTGAAATGCCTAATAGTCTGAGCCACATTGACAAAAACATGTTTAGTAATTAGAACATATAGTTATGTATTTAAACTTGCTGTGTTGCTAAAACTGTTTGTTATGCATGAGCCTATGAAAAGGTGATTTAAAGGTTAACTTGATTTTAGAACTACAACTCACCTAGCAAAATTATTTTATTTAATAGTGTATATTTGCATACATAAATAGTTATAGGAATTTGTACTGATAAAATTGTTGAAGCATGAAAACTGTACTGTGTGATAAGTAACAACCGAAGTAATTAGACAGTTCCATTCTATTTCAAATGAAATATATAACATTTTTTTCTATTTATATTGATGACACTGGCTTTTCTTCTACAACTATTTAAAATTATTTAACAAAGTTACTTATTGTAAGATAAATAATAGATTTTCAGATTATAGGGGGCTCCTTCTTCCATGATCACATCAGCCAGGCAGATAGGGGAGATATGTAGTTCCTCAGGTATCATAGGCACATATATGATCCAATTTTTTTAAGAGTCTATAAAGATTGGAACAGGATTATATAAGTGGAATACATATTTATTTATTAATTAAATTTATTAATTAAATTTCTATACCGCCCTTCTCCAAATAGGACTCAGGGCGGTGCACAGCCAAGGTAAAAACAGAGCATACAAAATTTAAAAACAGTATTAAAATAATTAAATATTTGGCCGTAAATTAAAACAACCCAATTTAAAATCAATTTAAAATTTAACTCGAGCCAGCCCAGCTAATTGAAATAAATAGGTTTTCAGGGCCCGCCGAAAAATCCGGAGGTCTGTTATTGTACGCAACTCTGGGGGAAGGTTGTTCCAGAGGGTGGGCGCTGTCACAGAGAAGGCTCTCCCCCTGGGGGTCGCCAGCCGACATTGTCTGGCGGACGGCACCCTGAGGAGGCCCACTCTGTGCGAGCGTACTGGCCGGTGGGAGGCTATTGGTGGCTATTGGTGGCAGAAGGCGGTCTCGTAAGTACCCCGGCCCTAAGCCATGAATAGGAAACCCTATATCCAAATGAATGACATGTTCTGGAGAGCCTTGGGAGAAGTGTAGGAAGGCAGAGTGGGGAAAACACCCAGTTTTTCCATGCATCTTGGATGTACAGGGGTGGGTTCCTACAGGAACAACCGGTTTGCTGCACGCGCGTGCGCACTTTCATAAAATTGAACTTCCGCATTGCAAACAAGGAAAGGAGCAAGGAAAACAGATGAGGAGAGCCAATTCAATCTGCTGCCCCTGATCAGCTGGGCTTCAGAAGCAGAAATAAAGGCCAGTATAACCCCGGGGCAGGTGGGCAGGCACTTTCACAGCAACAGAGAACCAATTCGCTCTTGGCAGGAAGTGGGAACTACCGGTTCAGTGAACCGGTCTGAACTGGTAGAATTCCACCAATGTGATGTAGCTACAGAATCCAAACATTGTTGCCAAGTTGTAATTCTCAGGACATTTATTAAATAATTATAATTAATTAAATGAAGGAAACATCCATTTAAACAAAATCAAATTTAGGTTTAATCCTAATTCCACATAATTATTTGTTGACCTGCCTATTTTTGGTTTAGCTTCCATTACAGTATTCAAAGTGTGGCTTTGGGTGAAGCTGGTTCCTTCCTTTCTATTGAGAATCTTGATTGACTAAAAAGGCATTGTGAGATGTAGCCCTCTTCCCATATGTATCCTGTACTAGGGTGGAAAGGCAATGCACAACATAATTTACCAACAGCACGAAGCCAAAAAGACTTGGGAGATATCAGTTGAGATTTCTGAATTTCCCATAGTTGTTGCTTTTGAGAAGTGACAAGCTTTTACGACATGACAAGGAATTCTGCTGAGTTTTCATGGATGCTCCCAAGAAAGTATCAGGAGGCAACTCTGAATAATCCCAAACTTATTAATTACTCTCTTTCACTTTCCTAAGAATGCTGTACTATTGAAAAACATTTTCCTTCGTTGCATCTTATTCTTGGAAATATCACACAGCTTTGCCTTACTGATTTCCATCAAGTCTTTCCTTCGAACTCATCATATACATCATATACTAAGAAAACATTTCTTACTATCCCTGGTAATTTATCTTAACTATACATAACTGAAACGTATTATGTTCTTTTCTTCTCTATTTCGTTTTCAGTTTCTTTCTCTTCCTTGTTTCCATTGTATTAAATCTTAATAAAGTTCCCACTGAAGATGCTATATAAATGGACATTTTTGATTCATTACTTCCAACCTTGGAAATGGGAATAATAAATGTTACAAAGAAAATAAGTTACAGAAAAACGAGCAACATTCTTTGGTTTCTCAAGGATTCTTTATGCTCCTTGCTACTTTCTCTAATCCATTGTCTCCATGTACCACTGAAAGAAGTAGAGAGAATTTTGATCTACTGAAATGGATTCTGGATGTAACTCCCAAGCTTATGATTAGAGAATATGTATGCTAAACCAACTCAATAGACAATGTTTACCTTGAAAAGCAATGCTTTTATATTTTCTATATCGTCTAGCTATTAGAAACCAGGTAGGAAGCAATAGATGGAAACCATGGATATTCTTTAAAGAATAGCCTCATAGCATTTTTTTTAATTGATGGCAATCTCTTTACTATTGCTACATATTGTATTTGACTTGTGACACGGATGTGATGGCTAACCAATCTGAAAAAGTCTTAATAACATTCCATTTAAAAACCAGATATATGAAGGTTTCTATCAAACTTTAGCTTTCAGGTTACAACTGGCTACAGCTGGAAATTTAAAACTTGAACAGCACATTTTTATCTGCTCTGAATTTCTTTTCACCTGCAAGCAACTTCTCATGAAAGAAACGGGGGAGAAACAAAGAGTTTGATGATATCTATCATACTTTTTGCTTTAATACCTAGCATCAGAAAAAACAGTAAAGAGGTAGGGAGGTACCAATTTTTTTCAGTAACTTCTTATCTTAATTGATCACAGTAATCCAAAGTTCCTCAACCCACTGCTTTTTAACTCACATAATTCCCCTACATCTGCAAAGCATCAGGCTGGAGAAAGCCTCTTTAATCCTAGCCTTTAGTACTAGGATTTAAGAGTGAAACTGACTGAAAATAACTGGGATTTGAAGCTGTACATCTTGAGGAAAGATGGGGTCTACATCAGCATGAAAAGAAGCACCTCACACTCCCTCCCTTCCCTCTGGTTTTGACATAACTCCAACTGCTTATGCTGATGTTGCTGTGTGGCGGAATACAGGAATTTACAGCCTAGCTTTAGATGGTATAAGCATAGCCATGAGACTGTGAAAGAATTGCACTTGCAGTTTGAAGCTGGCTAGACTGACAGGTTTCTTTTTTTAATCAAGGGAACCATAAAGCCTTTTTTTTTCTCCTTTTATCTGTAGAGCTGGAAGCTGTACCAGCGAAAGCCAAAAGGAAAACCCTAGCTTAGGGGTCTGCAGCCTTAAACACTCAAAGAGCTATTTGGACCCATTTCCAGTGGTGGGTTGCCCCCGGTTCGCACCGGTTCTATAGAACCGGTAGTAAAACCGGTGGGAGGTTCCGCCCACCGAGCCCGACGTCATCAAAATCTTCTACGCAGGTGCGCGGCCCCGCTGCGAACCGGTAGTAAAGGTAAATAGAACTCACCCCTGCCCATTTCCCACAGAAAAGAAAACACAGGGAGCCACAAAACCCTTCCCATGCCTGACTATTTCTTGAGTGGCCACAAAACTAGCATATGTAGTTGAATTAAATGTTCTGTTTTCTTCTGAATTGGATTTATCCAGGGCTGGCCTACCAGGGGTTGAAAAGGTCAATAAATTGCGTGCCAGTGGGTGTTGAACATTGGTGGTTGTGATGCATATTTTGAGTGACAGGGAGCCGCAGCAGAGGGGTGAAAGAACCACATGTGTCTCCAGAGCCGCAGATTGCTGACCCCTGCCCTAGCTGTATGCTTCAAGCTATAACAATTGGAGAAGGTAGAGAAAAACTCATGGGAAAGATAGGTAGAAGTCCAATGGGAGTCAATCGGCTGATCAGGAAAAATCCAATGACTTGACATGGATGCTCAGAAGCACTGCAGTGGGCAAAGCCTAAGAGGTGTTCCTAAGGCTGTAAATAGGCAACAATGAGGCCAATAAAAATAAAATAAGGGTGATCTCACTGCAGCATCTGTCACTCTACTGATTACCAGGGTTGATTCAACATCAAGTACATGGGAATAAAGGGAAGAATACTTATCTTAGCTATAATGGAGCCAAGCTCATTGACAATATTATTGTTGCTGGCCTAACGTAAAAAAGAGACAAAGAGAGAGAAGTGTGTTTCATTGTCTGATGTGAAATACCCTGTAGCAACATGGACACAAGCCATTTGATATCATTGAAACTGTACTCAGTATCGGTCTGCAATTATATAAGGGAACCCCCTCCCACTAGGATTCAAGTATATTCCTTTAATTTAATTGCCTTTCTAAATATCTGTTAACCCATCTTTTGCATCTAACTGTTGAAAATTAATGAGAAACTGGGAAATTCAACCGGCTCTTTTCATTGTGCTCAGCGTATTTGTTTATTTTATTTATTTATATCCTACCTTTATTATTTTTATAAATAAGTCGAGGTGGCTGGACACATATAATACTTTTTCTTCCTCCTATTTTCCCCACAATAGCAACCCTGTGAGATGAGTTGGTCTGAGACAAGATGACTGGCCCAAAGTCACCCAGCAAGCTTTCACGCCTAAAGGGGTACTAGAATTCACAATCTCCATGTTTCTAGCCTGGTGCCTTACTCATTAGACCAAACCGGTTCTCAATATCTGATGATAATAATTTCCATGTTATTTTGTACGCATATCTGCATGCTTTTATAAATTAACTAGTCTGAGACTCTGGACCCAACCGATGCCATTAAAATCCAGACCACATTCAAATATAATATGGGCAAAACAATGTGTTCAGTCAACATATTATCATGCATGAGCTGACCATGGCTCAGTGAAACCTGCTGCATGCCAGTTTGCATCATCTGCCCGAATTTCAATGAATGGTCTGAAAGAAAAACGATATATTTGATTACACTAACATGTGAAATCAGTAAGAATCTGTCAGTTTTATTTGAAATATGAAAAATAATCAGATTGAAGTAAAGCATGTGAAAATAAAATCAGCAATGGCACCATATCATCCTATTGTGGGGTTTACCTTTCACAATTATGAAGCTGCGCTGCACAATCATAAACTCAGTAGTGGGTTTCAATTTTGGCTGCTACTGTTCGCTCTTAGGCGCAGGGGTGCATACTCAACACTTCTGCACATGCGCAGAGATGTCTGGGTGGGTGGGCGGAGCCTCCCGCCATCACTGCTACTGGTTCACCTGATCCGGGGCGAATTGGTAGCAACCCACCACTGCATAAACTCCACAACAGTCATTTTATAGAAACATTTGACATTTTTCAGGGAAGGGTCTTATTTCTGTGGAAATTCTATCAAACAGTATGTGGGAAGTTTTTTTTAAAAAAAAAATATCATTATTTGGCAATTCCAGACTTGTTGATTTGCAGTTGGCTTTATTATATAAGGGCCCAAGAACAACAACACATGGAATTACTTAATTGTAGTTTTTTTTATTGTTCTTCATCTATAGACAGAATCTTGCCTAAAGCAACTATTTGCATAACTACATATATACTTTGATAATAGCTATGGAAGAGCCATTTTAACCCTCTTTCTGCCTATGAAATTTTCCAAGCTCTTTGCCCTCTGTGAAGCAGCTCCTCTCTCCTGGGAATCCAGACTACATTCCACCACATATTGGTAGATATGATTATTCACTGAAAGCAATACAGGGTGAATAAACGTCTTCATTGTCTTGGATGTAGAAGTGTTTTAAGGGGAAGGAGATTTCAGTATACCCTCCAAGGTACATTTATACTACATATATATCTAAAGATCACATTTATTGTTATCTTGTTCCAACTTCCAATTCCATTTACTTATTTCTCTCCATTGTATCTCACTCTGATAAACAGCCAGACATCCTATACCAATGATGGGTTGCTACTGACTCACCCTGGTTCGGGCAAACTGGTAGCGGCGGTGGCAAGAGGCTCCGCCCACCCACCCAGACATCATCAAAAATGCTCTGCGCATAAGCAAAACCTTCTGTGCATGTGCATAAGTGCCACACACTTGCAAAGTGAGTACACAGACCCACGCTCTCTCAATAGCAAACCAGTAGCTCCAGGATTTGAAACCCATTACTGCCCTATACCATTGGCTAATGAAATTGTACAATGAACAGTGGATATCATGGTTGAAGACTTTATGGAAATAAGTAGTTTTTCTGCCATTCCCTTCTTTCAGGATGTCATTTCAACTTCCCAGTATAACCAATACCCTGGCATTCCTGAAGATCTCGGTTTCGAATATTATACAGAACTTACCCTCCTTAGCTTCTGAGTCCAAAGAAGACTAGGTAGGTGCTGCCACCCACCTATATGTCATGATCTATACATTCTGCTTTTAAGCTATTGCCGCATGTTTAACATATTTTGGAGAAATTCACAGGCTTGGAGAACAATAAAAATCAAGTGCACAGTTACCTGTAGTTGTCCTAGTTCTTACTTAAAACCTTCTCTTCAAACATCTATCTGGCCATTCTTTAGGATGACATATGCGATGGACTTCTGGTCTCATCCATTAATTATTAACAGCAATAAGGGAGACATGATGTATGTTGAAATGTGGCCAAATATTAATAAAAACCTAGAGTACATATACACAAAGGGCCTACAAGGTTTTTAAAAATTAAGGAAGTGATTATTGTAATTGTACCAGTTTTCCTTTGCTTCTGGCTTTTGGTGATTGGTTACAATTCTCACTTGTCCCCCACTATAAAGAGAAAGATATTCACAACTCAGTCAATTAAATATGGTACGATTCGAAAGAGTCTTATAATAATTGCAGAATAATGGATTACAAAATATTAGTGTTGTGGGAATAAAGTGCAAAAGGCTCTTTCTGAAGTTTAAACCTTTCTTGTTTTGATTACAAATTAAATGTTTAAACTATTGTTTCACCTAACAAACATTTTTTTCCATCTTGTAAATTAGAGGTATGTCATTCAATACTTGTGGCTCTCTATGAAATCAATTTTATGCACACAAATTAAAACAAAAATCATTGGAATGTCCTGAAATGAAAAGCTTTGTTCATGCTCTTCACACAGGCGACATTGTAACTCATGGCTGCCAATTCTCTCTGAAATGAGTTGCCCTGAGGTAAAATATCAAGTGGAAGGTAAAGAATAGCTGAAAACATTTTGTTCAATTGTTGACATTTAATTTTGAGACTGGCAAGGGAACAGCATCCTTCAAAAATAATTGAAGGCCATGGCTAAACATCCATGTATGTGGAAGTTAAGTAGAAGTCTAACTGGCAGTCTACCCTCCAACATTATATTTCTCTCTATTCTTGTATCAATTTAGATATCTCATTCAGGTATGATAAATCCCCTTCGTACCTGTCCTATACTCAAATACTTTGGCCATGTAATGAGAAGGAAAGACTCGCTAGAGAAGAGCCTAATGCTGGGAAAGATTGAGGGCAAAAGAAGAACGGGACGACAGAGAACGAGGTGGCTGGATGGAGTCACTGAAGCAGTAGGCGTGAGCTTAAATGGACTCCAGAGGATGGTAGAGGACAGGAAGGCCTGGAGGAACATTGTCCATGAGGTTGTGATGGGTCGGACACGACTTCGCAACTAACAACAACAACCTGTCCTATGATGTTGTACAATAAACAGTGGGGATCATTGTTGGGAGGACCTACAAGATAGGATGAAGCGACCTGCAAGATTTTTATAGTTATATAATCATCAAGTTAAATTTGCAGTGTAGAGTGGAAATGCTGGAGCATTTTTTAAATATATCATGGTTTTAAAAATGTTTAATGTTTTACTATGTGATTAAGCCTATGGTTTCTCACAATCATAATCACTATTTTTGTAAACCACTATAGGAACACATTAGATTAGTTACAAAGCAAAGCAACAAAAATCCCAAATAAGCAAAGAAATAAAAATACAGGTCTGGGAAAAGCCAGATTTAGGAATGGCTATCTCTGACCTCAAAACTGATATTATGGTATTCTTATTGATAATGCTCTAATATTGAACTTGTGCTTAGATTTTTAATTCAAATCCTTCCATGGATCCAGCTAAGATCAACATGGCTTGCTGTTTTTTCTGTAGAATTGCTTTCTTGAAATAATAAAGAAAGCAGGATAGTTCAATTTACGGAGATGTACTATCCTGAAAAATTATACTTTATGTCTCAGATGGGAAACATGTAGCTTCAAAACTTCTTGTTTACAGATTCTTCTAAATACATTATTAGTTGTTTTGTTGCGGTTTCTTTTGGAGAAGGGACAAGGTCAAACAGGACAACTATTGATATGATTTCCTGCCCTGGCATCACATTTTTTAAAAATTAACTTATCTAATGCATTTTTAAAAGCAAAGAAAATTGGGAAGGAGTGGAATGGAGATTTCTAGTCCTTCCTAATTGAATAATACTACCCTTCCATTTAGCATTATCTAATCTGTGACAGATGGGGCTGTGGCGGCTCAGTGGCTAAGACCCTGAGCTTGTCGATCAGAAAGATCGGCAGTTCGGCGGTTCAAATCCCTAGCACTGCTTAACGGAGTGAGCTCCCATTACTTGCCTCAGCTTCTGCTAACCCAGCAGTTCGAAAGCATGTAAAAATGCAAGTAGTAAACTAGGGACCACCTTGGTGGGAAGGTAACAGTGTTCCGTGCACCTTCGGCATTTAGTCATGCCATTCCATGATGACATGGAATTGTCATCAGACAGCGCTGGCTCTTCGGCTTAGAAACGGAGATGAGCACCGCCCCCTAGAGTTGGGAATGACTAGCACGTATGTACGAGGGGAACCTTTACCTTTACCTTTAATCTGTGACAGACAGGCCTCAACCATTCAGTAAATAAAATAATAAGTAGAATTATATTTCATTTCATATTAATGAGTAATTTTCTAAAGAAGGAAAAAGAGGGGGAAGAGAAAAGATTTATAATGACATAATTTATAATGAAATTTGAAAATTTTGGCAAACATCTATGAAGAATTTCATTTAACATTCTTATCCATTTGAGTTTCACACATCCTCAGGATGGACCATTCATATCTGCCAGTTACATCTTTAAAAGGGCTTTGTCTGGGGGGGAGGGAATCCCAATTCAGTATTCAGATTGATCAATCTGCTAATCGTCCATTTTCCCACAATTGAATTTGTTTTAAATTTATTTTTTTAATGTATTTAGAGCAAGAAAGAAAATAGAGTTTAATTATCAGTTGATATAGGGGCAAACATTAAATGGTCATGACTCATCTCAACTACCATAGGGCTTACAATGATGACTTACCAAATTTACACATCACAACTGTTCATTTAGTTGTGACTGTTCATTTAATTCACTTTTGCTTCCCCATATATTTCAAAGTCCAAGCAGAACCCATCCAATTCAGAACTATGGGAGAAGCAGGAAGAAGAAATTCTAGAGTGTTATTCTTCTCAGAAAGGAAACTGGTAAGAGGATTTTATCAGAAGTATCCCCACTAGATGGGCTAACTCAGTGGTGGGATTTAGCCAGTTCGCACCACTTCGGGAGAACCAGTTGTTAACTTTCTGTGCAGTTTGGTAAACTGGTTGTTGGAAGAAATCATTAGGTCAGAGAACTGGTTGTTAAATTACTTGAATCCCACCACTGGGCTAACTGCATTTTAAAAAATTGCTGTTCATTCACACTGAAGTATTTGGAGGAAACACATTTTCAATTCATTTTAGTAAAAAATATAAATGTATCTTTACTCCACAAAAATATATTGCTGTTTAATTTCACCATAATCCCTAAAGAAAAACTTGTTAATTGGTAGGACTAGGGTTAAAAAAATTGTGTTCCAGATTTTAACCTCCTAGGACCAGATTCTCTGGCAGATGGATAAGGAAGAATTTTTTAATTCCTGATGTGCTGAAGCTGAAACTATTTTTTTCACACCTAGTTATGAGCTCATCTCTACATGAAAAGGGAAAAAGTTTAAAGTACAGCTTTGATTTATGTCAAGCAATTGACATAAAGCCAACCTCCCTCCTTTAAATAATGTTAAACTATTTCTTCATTACTGCAGTTTTCAAAATTAATTGAGGATATTTATATATTTCTCTACAATGTTCCAAAAACATAGCAAATGAGGAGAAACATTTCCTATGATTACCTTTGTTAAACATAACTATTAGGTTGCAAATTATTATTTCTCATTAAGAAACTCACTGAGACTATAAGTTTAATTCACTTACAGTCCTTTATTCTTATTCATTAATCATTCTTGCTTGGTTTAAAATATTTTAATCTGCCCATCACTTTGAATTATTCTAGGGTGGTGATACTATAGTAAAAATGCAGAATAATAAAAAAGAAGAGGTACAAGATAACATATCAGCCTTTGAACAGCTATAAGATTAAAAGGCAGTAAGTTTATAAAAACTCAGAGGAGAAAAAAAAACTAATAAAATAATTGTGATGGATGCAATAAAGAACTGCAATAGCCATCAGACCTCGTTTGTGGCCAATTAATACCACAATTCAAGCACATTATGAGCAATCCCAGTTTATCCTATGATCCCAGATCCAATAGTTGTCTGTTCTGATTCTTTCATTGCCTGGCCCTAAACTTCATGATAAGCAAGGTAGCCTTGAAAAACATTACAACATTTTAGCCTTGCTTATTCAATTGGTTAAAAACGTATTTCACCATTTAAGCTTAATTACTGTACTTTCTCAAATATACTGACTATATTAGATAGACTTGGCTAGGTGTCCTCTATTCCAGAAGCTCCTCAGAGGGTTCAGCAAGAAAAGCAAATTAACGAAACAAATTAGTTTGGACCAACTTCCAACTGTGATCATGATAAAGAAGAGCCAAAATGACTACAGTCTAATCCTATTCAGCAATGGTACAGTGAATATGAGTCCCATGGTAAACTGAAACCACCCAAGGAAACATAAGGTGACTAGCTACAATATACCAAAAGAGAGAGAACTTAAAGTAGACGGCTGCAATCCCAAAAATAGATTGTTATAAATTTCCTAAAAGAGTTCTCTTTTCTCATCCATTGACAGCTAAAGACCATGCATATCTTGCTTGATGTGTTCATGGAACATTTGTTGCTACTTCAAGAGCCAAAACTTCAGGAGAGCATTGAGTTGGGACTCTTGCTAAGGATATGATTCTCAAAGGTCCAGGCCCAGACTAGGGAGGAGTCAAGCAAACTCAGGAAACTCAGCAACTCAAAAATCCAGGCTTTACTTCCCACCCATAGGCCAGAACCCTGGTACACAATGAGTCTAACACACAGTTCCGTGCAAAGTCAGCATTGTATAGTCCTGGGTCATGCCTGCTGACCAGCCTGCCATGCCTGCTGTCAGCTCAGCATCCGTCTATCTGTGGCTGACATCTGGTCGCAGGCCAATGGCAAGGTGTAGAGTCCTGGAATACAGCGCTGGTGCAGGAGCCCATGAGTGGTATATTCCGCAGTCCCCACAGCCCCTCTTGCCGGTAATGAAATATGCTCTGTGCCCCCACCACCACCTCCACCACCCCCAAGTATGGCGAGCCCCGGATCAGGACTCGATTCTAGTGGAAGTTAGTCAAACTGACTTCTCTTTAAATCTAAAAAAAGTTACTTGAGAGTGTTATATGGGAGGAGTTTGACCGGTGACTTCTGAAGACATGGACAGGATTCTGGGTAGATTTAGTGCTGCTAAATGGAATTGTTACGTGAGTTTGGCCTCATTTTATGACTTTTCTTGCCACATTTGTTAAGTGAATCATTGCAGTTATTAAGTTAGTAACACAGTTGTTATGTGAATCAAGCTTCCCCACTGACATTGCTTGTCAGAAGGTTGCAAAAAGTGATTACATAACCCCTGGACACTGTGACCATCATAAATATATTCCAATTGTCAAACATCCAAATTTTTATCAGGTGACATGGGTTTCAGGTGACATGGGTTCTGGAGAACCGGTAGCGGAAATTTTGAGTAGTTCGGAGAACTGGTAAATACCATCTCTGACTGGACCCGCTCCCATCTATTCTCTGCCTCCTGGTCCCAGTTGATCGGGAAGAAATGGGGATTTTGCAGTAACCTTCCCCTGCCACACCCACCAAGCCACGCCCACAGAACCGGTAGTAAAAAATTTTGAATCCCACCACTGTACCGGTATTTTATACAACACTGCAATTCAAATCCAATTTTTGAACTATATACTTTGAAGGGTGTTGGGGGGGGGGGTGGGTTAACTGAGGAAAGAGGAAACCTTCCCCACTGCTCTAATATCCCATTTCAGAATGTTTAATTGTATTGTCCACAGATGGATTATATTGTTGACCTCAGAGATAAATTGTCTTTTATACATTAAAAGATTATTAACGATCACATGGGGTATGCCATTAATAATGAGATACTGAAAGTTCTACAATAAAAAGCCACAGATCTTTGTGGCATCCTTGTAAATTGCCTTAGACTAGTTAGTCATATAGCATATATTAAAAACATGTCAAAAATCACATTGGCTTTATAATCTTTTTACGGTATATAGATTAACTACTTTTAAGCATCTAATATCACAATATTCAATCTTAGTATAGAAAGTATAAAACCCTCTCTGCGGGCACGCAAGCCATCGCCCAGCTCAGCTCCACCATGCATGGGTGCCTCCCGCCGGCCAGCTGATTTTCAGGACCAACAAGATCAAGTCATAAATCAGAACGAAAACCGATCAGTTGATATACAACTCATAGAAAGGAAATTAGGATGGAGATCAAACCCACAAAAAGTCAAGAAAAAAAGAAATAGGTCTCACAAAAACAAAAATTTCTAAATTAGGCAACAGTGAAGCCAGTTATTTAAAAGATGACTGAATACATGAAAAGATAGTTGAGGCGAAGTATTGGTTAATATTATCCTGAGGAGAGTGACAGACCTCTACAATGCCGTAATTTTGGGATCTGAAAAGGGCCTTAAATTGTTGGATTGGAATTATCTATTTTGGATTTTTTTTTTTTTTTTGATAAATGTATTATGTTTATGCTGAGCTATATGGCAAGAGAGCTATGCTGGGGCATGCAGAAGATCTGGTTGTTACCCTATTATGACGGTGGGAATTAATAATCATGAAGAAAGCCACTACTACAGATATTATATGGAATACAATTATGTCACTCGGGTGGTTGTTTTCTTTTTTTTAATATATATACATGAAGATATTCATTACTGATGAGGGCAGATGATAACTGAGGATTTTGAACACTCTGTTGCAATCAGGATGTTATGTTACCCTAATATAAGTGATGGAGTTAACAATCCAGTGGAAAGACATCAAAGAAGACATTATATGGATTATAAATTTAAAGTCGTTGATTTTAGCTATATAAGGGAATATTTTTTTAGTAGGGTGGGCAGAAGAATAAAGATATTAGGAATTGTTATGCATGGTAATTTTGTAGGAAAGTGGGTGGAGACAGGCTAGTTTATTGATTGTTTAGTTTAAGGAAAGGGATGTTTAAGAGATATATTTATGGGAGTGGAGGAAATGGATAGAGTTGAATAAATGTTAAATTAGGATTTATTATATAGCTTTATAGGGGAAGGTTGCTTCGAAATGTTATATTAATATACACAAAAGATTAAATGTTAAATTAGGATTTATTATATAGTCTTAAAGTGGAAGGTTGTTTTGAAATGTTATATTAATATACAGACATATGTATGGGGGAGGAGAAAAAGGGCAGATTATTGCTAAATTGGGAGTCATAATAATATTACTATGCTAAATCAGAAGTTATTATACAATGTTATAGTAGAATGTTATTTTGAAATGTATGGTAAAAGGGGGATGTAATTATATTATTAGAAAGAAAGGGTCAGTATTTGGGGGATGGAATAAGGGGATGGTAAAGTATTATATAATCTGTTAGGAATTTGGATCTTACTTTGAAGAAGTCACAGGGGGACGGGTGGTGAGGGGGGGTTAGGGAGGAGGGGGGAGAAAAAAGGGGGGAAAATCTGTATTTGAAAAACTTTTTCAATAAAAAAAAAAAAACCTCTCTGCGGGCACGCAAGCCATCGCCCAGCTCAGCTCCACCATGCATGGGTGCCTCCCGCCGGCCAGCTGATTTTCAGGATGAGGGGCAGGGCACATGCAGGAGACGCCTGTGCATGCGCAGAGGGCCCCGCATGCATGCACAGGGGGAAGGAGGTTCCAGGAGGCTTCAGGTGTTTCAAATAGTTTTAATTAAAATGCAGTTAAAATGCTATACAAGCCATTAGAATATAAATGCATATATACAACAGGAACAGGAAGTGCCTCACAGGAGCAAATAGAGGTATATCCTAGAGAGGCAGAAAATGCATCCAAAACAATGGAGATGAATGCTAAAGAGGAATAAAGCTGCATAGAAGGCAGACATAATACCTGTAAGAACAGGGAGGCCTACTAGGCCCAAAACAGGGCACGGAGTCACACACACATGCATGGAGGGGCGGGGGAGCATGGGGGGTTGCATGCACGGGGGAGTGTGTAGGGCTCATGTGCGCATGCACGGGGCTACATTGCATTATGGTACCATGACAACGTTGCATTTTGGCACACACTGACAAAAAGATTAGCCATCACTGGTATATAACATTACAATAATGGTTTGCATTAGCCAGCCTTGAATAATCCAATTGCAATGAAGTGGTATGTTGTAAATTCAGTTATCTTACTATTTATATGGTATAATATAGCTAATATGCTAATATACTATTTATATTAGCTAATTAACACCGACACAAGATCTCTACTGCAAACATGCAAGGTTATCATTAAAGATAAATTATCTAGGTATGTTATGGACAACCATTTAAAATTATGATATTAGCATATAGCCATAAAAATAAAATTTCATAGTTTACATAGCAAGTTTATATACTAATTAAAGGATATATTTTGAAAAATAGTTGCTTCTATGTATCCACCAAACAAGTCATAGAAAGCTCTGAATAAATTTGATACTTACATTTTCTTAAGTATTTTTATTAAATTTTGCACACTCTCTCGGGATTTTGGAAAGCTCGGCTGAAACCTATCGGGACTTTTCATCTTATTCAAATAGAAATGTATGTTGTGAAAATCTTCAGCAGTTACAGCATTGGTGCAGAAATTACAGGAATGTACCCTACAGACAAGAAAGAAAGAGAATGCTACTATTAAAGCATACTTACCCTTGAGCTTCCAGGGAATAAAATGTGATTTAATAAAAAAATAAACATCTTTGGCACATCATTTCCCTCAAGATGAGATTAGCCTTGACCCTACTGGCATATAGAAAATTTAGTTTTTTTTTTCAACAGGCTTGCGGGAATCACAGAGAAATGAGAAGCCTGTAAGATGGCTAATATTGTATGTAGGACAATGGATTGCTCTCCCTCATTTTTATTTTTATTCTGCTTTTATTGGTAATTGTGTCAGATTGTTTTTAACTGTTGTTTTAATTGTTTCAATTGGCTGTTATTGTATGCTAACCCGAGTTATGTCTGCGAGATGGGCAACAGCTATATATTTTACATCAAATAAATAAATAAATAACTCACAAACTCTGATATCTGTGACAAATTATGGGTTTCTATGAAATTTCATTCATAATTTAAAACAAAATTATAACCCGTTGCTGCCGCTTTTGATAACTGACCATTACCATAGTATTTTTAAAAAGTGTAACATAATTTGCTAAATAAAGGAAATGGAAGAGGGCATCAAATGTATTTCTAACTTCCTAGGTTGACATGATTAATCTCTTTTAAAAACAGAAGGCAGACTTTTGAATCAGCAGGCCTTTGGCCTGTTCTAGTCCATTAGATATTTGCCTCTGATACTTGAAACCCAATCAGCCCATTGTTCTTCAAGACTTGCTAATGGAAGAAAGAAAAGTATTTTCTACTGGAATTATTTTTGCTTTTGCAAAACTGCTCTGCAAAGGTAGAAAGAAAAATGGTAGTAATCCCTATAATGAATATTTTTTTTTACAGGACTCAAGAATATATTTTTTTTATTTATTGTATTTTATTTATTAGATTTTTATGGCACCCATCTCCCTATAAGGTGATTGGGTGGCATAATATAAGGTAAAAATAATATCAAGTAAAAGTTTAGCAATGCTGTGTGTATCTGTATGAGATGAGAAGGAAGATCCTTGTTTTATAAAAAAAAAAACACCTGCTATGATCATGGCAGAAAGACAGAACAAACACTAGAACAGAAAATAGAAGTGAGACTGCCGTAAAGATCAACCACCACAGTTTGTTTTCCTCTTCAGGAGACCAAGACTTGCTCCTGTCATAAAATCTCCATCCATCTCTCATTTTGGATTGCTGTTATTTCAATTAGACAACTGTTCCCCATATAATTGGGGAAGACCAAGAAAACAAGAAGTACACATTTTTAGTAAAAATAGCTTCAATAACAGACTTCTGAAAACTTTAAGATAAATTTTCCATCGACATTTATTATGAAAGAATTATGGGGTAGTCTTTTTGAATAATTTCAAATGCTTCTTTCCATGTTTCAGAGGTGTTATTCATATGATAAGCTTCCTACCTCCCATCTTTAATTTTATGCTTTGCAACGTATGTATGGTTCATTCCATTTAGTGCATAATAGCAAAAGATGGAATGTAATTTAGAAAAAGTTCCCATGAACTAGCTCAAATCCACCAGTCAGGACCACTGTCAGTTTCCATCCTTGTGATAACTGTCAAGAAAACCTGATCAGAAGCAGCAAAGTACACACATTCTCTATCCCAGAAAAACAAGGAGAAAACAAAGAGCTTTTTTTAAACAAAAAGTTTAAAACTGGAAGCAAAAAAATTTCATGAGAACACCATTGAAACTTGAATTAAAAATTCAAACTTTGTTGGAGTTAGAAATTATTATTAAAACAATATTATTTTAAGCTGGCTTTTGGAGGGAGGGAGGGAGGGAGGAAGGAAGGAAGGAGTAACAATTAAATAAATTAACATCACTGTTATAAATGTATTATAACATTTATAATACATTTTTTTTATCAATTCATGTAAATATCTGCCTTGCTCTTTTGTAGCATATTGCTTTATGATTAATGTGTGTATTCTCATTAGTTGTTCGCACTGATGCTCAATTTACTTGTAAGCAAAATTATTCTGAAAAAGCTTTACTTTCTATTTAAAAGTAGAATTTGAAAAGCTGTATTTTATTCAATGCTCTTCTAAAGCAAAGAAGCTGTCTTTCTTCTAGACAGTTTGTCTTTATAAACATTGGCTTAGATCAAAGTTTAAATGATACATTCTCATGAAGGAAATTTCATACTGTTACATGATAATCTCCTTCCAAGGAATCTCAGGTTTGCTAAATAATATTGAGCAGCATATTTTTGGGCAATTATATAAACTTCCTCTGCTTTTCTCAAAGATCTAGAAGCGTAAAAAAAAAGTCTACATTTATGCTGTCAAATCTATAAAATTATCTCTCTGGGAAATGAATACTATTAGATCTGAGCTGGTTGTGACTTTCTCCTGTCCATTTCATTTTGCTGCACAAGACTGCTAATAATAATAAAAAATGTCTACATGAATAAAATTTCAACATAAAACTGCTTTTGTAGAAGAATTGACACATATGAATAACTTCGTCTCAATTAGATTGTTGGGGGCAATATGCTGTCTCTGTAAACCACATAGAAAGGACTATAAAGCACTGTGAAGCGGTATATAAGTCTAAATGCTATTGCTATTGCACCTTAACCTGTGAAAATTAAGGGATTCCCAACAGATGGAGTGAATAAAAAGGGTGTGTGAAAAACAGAGAAACAAAATGAATGGAAGAATGTTCAGAGTAATACCACATATTGTTTAGCAAAATGTCTCATTTTCAGAGTATAATAACACACTTCATTTAAATTAACTAGGAAATACCTTCTTGTAATATGCATTGATCTAATGCCTAATAAGTCTATATCTCAGAATTATGCAACTGGAAAAATAATGGGGGGTGGGGGTGGAGTGGCCTCAAAATAGAAGAAGGTTTCCATAATATGCAAGGACTACTCTTCAATTTATGCTATGTGTGACACTGAAATATGGAATTAAAAATGTATAAATAAATAATGACAGTAATAGTAAATAATGCATTAAATTCTCATGAAGATTTTTAAGTAGCTTTTCCAATGCATATACCTCTGGACATAAAAATAATCTATTAGGGAAATTTAATCATCCAAAAACAAAATGGGCATATGTATAATTTCTATAATTATGCACGTGTGACAAGATGTCACGGCTCAGTCAGCTGGCAAATATACATGATATTCTTTTGTGGTTGTTGATGATAGAAGTTGCAAATAGAGAGATGTCATGCATATTTCTTAAAACCAGAAACGTTTTCATAGACACTTTTTCACAGGAAAGGGGGATGCCGTTGTGTTAATGAGGGAAAAGGGAAACTGGAAATTTTAAAAAGACACTTCTATGAAGGAGAAAAAAAATATGTTTAGTAATACTAAAAATTATTTTTGGGACCAACTATGGAGCCACAATGGCCAATATATATTGGCCATATATTTCTTACCTTTTTGCTATTGGTTTAATGATACAACATTAAATAGTAAAACATTACTATTGTTTTAATATCTGCAATATATTAGATTCTGTATTAGAATCCACTACAGTTGAGTTGGTTGCAGAAATAGATAATGCATTTATTTTTATTTTATTTATCGAATTGACTCACTCTCAAAACAACTCTAAATGTTATGTTTACAGCTAAAACATAAAAACCATATAAAAGATACAATACATTAGTAAAATGGGAGTGAAGTAAAGAAAGCAAAGGTAGTTTGTTTTAAATTATTGAGCTAAAAGGCGAAAACAACCGGCTTCAAGGCCCTAACCATGAGTTGCATGCCATTCTGAGAGCCCTGTGCCATTTGGTAGAGCCAAATCTTTACATCCTTCCAAAGGAGCTTTGATCTGCCTTTGGAAGACTCATTGGCTCAGAGGAAGGATGAGGCAAGACTTCTGATATGGAGCTGGGTGAGATCTGGAGATGGTCCACTGAAGAAGGTAGAACAAGGGCAAATAGGAGACATGATTTTTCAGCTCAAATGACTTACAAAGGAAGTTGAAGAAAGTGAAACAAAAATATTCTACTAACCCAAGGGAAAAGGCCAGCCACCCTGTATAATTAACCACCCTATTTACGTCTAAGTGGAAACAAAGCAAGTGGGGCTGCGAGTGGCAGTGCCCACCGGTTGTACAAGTGGAACTGTGTGCAAGCATGTGCGCTCCGGCCCACCATTCACACAGCCCAGTTGTAAATAAACCACAGCCCGGTATTGGGCCGTGGCCCACAGATTGGGAACCCCTGTCCTAGAGAGATAGTTAACTTTAAAATGCTTGACCATACAAGTATTAATGAAGCCTGTGGTTTATCGTTTTACTTCTATTTCACTGCCACTTATCTAAAAACCTAGAGCAAAATGGGAGAGTGTAAAAGAAATCCTGTTTTGTTAACTGTTATTCTAGCACTTTCACATTAGGGATGTGCTCCAGCATGGGTACAGTTAAATAGGTTAAAATTTATCCCAAGGCAAGCAACTGTAGACAAAACATACAAAAATTAGTACTGGTAAGCCCTAAGAATAATATATTCAAGGTGAAAGAGGGTGTCCAACTTGTGGGATTGAAGTCAACAAAGGAAGTCCTCTGGAGTTTCAAAACATCACACAGTCATGGAAATCAACTAAAATTAGGAAGGGAACATTTATCACTTAAAAATATGGTCAGAGGCAAAGACGTAAAGAATATTATCTACTGGCTTGAGATTTGACTCTGCATATGAAGGCTTTGTGATCATTTTGGATCTGGAAAGAGCACCATTTTCACTAACATTCACCTTCCATAGCTTCCTCCTGCTCATATTTCCCCAACAGAAATATAACGGTGGCACAATGGTTAAAATGCAGTATTGCAGGCTAATTCTGCTGACTGCCAGCAGTTCGATTCTCAGCAGCTCAAGATTGACTCAGCCTTCCATTCTTCCAAGGTCAGTAAAAGAAGGATCCAGATTGCTAGAGGCAATATTCTGACTCTGTAAATTGCTTAGAGCGGGCTGTAAAGCACTATGAAGTTGTATATAAATCTAAGCACTGTTGCTATTGCCTTATCTGCCACCAGAATATACTTTGCCCAGTTTCCCCAGCATTCAGATTCTACCATTGCTGTGAACCTTCACTGCAGTTATAGGCAAAAAAGGAAACATAGGTTGAACATAGACACTGGCTTTGGACAGATACTTATAAGGCAGGATTGTATCACTTTATACTTTCTAAATCTTACAAAGCTTCTGTGATTAGTGTGCTCAGCAGTATAGGACTGCAGCAGTAGTGGGATTCAATTTTTTTTTTACTACCGGTTCTGTGGGCGTGGCTTGGTGGGCGTGGCAGGGGACGGATACTGTAAAATCTCCATTCCTACCCCACTCCAGGGGAAGGATACTGTAAAATCTCCATTTCCTCCTGATCAGCTGGGACTTAGGAGGCAAAGAATAGATGGGGGCAGGGCCAGTCAGAGGTGGTATTTACCGGTTCTCCGAACTACTGAACATTTCCGCTACCGGTTCTCCAGAACTGGTCAGAAGCTGCTGAATAGGACTGCAGCATTTATTCCTTGTAAACTATAGATTGCTCCTCTCTTTGCATTGTGATTTGGGTTTTGCTTTTGTTTTTGTTTTGTTTTTTTTGTGGGAGTTTTGGCAATCTTTTTCTTCTCCTACAGTGCTTTACTACAGTGAAAGAAAAAAATATGGTGACATATAATTAATTTATATGGATAGTACACCATGAATGGTCTCCAATGTAAATGGATTCCATTTTAAACAATAATGAGGAGAAAAACATGGCCATGTAAGACTTGGACTCAAATTTGGATTATGAATTAGACATGCTTTTCTCAGAGGTAGGACAAAATACACTTTGAAACAACAAACAGACATTTCTGTTCAAGCAGAAAATAAATTTACCACTAGCTACTAATCTTTATATTTGACAGCTGCTTTGAGGCACATGTTGGAGACAACTGACCTAATATCATTGCTTGATTCCTTTTTTACATTAAATACAGATTTTAAAAAATGAATTACCCTATTGTTCTTTTTTCAGGAATACCTGGCAATATGGGCTTTTTTTTAATGAAGATCTTGGGATAAATTTTCATAAATTTTTGATGAGCTTCTTCAGTGGAGCATAAATTCTCTCTAAAAAAAGAAATATGAAAAAAGCAATAAGACTGTGTTTTAGATATATTCTAGGAAATAGTATTGCTAATCATGGAATTATTTCAGTTGGAGCCTTCCCCAGCCTGCTAATCTTAGGATGAGATGACCCAGCATTTTTTAAGATTTCTCAGCCAGTACTGATCACTTAGAGAAATACCGTGTTTCCCCAAAAATAAGACCCTGTCTTATATATATATATATATATATATATATATATATATATATATATATATATATATATATATATATATATATATCCCTGAAATGAGTACTTGGCCTTATTTTCGGGGAGGTTTTATTATTTTGGGGCACATGGAGCAAGATGGGGCTCCTCTTGCCATCTTACCTGATTTCCAGCTCTGTCTCTAACCCTAGCCAAAGGAAATAGCAGGGACCGGCTGCGCATGCGTTTAAATATTTTTGGGGAGGGCTTATTTTCAGGGGGGCATATTTTAGTGCATGTGCTCAAAAGCCCAATTGGGCTTATTATCAGGGGATGTCTTATTTTCAGGAAGACAAGGTATTTAAAAATCTTTGCATAGTAATCAAAAGTGGTATAGGACTGACCTGAAAGTTCTAAATTCTGAGAAACCATTGTGATGAATTTAGAACTAAATTTAGAATTTAGATTTTTTTTATTTCCCCTTTTCATATCCTAGCTGAATTATAGGTAGGTGTGTTTAAAATCATACACAATTTCAATCAGGATGGTTTTTTTTTTTTTATTTGTGTACATTATGTTATAGAATTCATATTGAGCTAGAATGTTTTCATTTTGAATTGTGTTTTCTTTGAAAGTACCTTGACCCAGGAAAAGAAAACCCAGTGCTGAAAAGAGAATTATAATAGCAAAATGTAATGTAAGGAGTGTAAATGCAGAAAAACTCAATACAATGAAATATGAAATGAAACAACTGAAAACTGACTTCTTAGGCACCAGCAAATTGAAAACACTTGAGGCACAAATGACCAGGCTCAAATTATCTTACTTTGGACCAATGGTGGGTTGCCCTCAGTTTGGACTGGTTCTATAGAACCGGTAGTAAAACTGGAGGGAGGCTCCTCCCACTGACCCTGATATCATCAGAAGCGATCTGCACATGCGCAGAAGCAAGGCGTGTGCGTGAGCGAAGTGACACGAATAGCTACCTTACCGGTAATAAAGGTAAGCAGAACCTACCCCTGCTTTGGACACATTATGCAAAGACCTGGCTCTTTGGGGAAGGCTCTAATACTGGGGTAAGCGGAAGGAAAGAGAAGAAGAGGAAGACCATCAGCAAAGTAGACAGATTCAGTTGCAGTGATGATGTGTGCACCATTTATGACTTGAAAGACCAAAATACAGACAGGTCATCATGGAGGAATCTTATCTATGTAACTAGAAGTCAAAAATGACTTGATGGTATACAATCATCCTTCCCAAAATATGTCTTTCCTTCAGGTATATTAAAATGGCGATTTCAGTAAGAGATCATTTGTTTTAGGAAGGTCAAGCAAAGTTTTGATTTTGTAACATCCCACTCTTGCTCTCCAGATGTGGTCAACTCTGATGATTCCCTTCAGGTTATATATAAAAAAATAATCAGACAATTCAACAATATTTTCAACATCAGAGCCAAAGAGATTAAAGAAAACACAAACTATTCTACTTTACCATTATATTTCAAAGCAGAATTTCATAGCTACCGGTAGCATCTATAAGTACATTTTAGTAACTAAGTTAGATATAGTAAAGTTATATATAATCAAATTTAAGCACAAAGCAACTTAAGAAAAAAACAAGTCAAAAAGATGTGGAAGAGTGTTCTTGAACAGGAAAGAAAATGCAAAGACAGAAAGGGAAATGAATGAATACATGCATACTGTACATACCCTGTTTTCCCCAAAATAAGACATCCCCTGATAATGAGCCCAATTGGGCTTTTGAGCACATGGCAATAAGGCTGAAATAAGGGTTATTTCAGGGTTCAAAAAAATATAAGAGTTTTCGGGGAAACATGGTACTGGTACATACATACATACATGCATAATACATGCATACATACATACATGAGAGAATTGAGAGCAAAGGCTAAATGTTAATATTTAGCTCAATAGTTCTCAACCTGTGGTGTGTGGATGCGGGGGGGGGGTTCCAACGTCATCACAGGGGGTTGCAAAGGCTTGAAGAAATTATTCAAATCTTAAATTTTGAAGGTTTGTAGCCAAGATCTGTGGCCACAAAAGGGGGTCCATGGTGAAGAAAAGGTTGTGAACCACTGCTTTAGATTCCATAACTTTATTATATATTAAAACAGAAACAGACCAATTTCAGAAATATGTCAGAGGTGGTTTATCAGACTGAGGACTTTTAAGCTGTTCATTTATCTGGCTGCTATAAGGTTCATTTGGCATGGTAATAGTGCTCATAGTGAGCATTTTAACTTTTGATTTTTCCCCCAGATTGGAGACAAATGTAAATCTGTATCTTCCATATCGAAACCTGCAGGTGCAGTTTCAGATTCATTTAACTAATTTCATCATCATCTAAGTATACACTGACTAAAATTTCCTCTTTAATTATGTACTATCTTGAAGAAAATTGTCCTTAATTATGCATAAGTATATTTTTAAAATGTCCTGAATTTAAAGGTTACAACACCAAAAAAAGAATATTCAAGCTCATATCATTCAGCTCACTATTTTATTTTCCTTATTTTGTGTTTTTTTTTCTAAAAAAAAGATTCATTCCATAATCCATGAACAGAAATATATTCACTGATAATCCCTGATTGAATAGTTGAGCAATGATAGATCAATAGAAGAATAGAATAGAATAGAATAGAATAGAATAGAATAGAATAGAATAGAATAGAATAGAATAGAATTTTATTGGCCAAGTGTGATTGGACACACAAGGAATTTGTCTTGGTGCATACGTCTCAGTGTACATAAAAGAAAAGATACATTCATCAAGAATCATAAGGTACAAAATATGATAGTCATAGGGTACAAATAAGCAATCAGGAAACAATATCAATATAAATCCTAAGGATACAAGCAACAAAATTACAGTCATACAGCCATAAGTGGAAGGAGATGGGTGGTGGGAACGATGAGAAGATTAATACTGACTTAATAGTGCAGACTTAGTAAATAGTTTGACAGTGTTGAGGGAATTATTTGTTTAGCAGAATGATGGCATTCGGGAAAAAACTGTTCTTGTGTCTAGTTGTTCTGGTGTGCAATGCTTTACCCAATCCTATGTTGAGGGTAGGATGTGAGGGGGATGTGAGGGGTCTGTAAATATTTTCACAGCCCTCTTTTTGACTTGTGCAGTATACAGGTCCCTAATGGAAGTCAGGTTGGTAGCAATTGTTTTTTCTGCAGTTCTAATTATCCTCTGAAGTCTGTGTCTGTCTTGTTGGTTGCAGAACCAAACCAGACAGTTTAAAGGTGCAGATGACAGAGGTGCAGCATAGATTCAAATAAAAACTAAAGTTTTGTTTTCTGGTTTGCTATAATGACATACTAAATTTAAGGTTAGGGTCGCATCTATTAAGTGGTTATCTGCTTAGCTTTTAACTGCTTCACTGCTTAATTGGCAAACATAAAACTAATCAGTGATCCCTTTCCCTTGATTTCTTATGGACCCAAAATCAAGAAGACAAAGAAAACAAAAGTTTCTTCTTCCACTGTTACTTACTCATGGGAGAAAGGCTTTCTGAACTGGCATTAGACCAGCTGAGACTTTTGGTTGAGTTTAATCCATATCAAACTTGAAAGAAATGAGCTTCTTTCTATATGAAAAGTTCTTGCCTATGGTATACACATTTTTAGAATGACTAGATCTGTATATATCTCAATTATTATGGATAAGTTGAATCACAAACTTTGAATCAGATATTTGATACGTACTTTGTTGGTTAAATTTGCACACTGGTCAAGATTCAACCTCACTAAGTAAAAACACAGAAAGATAACAATATAATAATAAAAACAAAAGGAACATGTCAGAAGTATGTATGTTCATAGCTGGAATAGACATGGTAACAGGTCAGCCAATGAAAAGGCAGAGGCAACTAAGTCAGCCATTGAGGACTGTTTGGAAACTGAAACATAGTATTTCTTTATATGGGACCATAAGAGACAGTTTAGAGTCTGGGCGTGGCTTAGACTTGCTGAACTATATATATGAGTTGGTTTGGCCTGTAACGAGAGCCTCTGTACAATATATTAACCTCTGTATCTCTCTACTTGCTTCTATGAATATTGCTTCGGTGTTCCTGATTTTCTATGCTGATTTCTGCTTTTGGTATTGTATATAAAAAAGTTTCTTATGTAGTTTCTTATGCAGAATTATTTAATTGTGTCTGATTGTGTGTGCTGCAACAAACTCTGACAGAACAAAAGATGTGAAAATCAGACAACAACAATAGACATACATACAATGCAGAAAGCACTTCAATCACGCTAGCTAAAGACCTGTTCAAAGAGCCAAGCTTCAAAACCCTCTGAAACACCAGGAGAATGGAAGCCACCCAAGGAATCCCTTGTTCCAGAGGGGAATGCAACTGCAGAGAAGACATGTTTCTGGGGTCCTTATAGGCATTGTTGAAATATCCAGAAATGTGCTAACCCTGTTGCATTGAATAAGCTGGGCAGATATATTAGGACAATGGGCCCCAACCCCTGGATCATGAACCGGTATCAGTCTGCGACCTGTTAGGAACCAGGCCACAGAGCTGGAGATGAGTGGCAGGCAAACAAGATAAACCAAAATCACCACCATCACCTCAGACCGTGGAAGAATTGTCTTCTAGAAAACTGATCCCTGGTGCTAAAAATGTTGGGGACTGCTGCTATAGGAGATAACGTATATAATCAAGAACTATACACTATGCCACCATAAATTTTAAAAATGGCAGAGTTGAAAAGTCTCATGATTGATTCACGTGGTAATAATTGACATACATGGTAATAAAGTTATTTAATGGATTCCAAGAAGTGCATTTTCCATGTGTGTGTTTTGCATAAGAGAATAGGGATGAAGTTCTCTAACTACCTGCAGATTTGACAGTAAACCTTGTTGAATTGAATGGGGTTAAGATCTGAACTCAGTAGAGGAGAAGAGGAGGTCACTTATTCCATTAACACAGGTGTTTATACCTCAGCATCGCAATCCATACTGAACTGATGTCCCATAGTTTCATTTTGGTAAGGACAGTAATTGCTTATAACTCCAATAATTCCAATAAAAGAAAACCAATAGTTTCCATTTTTAAAAATAACAAGTAGTAAAAATCACTTGTTATTAAAGAAATTTTCATAAAGAAAATTTTAATCCCTATTTATACAGGCTACATGTAATGCCTTGCTAGTAAATTTAAAAAGGTGTGTATTAATTTGTATAGACAGTTACTATTGTTGTATAAGAGAACAACATAATAATATGAAGAAAATGGATGCTTCTGCTGATCATAATCCGTTCTGACTGTTTGTGTGTATATGTGTGTGTGTGTGTGTGTGTGTGTGTGTGTGTGTGTGTGTTTTGGTTTTGGCAACTTAATTGTGGCAGCAGCTCAAGGAAAAAAATAGCTCCTTGGTCTTTTGTAGTTTCAAACTAACTGTTAGTTTTTTTATTTGTAGCCTGAGGGAAACCTGTGTCAGATCAAAGCAATAAAATATATACTTTATAAGTAAATTAATTCCATCAGTCCTGCTTCTGTTGCCTTGATTGATTCAACTGGAAATATTAAGGCTTTTCCATTCCTGGTTACATGCCTTACAAATCTATGAAGCCAAATTCTTAAAACTGGCAAGATAGTTTTAAACCATTACAACCCAGAAGCAGTAGTTCTGGATGCCTTCATATGGATGATATTCTTGGTACATTGTCAAAAAAAAAACCCCCATTCTAAAATGTTTTGTCTCTGGCCAAGGCACAAGTGATGTCTGATTTTTTTTTTTTAATTTAGCAAAGAGTAGCCACATAAGATTCCAGTTCAGATGAGAATCACAGCACAGCACTGAAAGATGGATGAATTATTTTTTTTAATTGTATAATCCAGTTCTATCAAAAGCAAGATTCTCAGCAACTCACAATAAAACTTTCTTCAAATAAACAAAGTTTCAAATAAACTTTGACCAGCTGTACTGAGATATTATGTCTGAATAGTGGATCATTTTAAATCTAGTATTAAATCACTTTATGGGGACTTCCCTTTTTATGTCTCTGTCTCTGTCTCTGTCTCTCTCCCTCTCTCTCTCTCTCTCTCTCTCTCTCTCTCTCTCTCTCTCTCTCTCTCTCTGTGTGTGTGTGTGTGTGTGTGTGTGTGTGATATACATATACATACACATACATACATACATACATACATACATACATACATACATACATACTACATGGCCATATAAAGGGATGTTCTTTTTTTTGTTTCCTGCATTTTTTTAGAGAGAGAGAGAGAGAGAGGTGATAGATAGATAGATAGATAGATAGATAGATAGATAGATAGATAGATGATAGATAGATAGATAGATAGATAGATAGATATGATTAAGTCAGAAAAACACATTAACAGTATGAATAAAGTCTGAACATTCATAGTATGAATAAAGTCTGTTTTTATATTGCTATCATAACTGCCTAAAATCCAGTGACATCAGCAGATGGTGATATATGGAGACAAAGTCAGCAAGATGGATAGCTGGAGCACTCTGATGCAAGACTCATCCTGTTGTATGAGCACCAGAATCAAAAAGTACTACGATGCTTCCATTTATTTATAGCTAAGTATATCTGAAAAAACATATTGATAAAAAAAATTCAAACATTCCCACAAGCATTCCCTTTTCACAAATTTTATATGCACCCAAGAAAACTAATTCAAATAGCTTACTTGCTTTGAAGACCGTCAGTGTGGAGTAATGCATCCAATTGGTCATAGTTCAGCTTTTGAAAATCTACGGCGATATTGCAAAAATGTGCTTACACAAGAATTGTTTACAACAAGAAAACTACATTTAAAAAGAAGGAGAAATAATTGAGCTAAAGTATAAGTAATTACATGGACCTTAGCAGATATTAGCAGATACAGGAAAGATAATAACATTAATCTGCTACTTGTGGTCTGTAAATAGGTATGTAAAATTCAGCAATGGCCAAAAGCCAGGAAAATATGAATTATTAACATATGGACAGACTTAACCATAGTTTCAACTAGGAAACTGTTACCATCCTAAACTAGGCCAAGTCCAAAAATGTTAGAGAATTTCTGGAAGCTTGGCATTCTGACAAGTGGGCTATCAGTAGACAAATAGACATAAATACCATCTACATACCATGCAACAGAGATAATTAATAAGCCGAAAAGGGAACAAAAAGACCAAAACACCTCTCTACCAGAAATCAACATGCATAGATTAACTGCAAAATTAAGATGAGACCAACAATCAAGAAGTAAACAATAATGCAATCAAGGAACTGCCAAACAAGTTAACAGTAAAAAAAAATCCAATCAAAGAACCAGAGCACTCCCACCAACACTGACAGGATAAGACACTAGAACAGTGTTTCTCAACCTTGGTAGCTTGAAGATGGGTAGACTTGAAACTCCCAGAATTCCCCAGCCAGCCTGCTGGCTGGGGAATTCTGGGAGTTGAAGTCCACCCATCTTCAAGTTTCCAAGGTTGAGAAACACTGCACTACATTATAAACTGAGTAAACCCCACTCCTTATTAGCATTTATGATGTTACCTAGTTTGGGTAATGAAACATCTGCAAGGAAATAACTAAGCTCAGAGAGTATTTCAAACCTGAGCTACAAATATTCTTCTTTATCGGAATCAGTAAATGGTTGAACATGTCATTCTGTAACAATCCTTTTCTCGTCACTTAATATGCATATAACATTATTTGATCTAGAACTTTTTAATAGGCAATGCAAGTACTAGCTATTAGGGGTGTGGAGAACTTCAAAGGTACAATGAAGCTTTGAATAATGCACAACCCCCATAGCCTCTGCCCACTGCCAAGCAACCAAGTGCAGCAGCTGTACTCTTCACATCAGACACACCAAACACCTTCTGCACAGGGACAACCAATACACAGAAACTGATTCCTTTGAAGCAAGGCCACATGTTTTATTTATTTATCTATACATTCACACATATAAAATATTTCTCTACTTTTTTATTTTAAAAGTGGTTTATAACCATATTGCTTGTATTTTTACGATTTATATTGTTCTGTTTGTTTCCTAGTATGATTCGATTGCTTATTAGTAACCAATGACTATCACTAAGTGTTGTATCTAATGATTCTTGATTGATGTATTTTTTTCTTTTTTCCTTTTATGTACACTGAGAGCATATACACCAGGGGTGAAATCTATTTATCTTCTTTACCGGTTTGGAAGCACATGTGTCCCGCGCGCATTAAGTGTGCGCGCAGAAAAAACACATTACTTCCTGGTTAAAATCAGGAACCTTAAAACCAGGAAGTAATGACATCCGGGTGAGTGGGCGGAGCTTCGCTCCACCATCGCTACCAGATTGCCGAACCACCGGCCAAGATTGCTACCAGACCAGGCAATCTGGTCCGATCCGGGAGCATTTCACCCCTGATATGCACCAAAGACGAATTCCTTGTGTGTTCAATCACACTTAGCCAATGAAGAATTCTATTCTATTCTATTCTATTCTATTCTATTCTATTGATAATTTTAAAAAAAGGAAAATTACAGCAATAGTTTGCAACAGAAAAACATTTAATAAAATAAGCAGGTCAAAATAAGGAATAAGATAAAGTAGCAGCAGAAGGTTAAAAATCATAGCAGCACTATTATCAAAAACTTTTGGTAGTATGAATATGTATTTGCCAGACATCAAAAAGATAATAAAGATGGCTCAAGATATATCCTGTCTGAAAGGGCATTCCAAGGCTGGGATTGTCACCAAACAGGTCCACACCCAAGGAAGTCCCCAGTCCCACATCAGTCAATGGCAGGAATATCCAGGGGATGAAGTTAAAGCATCATTCATCATTGAAATCTCATCCCTTTTTACACATCTGTGACCTGTAAAAAAGGGGCAAGGGTTTACTCCCATGCTGCAGCCACCATCATGATTATTTAGCCCCCATCCTCAGCCTTGCCAGTCAATGGTATCAAGCCCTTAAATGGTGGCATTTTCAAATCTTTCTCTCAGCAGAGGTAATCCACCTGAGCATCCCAAGCAGTTCCAGTGCCAAAATTAGGCCTAAAATTTCATTGACATTGATCTAGAAAATCTAGTTCAGCCAAAAAGATCTTGGTGGATTTGATCAGCTATGACATGTTCAAGCATTTTGTTGGCCAACCATCTTTAATATGTATAAGGCTTTACCAACTCAAGCCGACTGAGAGAGAATATCACTCAGAGAGCTTAGCTGTAATAAATCATAAGTGGTATGGTGGCTGGCTTACTTCATTTGTTCATTTTTATATTCTTTAGAAATAGATCATACATCAGACTGGAGACAGACGAAAGAAACCAACAGCTTTCCTTCCTTCAGGATGTGAATGGAATGGTATGAAGGGATGTAGATACAATATAAAGGTAAATGTACAGGTTTCCCCTGTCCAGTCATGTCTAATTCTAGGGGACGGTGCTAAACTTAGCCAAAGGAGCCAGAGTTTTCCATGATCATATGACCAGCAAGTTTAGTTTAGTTTAGTTTAGTTTATTTGATTTGTATACCGCCCTACTCCCGAAGGACTCAGGGCGGTGAATAGCCAAGCAATAAAATACATAAATACACAAAATTTAAAACCAGATAAAATCAAATTAAATCATTTTGGCCCAGACAGATTAAAACATCTCAATAATTTAAAAACAGATTAAAATTTACATATTAAAAGAGGGACGAGATTAGGCCAAGCCCGCTTGATGGAATAAAAAGGTCTTCAAAGCGCGGCGGAAGGAGCGCAGTTCCAGAATCCTCCGTATCTCTGGGGGGAGCTCATTCCAGATGGTAGGTGCCCCCACAGAGAAGGCTCTCCCCCTAGGGGTCGCCAGCCGACACTGTTTGGCTGACGGCACCCGGAGGAGTCCCTCTCTATGAGAGCGTACTGGCCGGTGGGAGGCTATTGGTGGTAGTAGGCGGTCCCGTAGATAACCAGGTCCTAAGCCATGGAGCGCTTTGAAGGTGGTAACCAAAACTTTGAAGCGCACCCAGAAGACCACCGAGAGCCAGTGCAGCTCGCGCAGGAGAGGTGTCACATGGGAGCGCCATGACTCTCCCATTACCACCCGCGCGGCCACACTCTGCGCCAGTTGGAGCCGCTGGGTGCTCCTCAAGGGGAGCCCCATGTAGAGAGCATTACAATAGTCCAGGCGGGAGGTGACGAGGGCATGAGTGACCATGCGTACCGAGTCCCGATCCAGAAAGGGACGCAACTGGCGAATCAGGCGAACCTGATAAAAAATCCTCCCGGTCACAGCCTTCAGGTGCTCTTCTAAAGACAGCCGTGAATCCAGGAGGATGCCCAAGTTGCGAGCCCTCTCCGTGGGGGCCAAGTAATGGGAGCTCACCCCGTCGCACAGCGCTTGGGTCTTGAACCCAGGCTGTCAGCTTTCCACCTGACAAGCTCAGTGTCTTTAACCACTGAGCCACCGAAACTCTTGGATACAATAAACATTATTGTTTATTGAACATGATGATACTATCTAAAAGGACAGAAGCCAAATAGTGTGAAAATTTACAAGGTAGTCAATTTTAATAGTTTATCAAAAACATTCCAGTGAAAGGATTTACTATATTTCTTTATCTTTCTTTATGTAGGTAAATTACTCAACATAGATAGTCTGTACCCTGGTTTTACTCACAGCTCTCTCCTGCAAGTCTGGCAGGCCAGTGATCACTACATACATTCCAATAAAAATATACTTGCATTTCAGTGGTGGATTTCAAAATTTTTTACTACCGGTTCTGTGGGCAAGGCTTGGTGGGCATAGCTTGGCGGGTGTGGCAGGGGAAGGATACTGTAAAATCTCCATTCCCTCCCCAATCCAGGGGAAGGTTACTGCAAAATCCCCATTTCTCCCAATCGGATGGGACCTAGAAGGCAGAAAATAGGTGGGGGCGCGGCCTGTCAGAATTTTTACTACCGGTTCTCCGAACTACTCAAAATTTCCGCTACCGGTTCTCCAGAACTGGTCAGAACCTGCTGAAACCCACCTCTGTTGCATTTGTCTCCAATTACTCTTATTTCTTATTTAAGTGAGCATTTTTTTCACAACAGCGGCAAGGGTCAAGAAACACTATGGCTGATCAAACCCATTCACCTTTTTCACATCTGAAATTCCATATATAAACAAATTGAACTTTGAAACATATACAAATTGAACTGTCATAATTAGAGCTTTCTAAAAATGTAAACTATTTTCTCACTCCATGAGTTCATGTGAAAGATCACTGATCATTCCCAGGGATTATATTTTTGTCACAAAACAATATATTCATTCAATTATAAACATTTTCCTATGACACATAGAGATGTTCATAATACATATTTGAGTAGCACTGACATTCAGGGTTCTGGATGTTTTTATTTTTGACAACATATGCCAGTGTTTCTCAACCTTGGTAGCTTGAAGATGGGTGGACTTCAATTCCCAGAATCCCCCAGCCAGCAGCGCTGGCTGGGGGATTCTGGGAGTCGAAGTCCACCCATCTTCAAGCTACCAAGGTTGAGAAACACTGACATATGCAGTTTGGAAATAGAGATGTTGCACATGGATAAACAAAATAGTCTTTTGGAAACAATATAGTCTACCTCTCAGTGTTACACTCAGTTTGCAAAGATCCATTTGGATTCCTCTGTACTGTGAACAGAACATTATTGTGGATACAGGACCTGAAGATGAATAACTGAATGCTTCTGTGTCCAAAGAGAGGGGGGGGAGAGGGAATGTGTCATGTTGAAAGAAAAGTTTTGGAAAGCATGGAAAACTAAATTGGCGCAGATGCTTAATTGCCTCAGGTGCTCTAGGCACACAGCAGGCATCTTAATGAACCAATACTTGCATAGCCTTTGGATTTTTGCAACACATTTGGCTGCCTCAAATTATTGCCGAAAATAATTCAGTCTATAAATGATACAGAATGATTGCTGGCGATGCGTCACTGAAGGTGCAAACGCACATTTTAAAAAAAAAAATAGGAAAAAGACAGACTGAAAGAACTTCACCCTTTCTTCCTGCACTGTCAAGAATTCTTGCACAAAATATGTAATTGCAAAATTATTTTTGGTGGGGGCAGGTTGCTAATGTTAAAACTAACATTTCCTGTTCGCATTCACAATTCATCACTAGGAACAAATTAAATTCATTTTCATTCCAGTAGATTAGTTTTATAGTCTAATCCTTCTTAGCAGCTCTGGGTTGACAGATGGAAAGTTATCAGCATTTCATCATAGATTTTATGTTTTCATAGGGCTTTTCTAAACAAAATATGCATTTGATGATTGCCCAGTTCACTTTTAACAAAAATTGGCTGTTTACTGAGTCCACTGAGTGTCTGTTCAGAGTATAAGTAAATATTATGCTTGCCAATGGACACTATTAGAGCTAAACCCTGAGTAGCCCAAAGAGTCTATAAATTATCCACAATTGTCAGTGAATCATCTCCCTCCCAAATCATATCCTAAGGATAATGAGCAAATTTTCCAAATAGTAAAAATAATCTTATAATGAACTAAAAAAATGAATGGGAAATGCAACAAATTCACAGATAGAAATCCTAAATACGTACCTGTTTCAACATTGGTTTAATATCTACAGTATGAATCATTTTCTTAAAATACCACTATTTATACATACATATGCTGTAACTGTCTCTATTTCTCTGGCAGTGTTCAAATGTGTCGGACAATTCCTATCACTTTAACTAGGCTTGATGACATAGGAAGGCTAATTTACAAAAACCAAAGAACTATGTAATGGCAATATAAAAAGATATTCAAAATCTATGTTGATATTTTCAAAAGGATGTCCATGTCCACAGTATATCAAAATGACCATGGACTAATTCATGATTAGCAAAAGCTGATCTGCCAACTTCATTTGAAGTTTTATATACTGTATGCAACTATTTATATGTACATAAATATAAACAGAATTAAAAAGCTGTGTTAAAGCCTAGTAAAGGCTTCTAAAAAGTTAGATTGGTAGTATTAGTGGTTTTATGGATTACAAGTAATCCTTGACTTACAACAGTTCCTTTAGTGATTGTTCAAAGTTACAACGGCACTGAAAAAAGTGACTTTATGACCATTTTTCACCCTTAGGACCTTTCTAGCAGCCCCATGATCTTGTGATCAAAATTCAGATGCTTGGCAACTGTTGCTGTGTCCAGAGGTGGGTTTCAGCAGGTTCTAACCAGTTCTGGAGAACCGGTAGCGGAAATTTTGAGTAGTTCGGAGAACCGGTAGTAAAAATTCTGACTGGTTCCACCCCATCTATTCTCTGCCTCCTGAGTCCCAACAGATCGGGAGGAAATGGGGATTTTGCAGTAACCTTCCCCTGGAGTGGGGTGGGAATGGAGATTTTCCCCTGCCACACCCACCAACCTATGCCCACCAAGCCATGCCACACCCACCAAGCCACACCTGGAGAACTGGTAGTAAAAAATTTTGAAACCCACCACTGGCTGTGTCTCAAGGGTATGTATCACCTTTTGCAACCTTTTGACAAGCAAAATCAATGGGGAAGCCAGATTCACTTAACAACCATGTTACTAACTTGATAACTGCAGTGATTCGCTTAACAAATGTGGCAAGGAAAGTCATAAAATGGGTCAAAACTCAATTAACAAATGTCTTATTTAGCAACATATGGGCTTGATTATGATCATAAATTGAGGACTATCTGTATAGTTCCACACACATTTGCACCACGCAGGTGACCCTGATGACACAAATAAATCTCCAGGTGGTCTTAACAACTCACTAAAAGAATGCAAATGAACAGTTGTCTACAAGGAGTATAACTCCTTCAATTTCCCACCATCCAGTTGGAGCTGAAGAAGCTTCTTGGATAAGAAGCGAAATGTCTTCAAAGAAAAAACAGAAAGTCCAGTTGCCTCTTGAAAAAGCACCTTAGGGAGAGTGACAAGAAACTACTTTTTGACAGAAGCAACTGAGAACTCAAATGCAATTCCTTTGGAACAGAAACATGTAACTGGCAGAGCTGAGCTTTCTTTTCCAGTTCAATTGGCCTTTTGAACCTGCGCTGTTCTGAAGTGCTTGTACTGTTTTTTTTAAGACAAATATAGAACCCTTTTAGAAGAATACTAAACCCATGTTTAACATTGTGGTCTAGCACTTTTTCAAAAGTGCTATCTATAAGGACCCTGCAAAGCACTGGTGAGAACTGAAGATGCAATTCTGGAAGCAGGTACAGGATCTATTCTGCATTTCAAGCCCAAGTTAAAAGCAGTGCCTGGTGACAGGAAGGAAAGACACATCCTTCCAGGTAAAAGATAAAGGTAAAGGTTCCCCTTGCACATATGTGCCAGTTGTAGGGGCTGGTGCTCATCTCCGTTTCAAAGCCAAAGAGCCAGCGCTGTACAAAGACATCTCCCTGGTCATGTGGCTGGTATGACTAAACGCCAAAGGTGCACAGAACGCTGTTACCTTCCCACCAAAGGTGGTCCCTATTTTTCTACTTGCATTTTTACATGCTTTCGAACTGCTAGGTTGGCAGAAGCTGGGGCAAGTAACGGGAGCTCACTCCGTTATGTGGCGCTAGGGATTTGAACCGCCGAACTGCCAACCTTTCTGATCGACAAGGTCAGAGTCTTATCCACTGAGCCATTGCTCCCCTTCCAGGAGAAGTAGCTAAATTTTGCTGGGCAGATCCCAATTTCCAACTGTACCATCATGAATATTGTCAGTGAAGTGACATAGATTGATTGGTTGATTAAATTTATTGCCTGCCAACTCCACATCGTTCTGCTGGTAGTCTTGGGAAAAGAGAAAAAAATAGAAGCATTATGTATGAATGTAAGGCACTTCCACTATGAACTAAGGATGAACCATAGGCCATATCATGAGGATGTGACCTTGAAAAAACAGCTATTGAGACATCTTCACAAGTGATGGGACATAAGGATAAGCCAACAGATCTTTTAATTAATTTACAAATCAATTTAGAATAATACATAGCAAAGCAGAGGCTCAAGCAAAATATAAATTTCCAAGAATATTTCTAGGTCTCCATAAAGAAAATTACTTAGAAAAGGTAAGCAGTGAAGGCTTTATATGAAAATATTTCTGCTTGCTAAATTGATAAGTTGTGGTTAGCTATGGCAGTTCTTTTTTGAGAGGGTCCATCATATGGCTTCAGATTTTCATACATGCCTATTTACCTAAAAGTATAGCTCCCAGTATGGCTAATGGATTGAAGTTGCCTGGCAGGTCACAAATTGAACAAATTATTTATTTGAATTGAATAATAGCTTTGGTATTTCCTAAGCTAAAGATAATACAAAAAACAATCAATGATGTTAGAATTATCTGATCTCAATGTATCTTTTGAATAATCTTTAAGAAAATAATAAGTGCATTTTGAGTAAGACTCTATAAATCTCAAAGTGCTATAACATACCAGTCAGCATTTTGTAGATCTGTAGAAATAAAAAACTGTGATGCTGTTTTTCTAATCCTAGTAGAATCCTAGCTGAAATTCTAAGAATTTTGAAATACTTATGGATGAAGTCATAAAAGAGAAAATGAAGGCATAATCATCTGAAGTATAGTCACTAGTCTTATTAACAGTGAGAATATGGATGTCAAAATGCAGAAGATAATTATTCTCTCATTCATTTTCAAAGATGTTTTTTTCAGTGTCACATTTTTCTACATAGAACAGAATCCTATGGCATCTAATAATTAAATCATTTATTGCAGCCAATGCTTGTATGTATGTATGTATGTATATGTATGTATGTATGTATGTATGTATGTATGTATATATATATATATATGAGTTAGGACTAGGTGACACATCAGATTTAAAGGCAAAATATGTTTCAGAAAGGCTGGGAAATGAAGCTAGCAAAGTTTCAGGAAGGTAGACTGCAAATTTTCAATCAGTATATGAAACAATAATGAGTCATGAAATATATGAACTTGTCTGACATATATGATCAGCATCCAGTCACCGATCAAGTATAAAAACACAGTTTTGCTCCTAAGCTTACCATGGTTGCTTGCCATCCTCATACCTTTGAGATGGCCAGCCATATAAATTTAAATACGTACGTACATACATACATACATACATACGTACATACATACACTCTTTACCTTAGATCCAAGCCACATAATCAGTAGCATAGGATTATACAGAATACAATATCTGTTGCTTGAATTTATTAAATGTTTGGAATCAGATAATATTATTCTTAATGTACAAAATTCAAAACATTTGCTTTTACGCCTTCAATATATTCAGATAACATAATGAAAAGCTGTTGACCATATATCACAATTTAGTTATTGTTGCTTGGTGTGTCCAGTCTTTATTTATAGCTTATTGTTCAAGGGCATCTGCCAGAGGCAATAAGAAGAGTAACTATAGCGCTACCATTAGGGCCACCATCTTGAATTTATGACATTCTCCACCTTCCTCCACAAATCCTCTTGTAGTCCTCTGCTTACTTTAATTTCTATGTGAGTTGTACCTCATATTCTAGGCTTTCCTTTTCATTAGTACTAAAGCGCAACCTTTTTTTGGAATAGCATTTTAGCAGGATGTTTTTTGGATTTTTTTAAAATTTGATTTATATGCCGCCCTTCTCCGGAGACTCAGGGTGGCTTACAATCCATTAAGCAATAGCTTTCATACTTTTGTATATTTTATACAAAATCAGCTTATTGCCCCCACAATCTGGGTCCTCATTTTACCTACCTTAGAAAGGATGGAAGGCTGAGTCAACCTTGAGCCTGGTGAGATTTGAACTTACAGTAATTGCAGACAGCTTGATGTTAATAATAGTGCTTTAGTCTGCTGCACCACCAGGCTCAGGATGTTTCTTAAATCTATTCCTTTAATTGATGTAACTTAGCATTTATTTCCCATCTGGAAAGGCATCCAAATGGTTAGCATGTTTGCCTCAGAATACTCCTGATTCTAGTTTAAACACATCCAAGCTGATCTTTTCTGCCCAATGGTTCAATGAGAACAGTCAGATAATCAATGGTGGCTTGTTGGCCAGTGATTCAAAGCTTTCTCTTGCCCTTTCAGGTCTTGCCAAAAAACTCTCACAAAAATAAAACAACATATGTTTCTAGTGTTCCCCATGATAGTAATACGCCAGCAGTTCAAAATTTGGATTCTTTTACCAAGACATAAAAGCTTGCAACCCAACAGATTTTAGGGCCTGTGTAGCTCTCTAGTAGAACCCCAGAACTAGCCACAGATGCATGAAAATCATTCCTTATTGCTTTTCAAGCCATAATCCTGCCTGTCAAATGGAATTAGCTAGCTCACTGAAACAACAGAGATAGATCACAAGATAAATTTATGGTTTTTAGCATCTCCCTTTTTCTCTTTTCTTAAAGGGTCACTGATGTTACTGAGCACATCAAGGTGTAATTTCCTGAGAAACATTGTAAAATTTCACATTGTTAAATAAAATATTCTAAGTATTTAATAGACAAAAAAGAACTTTTTTGTGTCAGTAATTGCTACTCCATTTCACCTCAAATAATTTGTGGCTATTCCTCCTTTCATCTTAATTATTACCTAGTAAAAGGTGTTCTTCAAGTAATTCATATGGTGACAATTAAATGATCATCTCTTGAAAAATGCTTTGGCTTGCAGCTAATCTCCTGTAATCCACTTTTTTGTTGATAATATGATTTATGGATCTCTTGCAAGAAAAATACGTGCAGCAAATAAAAGTTATATTTTTCTTATTCTCAGATAAATAATCAGAACATTATCTGATGAAGATGAAATTCAGTTTCCGTAGCCATAAAACTTTACTGTTGGTTCCATGCATGAACTGTTTGCTATTAAAATGTTCTGTCCCCGTCTCACACACGCACACAAACAAACAGCCAGGGGTTAAATAAAACTGGCAGACAACAAATTCTTTCGATAAGAGGATTGGCAGCAATCCAGTAGCTGCTTGCCAAGAACTTTACTCATAAAGGGAGGGGTTGTTCCTGTCACAAGTAAATGCCTTATTCTTTATTATGTAAATAGTACATGACCAGGATATCAGGGGTTAACTTATTCTTCACTACTTAATATATTCATACTTAACCACTCCTATATCTAGCTCCACCCCTTGTATATATAAGGAGCTGTATGCTTTCCTTCTGAGCTTCTATCTGTGAATATTCAGTGTATATAGAATGCCTTCTGTAAATAAACAGTGCTTTATTTGAATATCTAATTCTTAAACTACTTATTGAGTCTGATCCTGAATATCGTAACAATTTGGTAGCAGAGGATGGTTTGATTGACTCAATAAAACTTTAAATATGTCTGAGAGAGAAAACTCCAGAAACAAAAGAGAAAGACCCAACACCAGGGCATACAGTAAAGAAATGGAAGCAGATCAAGAAAAGATCGATAAACCCACGACTATGACACCAAAAGAAACTGAAGACTACACTACAAACAACGAGGAAATAATTGATGGAATGGATGAACAAAAAGAGAACGAGTTGAAAGGCAGCCCCCTCGGATCAGAGGTACTGAAACTGCTGAAACTCAACGCGAAATTCCAAAACATAATAAAGAACAGCGGAACAGTGAAAAAAAGGAGTATCGTAACAGATGATCCCAAAAATCCAAAAATGGTGAGCGAATCATCTACAGAAAAAGGAATAATGAAAAGAAAGACCAACGGTCCCGCTCAAAATTTTGAATGGCAGCCATCTTGTTTTCAACCGATCACAAAAAAGAGTGAAGCAGAGTCAATCAGAGTACATCATTCAAAATCTTTGGCGCGAAAGGATTCACATAATATAAAAAAGAAAAAAGAAAAACTTTACTTTTCAGAAAATTCTGATACAGACTCGGAAGAAATACCTATCGAACTAAAAGTCAAATCAGCTATAAGAACTCTTTTTACAACATTCGGTCCAGGACTGAAAATTACAAAAGAACCGACAAAAGATGGCAATCGAGAAACAGGGAGAGAACAAGCAAGAAAGCAAACGTCTCGGAGTCTGCCCGCTTCTCCTCAATCAACGAGAGCACCGACACCTGAGCCCAGAGAACCTTGCAAATACCACCCCACGCCGCAGACGATGTCAGAAAACAGCGATCTCAACAAGAGTCATCGCAACAGAAAGACACGAGCTTCTGCCGCCGCCTGGACACCGAAGATCGAGCCAGAGACTGAATCATCAGAAGAAGAGCGCTACGAGGGAGCTGCAGCGACGAGAACCTCTCCCGACAGCTTCAGGAGTGAAATGAACAACGCGCATGTGCAAGACTACACAGACAACTTCGGGGGACATGAAGAACAAAGAGAACCGTTCAGAATCGTCGCAAGCATACCCACACCATTTTGTAACTTTCAACATTTGCAAGACCACGGACTGCCTCCAGTTGTAAGTAATGGATCCAACAATATTGGGAATTTGCCCAATGATTTCCCAAAACTGAGAATAGATGGCATTAATTTGCAAGAATGGTGTCAGCAGCTCCAGGTTGTCTTTCTAAAAGAAAACTTATTATTTTTTATCACTAATCCCCCAAAAAGACCTTGGACTCTAAAATTAGACTGTCTGCACCATAGGGCATTTTTCTTATTAATTTCCAGTATATCTCCTGCCATGTACCACAGTATTAAGCAAAATCTAACTGTATCAGAAATTATTCAATGCATGTTTAAATTGTTTCACAGTGAAAGTGTAGCCACTACAACAAGAATGTCTAAAGATTTCTTCTCAGCTAGGATAAAGCCAGGGGTTACCATAAGTGAACATTTAATATCTTTAAACAAAATTAGAACAGAACTGCATTTAAGGGGGGAAATAATTTCAGATCAAACAATGAAGAGTGTTATCATTAACTCACTAGACCCATCGTGGGATAACTATATATCTCATTTAGACACAATCAACTTAGGATATTTATCCATAGAAAGTCTATCTAACAAGCTAATATCTGAAAATAATTCAAGGAGAAGTCGTTGTAACAATCACATGGAACATAAACAATATAAGAGGGTAGTTTCTCAAGAAAGATATCATGAACCAATAGGATGCCACAACTGTGGATCCAAAGAACATAATAGGAGAGACTGTCCAAAACTCCTCAGAAATAGAAAAAATCCTGACTACAGAAATAGGTATCAAAACAGACAGTCATCAATTGATAGACATAGATATAGAAGTCCACCCATCTATAGGGAACATAGAGGGGGCAGAGATAACTCAAAAGATAGAAAGTCTGGTTCACTGAATGGGTTAAACAAACATGACAGCACTAACATACAACAGACAGAAGACAATGATTGGCTTATCGATTCTGGAGCAACCAATCACACTACAAATAATAAAAATATACTATCTTCATTTGTAGAGGATAAATTCGTAATTAAGGTAGCTAATCAAGAGAAGGTTCAAGTCATAGGTAGAGGAAATATAACCTTACCTGGCCTAGGAAAAATAGAGGGGGTATTGTTAATACCTGAAATACCTCATAACATACTTAGTGCAATAAAACTAAGCATAGATTCTGGCATAAATATTGTGTTCTCGAAAGGAAAAGCAACATTAGAGAAAAACAGAACAAACATAGGTACTGTGATTATTAAAGGAGGTCTACCTTATCTAATGACAAAAGAAAAATGGTTACACAACATTGATTCCAACATGGAAGATAACAATAACATAGACAACGAAAGCAGTAGCAATAGTGACAATGAGGAACATGAGATTATCCATAATCACAAAGACACACCCAACAACAAAATACCTAATATTGGTAAACCAATTCATGATGAGTGTGCTCATGTCTTACATAGGAAATTAGGACATGCCAGTTTTCCTGTAGTTCAAAAGATGACTGAACATGCTGAAGGTGTTAAAATAAAAAATTGTAAAAACTATTTGGAATGCTCAGTATGTAAATCTACAAAACTCAAAACTAGCTCCAAACCCAAAAAGTCAACAAGATCAGCCAACAAAATTTTTGATTTGGTACACATGGACCTAGTTGGTCCATTAACACCATCAATCACATATAGAAAACGTTATTTCCTAACCATTGTGGACGACTATAGTCGTTATGGCTTTGTCTATACACTAAAGCACAAAGATGAAACTTTTCAGAAATTTAAGGAGTTTTACAAACGTATAGAAACACAACATAATATTAGAATAAAACAAATTATGACAGATAGGGGATGTGAATTCATGTCAAAAGAATTCTCCCAATGGCTTAAAGACAAAGGGATGTTGCATTACACATCTAGCCCTTTCTCTGCATTCCAAAATGGAGTGGTAGAGAGAAAGAACTCGACATTACAAACCATGATTAGATGCACATTAGAAGATGCTGGCTTAGGAAAACAATTCTGGTCAGAAGCGTTACAATATTCCAATTATACACAAAATAGAACTTGGTCCAGCATTGTTAACAAGACACCATATGAAATGATGTATAATAGGAAACCCAAAATAGCTCATATGCACATATTTGGAGTCACTGCAGACGTACACATACCTAAGCAATTAAGACGTAAAGGTGAGAACGTATCTAGGAGACTCAGGTTCATGGGTTACGAAACAGGCACAAAAGGGTACAGATTTATCGAAAATAATAACAGATTTATAGTATCCAGAACGGCTGTATTCCATGAACAGGCCAACTGGTCTAAAATACATCTTAATGAAATTTTCCCAAACAACTATACAAACACTAAACACCAAGAGGAAAGAACTGGAAAAGAATACAATCACAACATACATAAAAATAAAAACAGAACATGGACAAACAGTCAATACAAAATAAAGACAGATTCATTAACAAAAAAGGAAGCTAGGTATTTACATGACAATGATAGTAAACCAAAAAGAACAATCAGGAATAACAGAAACCAAATACCAAACAAATACAAAGATTATATAATGTATACGGATGGAGAAACATTAACACCAAACACATACAAGGAAGTGCTAAAACTTCCCCCTGAAGAAAAGGAAAAGTGGGAATCAGCCATGACTAAAGAGATGGATAGTTTGCAGAAATTAAATGTATTCACACCTACACATGCACCTAAAGATAAAACTGTTATTGGTACTAGGTGGATATATAAAATCAAAAACTTAGAAGGAGGCAACACCTTATACAAAGCTAGACTAGTTGCTCAAGGTTATGCACAAAAATATCCCGAGGATTACACGGATACATACTCTCCCACAGTAAGAACTGAGAGTGTTAAAACTGCACTGGTCATAGCATCAGCACTTAACCTTGATGTATTCCAATACGACATACAGACTGCATATCTACATGCAAAATTAGATAAAGAGATATATGTAAGAGCGCCTCACAGTCAATATACGAACAAAAATGAAACGTGGTTATTAAATAAAAGTTTATATGGGTTGAAACAATCTGGCAAAAGATGGTATGAATGTTTAGTCAAAGTGCTCAAAACTATGAATTTTAATGCCACTACTGCTGATAACTGTTTCTTTGTTAAAAAAGAGGATGACTCTTTAGAATTCGTGTTAATTTATGTGGATGATATTTTGTATATAGGTAAACACAAAGAGAAGAGAGAAACATTTGTAACGAAACTAAATGAACATTTCTCTTTGAAGTCATTAGGTAAGGTAAATAAGTATCTTGGAGTTCAAATTAGTAAAACAAAAAGGGGATTCAAACTTTCTCAAAGAGATAAGATTATAGATCTTCTGAACAAATGTAACTTAAATAATGCTAAGCCATGTGACACTCCCATGCAAACTGATTTCTTGAGAAACACAGATGAGTCATCCCCTGAATTTAAAGATAATACACTTTACAGATCAGTCATCGGTTCCCTTCTATATATTTCCAATTGGACTAGACCTGATATTGCTTTGCCTCTCAACTTGTTGTCTAGGCACGTCAGCAAACCATTATTATATCATTGGGAAGCTGTCAAGAGAATATTAAGATATTTAAAGAATAGTTTAGACTTCTGTTTATTATTGGAACCTAATAATGTCAAAGAGCCCATCCTCACGTGTTATGCCGATGCGGATTGGGCTGGTGATACCACATGTAGAAAAAGCACATCTGGCTATATATTTTTCCTTAACGATTGTCCAGTTTACTTGTACACTGGTAAACAAGATTTAGTAGCCACCTCAACGACTGAGGCAGAATATGTTTGTTTGTCTAAAGCCTCAAATAACCTCGTATGGTTTAATGATTTATTGTCAAACACTTGGAAGAAACCTTCATTACCATTTATCATACACGAAGATAACAAGTCTGCTATTGAAATATCTAGATCTGATGCTATTGGACAAAGGTCCAGACATATAGATATAAAATTCAAACATGTGAGGCAGTTATCTCAAGATGGATTTATTAAAGCAGTTCATTGCGAAACATCAGAGCAAATAGCTGACATATTGACAAAGCCTTTGCCTTCTAAGCAGCATAAATACTTGACTTCTAAGTTACAAGTTTTATATTGTTCTGAATCTGAATGTAATTGTTGTAATATATCGAATCAGCATTTAGAGGGGGATTTGTCACAAGTAAATGCCTTATTCTTTATTATGTAAATAGTACATGACCAGGATATCAGGGGTTAACTTATTCTTCACTACTTAATATATTCATACTTAACAACTCCTATATCTAGCTCCACCCCTTGTATATATAAGGAGCTGTATGCTTTCCTTCTGAGCTTCTATCTGTGAATATTCAGTGTATATAGAATGCCTTCTGTAAATAAACAGTGCTTTATTTGAATATCTAATTCTTAAACTACTTATTGAGTCTGATCCTGAAAATATCGTAACAGTTCCTCCGTCAGATAAACCCAAACAAGATACACACCGTTCAAGAATTGTCAAGTCCAGTCCATATTAAATCCAAGGCAGATAACGTTGTTTCCAAAGATACAATGTGACTCGCTAGTAGTTTAGTTTTGTCCGTCACAGAGTCTGAATAGCCACCTCAACCCCTTTTATCCCCTGTGGGGTGCGATCCAGTGACTCAGTTTAATCTCTGGCACGCCTCCTTTTCTGCTGCGTGCGCTTGTCTATCCGATGCTGGCGTGGATCCAGCCAAGACTTATCTCCGTCACTGTCCGACTGCGAGGAGATACCTGGCTCCTGGCCAATCTCTTCTCCTTCGGGAGACACCTGCAGCCAGAGAGGAGGGTCCTGGAGAGGGAAGCCTGGCCAACTCCTCTCCTTCATGTTCAGAGCCTTCTTCTTCCGATAAGTCGGACTTGGGGGTCAGAGTCACAACATAAAATATATTTTGTGGCTTTAATTCTATAACTGCCTTTCAGATGTTTTAGTAACCCACTGAAAGGGGGTTACTAAAGCAAAGGGGCATAAATAAATTCTCATAGAGTGATGGATAAATGAAATAATTGTTTCCTTTGAATTTTATGAATGATAGTAAGCAGAAGAACACAAAGATAAAAGCTATGGAAGAATAATTTTTAAATCAGAAATTATGAGATTTATTTCGGAAGTGCATGTTAGCAACATACGATTTGGCCCACAGTAAAAGTATGTCAAGTTTATTTCTGTTTAAAACAGCCTTCTTCAAACTGATGCTTTCTAGTTGTATTTCATTAAAACTACCGTTCACACAGCATTAAGAGTTGAAGCCAAAAATGTCTTGAAGGCACTGGGTTAGAAATCACCGGTTCATAGAATTCTTAAAAAATCAGTGGGATTTCATAGACCCCAAGAAAATAAATCATCCTATTTACAAAACTGATAATTTGGAATCATAATACCATTTCTGGGAAGAATTTAAAATCTGCCAGAAACTTTAGGTGAGGGGAAGAAAAAGGTAAGTATTCCAAACATCCACTTCTAATACTAAAAAAATCTGCAGGGTATATAGTCAGCAAGTATTCTACACCCTTTAAGTAAAGTGACAAAAACTGATGGAAACCTAAAATAGTTTGAATTCATATCATAAATTTAGAAAAATATAATCTATTATAAATTAATCTAAACAAGATTATATTATTGTTGTATTTCCAGCTATTGTTAAAACTGCTTTCAACTGATAAAATGTTTAAATGCTTAAAAGGTTGCTGCCTCTTTTCAAAGTATTAAAAGTTCTCACAAAATGACCTACATGACTTTTTCCCCATCTCAACATTTGTCCTGGCATTTGTCCTAACCAAACCAATACTTGTTTTCAATTTGTGCAACACTAATTTCATAAAATGGCTCTCACCGTGATCAAGTAGTGAGGATTTTTTCACCATATTGGCACTCCCAAGGTGAAATGGATGGGACCATCCTAATCAGCAGAATCAATTTTCACAGAAAAACTACAATGCCAAGCATTATTCACCATCTGGTTTTTTTTAATTCTTTTAATAATATAAATATTAATATCAGTAAAGGGATAGACCATTAGGAAGCTGACAAGTTTCAAATAAATCATTCATTTTTAATATTGTATTTATTTTCAGGAATGCCTTTGACTCTCAGAAAGATTCTTGTGGATTGGTAGTCAGTGGTTTTGTATGATTACCTAGTCTCTTTCTGGTACATTAATATTTTGGGGAAATGTCAATCTTCGCAACCATTTTGTTGGTTCATCAACCATATACTTTTAAAAGCAATAGCAACAGTACATAGACTTTTATACTTCTCCATAGTGCTGTACAATAGAAGTCCCTTACCCGCAGTCTGTTGTGGCCCGTCAGCGGCCTGTGCAGTTAGTAGCTAATTCCGACAACAAGGAGGCTGGTGTGGTGCTGTACCAGCAGCCTGTGCAGTTGGCACAGTCAGACAATGAAGAGGCTGGAGAAGATGTGGTGCCAGAGGCGGGGATTCAGCCAGGGCCTTCAGAACCTCCAGAAGCTCCCATAAGTGAAGAGGAAGAAGAGGAGGAGCCTCTTCTCGATGCATGAGCGCGCAGAGCTCTGAAAAGGCAGGAGTGGCTCCTCAGGAGGAGGTCCCCTTGAGAGTAAGGCTTGGGGCTAATTGGCCACTCCCCTAGCCTATTTAAGGAAGGATGACAACGGATGCAATTTGCAGGAAACAACTTCGTTCAAATTCCTTCGCGTCTTGATTCCAGAAAACGTTTGATTTGGCTCTTGTTTCTCTCTTATCAGTTTTCCTGCAAATTGCTTCTGGGCATTCTGCCAACCACAGTAAGATTATAGTTATCTGAAATACTGTGCCTCAGAATCGAGTTATTATTCTTTGAATTCTTGTCGGCTGTTAATGAAGTTAAATTAACAGCCCTTGTTCAGAAAAGACTGATTATTGTACCTGTGTTCGAACAACTACTAAGAAAGCTCATTAGTAGTCTTTAATTTGTAAATTTGTGTTCTTCGGGGTACGTAGCTGGGGCAGAACACAGTCCGCAGCATGCCAGCAGCCAGTCCATGCAAACAAATGAAGTCCCATCTGCAGGATGCAGGCAGCATGTAAAACTGGATCCCTTCTGGTCTGCAGAAAAACCTTTCTCAATGGAACCAGTCCCTGGTGCCCAAAAGATTGGGGACCACTGCTTTATAGCACTCTGAATGATTTACAATGCTAGCATATTGCCCCCAAAATCTGGGTCCTCATTTTACTTGGAATGATAGAAGGCTGAATCAACCTTGAGCCCCATCAGAATCAAACTCCTGGCTGTGGACAGAGTTATCCTGCAGTACTGCATTCTAACCACTGCACTACTATAGCTCTGAATTGGTTGCCCTCCCTCAAATTCCACACATGGTGGTGAAATCCCCTTCTTTTTGCCATCCATCTGGTGAACTCACAAGATTCTTTTTTTTCGCCATGTATATGTATACATCTGAGCTAGACTGTGTTGTTTCTCTGTGTCATATATGTGGGTATATGCATAATTTTGTATTTATTTATTTTGTCATATTTATTATTTATTATTATTATTATTATTTATTAAATTTTTATACCGCCCCCTCTCCCGAAGGACTCGGGGCGGTGAACAGCCAGAATGTAGTATATATTAGAGATAGAGACCCTTTGAGGGCTGTATTCAATGAAATTTCATTTTAATGTACTGTATGCTGATTAATGTACATTCGAAATGACAATAAAGTTATTCTAAGTCTAAGTCTAAGTTATAATGGTTAAGTCTAAGTCTAAGTTATAATAGTTTCAGTAAACACCTTCAATCATGAAAATTCATTCTCAGCCCATCCTCCCTAACCAGTTTGGTGCTATGAGTAAAATATGGAGGAAAATGCTCTATGTAAGCCAATTTCAGCTTGAGAAGGAAGGCAGGATATAAATCAAACAATATTTTTTTTAAAAAAAAAAAAAAAACCTTTCTTCCATTTCTAAAGCGACTGTCCCACTGCTACTAACATCTTGCAGTGTTCTTTTTTTTTTTTTAGTTGTCCTGGGAAAATGTGCAATGGTATGTATATTCTCCAAAGAGAATAACTTTAAAGGATATGAAGTATCCTGCCCCATTACCTTGGAAATGGAATAATGAATGCTATGGGGGTCATAAAGGAGCCTTGGTGGCGCAGTGGACTAAAGTGCTGTTAAGTAGCACTTAGCTGCCAGCTGCCTGCAATTACTGCAAGTTCAAATCTCACCAGGCTCAAGGTTGATTCAGCCTTCCATCCTTCCGAGGTAGGTAAAATGAGGACCCGGATTGTGGGGGCAATAAGCTAACTTTGTATAAAAAGAACACCCCTTGGGGGGGCCGAAAGCCTTACTAAGCAGGTATATACAAAAGTATGAAGGCTATTGCTTAACGCATTGTAAGCCGCCCTGAGTCTCCGGAGAAGGGCGGCATATAAATCGAACCAATCAATCAATCAATCAATCAATAAATAAATAAATAAATAAATGTAATTTCCTTCTTTCTTCTCCTCTTTCTTCTCCTCACCCTCAGTACTTTGAGAACATTTGGAAGTAAGCACTGAGGAACATTAAGATCTAACCGTTTTTCTCCCTGAAATTCTATTTGGAATATGCTTCCTTGCAATCTGCCATACTTCCTCACACTTGAGGGCTTTGAGTTAATTAGTAATTTCTGCTGAAGAAAAGAACAGATTCTCTGCCTCAGAGTTCTTTTTTTTTTTTCCTTATAAAATATATGCTCTTTGGAAATTTAAACCACCTTGGATTTCCATCAGTCCAAGCTGATTGCACACACATACAAAGACACTTTCTTCATTATTAATAAAGCGGCTTAATAATGCTGTTACTTCCATTATTTACTTTTTTTTTTCTTCCATAATGGTCATTTGCCATTTTTAAAAATGATGGAAGAAATGTTGAGGAAACATAGAAAGATTAAACCAAGGAGGTTTAATCTACTTGCAACTGTTTGAAAGTCTATGAAAGAGATAACAGAATTGTGCAGTTTAAAGAAGTTGTCTTCTGAAAGGCAAGGTTAGAAAGAGGGGAGGAAGGAGTCATAAGAAATCCTGCTTTCAAAATGTTCAATAATCAAAGATAATTGCATTCATTCAGTAAAAGCAGAGACAAAATCCACAACATATAGCCATATATTCCCTTTTGGAGGCCATCTAATATCCTATACATCATTCTACTATTTCACCCATGACTGTGAAATTAGACTTTTGGAAGCTGTTCTAAGCCATGTTTGATTTTAACTATGATTTCTTCAATATGCTATACTGTTACCAGTTAAGATATTAGCCATGCTCACAGACTGAGCAATTTTATAATCTGTGAGTGATGAGTTCATTTAATACTGTAGGCAACAGTGATGAGTTCATTTAATAACTGTACATATACAAGGTATGTAATAATAGATGTGTACTGTCTTGGTATAGTTTCATACACATACACATATAATCACAAAGACTTTAAAGTTACAAGGGATACTGTTGTACTATGACTTAGGCGAACAGAGAAAGGAAATGCTGTACACTGCAAATGCATATCCAGATGCAAAAGCTATTTGCAGTATGTCAACTAAAATATTTTAAAAACGAAAAAGGTATGGTTTAAAAGGCAGATCAATTCTCAGATTTCTTCAAGATAGTAAATATTTGTGAATTTGGTTAAAAATATTGAGGATGGTGGAAAGTTAAGAGGCATGCATGAACTTTTTTCATGCATATTTCTTAAATCTAACATGAAAATTTAATACTAAGCCACATCAGACCAATTGTCAGTGCAGATATAGGCGTGATATGACTAGAACTAGACCAGTGTTTCAATAGGGCACAAGATTATATTTGCTATCATCTGCCTTACCTTCATAAAACATTTCATTTTAATAAGGACAATGGTTTTAATTGTGCAATTTTGTGCAATAAGTCTAAATTTTCTAAACAGGAACTTAATATTTAGAAACTGGCTTCCCAGAAGTCTCACTGACACAATATGTCCAGTTTAATTTCTTCATTACAGTCAAAAATGAACAGAGAAGTTCATGTTTAATGTTTGCTGGTGAACAGCATTTAAAAGTTTCCAAAAGGATCTATTCTGTGGAATTTAAATTCTAGACTTGTGCCTACTGCTGCCTTCCAAGTCAACAGAAATTTGGCTATTCTTTTCAAAGTTGATATAATGTTTCTTTTGACTCTGGGAATATATAATTTATGTCTTATTAGCTTCATTCCTAACACTTGTTTAATTAGGAAAATGGGCAACTTGAGCTACAATAAAGGTTATCATCTTCTCCTATCCTTTTGGGTCCCATGTGTGCCTTCACTAGTGTGGGGGTCAACAGCAGTAATCACTCTAAGCCATTCTCCAGTCATCATCACACAGGTTGCTTAGCAACCTTGACACTTTTCCCCAAAGGCAGTTGATGTGTAGAATATTTGTTTGCATTGGCTAGAGAAGTGAATGTCAAAAGCTGATGAAAAGGCAGAGCTATTTGGTTCTTTAATTGCGTAAACTCTCTAATTAGTTCTTGCACAAAATGCCTCAGATTGATCTGCTACCATCAAGAAAAGGCATGCTTGTCTTTTACACCATTAATGCAATAGATAACTAAATTGTTATGATCATAACTTCTTTCCCCAAACTTCCTCTCTTATCCACTCAACCAATACCTATTTACATCAATTATATTGTTTACTAGACCAGGGATCTCCAACCTTGGCAACTTTAAGCCTGGTGGACTTCAACATCCAGAATTCCCCAGCCAGCAAAGCTGGTTAGAATTCCTCAAAGCTGGCTGGAGAATTCTGAGTGAAGTCCACCAGGCTTAAAGTTGCCAAGGTTGGAGACCCCTGCACTAGACCACATAACAGAGAATTGAAGGATAAATGGAAGATGAGGGAGGAAGGGGGAGTTTGGATGCAACTTGTGCAGTTGCTTGATAAAGATTGGATCTGCAGGCAATGTGGCAATGTTCTTTACCATGGCAAGTCTTCTTTTCACTGTTTCAGTCAGAAACATGTCAAGCAGAAGATATGAATTAATGACACTGACTCTACAGTACTTCATGACTTGATGATTACAAAGGAACACTTGGGTATAGTTAAAGATTTACTCTATTTCCCCTCTTTCTCTATCACATTTTTAAAAAAAGCTTTCTATGTGACTGAAATATGAATAGAGGACCAATGTCTTGTACATAGTCAAAATGTTCATACTTCAAACTATCTATACCAACTTTCCAGAATTTCAGGCATTCTAGTTCTGTCTGGAGACACCAGAAATGGAATATGGAATTTCTGGATCTGTTAGCAGCTTCTCCATTCAACACTGATTTGGGGAGAATTATTATTACTTTAAGCATTTCCATCCTGGTTATTGTAGATATGCAATAACTATTCAGATCTGAAGAAAAAGCAGTGGTTATGTAGTAAGCGAATAAGCAAGCAGAGGCTGAGGTGTTCTAACATTTTAAGTGCTCTTCTGTAATCTATTTTAAAATGAAATTAACATAAACTTCTGATCTTCAGAACTGATTTTAAATACTTTAAGATTGCATCTTCCTTTAGTTTCTTTAACTTTAGCAATCTGAAGAGAAGGAGCTTCAAAAGGAGAAGGAATGATTAACCAAGATAATGAGAAAACAACCTTAGATTTACCTGTGGCTGTAATTATGAGCTTGTTCTACATGCTAAGAAGAACCCTTAAAGTAATTTGTTTTGTATACTTGATTACTCTGTCTTGCTATATATATTTTACTCCTTATCTGGTTTTAACCTCATCTTATTTAAAACATTTCTTAAAATGAAAGAGTGCATTTTATAAATTGTGTTTTTCAGATATGTGCCTGATAAATAAATTAAAGCATCTTACCCAGTGGTGGAATTCAATTTTTTTTACTACCGGTTCTGTGAGCGTGGCTTGGTGAGCGTGGCATAGGAAGGATACTGCAAAATCTCCATTCCCACCCCACTCTGTGACCAGCCAGAGGTGGTATTTGCCAGTTCTCTGAAATACTCAAAATTTCCACTGCCGGTTCTCCAGAACCTGTCAGAACCTGCTGAATAGCACCCCTGATTTTACCCAATCTGGAGTTCTCCAGGGATGCTGGCTTTCTACCACCATCATTTCTGATTGCATACCCAAAAGAGCCTTGGTGGTACAGGGGTTTAAGGCACCCTGTTATTAAGCTGATTATTAAGACCAGCTGCCTGCAATTACTGCAGGGTTCGAATCTCGCCAAGGCTCAAGGTTGACTCAGCCTTCCATCCTTTCTAAGGTAGGTGAAATGAGGACCCAGTTGTGGGGGCAATAAGCTGACTTTGTATAAATATACAAAAGGATGAAGGCTATTGCTGAGCACATTGTAAGCCGCCCTGAGTCTTCGGAGGAGGGCGGCATATAAATCAAATTAAAAAAAAATATATTTTCTTGTCAAGAAATATGGGATCCAAAGTCCAATGCTTCTAGAGGCATCAGGTTGGAAAAGACTGCTCTGTTTGTCTGGTTTAGCTTTCTGGAGTTTCTATAACGTTGACAGGAGATTGCAAATGTTCATTATAGAAAGAGATCTAGCAACAAAGATCAGACTGAAGTAACCCTTGATTAATTTGATCCACTTTGCAATTTACTATATGATGTGAAAGAAGGGACACAATATATGGATTTGGATTTGGAAAACTGTGCATTGGAGAAATGATTTCCCCCTCAAATCAGGCTTTTTAGCAGCTGTGCTTATTTCCAGTTCATCCTACCAGGGGTTTCTATCCATGAGTAGAAGAGTATCAAGGAAAGCTGAACTTTTGGTACTCTCAATTGTCTCTAAAAATCCCAGAGTTGAGACTTTTAATACTTTTTTATTGAATAGATTGAGGGAACTCATTTATAAATGACCTGTCCAGTTCCAAGTGCAGCACTATCATTATATACAATTTTCTGTTCTACCAAAGGGGCTTCAAGGCAAATCTATTGTGGCAAAAAACCTATTGCCATCTGCATTTTAGCTCTTTCCATTAGAAAATTACCTTGTGGAGTAATCGTGCCCTAAAGGTTAATGAACATTCATTACAGTGAAGTAAATGGATAATGAAAAGACAAAATGAGCTTTTAGCTCATGAATTTAAGAGAAGAAATTGGGACTTCTGCATTGAAAGCATTACAATTACATGAGGTGTTGAAAGCAATTTTGGGGTGGAAGTATATTGTTTATGAATTGCAAAAATTCTGAAAACTGTACAGTCCTACTGCTTATCTGTAGTCACACCTTGCCACTCCAATTAAAATTTTAATAAACCAACATTACTGGACTTTTGACACTGCTGAAAATCTGTGTTACATATAACTTTTCAGAGTAGATTTATTGTTTTGCTTTCAGTTTACAAGCTTTTATTGTAAGAAATAATTTAGGGGTGAGATTTGGCACAGAAAGATACTCATTTGCATTTAGGAAATTATTAAAAATAATTTACTATATTTTTCCAGATGTATTATTGAAAAAGTGCTCCATCTGCAGGCTTAGCTAAATTTATAAAATTCTTATGGACAAAGAAGAGGACCGGGGTGGGGGCGGGGAGGAAGAGGGAAGACGAGCTGGAGACAAGATTAATAATTTAAGAAAAAGCAATTTGAATTGTCTTAGTTTGTCTTAATCTGAGCTTTCTAACACTCCCCCTTGTGCCTGTCAAATCCCTGTGCCTAATTAGATTTTAGATCAGGATTCTTTCTTGGGGATTTGCATGGTAAAACATGGGCAAGCATTTGTCAAGAAACTCTCTGAAGGCTGCCTTATCAATTAATGTAGCAGCAAATGCTAAAATAGATCAGATTGTATTTCTTTTTAATGGTCTGAAAAATGTTTACATAATATGATTCTTCTGCTGTTTTAGCCTTCTGTCATTCATAGTTTTTAAATGCATCAAAGTTGCTATCCTATACACAATAACTAGAAAGTAAGACCTTTTGAATATAATAAGATAAGTATTTGTAGGTAAACATGTTCAGTATTCTAACTCTACCATATAAGAAACTTTTGAATTATTTTCTCCTCCCATCCCTCATCGCCCAATATTCTGGTAACATGCATTTTGTAATTGCTCATAAATATAGAATCATTCTCTGTTCTCTAGGGAAACACAGAAACCATAACTTGGTTGATGTCTACTGAAGCTTAAGAGACTTGCATGTACTAAATTAATGAAATCTTATTAAAGTCTGGCTTCAAGGACAGCATCTTAAATATTTATTTAAGCCCTTTATATTTTGCATTTTAGAAAGTAAATAGTTACAATTTTTACTATGCATGCATTGCAAAAATAAAGCAATAGCTGAAAGTAGACAACAAAAACTCTGGAAAATACATTTAGGAGATGCAAAAACATATTACACATATTTCCATGATAAGGTTTGAAGTTTGTGGCTAACTGAGATATCAGATCCTAAAGTTTCATCCATTAATTGAGCCTGCAGACACTTGCCTTCTGCCCCACTGGTTCCCTGACTCAGTCAGTTCTTTTAAAAAAATTAAGATTATTTTATTTAAAAATAAAAGGAAATTTGGAAATTCCTGCTCTCCTCACACACCTCCTCAGAAAATAAACAGTGCAAAATATATGTGGAAATGAGTTCACTAGCACATAAAGCAAACAACCCTTGAATGTTGATCAGAGAGTAGTAGGGAGCATTCTGGGGACTCCACTAGGTGATGTTTCTCTCTGAGAAATGTTCAGAAGGTCCCTTTGTGAACTGACAAGTTCCTGGCTTGTGGCAACTCTATTAGTGTTCCTATGAGAACAGTTCATGAATAAAGATTGAATTCCTCCACTACCTGAATAGGAAACAACTGCTTGAATAAATATACAGATATATCTGAGCAAAGTACCTCAGCCATAGCAACTGAAAGTCAAGAAACAGGTATACTACAATGGCACCCATATCCAAAGAAGCCAGTGGTCCATATATTTCAATAACATGGCTTGACAGCTGTCTCAAATGATGGAAAGTATAATTCTATTACATTGACAGAGCAACTTAAAGGGGGAAAAAAAACAACCAGTTGTCCAAATTATAGAGGAAAACTATATAGACAAATAATCTGTGGAAAGTTATCTACATTGCTTGACAAAGTAATGTCCCAAGCTTGACTTATCAGCAAAGAAAGAACCAGAATTGTGTGGAAGAAATAAGTAAGTAAGTGCTCATCAGTTTCAGCATAATGCCATACAACATTAGCCGAAAATCTTGTGGACAGCCAACTAATTTTTACAAGAACAAGAAATTACATTATTTATTAATAGCACATGATAAAGGTAATGAATGTATCAGTCTATCCTCAGCATCAGATACATAGAAATATGTTGGCCTTGAATCATTTAGATAATAAGGTGCTACACAACTTTCATATAGTGTACCGTGTTTCTCTGAAAATAAGACATTCCCCTGAAAATAAGCCCTCCCCAAAAATAAGCCCTCCCCGAAAATAAGCCTTCCCCCTAAAATAAGTCCTTCCCGAAAATATTTAAACGCATGCACAGCCATCCCCGCCATTTCCTCTGGTTAGGGTTAGGGAGACAGAACTTGAAATCAGGTAAGACGACAAGAGGAGCACCGTCTTGCTCCACAAGTTCCAAAATAATAAGACCTCCCCAAAAATAAGGCCAAGTGCTTATTTCGGGTTTCAAAAAAATATAAGACAGGGTCTTATTTGGGAGAACACAGTAGTACCAAGGCTACTCTCAAACTGAAGGAATAGTTAGCCTGATATCTTTTATGCTCACTTTGTAGTGTTTAGAGATAATTCTATGGTTAATATGCAAAATGGATAACCATACCACTGTAGCATGTGCAGTCATACCACTGCAACCTGTTTTAGGCATTTGGGAGTTGTCCACTGTATTGACATTCTGGAGAAGCTCAGCCATATCATCATTCTGAGACACTAAGTGAGTAGGACTTGGCAGATAACTAGCCATCACTTCCACTCAGTCAAGGGAGTCTGAGGGGAGGGAAGGATGCTTAATTCATTACTAGTCCTGTCTTTTAATTAACCTTCCTAATGTACTACACTCCAGAGTGTTAGGCAACAACCCACAAAAGATTGAGAATTATGGAAGCAGGAGGAGTTAAACACGACTTAAGAAGCACATTTATTTAATATTTTAATTCAGCACATGTGAAAGAGCTCAAGCTGAGGAATTTTCCAGTTCACAAAAAAATTGGTACATGTTAAGTTCTTGTGGTAGGTTTATTCTTCTTGTGAATACTGTGCTTGTATCAGTATTTTTATGTATCAAATCTTGGCCGTGTTGTAGGAACTATGGACTGCATAGTCTTCTAATAGATATTTTTTTCTGGTCAGGATTTATATAAATAAAGCCAGTTACCATAACAAGCTAAAGGTGTCCTGAATTCTACAACTGAACATTGCATTTTATTACATTATATTCCTCTAAAAGTACACACTGAAATGCCAACTGTATTTCTTAAAGATTTTCCACAAATTTCTGATTATGAATTGTTCATTTTTTTGCAAGCTAATGTATTAGAAGTTCCAAAATATTTTTCAAGTACTTACAATCCAAATCCTAAGCATAAAGACAGAAGTTATTTTGACACACTTAGAAAATTAGCTTTAGTATTCATTTAATCAAATATACATAAACATATTTTAAAAAGTAAGATCAGAAACAGATCCTTTACAGCCCATCCACAGTATCGCTATGTCACACTTCCCTAGTCTCAGAGACTGACATAAATCACTGATGCAGAAACATCCCTTCTCCACAAAGTCAGTTAAGCTTGACCTATCCATGTCAAACTGACATCTGCTAAGCCATTGTGACGAGGGAGTAGAAGCACACACACAAAGAAGTGCAACACCATTATAAGCAAAAGTAGTCCACCTCAGATCTGAGTCTTTTCAAGAATGATGATGGAAGCAAGTAAAATGTGAGTTTTGTGGTAAAAATGGCGACTTGGAGCACATGAAGAAAGTAAGCAATAAAGTTTATCAGGCAAACTGCCAAGAAATGTCCATTGGACAAAAATCATTTCAATAAAATAAAACAACATAATAACAAACTGTGAAGGACAGCATAAGATTATAAAACTATTCAGAATCAGAAAATTCTTCATCAATGCAACTCTGGCGTAATTTACATTTCTTTACTCCTAATATGTGTGTGGGGGGGTTTCTCTATATAATAAGAGTGGGAAACGATTGATAAGTCTTTTACAAGGCAAAGTCCATCCATGTATATCTGTAAACCCATTAAGGAGCTAGAAAAACTTATAATAAAGCTCAGGGTTGAAAGATTATAAAACATATTACCCAGTGGTGGGTTTCAAATTTTTTTTTACTACCGGTTCTGTGGGTGTGGCTTGGTGGGCATGGCATGGGAAGGATACTGTAAAATCCCCATTCCCATCCCACTCCAGGGTAAGGTTATTGCAAAATCTCCATTTCCTCCTGATCAGCTTGGACTCGGGAGGCAGTCAATAGATGGGGGCAGGGCCAGTCAGAATTTTTACAACCTGTTATGTAAATAGGTTTTCTTGGTGGGATGTTTGAACTAACTGACCATCAGCTGATTGGCTGACCACCACAGCTGCAAGGTATATAAAGGGAGCTGTTTCCCTAGGTCAGTCACTGGGTTCTCACCATACAATAAAGAGCTGTTGTCACTCACTGCCTGGCTGGCTGCATCCTCATTTACCCAACTTAAAATTGGCGACAAAGGTGGAATTTTGTGGCCAGAAGCCAAGGAAAGAGCTGAAGCCACAACCGAAAAGAGCTGAAACCATGTTCTGAGAGAGAAGCGGAACGCTCGAATCCAGAATCCAGCCAGGCGAGTGAGCGGAGCACAGGAGAATCGTGAACGATGTCTGCCTACACCCCGCCAGCGCCTTTTAACCCCAAGGAGGAAAGGTGGGGGTCCTACATGTACTGTTTCGAGTGTTTCATGGTGGCCAATGACCTGCAAGGGCTACCAGACATGCGGAAGAAGGCCCTGTTCCTGAGCCACTGCGGACCACGGGTGTTCAACACAGCCAAAGCCTTGTCGGAGCCGAATTCGGTCCACACCATATTATGGTCAATGCTACAGACCCTGCTGAAAGACCACTATGCCCCAACGCCTTCCAAGTACGTCCAGCGGTACGAGTTCTGGCAAAGGCTGCAGCAGGATGGCGAGTCAATCAGTGAGTACGTTGCTGCCCTGCGTAAGGCCGCAAACCAGTGCGAGTACTGAGACTTGGATGAAATGCTGCTAGAGCAACTTGTGGAGTGAGGGATAGCCGACTGCAATGGAGGCTATTTGCGAAATTGAACCTGACCCTGCACATCGCCCTAGATGAAGCAAGAGCACAAGAGTCGTCCATAAAGGCCGCCGAAAGACTGCAAGGGACCATCCATGGCCGGACAGCGCAGAGGTCAGCGACCGTGCACCGTGAAGCCATAAGCACCGAAAGCGAAGGGGAGTCCAAGGAGGAAGTTTCCTGCACAGAGCAGTCCAGGCCGGACTGACGGGGACCCAGGGACAACTGCACCAGCTGCGCCAGCTGCGGAGGCCCCCACCCCCGACACAACTGCAAGTTCCAGTATGCGATCTGCCGGTTCTGCGAGAAAAAGGGGCATATCGCTCGAGTCTGCAGAGCCAAGCAAGCACAAGGCTACAAACCACGCCAATCCGAGACTGCACCGCGCCTCAGGCCCAATAAAGATGGCGGAAGCCGGAAGGGCGTGAAAATTGAAAACATCGAGGCCTACACGATCCGCATCGGCCAGACCTGCACCTCTCCCGGAGAAAAGACCTACACTGCAGTCGAGATCGAGGGACGTGAGTGCCAGATGGAGATCGACACGGGATCCCCCATATCCATCATGTCGTGGGCCAACCTCAAGAAAGCCATCCCCAGCGCACACAAGCGGCAGCTCCAACCACAGCAACGCCGGCTAAAAGACTATCAAGGAAACCGCATCCCCGTAGAAGGAATAGGCGAGTTCCAAATGCAATACGGGGATTGCAGCAAGAGACACCCTCTCACCATTGTCAGCGGCAAGCTCCCAAGCCTCCTGGGCATGGACTGGTTTCGAGCCCTGGGCATGGGATTCACCGGAGTGAGGAACATCCAGAGCACCCTGAGAGATGACCTGATGCAGGAGTTCCAGGACGTGTTTGACGAACGGCTTGGCAAGCATGTGGGGACCCCTATTTCATTCAACCTTGACCCCAACATTGCCCTGATCCGTTTAAAGCCTAGGAGGGTACCATTCGCCCTGAAACCCAAAAGAGACATCGAGCTGGACAAATTAATTAAGCAAGGGGTACTTGTGCCAGTCGACCACACCAAATGGTAGATCCCAATTGTGACACCCGTGAAACCGGACGGGTCAGTGCGCATATGCGCTGATTATAAATGTACAATTAATAAGGCCCTACTATAGAGAGCTTATCCGGTCCCAATTGTACACCATCTGCTGCATTCCCTAGGCCCCGGCAAGATTTTCACTAAACTTGATCTTGCGCAGGCGTACCAGCAGTTGCCGGTAGATGGTGCTACTGCAGAAGCACAGGCTATCGTAACTCATAGAGGGGCCTTCAAATGCACCTGCCTGCAGTTTGGAGTTAGCATAGCCCCCTGACTTTTTCAAAGTACCATGGAGCGGCTGTTGCAGGGGATCCCCGGGGTGGTCCCCTACTTCGATGATGTACTCATCACAGCGGAAGATGAACAACAATTAGGGGGGAGGCTGAGAATGGTCTTAGAAAAATTCAGAAATGCAGGACTCCAGGTCAAATGCAACAAATGCATGATCGCAGTCCCCTCCGTAGAGTTCCTGGGGTCCCGAGTAGATGGCACCGGCATATACCCCACCGAAAGTAAAATTAGGGTGATCCAAGAGGCCCTCACACCTAAAGAAAAGGCGGAACTGCAGGCATTCCTGGGGCTGCTTAATTTCTACGCAATTTTCTTAAAGGACAAGGCAACAGTAGCTGAACCCCTACAGAGATTGTTAGCCAAGAAGCCCCCACTGGAAATGGGGAAAGGCTGAGGACAATGCATTTGCGAACATTAAGAAATTGCTGTCAGCCGAGAGTTTCTTGATACAATACAACTCTACACTTCCCCTTGTTTTAGCTTGTGATGCGTCTCCTTTCAGCGTGGGAGCTGTCCTGAGCCATAGACTCCTGAATGGCCTAGAGGCACCCATCGCCTACTACTCCCGAACTCTGTCAAGCGCTGAGAGAAATTACAGTCAGCTTGACAAGGAGGCCCTCGCCACTGTCTCAGGAGTAAAAAAGTTCCATGAGTACTTATTCGGGAGGGACTTCAACCTGATCACCGACCACTGACTGCTCCTGGGTCTCATCGCAGGAGACCAACCAACACCAGCAGTCCTATCGCCCAGAATGACACGCTGAGCCATCTTCATCGCAGCATACTCGTATCGCCTGGTACATCGACCAGGGGCGGACATGGGCAATGCTGACGCACTCAGCCATTGTCCATTACCAGACAAGCTGGAAGACCCCACACCCAGCATCCCCATCCTGCTGATAGACGTTTTGGACTCGGGGCCCATTACATCAGCAGAAGTAGCAAGAGCCTCAACCAAAGACCACGTGATCCAGACAGTCGCACGTTGGGTGATGGGGGGGGGCGGAAAAGACTGGGGGTGTGGAATTTAAACAGTACATGAGCAAAAGGGACGAGCTAACCATGCAAGGGGAGTGTTTGCTATGGGGCAACCGGGTTATTGTTCCCTTGTGCCTAAGGGAAAAAGTCTTAACACTGTTGCATGAGGGGCACCCTGGGATTGTACAGATGAAGGGACTAGCCAGGAGCTACGTCTGGTGGCCCAACATGGATGTAGACATTATCGAGTGGGTGGGGAGATGCCAGCCCTGCCAAGAGTCTAGGCCAGATCCACCAACAACACCGGTGAGGGAGTGGGAAAGACCCAAGGGGCCCTGGTCCAGGTTCCACATAGATTTCGCTGGACCATTTCACGGACAGACCTTTATGGTCGTAGTAGATGCCTTCTCGAAGTGGCTAGAGATTAAGCTCATGAGGGCCACTACCACGACGCGGTTATTAGGGAACTGAGACAGTTGTTTGCCACCCATGGGTTACCGGACGTCTTAGTGTCGGACAATGGGCCCCAATTCACGGCCACACAATTTGAGGGGTATTTAGCGGATTTGGGGGTCAGACACGTCCTCTCGGCCCCGTTCCATCCGGCTAGTAATGGTCAGGCTGAGAGATTTGTAAGAACGGCCAAGAAGGCCCTCTCACGCCTAGGCCCCAGGGACTGGCAGGAAAGAATAGATCGATTTCTAACAGCCCAGCACTCCACACCTTGTACAGCCACAGACCGAAGCCCGGCAGAGCTATTAATGGGAAGGAAGCTCTGAGGGGTACTGGATAAGCTAAATCTCAACTATTCCCCCGAGGTTTTCAAAGGGGGGAAGAGGAAGCTCAGGGAGTTCACCATAGGGACTCCAGTCCATGCCAGGAACTACGGGAAGGGCCCACTCTGGGAAGCAGGAACAATCACAGAAATCACGGGGCCCAAATCATACAGAGTGGACATGGGGGACGGGAGAGTTTGGCACAGGCACATAGATCAACTGAGAAGGCAAATCGCCACAGACGCCGAGGAAAACTTCAACGAACAGCTCCCTGACTATCAGCCAGAACCACAAACTACGTCAAGCCCGAGTGCAGCGGAGGACTTATCTGACGATCCTGGCGTCCGGAGCCATCCCAGCGAAGAGATTCCACCGGCTGGAGAAGTTGCCGCCCACAAAGAGATCTCGGAGGTTCCATTGGCGGAGCAGGGAGAGACAGGGAGTCCCTCTGACCTGCTCGACGCCGCCCCTCCAACTGAACTGCGCAGGTCAACCAGGTTACGTACACGCCCTGGTCACCTGAGAGACTTTGTATGCAAATAACACCCAAAGTGACTTCTGGGAGGGGAGGAGTGTTATGTAAATAGGTTTTCTTGGCAGGAAGTTTGGACTAATTGACCATCAGCTGATTGGCTGACGACCACAGCTGCAAGGTATATAAAAGGAGCTGTTTCCCTAGGTCAGTCGCTGGGTTCTCACCATACAATAAAAAGCTGTTGTCATTCACTGCCTGGCTGGCTGCGTCCTCATTTACCCAACTTAACACAACCGGTTCTCCAAACTACTCAAAATTTCTGCTACCGGTTCTCCAGAACTGGTCAAAACTGCTGAAACCCACCTCTGATATTACCTTTGAAAAACTAGTAGAAAATGGTCGTTCTTGTAATAGAGTAATATAGTAAAGCCTATTTTTTGAAAGGAATTTGCAGGATGTATTTTAGCTAATGAAATTACAATCGCTTGGCATTCATTTCTTCAGAAGTTTATTCTGGAGAGTTAAAAAAAATAGAAGAAGTTAAAATAGCTCCTGTGCTCCTGAGAAAGCAACATTGGTAAAGAATCTAAGCATCCTATGCCATTTTTTAAAGTTCCATCATGTCTAATAGCTAAATCTGAATTTAAACTAAAGTAATTCTTTAGAAGTTTTATAAAGTATCTCAAATATCCATTTATCTCTGTTAAAAAGAAAAAAAGGATTAAATGCGACCACTATACAGTCCACTGTTAAATAGTGAGCAATGTTTTTTTGTTTTTTGTTATTTTGCTGCTGTTAAGACTATAGTTGTCAAAATACTTAAAACAGCAAAGAAGCCTCATTAAACACAGGGGGCCCTACATCTAAATAAATGTGCAAAGATTTTGAAAATGCTGCAGGCTCTCAAAGATAATGTGTCTGTTAATCATTTTTGTTCTTTTGTTTTGGGAAAAATCTTTTTAAAATCATCACTGTTTTTCCTACTGGAATGTAAAATAGCTAAGTCTGGCTCAGAGATCAACCCAACTCTTAACATTCTTCATTTGCTTGGGGGACATGTGGCATTTCAGATGAACTGAGCAATTAAATGACGGCTTGAGCATGAGGAGGCAGCTTTGGTACAAAAAGTCAAGTTCTATTCTATCTATGGATAAATAGAACTTGACAAACTAAAGTTTGTTTCTACGAATAACCTAGCTGTATTTTCTCTTGTTTCATCAAATAGAGGACTTCTCATGCTTTATTTGATTCTTATTTTTTCTAGGGATTTATTCCACAAATGTTAACTGCAAATGCCAGGAATAGAATATGAACATCATCTCCATTTAAAAGAGAAGTAATATAATACTACTCAGGGTATCTGAGGAACCATCTTACTCTGATGGGACAACTCACCCCACTCATTCCAGCAGAAAAGACCTACTTCAGATTCCATCTGCCAAAGAATTTTGGCTGGCAGGATTCCGGGAGAAGAGCCTCTTCCACTATGGTCTTCTAGAATATTCTCCCATCAGATGTGAGATCCACCAGCACATTCCTGGCCTTCCAGAAGAGCCTTCCAACTTAGTCTGCTATATTGGGGTGACTGACAAGATAGAGAATATTCTCACCTCCAGGCTGCCCATCATCTTGATTCTTAACTTTTAATATTTTTATTCTAATTCTAATTTAATTTTTTTAGCAATTTTTAACTTTTGCCCACCCACAAATATCATTATTATCAATTACATTTATATGCCACCTGACTTCCATGGAATCTTGGCAGTTTGCAAATTATTTATTAGTCATATCGTTTTTAGAAGGGCAGCCCTTCTAATCCCTAAGAAAGCAATAGCTTCTTTTTTCCCAATTGCCTGCTAATTCTCATTATGTTTTATCATGCTTTACTAGTTGCACAAAATTAGACCAGATGCACACTGATCCTCAATCTATACTTTGAATTTAAGCTGATAAACTGGCAGTTTAATCCTACCTTAACATATGCATTAAGACAGGACAGAGGTCAATGGGGATCATGTAGTGGACACAAGGCAACTTCATCAGAAAGAATCTGCTATCCTGTGACATCTTTTTACAGATCCTAGTCTGCCAATACCTAATGCTTTAACGTAGCAGTTTTACACTGCTTCGTGATAAGTGGACTGAGGATTATGGCAACAGCTTAAACCAGAGGTCTTCAAACTTGCCATCTTTAAGACTTGTGGACTTCAACTCCCAGCTATGCTGGCTGGAGAATTCTGGGAATTGAAGTCCACAAGTCTTAAAGCTGTCAAGTTTGAAGACCTCTGGCCTAAACAATGGATTTAAAAAATAGGGATGAAAAAGAATTCTCTATTCCCATTCTTTTTCATTTACTTTTCCATCAGTGGGGTTCATTGTCATTCATGTCTGAATGGGCCAGGGACAAAGAAATGTCTCTGTTTTGAAACTGGTTGTGTGTGATGACTCACGTTAAGAATAAAAACTCCATCATACTCCCTTCCTTTTCTTGTCAAACACGGAGAGCTTTTAGTTAGTAGTTATACTGGCCAGAGTCAGCATGGTTAAGAAGCTAATTGGATACAGACCAGCCACCTTGCCTCCTGCAACATTAATCTTCTTACTTAACAGTAGGTCACAATATCCAATTAATTGAAGTGCTTTTGGTGTGTTCACTAGATGAGAAATATAGCTAAATAGCTATTGTGCATAAAAGACCACCAAACAGGGAGGCAGGTTAATCACTCGCTACACGGACATAGTTCAGGAAAAAAAATGAAAGAAGAGGTGATGGAACAAGTTATTTCATTTGTAAGAGCCTATCTGGTTCATTATGATCTGATTATTGTTTTTGAATGGTAACTCAGAAAGGTTTTTCAAAACATTAATTTTATTAGTCACAGACTAAACCAATATAACATTCATTAGTCATAAATGTCAGTAATTATTAACAAGTCCCCAAAAACATTTCCTTGTTTAATATCTATTACATTGATTTTTCATGCATTTTAAATATACGCGAGAAACAGTACAGAGTGTCATAATCGAAGAAAGCTGAAACTTCAATGGCAGAGGGGACTTCATTTGAGTTCATCAAAACTCTGCACAAAACAGTGCCTCTCTTATAATTCTATGTTATGCTACAGAGATATTGCATTTATAAAAAAATTAAGACAATATGTTCCAAGAAAATTCATTAACATATGTTCCTAATAAAAAGAATGTGCATTTACAGACACACAAAAGCAATACTTTTAACTCACCCAGTCCCTATTTGACTTTACTGTTATAGCTTTTGCTTCCTCCATGTAAATTTCAAATTCATTGGAAGCTGTTGATTTCTCTAATCATGTCAGGATGGCAATCTCTGGGAGAGATAAGAAATAATCATCATTTAACAACCCCGTAATCCCTTGCAGAGAGTCTGGGCAACTGAATGGCGCTAGCAGAGCGTTTTAATGGCCGGATGCCTTTCCTGTCACCAATCCAGAGTTTTGTTCAGCAGATATATTCTCAGAGCCTTGATAGTACAGTGGTTTAGTGCACCCTGTTATTAACACAGCTGCCTGCAATTTCTGCTGGTTCGAATCTCTCCAAGGCTCAAGGTTGACTCAGCCTTCCATCCTTTCTAAGGTAGGTGAAATGAGGACCCAGTTTGTGGGGGCAATAAGCTGACTTTGTATAAATATACAAAAGTATGAAGGCTATTGCTTAACGCATTGTAAGCCGCCCTGAGTCTCCGGAGAAGGGCGGCATATAAATCAATTTTTTTTTTAAAAAAAAAAAGTGTGCCCAGAGAGAGAAATATCTGCCTCAACCTAGGATCAAACTCATAGCCTCCTGGAGAGGTATGAGAGCTCCACCTCTAGGCCACTGCACCACTCCAGAGATAAAATAACAGAGTTGGAAGGGACCTTGGAGGTATTCTAGTCCAACCGCCTACTTAGGCAGGAAACCCTACACCAGGGTGAAATGCTACCTGTTCACACCGTTTTGGGCGAACAGGTAGTAATAAAAGCTACCGTTTCAGGCAAACCAGTAGTAAAAAAGCAACCGGTTCAGGCAAACCAGCAAACACTGAACTGGTATTTCCGACAATCAGCTGTGCCACGCTATTTATATTCGCTAGAAAGCAGGAAATCCTGCTTTCTAGCAAATCTAAATCATGTGGCACAGCTGATCCCCCCCCCCCGCTGTTCTACTAACCTTCTTAAGCCTCCTTTTTCTGCGTGCAGTGTATTTGGTGTGTAGTGTGCATGCACACGCAGCGTGCGCTTGGCACACACAGCACACATTTGGCATGTACCGTGCATGCACGGGCAGCAAACCGGTGGCAAACTGCGGAGGATTTCACCACTACTCTACACCACTTCAGACAAATGGTTATCCAACATCTTCTTTAAAATTTCCAGTGTTGGAGCATTTACAACTTCTGGAGGCAAATTGTTGCACTGATTAATTTTTTCTAACTGTCAGGAAATTTCTCCTTAGTTCTAATTTGCTTCTCTCCTTGATTAGTTTCCACCCATTGTTTCTTGTCCTACCCACAGGGGTAGGAGATAAGAAATAATACTTCCCAAAATTCTACCTGGCCATTCCAATATACAGATAGTCCTTGAGTTAAAACCACAGTTGAGCCCCAAATTTATGTTGCTAAGTGAGAATTTCTTAAGGGAGTTTTGTCCCATTTTATGACCTTTCTTGCTACAGTTGTTAAGTGAATCACTGCAGGTGTTAAATTAGTAGCAGAGTTGTTAAGTAAATCTGGCTTCCTGTTGACTTTGCTTGTCAAAAGGTTGCAAAAGATGGACATATGACCCCAGGACACTTCAACTGTCATAAATATGAGTCAGTTGCCAAGCATCTGAATTCTGATCATGTGACCATGAGGATGCTGTAACTTTAGTTCACAACATGAATATGACAAAAGGTAATAGCACTTTTGCTATTGTAACTTTGAATGGTCACTAAATGAGCTGTTGTAAGTCAAGGACTATCTATATGGAACTCTTCTAATGAATTCATGTAATCTATTATTATGGGGTCCCAAAATTATTGATCACTTTCCTTTATTCATTTTATCTCAATGCATTTTTAATTAAAACTTTATCTGCAAACACAGTATCATAAACTGATGCTGAGCAATAGTGTAATACCACAGCAAAAAGGTATGCAAAATAATTAGGCATCCATTGGTTGTTGTTTTTTAACTCTAAAATTTCAAAGCACATTTTCAGCATAAATCTATAAGTAATGCCACAATTAAAAGAAAAAGAAACTATGCCAAGAAAAGCAATCACTTGGATAGGCTGTCTTTGCAGGAGATTATGAAGTACTCTGCAAAACTAATCCCTGATTAAACATCTAATTGGTTTGAATAATACTGTCCCGAAAAGCTAAAGGCCTCTAGCATTTAATTACAAATGACCAAAGATTTTATAGATCTTTGTGAACAAATATGTTCAGTAAATTGAAAAGAAAATTCACCAAAGTGCTACCATACTCAACAGAGGAAAATGTGAACGAGAACTCTCCAGATCCATCATTGCAACCTTCTCCGGTAGGTTTCTATAACTGATTGCATTTGTTGACATTATATTTATTGCTGGAGAAGACTTCTACTGGATATTATCATCCATGGACTTTTATAAATGTTTGCTAATTGAATTAGAATGCAACTTTAGTTGAGCTTATTTTATAGCACTTATTCAGAAATAAATTCCCCTGAACTGAATGAAAATTGTTTGAAGATCTTTGAGACCAGATAGAGTCTTGGTTGACATTATACTGATTATTGTTGTAATAACTGTTGTTATCTATATAGCTATCTGCCTCCAAATGTTGATTTCTATGGCCTTAAAATCTAATAAAGAAAATTCAACTTCATATGATTCTTTCCAATAGCATAGATTTCTTTGTAACAATAGAATATGACAAAATTGCCTCATCTGTGTGATTATTAGAATTTTGACAAATCTTAATAGGTTTAGTATTACTTAGCTAGATTTCATTTGGGGACAATATGTTTGGATGCGGTTACGGCATAAGCTATCCTGTAGTGTGGCTAGTTTCCCTTATGCATTTAGTGTTTGCTATTTTTAATGTGTACTTGGAATATTAATTAATATTTTAATATTATCAAAGACTTGTTAACTGTTTGGAACACCAGACTGTAGAAAATGGATAATCATTGGTAGAATCATCTGTAATCTGTATGCTAGATTGGTTCTCAATACCTTGGCATTAGCATTTAACAAGGAAATCTAATAAGAGCTTCCATAATCAATAGCATATTTAAAATCACTTATGTAAACCTGATAAAGGGGGGGGGGACTATTAAAAATCACCATTATAAGCCTCAAAAGGTACTGGAGCAAAGAAATCAATGCTCTGTTATAGCATTCAATGGATAACCATCACAATCAGGAGCTCTTATTTATTTATTTATTTATTTATTTATTTATTTATTTATTTATTTATTTATTTATTTATTTATTTATTTTATTTGTCAAGATAACAGGTAAAAGTATAAATATAATTTGAATACATGAAAAGAGTAAGTAAAAAGGAATATTAGGACAGGGACGGTAGGCACACTGGTGCACTTATGCACACCCCTTACAGACCTCTTAGGAATGGGGTGAGGTCAACAGTAGACAGTTTAAGGTTAAAGTTTTGGGGGTTTGGGGAAACCCCCAAAACTTTAACTCTTTTTGTGGCAAGATCCAATCTGGACCAGTCACTGAGACCAGAGGTTTAGTCTTCCGAGCTTTCGCACTCATACTGCAGCCCATCTCTAGCAGAATATTAGAGAGAAGCTCTAGCTCTTCCTGTTTTTGTAAATACGTTGGAATCAATTATTCCTTGGTGAGATAAAGATACAGCCAAGTAGACAGATTGATTGAGGGGATTTTCTTTGCTAGTTACATTTGACTCGGTATTATACAATTAAGTATGATTTTAAAAAGAGATGTTGATGTACTAAATAAGGCATGTACTTGCCCTGAACATTTCAATATTATAAATAATTTATGAATAATTTATTTGTTCTAGTATTAGAAATGATATTATTTTGCAATAACTATTTCAAATGGGAGGCCAGTAATTTATCAGCTGTTTAACCTTGCTCTTAATGTCTAATTCAGTGAATATTTTGCATCGGATTCAATAAAAGAAGCTAGACTTTTTAGTACTCATAAAAGCTTTCGTTACTGAGGAAAAAGCAATTAGTGCAATGGCATTTGAATTTGTCTTAAACATCTGAAGGGCTCTCAAGATCTGAAGCTGACAGTCCTGTTTCATGGATTTATAATGCAAAGTTTAAACACTTCTTTTAATAGCTTTCCTTATTGTTGCTTTAAAGGAATCTTTAGATTAATTTAAAGGATTATTCAACTACTTATAAACTTATTAAGAAGCTAAAGAGTAGTGTTTGTGTCCATTGTTCTAACAATCAAGACAACTTGGATTGCTGTAAATCTGGTAGACCAACTACACAAACCAAAGGAACCATAAACGACTTGATTAACTGTACCACTAGGATGTAGCTTAAAAAAAAAAAGTAGTTAGCTCTGAGCCTTCCTCTTAATTGATTCCTTGTGAGCAAAGGAAACTCTGCTTCTCTTGGTTAAAATCATTTAATTAAGGCTGTGATCCCAAACAGGCTTTATGCAAAGGATAACTTGAATGGAAGGAAGAGAGCATACTTCCCAATAAATGTGTTTATCATCAGTATGGAAAGCAGTTGATAGCCTGTTTACTCCCAGATGTAAGATAACACTGATATTAATTTAACCATGGGCCTTAATAAATCCTAGCCCAGCTCTAACTTTACCCTACTCCTTACTCCAGTACTTAGTACTTACACAGCTAAGACTATTATGGTTAAATTTAACATAAAGGTTACAATTAGTTTTTGACTATATGTTATTGTTAACCATACAATTAGATTTAAACCATCAAAACTCACCCATTAATTACATTACAATCCATTACATTAAACATTATCATTATCAATTTCATTAAAACATTAATGAACATTATTAATGTCATTATATTATTAATGATAATAAACATTATCAACTTCAATAAAGCTGACCCTTTACTCATTAATAACATCAATTTTAATAAAAAATATTTACCTTTTATCACTAATTCTGGAGAATATATATGTGTTCATTAAGAACTGGCGTTGACTTGATGGTACATAATCAATCAGTCATGTTACACTAAATAAAAATATAAACCTAAGACTACCACTACTATTACAAAAATCTTAACATAGAAAAATAAGTTTCCCCAGAAACTTTAGTATTTTATACACACACACACACACTAGCCAGCATGCAATCCAAATAGAATAAACTTATGGTTAGGTTTCCTAATTACAGCCCCCCAATATAATCATAAACCTCAAGCATATCCCTAACCATAAGTAATACCAATGTGAAGATTTATCCCACTCTTTTCTCCCAGCATTCATTCCCAAAAAATAATAAAACCTATAATATAAACCTAAGACTACCACAAAACAAAACAATTCATCCAATGTTAACTCTCACAGGAAATATGACCATCGGCCCCAAAGAAAATTAAGTTTAATCTTAATTTTACCCTAACACCAATACAAATGCTTACGCTAACATTTATTACCCCACTCATTCTCAGTGGTGACACAAACATTTCCTAAATAATCTATACTATATTCAAATACAATTAAATGACCAAACTAGATAAAACTAGATAAGACATGACCCATTGGATAAATGCTTCAGGGTAAATCCTTTCCCAAAACAGAAAAAAAAATGACCACAAGCAGGCAAAAAAAAAAAAAAATTGGTGGGAGTAGGAGTGACTTCCATCTTTCTATGTGCTTCCTTAGTGCTTCTGTACTGAGTTTCCTGGAAGGAAACTGGCAGTCAGCACCAGAAATTTCCCTTCTATCCTTCCCAGCAGACAGGTAAGTGACTGCTGTGAGGTAGGGGAGAAAGCAAGGAAGTATATAGTGCAGAACAAGCACAGAGGGAGTACACCATTTCTCCTTTGACCTTCTCCCTGCAAGCTTCCCACAAGCAAAGTCTGCTAGTGGACAGGTGAGAAGGTGCATAAGAGTGTCAGTAATCATATCAGTTCCTTCTGGCTTCCCCTTGGCCTTGTGAGAATCTGTCATAGAGAATTGAAAATGAGCATTCTACGATGACAGCTGACAGCAGCCACACGACAGCACTGAAGTGGGCAAAAAAACCATCAAATTTTATTCTCTTGGGAGCAGAGAGCCTCAACATTCTGTAAATTAGCCCATTTGAAGTACATTTCTTGACAAAGCTTTGACCTATGATACAGCTTTCATTTTTAAAAGTTACAAATATCAAACAGAAATGAGAGTTTTAGTAATGTACAGATAAGGAACAAACAGTGTTCTGGATATTTGTCTTACTTTATAGAAGTGTTCTGTCCCATGAAACCTAGCAAATGAGCTAGCAGTAATGACGGAATAAGTCAAAGTCTCTCATCTTGAGAGCACACAAGTATCTCCATGTAAAATCTTTGGGCAACTGGGGAATCAAATGGAGCCTGTGAGTGAGCCAAAAATAGCATTACAAAACTAATCCAAAAGGAGGAAGATAAGATCCCATCCATGTAATTTTATGAAATGATGAAGGTTTGGTCTCTCTCTCTCTCTCTCTCCCTTTCCCTCTCCTCTCCCATTCCTCTGTTGTTGTAATCTGATTTATAAAGCTGGAATTTATATGCTGCCAGCAATGGTTCTGGCTGCAGGGGCCAAAAGCTTTGCTAAATAAATACATTTAAAAGTTAACAACAAAAGCTGGGACAAGCCAAAGAATGCTGAGGCTTCTAGATATAGAAAAAGCGGATCTTTTTAGGGGGTGGGGGAATGAATTCTATTCCCTTCATATGGACAATAACTAAAATTGTTCTTTACAACAGTCTGAAACTGCTCTGGGGAAATTGGGAACCGCAAAAGGAATGTGGGTGTAGCTCGTTCAGCAATGTTTAAACCCTGTTATCTGTATTTTGATTAAAATTAGTTAGCAGCATTTCCTACAGTCCATTATTCTGAATAACCTGTATGTGTTTCTTTGTCTCAGCCATTATTCATTAGATTTTAAATAAGAGGATGCAGAGGAAGGAAAGGAACTATGGAGGCAAATACAGCCTGTGTGGACCCTCCTTAGCTAAGGTCTACATCTTTCATCATACTGACTGTTACTTCAGACCCCAAAGCCTGAGCCAACTTCAGTCTTTGAATGATAAGTTGTGCTGCTGCCATGCAGAGCCAAATGTTTTTCTGAGCACTATATTTTCTCCATGTCATGCTAATATGAAATTGATAAGAATGAGGCCTTTAAAAAAAAAAGAGTTAACCTACGTCCCCAAATCCACAAAAATCAGGCTGATTTTTATCATTCAAATGATGTTAAGAAGCAACACCAAATCAAAATGGGCCAAATATTTTGTCCTTGCCTAATCTAGCAATGTCTTGTCACCAGCCAGTCCTTTATATTCATTAGAGATCACTTTCGAGCGGGGTGGATGGGGGGTGGCATGCCTCCACTCTCAATATCAAGATGGATTCCACCACTGCTTTGAAACTTTTCCTCATGTTCTTTTGTGCTCCCAACTGCCTCTTCCAATTGCAGTTAGCCTTAGGGGAGAAGAAAAAGCTTTTGATAGAAGCCTTAGAAAATGTGAAGATTCAGGCTGGATAAACAGGACCAGCCTAAAGCGTTTTGTTGCTGGAGGCAAAGGACAAATGTCACATTCTACTTTCCAGATGGAGAAAACAGGTGGAGTGGCCACTTAATCTTACTTCAGTCATGGCAATGGAAGAAGACTTTCTTCACAGCTAAGGGCAGCAGATCAGTTAAGGCAGAGGAGAAATGCCAGGCAGATGCCCTCACCCAAAGGCCATCTGCCACCTGAGACAATGGATTAATACTAGCATATGGAAGGAGCACTCCTATAGCTAAACATGACTGGAAAATAAAATATTTCTTTCACCTTCCATCCTTCTATTTTATCCTCTACCTCAATTCTATAGTCACTTGGCATTTAAAAAGCAATGATAGGAAATCCATCACAAATGTTGGTTTGATTGTGACATTGATACAGCAGTGAGAAAGTCTGTTGGTCTTATCAATCATTGAAAGAAAAAAAAACAACACCCAAATCTGAATTATCTTGTAATACATAGCATAAAAGTTGATCTCCTGGTTAACAGTATGCTTCACATATATCAATAAAATGGGGCCCTGTCTTGCTCATTGGAGTCAATTATCTTTTCCAAGCTCTTTATCAGCAGAGGTCATAGGAAACATCAATGTTTTCAATGAAATGAAGAAATATGTTGGATTTATTTTGTCTCTGTGTTTCTACATTTCCCCCTTCATTTTTATTTGTTTAATTAATTGATTTAAAGTCTAATGACACAAATAGCAATAGAATGAAAATGGGTATAAGAGGCAAAAAAAGGGTAATGGAAACTTTATTGTTATGAGCTGTCCAGAGTTGTGTTTTAAAATAAATAAGCAAATTTTGCTTATTATACAATAATATAAAACAATATAAAATAATTTGTTTTATAAGTAGGTATAGGAATTGGTCCAATCTTGTGAAATCCAATGTCTTCTGATTACAATAGTGAACATTTTCATAACTTTCATGGAGAGCGTAAAACAATTAAATAAGCAATGTAAATTCTATATATTCAAATATATAGATAGGCAGATTATAGATTTCAGGTTTTTTTAAAAAAAAACTTGTTCAATGTGCTGGAATGATGATTTTATTCAAAATTCATTATCTACGCATATACCTTGAATACTTCTGTTATCTTTTGGGCAGGAAAAAGATAACAAAAATGATGTTGAAAATGGGAAGTTGAAAAAAGAAGAAGAAAACATGGCACAATCGGCCCCCAAGGAAGAAAGTGAGTAATATAACTTGAGAGCTAAAAAAAAAAAAAAAGTTGTGACTTTTTTGTTAAAACCTTCAAATTATAAGAAAATTCGAAGGTTCTAAAAACAATGTATTGTTGTCTTGGATTCCAATTACTGCAATTAAGTAATTATTTCTGAAATATTGTAGTTCAGTATTATATTCTTAATGTGATATTAAACTACTTTCCTAAAATATAGAAACTATCATCTCATAGATTCTTGGCTCTCTAAAACTTAGGACATGGAAAAGAAGATAAGTTTACATAAGTAGAAAGAAACTTATTTACTTGATTTTTTTTAAAGGATCTAGCATACGAGTTTGTTATCTATTTTTGAATAGTCCCTTGTGCTAAAAAAGAGAAGATGATATAATGTGTTGCTATTTGATTTAGATTAAGGATAAGATTAAGGATTAAATTAATTTAACATCTATATATTATCTGGATTTTGTCCTGTTAATTAGAATTTAAACAAGCTGGTTTTTATATTGTTATTTTTTGTTAGATTATATTTATTTGTTTGTTTTTTGTTTGTTTGTTTTGTCAGGCTTGATTTATTTGAATCACTACATTTTTCTGTTTTATTTTATTTTTTACTTTATAATCTCTGTATTTTCCTCTTTGTGTTTTTTTCCTTTATTTTCTTTTTTATGTTTCACCATTAAGAGTATTAAAAAAAATAAAAAGTAATCAAACAAGTAAAAAGGCTGTTATGGAGAGGCAAGTGTTAGATATTTTACCCTATATATGGATTGTAATTGTATACAATTACAATACATGGTAGTTAGACCATGTATAATTGACAGACTGGATTTTATTATAGTTTTTAGCTGTTATTTATTATTTTATACTAGAATTTTTAATTGTATATTTACTGAGCCTCTGAGTCTCTGATCTAAGACTGTAATAAATTGATTTTTAAAAATTGCCCTATATAACTGCAGAAAGTTAATACTAGAGAGCACAAAAATGTGTAACTCTAGCTACAAAAAGTATGAAAAACAGAAAGTATCATCTAATGAAATAATATGGTTGATTAAAGAAGTTCAGTCTATTTTTGATCTTCATGAATCTGTATAGAACTGAGATGGCAAACCTATGGCACACATGACAGAGATGGCACACAGAGCCCTCTCTATGGGAACTCATGTCATCGCCAGCTGCTCTTCCGGGTTCCGTCGTGTGCATGCAACGGAACCCGGAAGAGAGCAGCTGGCTGGTGTGCATGCACGTCAGACCAGCTGTCCGTCATGCATGCGCACAATGGACCCAGAAGAACAGCTGGCCGCCGTGCGCATGTGCACTGGCCAGCAGCTCTCTTTTGGGTTTCAGTGCTCCAGCACGTGCGCTCCCGTTTCAGCACTCGGTGCCAAAAAGGTTAGCCATCACCGGTATAGAAAGATGAAGCATATTGGAGGTATATTCTACATTAGCCTACATAACAATGCTTGTGCAACAGTTTTTCCACTGCATATCAATCATATTTAATTAGAAGAGCCATAAACCTTTTAGGGACTCAGAAAATAGGAAGGCGGTATCTATACAACTAGACCACTATAATTGCTGATATAAAATATAAAATGACTTAGAAGGAAAGAAGACTATTATACTAATATTCTTGAGCAGCTGAAAAGCATGAACATGCTTATGCTGTATAGTTACATTGCCCCTGAAATGACCTTGTAGTTTAAAAAGTTTTTAAGGCAATTAAAATGAGCACAACTCTAGCTGATACAGAAATTCCACACATACTAAGCCTATTTTCTGAAAACCACATCACAAATGGTCTTATGTAGAAGACATTACAATGACATAGACATTGAATAGAACAATGTTTGATTGAATGTACCTATATAACAACAAATTGAAAGGAGTCAATATTTTTTATGATACGTGCTACTATGTTCCAGTGAGCAAGCATGACAATGACAAAATAAAGGTGGGACTGCAAAAACATGACATTTCATTCCCACCCTGAACTATTAAAAACAATTGCTTAAAATTATGATTCTACAGCAGGTGTGTCAAACTCAAGGCCCATGGGCCGGATCCGGCCCACGGAGTGCTTAGATCTGGCCCGCAGGATTGCCCTGGAAGCAGCAAAGGACCAGACCGTGATGCTTCTGCCAGTGAAAACAGAGCTTGGGTGGGCCATGTGCAGTCCCCCAGGATCTGTTTTTGCTGGCAGAGGGCTGCAGGAGGCCATTGCAGCCGAAAACAGGGGCTCGCTTTTGCTGGCAGAGGGCTAGCAAAACAAACTAATAGCAAAACAAAAGGAGAAATGTTTCCCCTTTTGCATTTGAGCATGAAGGGACAGGAAAGGGAAAGAGGAAAGAAAAAGGAAGGAAAGATGGGAAGAGAGCAAGGAAGGAAAAATAAGGAAAGAGAGGAAGAAAAAAGAAGGAAGGGAGGGAGGGTGGGAGGGAGGAAGGAAGGAAGGAAGGAAGGAAGGAAGGAAGGAAGGAAGGAAGGAAGGAAGGAAGGAGATTATAATGAGAGTGAGGGAGGATCTGAGGGAAGCCCTTCCTTAGCACTTAGCCATTACAGGTGCCCCCAACACGAGTGATGTTGAGCTGGCATTTTCTTCCCTAGCCATGCCCACTCTGACAACACACACACCGCCCCTGAGGTCAAACACAACCCTGATGTGGCCCTCAATGAAATTTAGTTTGCACCCCTGTTCTAGAGGTATTATAGAATTCAGGCAGAAAACAACCATCACCAGGAATATTGCTGGTCTGGATTTTACGGTCTTCAATAAAGTGAATTCACAATCCCCACAGACCACCCTTGATATTCATTAAAAGATAAAAGGACATGAAAGTAAGAGCATTATAGGCTTGATTAATAACCCTATTTCTTTCTTCTCCTTAAAGTAAAGCCCTTAAAGAAATAAAAAAATGCAGAGAAGTATAAGGAGATATTTGTTGCCCCAGTAAGACAAATGTTAAACCATAATGGGTTTCATTTTTGTAGCTTTGAAGGATGCACCAACACGGAGTCAAAACTATTCCAAATATGGTTAAATGCCTCAATATTGGGATGTGGAGGGAGAGATGTGCCTATTTTGATGAAGTTTCACTTCTAGGCTTCTTTGTTGCTGAACCTGTAAAGATTGAATGAGCCTGAATGAAAATATTATTTAGAAGCCAGAATAACTTCATGTATATGATCACATCATGAAACAAAGGAGTAATTTGTACCGTTTGTGTAATGAAGTCATGATTCACATGATGTCACTAGTGCAAGGGTGGGTTCTAAATTTTTTTACTACTGGTTCTGTAGGCGTGGCTTGGTGGGGGGTAATGTGATTGGGTGGGCGTGGCCAACATTTTTTTTTTTTTACTTTTAAAAGCATTTTTTCTACAACATTAAGAGGTTGCAGAAAACAATGCTTTGAAAAGCCTCTGCCGATCAGGCAACTCAGCTGAGATCGTCAGAGGCTTTTCAAAGCATTTTTTACCACCTCTTTGGCTGAAGAGGTTGTAGAAAAAATGCTTTGAAAAGCCTCTGATGATCCCAGCTGAGCCGCGGGATCATCAGAGGCTTTTTTTTCTTTTAAAAGCATTTTTTCGGGTGAAGAGGTTATAGAAAAAATGCTTTTAAAAGATTTTTTTTAACAAAAAAACCTCTGATGAGGTGGGCGGGGTAAGTGAGCAGCGACCGGGCCGGGGACCAGTTTGGGGGCGTGGCCAGCCAATGTTAATACCGGTTCTCAGAACTACTACAAATTTTTACTACCGGTTCTTGTGAACCGGTGCAAACCAGGAGCAACCCACCACTGCACTACTGCCTTCAGAGATATCCATGGACCTGAACACCTTGTTATTCTGCTGTAATATTGTAAATGAAGATACAACAAATCTGGCTAGAGACAAAGAATTAGGGTAATTATCCAACAGGCTCAACCTTTAGTCAACTTGATGTGAAACTGGGGGATCCGCTAATAAGTCAATGGAGTAACAGTTTATGGCCTCTTTAAAACTTTCACAGAATTTCTAAGTGCAATAAAAATACATTAGTGATGCAGCTCTTTCTAGGACTCTTTTACAAAGACAGCCCTTGAGAACACTCATTTTATTAAGAGAACAATGAGAGATTAATTAGAAAACCCAGCCTGACAACTGAAAACTGAAAATTAGATCTACCCGACCATCTCCATACTGACCTGACTTTTTTTTCAAGAAGAAACTGCTGCTAATTATGTAGATGTGAAAATTAAAGCAATAAGTAACAGATACTTTCTGCTTAACATCAGATAATGCACACAGCAATTACAAATTGCAAATTTTGGTGGCCTGACCTCTGTCTTTTCAAAGAAGGGAGAGTAGCTTCTGGCGTCCAATTAAGCTTTACCATGGTCTGCTTACAGCCAGTTCAAAATACCCAATGGGTCAAGTGAATATGAAAGTGTTAGCATCTTGAAAGAAAGTCACATCAACAACCAAGAAAATCTGTTTTGGGTCAACTACCCAAACAAATAATTATAGCTATAACCGATATGTACTCTCTTGGAGGGTATTTACAATAAAAATAATTTTAATTGTTCTAAAATGGGGAATAGAAGTTGAGAGAGTCATTTCAGGCCAGTTCTTCAGATGGGAATGATGTAAAAGCACATATAGGTTTAGCACATAAAACTGGCAAAAATATGAAAGATAGATCTCTTTTAGTTAATTAGAAGAAATATGTGGGAAGCCATATTCTGTTTGCATTTCACCTGTCTTCTGACCAGGGTTCCATATTTTTTTCATCAAGACTGGAAGTTTAAGAATATAATTTCATATTTTTTCCAGTATTGTAGCTCCTGCTTGTGATGTCTCATTGCTTAATTTTGTAAAAGTCACAACATTTTCTTACATGTAATAAACAAATACCAAATTGGGTTGTGTTTGGAAAGGGTGCTTCGTGGCCCATAAAACCCTTCCCGCTGTCATAAAACATTGTGCCGACCCAACATTGCATTATGAATGCTTGGCAAATAGTTCACATTTATGACAAGTTATCAAAGAGCCGAGGTGGCGCAATGGTTAGAGTGCAGTACTGCAAGCTACTTCAGCTGACTGCTAGCTGCAGTTAGGCAGTTCAAATCTCACCGGCTCAAGGTTGACTCAGCCTTCCATCCTTCCGAGGTGGGTAAAATGAGGACCCAGATTGTTGGGGGCAATATGCTGACTCTGTAGAGAGAGTTGTAAAAGCACTATGAAGCAATATATAAGTGCTATTGCTATGCTATCAAGGGCCCTGTGATTATGTAATCACCATTTGCAATCTTCTCTGCCAGCTTCCTCAGAAAGTCAATGGGTAAACCGGAGGGAAGGTTACAAACAGAAGGGATGGTGGGTTCTGAAATTTTTCTGCAGGCTACAGGAACAGATCTTAAATCCTGGGGATCCTATCCATGAGAGGCTGAAATCTTTTAACAGGCAGCTCTTTCACTCCATCCACTTAAGGACAAGGGAGATCACTTAATGACAGCAACCAGGAGTGCTGAGATTACAGTCACTGAGTGAAGCAGTCACATGGGTATCTTGCTTAATAACTGCTACATTCAACCCTTGAGACTCCAGTCCCAATTTTGATTGTTAAGCAAGGAGCACCTGTAAATTCCCACAGTATTTTTCCAACAATATGACATAGAAAGATGTTGAGAATATTTTGGAAGAAAATGTCATCTAACTATTTAAACCATTTATCTTGATTTATCTTGATTTTACTGTACACAAAGTCTTTGTTTAAAATAGGCAAGAATTTACAAGTAAAAATCTGAAATTAATGAAATGAAGCATCTGAGAATCACTTACATAATGAATGCTAACATGTTTTATCTTTCTGAACCAAAATAAAGTGACACAGGATGCTATACTGAGATTTATTGTAAGAAATTATCCAATGTTTATACTTTCTTCAATATATTATATGAAATACTTGAAGTACAGTTTTCTAGATTTATGATTTTGGGCTAAATATGGATGAATGGATATAAGAGCATAATTTTCTATACCGAAAGAATGCCTGAGCAATTTTGATTATTATTTTTTTGCCATTTTATAAAATAAACATGTGCATTAAATACTCAATTACCAATGTTCACATATACAAAACAGGTATTTGATTTAGAAGTGGAAAGAAAATATAATCACTGTAATTAAAGACTCTAATATTACTCTGAAAAATATGGTGGTTTGTATTGATTTGCTTTCAAAGCAAATGTGAAATCCTGTAATTAATTTAAAGGCCTTCACGACTTGGATCTGAGTCATGTAAGACATTGCTCTCTTCTGCACGATCCGCCACATTCATTAAGGCAGGTGTTCTCAAATAGTGAGTCACAATCCCCCAGGAACTCATAAACAACTGGGACAGGAAAGATTGAAATGTTTTCTTGAAGCTAATCAAACTTGCAAAGGCAAAGTAGAAATGTTATTTTAAAAAGTATTCCTTTTTTTTGCCTAAGGAGGCACATGTAAGCCTTCGGCAAGCAAAGCAGAACCAAGAATATTTTTATGGCAATCTTCCTTTGTTTTTGATAGTCTGATCAGCTTTCAGAAATATTATAAACAGTCAAAATTGGAATGCTGTTAAAACTTGCTTCCAATTTATCTAGAGAATCCCACCAGACATGTGCAGATAAAACAGGAAGTAAAGGCCATAGCAAGTTTGGGGAGATTGCTGAACCCCCTGGGTCAAAGTGTCCATTATCCATAGCAAATGGTTTCCCGCTGCATGTTAAATATGATATAATATATCCAGAGGTGGTATTCAGCAGATTCTGACCAGTTCTGGAGAACCGGTAGCAAAAAGTTTGAATAGTTTGGAGAACCGGTAAATACCACTTCTGACTGGACCTGCCCCCATCTATTCTCTGCCTCTTGAGTCCCAACTGATCAGGAGGAAATGGGGATTTTGCAGTAATCTTCCCCTGGAGTATGTAAATATGTAAATATTACGTATGTTTCAGTAAATATTGTTCTTTTTTGGACAACACCTAAGTAAAAAAAATCATTACTTTTATTCATGAGGGAGTGTCTCAGAAATATAGTAAGCATTTTTAACGGTTGTAATACGCATTTTGAGTTCTGCTGTGTTAAGGTCACCTGCGAAGGTCTTTCACTCACTGCTTTTGGAGTTACTCTAGTAATGAATATCCCCCAAATATACTTTCATAGCCAATGTTTTCAAAAACGTTATTATTCTTTGAAAAGTTTTGGCTTTTTTTTTTCACTGCTGTATTACAATGTGATTTAGTTTTAAGCCCCTGTACCAACGAATGAAAGCTAGGCAGAAAACCATGAGAGAATATTTTATACATATACCCAAACTGATTATCTTTTTCACTTCAGAACTCACACTCATTACTACATAAATATCTGTTGAAAGATTATACTAGGGTCTATGCTCAGTCTAGTCTGAGCATAGACTAGCATAGACCCCAATTTTCCTGAAAATAGTTAATGCTGTCTATAGATCAGTCTACAGTAAGCGGTTCACAATCCTTTGTAAAACCTGACAATCTACACATCATAGTAAGTGGTCTCTCAGTGACTTCTGATTTCATTCAGGAGATGCCAGTATCTCTCAGGGCATGATTCTTCTAAGATATTGTGCTATTAAGAGACATAACCTAAGTTTGCATTCCTTTGTAAAACTGACAGACATTTTCTGTAGTAGATATCTTTTCATATAGAAAGTTGCCTGAATGGTTTTTTTTTCCCTGAAAAATGAGAGGTTATCATTTTTAAGGATCATAAAGACATGTTGAATGTTATTATTTTTATTATTTATTATTATTTTGTCACATTTCTATGCTGCCCAACTCCCAAGGGACTCTGAATATGAATTATTCTCTTGAGAAAGTTGACAAAAAGTACATGACTGATGGTTAAACAGGGATTTCTTTGGGAAAATGCTGGGGTCAATCTAAATGAGGATAAATCTGTGAAGCCCTTTGTTCTCCCTGAGCTTCAACACAGATGTCACCTAATCTGGTAACAAAATGTCTGCAGGAAAACAATCAAGCTCAGAGAATACCAAGGACTCCATAGTTCAACTCTTAGCTCCATATATTCTTATATTGGAAGATAAATCTATTTGTAGACATTTTTGCTAGGAATGGGAATTAACAATGAATGGGATATAGCAGCCAGACAAACACAATCAGTTATATTTTTATTCTATTTAGAATAAAAGAGAGAAAGAAATTTTCTTTGAAATAAGACTTACAATTTCAGAAAGTTTACTGGTAGCTGAACAATATTCATCTGCCCAGATGAAAAACTCAAGATTAGCTGTTGTTGAAATACTGTACATGATCAGTTAACTATCATTACACTGATAGTTACATACACGCTATCCCCAATAGTGTGTATGTATACACACAGCAGGTAGCAACCTATCTTAGCTGATCTTGAACTGTTTTGCCAATGTGGTTTAGCTTTTTAAGCTAAACTACCTTTTTAAGCTAAACTGGAAAATCAGGTGTTTAAGACACAGAAGGCAACATACAGAATTCTCAGATTTTGGTTCTAGTATTGTTGTTTGGTAATAATATAAAACAAGTATTGAACTGCAAACTAGGGCATACAAAACTTTTGCCAGACCAAATCTTGAATACAGATGATCTGTCTGGAACCCGCACTGCATATTGGACATTAATACAATCGAACAAGTCCAGAGATATTTCACAAGAAGAGTCCTCCACTCCTCTGCTCGGAATAAAATACCTTATGCCACCAGACTCGAAATTTCGGGCTTAGACAATTTAGAACTTTGCCATCTTCAGTCTGACCTAAGCATAGTACATAAAATCATCTGCTACAATGTCCTACCAGCCAATGAATACTTCAGCTTCAACTAAAACAATACAAGAGCACACAATAGATACAAACTCAGGGTAAACCGATCCAAACTAGACTGCAGAAAATATGACTTCAGTAACAGAGTGGTCAACGCCTGGAATGCACTACCTGACTCTATGGTTTCTTCCCCAAATCCCCAAAACTTTAACCTCAGACAGTCTACTGTAGACCTCACCCCATTCCTAAGAGGCCTGTAAGGGGCGTGCATAAGCGCACCAGCGTGCCTACTGTCCCTGTCCTAATGTTTTCTTTTATTCGTATCCTTTTCATGTATTATGTTTACACTTGTATCTGTCATAAAATACATGCTTGACAAAATAAATAAATAAATAAATAAATAAATAAATAAATAAAATAAGTATGTTCCATTCTTCCTGGGTTACCTCTATATAGTTGAAAACAGTGCTGATGTCTTAATTATTCTCTTGTTCATGCTAAATGATCCAGTTCTTTCAGCTGTTCTTTGACTACATTTAGGTAGTTTCAGATCTCTGATTAATAGTAATTCTGGATCCCTTCAACAAGGCACATAACAGTAACACTTCCTTGCTCCCTGCTCAGTGGCTAAGACGCTGAGCTTGTCAATCAGAAAGGTCGGCAGTTGGGCAGTTCGAATCCCTAGTATAGGTCTCCTGCGTGAGCAGGGAACTAGATGACTTCCAAGATCCCTTCCAACTCTGTTACTGTTATTGTTGTTGCTGCTGCTGCTGTTGTTGTTGTTGTTATTGATTTTCCATGTTTCTAGTTGCTTTTAAATTCTTCCAGAGGAGGAGGAGGAGGAGGAAGGTGGTGGGGGGAAGTTCTCTCTGCTTTGTTTTGTAGAATCTGGACTGTAGTCCTGAAGTACAGAGATCCTATAGTCCTGAAGTACAGTACTACTCTTTCCACCTAGGTCTATGGACCAGGTTTAGAAATAAATGCTCAGTTTTGCCTGTGATCTTAGTGAAGCCAATTATGACTTTTTATAATCTAAAAACTATGCTGCTCTAAATGAATTTTAAGATTTTATGTCATTAGTTATTTTTTTTATTTCAACAGCCATATTACACTGCTGGCCCATATTCTGCTTATGATTAAGACATATAGGAAGTTGTTATATCAGGAGTCAGGTGTCTAGTCCCACAGCAAACAAATACAATATATATTCATTATAAATAATGCAGCTGCAAAATATATAGGCTGGTTAACTGTGGGTAGTGGGCAGAAGAATATACTTATATACCTGAAATTTATAACCAAAATTTCATTTGGATTATTTTTGGAGCAGACGTTAGAAATGCATGAATGACTATAAAAATGTACAAAAATGTACAAACTCAAATATTTGTATGTTATATTACTAACACATATACTTTGTCTACTGATATTATGGACTAATTATGGAATTAAAAGAATTTAAAGTATCCATAATTATCAATGGTCTTTTAAAAGCAATTCATCTGATTCTATCTACACATCTTCATTTGCAGGAAAAAAAGAAGAGTAAAACATCCATCAATACGTTTCATTAGTGCTAATGATAAGAGCATTAGAAGTGATTTTTGAAAAATATTAGAAGTGATTATTTAAATGCCACCATTTTTCTCAATAAAGTGATTTTTTTAAAAAATAATAAAGTTCCTTATGTGTGGGCTTTGATCGCTATAATTTTTGACAGTGATTATGTGGTTGGAGAGATTTGAAATCCCCTCAAAATACTCAGGTTAGAAAACACTGAGTTAAGTAAACAATATTATGAAGGTTTTGATTTAATAATAGCAGACACAGCTAGTTTGCTGCAGTGGATTGCTTCAGGCTATAAACCTCATGAAGATCATGAAGGTGATTCAGCTGGCTTAGACTTGAAGCCAGCTGAATCACCTAGGGCCGTGATGGCAAACCTATGGCATGCGTGCCACAGATGGCACACACAGATGGCACACGGAGCCACACACAGATGGCACATGGAGCCATATCTGTGGGCACGCGAGCATTGCTCTAGGTCAGCTCCAGCGTGCATGCTGGCCAGCAGATTTTCAGATTTCACCGGAAGTCAGGAAATGGGCTGTTTCCAGCCTCTGGAGGGCCTCCAGGGGAGTGGAGAAGGCCATTTTCGCCCTTCCCAAGCTCCTAGAAAGCCACTAGAGCCTGAGGAGGGCGAAAAAGGAGCCTACCAGGCCCACTGTGCCATCATGTGCCAAAAGCGGGAGAAGCAGCAGGGGGGGTCGCACGCGCATGCGCGGAGGGGCGGGGGTATTGAATTATGGGTGTGGGCACGCGTGAGCGCAACCCCCCACACACACACACTCCTCCTGCTTTTGGCACATGATGACAAAAAGGTTAACCATCACTGACCTAGGGCCAGTTACTTTCTCTAGGAAAGAGGCAATGGCAAACCACTTCCAAAATCTTGTCAGGAAAACTGCAAGAAGTTATTCAAAACTTAACATTGATTCAAACAAACAAAGAAATAATTAAAAGAGCAATAATAATAGTTTTGGTAACAATATTTGCTTTGTATTATGTTTTTATGGTTTATTTTATTGTGAGTTGTCCAGAATCAATTTGGAATCAGGCAACATCTGCAATAAATTAAATAAACAAAACTTATAGCAACCTTCTCTTACAAAACTTTATCCCTTTTCCAATCCCCTAAGGAACCAAAACAGCACTTTATGCTCATAGCATCTCTCCAAAATCAAGTCAGCCCTGAAATATAAATGATTGCATCTATGTTTACAGATGCTCAGTTTTATTGTTCATATTTTAAATATGTGATGTTCCTTTTTACAAAAAAAAAAGTACTTTTTTGCCAAATAAACTTTCCTAGAATCGAGACAAGAGAATTTCATACAATGGATGATAGTACCTGCAATGAGTCTGAAATGCAAAACCTATCTGCTTAGATTTTCCCTTTTGCTGCTCTAGCACATCAAAACAGCTGAAGCTTTTGTATTGGATGGAATGTGAGGGGAAGATAAAGACAGACTTTAATTATGTAAAATAGTTTTCCCAATTCTCTGCCTCTCAACATGACTTCAGAAACAGTCTCTTAATTAAGACAGCTATACCAGTGGGCCTCCTCATCTCAAAGGATAAGAAGAAAATGATTCAGATTCGTATGTGCAGATGTCATGTGCAAATGATGGGATTTAGAAAGAAGCAGCCTGAAGAAAGTGGTCAGTTCTGCTTAGGCTGAATGAGATGGCTGCTTGAGGTGAAATATTGGGGATGAGAGGTCCTTGGTGCTGTCTGACCTTGGTTGTTTTCTTGCAGACATTTCATTTATCCCTCCGTGGAGCATAGTTTGGTAATGAAACATCTGCAAGAAGCCAACCAAGCTCAGAGAGCACCAAGAGTGTGCTGCTCCAGGTTTGCCCGGGTTAGGTGATCCTCTAGTGAAGATTCTGTACAGTTCAGTGAACTCCCAAATCCCACTCCTGGCCGGCCCCGCCCGCCCCGCCCCAACCCTCCTGCCCCGCCACCCCCAGGAGTCTCTACGGGCCCATTTTGGATTCCAGGTAAGTACAGGGCCCATGCAGAGGCTCAGGGAGGGCGAAAAACAGGCCTCCTGGAGGCTCTGGAAGACTAGAAATGTGCCCATTTCCGGCTTCTGGAGGGCCTCCAGAGCCTGGGGAAGACCATTTTCACCTTCCCCGAGGCTCGAGGAAAGCCTCTGGAGCCTGGGGAGGGTGAAAACACCACACCACCACCGTGGTGCAGGAGGCTGACTAGGCCACACCCACCCTGGCCATCCCTACCCAGCAACTGGGCAGAGAACCCATTGCTAAAAATTTTGAAGCGCCTGGAGAGCACCATGGAGCCCTCATTTCAACCCTGAGTTACAAATATTCTCCTTTATTAATATTGAGGATGCCATCATAGTAAGCAAATTGCAACTTCTATAAATTGTTGCATTTTTACAACATGGAATATCTGTGTCAGGGACCCACAGTAACTTGGCTGATTTTGAGTGATAGCCTCCTTGACTTGAAGGACATTGCCAGCGCTTCTCCGCTCAAAAATCAAGTTCCTTTGATTCAAAAAAGATTGAATAATGGGCTGAAGGGATTACAGTAAAGATAAGGAGGGAAGAAGGATAGCGAATGTATTTGTGATTGTTGTAAAGAAAGAGGAAACTTCTTTAACTTCTTTAACTTCTTTCCTAAACTGTATTCTTTTCTGTAGTTTTTTTTCTTTTCATTTTAGTTATGATTTTTTTAAAAAAATATAACAATAATTAAAAAATGAAAAAGAAATCACATCTCTTAGATTGGTCTGTAGTGAAAAATATCAAAGAAACAGCCTCTAGCCTTCGGAGGCCTCCAAGTCAAGAAAAGAGCAGGAGAGATAGTATTAAATTCCAGCATAAACTTTGTCCTAGCTTCCTTTTTTTTAGATACCAAGGACAAAAGTAGTTGAAAACTTGATTGTAAAATCTGTAGTCTCTAGGAGCGCTTCATAGGAAAACCTGCTTTCTTTGCATGCTTTCCTGTCTGGACTACAAAGGATTATTCCAACAAGGAAAACAAAAGATTATTCCAAAGCTGCATTGTAAAATTGCCAATTTCCCAAAACTCCTAAGAGACACATTATTCAAATAAATCCTGTGAGTTGTGAGAGGCTTATCAAATTGTTTTTAGAACAGGTAAGACAATAGATACTCAAAAATCTTCACCTCCTCTCAGTCTCTGGAATTCAAAGGCATAAAGCAATACTGACATATGATTTGACAGAACTGCAGCATAGTCTCCTTTTAAAAGAAAAATCTAACATATTATTTGTTTCAAACCAATGTTTCTTTGGACTGGGCACCCTCTCAACTCCAGTATGAATAACAGGAATGAACATAAGATTAATTAAGTCCTATGATTCTAAAAGTCTTATTTATGACGACTGTTTCTTATAGTCCCAGGCAAATTAAAAATCACAGTTTACAATAAAGGATGCAGATTTATGCATTAAGAATACACTGCTAAGACATTTTCCTATAATCATTTTGCTTTGATTAAAATTATACTGTTTCTCCTTTGTGCAGTGCATCAGACTGCTGACAGCAACTTATGTTTTATAGGAATACAGATGAAATGCCAACTAAGAGGAAGTTGAAAAATTAATCATTGCAGAATAGCTAAATGTCATTTAAAGGACATTTTCTCAATAATTCAGTTGAATGCTCTCTTCCTCAAATTTGCATTTTACACCTACATTAACACCTGCATTGTTTAAAGCTACTCTACAAATAATGAGTTGAAAGAATAAATACATAACAACAAGCAAATACAAATCACAGATAAAGAATAGGGAAAGAGGCAATACTAAAAATTTAGGAGTATATGTAATGTCTATGGGATTCTCAGTCATCCAGGTCATGGTTGTCCCAAAGGTGCTTTTTCAAGAGGCAGCTGGACTTTCTGGGTTGTGTTTTGGTTTTTTTGGAAAATGTTTCGCTTCTCACCCAAGAAGCTTCTGAGGCTTCTTGGATGAAAAGCGAAATATCTTCAAAAAAAAACAGGAAGTCCAGTCGCCTCCTGAAAAAGCACCTTTGGAATATATGTGATTTTAAGGAGAAACATAAACATTTTAAATATTGGGAATTCTATTCCGAATGACATTTGTATCAACAAAAATAACTCTTAGAAAAAATATTGTTAAGATAGCTAATAAATGCTGATGACATTTGAATAATGTTTTCTTCACTTCAGGGCATTTCAAAATCAATATTATATTAATTTTTCAATGAGAGCAATTTCCCACTGATTTAAAAATCAGTAATCCAGTAAAAGATATATTTTATTTTCCAATGTTTTTCAATAACCAAACTGTCCACTGAACAAGAACGGAGTCAAATTCTTATACTGCATCTATTTTTCATGGACTAAGGACAATAAATCAACAACAGGATTTATTGGGAAAAATGGTCAGTGAGTGTTATGGTTTCTTCCAAAAATAAATATATTGTTATTAAACTAGGAAAGATAGTTGGGATAAGAGTAGTAAATTGTTGTGGCGCACCAGTGGCCTGAGTGGATTGTAGCTGATTCCGACGACGAGGAGGCTGGTGTGGTGCTGTGCCAGCAGCCTGTGCACCTGGCGCTCGAGTCGGACAGTGAGGAGGCTGGAAAAGATGTGGTGCCAAGAGGCAGGGATTCAGCCAGGGTCTTCAGAATCTCCAGAAGCTCCTTTAAGTGAAGAGGATGAAGAGGAGGAGCCTCTTCTCAATGCATGGGTACGCAGAGCTGCCAAAAGGCAGGAGTGGTTCCTCAGGAGGAGGTCTCCTCAAGAGTAAGGCTTGGGGCTAATTGGCCACTCCCTTAGCCTATTTAAGAAAGAACTCCACTTGCAACAAGCTGTAGAGAACAACTTTACTTCACTTTCTTTCGTGTCTGCAAAATTGCTTCTGGGCTTTCTGCCAACTCTAGTAAGACTGTGATTTACCTTATCTTAGAATTCTGGTAGGCTGCTAAGACAATTCATTAACAGCCTTTGAAATAATAAAGACTAAGTTATTTTGAGTAAATAAGCTTTGTAAAGAGTTTGTGTGTGCTGCGTTCTTTGAGGTCCGTAGCTGGGGCAGAACATAAACTAAGTAGTTGGAAAAAATGAAATATTGAAATGTTTTGCCATGTACACACACACAGGCATGCATTTTCCTAGAACATGGTTTTAAAAATTTAATACACTATTTTGGAAGCTTATTTGAAGAGATTTCCTTATTCTTTTGTCACTTGGGAAGCTTCAACCATTGGAGAATTTTTTTTAAAAAAATATAGATTTAGGTTTATACCTAATCTTCATCGTTGGTTAAAGTAGTAATTTTAGTTTTTTTGAAAATGTGCTCTTATGAGTTATTTTGAGATTGATACTGTTTATACCATTTCTAAGTTGAACGGGTCTGGGATTCCAACTACTTTGAAAAATGCAGAATTCCCCTTCCTTTTATTTAGTACTAGGGAGGTGTGGAATGCAATACAGATAGTCCTTGACTTACAACAGTTCATTTAGTGACCATTCAAAATTACAACAGCACTGAATAAAGTGACTTATGACCATTTTTCACAGTTACAATCTTTGTAGCATTCCCATGATCATGTGATCAAAATTCAGACGCTTGGCAACTGGTTTATACTTATGACCACTGCTGTGTTCCAAGGTCATGGGATCACCTTTTGCAACCTCTTGACAAGCAAAGTCAATGGGGAAGCCCAATTCACTTAATAACCGGGTTACTAACTTATCAACTGCAGTGATTCACTTAACAACTGTGGCAAGAAGTGTCGTAAAATGGGGCCAAATTCAGGGCTAATCCTGTAAGGAAGGCAGGAAGGAAAAGTTCTGGTGTTGTTTCTAGCCTAATCTTTATTGCCCTGCTTACAGAAACTGCCTCTCTGGTTAACCCTTTTTACATTGTAACAGCTAAGGCAAAGTGCCCATCGATGTGAGTGACAACTCTTTATAGGCTTAATTTATTTTTCTAATTTGAGGAATTATATCACCTATAAGATTGGTCCAAAGTCCAGATTGGCAGATTTACCTTCAGATAAAACATATTTTCAGATATAGGTAGGGACTGACAGTCCTCCAGAATACCTTCCAGTTCTAGAAGATTTTATACATTATTTACAAAATTATTAGCTAATTATTTTAAAATATTTTGTTTGAATATGCTAAATGAGATGTTCAGGTGTATAGGAAGCATATATAAAACAAAGAACTAGACAGCAATACATGAATGTCACAGGCCTGTACAAGCAATATAATTCTGTACCATATAGTGTTTTTATGATTAAATAGAAGTAAAGGGGCTATGTATAGTCTTAGGAAAGACTATACATAGTTTCTTGGAAAGAAAGAACAACCAAGAAACAAATAAAGAATGAGTTAAATTTAGAAAGAGTGCAGAGAAGAGCAAAAAAGATGAATAGGGGTCTCTAGTGAATGACTGAGGGAACTAGGTGTGTCTAATATAATAAAGAAAAGGACTTGGGATGACATGATAGCAGTCTTCCAGTACTTGAGGGGCTGTTATGGAGATCAAGGAATCAACCCAGTGGTGAAATCTAAAATTTGTTACTACCGGTTCTGTGGGCGTGGCTTAGTGGGGGGTAATGTGACTGGGTGGGCATGGTCAATTTTTTTTTTACTTTTAAAACCATTTTTTACATGTAAAACCATGTTAAAAAAATGCTTTCAAAAGGCTCTGACGATCCAAGCTGAGTTGTCTGATCGGCAGGCAACTCAGCTGAGATCGTCAGAGCTTGGATTGTCAGAGCTTGGCTCGTCAGAGCCATTTAAAAGAAAAAAAAACCTCTGATGATCTCCCGGCTCAGCTGGGCATGGGGGGCAGGGGCAGGGATTTTTGCTACCGATTCTCCAAACTGCCCGCCGCCATCGCTACCTACTCGCCCGAGCCGGTCCGAACCGGGAGCATTTCACCCCTGGATCAACCTATTTTCCAAAGCAACTGAGGCCATGACAAATCATAAAAAAGAGATCTAACTTAGAACTACAGACAGATTTCCTGACAGTGAAAACAGTCAGAGGAACAGCTTGCTTTCATAAATTGTGGGTGCTCCAACACTGGAGGTTTCCAAGAAGGAACTGGGCAGCCATATGTCCAGAAAGGTATGTTTTCTGGTGGGTTGGACTAGAAGACCTTCAAGGGCCCATCCAGCTCTATGATCCTGTGGTCTATAGGCAACATTATCCACAATCTGAAAGGTCGCCTCCAATTGACATGCACAATATTTAGTTCATCCATGCACTACAACTCTCTTTTCTTTCTCTGCTATTATTGATTGAACATTTTTTTTTAATTCTTTGAAACTATGGATCAACTGCCCCAAAGATGCTTTTTCAAGAGGCAACTGGACTTTCTGGTTTTTCTTTAAAGACATTTCGCTTCTCATCCAAGAACCTTCTTCAGCTCCGAAGAAGTTTCTTGGGTGAGCCGAAGAAGCTTCTTGGATGAGAAGTGAAATATCTTCAAGGAAAAACCAGAAAGTCCAGTTGTATCTTGAAAAAGCACCTTTGGGACAACCCTGACCTGGATGACTGAGAATTTCTATAGACATTTATGGATCAACTGATTAACCACTAGTTGGCAGCAAAAAATTGCAGTGTTTATGCCTCTTAGCTACCATCTAGCGATCATTCAGATTGTGCAGCTATTAAATAAGTGATGCTGATGAGCTGGATTTTGAGAAAGAATCAAGCCATGGAAATAAATATGGAAGCTGCAAACTTACTTTCAGAACATAATATAAGAAAAGGAAATGGTGCTGACACTCCTGGGAGCCATGGTAATCAGGAAAAGAATTTGTCCAGACAGGCTACTAAAGTACAAGAAATGTGCCATTTTGAATACAGTTTCGATTATAAGTATTAACACTAGTCAATTTAGGGCTTCACACTCTGTGACAGATTTTACCAACCCATTTACAAAAGAAAATAAAGTGTGAAAATCAGGATTCCTGATCTCCTTTGGAGGAAAAAGAAGACTGAGAGGTAGAGAACAGCTCAAAGAATGGTTGAAAGGTAGGGTGCATCATAAAGACCAGAGGAATCAATCTGAACCATCAGACTGAGGATAAAGAATTGGTTATTTCGGGCTGCACATCAATAAACCCTACATTCCCCACACAGGGTTTGAAAGTAAATTAAGAGGCAAAAAAGCACTTTCAAAGCTATGTACCAAAACCTACCTTTACATCTCAGCTGTGGGTAGGTGATGAGATACATGCGGTGGCATACACATATTTCCTTTGGAAATAGTTAGTAGACCATCCTCATATCCAGGCAAAGACCATCCTCATATCCAGGCAAAGGCATATACAGATGTGCCTACAGAGTCAGAACTTGGATTTTATCTAATCCAGCCCTCTGCAGAGTATATAAAGCAGATTATATAATGCAGGGTATATAATACAGGCTTCAAATGCATCACTTCTGACATATTATTATGGAGTTAATGTTTAATAAACATCTAGTAACCGAAGAGAGTCCACTACCTCCCAAGATAGTTTGTCCCATTGTCAAAAAAAAATCCCACGTTTAGAAAACATTGAAGTTGACATAAAATCTACTATGCATCAGTTTCCATTAATGATTTTATCCCTTTCTCCTGGAGCAAATGAATATGCCCGTCCATATTCTGCCTATATGTGTGAGAGAGCGTGATGGATTTCCAGGAGGGAGGATGTGCTTTCCAGAGGAGTAAGAGGCAACTCAGTCCAGATATTATGTGTGAAAGACAGACCCTCTCTAATAGTTTACAGAGTATATTGCAGATGCAGAAAGTAGAGTCTTCAGTTTGGCAAGATATCATCTATCATCGTCATCTTCTTTTAACCACACCATAATCAGTTGCAGGGTTGGAGTCAGGGCAACTGAATGGAGCTAGCAGAGTGTTTTAATGGCCGGATGCCCTTCTTGTCGCCAATGCGGAGTTTTGTTCAGCAGATATATTCTCATTGTGCCCAGAGAGAGAAATATCTGTTTCAACCTAGGATTGAACTCACAGCCTCCTGATTGTGAGGTGAGAGCTTTACCCCTAGGCCACTGCACCACTCCGCAAGATATCGTCTTTAGGTATGAAAAAAATAAAGAACTCAGCTTGGAAGAATCACCATGTGTCATTCTTGGTTTCGGGTATGACACACACACACAGATTCCTATTATTCTCATTGTTAATCTCTCTTTCTCTCTCTTTTAAATGCAGTTCCTCTTTTGAAATGTTTATTCTTCATTGTGAATGCCAGGCATTTGTGGGAAGCAAATGGAGGAGAAGGAATTCAGTTGTTGTGGGAAGAGGCAGCCAAGTCCATTACCGATTTGGTATATATTTTCCTGGGAAATTCTCTTCTCACTTTCAAGATTAATGTTTTTAAAACACTGATTAGTATTCAATATCCTTTCTGAAATATGTAGGATTTTCATTTCTTGGGTTTCTCAGCTCCATGGGGCTTGCCAACATTGGAGTATAAAGCTTAAGGAACAAATATCAATTTTTCCCTCCATGTGCCTCATGATACAAGGATTACAGATACTTCTCTCTGGACATCAACCATGCAGAAAAAAGAAAGTTATTGTGAGTTGATTTATTGGTCTCTTAACAACATTCCATACTACCTTCCTCTATCATTATGTTCTTACCTTCTATCATTTTTCAGCAGAGGATCTTGTTCCAAGGATCTGACCTGAAACAGTTCTTTGACCAGCTGTCTGAAGGGTTGTTGTTGTTGTTGTTGTTGTTGTTTTTAATTTGATGAAACTTCACTGTCACCTTCAGGAAAACTCCACAAGAATAATCTGTCATTACCCCTTCTTTGTTTTTTTGTTTTGTTTTTGTTTTTTTGCTTATTTAGGTTCTGTCCTAAAGCTGTAGGCTCAATTGAAATGCTAAGTAGATTACCTTCTATAATCCAGTATTCCCAATTTTAAACATACACTAGAAATGGCAGAGGGTGATGCAACAGGCGTGAAATGCTCCCAGTTCGGACTGGATCACCTGATCCGGTAGCAATGGCGGCAGGTAGTTCGGAGAACCGGTAGCAAACATCCCTGCCCCCTCCCCATGCCCAGCTGAGCCACACAATCATCAGAAGCTCTTTTTTTATTTTTAAAAGCATTTTTTCTACAACCTCTTCCGCTGAAAAAATGCTTTTAAAAGTAAAAAAAAAAGCCTTTGATGATCGTGTGGCTCAGCTGGGATCGTCAGAGGCTTTTAAAAGAAAAAAAAGCCTCTGACGATCAGGCACTCAGCTGGGATCGTCAGAGGCTTTTAAAAGCATTTTTTTACAATCTCTTTGCCCGAAGAGGTTGTAGAAAAAATGGTTTTAAAAGTAAAAAAAAAATTGGCCACACCCACCCTGTCACATTACTCCCTCCACCAAGCCACACCCACAGAACCGGTAGTAACAAATTTTACATTTCACCACTGTGATGCAAAGAGTATTCCAACATATCAGGAACTACCTAAATTGAAAAACTCTAGAAGAGACAAGCAACAAGCATTTAGTATCTGCAGTACTTAATGCTGATATTTGTGAATTTAAGTTATTCTTCTAATTATATTTTCCCTGTCACTATTGTTCTTTGGTTTTTAAGAATTAATATTCTGAGTGCAAGAACATGTTTGCATAATAATATTATTAATTATTCAATTCTAGATGAAGCAAGAACTCCAGAACCAGGACCTGAGCCTTCTAAAACTGAACAACCAATGGAATCAAAGGAACCAACTCAGAAGGAGGAGGCACAGCCAGACAAGGGGAAGGAAGGGACCGCAGTGTGAGTAGCAAAAATGCTGGCACTTCATTCATATTAAATTTCCTTACCTAAGCAGAGAATAAGAATGACCAAGGACAAAAAAGTAGTCAGAATGGAAGCCTCTTCCAACCTCCTGCTGACTTGACTATGGCTGATCAACCATGGCAGTCGATGGTGAGACTGCTCCACCTAGACTATAGAGGACTAGAATGGGATTGGTGTACTGAACCTCTGTACAGCAGGTTAGCAACTCTGGAAAGATCACAACTTTACCAAATTTCAATCTTACAGGAGTTATGGGTCCCAGTTTTTGGATGCATTCTGTAAGTTAGCCCATTTGAGGTACTTTGGTTCAAAAAGTGTTGCCCTGTGATGCATTGTTTCACCCAGTTAAAGGTTACAGACATAAGAGTTTTAGTAGTATATAGATAGTATATACCAGAAGTGAAATCCAGCAGGTTCTGACAGGTTCTGGAGAACCAGTAGCAGAAATTTTGAGCAGTTCGGAGAACCAGCAAATACAACCTCTGGCTGGCCCCAGAGGGGGTAGCAATGGGGATTTTGCAATATCTTCCCTCCCCCCCAGGAGTGGGGAGGGACTGGGGATTTTGCAGTATCCTTGCCCTGGAGTGGGGAGGAAATGGGGATTTTGCAGTATCCTTTCCCTGCCACGCCCACCAAGCCATGCCCACAGAACCAGTAGTAAAAAAAGTTGGATTTCACCACTGGTATATATAGTATCTATATATACTAACTGGTGCTTGTGTGTGTGTGTGTGTGAGTGTGTGTGTGTGTGTGTGTGTGTGTGTGTGTGTATGTAAGTATACATAAACATATATGTACAGGTACCCCTCAACTTACAACTTTTCATTTAGTGACCATTCAAAGTTACAACGGCACTGAAAAAAGTGACTCAGGACTGTTTTTAGCAGTTATGACCTTTGCAGTCACGTGATCAAAATTTAGATGCTTGGCAACTGACTCATAGTTATGATGGCTGCAGTGTCCCAGGGTCATGTGATCTCCTTTTGCGACCTTCTGACAAGCAAAGTCAATGGGGAACCCAGACTTACTTAACTGTGTTACTAACTTATTTCTCTTAAGAACTGTGGCAAGCACCCTGTTATTAAGACCAGCCGCCTGCAATTACTGCAGGTTCGAATCTTGCCAGGCTCAAGGTTGACTCAGCCTTCCATCCTTTCTAAGGTAGGTAAATTGATGACCCAGTTGTGGGGGCAATAAGCTGACTTTGTATAAATATACAAAAGGATGAAGGCTATTGCTTAGCACATTGTAAGCTGCCCTGAGTCTCTGGAGAAGGGCGGCATATAAATCAAATTAAAAAGAGAGAGAGAGAGAGATCGTAAAATGGGGCAAAACTCATCCAACGAATGTCTCACTTAACAACAGAAATTTTGGGCTCCATTATGGTCATAAATCAAGAAGTATATGTATATGTATGTGTATACTAGCTAGTGCTACTAGGGGTATGGTAACTAGTACTTAAATATACAGTATTCCAGTTCTCAACCTCTGTGATGCATCACAAAGTCCAAAAAAACCACTGCCTTTTTTTCATCATTATCATCATAGGATGGGGGGGAAATCAATTTGTTATCTTGTCAAATGACTCATCAGCTTGTGATAGACAATGTGATCACCTCAGAATAGCCTTGCACTCCATTAGTGAGAGAAAAAATGACCCCCTTTTGGCTTCCATCTCAGTACTTTCTTGTTTTAAATACAAAAAAAAAAAAAACACTGTGTTAGGCATTGGCAAATAGCAGCAGACATAGCTGCAATTTGCCTGTTCACATTTGTCAGGTCTCAAAGTGGTTTGGCATACGTGAATGCCCTGTATACTGAAAAAAATGTTGATTGAGCAAATGAAAGTCTTTTAAAGTCAATTTCCTAATAATTTAAATTAAGATTCACTTTGAGTCAGGCTTGTCTAGCAACCTATTTTTTCCCCTTCTATCCTCTAATAACAGTACAATCATATCCCTATTAATAGCTTTTCAGGATAGCTATATTTTGTCACTGGTTTTGAGAGATGCGTAGATGAATTTTCTTCAAAGTAAGAAGAGCAAATTTAGCAGATCATTTTGTCAGATCATGTTGTCAGTTCATATTAACAAGAATCTAATATCAGGAAATTAATCCAAAAAGGCACCTCTACTAGCACAAAAATAATTCTGACATGCATCAAGAGATTGTACAATGATAATAATATATGATAAGACAGCCATTGGAAAGAGAAATTGTGCAATACATTTTAACAGGAAGTGAATTACACTGAGAAAAATAATGTATATGATGTAATTTTAATGAAAAGTAAACTCTGTTATACTTGTTTCCTTATTTTCTAATTTAATTTAGAAACAAATTAATAATGCATTCACTTACAGTCACGCTTCATAGCTATGAAAGAGTGGGAGAAACAAAACAGTCATGCAAACATTGATAGGTTACAATATTAACCTATAAAATTCAGATAAGATATTCTAATTCAACTGTTACTGGTTCAGGCTTATGCATATTGTGGATCTCCAAGCACTACAAATTGTAAATATAAGAGGGAAAAGCTTAAAGAATATTCACATTTCTACCCCGAGATTTCCTTTTAATTCATCCAGAAAGGTTGTGGCCTTTCGAAAGGCTTTTTATATAAAGCAATAAATAAGAAATAAATGTAAACAACCATGAAACAATGTATAGTATGCAAAAAATAGAGCATTTTTCACCCAGAACTAAAAAAAAAAAATTCTCAGTACTAAAAAAAAGTTACTGAATGAAAACTTAGTAATATAAAATCCTAATAAAAATATTTCTACATGAAGCAAATAAGTACACTATGTTGCATACAACATACAGCAATGTGACAACCATCAAGATGTAGAGCTTCAAAATGATTATACAGAACATTTTGAACATACATGAACACCATACTATACATCACGGGTGTCAAACCCGTGACATTACATTGCCGTCACGTGATGTTTTGCGATGTTTACAGAGCTGGGGTGGGCATGGCCTGTGCATGATAGATCAAGCCCACGGGCTGCCAGTTTGACACCCCTGCTATATATGAACACCAATTAGCTGTCTGAAGACAAGATGAAAACTTAATCTCACAACACATGGACAGGCATACCACAATTTCAGCTGGGAAACTATTCGTATCATAGACAAAAACAAAGCCAAAAATGCTAGAGAATTCCTGGAAGTTTGGCATTCAGACAAATCAGCCATCAATAGACACATGGAGATAAACCACATCCATACAGCATTCAAAAGAGGCAATAAAAAAATTTAGAAAGGAAACAAAAATATTGTAGCATATCAACAGTCCATATTCAGATAAGCAGGGATCAGCACCAAACTATCAGGCAGAAAACAATACTTTAATCAAGAAATCACTGTCAGAATATTGCCTGCATATGATGCACCAGAGACTAGAAGGGGTTAAGTCTTTACAGACATCACATGTGACTATATCAGCCAATGAACTCTTTTATTGGACTCTTACCCAGAAACCACTTGGACATCTTCCCTGTTTTTTCTCTCTCATCTCATCTATCTCTCAGCAAGACATGTGAACTTATCTCTCCTTTCAACATCTGAGTCATACAGTTAGGGTAAAAGGTGCAACAGGACACCTTGTTCATTATTGTATGCATGTATATATTTTGTAAATAATAAAACAACTTTTTGAACCTGAAGCTGTATTGACCAAATAACTTCCTCATAGAACCAAATGAGCATGACCATCAATATATATCTGACAAATGGTAGCAGAGGATGGTTCTGTTCTTTCGGTGTTCGGGTGAAGAGGAGAAAAAAAATTGGGTCCTTTCATAAAGAGGTTTGTACTTGCTGCGTAGCTTCAATAGTCTTTTGGATAATGATTGGTGCTGTTTTGTTAAGGATACGGTTAATGCATCAATCTCTTGTAAAGATAATTCGTTCAGTTCAAGGATTCCATGTTAGGAAAAATCGTTCTATGATTTTAAAATTTACAAAAAAATTAATAGACCTGATCTGACATCACCAAGGAGAAAACTACACACCTACCAAAACTGGCAGGAGAAACATTTAGGCAACAAACCCACACTCATTCACACTGATTATGTTACCTGCTTAGCTAATGAAATTTATGCAAGCAAACAACCAAGAACTCCATAGCGAGATTACACATTAGTTCATAGAAATAAAATGATCAGTTATTCCTGCTCCAGGTAGGAAAGTGGATAAGTAATCATTATGTTTATGCATTCTCTGGTACTGGAAATGTTTCTAACTACCAGTTTTGGAGGAAAGTCTCATGTAGCTGTGTATGATGAAAAAAACAACCATGAGCAGCCACTTGCTGGAAGCAACCTGGGGTACAATAGAGGATAGGTGATGGTACTTGCAGGAAATTGATAATAAGATGCATTCAGTCTGCTACTAACTTCTTTATTTATTAATTTGCAATTCCCCCTCTCTTTGCTGATTAAGCAGAGCGCCTGCAGAAATAATATAACACATAAAACATACCACTAAAATCATTATTCAGGAAAATAATTCTGTTTCATAAATGAGCTCTTGTGATACTAACATTAAACTACTGATGTGGAATAATGGTTTGAATCATTTGTCTTCATTATTTTCTACTGTATTTATTTTTGTAAGTGTAGATGATTACTTGTTCATTTGGTCCCTTGCAGACATAGATCACCTTGAGCTCCTGAAGGGAAAGGGAATATTAATCTAATCACATAATAGTTTAAGGAACATTAAGGAAATGCCTTCTCTGTGATAAATTATACTTATCTTGCAACTGGAGGCATTAGTTTTGTGGCAGACTACCAAACAAAATATTGAAATCTGTAAAAGAAAATATCAGTATCTGTTTCCAAATTCATAAACCTAAAACACAGGAGAAGAAACTCAAGACATTGTTGAGATCATTTAAAACTCCACCTACTACCTCAGCCAGGAACAGGTTGAAAGGTTCATACTGGCTAGGTTTATGTCCTGACCTATTTAGTCACAGGATTAAATTGTTAGAAGAATTTTCTTGGTCCATTTCCTGAGCTGGGTTACAAATAAACACAAGAGGCAGCTGTTAGAAGTAGAGTAGTTTATTCAGCCAACCACACACAATCGTTGAAGGTAGCCTACACCGTTAGAGATGGTGGGTCAGTGGCAAAGATGCTGAGCTTGTCAATAGAAAGGTCGGCAGTTCAGAGATTTGAATCCCTAGTGCTGCATAATGGAGTGAGCTCCTGTTACTTGTCCCAGCTTCTGCCAACCTAGCAGCACGTTAAAAATGCAAGTAGAAAAATAGAGCCCACCTTTGATGGAGAGGTAACAATGTTCCGTGAGCCTCTGGTGTTTAGTCATGCCAGCCACATGACCACGGAGAGGTCTTTGGACAGCGCTGGCTCTTCGGCTTTGAACGGAGATGAGCACCGCTCCCTAGAGTCAGGAACGACTAGCACATATATGCGAGGGGAACCTTTACCTTTACCTTTACCTTACTAGAGATATATATTATGACAAGTGGGCTATGATGTTTAGATATGCAGATTGAGGTTCCTGCCCTAGGCTTTGACTGTGAGGTGTATGTTTAGATGTATTAGAATTGTTGCCCTGAGGATGTGTTAAACCCAGGAAGGAAGAACCTTCCTAGGTGTGGATTATTATGAGAGAGTCTGGCATCTTCCCTTTTATTCTAAGTGTTAGGACTGTATATTTATTCAAGGGACAGAAGTTACTAAAAAAGGAGGCGCAAATCGAAAGCTTTTAAATACCAATGTTCTTTTCTATGTTCTTTTCTATTTAAATCCTTACAGTATATCATAAAAAGTTATGAAATAAGCACAAAAACTTTACATGTCACCTTACTCCCCTTTTCACTTACTATTAATTCATACAAGCACTGCTATCTGTCCCAAATTATGTATACAATATGCCTTTTTTCAGGATTTTTAAAAAAGAAAAATGTCCTTAGGGAATTAAACTCCTTAAAGATGAATATTCCTTAAAGCTTCAGAGTTATTTTCTGTATAACTGAGCCAAATGAAAATCACTTTTTCAAGCTAATCCGAACTTCAAAAGTTCACATATAGCAGGATATAGTTGATATCTCCCAAATATAAAAATGGGAAATTGGAACAGAATCTGTCTGTGAAAATCTTTGGCTTATCTGGCCCAATTTAGCATTATTCATTTGAGTTATTATGGGCTCACTTATAGTATACTGGCTGGATGGTTGCTTGGTTGCTTGGTTGAAAAACCTGAAGCCATCATTTTAAATCAGTTACAAAAACTTGTTAATTTGCTACAAAACTTGCACTGATAATTTTTGAGTATCTATCATACACAGCTACCATTTTATATTGGAATTAGCAGTCAAAATTCTATGCATTTCAACTTAGAAATAACTTATAAACCCACAAAAAGTCTATGTTTATAATAACAGGAATACAGTAGCTACATTGCATTTCTTTTTCATTATAATTTTTATATACAGAGAGAGAGAGACCACACTTGGAATACTGCATCCAGGTTTGGTCACACAATGTAAACAAAATGTTGGAATTCTTGAAAGAGTGTAGAGAAGAGCAACAAAGATGATTAAGGGACTGGAGGCTAAAACATATAAAGATTGGTTGCTAGAATTGGATATCCCTAGTTTAATGAAAAGAAGGACTAGAGGTGACATGATAGCAATGTTCCAATATCTAAAAATGAGGTTGCCCCAAAGAAGAGGAGTCAACCCATTCTCCAAAACACCTGAAGGTAGGACAAGAAGCAAGGGATGGAAACTAATCAAGGAGAGAAGCAACCTAGAACTAAGGAGGAATTTCCTGACAGTTAGAACAATTAATCAGCGGAACGACTTGCCTCCAGAAGTTGTGGATGCTCCATCACTGAGATTTTTTAAGAAGAGCTTGGACAACAATTTGTCTGAAATAGTATAGGGTTTCCTGTGTGAGCAGGGGTTGGACTAGAAGATCTCCAAGGTCCCTTCCAACTCTTATTCTGCTCCATGCCAAACAGTGCAAAAAGAGTGTTAAAGTTAAAAGTCTTTATTGCCATGTCATAAAATTCTTGAGAGTAATCAGAGATAGCTAGCCAGAGTGTTAAGGCATGCCTTGATATTTGAGGCAATAATCTTCTGATAGCAGGAGAAAGGCTTAGACATTATCTGGAACAGCCCTATATTTTGGCAACAGGAAATTATATGAGCTGATCTGATTGTCAAGCAAGAGATTGGGTGTAGGTCCAAAAGTCAGAATGACAGGAACAGATGTTCAGAGTTCAAGAGTTGTACAAGGGCTTGATGGCTCTTCTTACAGCTTAAGAGCTGGAGTAATTAAATTAGGGCCATTGATTTCTTTTCCTCTCAAGGATCCTCTCAAAGATCATGCTTTGATCAAGAGCTGATGATGTGCTCTTGAACTAGGCAACCAGGCAATTTATATAAAGGATAGGAACAACAGTCTGTCAAAACATGATAAAACAGACTGATAATTCACTTAACAGATGACTTAATGACTTAATTCATGACATCATCAAAATTTCAAGAGATGGCCCACTGTTCAAATACAACGATGGCTCAGTAGCTCCACAATTTTGCAGAGTTATTTGCAAATATGAGTCCATCAAACGCATATTCATACATACAATAAATTCAATCGCCAAAACTAACATCAGCCATAACAAACTTTGCTCACGTCCAGACTTATCCATATTGCAAAGAATCCGCTCCCATGAACTCTGATCAGAATTTAAAAGACGTCAAGAACAAGGACATACTGACTTATACATCGACTACTGTGCCAACTGTATCAAAAGAAAGTCCCACAACCCATATCCTAACACCCAATCCTCCTCCATCCAACTCCCCATCATCCAAAACTAGGCATGCACACCCCAAACTTCCTCTATAACAACTACTACCAACCTTAAATGCAAGCTACTTAATGCAAGAAGCCTTGTAAATAAAATAACTGAATTTCTCCTCTTACTAAATACGGCTATATTCAACATTATATTTGTCTGTGAAACTTGGTTGAATACATCCCTTCCTGACTCTATTACCAGAGTAAGAGACTACTGTTTATTGGTCAGATCGTGAAATCCGTAGAGGAGGTGGTATTGTTATCGTCTACAAAAAGTCCCTACATCTAAAAAATATTCAAGTTACATGTGAACTTGCTCTTCCTGAGACCATTGTCTGCGACCTGTCCTTAAATACCACACTTCAATTCTTACTTTGTTACAGAGCCCCAGATTACGACATTGAACATGCGAACAAGTTAACTTCACTACTAACCTGGGCAGCCTCCTGCCCACACTCAAAAACCACTACAAAAACTTATGCCAACAAATAAAGACTGAATGTACCAATTATCACATCAAGCAAAAAGAAAACCTTTTATGCACAAAATCCACCCATGCCTTCTAAAATTTTGCAAACAACAAACTTAAAGACTTGAGATCCATCCCACCCCTAAAAGGACCAAACAATGAAGATTGTATTGACAAAATCATTAAAGCCAATCTCTTTAACACGTTCTTCAGCTCAGTCTTTGTAAACAGCAACAACACATACCTAATATTTCGCAGTCGTAATATAGACAATTACAATGATTACAGTGATCTTATACATATTGATTTTACAGAAGACAATGTTGAAAAGGCACTATGCAATCTAAAACCATTTCTATCTATTGGACCTGATGAACTATGTGCATACTTCTTAAAAAAGCTTTCCACTGCAATTGCAGAACCTCTAAGCATAATTTTTGAAAAATCTTTCAGTACCAGCACCTTGCCCTACCAATGGTCACAAGCCAGGGTCATCCCTATATTCAAAAAGGGAGACCCTAGCCTAGTTGAAAATTACAGACCAATTTCTTTATGTTGCGTCATCTGCAAAGTCATGGAATCAATCATTAACCAATCTATTACCCTACACCTAGAGACAAACAACCTACTTTTTAACAAACAATTCGGTTTCAGAAAAAAATTATCTTGTAATCTACAACTATTACATTGCAAAAACATATAGACTACTCATCTCAATCAGGGCAAAGCAATAGACACAGTTTACATAGACTTCTGTAAAGCTTTTGATTCAGTGGTACATAACAAATTACTTCTAAAACTAAATCCTAAAGCATTTCTGGACTCCTACATAAATGAATAGCTACCTTCCTGTCAAACAGACAACAACTGGTCAAAATAGGAAGCGCTCTATCAAATCCTGTACATGTTAATAGCGGTGTTCTCCAAGGCAGTGTCTTAGGTCCAACACTCTTCATACTTTACATAAATGACCTTTGTGATCATATTAAAAGCAACTGTGTTCTCTTCGCTGATGATTTTAAAGTATTCAACACCACCAACAATGCAACTACCCTTCAAAAAGACTTTAACTATGTGTCAGATTGGTCTAACAAGTGGCAACTTCAAATATCAACCAACAAATACTCTGTCTTGCATATTGGCAAAAAAAATCAAAACATAAAATACAAATTAGATGGACATGACCTTGTAGATGACCCTCACTCTGTCAAGGACCTTGGAGTACTCATTTCTAATGATCTAAGTGCCCGAGCCCACTGTAACAACATTGCCAAAAAGGCATTAAGAGTTGTTAACCTAATCTTGCATAGCTTCTTCTCTGGTAATGTTGTACTACTAACTAGAGCATACAAAACATTTGCTAGACCAATTCTTGAATACAGCTCATCTGTCTGGAACCCACACTGCATATCGGACATAAATACAATCAAAATATCCAAAGATATTTTACGAGAAGAGTCCTCCATTCCTCTAACCGCAATAAAATACCTTATGCAACCAGACTTCAAATTTTGGGCTTAAACAACTTAGAACTACGCCGACTTCAGTCTGACCTAAGCATAGTACATAAAATTATCTGCCACAATGTACTTCTTGTCAATGACTACTTTAGCTTCAACCACAACAATACATGAGCAAATAATAGATACAAACTCAAAGTAAACTGTTCCAAACTCGATTGCAGAAAATATGACTTCAGTAATAGAGTGGTCAATGCCTGGAATGCACTACCTGACTCTGTAGTTTCTTCCCCAAACCCCAAAAACTTTAACCTTAAACTGTCTACTGTTGACCTCACCCCATTCCTAAGAGGTGTGTAAGGGGCGTGCATAAGTGCACCAGCGTGCCTACTGTCCCTGTCCTAATATTCCTTTTTACTTACTCTTTTCATGTATTCAAATCATGTTTATACTTTTACCTGTTATCTTATATATGCTTGACAAATAAACTTATGATTATGACTTATTATTATGATTAAAGCTAACAGATCATGAATGAAGCATCTTGGATAATCTTAAAGCGATCACTTTTAACTTATTGAGGCATGAACTTTGTGAATTGCAACTCCTTTTGTGAAATGCATGTAGCAAATAATACATATGCATTTTGTGAGTGGGATAAAAAAAAATATTTTCTCCTTACAAGAAATAAGTTCAAAAAGATAAACAAGATGTGCAAAAGCAGATTACTATGCAAATCACATATTAATGTGAAAATCAATTAGAGGAATAAAAGATTGAATCAGCAGGGATGTAACCTACTATGGATTAATCAGCATAGAAAAATAAATAAATAAAGGTAAAGACAAATAACTTTCAAAGGAACAATTATTTTTTAAAATGAGATGGCTATTTCCAGTATTTACCGAGTCCAAGTTTCAGGGTCAGAACATATAAGATGGCAATCTAAAATTTGCATTGATATGTTTTCCCCTATGGATTATACAGTGGGGTTAGGCACAGGCCGCAGTGAAGGATCATAAATTGTGTAGGTCTGCATTAGACGATGCCTTTTGTTATGAAGCTTTAATGTGATGGATAGTTTGCATTAGCCCGCCCATAATTTAGTCTCACTCAAGAATAACTATGACATTGTTTAGGCACATAATCAGAGCTATTAAATGAGCAATTAATTATGCTATTAATCACTGTGCCTTCATTAATTATAACAAAGAGGAATCCCTAAGAGAATCACCTAATAAACTGAACATTGCATCCATCTAAATTCAGTTTATCTGTTGGAGCATGAAACAAGTTTTAAGTGGCTGTATTAAAATTGTGATGGTACGAAAGAAACATGGGAAAAATGAGCACATGGTTCTAGTCAAGCATAATATGGCAAAGATTTGCTAGCACCCCTTTTATTGTGCAAATTTTATTTTTCAAAACTCAATTGTTTTTGTGAATCTGTGTTAAAGAATTATTATCCTTTTCTTTTCTGCATTTAATATTTGGGGAGGGAGTTGAGGGCAACAGATAACAGGTTGGTGATTAAAATAGGAGAAACTCTGTTATGTGGATAAGGCAAATTTTAAGGAAGATTTTATAATTACATTGCATTAATCTTATTTTAGACTTATTTTAAATTTCATGCTTCCTTCCACAAAATGGCAAGAAGCTAAGCTGGTGACTTCTTTAGATCATGGTTGAAGGGAACTTTCAGGTACCGTATAGAGAAATGTAACTTGGAAACAAAACAAAAAAAGTACCATGAGAATCTTCCATTAGAGCAGGGGTGTCAAACTGATGGCCCGCGAGCCAGATGTGTCACATTCAGGCCACGCCCACCCAGCTCTGCGAATGGGAAAAACATCGGGAAACATCACCAGCAATGTGATGTGGTGAATTTGACACCCATATAAGGCTTCTGTCCTAAAGACTGAAATCAAATAGGATTGAAAACTCCTGGAATCAAATGTAGTTGTATCTGGATAGGCCTCTTCCTCAGAAAAGATGGAGGAGGAATGGAGCAGGATGAAAAAAATACTTGTCTAGATAGAGACCCTTTTTCAGTAATAACTCTGAAAATAAATTTACTCAAGCCAGTTACTAATAAAATAGTATCTCCAATTAAAATGGGGGCATTTAGATACATAGGATGAAGAATTCAATCTATTTTCATGCTATTTTTTATGGACTTCTCAAGAAGGAATGAAGAGAGAGTAATGTCAACCCTTCCCCATAAATTTTATTTAACCTTTTCTTTTATTATTTTGTCCTGAAAGTTTTTAAGGAATATTATACAAAAGAAATTGAAAATTCAGCACTTGTGGGTATTGTAGTATATGTGCTCCATACGGTGTCCATGGAAATCAAAATTCAATAATTTAAATAATAATTTCAGGGAACATTGAATTGTTGTAGGATGATCACATGTCATGTGTTGAAATTTGAAATTCATTATCATTTGAAATTTTGTGAGATTTGGGGCAAGTATGACAACTTGCAATATTTCATGTTCTTCTGGAATTTTGGTCATATTTGTCTTTAATTTTTCTCTTATTTTATTTTTGAACACTCCAAGATTTACTGATTAGTAATGGATGTTAGAACAGATGTTGGAAACCAAAAGATGGTGGAAACCAACTTACTAGCAAACCTGATCAGGGAGCAACAAATTCACCATTTTTTTATAAGAAATATTTTAATTAACATTGTGTTCTGCCCAAGCTCCGGATTTCCAAGGATTGTGACACACACCAATGGTCCTTATCAAAGTTATAACATACCAAGAATAAGCAAAGTCTGGCGAAGGTTGGCAACCAGCCCAGAAAGCAAGATACGATAAGATACTCACTCTCCAAAATGCTCTGTAATAATTACACGTTGTTTCCAGCAAGAAATTATTAACTGCGTGCGACTTAAATAGGCTAAGGGAGTGGCCAATTATCCTCAAACCTTACTCTCGAGGAGACCTCCTCCTCCTGAGTAGCCACTCCTGCCTTTTGGCAACCCTGTGTGCTCGAGCATTGAGGAGAGGCTCCTCCACTTCGCTCTCTCCACTTGAAGGAGCCTCTGGAGGTTCTGAAGGCTCTGGCTGAGTCTCTGCCTCTGGCACCACATCCTCTTCAGCCTCCTTGCTGTCCGACGCAAGCGCCGGCTGCGCAGGCTGCTAGCGCGATCCCACACCAGCCTCCTCATCGTCGGGATCAGCCACGATCCATGCAGGCTGCTGGCGGGCCACAACATGTTGTAGGAAATTTCTCTGAATGGAATTCATCCAATATTAATGAAAATGCATGATTCTTGGAAATGGCATTATTAGATTAAGAATCTTATTAAATGCTTTTGGATGCTACCAACAGCTGATTATAAAAAGAAATCTCTCAGAAGTTCTACAAGTGTTTATATCTATTCTTTTCTATATTTAAAAAAAAAGCAGGTAAAGGTTTCCCCTATCCACTCATACCTGATGTGTGAGCGGTGCTCATCTCCATTTCTTAGCTGAGGGAGCCAGCATTTTCTGTAGTCATGCAGTTAGCACGACTATACGCTAAGGCACACAGAATGCTGTTAGCATTCTGTGTGGTATCTATCTACTCACATATGCATGCTTTTGAACTGCTAGGTGGACAGGAGTTGGGGCAAGTAATAGGAGCTCGCCCTGTCATGTGGCACTCGGGTCCCAAATTTGGGTTCCAGCTGACAAGATCAGAGTCTTTAAATATTGAGCATTGCATCCCCTAATCTTATTGAGCGCCAAAGAATTGAGGCCTTTGAACTATGGTGCTGGAGAAGACTCCTGTGACTCCCTTGGACTGCAAAGCAATCAAACCGGTCAGTCCTAAAGGAGATCAACCCTGACTGCTCTTTAGAAGGCCAGATCGTGAAGATGAAACTCAAATATTTTGGCCACCTAATGAAAAGGAAGGACTCGCTGGAGAAGTGCCTAATACTGGGAAAGATTGAGGGCAAAAGAAGAAGGGGACGGCAGAGAATGAGGTGGCTGGATGGAGTCCCTGAAACAGTAGGCGTCAGCTGGACTCCAGAGGATGTTATAGGACAGGAAGACTGGAGGAACGTTGTCCATGGGGTCGCAATAGGTTGGACATGACTTTGCAGCTAACAACAACAACATCCCCTAATCTGTATAAAAAGGAGAATACGAATAAAATAGTTTATACTTTCCTCTCACAAGCATGCTGAATATTATTCACCTTGGTTGTTATGGGCAACCTCCTTCTTTAGAGAAGAACCTGGGGAAGTAGAAATCATAAACAAACCTCTTTACCAGCAACATGTGGAAAAAGTAAGCAAACAATAGGACCATGATTTTATAGAAATAGTTTTAACAGACATGAGGGTTTTGTGTCATCTATTATGAGATTTTTTTTCCTATTTTTCTTTTTAAATGTCCAAAGATAGAGCAACATTTTGCTTATTCCTTTTTGTGTTTAGGTTTGTAGGCCTTCAAGATTGTTTTAAAGCTCTAAGTATTTGGTAACATACCAATTAGAGACAATCTCTCATGTTCATGAACCATTTTTGTTTTAAGCGAATATGTTAGAAATATTTAAATTAAATGCAGACTCTCTTTTGCAGCTGCTTTTAGCAGTACTTCACTTACGTCCCAGCAGATTTCTTTTCATGTGAGGAGTGAATGAAGGTCAGGAAACTGTACAGTTTTACTGCAGGCTCAGCACAATTTAATGTATTTTAGGCAACTGAAATTCATGTCATAAATCAAAAATCAGTTATTCAGGAAAAGAATTCATTTCTATTGAAGGGCTGTGCCTTACCTCATCTGAAGTGAATTATCAAGTATCAGGGCAGTATTAAAATTGAATAATGAAGCAGCACCCCTTGGCTGTTTTGAAGGGCTAGCTAATCTAGTTATGTTAGTGGGTGAGGAAGTGGGTGTTCACTTCCAGAATATTTGACAAAACTCTATATAGGCCTTTCACACTGATCTCGCCAAGTGCTCATCTGGACGTGTTTTGCAAGAGGATATCTTGCACTAACCAGTTTAATAGGATGCAGAGTTTTCAGGGCAATTAATAAACTGCATTCTGAGAGGGTCAGGATGCTTCCACAAATACAAGTTACTTCTGCAAAGGTTTTCAAAAAGGCACTGCACTTCCAGCAATTGGGACATGATCCTTTTTTCCTGGGTTGAGCTTCCTGAAGCCACCCATTACTCTCTTACACTTAGTTAGGGGGTTTCTGACTAGCCTAACTACAGGAGCACCAGAGCAGTTCATAAGACCCTGTTCAGCAATCTAACACTGCAGAATTACCAGCCAAGATTGTTCTCCAGACATCTTCAATCAGATGAGATTGAATTAGAAAGGGAGGCTGGTTAGAGAGGAGTCTTCTTTCAGGTCTCCCAGGTAAACCAGACATGACTAGATGAATTAAAACTACTTTATTGTAAGGCTACATTAATAGAATATTGCAAGAGTGAAAGTATAAACTTCCTACCGTTACTTTTAATTGCTTGATTCATTGAGGCAGGTCCTCCCTAAGTTTATTTCTCTGACCATTAAACCACTGGAAACTTCTGTCTCTTTTGTCTGTTTGCTAAGTAGCATCTCTTCCCCTCATTGAAGCATTCCATTTACAACTTCAGACAGTACTGAAAAAGGTCTTTATAGGGATGTCTTTCTGTAAAGCAATCTCACACACACCGAATACCCAAGCTTCCTAACCTGTTCATTACATTAATTTGTGGTGACAAAAACTCACCTTAAGAAATAAGTCAATGCAACTAGATAGGTCCAAACTAGTTTCTCTAGTAAGTTAGCAAAAATACAGTGATCACTGGACTCCTACCCAGGACTAGACAAGAGCCACAAGACCAGGGGTGAAATCTAGCAGGTTCTGGAGAACCGGTAGCAGAAATTTTGAGCAGTTCGGAGAACCGTCAAATACCACCTCTGGCTGGCCCCAGAGTGGGTTGGGAATGAGGATTTTGCAGTATCCTTCCCCTGGAGTCAGGTGGGAATGGAGATTTTGCAGCATCCTTCCGCTGCCACGCCCACCAAGCTACACCATGCCCACAGAACCAGTAGTAAAAAAAATTGGATTTCACCACTGCACAAGACTAATTAGCACAGATCTTATACATGTTCACAGAGAATTAAAGGGAATATAGAGTAAATGGATAATTAGTTTACAATTTAGGTAAGGATTGCTGATGGTATTGCTGAAGGAGCAGATTATCCTCTTGTCTAGCCCCAGAATATCTTATAACAGCAGTCTTTAAATTGTTTGGCGTCAGGAGCCCTTTACATTTGTAAAAAATGATTGAGGATCCAAAAAAGGCTTTGGTTTATTTGGCTTGTATCTACTGATCTTTACTGTATTAGAAATTAAAACTGAAATTGAAACATTTAAAAATAGTTGACTTCACAGATTTCCCGACAGTCCCCAGACCACATTTTGAGAACCAGTGGCTTATACTATATAGACATTAGCTCACCAGAGACACAGAAGCCATGCAAATTGTCTCCATTTCATTATGGTAATAGCAATATTGACATTATGAACTACCAGTAGGTAGTATAAGCAAGGCAAAGCTAATGAATTTATTATCTGCATCCTTTTAGCTGATCAGAATTGTGAGAGTATCAGGTCTGCAGGTGAAAGTCCTTGTTGTCGGTCAGTCAGGATGTTATGCCAAAGAGAGAATAAATGAATTAGAGTGTATATTGAGATTTGCAATTCTTCAATTACACTGCAGTTGACCTCATTTTATCTGTGTGGTGGTGGTGGAGCAGTGACTTATATGTTTACTCAGGTTAGTTCTTTCTAACTATGTTGCTGCTATACTTAGCAAGGCAGGACAAAACACCTTTCTAAAAACCAGCATTTCTAATGTCACTTTAAATTTCAGTACAGTTCTACCTACTCCAGCAATGCGCACATTAATATATTTTTATCCCTCCTGTCCTTTAGGAGCTCAAGATGATGCATATAACATTCATCTTTTAATTTTATGCTCACAGCAACCTTATCAAGTATGTAAGAGTGAGATGTGGTGACTGGACTTCTTTTTTTTTCTTTCTTTCTTTCTTTTTTTTTTTTGTGAATGAGAATAATAATGATCAGAGTACTGGAAGCTAAGTTTTATGAAAACTTGGTTTTATCGAAGTTTTATGGAAACTAATCAAGGAGAGATCCAACCTAGAACTAAGGACACTGTCAGGTTTCGATGTCATCTCAAATAAATTGCACTCCCAAACAATTAATCTTTGCTGAAATATTCCATTTATTGAGTACGATAGATCTGGCCCCGACTTCGTCGTAGCCGATACTAACCCTCTGACCCCCAAACCCTTCCCTTTCCGTTCCCCAATTCTCATCTTCTCATTGGCCATCTTCCAAGTCAGTCTCCCCAGCTTCTGACTTCACCCCACAGGAATGTTCTCCCCTCCTATCCCATCTCCTAGGGGATATTATCTACAGAGAAAATAAGTAGGTGAAAAGTCAAGCCTCGTCTTTTTATGGCAGCATCAGAATGCTGACAGACACATTTTCTAATAGTGAGAACAATCAACTAGTGGAACATCTTGTCTTCAGAAGTTGTGGGTGCTCCATCACTGAAGGGTTTTAAGAAGACAACCGCCTGTTATAAAAGGTATGAGGTCTTCTGTGTGAGCAGGGAGTTGGGCTAGAAGACCTACAAGGTCCCTTCCAACTCTGTTATTCTATTCTGTTCTGTTCTGAATTATATTTGAGAGAAGTAGAGCTTTCTCTGTGGGGGCTCCCACCCTTTGGAATCAACTCCCCCTGGGGCTCTGGTTGACCCCTGACCTTCGCACCTTCTGCAGCGAATTAAAAACATGGCTGTTCAAATTGCCCAGCCTGGACTGATGGGGTTTGGATTATTTTAATATGTTTAATATGTGTCTAATATGTATTTTAACATGTTTTATCTGGTTTGATTTTAATTGTTGTGAGCCGCCCTGAGTCCTATGGAGATAGGGCGGCATACAAATCAAATAAATCATCATCATCATCATCTTTGGCTTTGGATAAGGATAACATAGTAGCATTTTTCATCAACTGGCATTAACATTTCTATGAACAAGACAAATAAAGGATGACACTGCATTTATGTGTTATAAAAACATTGTAATAATAAAAATAATTTGATGTTGGAATCAGTAATTAAAAGATATGACCTTTTCCGGACATAGTTGTAAGTGTTTTAATTGTATTTTAATAGCTTTGTTTCCATGAAATGTGTGGAGCCAGATTTTAGGGCAGCATAAAAGATTCAAACTGTATTTCTGAAGATGTATTGAATAAAAAATAGAGGTACAATTCATTCTGTATTTCTTTTAAAAAAACCATCCAAATGTGCAAACATATAATTGCAGTCTTAATTTTCCAGTTTATGATTCATAAACTGGCAGTGAGAAACAATTAATGAGTTATGTTCCTAGCATACCAGCAGAAAGAAAAGACAAATGTAATAGTGATATCCTGGTACTTTTGAATGCAGTTGATGACAAGTGTGCTTTCTTTGAATCAGTGGCCAATTATTTTTTTCATACAATGTTTAAATTGGCCTGTTTAGGCTTATTGGATGCAAAAGAAAAGCTGAAAGGTTGCACATTGAATAATGAGAAAGAATTTTGGCTGCTGCCGGTAACTATGTAAGAATGAGGAATGGTCCACATAATTTATGGTATAGAAAAATAGGTTCTTCAGCATAGCCAAAGGTACAAATCTATTGGCAGTGATGAGGCTATGCTGTCTCACTTGAGCATATGTTTCCTATACAGAGTAGGCAAGATCTCTAACATTTTACTTATGTAGTGTCTGCTCTTTTAATAATCAAATTATTTCATTCTCAAGATAAGGGACCTTCTGCGTTATTGCGAGATACTTTTAAGCTTATCTAAATACATGGATGTACTTATATTTTTTCAAAGATCTTAATCATTGTCCTACCCCATAAACAGCCCAGAAAATAAACCACCGGAAATCATTATCAATGAATATGCACAAATACAACTGCAAGACATGGTCCAAAAAATGCGACAAAGAACAGCTACTTATAAAGAAAAGGTGACTAATCCAATAATGTCTTCACCAGAAGTCAGTCCAACCGCATGTAAGTTGTGGAAGCTGTACCTTTTTTATTTACATTGTGTTACGAGTGGCTTGAAGGTAATGAATTGGGATTGTGAATCATGTTCTCCAGCTGGGTTAATTTTAGGGTATTACCATCCTGGTCAGATATGTACAATACTAACCCAGGAAGTTACCCTTTATCTACTAAGTCATTTTTATACTTTATCCAATGCTTGACAAGAGCCTTAATTATTCATCCTCAAAGAAATATCAGTACAGAAATATAGTGAGAATATAGTGAGCTGCCTGTGGGTCACAAATATTTAGCTCTGTAAAATAGTATTCTTCTAAAGTTTCAGTATGCCCATGTTCCCAACCTGAAACACAGAATTTATTTCCAAGAACACCCACAACATGGAAGTACATAGGGTGGAAGGATATTTTTGGGAGAAGATGCTTCCTTTATCATGAAGCTACCTGACACAATTGCAGGTAGTTTTTAATTTAATGACAACCTTGAACAGTGACCGTTCAATTATGACAGTGATGAAAAAATAACTTTTGATACCAATCCTCACATTTATGACCATTGCAGGTCTGTAAAGCAAAGAAAAACTGAAGTAAGACCATAAGCACAGTTGTAGTTTCACTTAGCATCTGCTTCATTTAACAACTGGGTTGTCAGTTCCAATTGTGGTCACTAAATATGGACCACCTGAACTTTAAAATTCAAATTCCACCTGGGATGCCTTTTCTAACCTTTATTTCTCTATTAGTTTACAAATATATTTCTGTTCATAATGGGATTAATCCTGCCCAGATCACTTTTCTAAAGCAATAATAAATGTTTTTGGGGAAGTTGTAAAAAGTGTACCACAAGGATAAAGGATCTAGAATAAAATTCTGTAGTTGCAGTGAATTTTGGTGCATTTGAGAAAGTTGACTCTCTAAAATTTATTTAGCACCCCAAAAGAAGCCCCCACCCCCTGCTGCCAAAGAAGAAAAGAAAGAGGAAAAGAAAGAAGAAAGCAAACCTGAAGAGAAGCCAAGTTCTACAGTCAAGAAACGATCCATGAAAGAATATATGAACAAATTGAAACTGCCAGAAACCATAGATGCATTCACAGGTATAAATCCAATTCTCCAGAGCAAGGAAGTGCTCGAGATAGTGAAATTTTCAGTGATTATCTTTGGACATGTAAAGACCTTTGCAGACATCAAGAGCTATTGCACTATAGATAAATCAGCATGTTTTCCCTTTTCTTAACCTAGACTGACTATTAATTCTGCCCCAAAATATGGAATCTATTAAATTGTTTGAAGATAGAGACTGAAGTTGAGCCTTCTAAAAATAACTTTGGTATACAGGTTAACTAATAAACAATCTATGCATCATTTTCAGACTGCAATTAAACATAGCAGCAAGTTATGATACTTTCCTTAGGCGCTTCACTTATTTTTTCTGGAGAAATGCATTCCCAAATCCCAATGACAGTAACTTAAGCAAGCATATTATTTTTCTTTTCCAGATCGTCGCTATATAATGTGGTTATTCTTAGTTACTGTTGCTTATAACTGGAACTGCTGGTTCATCCCACTGCGATTAGTATTCCCAGTTGAAACATCCAGCAATATAATATACTGGATTGCTACAGACATCTTAAGTGACATCTGCTACATCTGTGATCTCCTGTTATTTCAACCTCGAGTACAATTTGTGAAAGAGGGAGATATAATAGTAAGTAAAAAAGAAAGAGAGAACTGAGAACCCTGAAGCCTATTGGGCTGAGTTAATGTTTCTTACCAGGAAACATTAGATTCAAAAGCCCACTCAGAGATGAAGTTCAATGTTATTTGGGGGGGTTAGAACAGAGTACCTTTTGTGCTACAAGTAGAACCCAGAAGACCCAATTGAGTGGCATCTATTACTATTGGTACCATCTTTGCATTGTTGTGCCACAGTCATTGCATTTCAATTTGCAGGTTTTTCTATTTTGTAATTTTCCCCAGTTCATTCCCTTCAGTTCTGCTGTCTCTGGGTACCACTACATCCACTATCCAGACATTTTTGTCTTTCTTACTGACCAGTGCTATGTTTGTAGTGTCTGTTATATGGCAGGTGCTTATCTGTTTGAATTCCAAAGTCCAAGAGTGCTGGTATTTCTTGCAGATAGGCAAATTCTGACTTGTTAGTGAACCTGAGAATCTACTTTTCTAATATAAAGGGGAGGTTTTATATCAGTGGTGGTTTGCCCCCGGTTTGGACCGGTTTGCAAGAAGCAGTAGTAAAACTGGTGGGAGGCCCCGCCCACTGCCCTGGATGTCATCATCGGCAATCTGCGCATGCACAGAAGCAAGGCACGTGCATGATCCCAATGGGAACTGGTAGTAAAGGTAAGTAGAACCCATCCCTGGTTTATATGTGTTCAATAGGATCTAAATGGGCAAAAAAATTCCTCAAAGCCAAAATGCAGAAGAAGAAGATTCCTACCTGTTAGCTCAAGAACTATCTTCATACATAACGCAGGCTGCCAGTGTTGTTATTGAGTACACCCAATCCAAATTCAAGAATGATTTTCCATTTGTAAAAAAAAATCATAATAACAATATTAAGCTGGTTGGTTATCACCTTTAAAGCGCTCCATGGCATAGGGCCTAGCTATCTCCGAGACCGCCTGCTGCTACCGACGACCTCCCATCGACCCGTGCGCTCCCACAGAGAGGGCCTCCTCAGGGTGCCATCAGCCAAACAATGTAGGCTGGTGGCCCCCAGGGGGAGGGCCTTCTCTGTGGGGGCTCCCACCCTCTGGAATCAGTTGCCCCCGGAGATAAGAAGAATCCATGACCTCAATGCTTTCCGTCGTTCCCTGAAAACCCATCTTTTCCAACAAGCCGGGTTGGCTTAGAAGAAATTTTTAAATTCTTTTAATTAGTTTGTGATTCTTAACTTTCGGCCCAAATTTATATATATTTTTAAATGTTTTAATATTTGTATTCTATGTTTTTTATCTTGGCTGTACACCGCCCTGAGTCCTCAGGGAGAAGGGCGGTATATAAATTGGAAATTAAATTAAATTAAATTAATAGTAACACTACATTATTAGTTGTGGTAACCGTTTTAGTTCAATAGTGTCAGATCCAAGCCTAAAGATGACACAGTAAAATCGAATCAGATTCAATCCTTTATTTACTTAAACCTAATGGACAAAATCTTGCTAAACCTTCTAACCTGCTAGATACTAAATCTATACTCCTCTACCCTAATAGATATGTTCTGAGGGATTCTAAGATGAGGCTACCCTGAACTTTTTTCCCCTGCTTCAGTGGTGGCAAACCGGTAGTGGCGGCGGCAGGCTACACCCACCCACCCAGACGCTTCTGCACATGCGCAGATGTGTTGCACGTGACCGCAAATGCACATGAGCAAACCGGTAGCAAACTAAATTGAAACCCACTACTGCCATGCTTCCTCATCTAGCTTGGACTGCACAGTCTCTTAATTTGGTCTTCTCTCGGATGAAATGTACTGCCTCCTCACTGGGAGAGCTCTGTGCTGTCCAGACTCTGCTCCACTGTTTCACCAAGTACATGTTCCATCATGAACAGGAAGCATAGTTTGTTAATAAACTGGCTTGCGACTTTCTGCTGAATAGCAGCTTTTTTTTTTTTTACAGTGTTGTAATTATTACATTGTCATAATTGTTATTATGTAAATCAGGGTTTCTCAACCCCAGGAACTTTAACAAGTAAAGTTGTTAAGTTGTAACTTCTTAAAACTGGCTGGGGGAATTCTGGAATTTGAAGTCAACACCTCCAAATGTTGCTGAGGTTGAGAAATGCTAATGTAAATCACTTAGTCTGCCTTTCTTAGTAGCATTTTAACTTGGCTGGTAACTCCTGCTTACCTTCTTTTCTGATTTCTCTTTGCTAGAAAAGGTTTCAGCTCTTCCTCCTAGCTGCTGGCTAGAATCACATCTTCCTACAGCTCTTACATGCTAGGAACTAGGACTGCAGTGTAAAACCTTCAATTTGGCCACTGAGTCCTTTAAACCTCATCAGCTCAAGAACAATCCAGTTCATTTTCAGTCAAGAAGAAGTTCCAATCGTGCAATCAATTCTTTTAAAATGCACATGGAAAGCTACAGTTATAAGCAGGCTGTTGCCAAGTGAGAGAAGGCTAGATTTATTTTTAGAGTTCTGTTAAACTTCTCTGATAAGAAGATAGCATCATTTCCCCATCGGAGAACAACTTAAAAATAAACAACTAATCATTCTTAATAGATGTAATGCTGACAGTTCTAATACTAATGAGAGCACATCCATCCGGTTTCTAAATGAAATAATTTGTGTAGTAGTGTTACTTCTAATGGCTCATGCCTACTATAATTGCTACCAATAGATTTCAGCAAAGTTTGATTACAATAATCATTACATTTTTCCTTAAAAAAACATAACAAAGCCCAAAATAAAAAAGTGTGGATTTAAAATGAGACTGAAAATTTCTCATCCAAAATCATAGATTTTATTCTCCCTAAAAGAATTATTTACCTACCCTTCTATTCTTCTTCTAGTCTGTTTTCCAAATATTGTTTTGAAAAATGGCCCTCTTCTAACAGTATTTCAGCAGTGTGATCTTTTTTTCCTCTCTGTTCAGTATACTAGTTATCTACTGTAAGTATCATTAAGAAGATGTAGTCCATGTACTCTTAAGAACATCTCCAGTTTAATGCCCTGTATCTCCAGGGCTGAGAAAGACGGGCTTAAAACATTGAAAGACACCTAGCAACAGTATAGGCAATATTGAATTAGTTGTTTCCTACTTAGATACCTGTGGAAGGAGGTTCTGATGTTTCCAAAGTCTAAGAACAAGTAATGCATCAAGGGAAAGCCTTAATAATAGTTGAAATCACACTATATTCCTAGGTATTTTAAATAATATGCTGATTTCTAAATGTTGTTATTTGAAGGAATCTATGCTGTAAATATAAAGCCTTAGTCTCAATATTTTCTCAGGATTACTGACAACTTAAGATGGCAGTTTGATAATTTCCAAGGTTTCCTTCAAATCTATAACCAGGCTTAGGAGTTCTAAACATGGTCAGTGCTGAGAGAAAAATTGAGACCGCATAAAGCAACCAAATGAACTCCCTGTGAATACAGGTAGTCCTCAACTTACAAACACAACTGAGACCAAAATTTCTGTTGCTGAGTGAGACAATTTGTTAAGTGAGTTTTGCCCCATTTTACAATCTTTCCTGCCACCGTTGTTAAGTGAATCACTGCAGTTGTTAAGTTACTAACATGGTTATGAGGTGAATCTGGCTTCCCCATTGACTTTGCTTGTCAGAAAGTGACAAAAGATGATCACATGACCCAGGACACTGCAACCGTCATAAATATGAGTCAATTGCCAAGAGTCTGAATTTTGATTACATGATCATGGGGATGCTGCAACGGTCATAAGTATGAAAAAGTCACTTTTTTCAGTGCCATTGTAACTTTGAATGGTCACTAAATGAACTGTTGTAAGTCAAGGACTACTTGTAATTTAAGATCCATTGTTTTCGACTGAGCTAAGATGTAGTTGATTGTTGGGCTGCAATATAGCAATAGCACTTAGACTTATATACCATTTTATAGTGCTTTATACCCCTCGCTAAGCAGTTTACAGAATCAACATATTGCCCCCAAACAATCTGGGTCCTCATTTTAACAACCTCAGAAGGATGGAATGCTGAGTCAACCTTGAGCTGTTCAGAATCGAACTCTTGGAGTGAGTAGTGAGTTAGCCTGCAGTAATGCATTTTAACCACTATGCCACCATAAACTTTTGAGAGTACCTCTAGTAAATTTCTGTGCATGGGGTACACTATATTCTTTAGATAAATAACTTTGGAGTTTTTAAATAATATAAATATATTTTGCAAGTGATTATGATGTGAACCTATACCACGTACTAATTCTCATATATTATTGAATTTATTGAACTGTGACTGTCTCCTCTTTGTTTCTACTTTTAGACAGATAAAGTAGAAATAAAGAAATTCTACCGGAATTCATTAAAATTTCGGGTAAGTAAAATGAGTAAATTGGGTATGCTTGGGTATGGTATTATTATTATTATATCTCTTTTTTTTCAACATGGCAATCAATAATAATACTTTTTCACAAATTTTGATAATCTGAATTTTTAAAAAGTCAGGAATCAGTGCCCTATATATGAATACACAGACTAAAACAAAAATATATAAATAAATAAAATACTTAAACCAACAGTTTACAAATAATGAAACAATTATTGGCTGGAAAAAGAATTCAAAATATTTTGAGAATCAACTGATTTCTATTTTGGCATTCTGGGAACCTACTTAATTTCCAAAGGAAAACAAAGGAAAGACATAGGAGTGGTGAGGAGGGAACAGTCCCTAAATGGAAAGGCAGTCACTGGGGAAACAGTCCATAGAGGAGCCAGTCAGTGAGGCTTGTATTTCTTGCATGAGTGAAAGTAAAGTTATGGCCAAGTAGTAGCCATAGTCCAGACTTGGTATCAGCCTGGGCCCAATGCCAGTTTGCAATACAGACTGAAATTTCTGAAACCAGTTTAAGAAATATCTGTGGGAAGCATGGGAGTTAAATATAATGCAGAAGTCCCTTATTCTGTCATGGATCTCTAGAAATGGAATAGATTAAAACCATCCAGAATACTTTGCCAAATTTTAACCAAAGGCTGGAAAAATAACCTCACTCAGTGAAGGTGAGATGGGAAGTATCTAAACTTTACAAATGAATAAAATAAACCAATAAATTAAAACATTATAAACATAGATTATCCCATGTTTCTGTCAACATCTTGCAAAGAGGATTATTGATGTGTTCGTTTTCTTAGCAACCATCTAGATTAGAGGTCAAAAATTAGAAGCCCCCATCTGTGTAAAATTATGAATTATTTTCAGTAGAAACAAGGAATAATGAGAATAACTTATTCTTCTTACTTTGCTTCTCAATTAGACACCTTTCTGACAAATATTCAGAACTCAATAAGCCAAATTAACTTTGAGTAACTTTTAATATAAGTATCAAATTAATATTAATTTAAGAAAGACTAACTGAATTGTTTGCTTCACCAGCTTGATTTATTTTCAGTAATTCCATTTGATGTTTTATACGTTATATTTGGAATCAATGCAATATTTAGAGTAAACAGGATATTGAAGGTAAGAAGAGATTATCTATTATTACTCTTAATCCTGGGATAAAACTCATATTCCTTAGGGTTCATTGATCACACTGGGGATGAGATGGATTCAAAATAAAAACATGCCACACACTTTCTAACTATACATTTTAAATATTTTTCTTTGAGAAAAAAAAAGTTCATTCATTTCTTTCAGTTCTGAATGAATTTTAAAAGTTTATACACTAAACTTTGGACACTAGAATAGGAGATATTTATTTTATGAATTAACATTAATGTAATTGTATGCAAGTTTATCTAAAAATAGGTCTCACTGTGTTCAGTTAGATTTACACTTATACATTCTTTTTAAATTAGAGTTTTTCAACCCTGGCAGCTTTAAGAGGTGTGGACCAACTAAGGAATTCTGGGAGTTGAAGTCCATATATATTACATTTGAAAAGGTTGAGAAACACTACTTTAGGCTAATTGGTACATTTGGAATGCGGACCATATTTTATTCTCTTTAGGAACTGCCTATTTACAAAATTGCTGCTGAGAAATTTCTGTCCCAGAATGCTTTCTACAAATTTATTTATCTTTGATTTTCATTGTTTGCCTGATAGTGTTTTGAGGAGGGAATGAAGATGCATGTGGGTATAACCACTTACTATTTTTACTTTCTTAGAATGCTTGTGGGTCCTAGCACTATTCCTGTAAAGTATAATAGCTGTGACTGTTATTGCATATCTGCAATATATCGGTTTCCTTTAAAAATAAATGGATAAATAAATCTTTAAAAAGCAACAGGAAAGATAGGCATGGGCATCAACAGAAGAGGTCAAGGGCAAATTTATATATGTAAGATGATTTCATTATGTAAATGCTGCAAATTAAGTACTTATTCATGATTTTTAGTCTCTTTGTATTTTGTGAGGTGAGAGGTGACCTGACTCATGATCTGTTTATCTAATTTAATTTCAAATTAATGGATTAAATTTGCCCTTTAATTTGCAAAGTTTAAAAAGAAGTTATCCAGACAATTATCTCTGTTTCAAAAAGCTAATTATATAGAAATCAAGTAATGAATAAATATAATCAGCAAAACTTTGTCAAGAAAGTTCGGTTAACTGAATACATTACACTGTCAAAAATACTGATTTGCTATAAGGAAAGAAAAATCATCACCTCCCCTATAAAAAAGGGAACAAGTAGGCAATTTATGACAAAAATGCATTATAGAGCTGGTTTTACTTTTTCTTGTTTTATATTCAGCATCTCACATTCTTTGAATTCAATGACAAGTTAGAGACAATAATGGATAAAGCATACATCTACAGGTATGTATTACTGATGTTATAGTATCCCACGAAATATAGTCTTCAGATATATTTTAATATTTTGGAATGATGAGGACAAGGAGGAAGATGCAGTTTTCTATAGTTTTCTGCAACTTTATCTGCAATCTGTGATGGATAAATTCATGCAGTCACATGGAACATGTTATAAAGTCTAGAGTCTTGTGGGAAATCTACATTTTGACATTTAAATGAACAATATTTATCTTAGCAGAATTAAGTCCTGGTGTGATGTAATGGAATCTACAATACTTAGCAAAATCTATCAGGTTTCATACCTGGGCTTGGCTAGTCATAAGACTCTCAGACAAAACTTTGCTAGATAGAAACTGTTGTGTGTTACTTCACACAACAAAAGGATTTATTGTTCATTCAGAGATGTGTCTGTATGTATTAATTATTGAATTTTTCTTCCCACATATCTGTGCCAAAAGATCCTTGTTAGAATTTTGCTTGCTGTGATAGACTACTCCAGATATTGTAAAAACAGTCAAGGTAGTTTTGACTGAAAAGCAGCAACACAGGTTAGCTTTAGGAGTATGGGAAGAAAGTGTTTCAAAGAGACTCTGCCTTAATTGACTTACTGTAAATCTGTCTGGGTAGGTAATTCTTTCAGTCTTCAAGATTATGTTTTTGCTCTGACTAGGACATTAAATATGCCTTTTTGAAATCAGTGTTTCTGCTTGAATTTGCCAACCACGTGGGGCTTGATAATTTATCTAATGTATTTATTTGTATCCCACCTTTATTATTTTTACAAATAGCAAAAAGCAGAAACCACATCAGTCTTCTCCTATTTTCCCCACAACAAGCCTGTGAATTGTGTTGGGTGGAGACAGAATGACTGGCCCAAAGACATCCAGCTTTCATGGCTAAGGCAGGATTTGAACTCATCAGTTTCCCACTTTCTAGCCCGGTGCCTTAACCATCTGACCAGACTGCCTTTCAAGAAACAATGTTCTTGGGAGGCAGCTAGAGTATGTTTTATTTCAAATCTCTCTAGTCTGGGTATTTCTGATTTTAACATCACCAGTTTCCACCAAATAAATGTTTATTTCCAAATATCCAATGTAAATTTAATTAGTCAGCTGTGTTATCCTTCGGGAAACATAATTCACTGGTGTCCCTGGACCAGTTAAATAAGGATTGAATTTCAAAAGAGTAAAATAGATTAGCAGCTTTTTTTTTTTTGTCCTGTTAATATTGGGTGGGTATCAGTGTTGGTATTGACTAAAATCAAAATTTCCTAAGAAAAAGCAAACCCAGAAAAAAAATACCTATCAGAATTTACATAAACGTTGGGTCTTTCTTTCTTTCACAGGGTCATTCGAACTATTGGATACCTGTTGTTTATCTTGCATATTAATGCATGCTTATATTATTGGGCTTCAACCTATGAAGGACTTGGTAGCACCAAATGGGTATATGATGGCGAAGGAAACATGCAAGTGGTTTTGTGTTACATTTCCCCTGTAATCTTAATTAAATGCTTAACATTCATAAGTGTTTCCACTGGTAACCTTTAGCTCCAGTTTTAATAGCAGTAAAATGTGCTTATTATATGGAAGACTGGTATAGTGAATGTTACCATGCGGTTCATTTTATCAGTGAATGTTAATTATTTCTTTAATGGTTTCATCTTTTTCCTCAATCATTTAGCCATCACGTGACTTCATAAATTAAACTGACTCATTGTGTAAAGAAATCTTGAGCGATAAGAAAATTACCACTTGGAAAAGATCTAAGAAGTCCAACTGCAATAAATAATGCATCATTCAGATCATAAGAGACAATATCTTTCCTTTTAAAAGGCTACATAGGATCTAATTCCACCATTTCTTTACTTACGGTGAAGGACATACAGTATGCAAACATTTTCTTTTAAAAAAGATAATGTCCTGTGGAAGATAGTATTTATTTACAGTATTTATTGTAATTGACTGTTTGAAGTGACTAGGGAAGAGGTGCCATATCATACATAAATTCACAGAAGGAAAACAAATGGGTGTGTGGGATGAAGTGAGGATAACGTGCTCTGAAGTATATACAGTATTTCTAAGAAAGTGAATAGTTACTATGGAAATGTCCAAAGACAGCTTAAATCTCAAGCCCTGTGTCCTACTGTCTACGAATGTCAGACATCTGCAGCAGATCAAACTATTCTGAAAATTCAGTAAAAGCACGCAAAATGCAGAGCCCACAAGTGAAGAATTGGAGAGCTTAGAAATCATGCTGGTACAACACCCTGTGGGAACACTCAAGTAATATAAGCATACAGGGTGCCATTTTGTAGAGCATAAAGGAGATGACCTTGAGAGAGATAAGCAAGATCCATTCTCAAAGCTACACAGTGAGCAGCATGACTCAAGCCCAAAACAATCTGAGGAAGGGAGCAAACAACTCAGATAAACACTTCCTTAGTTTCAGGAAACTCATTTCACAGGAATGTAAGGGTGGGCTTCAAAAATTTTAGCAAGGGGGATTCTCTGCCCAGTTGCTGGGTAGGCATGGACATGGTGGGCGTGGCCTAGTCAGCTTCCTGCACCACAGCGGGGGGGGGAGGCGTTTTTGCCCTCCCTTGGCTCCGGAGGGCCTCTGGAGGCCGGAAACGGGCCTGTTTCCAGCCTTCCCAAACTTCTGGTAGCCCCGGTTTTTGGCCTCCACATGTGCCCTACACTTACCTGCATCCAAAATGGGCTGTGTGGGGACTCCTGGGAGGGGCAGGGTGGGTGGGGCGGGGCCAGCCAGGAGTGGGATTTGGGGGTTCTCCGAACTGCACAGAATCTTAGCTAGAGGTTCTCTCGAACCCCTGTGAACCCCCAGCAGCCCACCCCTAATGTAAGGGAGAATGGGGAAGTGTTACGAAATGGGGTTGAGGGGTACCCCGGACCATGAACCAGCTCATGAGTAAACACAGAGACTGAAATAATTCTGACAGAGGCGTCTTGTGTAAAAATATAATTTACTTTAAAACATTTAAAAAGCACCATGACTTTAAGAAAGCACATTAAAAACAAAGTCTTATCTGGGTATGTGAAACAAGGCTATCTCCTTAGATCCCTCTCCACAATACCGAAACAGTTCACAAGAGAATAAAGCTAGCATGAAGGTAAGCAGCTTTGGCGTCGATACATCATCAAGGCAATCCAAAATGGGGGCAGCACAAGCTTCACAGCTAAAAGTCACCTGAAGTAAAAACAGTTCAAACAGCAAACATTGCTTGAAGCTTGTGGGAGGAAAAAGGTCCGGCAGCAGTCCCGATGATAGCTTGCGTGCCTCAAAACAGCAAAAGGCAAGCATCCGTGGGAGTTTCTCTGCAACGGGCATCTGGAGTCCTTATCTGCATTCTTCTCCCATCTGCGGCGTTGCACTGAGCTTCTTGCAAGAGCTGTGCATTTAGGCCTAAACCAGGAGTCTAGGCCCGAGTAGTAAGCGAAAAGGTCCTTGCTTATATGGGGAGTTAACCTGCAATTAACTAGGGCGGGGAAGGCTTGCAGGTAATTACAAACAGGAGATGGCTTGATTGAAACCATACTGTTTGTGAGTAGGCAAGTAGCCACAGCAATCCTGGAAACACTCGTGACAGGAAGTGAGAAGTAAAGCACAATTAGAAATGCAAGATTGCAACCTGGGGAAGTCTATAACTACTGGATCCAGAGAAATAGTATAATTCTGAAGTCCCTGGATTCAGAGATTTGCTATTTTTATCTCTGAATTGGGTAGTAACTCCTCAAACACACAGGTATATAATTTGGGGGGGGGGTCTTTCTGCATTCACATCTGCTTCTAATTTATCAGGTAATAGATATGACTAGAGAACTTTTCTACAAACTATTTATTATTTATTTATTTATTATTTAAATTTTTATACCGCCCTTCTCCCGAGGGACTCAGGGCGGTGCACAGCCACACTAAAACACAGTAAAACAAACTAGATTGGCAGGTCCTATTGACTAAGGAGTGTCAGCTGACAGGGCTTGGAAGAGAACATTTCTGCCATTATGCCTACCTTATGGAACACCATGCCACTTGAGATTATACTAGCCCTGATCCAGGGGTGGGTTCTAAATATTTTTACTATTGGTTCTGTGGGCGTGGCTTATTTTGTGGGCATAGCTTGTGGGGGTAATGTGACTGGGTAGGCGTGGCCAACTTTTTTTTTTAACTTTTAAAAGCATTTTTTCTAGGTTGCAGAAAAAAATGCTTTTAGAAGCCTCTGACAATCAGGCAACTCAGATGGGATCTCCAGAGGCTTTTAAAGGCATTTTTTTTCTACAACCTCTTCGGCTGAAGATGTTGTAGAAAAAATGCTTTTAAAAGCCTCTGACGATCCCAGCTGAGCCGCGCAATCATTAGAGGCTTTTTCTTTTTACTTTTAAAAGCATTTTTTGGCCGAAGAGGTAGAAAAAATGCTTTTAAAAGTTAAAAAAAAAAAGCCTCTGATGAGGTGGGCGAGGTAAGTGAGCGGTGACTGGGCTGGGGACCAGTTCAGGGGCGTGGCCAGCCAATGTTATTACTGGTTCTCCAAACTACTACAAATTTTTATTACCGCTTCTTGCAAACCGATGCAAACCAGGAGCAACCCACCACTGCCCTGATCCTATTGGCTTGTTACAAGGCCCCCAAACCTAGGCTTTATATCCAGACCTGGAGCCTGAGTGTGCAATGTAGCCTGTCTCTTATCTTTGTCAGCGGTTGTTTTTGTGATGCTCAGATGGTATGTGTTTTTATTTTTATATTGTGTATTTTACACATTGTGGAATGTGTAAAATACACAGTTTAAACTCATATAGTCACATTTGTGAGATGAGTGGAATTAAATTAAATTAAATTAAATTAAATTAAATTAAATTAAATTAAATTCTGTTTCTCTATTGGGAGGCCCTACTCACAATAACTCATGTATTAGTCACTAGCTGACTTGATCACTATAATACACTCTACATTTGGTTGCTCTTGAAGCTTCAATTAGTCCAGAATGCAGCAGGGTAGGAAGCAGGGGTGAAATCCAATTTTTTTCCCTACCGGTTCTGTGGGCATGGCTTGGTAGGTGTGGCAGGGGAAGGATACTGCAAAATCTCCATTCCCTCCCCTCTTGGGGGAAGGATATTGTAAAATCTCCATTCCTACCCCACTCTGGAGCCAGCCAGAGATGGTATTTGCCGGTTCTCCGAACTACTCAAAATTTCTGCTACTTGTTCTCCAGAACCTGTTAGAACTTGCTGGATTTCACCTCTAGTAGGAAGTTTGGGCACTTTGCTACACACCCACATGGTACCTCTGACCCTTGAGCTACAGTGGTTACCAGTGAGCGTCTGGGTGCAATTCAAGATGCTGGCTATAACATACATGTAACATATAAAGCTCCACATAGCACAGGGTTCAGGTACTTGCAGGACCACCTGCCTCATAGTCTTTGTTCATCCTATCACATCTAGCAGGGATAACATGGTCTAAGTCCCTTCTATTAAAAAATTATCTTGTGGGAAGCAGGAGTTGTGTCTTATCTGAGAAAGCACCTGTCCTATTGGCTAGTTTATCACACAGACAGGACCACTGTATTTCGTGCTACACAAACAGGGCGTTTTTTCTATTGTTTATTGTTTTGTCTCATTCTTTCCATCTGCTTTTCCAGGAACAAAAACATTAAATTCAGTCAACCAATACTGTAAGCAGAGTGTGATATACATTTTCTGTTACATACACATTGCTCCATTGTTTACTTGGCTATTCTGCAGGTATTTAAAGATGGCACTTTGTCAGTCACATAACACATTGGTGAGTTCTCGCCAACACATCCAGGCTGCATTCATCCTTGCTCACATCTCACCATTGATGTCGCCACTGATGCCTTGGAGATGATAGTTTGATTAATAAATCTAGTCATAATATCTTAGTCCTTTCCTGTCTTGGTCTATTTAGATTCTGATCTACAAAAAATCCTTGATCCATGTAACTGACTAGAACATATCTACACTATCGGTTGTATACTATACAACTAGACAGCTACTCTTATAGGGCACACAATTTCTTATTTACTCTTTATCTAGACAAAATAGTGGTGAAAATCTCTGTGCTTCATTACCTAATTATTATTCCCATGATTAACTGCTTTAGAAAAAAGGAATTATTCCTTATTCTGAACATTAATAATCAGTACAACCATCTGTAGAAAAATAATGATATCAGTAATTGTTTTATATCTACAGGTATCTAAGATGTTACTACTGGGCTGTTTGCACTTTGATTACAATTGGTGGACTACCAGAACCAGTCACTTTGTTTGAAATAACCTTTCATCTTGCAAATTATTTCTCAGGTGTCTTTGTATTTTCCAGTTTGATTGGCCAGGTAAACAAAAACATTATTGAGTTACTGTGTTTGCCATATTTCTATAGATATTCCATCAATTCCTGTAGCCTGCCAACTTGGTAATGACCACAATGCAGACTGAACATCTTCTAGTGGTTGGACTAGAAGACCTCCAAGGTCCCTTCCAACTCTGTTATTCTGTTCTAGGGCTGTCAAACTCCTAGCCCGCAGGCTGGATGTGTCACTCACTGGTCATGCTCAGTTTAACGAAGGGGAGGGAAGTCCTGATACGTCATGTGATGCCACTGTGACAACATAAGTTTGATACCCCTGATATTTTTTTATTTTTTTATTTTATTTTACTTTATTTTATTTATTTTATTTTATCAAGCATGTATTTTATGACAGATACAAGTGTAAACATAATTATAAATACATGAAAAGGATACGAATAAAAGAAAACATTAGGAAAGGGACTGTTGGCACGCTGATGCGCTTATGGACGCCCCTTATAGACCTCTTAGGAATGGGGTGAGGTCTACAGTAGACAGTCTAAGGTTAAAGTTTTGGGGATTTGGGGAAGAAACCACAGGTAGCGCATTCCAGGCGTTGACAACTCTGTTACTGAAATAACAGGATATAGATTATCCTCCAAGTTTTCTTGGATGTTGGATTCTCTACAATAGTACATTCCTTCCATTCTCATTGATTTTCTTTAAAATACTTATTGACATTCCTTAGCATATCAAATTGAGATTTGAACATCCTTGTCAGTCCCAAGATCTTTGTTTTCCCAGGTCTGTTTCTATCTTCAATATCTTTACAAAAGTTGTGTAGTACTGCTTCTTGTCTCCTCTAAAAGCAGTTGAAATACTTTAAGTTCCTTCCTAAGATCCTTGCCTTTCTTGGATGATGTCTTGTGGACAATAAATAAAAACAGCACAATTGGCTGATACCATGCCTGTGGCAGGATAAGGATTTTAAAGAATATGGTTATTCCTTATTATCATAAGAGATAAAGAATTTTAGGCCAGTATAGTTTTCTGCTAGTTCAAAGTGTGGTGAACAAGATTTTAGTTTGGTTTTGAAAAAGAGCTCTTACTTGCAGTGCATATGCTTCGAGTGCAGATTTCAGGTTAAAATCCAAAAAGAAAAGGGAAAAGTGGTGGAAATAAATACTGCCAAAATAGAAAATCCTAACTTAAAATAGAAAATAATTTATTATATCACAGATCTCTCTATTCCATTTATTAAATGACCTTCTTTTCAATTAGTGAATTAATAAACTGTTAAAATATATTCCAATATAAAATAATACTGTAACTTGGAAAAGCCAATACAAACTACATAGACAGCAATTTGTATTGCAACTAAAAATTTAAGTTAGCAAAAACCTATGATAACATGTAATGGTAATGGCTGATATTTGCAGATGCGTGATATTATTGGAGCAGCAACAGCAGGGCAAAACTATTATCGTGCCTGTATGGATGACACAGTTGCTTACATGAATACTTATACAATTCCATGGCTTGTTCAGAATCGTGTTCGAACATGGTATGAGTATACGTGGGATTCACAAGGAATGCTAGGTAAAATTCAGAATGTTTCATATTCCCAAGTCTGCTGTTTTGGGAATACCCGTTTCATTTGGTTTGATTGAAAAGGAATAGAAAGTGGGCACTAACATTCACTGAATAATATCACTTAAACAATCCAGTTCAGATGATATGATGAATCATCATTTTATAAATCATTGGGTATGTGTGTGTGTGTGATTTTTCAGTATACACCAATAGCATAAACCAACTTTTATCATTTTGTCTTGCAGATGAATCAGAATTATTGGAACAGATGCCTGGAAAAATGCAGCTAGACATTGCAACTGATGTCAATTTTGCTATTGTCCGGAAAGTCGATTTGTTCAAAGTCAGTAGAACTTTGGGTAGTATAACAATTAATATTGGCAAGATTATTATTATTATTATTGTAAAGCAAGCAATTATAACAAGCATGTTCAATTTGTAGGACAACAGATATAATCAAATTATATCAATTACCACAAGCTTGATGAGAATCATCAAGTTCTTACCAGTGGCTTAGTAAGAAAAATTCATAAAGGTTCTACAAACACATTTGGTCGTCAGAGTGAGATACTGCAGTTATTGGAGTCATGGAGTCATCACCCTGATGGTACTAGAGTCATGTAAGATGTTGATCCATCCAGAAGACTCAGTAAAGCAGGGGTCCCTAAACCCCAGTCCGTGGACCAGCACTGGTCCATGGCATATCAGAAACTGGGCCACACAAACAAGCAAAGCCCCATTCACAGGATGCAGGCAGCACATAAAACCACACCCCCTCCAGTCTATGGAAAAACCTCTCTCCATGGATCTGGTCCCTGGTCCCCAAAAGGTTGGAGGCCATTGCAGTAAAGAAAGACCTGCCTAACTCATACCACATAGCAAGCAGTTATTCCTTGAACTCTTCCCATTCCAGTCTGTGCTTCCAACAGTTAGATAAATAGACATCTGTTTCTTTATGTTGCCTTAGATTAAGATAGGAAAGACACAAGGAAGTAGTGACTGAACTTGATCTAATAGCGGCAAACACCTGGAATTACAGGACAACAATGCTTCTATGTGGCCAAGCTTTTCTCCATCATTTAGTCTGATTCTCACAAAAAACAACTGCAAGAGTAAAATTTTTGTCAATGTTTTATACTTTACTTGCTTGTGGGTCTCATAAAATAGTTACCACATACACAATCACATTAAAAAAAAACTTATATTTTTCTACACAGAGAAAATGAGAGCCAAAGTTTTATAAGCCAAATATTTTGCATTTTCCCCCCTGATATTAGTTGCCTATGAACAAATTATCTAGTTTTAAATTTTTCAATTATATTTTTCTTCTTTTGAGGAGCTTTTGCTCCATTTATATTCCATGTTAAACTTTTGTAATCCATAATTAGGCCAAACATTTGAAAAGATCAATATCCACATGGCACCAATTTCATTATCTTTTGTCCAATTCCTATTGCATCTGTTGTGATTTTTTGTGCAGTTTCTTCTGAGCACTCCATTTGCATCTCCTCCAATTCTCCTTTAAATCTTTTTTAAAACTGTGAGCATAGATGAAATTCCAGCATTGCCAGCAGCTCAGCTCCCTGACTGAAAGAACTTTCTGTTTCTGCTGTTTATCCATGAGGAACAGCTGTCCAGGATGCACATGGAGATCTCACAATCTCTGTTTGATCCAGGGAGATTATTCCAGTCAGAATCCAATTTCCAACAGGTGCTGGATTAAACTATGAATCCATCTCTTTCATGAATCCATTTTCTATTAATTCAATTTCAACTATGATGCCTCTTTGCTTCTTCAGAAATATTAGCCCACCAAAATTTTCCACCAGAAGCTGCCCACTGTTTAGTATTGCTAATAAGATTTCACTTAAATATATTCCTAAAATTGGTTTGTCTTTCCTTTTAAACAGGAATGTGAATCCCAAATGATATGCGACATGTTGCTGAGATTGAAATCTATTGTGTATTTACCTGGTGACTTTGTGTGCAAAAAGGTGATGTAACCTGTTTGTTCTGCTGTAGATCAAAAATGAATTTTGAATAAAAATAATATTAAAATTACATACCATATATACTGTATATAATACAGTGCATGATCATCGCCATATGTTCTCAGATTTCTTACTTGGTCCAGAAAATATAGATTTTTTTTACTTACAGGATAATTAAAAAAAGAATATGAATGTATAGTATTTAAATATGAATTATATATTGGCACATGACATTGGAAGTGAAATATTGAAGGGACAATTTGCACATAAATACTCTATAACAGCGGTTATCAATTGGTGGTCTGCAGAAAAATTATTTGCATTTTTAATATTGCACTAAATCAGGGATCCTCAAACAAAAGGCCTGGGATAGATATGTGCAGTGAACGTTTGTGTTGCTGCAGAGAGTCTCCCCCTTTGAGGTCTTTTTGTGTGGGTCGGAGGGGGGCAGAAATTCCGACTTGGGATCTGCTTCAGCCTCCTGGTGTGGGGCTTTGGGTGAAAGCTAGGGGGAAGTGGCACTGGTGGCGAAGAGCCGGATGACCTTGTTCCAGTGGGACTGCCTCATGGCCTGGAACTGCCTGACCATCTCAGCCTGCTGAGCTTCCATGCGCCAGTACTTGCCTTGCACTCCTGCAAATCTTTTCTCTACTTGGAAAGCCTATGCTTGTAGACCTCAGTGAGGTGCTTCTGCTGAGCTCCTTCTCAGTCAGATCCAATGTGAACTGAGATGTTTTGCCAACTCTTTCTTGTGGTGGCTGCTTAGCTCCAACAACTGCTTCTTGTTTGGGCCTTAAGGAGCCCATACGGGGAGGCGGTGAGTTGGGCAGGACCACCCAGTCACATGACCACCTAGCCACGCCCACCCAGCCAGTCATTAGGCAGATCATATTAGTGATCCGCAGGATTTAAAATTATGAATTTAGTGGTCCCTGAGGTCCAAAAGGTTGGTGACCCCTGCTCATAATACCCAGGAGAACATATGAAGCTGCGTTAAAAAACTTCGTCATTTGCCATCTGAAAAAAAATTGAAATACAGATATGCTGTGTTCTGCCAAGAATAATCAGTGCTGATATTCATGCATTCAGTAGTTCAATGTCAGTAGTTTCCTAACTCTGGCTCTGGTTCCATGAAAAATTACTCTTCACCTGCTTGGCACAGAAAAGAAGCTTCAACAGATGCCAATGGAAGCATATTTCCAAAAGCAAATAACAGCTTTGGGAAGATAATTTTTACTGGGATGCTAGCATATTAGGAAAAAAATATAATTTCTAAGCCAGCATGGTAGAGTCCCAATTCACAGGTATTCCATAGCTGCTATTTATAAAGCATAATACATGTTAAACATATAAATCCATTGGGCACTAAAGGAATATTCAAGGCACTGGACCATCCTAACTCTTTATATGATAGATATGTCCCAGTTGTATGCTATTTTTCTTTTATAGCACACTCAATTACTTTGATTGGAATATATATATATATATATATATATATATATATATATATATATATATATATATATATATATATATATATATCACAAGCTTAGAATTTTCAGTTCTATTTGTCCAGGTATAATTGGCTTCATTTGAATGCTAATCAGCTCACAAATGAGCTGGTAAATATGCAAGAAACAGCAGATGCTTTGGTTGGTTGATTATTCTTGATTTCCCCTTTGAAAATTATGCAAATGATCATTAAGAAAATACTTAAAATGCTGATTTACTTTTGAGTGTGCATTGTTTCATTTGTTTGTTTTATTATTCCTGTTCTTGCTTTGAAGATTGAAAAAAGGTGAATATAAATGGATATTTATTGCAGACTTCCATCTATTAGGAAAAAGTTGATTCACTCAGAATAAGCTCCATGGAGGTTAATCTTCCCAGTTAACAAGAAATTCCAAAAGGGGGATATCAAATTAATTCATATTTCTTAAGACAGAGAATTTCTTTAGACAATGCATGTTTAGACTTGAAGCCAAGGTACAAATCTTAAGCTTCAGAGTCACCAATTTTTCCATACGGCATAAAAAGTTAGTGCTGAAAAGAATGAAATGTACCCCCTACCCAGCTTCACATCTCTTTCTACATTGTAAGCATTAGCTTCGTTTTGTTTAGGTTATCCTAACTGACCTGCAAAAGTCCATATTAGATATCAGTAAAGAGTGAGTTTTCCACATCTCTAACAGCCTTCCATGTTTTTGCAACCCAGACATAATAGCCCTAATACTGCATTTGTAAACAATTCTTCATTCCCTACTATAATTAAATTAACATTTTTTTTAAAAAAAAAATCTCAGATACATGCATCTTCAGGAAAGCAAGTTATAACATTAAATGTGTAACACAGGCTAGCAGAAGAAAAAAATAAAGACCAACCCACCAAAAGCATGCTCAAAATGGGTTACAAAGTAATACTAACTAAACCAGGTACCTATTACAGTAGAAGAATAAATCTATCTGCTTCCTATAGAAAAAAAGTTTAGGTCCATTGCAGTACAATGTCTTCTAGGTTCAACAGTTCTAAATTGGTCAAAGATGCTGAAAGTTGTTTGGCTGTCCAAGAAAATTAATGTGGTACTGTACTCCTATAGTTTACCATAGATAATCCAATTTAGAAGTTCAGAACACTCTCAGTCCTCACCTAAAATTATACATCTCATATAAACTTTGGAAAAAGATGAATTGCCTTACCACATAGAAGGAAGTTGTTTCATTAGCCAATTCTGTAGAGCAGTTTCTCAACCTTGGGAATTTTAGGACATGTGGACTTCAACTCCCAAAATTCCCCAGCCAGCATGATTCTGGAAGTTGAATCCCTCACATCAGAGTGTGAGTGTGAGTAGCCTTCCCCTGGTGTGGGGAAGGAATGGAGATTTTACAGTATCCTTCACCTGCCATGCCCACCAAGCCATGCCACGCCCACCAAGCTATGCCCACAGAACTGGTAGTAAAAAATTTTGAATCCCACCATTGCCTCACATCTTAAAGTTCCCAAGCTTGAAAAACATTGCTGTGGAGAGAAGGAATTCAATTTGTGGGAAGTTCACCAAGTTGAAAATGGGATTTTATGTTTAACTCTGATTCTTCGTCAGATAGCATCCAACATAATTGGATATGATGCATGATATGTTTTTTTTGCCCCATCGGGTGCATTTAGGGAGAAATTGGTAGAGAAATGTATATCATTAAACAAGGTGAAGTTCAAGTACTTGGAGGTCCTGATGGCACTAAAGTCCTGGTCACCTTGAGAGCAGGAGCTGTATTTGGAGAAATCAGGTATTCTTCTTTGTTCATCTTGTGATTTTTTTCAGAGAGATAAACAAATACTTATTTTAACAAATTGTTATAAGAATATGTAAGACTTTAACCTTATTGCTGGTATCCTTAAGATTTATATTGACTGTTTCCCTATGACTATCATTAAGTGTTGTACCATATGATTCTTGATTAATGTATCTTTTCTTTTATGTACTCCGAGAGTGTATGCACCAAGACAAATTCCTTGTGTGTCCAATCTATTCTATTCTATTCTATTCTATTCTATTCTATTCTATTCTATTCTATTCTATTCTATTCTATTCTATATCACTTCCAGAGAGGAAATGTGTCTGCCATCACAGATCAGTGCACGCAAAAGTTTCTCTCTACTGTCTGATGGTAACCAAGATATAAAGTTCTTGACTGAATTCTTTCTGTCTTTAATCTATAAGCAACATCTTCCACCATCTTTTTCCATTTTGCCCTGGCTAATTTGGTCTGTGTGTTCATTAGCCTATGGGATGGAGTTATTGGAGAAACTGAGGGTCCTAGCCTCTGTCAAGCTAACCAGCCAAATATTATGGTACTTGGAACACTGCAGAAATGTTCTGAGAAGCAACTGATATGTTGAGAAGACGATGAAACCTGAAAATCTATGCACTAATTCTGTGAAGTATGGCACATTCATCCACTTGTAATCATCGCACTATCCTTATTAACCTGAAAAGTTATCATAACTTTAAGAACGGAGATTATAAAGGAGTATTATGCAAGAGCCCCTATATTGATTTCTGTGAAAGTAAATTAACTTAATCCTTGCACATGTTTTTACTTCTCTGAATATTTCATCTCATTCTAATCAAATAAAAAAAAAATATTAGGACCATTTGGCATTTATATTTCTCCTGAGTCAGGTAATGGGATGGTGAAGCTTTGGGGTTGTTGTTTTTTCTAATACGGTAACACTCAGCATTATGAATGAGTCAGAAAAGGTTTTCTAATATTACCATTAGAAATCAGATCAGGCTATAAATTGTCCCTGTACAGTTATAGTATTTGTAAAAGACTATAAAAGAATGCCCTGTGTCTTATTTGAAGTAACATTTCATCAGTATATAGCTTCAATAAACATATCCCTTTTTATTTTGTATAGGAATATATACATTTGCATGGACTCTGACTTGTTTGCACTAGTTCTAGTGTTATACAGAACAATTGGAATCTAATAAGATTTTTCTTCTCTATTTATTTTTATGTATTTAAATTTAACAGAGCTACCCAATTCTGATGGACTCTGGGTGGCATACATAACCATAAAAACCCTTTTCAATGGCTATTGCATCTGACATAATAATAGGGGGGTTTACAAATCAGATTATTTATCTCTTTTGTCTAGTATTGACTCCCCAATTCTTCTAAAGAGTTAGCATGCAGGTAACAGATTCCAAGCATTTATTTATTTTTCATATTTTTGAACTACCCATCTCCCTCAGAGCATATTGTCTATCACTGGCTATGGCCAGGGGTGGGTTCCACTTACCTTTACTACCAGTTCGCAGCTTCTGCGCATGCACAGATTACCCATGACATCGTGGCGGGTGGGTGGAGCCTCCCGCTGGTTTTACTGTCGGTTCTATAGAACCGGATAGAACTGGGAGCAACCAACCACTGGCTATGGCCCTTCCTATAAATAGAATAACAGAGTTGAAAGGGATCTTTGAGGTCTTCTAGTCCAACCCCCTGCTTAGGCAGAAAACCCTACACAACTTCAGACAGATGGTTATCTAATCTCTTCTTTAAAACTTCTAGTGTTGGAGCATTTACAATTCTGGAGGCAAGTTGTTCCACTGATTAATTGTTCTAACTATCAAGAAATTTTTCCTTAGTTCTAAGTTGCTTCTCTCCTTGATTAGTTTCTACTCATTGCTCCTTGTTCTATTCTCAGAATAGTTTGACTCCCTCTTCTTTGTGGCAGCCCCTGAGATATAGGAACACTGCTATCCTAGTCCTTCTTTTCATAAGACTAGACATATCCAGGTCCAGCAACCGTTCTTTAAATGTTTTATACTCGAGTCCCCTAATCATATTTGTTGCTCTTCTCTGCACTCTTTCTAGAGTCTCAACATTTTTTTTATATCGTGGCGACCAAAATTGAATGCAGTATTCTAAGTGTGGCCTTACCAAGGCCTTATAAGATGGTATTAATACTTCACGTGATCTTGATTGTATCCCTCTGTTTATGCAGCCTAGAACTGTGTTGGCTTTTTACATTTTAACTTAAAGATGGTGCTTCCAATTATGTTGAGATCATTCCCAGCCAAAAATTCCCAGGCCATCTTATTGAGAATTCCAGTGTATCTGACAGCATTTAAGGTGGATAAAGCTAGTTTGGACCTATTTTATTTTATTTTGCAATAAAATAAACAAAACAAAACAAATGGAAGTGGCATATGAATTAGAACAATATACCAAGAAGGTAATTAGAGACCAGTAATAGGTTCTTATTCGCAACGATATACTTTAATTCCAATTATCTTACCCCTTTTACCTTCTTTCAAATGTCTTATCTTAATGAGACCAGATTGTGATGCCTTCCCAATAGGCCAAATGTAAATTGCCTTTCAGGTAAAGTGGTTTCACATGCAAGAATAAAAAACTACCGGGATTAATTTAGATTTGTGATCACAAATAATTCAAGCTTGATCTAATACTTTCAAAAATGTTTTTTTTTTCACTCTAATATTCTACTAACAAAAGTGAACTTTCAATAGCCCTGATTTATATGAATAACTCACAGATTAAGGAAAGGTGACATCTGTAATTCTTGGATTTTCTGGATGTAGTTACCTTTTCCTTCTTGCTATGCATGTCTCATACGGTGCTTTGCTGGAATGATGGATAATTTATAATGTATTAATTTCATTTCATTCAAGCAAAAGAGACAGAAAGTGGTTTCCTACCAACTACTGGTTGTTGCTGATAGTGGTAGCTCGCCTCCAAAAAAGATTGTTTACACCAAAGAATGCTTCTGCTTCCTGCCATTCAATGCTACATTCAAAGGTAGAAATAGCTCAAATTAAACCCTGATGAATTGCTCATATGAAGAACATCAGAAAGAATTGGAACAGAGAAGATCCCATTGGAGGATATAGCATTTTTTTTCACAATTTTTTAATTTTTATTTTATTCAAAACAATAAACTATGAACTCAAAAAAAAATACAAAAATAAGCAAGACTATACAAAGAATGCATAAAATAATAAATAAATAAAAATTATAAATAAATAAATAAAAACCAAAACAGACATAAATTGTCCCCCTGGCCTAGTCAAATACTGATAAATATACTTCAAAGATAATAATTCCTCCCCCCTTGCAAAGCAGATACACACTTTACAAATTTCTAGAATTGTCTTTAGCCAAACCAGCCTGATCCACTATATGGAAACATAGTTAATAAGTGAAACCAACAGCAAAATTAAACTTTAAAACCGTCTATTAAGTCTATTTATTGTTTTCACATGCAGAAGTTCCACAACGGCTTCTGGTCTACTGTAAGTCACCACAATCATTGTCTCTGGTCTGTCCAGGATCAAATATTCTCAATTAATTCTTAACTAATGAGGCTTTTCTTTAAGACATTAATCAAGATCTTTCCTAACAATTGGATTTTATTTCCCCAAATCATAAGCTCCTGTTTTCTATATCTCCACAGAATTTGTTGTACAAAAAAAGTTTCCTGTAAATTGTAACATTTCTTAACATTTGTTTTCCGATTGGGTATGATAAATCCATTCCCCAATTCTCCTCAATCTTCTTTAAAAAGTCAAGTCTTATCAATTTTGGTTAAGTCTATCTGATCATAACTGCTCAAGTCTATCAACTTTAAGTCTTTAACATACAAACCTTTCTCAGAGCTCTCTAGCTAACTTGCATATTCAAGTCCAGCTCATCTTTTAGGTCTGCTGAAGAAAATTACATTCCAATCCATCAGATTGTAAATCTTGTCCTGTTGTTACTTGCATCTGGTTACCATCTTCCGAGTTGGTTTAAAACTTTATCAAGCTTTTTATCCAAATGTTCAAGTTGGACTTGTAAGTTAAAAAGTATTCTGTTTCTCAATAAGTCTATCTTGATATATGCGGATGTAGCAATTTCAAACATTAAAAGTATCAGAGGTTCAGAGAACAGATGTTCTTCGTGCCCACAAAGCATAGACTAAAGAGTGAGGCATTTGACCAGGGATGGGTTTCTACCAGTTCGCCCTGGATTGGGCAAACCGGTAGCGGCAGCGGCGGGAGACTCCGCCCACTTGCCTGGACGTCATCAGGAATGCTCTGGGCATGCGTAGAAGGTTCTGTGCATGTGAAGCAGCACCACACGTGAGAGAAATGAGAGTGCATACACACACACTCACAGTTCCAAACCGGTAGCAAAGGTAAGTGAAACCCACTGTTGCATTTGACCTGCTAAATAGTTTATTCAAATTAAAGATCAACAATATATTCAAAGTGTAGGAGAAGTTGTTTATAGGATGGCTAATTAAAAACAGAAGCATGCCTGTTTCTTTTGTCCTTTCAGCCTATTAGCAGCCAGTGGAGGAAATCGGCGAACTGCAAATGTGATTGCTCATGGATTTGCCAATCTTTTTATTCTTGACAAGAAGACACTGAATGAAATCCTTGTGCACTATCCTGAATCTGAAAGGCACTTGAGAAAGAAGGGAAAGTGTGTATTTTTTGTGTCTATGTGTAGAAAAATTGTTGCTGTGCTAAGTGCTATGATATATTATTATATCTTAGCCAGAGGTTAGTATTATAGTTGCAGTATTTTAAAGGAAACCCATGATTAGTGCTGGAAGAGAGACAATTCAAGATTAATATGCTAAAAACTATAGTTCTAAACCTAGTTCTTCAAAGTTAATAAAGACATGTAGACTTCAACTCCCAAAATTCCACAGCCAAAACACTGGCTGGGAAATTTTGAGAGTTGAAACCTAGTTCTTCAAAGTTACTAAAGACATGTAGACTTCAACTCCCAAAATTCCACAGCCAAAACGCTGGCTGGGAAATTTTGAGAGTTGAAGTCTATCTATCTTAATGTTGCCAACTTAAAAAACATCATTCTAAACAAAATGTTTTAAAGATACTGTTTTATGCAAACACTACATGGGGCTACTAAGAGATTCTTACTCCGAAGTAGCATCATATTCTGAGTAATATTAAGAAATTCACTTTTTGACACATATCACCTCAAAGTATAGTTGTAGAACAAAAGAGATTATACATCTTGCTAGATACTTCAGGTTTTCTTTTATTACTTCTAGTCTGTTTCAAATATGCTAATTTTATTTATTTATTGCAGTTATTGCAACTGCCTAAAGAACTGCATTTTTCTGGATGGTATAGATTTTTTTAAAAAGATATAAATTTAAGTATCCATCTTTCAAACTAAATGGATTATTTCCAGCTCCAATAATAATGCACAGATTGTCTACCTACCATGAACATATGAATCCATGCAAAATACTCTTTTAATGAAATATAAAATGATTAGGTTTATTTATTTATTTATTTATTTAGCGTATGGCATACAATGTCACAAAATCCACGGATACTAGATACATAATATACTCCTGAAAGCCTAGAATGCTAGTTCATTCTGTTCAGAATTTATATGCCTATCCTTTTTTTTTAAATTTGATTTATATGCCGCCCTTCTCCAGAGACTCAGGGCGGCTTACAATGTGTTAAGCAATAGCCTTCATACTTTTGTATATTTATACAAAGTCAGCTTATTGCCCCCACAAACTGGGTCCTCATTTAACCTACCTTAGAAAGGATGGAAGGCTGAGTCAACCTTGAGCCTGGTAAGATTCGAACCTGCAGTAATTGCAGGCAGCTGTGTTAATAACAGGGTGCTTTAAACTGTACTACCAAGGCTCAATCCTTGGTGTACCACGCGGGGGGGGGGGGGGCGGGGCACGAACTAGCTTTACACCAGCTAATTAGTGGTACTTGGATTGCTGGCTGTTCCAGGCTCCCGCTGGCCTTGCCTTGCCTCCCTTTGTATTGTGATGCTCCACATCCAACCAGGTCGAGCACCAGCTTTTGCTCACCACGCACACAAATACAGCTAGGTTTCTCCCACTGAAGTGGTATCCATTTATCTACTCCAGTATTGCATGCTTTCAAACTTCTGGGTGGGCAGGAGTAGGGATGAAGCCAGGCTCAAACCTCTGGAGTGCAGAATATTTCTGATCGGCAATTCCAGCCTCATTAAGTCTCTCAACAACATGTACCATGTCAAAATACAATTGGGTATTTGAATACGTATTTTTTTGTCAAACAAGATGGAAAGTAAATTATTAGGTTGACTGATCACTATGATGAATACCATATTTTTCGGAGTATAAAACACACCGGAGTATAAAACGCAGCTTAGTTTTTGGTGAGGAAAATAGGGGGGGGGAGGGAAAATATGCCTATCAGGTATTCATCTGGCTAGTGTCCTTAGTCTGGTCAGCTTCAGCACATTAGTTTGTTGGTTTTGAGCACACAGACATGCTTTTCATCCCCTACTTGGAGATAAAAAAGCATCTTCTAAAGCACAACTGATCTTTGGAGAGAGAAGCAATGAGAAAAGCAGGCAAAGCCTGGAAGATCGCTTCATTCGCTAGGGCCTCATTAGGGTTGAAAGAAAAGCTTCGAAAAAGCTACATTGGGAGTATAAGATGCACCCAAATTTTCAGCCTCTTTGGGGTGGGGGGAGTGTGTCTTATACTCCGAAAAATACGGTATATACAGGACACAGGGTACTGAAATAAATGGACCTCTGAGATGATTTAGCTAATCTTTTCTTTGGTTGTATATAGATTCTGCAAGTCATCTACCCTAAGCTATTTCTGTACTGATGTAGGAGGAGACAATTATACATTTAATTGTCCATGGAATTTTATTCAGATTAATACTTTTAAAGGGGATAAAGACAACCAAGAAATCAATTCTTTCCATTATCCCTAAAGTAAACTAGGTGCTATATGATTCATCCATCCATGATATGCATTAAAGTTCTTGCAAGGAATTTCCTGCTTTTTTATGAACTAAAAAAGTCAGTAGAAAGTGCTTATAAGTTATACGAAAAGGGGAAAAAATACAATTGGGTACAGAATATGTATTTTATTTTATTTTATTTTTTTGTCAACTGAGATGGAAATTACCCATGCACAGGCAAAGCAGAATTGTTCATTTAAATAATAACAATAATAAAAACAATGGTGCATTCATTGGAAGATCTACAAGAAATCTTGTTTGCCTATAAGCAAGAACTGGGTGGAACCACAAAACAGAGAAAGTATTAGAAAATGAAGATGATAAAAAGCTCTGGGACTTAAGATTTTAAACAAAGAAGCACCTGCCACATAACATCCCAGACTTAACAACTGTCAATAATAAAGACAAAAAAGTCTGGATAATGAATGTACTAGTACCTGGCAACAGCAGAGTAGAATAGAAAGAACTGGAAAAGATAACAAAATATAAAGACTCACAAATGGAAATAAAATGACAATGGGACAAGAAAGCAAAGATAATAATAGTAATAGGTGCTTTGGCTACAATTCCAAAATGTCTGGAACACCACTTGAATATGATCGGCATTGACAAAATCTCCATTGATCAATTGCAAAAAGCAGCTTAATCTGGAATAGTTTGACATCCTGTGATACCTTGAACACCATGAAAGAGAAATGCCGTATTTTTTGGAGTATAAGACGCACCTTAGTTTTTGGGGAGGAAAATAAGAAAAAAGCTGATTGGTGGGTGGATCGGTCTCCCAGAATACCTTCAATCAGCTGTTTCCAGAGGTGAATTTTAGCAATAGGTTTGTTGGCTGTGAGCTCTGTGCCTTGCTTTTTTTTCTGACTCTGAAACTTCTAAAACAAGAGTTTCAGAAAAAACTTTTTTTTCTGCCTTTGAAAGCCTCCGAAACAGAGCTTCAGAACAAAAAAATGCTTTTATTTTGAAGCTTCTTTTAGAAGCTTTTATTTTGAAGGACTATCTGTACTCTGTTCAATCTCCTTTCTTTGGTATTGGTATGTAGATTAACCTCTTCTGATCTGTTGGTTATTGTGTCATTCTCCAGATTTGTTAACATAGTTTGGTTAGAACCTTTACTGATTCTTCTTTTGTTACTTGCTATATTATTTTAGATGAAGCCCCCTTTCAGAGGCTTTTTTTTCTGAAGCTTCTTTCAGAGGCTTCTTTCAGCCTCTGAAATCTCCATTTGAGAGGCTGAGCGGGGCAACATTCGGAGTATAAGACACGCCCAGATTGTCACCCTCTTTTTTGGGGAAAAAAGGTGCGTCTTGTACTCTGAAAAATATGGTACCTCTCTATCCCCGGTCCTTTGAAAGGACTTGATAAGCAAACATGCCCAATCCAGTCTAAACCATCTAGCTAACTGTGCAATGAACTGTCTTGATAACAACTGACAATTGAAAAAGGAGAAGACAACCATATAAGGCACTTTTTACTTGGAAACAAGGAAGGGAGAGATAAAATAAAATTTTAAACATTAAAAATAATGGAAACAAAGATAAGGGCATCAGATGAGGTCCAAGTGTCCAGCAGAAGTTGCTGTATTTCATTGACTAATTAGGAAAATAGGATTGGAAGACTTTACGGAGATTAGAATCATATTCATTAAGAAGCATTTGATGCTATATTTGATGACTTTTCCCACCCTCTTCTTTTTCTACAATTTAGAGCACTTACGAAGAAAGCAGGAAAACCTACTGGACCACCACCACCATCTGTAAAGGGCCTAGCTCTGCTTATGGCTAAAGCGGAAGCACCTAAGATGCTCAAAGCATTAACTGGTGGGAAAGGAGGTATTTTAGCCGTAATTAACAGGGTGAAGAAAGCGAATGAGGCCCTGGTATGTATCTTTTGTGGTGCTAACCAAGTATAAAACAAGAAAGGCAGAAAATGGATCAAATTAAAGAAATAGCTAAAATTCAGGACACTAGCAATTAGTAAAAATGATTTCAGAAATGAATTTTGCAACTATCTTTATGACAGGGGTGTCAAACTCAAGGCCCAGGGGCCGGATCCGGCCCACAGGGTGCTTAGATCTGGCCCATGGGGTCACCCTGGAAACAGCAAAGGACTGGCCCGCAGTGCCTCTGCTAGCAAAAATGGAGCTTGGGAGGGTTATGTGTGGTCCTCCCAAGCTCCATTTTCACTGACAGGGGGTTGCAGGAGGCCATCACAGCCAAAAATGGAGCTTGGGAGGGCCATGGGCGGCACTCCCCCGCTTCCTTTTCACTGGCAAAGGGTTGCAGGATGCCATCACAGCCAAAAAGGAGCTTGGGAGCCCATTTTTGCTAGCAAAGTGCTTGGGCCACCATAAGCGCCCCCGACACAAGTGATGTTGAGCTGGCCACACACACCCCGGCCCCCTAAGGTCAAACACAACCCTGATGCGGCCCTCAATGAAATAGAGTTTGACACCCCTGCTTTACGGGTTAAAGAGCACTTTTCATACCCAACACTTGAAACTTGCTTTGAATATAAAACATAATGTGTAGTCTGTAAGACAAGATTTTGAAAAAGGTTGATTTAAGTGTAAAACTATATTTAGATAGTATACCTTACTGATGCAATGCAATCTTTTAGTTACTGTATACTAGTGAAAAATGTTTGAATAGACAGATATCAGGTATTCCCACAAGAATTGGAGATATTGGGAAATGCACAAATTGTTATATAAATAATTTTAAAAAGTTAAAATTATTCTGATAGAAATAAATGATATATTAGAGATGTTTATGGTCAAATTCACTTCTGGGAAATTCTAAGACTGTTTATGTAGCAGCCTCTTGTCTTAGTAGTTTGCAGAACCTGTGAAGGATTCCAGGTGCTACATCAATCAGTCAATCATTTACTGTACTCTATGATCAGAAAACCACTTTGAAGTAAGAATGGGTTTTCTACCAACTGTGCTTGGAACACAACATTCCTCTGGTCACTATAGACAAAGCTGTGAGGTTGCACAATTAAGTGTTCTTATTTAATATATTTAGTCTATGTTTAGAGGGAAAATATGGAGGAGGAATAAGCAGGCAAAAGGAGCAAAAAACGTGGAAAGATGGTAGAAAAAGATAAAAGTCAATATTTAATCTTTTTTTTTTTTTAGAAAGAAAAGGAAGCCCAGGAAGAACAGGCAAAGAAAGAGAAGGAAGAAAAAGAAAAGGCAGAAAAAAAGAAGAGAGAAAATGTCAAGCCAAATCCACAGGGGAAAAAACCAGCTGAAGAGCCCAAGACTAAAGTCCAGGAAACCAAAGCTGAGGCAAGTGCTCCTAAAGAAGAGGCAATCACAAAACCTTCACCCCAACCATTGGTGCTCTCAGGCATCAATAAACAGTCCCTTGTTATTAGCATGACTCCTTCTCCTATAGCAGGGGAAGGAGAAATCCTTACTGTGGAAGTCAAAGAGAAAAAGGAAGAATAACCAGTGGATGTTTCTATACATTCAGTATGTGACATCTCAAGCACTGCTTGAGCTCTCAGATTATCTCATTTTCTGGTTCAAAAGTGTAGCCCATCTCAGATTTCTTTGTATGTTCCAAAAACATAAATATAGAAGCTAGTAGAATGTTAGTGGGACTGCATTCATTGTAAATTATAAGGCGAATATCAACTATAAATCCTCAACAATAATTTCAAAATAGAAAATTTGATCATTGTCCTGCTGATTGCTAGACAAATAATTCACAGTCTTTTCATCTCATTTTCTTGTCCAGGCTAGCTGACTGGCTGACTTAAAATATAACCCAATATTAATTTATATTTATTGAGGGTTGTTCAGACTCAGTCCTGAGGCAGAAATGACCATGGTTCTGGGATTTTTGTGACATGCTGTTTTTTTCAATGACTCGGTTAAGTGCATGCTGCCCTTTGCACTTTGCAAGTATATGCTGCACATCTACCCATTTTTTTTTAAAAAAAAATCTGATTAAAAAAATAAAAGTATAGTTTTTTTAGGTCAAGGATGAGCTTCCAGAATTACCCATAATATTTTTACTTCACCTCAATAACAGCCACGTAAATCTCACTCATCCTGCTGTTGTTGCTGCTGCTGCTGGGTACATCATTCCTTTTTCCCAAATCTCAAATCAAGTGTTCAAATGAAATGTCTTAAATGTTATTCTTGTCATTGGAAGACTTGAGACCTTGAAGCAAGTTTAAGAATATTTTTCCCAAGGTTCCACTTTATTAGGAGAGGGAAAAGTTTCATATCTGACCAGAAAGCCTAGATTGTACTATGATAAGCAAACATTATCTAGAAGGGACAACTAAAAATAAGTTGTGGTGGATTGTGTTTAAAGACTGCGCTATTACTTATTCAGAAATAAATGCCACTGATACACTAAAGACACTTTCAGATGACAACATAGAGCAGTGGTTCTTAACCTGTGGTCTGCAGACCCCTGGGGGAAGCCACAATGTTGTCACAGTGTCACTGCAAAGGCATGATGCAATCTAATGCTTTAAATCTTGAATTGAAAGATCGTGGTGGTCCGTGGCCATGATCCATGGCCACAAACGGTATTTGAAGGGGATCTATGGCAAAAAAAAAGTTGAGAACCACTGACATAGAGGGTTCCAAGCTAATAATATGTCAGTATGTGTTTTACTGTATCTATTTTTAATTTAGTATTTAAAAATATCTAGATTTTCCAAGATTTACAGAAACAGTAGCTATGAGCACAACAAATACAGGAACACTGGGCTTAGTGGTCCCTGTTTACTGTTAATTTCACATAAAATTGTACTTGTCTTTCTACAAATCTCTTACTTACATAGAATACTAAACAAAAATAACATTTTTTGAACTCCAAGGAGAACACATACCACATCCATGCAATTAGAAACCTTGGGAAAAAGGAGAGATTTCTAAAGATTCTTTGTCTGTATCTTCTTATGATTGCCACAGGTTTGAAAATTATGCAGCGTATGCTGGCTTGCAGGGTGGCAAATATAACATGAAATATAACATGCTAAACAATGTCCAGAAGTAGGAGATTGACAAGGCATTTCCCAAGGATCAGGGTAGGATTCTGTGCTTTTCACAAGTAGTATAATTAAAATATGCAATGTAAGATTTGCACAGTCAATTATCCAAAATAGTTTAATTGATGCAAACTGTTTACTAGCCTATTTGGACATGAAAATTTAGCTTTCTGGCTAATTTTAAATAAAAAAAGCCTCCTTGTAATATTCAGAAAAGATATAAGAGGAGTTAGATTTTCCTATGCATGACTGATAAAATTTTTGCTCCTCATCCTGGAACCAGGAAAATGACATTTGTACTCAAGGATTTTGGCTTTGAATATTTTAGATTATAAACTGCCACATTATTGTGTACTTTTCCTTGTCTAACTCCATGAGGACATTGACAGTAATTTATAAGTAGCAACAATAAGGATCAATGTGTTGGTTTGTAACAACAAACACCGTAAAAGATATCTGGAAACTGATAAGAAAAATGGTTCTTTTCTAATGGTACAAATGTAAATTCTTTAGAAGGCAGTAAAACATAGAGCTATCATTTAAATAATTGTTGGCTTCCATGATTATAATTTATTTTACTTTAAAAAGTGCTGCATAATTGGGTTAACATTGTTCTGTGTATTATTAAATAAAACGCTTTCTTTTCAGAATTATTTTGTTAACTTGGATATTGTAACCGTGGCTATCTGTTGATCTTTGCCTCAGAATCACTGGAGAAGCTAGCAGTAAATTCGCAAACGATTTCTCACTTAATGACCATGGTAGAAGTGAAGTTCTAAGTCCATAATGGTCATGTGATATCTTGCTTAATGACTACATCACTTAGTGAGGGAACTGCTAGCCACAGTTGCGGGTTGTTAAGCAAGGACTAGTTGTATAGATGATTTCTCATAGTTTGAGAGAAACATCTCTTTCAAAATTTCAGCATTCATTAAAGACATTTGTTCTACTTGTACAGGACAGAGTTTTAAACTTATAGGGTTTAAACACACACACACATATGGAAGTTAACTTAGTACATAAAAATATAACAATGTTCAGTATATTCAATAATCTTTTCCCTTCCTCTTCAGTCCACTGGAATAGGAATAAGCACTCTTAAAACAGTAGGGTAGTCCTCGACTTACGGTCACAACTGAGCCCAAAATTTCTGTTGCTAAGTGAGACATTTGTTAAGCAAATTTTACCCCATTTTATGATCTTGTTTCCCACAGTTGTTAAGTGAATCACTGGAGTTGTTAAGTTGGTAACACGGTTCTTAATTGAATCTGGCTTTCCCGTTGACTTTGCTTGTCTCAAGGTTACAAAAGGTGATCATGTGACCCCAGAACACTGCAACCGTCATAAGTGAGTCAGTTGCCAAGCATTTGAATTTTGGTCACATGACCATGGGAGATGCTGTAATGGTCCTAAGTGTGAAAAATGGTCATAAATCACTTTTTTCCAGTGCTGTTGTTTAGCTATTAACTGTCACTAAATGAACTATTGTAAATCGAGGATTACCTGTATAGGCTATGTTGGAAACAAAAGACAACCTGGTCACAATTTATTGGGCAAGCAACTGCAGAACTCACAATTCTTAATACTTAAAATAATGGCATTCAAATTGTTTTGTCCTGAGCTCCAGACAAAAAATATTTTCTCAGCTTCTGAATGTTTTCCACACTCCTCTTATAAAAAAATTCACTGATAAAAACTATGAGCATACCAACAAAGAATAAAGTTGCATAAAATTATAGGACTGGAAGACTGAAATCCATTCTGTTTTATTGATGCTACTAACCATGCATACCGTATTTTTAGGAGTATAAAATGCACCTTTTTCCCTCCTAAAAGGGGGTGAAAATTTAGGTGCCTCTTATACACCGAATGTAGCCCTGCCCACCCACTGGCCCCCACCCTTTGGCCTCTGCCTCACAGCAGTTACCTCCTTGCAAGAAAACAGCAAGAAAAAACAGCTCCTTTCAGTTTCAGCACAGCCTAATTAGCACAAGTTGATTGGATCGGCCTCCCGACTCTCAGCTGATTTGTTCTCAGCTGTTTTGCACAGGGCTCTGCTGCTTGCTGTAAAGAAGTAAATTGCTGGAGCAGATTTTTTTTTCCTTATGCTAATCAAGCTATGCTGAAAACGAAAATGAAAGTAAAGCAGGCTGTTTGCTGCAACGAGGCAAAATTGCTCAGAGGCAGAGGCAGAGGGAGATTTCTTTTTCTTCTTTTCCTCACCAAAAAAGGTAGGTGCGTCTTATACTCCGGTGCGTCTTATACTCCAAAAATATGGTAAATCATTCTGGAGCCTTTCAGCAGCAGATAATGGTAGTGGAATAGGGGTGGCAAGAGTATTGCGGCTCATTTTAAACATAGGCCTGTTAAACATTCTGTAACACAATTGACCTTTGCTTCCAAATAATTCCTCTGAAGGTTGTTCCTTACCTCACAACATGAAATTGAAAACCAACAGGAGAAGCCATCCATAAAATTAACAAAATTAAGGTGCTTTTTTAAAATATTAAAATTAGGATAATGAGAGCAATCCTACTGTTTTTATTAACCTATCAAGAGAACAGAAATACCAGGACTTTTAAAGCCGTATCTCTGAGATTAAAAATATAACTTCTGATTTTTTTTCCCACTGGGAACTACTAGTGTTAGGAATAAAGTGAAGTACAATGGCTAATACTTGAAAAAATATTTGACTGGGAGCCGTCATTGAACAATGCACTATATGAGGCAACAGCAGCTCTTCACTTCCTTGAAATTTTTCCTACTTGCCAGAAAAATGGCTTTGGATATCTGCATAATCCTTGAAGAGGAATAATTTATGAATGAGAAATAATAATAGATTTCTCCACCGCACTTCCTCTGTTGTGGCCATCCATCATGTTCCACTGTTTCATTCATAACAATAAGCTTTTCCAGGGAAATACTCCATTTTGGTTAAAAAAGCATGCGTGCTGGAGCTAAGGTAGGTCAATGCTTGCGTGCCCACCGATATGGCTCTGCGTGCCACCTGTGGCACGCGTGCCATAGGTTCGCCATCACGGGTTTAGGGTTTCCTGCTTGAGCAGGGGGTTCGATTAAAAGATCTCTAAGGTCCCTTCCAATGTTGTTATTCTGTTAAATGATTTTTTCCCCCAGCACAGTATTAATTCTTCCCATTACTAAGTCTCCTGGAAAGCTATTCTTGGTCTGGTAACTTGATGTAAGATGGGTAGCCTATACATTTTATATTAATATGATGAACAATTATTTTGGTCAAAGAATAAATTTGAGAATGTAAGCTAAGTTTTGAAAAACATATGGGCAAAAGCATTTCTTCTCTTCTGCTACAATATGACCACTAGGTCAGCAAACACATTTTCCTGGAGGAAAAAGTTAAAAGACAAGAACACTATTGAGATATAACAAATTTGGTTTTTATGTCACTAAAATATGCCACGTCACAATCAAAGTCAGCTTCAACATGACATACAAAAACAGCTTTATTCAGAAAAGATGATAGTGCAAGCCATATATATGATATTATATTTTCAAAGCAAAATACAAATTTATGATGAAAGTATCAAGTAGGAAAAATAAAAAAAAAACATTGGTACAAATAAGCCAATATCAAATTCTATCACAAGGTGGTGCTAGCAACTGGCTAGAAAAAGTATGCTGAAAACATACATAAGAAAAAGTATTACTTAAATAAAGTATTAAAAAGTATTAATAAGCAAATACTATATTCATATTTTATGGTTGCAGTTCTAATCATACTATTTTTTTTTTAAGAAATGCAATGCTCCTATGGATTTACTTGCATAGCTGTAGGCTATGCTGTCATTTTTCAAGATAGGAACAGTTCAATACAGTAATTTTCAGAATACCGAGAACCTGTTGAATTTTGTGAGCAATGGCTGACACAGTGGGCAAGGCAATCACAAAATATCATGGTCCAAAAGGCAAACTTTTTTTCGATTAAAAAAAATCCATTTAAAAAGTTGCATAGCTTTGGCATATGCCATGGACTTAAGATAATATGTTGAAGGGAGTGAAAAACATGCAGGAAGTGGCCCCTGTTTGAGATATTGCCATTTCCCTTTTGTTTTAAGTCAGAAAATACAGTATAAGGTAGTAACAAAGTGCAAAATAAAATTTCAGTCTTTCTTACAAGAGCTCATAGCAAATATCTCAGAGTTTACAAAATATAGCTTTTGAATTCTAATTTTTTCATCCTGAAATACTTGGACTCCAACATGATAAACCTTTGATGCAAACTGGTCGCAATACAGTAAGTAATATTCACAAAGCATACCATTACACAATACATTTTTACACATTCCGGACATCTAGTTTTTTCACCGAACCACTAGCAACAAATCCCTGATCTAAATAAATAGTCACCTATACATATGCATGAAACAGAAAAGTTTCCCAGTAGGATGCTAGAAGAAACCCGCTAAAGATTTTCTTATCGCAGAATATTCCTAATAAAAATACCTTTACTTAGATGAATAGATGATATTCTACATAGGCATCTACTTTTAAACATGGTATTAGTTATGTTATAAGCTGCAGATATTTTCCACTTTAATATGATCTTAATGCAAAGCTTCAGGGCAGAAGGCTGTTACTTTCACTTTCCCAGAAAAAATGCATACCTATCAGCTTCTTTGCTATTAACACTGATTTCTCATTTTTGCCTTTTGATACAGGCCTACATAATTAATGCTGTACAATTAAACAATCCTTTTCAGACAGCTCAGTCCAATTTCATTTCACTTGGAGTATACATACAGAAGAACAGAACTGTTATGTGCGCTTCTTTTTACCTGACCAAACGGCAAAAAAATACATCAGGATTATTGATCAGCAATGTAGTTGGGATTTAGAAAGAAAAAAAAAATGCTGAAAGCAGCTAAAAGTCAATCACAAACTGTCACTAATGTAAAAATCCCCCAAACGCCAGAGGACCTAAAAGAACATGCAGAATAAGATCATCTAATACACGGGCATTGTGATAAAAAGAAAATTTACACTCTTTAGCTTCTCTAAATCAGCTGTGGGGAGCACTTCAGTTTATACTACTGAATGAAAGTGATAAGGCATCCTGGAACTAGCAACAGCCATAGAGAAACCTATTATGAAATATTTAAAATAATACAGATTCTCTAGCACATAGAGATCTCTATATATACAGCTATAAAACAGGTAAGCTTCCCCAGGCACACACACATATTTAGCTTCTATGTTGATGTTCTTATTTTATACAATTATATTTCTCAAAAATAAAATTGATTTGTGATTAAAATAAGCAAGAAAAGCAATCCTAATCCTATTTATATCCTTTATGTGGACACAAAGACGGACACAAACTGTTGGCAACTATGTATCACAGTCTGATGCTACCTTGATTTAATGCTACAAAGCAAGCTGTAAATTGTAATATAATTCCGTTCCAGTCTCCAGATAATACTCAAACGTTTTCAAATGTTTACTCTGTTTCATCAAATTGCAAATATTCAGAAATAGAAGGGCAGACACCATGGAGGAGGGTTGAAGAAAGATACTTAAATATCCTGAATTTAGCATCCTGGTATTAATGGTTCTGAAGTCTGGGAAAAAAAAAAAAGACTGAAAATTTGATATAGGGCCTATGCAAAAATTAAGCACCCAAGGCAAGTTACGCTATCATTTCAAAGTAACCAAAATGTTTCTACTGCTCAGGGATGTGTTGTATATGTTGCTGGAGACCTTGTATGCTAGACTACTTTTCCAATCTCACTTGCAATGGGGTTAAACACAGAGCATCTTTGGCAACTCAGAACGAAAAAGGGAAAGGCTATCTTAGCATGGCGTCTTTTCTGTAAAACATATGAAAAAAAAGCTTTTATTGTGCATCACAATCAAGGGACACCACAGATAGGCAGCACAGAAACATCCCACCAAGCGATTCATGCTTGCTTCTGCTGTTCTTGCTTGGCTGATGGTTTGTTTGGCGGCTGCAACTTGTACATGCTGAAGTAGCTCACCACTTGCTGTGGCACCTCTGCCAGGACACTTTGAGCAAGAGCTTCCTTGGGGGCCTAATTCAAAGGACAGAGAGAGAAGTAAAGCCAATCGATTCAATTCCTGCTCATCTAGGAAGATCTCAGGAGCGCTTTTTTTAAAGGAAAGACCGCTACCACAAACTGACTTGTCCGTTAAGGTTGTTTTTATGAGCTGTCGTGTCACGGTGGAGGAGTTCTTCCTTTTACACTAGCTTCATAAAGCCAAAACTAGCAGCAGAGCATTTTGGATATGAAAATTAAATGAAAACATTATGTAAGATCTATAAAAATAACCACCATGCATTGTTGCAAGAGATAACCAAACATTGAGCAATGTTAAGTTGCTTAATTAGTGGAATTTCTGTAAGATTGATAAAGCCAAACTTTTCCTGTAGCCACAAATAGAAGGCATCCAACATATCCTGGCTCCCTGCCATGTAGCAGCAGCCCTGCCCGAGCTGCTCAATGTTATAGCCGCGGTGGCGGTTGATACCCCCAGGCTTATGGTCATGAACCACCCGCTGCCATCGCTACCGGATTGGATGATCCGGTCTGAACCGGGAGCATTTCACCCCTGCTTCAATGAAGTGGTATAAGTCAGAGAGATGACATATAATAACTATAAATATTTTAGACACGTATCTACTTTCCTCTCCCTCACAGGGATATTCCTTTAACATGTTACTCACATAAACCTACTACTTCAAAAGTTTCTATTATGGATGAAAATTCATAACAAAGATTCATAGATTTCATTCAGAACTGATCTTTGATGGTTTAATTGGCTGTATGTTTCAAGCAGAGTTCAATAAGAATGCCTGGAGTGTACAAGAGCACCAACATAGCATCAATCTACCCCAAACAGACCCTGTGCGTAATCTGGGGGTTGTCCTAGACTCACAACTCCTGCTCAAAGAGCAGGTGGCATTCATGGCTAGGAGGGCCTTTGCGCAACTGTGGGTTGTGCGCCAGTTATGCCCTTTCCTGGACCAACAATCCCTACTCACAGTCACTCATGCCCTAGTCACTTCCTGTCTTGACTATTGCAACACACTCTACATGGGGCTGCCCTTGAAGAGCATCCAGATGCTCCGGTTGGTACAAAATGCAATGGCCCGCATGGTTTGGGGCAGATCCTGGTGTGCACATGTATCACCTCTCCTGCAGAAGCTGCATTGGCTGCCAATTTGCTTCCGAGTGCAATTCAATGTGCTGGTTGTCACCTTTAAAGCCCTTCATGGCTTGGGACCAGGTTATCCGAGGAACCGTCTCTTGCCAGACATATCTACCAGAACCATCAGAGTGGGGAGGCAGGGAATGTTGTGGAGATACACCTGGTGGGACCCAGAAAAAGGGCCTTCTCCGTGGTGGCCCCCTCTCTCTGGAACATCATTCCCACAGAGATTAGCATGGCCCCCACTCTAGCACTCTTCCAGAAGGCGCTGAAGACCTGGTTCTGCCAGCGGGCCTGGGGAACCCAGAGTGGGATAGAAACCATTAAATGGCTCATGTGAGGTGCTGTTAATGGGGGAGGGGGTGATTTTAGTATATTCATTTATTATATAATTTTTATTAGTTTTATTGTTTTTATATGGGGTTTTATAATTCTGTAAGCCGTCTTGAGTTGCCATATGTGAAAAGGCGGCAATATAAATTCTCTAAATAAATAAATAAATAAATAAAATCTACAACTTTTAAATAGCCATAATTTTCCTAGCTGGGAAAAGATGCAGCTGCTTTAAAGAGCTACAGAAAGTTGCTATTACATTCATCTCGTCACATGTTCTAAACACACCTTCCTAGGACTGAACTGGAAGCAATGCACATCTTTAAGAAAGAAGACTTACATTGTGGAACTGTCTAAATGGCACAAACTGGACAATGTCTCGAAGAGCAGCCTCTCCTGAACGTGATCTCAAAGCTCCGCTGTCACTGTCCAGAAATTCCATGGCACTGAAATCAGCACCTCCAACACCAACAATAATGATGGACATGGGAAGCTTAGATGCATTGACAATAGAAGATCTGGTCTCATCAAGGTCTGTTATCACCCCATCCGTGATTATCAGGAGTATAAAATATTGCTGTTGAACAAAAGGACTTTGTTAAAACTAAGGAAAATATATTACAAAGGTATATTTGGGATACCAATTGGGACTGGGATACCAATTCATAAGAATGACAAAAAGGAAAAGTTCCAAAACAATACACTAAAAAAGATTAATGCAATTTGATGTGTGTCTTAGGTTGTTATCTGGAGAGCAGTCCTTATACAAAGGCACTATTATTATCTCCAGATAAATTTCCAGAATAGTATTCTTTACTCTCCCACTGTACCTAACAATGATATTTAAGTTACAGATCATCCTCAACTTACAACTTACAATTGAAATGTTAAAAAAATGATTTAAGTGTTATACCTGCAAAAAGTAAAGAAGAAAAAACATATTGTAAAAAGAAGATATTGGTAAAGAAGATAAATGATTGGAAGATTGTTTGGGTAAAAAATTAAAGGGAAAAATGGGATAAAATGAAATATATTGTTTATAATTAAAAAGAGGAATTTTGTGAAATATACTTGATAAATGAAAGATCAGGGTTGCCTGGACTCCATAGTGGAAAATATTAAATTGAAGATGAATACAGCAATAGACAGAGATGAAGGAGGAGAAGAGAGGTGGAACGGAAGAGGAAGGAGAGAGAGGTAAGGAAGAGTAAGGAGGAAGGAAGGGAAGGGAAATTAAAGTAGGAGAGTGGGGAAGATGGGGGGAAGAGAAGAGGAGAAGGAGAAAGGGAGGGGAAGTAGATAAGAGAAGAGGAGGGGAAGAGAAAGTAAGAAGGAAAGAAGAGAGGGAGATGTCAGGATTGAGAAGAAAGATTGCTGTACAACAAAAAAGATGAAATGAAAGAAAGGCAACCCCAAACTTATATAAACATACTAAGATAAAGAATGAATGGTTAAAAAATAAAACATGGCTTAGGCCCGGGGTATCTGCAGGATCATCTCCTGCCTTCCTCCCACCATCCGGTACGCTCACACAGAGCGGGCCTCCTCAGGGTGCCATCAGCCAGACAATATCGGCTGGCGGCCCCCAGGGGGAGAGTGTTCTCTGTGGGAGTGCCGACCTTCTGGAATGGGTTGCCCACCGGCCTCAGGACAGCCCCGGACCTCCTCTCCTTCCGCCACGAATTGAAGACGTGGCTTTTTCACCAAATGGGCTGAATCCGTAGGGGTGATTCCAAATAATTTTAATAATTTTTAATTGATTTTAATTTAATTTTAAACTGATTTTAATTGCTTATGTAATTCTTTGTTTTGTTTTTGTAAGCCGCCCTGAGTCCTACGGGAGAAGGGCGGCATATAAATTACATAAATAAATAAATAATAAATAAATAAATAAAAGAGAATAAATATGAATAAGCAGGAAAATTAGAATTTGAGGGCGAATGAAGAGGTTGTTTATATAAGTAAGCAAAGAAATATTGAGATATGATTAAAAAAGGAAAAAGAAAAAAGAAAATTGGGGCAAAAATTGTAATTGAGTAAAATGTATTTGAATTTGATAAATTGTATAAGATAAGATATGGCCAATACTCTGTTCAAAAAAGATGTGGGGGAACTTACAACAGTTCATTTAGTGACCATTCTAAGTTACAACACACTGAAAAAAGTGATTTATAACTATTTCTCAGACTTACAGCTGTTGCAACATCCCCCTGGTCACGTGATTAAAATTCAGATGCTTGGCAACTGGTTCATATTTATGATGATTGCAGTGTCCCAGGGTCATGTGACCACCTTTTGCAACCTTCCGACAAACAAAATTAATGGGGAAGCCAGATTCACTTAACAACCATGTTACTAGCTTAATAGCTGCAGCGATTCACTTAGCTGTGACAAGCAAGGTTGTAAAATGGGGCACAACTCACTTAACAGGACACCTAGCGACAGAAATTTTGGACTCAATTTTGGGTTGTAAATTGACGGCTATCTGTACTTTAACAATAAAACATTCCATTAAGTTTTCTCCATCAAATCTTAAATCAACTTTTTACCCAACAAAATTGACTTCAATTTACTTTTATGTTTCTCACGGCAAACACCGATACTCACTTCTATTTAATTAATTTCATTTTAGACGTATTTTTATACAGAACCATTTTTGCTTCTTTAGACATTCATTTCCTCCCATCCATCCCAGGGGTGGGTTCTAATTTTTTTTACTACCGGCTCTGTGGGTGTGGCTTATTTTGTGGGCGTGGCTTGATGGTCATGTGACAATTCTTTAGGATTTAGCAGAGGTACTGATCTACCAGGCTTTTAACTGCTTGCAGAGGCACCAGTCTACCCATTCGTTTTTGGAGGCACCAGTCTACTCATTTGTTTTTTGGAGGTACCGGTCTACCCATTTGTTTATGGAGGCACCGGTCTACCCATTTTTAAAAAAAATTGATTTATATGCCGCCCTTCTCTGGAGACTCAGGGCGGCTTACAATGCGTTAAGCAATAGCCTTCATCCTTTTGTATATTTATACAAAGTCAGCTTATTGTCCCCACAAACTGGGTCCTCAATTTACCTACCTTAGAAAGGATGGAAGGCTGAATCAACCTTGAGCCTGGTGAGATTCGAATTTACAGTAATTGCAGACAGCTGCAATCAGTCTGCTGAGCCACCAGGCCCTGGTGTTTTTGGAGGCACCGGTATACTCATTCATTTTTGGAGGCACCGGTCTACTCATTCGTTTTTGGAGGCACCGATCTACCACCACACTGCCTTTTACACTGATCAGCTGTAGGGCGGCCCTTTGAAGTCCCGCAGCAAGAATTTAAACAGTTTTTTTCTTTGTAGTCGATCAGCTGGGACTCGGTAGGCAGCAATAGATTGGGGGTGGGGCCAAATAAAAGGTAAGAATAATGCGGGGGGCGGGAGGCCCAGCTCCCGAACAAAGAAAACTGGTTCGGTGACGTCATATCATCACTGCTACTGGCTCGGCCGAACCGGGCATAACCCACCACTGATCCATTCTCTCATGTAAGACTCCAGATACAGGCGCTTCTTGTTAATACCATGTTGAGGTTTAGAGCATTTTAAGGATATCAACCCATCTAAAAAAATATAGGATCCACTAAGGCCAACTCACAACTCAGAAAAACGGCAAATATGAGGGTTCCCAAAACTTGCAGGGAGATAACTGCTATGTTCTATCACAAAGAAAGGAAACCTGGTTATATTTTTGTTTCTTAGTTTCTTAGCCTGACAAATGGTAATAAGCTCTTTCTACTTTTTTTTTCATTCATGCATTGCTGCAATGAATTATTGTTGAAGTTATATATACCTGCTTCAAGAATCTTATAAAAAGTCATAATTCATGTTCTGAGCTTAATATTACCGTTTTCTAAATAAATAATGACAGAATTATTAGCAGGAAGCAATAAATGTAGGATAATTAGAATCCGGCTGATATCTCAATTATGACTTCCAAGTAGGATAATTATTCAAATCAACAGTTACCAGCATTCACCCCAACATGTAACAGATGTAAATTTGCTTTATGAAAACCAAAGTGCTTTTAAGAGCATCTCAGGGAAAAGAAATGGACAGGTACAGATATTTATGTTCTACACAAATAGCAGTTAGTACTACTCTTCATGCCTTATCATAAATAATTAATCTCCGTTTTGCAACATTTCACTTTTGGTACAAAGTACTAAAAGGATTCTAACATGGAAGAGAGGCTTGCCAAATGTAGTTGCTTATATGTATTAAAAAAAATTCAACTTGTTTGTTTATATGTCATTACCACAAACTTTCGCTAATTCAGAAATTCAGTCCACTACTCATTCCCTCATCAGTATCTTTTCACAACACCTAAGCATAGTAAAAAGATACTTACTGAGGCTGTTCTCTGCTGTGAAGCTGCAGCAGCAAATCTAGCTACATGATTGATGATTGGAGAGAAATTGGTGGGCCCATACAATCTTATTTGAGGAAGGCAGACCCGGTATGCATCAACAATACCCTGGACACCTGCAGGGAATAAAAACATAATGAAGAAAATGTATCCACCATGGTCACCCTCGACTCTAGTTTATGAAGGTCTATATCAAGGGTGTCAAACTGGCGGCCCACAGGCCAGATGCATCAAGTGCAGGCCACGCCCACCCCAGCTACATAAAGGGGGGAAACTTTGTGATACGTCATGTGATGCCACGAGTTTGACATCCATGGTCTATATGCTGAATGCCTCAATAAGCATTTCTATTGTAAATGGTCTATATTTAAGGCAGAAGATCTACAAAGTTGCTTATCTCAAGCCTTAAGTAAGCAGACTAGCTAGTCAAACAGTGAATGAAACTTAAATCCCAAGGACTTTTGAAGGCCACATGACTTTGGAGAAGAGCTGTCAGTATTTCTTGCAAAGGTGATTCTTTTCGTATTGTTAAGTCCTGAAAGTACAGCAGCACGCAGAGAATTTCATCATGACCCAACATCAAAAGTCTTGTAGCAACATAGCTTCTTGTTCCAAAGAGAATTTCCTGCAGTAAAATTTTAACAGTTCCACAAATGGCAACTCCTTTATGGAAAGAAATCATAAAACACTCATATACTTTAGCAGTCCCTTTGTGGTACTTCATGAGAGTTATATTTGTAAAGGTTTTTTAAAAACAAATAATTCCTTCACATATTTTCAGAAGTGTCTAACCTGTTGCTAATCTCTCTGCAGGCAGGGAATTTTGATCAGAAATCTTTATTTTTAAAATTGTCTCTGAATAATTATGCAAAATTAATAGGGTTAATTTTAGAATGCGCTCTACTATTACATTCAGTATACCTGGAAATGTCAGGACATAGTATATTATATTTTGTAGTTGTAGTTTTGTATTTTGTAGTATATTAAAACTTACCATTGCAGAAGGGGTTTGATGGGTTGAAGTTCAACGGGAATTCATGAGACACCTGAAAATACATAAAGGTACCCATTTCTTTTCCCCACGGGTTCACTTATCTTTCTACTTTCAAAATAGCTTTCCTCTAAATCGAACTTTCACAACTTTAGCCATTTTTAAGATTGATGGATGTCAACTCCCAGAATTTCCCAACCAGTAGAATTCTGGGAATTGAGCAATGGTGGGTTGCCGCCCGGTTTGGACCGGTTTGCAAGAAGCAGTATTAAAACCAGCAGGAGGCTCCACCCACTGACCCGGACATCATCATAGGTGATCTGTGCATTGCTCTAAATCTACATCATGTCACTATTTTTTAATTTAATTAATTAAGTTTAACAATGTTCTAGAATGTAAATTATCTTCCCAAAGCATACTGCTTACCTGCCATGAAGGGGGGATCTGAGCACCAAACCCAAAAGCTGGAAACATCTTATCTCTGTGTAAGCAATTTAGAGAAACAATGATAAGTAAATCCATTGTGCATTCATTAGAATATATGTTCATGAACAGTACAGGCAGCCCTCAACTTAAAACCATTCATTTTGTGACCTTTTGAAATAACAACAGCACTAAAAAATATGATTTATAACAAATTTTCACACTCATGACTGTTACAGCATCCTCAGGGTAACGTGATCAAAATTTGATCACTTGATAATTGGTGTGTATTAGGAGTGGTGCGGTGGCCTAGAGGTGGAGCTCTTGCCTTACAATCAGGAGGCTGCGAGTTCGATCCCAGGTAGGGGCAGATATTTCCGTCTCTGGGGACACTGAGAATATATCTGCTGAACAAAACTCCGCATTGGCAACAGGAAGGGCATCCAGCCATTAAAACATTCTGCTAGCTCCATTCAGTTGCCCAGACTCCCACCTCGCAAGGGATTATGGGGTCATTAAATGAAGATGATAACTGGTTTTTATTAATGATAGTTGCACTGGCCCAGGGTCATGCAATCATCATTCGTGACCTTCCCAGCCAGCTTCCAACAAGCAAATCAACTAGGAAAGCTTGAGTTGCTTAACAGCCGAATGATTCACTTAACAAACTGGGGCAAAAAAGATAATAAAATGAGGCAAAATTTATTTAACAACTGCCTTGCTTAGCAAAGGAAATTTTGGACTTGTGGTCGTAAACCAAGGAGTACAGAGTCCTTCCGCAGTTCCTGCTTACCTGAGAATATGTAGTTTGGACACACTATCAAATTATCTGAGAGTAAGTTTAATTGAATCAGTGCGTGTTTATTCTATGTGCAAAATGATACAGAATAAAAAAAAAGGAAGTCCATGGAAAGACAACTCTTCCCCCACCAATGTAAGTCATTCTCCAAACAGACTGTTCAGGATTGCCCCCGATTGAAGATTTTAGGAGGTCCAAGTGAACAGAGAAGCAATATAAAAGGATGAGAAAAGCCTTCCTTATTTACTCTTTTATGTTAGCTTATCTTAGGAACCAAATGTTTTTTGTTTTTTTTGCAGTTGAATGCCACTCCAGTCATGTGATTTACCTGAAAAAAGTGTAGCCAAAGTGGAACCGAAAATTAATCATACTTTTAATCCATCCAATAACTGAAGTTAAATCATTGTTGCAATAAAGGAAAAAGTTCCAACATGATCTTCAGAGTGATGCCGACCAGTGTTTCCTCCAATTGCTCAATGCTAACAAAGTGGTTTACCCAACTTTGGAAGGACGGAAAGCTTGCATCTGTGACTCATATCTCCTTTCAAATATCTGCTAAATTATTCTGCATGGATGGCAAAACTAGGATTCTAATGTCCTCATACCACTGAGTTATTGCATATTGTTTGTATCATCAATTCCAGCACAAGGTGGAGAATAAATAACCTAGTGGCACCAACATATACATATTGTACTGAATACTGCAGTCCTCTAACTAATGTTTCTCAACTTCAGCAACTTGAAGATGAATGGACTGGGGAATTCTGCGAGTTGGAGTTCAGATAGTTACTGAAGTTGAGAGACACTGAATTAAAACATTTAGATTTCACAACAGTACTATGATTTATATATGAAGAAATGAAAAATCTATGAAATCCTAGTGGCATTGCTTATCTGCAGATGAAGGATCTCTGGTGAAACTGTAACTATTGCCAAGTGATACAGTGGTTAGAATGCAGTATTGCAGGCTAATTCTACTGACTGCCAGTTCGATCCTGGCTGGCTCAAGGTTGACTCAGCCTGCCATTCTTCCGAGGTCGGTAAAATGATGACCCAGATTGCTGGGAGCAATATGCTGACTCTTTAAATTGCTTAGAGAGTGCTCTAAAGCAGCGGTATATAAATCTAAGTGCTATTTCTTCAATATTCCTGCCCTAACATGCCTCCCTAATGTGATATTGCATAGAAGATATATACTTTTCAAAGGTTAAATACAATTAGGCAAAACTGGAGACGTGAGCCTTCTGAAATCTCTTATTTCTTTGGGAGAAAGGAAGTTGAGTTGGAATTCTGGTTCTGATTTCCAAATACTCAAACTATGGGATATTTTTTTTTAAAAAAAACTTTTGTTTCATCAGAACCATGGATACAGCATGGAGTTGCACATATGGTTCTGCAAGTGAACAGGAAGTATATATCTGCAGCAGGAATTAAGCAGGAGAATGCAAGCAGGGGAGGAAAAAGGCAGAAGATACTGAAAAAAATAGAAAAGCCAACTAAGTAGAAAGACAAGAAGATGGGATAGGTGGTTAATACTTCACAGAAGAAAGATGATTCGATAATAACTAGATAGCCTGATGAGTACACTGAAATAAATAGGATGCATTTGAATATGAGAATCTACTTTCAGAGTATTAGTGCAAGAATACAAGGAAGGAAACAATGAAAGTTTTAGAGGGAAGGCCGCTAAAGATTGGACAAAACTTCCTGGAACAAATTGCAGAAATTTTACAAGGGGGACATTCATAATACAAAAGCTCAATTACCTCAGAACTGTTGGAAAGCCCATCTCCCCCCACACACTTTTTTATATACTTTCTTTCACTGAGAAGATACATCAGTGAGAATGTTTAGTTTTAGCTTAGCCCAGGGGTCTGCAACCTTAAATATTCAAAGAGCCATTTGGACCCGTTTCCCACAAAAAAGAAAACACCAGGAGCCACAAAACCTGGGTGGGTGTGGCCAACTCGGTGTCACTCACTTCCACGAGTCACATGAACCCCCGCCCCCCTCAGCCATGCCTATCCAGCAGGTCATTAGGGCAGAGAACCAGTTGTTAAAAAATATCGGGAACCACAAAATCCTTTTGACATCTCTCTCTCTCCTTTCCCTCCCTCTCTCTCTGTCTCTCTCCCCCTCTCTCTGTATCTCTCTGTATGTATGTCTCTGCCCTGGCCGCTTCTCTATTCCCCACCATCCCCCTTACCTTCTCAGGCCAGGTAAGGAGTGACTGGGAGGGAAGGCCAGCCAGTGGTGGGATCACCTGACAGGGAGCCACAGCAGAGGGCCCAAAAAGCCACATGCAGCTCTGGAGCCGCAGGTTGCTGACCCCTGGCTTACACTTACACTTACACTTAATGTAAGTGTATGTTGAAAATCCACTCTTATTGATATTACCAAGGTTGGGAAATTTTAAAAATATGCAAATAATGAATTAAAATATTTAAAATAAGCTTTGGCGTATTGAAGAATCCAAGTACACTCATCATGTTCAACAGTTTAAGAACAATTCAATAAAAACACATACGCATCATAATCCTGAATGACCGTTCCTACAGACCAAATGGCTGTCAAGTATTCATTCACTCCGTTGGGGCTGATGTAATGTAAGGAGTCTGAAGAACGAGGATCTCCATTAGACCCAGTAAAATCAATGCCAACCTATAATAACAACAATAATAATAATGTACAGACTTTACTTTGTTCCATATTACCTACTGTAATACCAATCAACAGGGCAAGCTACATTTGTATGGGAAAATGTGAACGGTTTCCGCCTCCATGGAATTAACACCTTTTGTTTACACAAATTGAATGAAGATTAACAATTAGGGAAATGTTCCCAAATCCAGGAAGAAAAAAAACAACTTTCCTTGTGAACCCAATTTCCAGTCGCAGTTAATTCAGAAGAGACTGCACTTCCTTGAGCTTCTTTAAAGACAATTTTGATAAATACACTATACAATTTAGGAAGTTATAGAAACTGAATTCCAAAGCAATGCTGCAGGAAGTAATGTTTAAAAGCACAGAGTAGCATTGAACATCAGCCTCCTGTCCCCCAGCAGGAAAGCAGAACATCATGTCTCCTGCATCCTCTTCTGTAATGCCAGCGCTTTAGTACTAATGGAATAGTTCTGGCATGGAAGCATGTATCCACCTTTCTCAAATGAATAGAACTTATTGTCAATACTTAAAGACAGGGGAATTATAGTTTACTTACAGTAAAATTCAGCTGGCATCCCCCCATGACGTAGTCAAGGAAAGTACATTCTGTGATGACCTATAGAAAAGTCACATAGTGATACATAAACCAAGGAATCGACTTTTTTTTCCCCCACAATCTAGTTTGGTCCCAACAGGACCACGGCAGAATTTTCTACATCTAAATTGGGGATGGGGATGGACTGTGAGATGGGAACAGCAGTGTCCTAGTTGCAGAAATTTAAGGATTGACTAAATGCAAAATCCAAGTAAGGTATTTGATGCTCGGTGCTGTATGGTACTGTTGCAGTAGGAATCGTTAAGGCACTGCAGAGTCTCAGTTTTTAAGGCCAAAGGCTGATCTCAGAGCATGTGAGGGCGCAAACGTAACATCTGCTGCCAACCATTTTAAACAGCTATTTGCGATAGCACAACTGTACTCTATGATCCCTCAAAAAAGACATTTGGTCCAAGGAGCTCCAGTGCACTTTTTACCCCTTTGAAACAGAAGAGCATTTTACAGTTATTGCACAACTTTCACTAGCTTCAACTACCCTTTTTCTTTTTCAAAAAAAAAAAAAAAAAAAAAGGAAAGCTGTGCAGTGGTTGAAGCAATGCTGTATTTGCAATCTTTCCTCTCTGCTAAACAAGGAAGAGCCAGTTCAATGGATCAGATTAGTGCCAAAGGCTGCGTTCTGCATCAGCGAAACAACTTTTTCAGCCTAACTGATGTCAGAGAACTTGTACCTAAAGAAACAGGAGGAAAGACACTATGTACTCTTTTAATAAAAGCAGGATAAAAATCTAATACATGAATAAAATACTGCAAATTGTTAACCTCATAAAATTGCAGAAGCTGCATCAAAATGTTGGATTTAGTCACAGTGCAAGGAACAATGTTTTCTTCCAGTACAATCATTAGATCAAATACTATTGTTATATTTCCCTTACCGCAGTAGATATGTCCACATAAATATGGACACAGTATTTTGAAAGCACTGACCTCACAGTGTTTAAAGCTCACAACCCCTGAGTTCTTGTAGCTTTTCTTTTTCTGCCTCTTCTTTTCATTGAGGCATTCAAATTCAATCTACAGAAAAGAGTAAAAATGGCACATAGTTAGACTGTGATCCCAAGTCTGTTTCCTCAGAAACGTGCTCTCACATACGTGACTTTTGGCAACCTTTGTCTAAGTCCTATTCAGATCTGGGTCTAATAAAATCTACTTCTGAACTTTATATCATAAGTCATGGATAGCATAGTTGTCAATTACTTATGCCAGATTGTGTGAGAAAACTACTTTTTGAACTTGAGGAAGAAAAGAAGCAAATCTCTGCAACATTTTGTATTTACTGATTTTTAGACTGCTATTAAAATATTGCTGCTATTAATATTTTAGCATTCTGACCATACCACAAGACTATTAGAAGTAATAATAAACTTTTGGGAACTAGAAGTCTAGGGCTAAATGCCATAATTGCTCACAAACCTATGAGAAAAGGGAAGAGAAAGTAAGCAGATACTATCACGCTGCATAGCAGTTTTCATTTTGTCCAATAAGACATTTTGGATATCTCCCATTTATAGGCTCCCCTTTTGAATCAATCTCTTTATTTTAGCAAAGCCCCAAGGACCAGCAGTGTTTGCTTCCACATTCATTTCAATTAACATGATAAAGATGTATAAATAGACTAACTGGTGAATGTCGAGAGGCTTCCTTCAATTTAGACATTGTAGCTTGAAACGTCCCTATGAGATCATGCGAGCCATCATTGTCGTAGTCATAGCACTCAACCTAAAATGAAGCATACAGCATGAGCTTTGAATATTGTACATGGTATTATGATATCTAAGAGGATCAAACTACGTTGCTGCTCAAACATAGTTACAAATTCAATAACTGTGATAGCGTCAACTTTGTTTTTAAAAACAGTCCATCAAAACCTGAATGCAACAGTAGAGGTAATGCACTACTATTTAATATGCCATTACACGTCTCATGTATTTGCACCTCTGCTTTAAAAATTAAGTTTTAAGGAAATTCAGTTGCTTGCATTTATCATTTTTGACGAGTTCACTGTTACTTCCAGTCTAATATATACACACTGCAATCCAGCACATATCCAAAAATATATTTTTTAATGTTCTTAAGATACATGCACAGACATTCCCTTTAATGCAAACATGCAGAGATTCCTATTACCAAAGATGATTTGTGGAAACAGATTTTGACATAATGAAAGCACACAGAGTAAAGCTGAAGTCAGGGGTGGAACACACTACAAGTACCCATGTTTCAACATGTATTTTATGGACATTCCTGAATTTAATGATTAACATAGTAATATGCAAATCATTAAGAGATATTCACCCAAAGTGATGTTTAATATAGGTTTTATAATATACTGAGAGTTACATTTCCCACCCATAATAGAAAAAAAGAATTCATGCTTGCTGCTTCAACACACAGAGACACACTTTGAAGATAGCTAATGAGGTATTCAAGTGAGATGCTTCTACATTATGATTGCATAGAGAAACAAACCATTTGAACACATAAAATGACAGTACTGTCAGGAAGAAATAGAAAAGTTATTTTACTTACTACAACGAAATAGGCAGCTATGTAAGACAACGTGTGCATAAAGTATGAAAGCATTGTTCAGTTATTATAAGATCATACTTCCCTGTCTTGTTCATTATAATAGATTTTTAATTCCTGTAACAATAAAAGTTTTTCCATTTTCTCAGATGTACTTAATAAGGAAGTTTAGCCTGATCACACATCAGATCAAACATTCGCTACATTTGATTTTGCTCTATCAAAATGAGACGCACATTAAATTGCTTATTGAAGAATAGTGTTATTAATTATTCAAGAATGAAAATGGAAAGTAATTTTCCTAAAGTGTTAAAATACCAATTGCAATCATGGTAGATAGGAAGGAAACTATAAAAATATAGCTTTTACTATTTTCATTATTTTTCCTTTCCTATGGAAATCCTTACGTCAAAATAGGGAGAGAGTGGAACATCAACATATGGATAAACAAAGAAGTATCAAAGTTGACAAGGTAATACGAAACCATATTAATAAGATGAAAAACTCCTTCTTGAATTCAAGGAAATAAAGATGTGAGTGAGCAGATGAGGTGGTGTTCGTCTGTTGTGGAATTTGCTGCCAGGATTGCTATGTGATTCAGCATTGCTTCACACTTCCTCTTTTTTTTTTTAAAAAAAGGGGGGGGCTGTGAGGCATAAGAAGATGGAGAGAACTTCTGGGAAGCAAACTATGTACATGTCACATTAAGCAGCCCTGGTGATAAGTTCACATGAAATACATTTTTGCAAACACTTTTAGAGAATGCAAGGTGACTTTGCTTGTGGTTATCAGGGCAGTGTTTAAATTCCAACACAGTATTAAAGGGAAAAGAAGGTTTAAATTAATTATCCAATTAAAGAAATAAGGCCTAAAGACATTAGGGAGCAGAGCTATAAGCATAGAAGATTTGATGTAATATGTGCAAAACTAGTTTTAAAAACAGCTTGTAAAACCCAGCCAGCTACTACTGATTTATCACATTTTAGAAAAATGGATGGGTGAGGAACACAGTCTTACATGGGTGAGGAACATGGTTTTACATAAACTCAATTACAGATGCATCACTAAAGAACTAGATCATCTTTCCCCACCTTCCATATGTTGCTTTTTCACCAGCTGAAGATTGGCCAACAGGCCTGCTGGTTGGATGCTGGTAGGAGTTGTAGTCTAATATAGTTTAATACAAATAGATGCCGCCAAACTAGGGAAATTCTTGAATAGGCAGCTTCTGTGTCAACTGAGGCACATTCTCCTTATCAATATATTTTGGTAATTGATTAGAATGAAAGTTTGCTTGTTTTGATAATCAAATCATTCACTACCCACCAATGTATTTTGCTGCCATATTTATGAATCTCTTTAATTTTCAGAATAACATAAGCAAATCCTATTTAATGTACAATTCATTCATACCTCAAAAAAGCTACAGAACAGAAATTTATGTTAAGGTTCTAAATTAAAACACCTTTGTTCAAAACACTTTCAAATTATAATACTTCTGCTTTCCTTCAATATTACCTTGATTGCTTTGTCCATGTCACCATAACACAAAGAGTTGAGAGAGATTTTGAATGGCCTCCAGACAGGATTCAAATTATTTTTAATAACCTATAAAAGTATGTATTTGATATATTAGCATGACTTCTGAATAAATCATTTTGAATAATACCTGCTGTTCAATTATTCCAACAACTAGCACAAATTTATCCAAGAATATAACAAATGTATTGCTGTATAAGAAAGTAGGCCTTTATTTCAATATTGACATTGTTCTATTAAGAAAAAAATATATAATAAAAAAACCCTTCTTAAAACTTACAGCTGATTTTTTTAAAGTGCTATCCATTTAGAATTTAGCTGCAAAGTTTCAGAACTAAAGATGCTGAAATAAGCTGTGATATGAAATAACCAAATGACACTTACTTCCGTCCTATGCACCATCACCCATTTTCCTTCAGATGTTTGCTTGTGAAATTCCAAATAAGGATCCGATTTTCCAAACAAATCCTGGAATTAGAAATAAGGTATGTGAATTATATTCCAAATAATCCTTTGTATTCTTTTGTAGTAATAGTCCTGTTGTCCAAAGCAATTCTGTTTATTCCCTCTAACTGATAGCTTTGCAAAGGGCTATGTATAATTTCTTTGATAATAGATTTTCTTCCTCGGAAAAAGTCAGGAAATGCATAACAATAAAACATTGTTCTCTAAAAGGGAACAATGGCAACAAACTAGGAAGGCAACCACCAAAAAATCAGGTTAAACAAGGAATGAAAAATCAGGATAATACTAAGATTTTTGTTTGTTTGTTTGTTTTTTTGCTTTAATTTATATGCCGCCCTTCTCCGGAGACTCAGGGCAGCTTACAATGCGTTAAGCAATAGCCTTCATACTTTTGTATATTTATACAAAGTCAGCTTATTGCCCCCACAATCTGGGTCCTCATTTCACCTACCTTTGAAAGGATGGAAGGCTGAGTCAGCCTTGAGCCTGGTGAGATTTGAACTTGCAGTAATTGCAAGCAGCAGATGTTAATAACAGTGCTTTAGTCCACTGTACTACAGGCTCTGTACTTTAGATGTCAAAAGGGTTTTGTGGCTCCCCGTGTTTTCTTTTCTGTGGGAAACGGATCCAAATGGCTCTTTGAGTGTTTAAGGTTGTCAACCCGTTCTAAACCAAGAAATTATGATAATCCAAAACTTGATCTTATGCCATCAGAACCAGGTTTACAATTTTGAGTAAAACTTCCCATAGCGTGACAGTCTGAGTACAGCGATTTCTAAAACAGCAAGTTGTGCAGGAACATGTCAAGAGAAATACTGCTGTGGAGGGCCCATACCAGTGGTGGGTTGCCCCCGGTTCGCACTGGTTCTATAAACCGGTAGTAAAACCAGTGGGAAGCCCCGCCCACTGACCCTGATGTCATGAAAACGCTTCTGCGCATGCGCAGCCCCATTTCAAACTGGTAGTAAAGGTAAGTAGAACCCACCCCTGGCCTATACATTTCAAGGTATAGGCCTAACAATCACCTTTTTGATATCTAACCCTGGAAACAAATTTTAGGAATTAAGGTGGGAAAGTTTTCCAGTTATCTCACCTTATTGTCTAGTTTCCTTGCTTCAACTTCAAGTAGGACTACACGGTTGTCTTTTATTTCTTCTGCACTAATCTAAATAAACACAGACCAATTAAGACACTCCATTCTAATAAATTATGGCTATGTTTTATTTTATGAATCAAACAACGAAACACAAACGGAAGATTCTACGAGAAGTACATGTGACATTTCTATCAGTTTCAGAAGCAACAATAATAATATATCATGCAGTTGCAGGTAAATTTTTTAAATTTTTGCCCCTGGCTTTACTCAATGAGATTCTGCCTTGCTTTCATCGGAATAAGAGACATATATGCCATCCTGTTTGGAACTATTTTTATAAATGTTTTTAATTTTCAAAAGAATTTAGAAAATAACAAGATTACTATTTTAAAATATAAACTCAAATCTGATATGCAACAGATTTGTCTTTGGATTAAAAATACAGTTTCCTATTTTTCAGACCACAAAAATGAAGAAGAAAATGTTGAACAAATGAGGAAAACATAAACAATAAATATTTTTTAAGTTTATGGAAAAACACTTTACAAAACTTCAAACTCATATTTGCAGAAAAGTAAATCGCGCTCTGCTGAATGACAGACCATTCATTTCTCTTGTTTATATTTATATACCGGAAGGAGGTGGAAAAGAGAAACTAAAAAATAATCAATCAGAAAATTTCTGCTTTGTTTTCATACCGTAATTGCACCTTTTCCTGCAGGTTTGCCATTCCTTAACAGTAAAGGTCTGGTAAGCGTCTTGCTAGAAACAATCTGTAAAATACAGAAAATTCAGGAAAAGAAAGCAATTTATTATAATTACCACCTCTAGTAACTGAAGGTTGTTTCAGATGCAATTAATGTTTTATGAAGTCAAAAACTATAATCAAATCCATAATCGCCACCACTGCCCTTTTGCTCATAAGCCACCTTATACCTTAGTTTTTGTTATACTTCAATTCTTACATTTAATTTAAATTAAAACTTAGTTTCCTAGTTTAGATGAAATAGAAAATACTGCACTAAGGAAGATATGAGAAGCTACAGTATACTCGAGGATAAAAAAAGAAAATTGTATCTGCCATACAGATCTTCTTGTTTTAATAAATATTAGTATAAAAAGCCATGATTATTATGGCTCAACCAAAGTAGTCAAATGTCCCAATGGTATCTTCACCCATCTTGTCACTCTTTTTCAGCCCTAGGAAAGAGGCATGTCAAGCCATTTCTGAAATCTTGTCAAGCAAACTGCAAGGATTTCTTCAGGCAGTTGCTGAGAATCAAAACTGATTTGAAGGCCTACACATATGCACTCACACACATTAAATTAGAAAGCTTTTTAAATAGCCTACTAGTTTCCCATTCTGTTTTGATTTTAAAAATGGTTTAGAATCTGCAAATTGCTTTTAAAGACTATAGTTCTTTTATTGAAAAGGAGATGGACAATAAGTAACAATTTCTTCCATTTTCACTGTGTGTGCAAGGAACATTAATTAATTTTAGCATAAATGGAACTTCAAGTCCTGCCACTTGCTGGATCAAATTCAAGGTAAATGAACCAATTACAATTTCTAGAATGAAACCAATGGAAAGCACAAATTAACTGAAATTATACAAAAATCTGTTGATCAGGCAAGCTGGTTATTGCAACAGAACATCCCTTATAAAATAAAGATATCCTATCAATGTATTTTGGTCTTTTCCCCCCATGGCCAATGCTATTATAATTTAAGAAATGTCCAGAACCTGTTTGCACATACCTGTCCCAGTGTGCATTCAAATTCTCCTAAGAAGTCATCATCGTTCAGCTGAACAGTTGTATTGTCAATGTCAAAAACCCCAAATTTGAGTTTCTGAACTAGTTCAAAATAGTAATCAATCTGGAATTTCTTGGAAAATTTAGGGTTCAAACTGTTTTTGATCCTTTCTGTGCGATCAACCTGCAAAACAGTACAGTGGCTCATCACAATTTTTTTTAACTTCTGTTTGAGCATTCTGAAAAATGCACTCCCCCAGAAAATTAAAGAAAATAGGAGTAAATATGCAATCCCATACCTATTTATATTAGCATGGAGGAAGGAGTAATAAATACATTTGCCTCCTTGAATTATTTATAAAGTAATAAAGCAGGGATCAAATGATGAATAAAATGATATGCATAAATCTCAATTAAGTGTAAATAGATTTGCACAGGGTTATCCTGAAACTTTTGTAAAATATAAACAGTATATTTTAGGCATGAAGAAATCTTTTAAAAAATCTTTACAATGATAGAATGCTGACAGATTTTCCTTCGCAGATTGCTAAAACGTATAGTTGATTTAAAAAAGAACTTTATTAATTGAATAAATGAAAGTTAATATAGTAGCACAGTAATACAAATATAATTTTAGATTACATCAATAATTAAATGCCAGTTCTGTTTATTTTGACCGAACTTACTTTCAAATAAATATGAAATGTTATTTTACCACTGTTTTTTTCCTATTTTTCAGAAGCATTTGAAATATTATGCAAAATCTTTTAACCCAACATGCAATTTTAGCAAAACCAGAAAATATGTACTTTTAAACTGGCATTATTTTATTAATTCTTTGCCCAAGACACTGCAAAGCTATCAAGGAACACCTATTCAATTACAAGAAGTCCTCAATTTATAACCATTCATTCAGCAGCAGTTTGAAGTTATGGCAGTCATTTTGACCCACTGTATGTTGTGCTTTATGACCACATAGCTTCCCAGTTGAAGTCATAGGTCAAGGACTATTTGTAATGGGACTTCCTTCATACTTCTTTAATTATGTGTCATGCACATTCCATCTCCCGAAAAGACACTCAATCTTCCGGAAAAGATTTTTCAAGACATCTGGCATAAGATCTACTATTCTGTTTTTGTGTCAGATTGGCAAAGAAACAGAGCTCTTCTTACATTGCTTGAATATGTAGAAATTGCCATTTGAAATGGTTAATGGTGCATTTTTGTTTAAAAATAAAGTAGTCCTGATACTTAAGGGCAAAGTCAAAAGAGGACTTCCTGAACTTGCTATTTCCCAATAACAAAGCAGTCAGACTGTATTAATAACAATAACAATAGCACTTAGACTTATATACCGCTACACAGTACTTTCCAGCCCTCTCTAAGCCGTTTACAGAGTTAGCATATTGCCCCCAACAATCTGGGTCCTCATTTCACCGACCTCCCAACGGCCATTATAACATACCTCGTACCACTGCTGTCCACTTGTGTATTGAAGTAGCACACAAAGTGGGTCTGACTTGGAGCTAATATCTCTATCCAGGAGATTGTTACAAGAAACAGTCAACTCCACCTTAGTTACACATTGTGCCGCCATCTGCAACAAGATGAGAAAATCAATTATCATGTGTACCCTGCCTATATCAATAATTTGTTAGCTTATTTAGCAAGTTGTACCGACATGTAACTTTTGAAACTATATCCCTCCAGCTGCTACTGTTCTTAATGTCACTTAGTTTACCATGTATTTAGACTTTTAATATATCATCCTATGTTATCCACTGCTTTCTTATATTGTCTATTTACTCTTGCTTTCAATCAAGCACCTTGTGCAAATATTAAGACAAATATGGATAATACATGAATTTTATATTTTCAGTAACCAGGGATCAACTGATATACACATTTACTTGAGATGTAACTTGAAAATCACACACTTTATGCAATGTAATCTAATCTTGGGAAAAAAGATTATAGAAAAAATGTAAGCTTTGTAATTGAGAGCCAATTTGGTGCAATGGTTATGGTGCTGGCCTAGAAACTAGGAGACTTGCGTTTTAGTCCAGGCTTAGGCATGAAAGCTATGAGAGTGATAGTTTGTGCCAGTCATCCTCTCCCAGCCCAATTCACTTTGCAAGGTTGTTGTAAAATAGAAGGAGGACGGACTATTATATATGTCTGCTACTCTGAGTTACTTCTAGAGCAGGGCTGTCAAACTCCCAGCCCAAGGACTGGATGTGTCAAATGCTGGCCATGCCCACGCACATCACACAACCAGTAAACTAGTTAACAAAACTGTAGGAAGTTAGCACCCACATCTCTCCTAGAAAAATGAAATATTCTAGGAAATATTAAAAGGCAGAATATTTCCTCTAAAAGAGAAACAGAAATCTTAAAACAGAAACTCAGCCCCCACACTCTCAATAGCCCACAGCAGATGTCAGCACTTAAGAGATAAAGAGATAGCTAGGTCTATTCATAAACAAATGCCCTCACCCAAGTTCCAACAAAGATAGGATTAGCCCTCTACCCATCTAGCAACAGAACTCACCACATGGCACCTGGGGAGATTACATCACCCAGCAAGATTCAACCAAGCTTGGGACTCAAAAGACAACCTACAAAGTTACCCCTGCATGACCCCATGGGAATCTGACAACCAAATCAGAATACAAGCTCAAATCCAAAGCCCAACAGAGGTATAAATCTCTCTCTCACACACACACACATCCATGTGCTTTTTTGCCAGGACTTCATGTGGTCCTGTCCACCATTAGACTATCTTTTCAAGCAATTTCCATGTTTCCAGTGTCTTTCTCCCCACTTGAAACTGATCCCAGATGGACATTTCATCCAACAAAACCCAGTTTCAGAGGCTGCACATTCATTCTTAAGGGCCTTCCAGAGAGTTCATTCTTCAAAATCTCATGGAACACAATTATGGAAGAGTGCAACATAGCTTCCAGAGAAAGGGAGTGTGGTGAAAAAACAACATCTTTCTTTGAATCCCCCTGGGATACCATAAGCAATCTTTCACAAGGAAGAAAATGTAGAAAATCTTTGGGTTATTTTGTGATAATAGTTAGTCCTATCAGATGTAAGACTAAGGAAAAAATACAATACTGCACTAGCATAAGTGCAAAGATAACACTGGGTCGCATAATGTCATGCGATGATCTAAACCAGAGGTTCTCACTTGGTGATAAAGAGAGCACTCAGCAGCAGCATAGACAGGACCCATGAAAAACATTTTAAAATAGTAAATTACAAATATAAGATAATATCTGTAAGCATAATATCCTTTTCAAAAAAAAAAAAAATGCAACCCTGTACTTCTGAGGGAGCCAGTTTGGCGTAGTGGTTAAGCCATTAAGGCACCAAGCTAGAAACCCAGAGGTTTAGTCTTGCCCTAGGCAGCAAGCCAGCTGGGTGACTTTGGACCAGCCACTCCCTTTCAGCCCTAGGAAGTAGGCAATGGCAAACCACTTCCCAAATCTTGCTAAGAAAATTGCAATGTCTTGTCCAGGCAGTCACCAGGAGTCAACACTGACTTGAAGGCACACGTGCACTCACAAATCTCTGAACGAAAGAGTAGAGTAAATAGCCAAATAGGTTTTTGTTTCTAACAGTGGGGTCAGTGGTGGGTTTCAATTTTTTTTACTACTAGTTCTGTGGGTGTGGCTTAGTGGGTGTGACATGGCTTGGTGGGCATGGCGTGGCTTGGTGGGCGTGGCAGGGGAAGGATACTGTAAAATCTTCAGCCCTATGTGACCGCCCTGTGCGGTCACATAGGGCTGCCCTCCTCTGGTTACCATCGGCCAGACAATGTCGGCTGGTGGACGCCACCAGGATGAGGTCATTCTCCGTGGCCGCACCGACCCTGTGGAATGAGTTACCCATCGGGCTCCGGACGGCCCCCGACCTCCGCACCAACCTGAAGACATGGCTGTTCCAGCATTTTCCCTGATCTGCTATGTGATTTTATTTGTCTGGGATTTTAATTGGTTGTTTTTAGGTTTTCAGGTTTTTTTTTACTGTTATATGTTTTAACTCTGTACGCCGTCCCGAGTCCTATGGGAGAAGGACGGCATATAAATTTAATTAAATAATAATAATAATAATAATAATAATAATAATAATAATTCCCTCCTCACTCCAGGGGAAGGTTACTGCAAAATCCCCATTTCCTCCCCATCAGCTGGGACTTGGGAGGCAGAGAATAGATGGGGACGGTGCCAGTCAGAATTTTTACTACAGGTTCTCTGAACTACTCAAAATTTCCGCTACCGGTTCTCCAGAACTGGTCAGAACCTGCTGAAACCCACCTCTGAGTGGGGTCCAACTTCTTAAAAGAAATCAGCAGGGTCCTAAACCTTCTCGCCCTTTCTCTTGTCACAGCCTGCACAGGTAAGGCACTACGTGGACCTAGCATATCATTCATTGCCTTTGATTCCTCAACACACCCAATATGTCCCAGGAGCCACACCTATTGGCAGCAGCTTTTTTTCCCAAAATTATCTACAACACAGATACGAATTCGCCTAAAAAGTTGTCTCCCGGCCTGTAATCTACCACCCATGTATGACTGATATTAAGGATCAATAACAATCAACCTATTTATATAAACTTTCTTTCTCTGCAGTTATTCTCCCACTCACCCAAACGAACCTTTTCTGTCTTTTTAATCCTTCTGCCCCCCCCCCCACCCCCACTCTTCGGGCTTCACTTTCTTCTACCTCGGCTAGTGTTGCTCAAACTGATGCCCTTCAAGGTCCCACCATCCCCCGGCCAGCCCGACCAAAAAGGATGCAATTAGTCGACCCCATCTGGAAGGAAGACTCGCCGCTGTACCGACCTCGAGAGATCACACCAGCAGCGATCCTTCTCCTCCGGCCTCGCCCAGTTTCTGTTCCACGAAGCAAGGCAATATAATGCAACGCAATGCAAGCTGCAGCGGTAAGGCCGCTCAGGTATTTAAAGGGGCGGCGCTTCTACCGTCTCTCCCCCCCCCCGCCTTTTCCTCGCTGCCAATTGTGTAATCCAAGCAATTTTCCCCAACGTGGAAAGCCAGCCAGTTGTTGGCACCCAAAGGCGCATGCGCTCTGCTTTGAGTCTGTAAAGATGATTGGTTGGTGTGTTGTTTTTTTTTAAAGATTCCTAGACCAACCTTGGTATCTTTAAGCCTGGCGGACCTCAACTCCTAGAATTCCCCAGGCAGCAAAGGGAATTCTGGGAGTTGAAGTCCGCCAGGCTTAAAGTTGCCAAAGTTGGAGAACCCTGTCCTAGACTAACCAAAATTTTGTGGGATGCTCCTCTTCTGAAAATGATAGGGATCACGTGATAGAACTCTGGCAACTGGGCTTCTCCGCGCGCGGGACGTCAATGCCATGAAGTCTTTTTTTCAAACTGGGTAAGATGTCTAGATTTCAACTCCCAGAATTCCCTCAGGGAAAAGCCAAGAGCGGTGGGATGCTTTGAGTAATCACGGTTGCCAAGGAAGAGCGGAATGAATGCAAGTCGGATCTTGTTCCCTCCGGATTTTTTTAAAGAAGGGAACATGAGGCTTTTCCGGTGTGGATCACAGCCATGCGAAAAGGCTGTGGAGGAGTTGAACAGGCAGTTCCTGTTTCCGGCATATGCGAGGAGAAAGGGTGATTTCAGGGGTGCGGGGGAAAAAAAATAGCAAGGAAAGGTTTTTGTCATGGCGCTGGGGAAGGTGTCGGTGCGACATTGGCTTCGAAGTTGCTCTTTCCTGGAGACCCGTTTCTTTCGCGAGGCTCCAAGAATAAAACCCGGCTGCAGCCGTCAACTTTCTTCAGGCCATGGAGGAAAAAGGGGAGTCGAGGTATGACTGGGTTATAGGCGCATCCCTTCTTATCCTCTCCTGTGCAGGGCCCGAGTTCGTTCCGGGAGAGGAGAAAATAATGCTCTCGGTTTGATTGAAAAACATGGCTCTCCTAAATGTTTTTTTAACCTGACTTCGTCTTCTCTCCAGTATGAATTATTCCTTCATCTGTATACTGCACGAGTCAGAAAGAGGGCTGTGAAAATACTTACAGACCCCTCACATCCTGGACATAAACTGTTTCAACTCCTACCCTCAAAACGACGCTGTAGAGCACTGCACACCAGAACAACTAAACACAAAAACAGTTTTTTCCCAAATGTCATACTCTGCTAAACAAGTAATTCCCTCAACACTGTCAAACTATTTACTAAGTCTTCACTACTATTAATCTTCTCATCGTTCCCACCACCCATCTCCTTCCACTTATGACTGTATGACTGTAACTTTGTTTCTTGTATCCTTACGATTTATATTGATATTGTTCCTGATTGCTTATTTGTACCTATGGCTATCATTAAGTGTTGCACCTTATGATTCTTGATGAACGTATCTTTTCTTTTATGTACACTGAGAAGGATATGCACTAAGACAAATTCCTTGGGTGTCCAATCACACTTGGCCAATAAAAAATTCTATTCTATTCTATTCTATTCTATTCTATTCTATTCTATTCTATTCTATTCTATTCTATTCTATTCTTTAACCCTGACGATAAGATGTAATACTCTTCTTCGAGCTTCCTAATTTGCTGAGTAGGAAAATCAGAAAAATTAGGATAATGGACTATAAATAAGCGGAAGCAGTATGCTCCGTCCCATATTTGGGTAGACCAGGTTGCCCTGAAAAAAAACACTTAGAACCTTTTCTTTTTTTTTTCTTTGAGAAAAATATATAGCGTTTTGGAAATGTCTGTGGGTATTCTCAGTCATCCAAGGTCATGGTTATCACAAAGGTGCTTTTTCAAGAGACAGTTGGACTTCCTGGTTTTTCTTTGAAGATATGTAACTGTAACAGAGTTGGAAGGGACCTTGGAGGTCATCTAGTCCAACCCCCTGCTCACACAGGAGAGCTGTACTAGGGATTTGAACCGCTGAACTGCTGACCTTTCTGATCAACAAGCTCAGTGTCTTAGCCACTGAGCCACCTAGTCAGGTGTTTGAGAGTTGAAGAAGCTTCTTGGATGAGAAGTGAAAAGCCAGAAAGTCCAGTTGCTTCTTGAAAAAGTAGCTTCAGACATTTGGGGAATGTTTGCTTTACTGACGAAACAAATTATAAAGAGACATAGAAATAATTCTTGGTGCTTCCAAGTTGTTTTTAACGTCTGTGTTTTATTCTTGTAGTATTTTGTTATTGGACAAATATTCCCTTCCCCTGAGGGAGAGAGGGAGAATAGTTGTCCAAACAACATGGAGGGTTTCATGGTTTTATTGTTGTTTTATGCCTTCAAGTCAGCTTTGACTCCTTCAAATCAGTTTTGACTCCTGCCAGGCTATTCCTGCAGTTTTCTTGGCAAGATTTCCAGAAGTGATTTCCCATTGCCTCCTTCCTTGGTTTGAGGGAGAGATTAAGAGGGAATGACTTGAAGTCAGTTGGCTTTGTGCGTAAAGTAGAACTAAACTAGTAAATTCAGGTCACACTTTGACTAGCTTATGTGTGTGTCTTGTACTTATACATATGTTCTCCAAGATGAGTGTAATAGAATTGGAATCCATATTCTAGAATATCTTAGTAAGAAAACCTTAAACATTTTAAAGTATGTAATTAGAATGCCTGCTTAGTTTTAAATTCCTTTTTTTCATGCATGTTAACAGGAGGGAAAGGTACATTGAGGCTTGAGGTTTTTAAGCTTACAATATTTTGTTTCATTGTAAACAAGATGTCCTGATAAAATGGTCACAGCTGAAAAAGAACCAAAGGTAGCACTGAATTATTTGGGGGACAGAAATATAGAGTTTATCGATAGAATGAACTAAAGATTTGTGACATACAATAGATAGCTTTTAACACACTGAAATATGTGAAGTTACATATTACCATAAAAAAGCAATGATCCTAATTCCATATTATAGTAAGCCACAATATGTCTTAGCATAGTGCTTGGTACTAATGCTCAAATTCCACCTTTATCCACTTTGTGAACATATATGCTTAGATTTTTAAAAAATGGTATCAGATTTGTAAATAGCTATATTGATTTTTTTTATTAGGTGTTTGAAAAATCCAGAATTTTCAAAAGAGGATTTATATTCTCAGCATTGTCCTACCTGGGATACAACACTTATCTAGTAATCTCTCGGTCTGCTATGGTTCGTGCTGATGTGAAAGGTAAGAATTTTTTTTTCTAAAAGTGTAGAGTTGTCAAATCCAATCCCCCATCCCTAAAATATAATCTGATTTTTTTATTAGAGGAAAGACTAAGTATGGCTGCTTATAAGAGATACAGTTTGTGTTCTCTCTCAGTTATTTATAAATCAAATTTATAAAGCCACACAACTCACTAAAACTCTAATGGCATACAGATTATATAATACAATATAGTATAAAACAAATAATGTGATAACCAGGGAAACCCCAGTAGAAAACACACACTCGGGTGACGCCTACTCTACCTTACCTATGGCCTGGAGGGAAAGCCAGGTCTTCAGTATCCAATAAAAGGATAGCAAGTTCAAAGTAATGTGATCCTATGGGGAATATCAAGTGGAAGAGGATATTTGATGATTCTGAGGCCTAGCACTGAGGTGACTCAGCGAAGAAAAATCCATAAGTTCAGCCTTGGAAATATTTAAATATTGATTTTGTTCTCTAAAATGGAAAAGGGGACTATCAGTCTGATATTTCATTCTTTCAATCAGTATTTTAAAACCCTGAAGGTTTAAGGAATCCCTTTCACCCCTCATACCCAATACAAAAGAGGACAGTCTGAAAATATTGGACCCATGTTCTGGAGATCTTGGAAACTGCAAATAATGTTGCAGACTATAATTTTGTATACTTTCTATCAGAGCTCTTATACAACCTTGAAGCCCAGGAATTAGTTATGTATTTAAAGTAATCAAATAGAAGGATTTTACTTAAAAAAATATTGATGAGATGGAAGCTCAGTCTTAAATGATTATTGAAATGGAGATTGGCACAGGTATCTGTATTGATACAGGATTTGCTGCTGAGGGATGGTTTAAAATATATATAAAGTGGATTTTGCATATTTTGTTTCTTTACAAAGTTTATATTTTTCTAAATACATATATAAAATATTTATCATATTAACATATTCCTTCTCTGTCTGATTTTGTCCTTTTATATACAGTCATGGCCATAAATGTTGGCACCCCTGAAATTTTTCCAGAAAATGAAGTATTTCTCACAGAAAAGTATTGCAGTAACAGATGTTTTGCTTTGTGTGTATTGGAACAAAATATTTATTCCCTTTGTGTGTATTGGAACAAAACCAAAAAAGGAAAAAAGGGGAAAAAGCAAATTGGACATAATGTCACACAAAACTCCAAAAATGGGCTGGACAAAATCATTGGCACCCTTTACTTAATATTTGGTTGCACACCCTTTGGAATAAATAACTGAAATCAGTTGCTTCCGATAACCATCAATAAGCTTCTTACACCTCTCACCCAGAATTTTGGACCACTCTTCCTTTGCAAACTGCTCCAGGTCTCTCTTATTGGAAGGGCGCCCCTTCCCAAAAGCAATTTTAAGATCTCTCCACAGGTGTTCAATGGGATTGAGATCTGGACTCATTGCTGGCCACTTCAGAACTCTCCAGCGCTGTTGCCATCCATTTCTGGATGCTTTTTGACGTATGTTTGGGGTCATTGTCCTGCTGGAACACCCAAGATCTTCGACACAAATCCAGCTTTCTGACACTGGGCTCTACAGTGCGACCCAAAATCCGTTGGTAATCCTGATTTCATGATGCCTTGCACACATTCAAGGCACCCAGTGTCAGAAGCAGCAAAACAACCCCAAAATATCAGTGAACCTCCACCATATTTCACTGTAGGTACTGTGTTCTTTTCTTTGTAGGCCTCATTCCATTTGTGATAAACAGTAGAATGATGTGCTTTACCAAAAAGCTCTAACTTGGTCTCATCTGTCCACAAGATGTTTTCCCAGAAGGATTTTGGCTTACTCAAGTACATGTTGGCAAACTGTAGTCTTGCTTTTTTATGTCTCTGTGTCAGCAGTGGGGTCCTCCTGGGTCTCCTGCCATAGCGTTTCATTTCATTTAAATGTCGACAGATAGTTTGCGCTGACACTGATGCTCCCTGAGCCTGCAGGACAGCTTGAATTGCTTTGGAACTTGTTTGGGGCTGCTTATCCACCATCCGGACTATCCTGCGTTGGCACCTTTCATCAATTTTTCTCTTCTGTCCACGCCCAGGGAGATTAGCTACAGTGCCATGGGTTGCAAACTTCTTGATAATGTTGCGCACTGTGGACAAAGGCAAATCTAGATCTCTGGAGATGGACTTGTAACCTTGAGATTGGTGATATTTTTCCACAATTTTGGTTCTCAAGTCCTCAGACAGTTCTCTTCTCTTTCTGTTGTCCATGCTTAGTGTGGCACACACAGACACACAATGCAAAGACTAAGTGAACTTCTCTCCTTTTTATCTGCTTTCTGGTGTGAGTTTTATATCGCCCACACCTGTTACTTGCTCCAGGTGAGTTTAAAGGAGCATCACATGCTTGAAACAATCTTATTTATCCACAATTTTGAAAGGGTGCCAATGATTTTGTCCAGCCCATTTTTGGAGTTTTGTGTGACATTATGTCCAATTTGCTTTTTTTCCTCCCTTTTTTGGTTTTGTTCCAATACACACAAAGGGAATAAACGTGAATAGCAAAACATGTGTTACTGCAATACTTTTCTGTGAGAAATATTTCATTTTCTGGAAAAATTTCAGGGGTGCCAACATTTACGGCCATGACTGTATCACCTAATACTTATATCACCTATTTTCTTTGTTTGTGCCAATAATACTGTTGACTCATGACTTGTCTAACTTATCTGAGAGGAGGTAAATTGGGAAAGATTAGACTAGATCAGTGTTTTATCTTGTAATCTTATATAACTTTGACACTGACTCAAAAAGAGGGGTACTTGTTGGAAACACTTCCTGTTAATAGACAAAACCTAACAGTACCATATAAAGCTGTTGATAGAGAAAAAGATGTTTTGACTATCATGATGCTATTGTCTGATGCTTGTAATATTTGTATGTCTGTATGCAATTACATCAATTATTTTTCTATAAAGTAATGCCTGTTTCACAGATGGGCAGATTCACTGAATTCCTGTTTTATTATATCATAAGTTGGTGAAATCCTAGATCAAGCAGACTATCTCTATGGAAGTGGAGAAACCGAAAAGCTTTATCAGTTGCTGAGTGAACACAAAAACAGGTACAATATGCTTTTTCAGCGTGCTCTGATTGGATGAGGTTGGCATAAAGCGCACAGCAATGGTACAAAATTACTAGATACATGGAAGGGTTGAAATCAGAATTTTAGAATACTTTATAATGGATCTTTTAAGTCCTTTTACTCTCATTTAAAAAACAACTTTTTCTTCTAATTGCTTTCAGTGGAAAACACTCAAAATGAAATAATACATCAGTGCATGACACTATAATAATTAAAATGAGCAATAAAACAGTTTGAAGTTCTAAGAAGATCAGGTTTTTTTTAATGCATTTAGAAGATTGGGAATGTACGGTTCATAAAAACTTTCTTTTTGGGTAAATTTGAATATACCCAGACTTTAATTTCTGGAGCTGATTATACTGGTAGAGTACCTCTACTTTCTAGATATAGTTCACTAGATATAGTTTGCTGCAAAATACTCAGTTAAAATTATTATAGTGTCATGCAGTGATGTGTTATTATTAAGCTGCCTTTATATTGTTTTATATAAAATTGTACCACAGAACTATTGTTTGGTAGTTAAAAGTATAATAAATATGTCTTTACATTGATACCTTAATATGGTACATTATAATCAATATATCCTATTATATATGTTAATATGTAGTGAAAATGCACAAGTGTTATGGCGTCTGGCACGAGCTTTACGAGACCTTGCTCAGCTTAGTCAAACTTCAGCAGAAAAAAAGAAGCAGCTGGCTTATGAAGCCCTTGATTATGCAAAGAAGGCACTTGAGAAAGACAACACTTGTTATAGCGTACACAAGGTCAGATAAACAATTTACATTTTGTAGTGGCTCATTTCTGAGTTTAGGAATTTGAAAGGAAAATTGCAACAATTCCTTCATATCTTAAATGACAAACTCGTATTCGATTCATTTAATTATACAGCAATTATAATCTCAGGGTTCCCAGGCAAAACGCAGCAAAACACAGAAACCACCAAGTTCAGCTCTTTGGATAATGCTGGTTTAATGTGCGCTGGCTCCAGGTACACGCTGCAATCAAATTGATCTGAATTCGGCGCTATACCCATCTGGTTTGTGACACTTAAATAGCCCTCCCCTTAGTCATCACGCCCATTAGCACGCCCATCAGCGAAACCTGGGTTACCAGTGCCGGTGCTTATTGTCCATCAGCGGAACGCTGGTAGCGTGTCGGCAGTTTCTCCCCTCGGTGCCAGCATTCGTCATTCTCCACAACCAGCAGCAAATACACTAGCATCCTTCCTAGCTCCGTTGTACACACCTCCCCATACCCCGCACACAGCCGCCTAACACCCACTGCCACCACCACCATCCCCACGTGTATGCAGGTCTGTTCCCGTCTTCCTTTTCATTCCATGTCAGTGTTGTCGAGCGCAAGGCTAGGCTCGACATATAATTTCAAACCAGCCTACCAAATGAAGTGAGATCCAGAAACCCTAGCTGCTGTAATATTTCTACTGACTTGGATTGCTTTAAAGTAGATACCAATATTGAAAATATTGCAACTAGTGATACATACCAAGGCATACTTAAAGGGAAAACAATGCAGATGTTGCTGTATGATCCCAAGTAAAGATTCAGTTGATTTAAAAGATGAAGATACATACCCTGAGTCTTCGGAGAAGGGCGGCATATAAATCAAATTAAATATATATATATATATATATATATATATATATATATATATATATATATATATATATAACTTAGATGTCCCTGGATGCTCCGGAGCACCCTTTTGCTTTTAAAACACAAGTATTGCATAGTGTAAGATAATAATTGTATACAGTTGTACAATAATTGTAATTGAACTAAGTTATTGCCAGTTATTTCTGAGTTCAAATTTTAACTTTAAAAACCTAGAATGGCTTAGACAGTTATAGCTAGTCATTTTCTGTTTGAGTATGAACCTGTCTAGACATTAACATAGAATTTCTTTTAAATGTCTATTTTTTCAGAGCCCTGTCTCAATGTAGGATGTGGGAAAGTTTCTTCTTCACTCTTCCAAAATTATTCTCTCAGGACTTTTATGTAATCTCAATTTAATTTAAAACCTCCTTCAGCTTGGCCTTGTAAGAAATTTTATGCCATTTATTTAGTTTTAACTATAGTTCATTTTAGACAGTTAACTACCTAGCATTCCCTGTTGACTGAAGCTTAAAATAAATCTTTGTGTAGTATGGTTAGAAATATATTTATGATAATAATTTAATCCCTAAATATTTCATATTGCTAAATAATCTATTTCATTCTTTTTATTAGTGGTATGCAATATGCCTCAGTGATGTGGGAGATTATGAAGGAATAAAGAAAAAAATCTCCAGTGCTTTTGTTATTAAGGAACATTTTCAGGTATTTAAAAGTATTAATTTTTGTATTAACCTTAACTTGTGTTCTCTGCCACACAACCTGAACATGAGGGAAGAGCAATTTATGATGAAGAATAAATTAGAAACTAAGTGTTTTTAATTGTTGGATTATATATGAATCATTGAACTCTCATTGTCTTCATTAATAGGAAATGCTTAAAAATATTTTAATGGGTTTTGTCTAACATATTCAAAAATACATTTTTGTAAGAAAAATATTACAAAAAAAGTAACATTTTTGAAGCCTACATTGGATACATTTAAGTAATAAGGAACCAAAGAAGGATAATTTGTTGTCACTGAAAAGTCATGGTCAGCATGAATTTAGAATGATAGTCCTTCATGTTTCAGAAGTCTTGCCATTCTTTTTTCAGAGGCGGTAATTTATGTTTGCTGCATGCTTGCTGAGGGACACAGTTCTAGTCCCAGGAACTTGAAGACTTCTGTACTTTTTTGCATTTCTATCCTTTTCAGTGTAGTTAAACTTTTGTTTAAGGGGGTGTTGAAATAACAAACATAAAGAGCAGTTTAAACTTTTCAATGTGTCATTATATGAAGTAGGAAATTAACATTTATTTAATTAACTTCTAAAATATAGAGCAGAAAAGGTAAACTAACTCATCTCAATTTATTTCAGTTTATTTGGCCATTTTTTCCTTTAATCCATGCTTAATCCATTGTTCACTGTAGCTCAGCCATATTATATGTTTTAAGAATTCACTATTTCTAATGGTCTTGATCTTTTCCTGCATTGTTAGAAATCTTTTGTGGTTCATTTCTCTTAAAGTACATAATAGTTAAAATAAACTCCATGAAATAGGAAATTACCTGCGTCCTTGTTAATAAGCTCTTTCAAAATGGATAGGTAAGTTAGGTACAAAATGGAACAGTTTGTCTCAATTTTCATCCTGGAGGTGATTTTGGTGTTTTACTGGTATCAAGAATATAATAAACCATATTCTCTTTTAGAAAATGTACTTCTGAGAATACATAAACCACCCTGAAATACTTGAATTAGGTTGTTGGAGGGTCAGATATAAATCCTAGTGAGCACCTATTGAATGTTGCACATTCCTGATTATAATTTCTTAAGTGTTTCATTTTTCTTTCAACTACATTTTTCAGGATATTTGTGTTTTTAAATATAGTTTTGTGAGCTTGAACAGAGAAAGTTGGATACTAGCAGGCTTAACTTAATGTTAGCTTTCAACCATCAGGATGTAAATCTGATCTATACAAGCCATAGACATGTGTACTAAATATTAAGGATGTTTCTCCCTAAATCATATGAAATTCATTACTTTTTTCAGACAAAAATATGCAATGATGTAATTTCATTGTTGCTAGGGATTAGGTAAGCAGGAAGGTAGGAGCTATGGAGGTAAATATTAAGCAATGATAAAGAAATGCTTTTGCTTTTTTTTTTTTATAAACAGAAAGCAATTGATCTGAATCCAAAGGATGCTACTTCACTTCATCTTATGGGCATTTGGTAAGACGATCATTCTAAACAAAATTATATTTGAAATGCCAACATTTTTGCCTGATATGTGGAATGTGAAGTAATTGCACAATGCTTTTAGTATTTAGCAATACGTCTCTGAACAAATGAACTACTCTTATCAGCATTGTCTTACATAACAGTATATATAAATTTCAGCAATATGTCTCTACTAATTGTGTTTTTAAAACATTGTATTTGCATTTGATCCATCCTCATTTCCTTCTAATTAAACACCAAACTTACCTCTCCCCACTCTACTCTGTTAAGCATATCGATTTAATTTTAGTGGTTTCTCAGTCATCATTTAGAAGATATGTCAAGAAGAAATTTACTTTTTGTATATATGTTCCCTGAATAATTTAAGTCAAGGATAAGCAACATATGGCTCTTTTGATATTTATTATGTGCCCTCAAGTTAGTGACAACTCTTAACAGCAACATAGATAACATACAGATTTTCTCCAAGACAATCTCCCTCACTTGGTCCTTCAGGTCTTTAATAGTACATTCATTCCCACTGTAACTTGGTCCATTGATCTTGCCTTCAGTGATTACTAAATTTCAACTTTAGTTAGCTCTAACTAACATGACAATCATAAGAGATCAGAGACTTGTATATGATAGTATTCGAAGGATCACATATTTTCCCATTCCAGTTTTTACCTAATGGTTAGAGATTGCATTTATTATTCATTAATATTTACTTTCCTGATCAACAATCATAAGTTTTGTCTCTCGTGGTAAGTTATTGACTGATTTATATCCTAGGTGGCAACATTTTGCTCAAACCTTACTTTAAAAAAGGCCTTTTCTTCCATAATGTTGAGAACCTCCAAACTAGATAATGCATCTTAAAAGATCTGCAAACACAGTGATGAATATTCTTGTCTTAATCAAAGGGCCAAATAATGCATAATGAAAGAGATACAAGCTTTGACTTGTTAGTCATATTATTAGCAGTTTGAGTATTGATCAAGCCTTATCTGAATAAATTAAGACTTTTACATTTCAGTTTTAACATTCTTTCATAAATGAATTTTCCTCAATTTCTCTAAGCATACTTCAGGTATTTTCCCCTAGACTTGGCATTTGTTCTTAAAGCATTCTTAGTAAGCATATCTTTATTTATTTATTCAATTTTTATAGCTGCCCATCTCAATTCAGTTGACTCCGGGAGGCAAATTATATCACAATAATTAAAACCATTAAAACAAAAATAATTACAAATCGTATATTTGTTCCTCTTTGGCACTTTTCTTCAGCAATTCTTGAATGCTTTGGTGAGTCTTATCCTGATCTCACCCAGCATCCCATAAATCTTAATTAACTGTTCAATCCATCTATCAGCCACTTTTAATTTGGACAGAATAATGATTCTGTCTTCAACAATTATTCAAATGGCTAGTCTGTTTAGCTGCTGTTCTATGTTAACTGTCAGCCTGATTTTCATTGATCAGTTTCTTCTAATCTTGACATGTTGTCCATGGAAGTTTCTAACATTTTATGCCACCTTTGAAGCTGCCATTCCTCCTCCAATGAGTAGCTGAACTAAGTCCTATTCTTATAACTTACCAACTGAGCATAGCATAGACCGAGAAGAGAATGTGTTTGGCTTACTCTCTCTATTCTCAAAATCTCTTCAGAGTAAATATATATTTATCTGACTAGCCAAATCATAATATGTCTGGGAATCAAAAACTAGTGTTCATACAGAAAAAACTAACGAGTGAGGCCTTTCTACACTTAAGTGGCATTTAACTTACAGCCTTCTCTCGTTCTTCTTTGGCAATGATTTGGAAGTATAATAGTCAGTTAAGCATACACCATTCTAGAGTTGGGTTAAAGTTAGAATTCACTGGCCTCCTCTAGTTATGTGGCTTTAAATATTGTGATCTTAGGAGACATACTTAATAAATACATTTTTCCCTACGTTATAGGTGTTACACATTTGCTGATATGCCATGGTATCAGAGGAACATAGCTGCTATTTTATTCTCAACACCACCCAGCTCTACCTATGAAGAAGTATGTGTCCCATTAGTATTTTCTATAGCTTTTTTGGGTGTATTATCCTTTAAAACATTGGGGGGGGGATGGAGATTGAAAGGTCAGTTCTTTATAAGCTATAATGTCAGGCAGTGTATTTTTGAATAAAACTTAGATTCTGAAAAATAAATATACCATCTACTAAATGACTAACTACTTATTGATATTATAGATAATATACCAGCTATTTCACAAAATACACAACATTACATTTGTAAATAAATATATCATTTGAATATAAACTATAAAGCATATAGCATTGCCTTTTGTGTTTTTCCTTAGAAAGCATGTTACATTGCAGTTATTGAAGTATTTTAATTTTTACTGGAAGGATTTGGATTACTTTAATAGTATTCTTCTAATCTTAATGCTAATGTCTTCTAGGCATTACAGTACTTTCAAAAGGCTGAAAATGGTAAGTTATGTAACAAAGTACATTGCATGACAACTTTGAAATCAGAATTAAAATGTGTTAGATATTATATGAAAGTATAAATTATTTATAGCAAAGTCTCCCAGCATTTCCAGCTTTGTGGGGGTAAGGGGATGGTTCACACAAGTGGTTGGCAAGCATGCGTGAACGCAACTCAATTTCTGCGAGCGGCATGCATGCGCACTGCCATTCACACAAATGGAGCACCACGCTCACGCGAGGATGGTCTGGGTACCTTCGCTCGCCATTTCATTGGCCCAGTTGCAAACACAGCCCACTAGTGGGGCACAGCCCACAGGTTGGGTATCCCTGATTTATAGTATTACATGAAAGAAGGATATAGATAAATGAAAGTTCTTCAAATTCCCTTCAACTATATCTAATATATCTACTTTGGTATCAATGTAGAATGAAAAAAATAGCATCTCTAGTCATTAGATACCCAAATTATAAATTGGAAAATCAATAGTGTTTCAGTACTGAAACTGAGTACTGAATATGCAACTTTTTAATTACACTATTTAATACACTTTCAAAAAGGATGCTAAAGGAACTATCTTGAAAGCATGTTATGAGTTTGTTTGTTAGAACAAGCGTTTCTTCTTTGTTTATTAAAATGTTCCTATTGATTATGGGAAGATTAAAATTAACACCACTAATTTATACATTGTGTTTCTCAGAAGAGGAATGTGAAATGTTTTAATCATACATGAACTTGCCTCAGAATTTGAATTATAAAGATGTATATTGAAGTGATTTTTATATTGAGGAACAGAAACAAAGTAATTTCCATCTTAAATTTAATATAAATCATATATATATATAAGTAAGTAAGAAAATTGATATATATATATATATATATATATCAATTTTCTTACTTCTTCTATATATGATATTATATATTCTATATATATATTATAGAATGTCAATCTAGTGATAATGAAATAAAAACATTACAGTGTAGATAGAACCAAATATCCTTTACCATTCCCATTCAGCAAAATGTATCACATTATCTCTTTTCTGTATATGTACTGAGATTATGCTTAACTTTTTAAAATATTAGAAGCAAATCAGCTTTACATTATAAATTAAAAACCAGAAGTTTTTTGTTTGTTTTCATTTTTGTGTAGTTGAACCAAATTTCTATAGTAAAAACTTGTTGTTCTTGGGAAAGACTTACATGAAATTAAATAATAAAAAGATGGCCCTTCTTTGGTTAACAAAAGCTAGAGATCGACTACCACATACAGAGGAAGATAAGCAGGTAAGTTATTTTCACAACCAGATATGTATATAGATATAGAAAATACATGTTCAAATATTCTTATGCTAGAACACATACTGAACGCACATCAGTGCTTTAATTAGCATTACACTGTACCTAAAGCCTTGTTTCCCGATCTTGGAAATATATTATTCCACTTTCAGAACTAACCAGCCAACATGATCTTTGCTGAGAGTAATCATCTGTGAACTGGACAGCATCTAAATTTAATAAATTATTAATCTAAAGAAATCTTGGAAATGTATATTGAAATAAATCATAATTATGTTATGAAATGTTAGATGTTAACAGACTATCAAATGATTATAGAAATGTTAGATCTAGCGTAATATGAATATTGTTATAAAGCATTGTTAATGTTTTTCATCGAAACTAAGTTTAAAAATGGACAGTTGGAATAGAGGAATTTCCTGTAGATTTCTTTCTGTCCCTTTTTCAGGGGAAAAGGATTGAAAGGATTTCATAAATTTTGATACGATACTCTGGTTGGGTTCCACTATACTTCTTTGTGAGAATTTTACCTGGAGCTTGGCTTGTCAGTTTTAATTTATAGCAGCCCTGAGGTAAATTGGTTTAAGTGATTATTATTGACTCAGATTTGTAACTAAGCAGAAACTTGAAACCAACTCTCTCAGTGGATGTTCAGAGCCCAATGTTTGTTTATTTAATATCTTTGTATACTCTTTGCTGTTCACATTAAAAAAGAAATGTAGCACAAAATCCCATATAAAAATAAAAACAAGTTGTTGTTTTTTTTTTTTTGTTGTTTTTTTAAAAAGAGAGATGGTACTATTAAATCAAACTGGGGAAGGCTCAGCAAAAAAGCCTGGCTTTTAAGATCTGGTGTAAAAGCAGTAAAGAGAGAGGCACTCTGATCTCCAGAGGGAGGCCACTTCACACTGCATCAGTTTCTACCTGATCTAATCCTGGAAATAAATGTCTGCGTAGATTTTCTATTTTCTTAAAAAATATTCAAAGGCAAATTAGCAGACCCCAGTGCATTAACACAACTATTTTTTACATGATTTGCATACTGTGTGAAATGGTAATTTTTTCACTTCTGTTGTTCCAGGTACAAAAAGAAGCTTTGGAAATACTAAATTCCATATGACATGTTTACTCAAAATATATGAACTGATGAACTAAGAAACTAAACAGAAAACTAAACAGTTATATTGTGGTTTAAATTGGTATATGAGAAAATAATAAATTCCAGATTTTACTGACATTTCCATCTACATCTATTAATCCATCTAGATACATATATACAAACAATGAAGAGAGAGAAATCAGGAAACAGTTATGAAATTGACAAGTATTCAGAAATAATAGCTTTTAATTTTAATATCTACTTTTCTTGTTTAAACTGTTATTTTGGTCATTTTCTAGCATATGGAAACATGGTTTTAGATACTTCATTTGGATAAGTACACTGTTTTTGTTTTGGAAAATTTAGCAGGATAGAATATGCTTGCTTTTATATGTCAAAGGATAATTTGTTTAAGATATTGTTATAAGAGGTGTGGTGGCACAGTGTATGCAGCCAGCAGTTCAATCCTGATGGGCTCAAGATTGACTCAGCCTTCCATCCTTTCAAGGTTGGTAAAATGAGGACCCAGATTGTTTGGGCCAATATGCTGGCTCTCTAAATCATCTAGAGAGGTCTGTAAAGGACTATGAAGCGTATCTAAGTATGAGTGCTGTTGCTAATGCAATTGTTTATCCTTAACATGTAAAGATATTTTTAAACAGTGTAGTGCTTATTTACATTTTGGCTTGCAACCAATATATGAATAATTTTTTTAGCTTTTTGGTTTCTGGCAAGGTGTAGTTAGAGATTCCTTGTTGCCTTTCACATCTTAATCATATAGTTCCATAGGGGTATAATCTGTTTGCTGCTTTTAAACAATACCCTTCATTTGCAACAAGGTCCTTTTAAAATAAAAAGTACTTATATGTATAAAAAACAACAAAAAACCCCATAAACAAATATAAATGTGAGAAAGAAAACAATATAGCTCTTGACTAATAGTCTTGAAATGCAACATTAAACTATATAGATTGGTATCTCTTTTTGTTAGGTAAAGTCATAAGCAGAGAACAAATCAGCTCAAGGATTTAAAACTAGGATTACATATCCTTTTACTATAAAAGTAAGATCATGTTTATACTTCAATATGAAGAATTCTAAATCATGCAAATAAATAATATCTACCTTGTTTCCCTCAAAATAAGACATTCCCTGATAATAATCCCAATCGAGCTTTGAGCACATGGCAATAAGGCCAAGCGCTTATTTCAGGGTTCAAAAAAAAATATAAGACAGGGTTTTATTTTTGGGGAAACATAGTACCTAAATAGTTACCTTTCATTTTTTTCTATGAAAAACCCTTTGTAGATTTGAAATCACCTAGTCTTGAGAGTGAGTCAAAAAATTTGGGTGCTGTTAATGTATCTGCATCAAATAGTGAAAAGTTTTTCTAAAAAATTGAATATATTTTTATAGAAGAGCTGACCCTATATGTTAAAAAGCTGAAGGTTTCAATCCCCTATCCCCAAAGCCTCTGTGCCTATATACATAGCTATGCTTTTTATATTGAGGTTTGATAGTTACCACCTAACTCCCATGGGCAATCTTCTCTTACACCCTTCTTAATGGTGTAATGTGTGATTAATACACACATTAATCCCAATGTGTGTATGAGAAAGGGAACTTTTAAGCATTTGTTGCTTTTCTGGCAAATTCTAAGGGAAAAAAAGGAGGACAGCATGGCCATATAGCGATTAGGAAAATAGCCTCTTCTCTACCTTCTCCTTTGTGGGAAGGTAAATCAGCTAAGGCAAATCAGCGTCATAATTTATACAGAAATTGCCTTTGTTGAAAGAATTGGAAAAAATTTCACAACAATTTTAGCAAATAGATTAAAAGGCTTCCTGAATGAATTTATACATATTGACCAAAATGGGTTTTTACCATCACGCTAATTACGAGATAATTTGAGAGTCATGCTAAACATACTGGAATATTACGAAGATCATCCCGGTAAACAGGTCGCACTAGTTTTTATAGACGCCCAGAAGGCATTTGACAGGGTCAACTGGGAGTTTATATTATTACAGCTAGAACATATGGGTTTTGAACACAGATTTATAAATGCAATCAAAGCTATTTACTCCAAACAAACGAACAGATTATTGATAAATGGGGATTTGACAGAAGAATTTTCTATCAGCAAAGGCACAAGACAGGGCTGTCCCCTCTCCCCCTTACTATTCATTCTATCACTAGAAACTCTACTGCGAAAAATAAGGAATGAGGAAAGAATAAAAGGCCTTAGAATGGACAACAGGAATATAAAATCCAGGCCTTTGCAGATGATATGGTTTTCATTCTAGAAGAACTTATAAAATCCTGCCCATACTTATTAGAGTTGATTGAGGAATTTGGGGCAGTAGCAGGATTATTGATTAATAAAAAGAAAAATTTATTAACGAATATCTCAGAGGAAGATAAGAGGAGCTTACAGGAAGTGATTGGATTGAAAATAGTTAACAAAATTAAATACTTGGGAATTTGGTTATCTGGTAGATGCTCGAGCATACAAGAAGACAATTATAATAAATTATTAATCCAAACAAGGAAAGATTTAGATAAATGGGGTAAAATACAACTTTCACTTCTGTGAACAGAAGTTAAATCTTACATTTTACCGAAATTTAATTTCTTATTTCAAACTGCACCAGCGAACCTATCCAAAAAATTCTTTATGGAATTAAACCAAACAATAACTAAATTTATTTGGCAGGGGGAAAAGCCATGGATTAAAAAAAAGATGATGCAGGAGATAAAAGAGGAGGCCTGGGATTACCATGTTGGGAGAAGCAGCTCTGTTAGTGTGGGTAAAAGAATGGATTACCTTGGGTAACAATCGTCTTCTTAAAATAGAAGGTTATGACCTACAACAGAGCTGGCATATGGCACTCTGGCGAGTTAGTATCCCACAAAACAAATGGTTCACCAGACATTACATAAGAAATATTCTAATTCGAAACTGGGAAAAGGTCAGCAAAAAATATTATATTAAAACATTGTGCTGGATATTACCTGTGGAAGCACTGACATACCCCAAGCTTTATAATCCGACAAAGAAATTAATATACAAGGATTTACTGAATGCACAGGGAAAATTAAAATCTAAACAGGAATTGAATTCTTTAGGATTACAAGTGGATTGGTAGACCTACTTACAGATTCAATCCAAATTCAAGAAAGATAGAGATGGGAAAGGCATACACGTGGACCTACAAGAATTAGATAAAATCTTGATGGGCCAAGAAAAAGGCATGATTTCGAAAAGTTATAAATTGTTAATGAGATTAGAGATAGGTGATGAGATAATCAAAGATATAACTATCGCCTGGGGAAAAAACTTCGGTTACCCAATCCACTTAGATAAATGACAAGGGATTTGGTGGGAGAATATGAAGTCAGTAGTTTCCACGGCATCCAAAGAGAACATTTATAAGATGATATATTGGTGGCACCTTCCCCCTGATAGATTGGCTAAAATGTTCACTGGACAATCTGCTGAATGTTGGAAGTGCGGGCTGGAACGAGGTACCTACTACCATCAATGGTGGACATGCCCGGAAGCAGCCAAGTTTTGGGGAAAAATAAAAAAAATGGCTTAATGAGATTTTAAATCAAAAGATTGATTGGGCACCAGAGACATGCTTGCTTGGCTCCAAACCGGATAATATTAAAAAAGACTCATGGTATTTGGCCCTACACATTATCACAGCGGCGAGATTGACATACGCACAACTTTGGAAAAACAAATATCCCAACAAAGGAAGCAATTATAAAAAAGATTTTGGACTGTGCGGAAGCAGATAAATTGACTAAAAAATTAAAAGAGATCAAACACAAACATGTTTATCCTGGGAAAAACTATATACTTGGCTAGCGAAGAGAAAATCATAACCCAATCGAAAAGAGGAAAGGTATTTATTGAGAAACCTATACTATACAAATAAAGTGAGGTCGGATAGACCTAATTGATATATAAAGAGAGATAAATTGTTCTGTCCCCCTCGGAATGTAATGTAGATATATCGTACCGAATATTTAGTTGTTAAGATATTGCTTGCAGATATGTTTGTTATTTGTTATATTGTCTTGTATGTTATTTATATGGTGTGTTGTTGTTTTCTGTTTTTTAATGAAAAATGTAAATAAAGATTATTTTTAAAAAAAGAAAAATGCTTTTTACTTTTAAGCACTTACTTGTAAACTCTGCTAAAGAAATAAAAATATAGAACTCTTCAAATCACTAACAGCATTTTAGAAGACATTCCAGTAGAAAAATATATACAAAAAAGGCTCAGCAGTTCTTATTTAGAAGCAACTTTTTATCATAAGCAAAAGAAATTAAACACTGATTAACTTTTCCCTATTCTAGAAAATACTTTAGTACAGTATTACCTGTATGCTGATTTATTAGCTGAGAAATCCTTCCTGCAAATTCTAAATTTAAGCTTGGAGGAGCATCTGATTTCTCTGTTTCCTCTTCCCCTCCCCATTTTAGCACACAGGTTCTTGTCTGTCTCTCTCCTACCAGAGAAATGGGTGCAGTTATGGAAGGAAGGAATGCTTTTCCACATAGAGAATGAAGGGTCAGAAAATTACGTGTTCTTTTGAATTGCTATAGATTGCTGTGGGGGGGGGGGGAGGGGTTTGGTATCGTTTGTATATTGGTTTTTTATTTTTGTAAGCTGCCCAGAGTCACTGAGAATGAGTGGATAGCCATTTAGTTTTGAAAAAATAAATTAAATTTTTAGTCAAATTTCAAAACTTCCAATGCATATTTGGAAGATACTGGTACATAGTTTGTTATTCATAAGAAGTCTTATTTCTTAGACTATTGCAAAGGGTTTCATGAATGCAATACAGCAGCAAAACCATTGAAATATTTGCTCATTAAAACCAGCAAGTGCACTTTGGTTATCCCATTTAATTTTAGTAACATCTTTCTCAGGCATCAGTTACTTTTTTTTCCTCTTATAAAACTGCTTGGGGAAGCCAAGGCATCTTTTTGAGCCTTTTTGTATTAGAGAGATGGAGATAGAGATTGAGAGGTGTACAAAAATAAGATCCAATACATAGGAATCTGCGTTTATTCTCAATTTTCCACATAAATTCTAATGAGCACTGTTGATTTTCAGAAGAGTGCATTTACACCTCCTTTCTTAAATACTTAAATTTTAAGTATATCATTGTTTTACAAAAATATAAATAAACTAGCCAATCTTGTGCAGCTCAAAGATGTTTTTGAGAAGATCGCTTCTGTAAGCGGTTGAATACCTATCTACTTGGATTTCCTAATTGAACTTGATCGGTTTTAATAGCTCACTGTGATGAAACATTGTAAGATGCAATTTGTCTATCTTCCTTGGCAGACAAAATACTGTTTTTTTGCTATAGGGAAATCAACCAGTGAATCAAGGCCTGCTGAATTGGGCAAAAATGGGCAAAGTAAATAAGATATTCTGTAAATAAATAAAAAAAAGTATGTTATGTAACACCCTGCACCCATGACTTGCACTTAAGTAAATTTCATTGCAGTCATTGAAACCTAAACTCCAGCTAGGGCTACTGTTCATGGAAATCACTCATTGATAAATTTAGAATACATGCACCTTGCCTACAGTTTTGCCTACAGCATGGGAAAATGGCCATAGCACATTTGTCTGACTCTTTGACATGCACTTTTTGGGGGGGGGGGGGGGGGGTGAGGGGGGAGGAATATTTGAAATGTTACTTATTTCCTCTGATCTTCCAGACAATAGAAAGGTATTACTAAATAAATACCTTTTTTCTTCGTAGTCCATCAATCAGTGTTATGAACCTAAGTATTTTAATATTGCATGCTGTAATTCTTAACTTCAGTAGTCTCCCTTCTCATGGTTGGAACTGGATTAAGTATTCCTTTCATGACTGCACATATAAGGAGCACAGTGGCTCACAAAGTTAGAACACTGGGCTGACAATCAGCAGTGCTTGCATTTGAGACCTTTTGCTGCTATGGGGCGGAGTGAGCTCCCATCACATGCTTCAGCTCCTGCTTAACTAGCAGTTCAAAACAGGGTGACAGCGAATAGATTCATGAGTACCACTTCATTGGGCAACTTTATAGGGACACAAGTCCCCAACTGGGTGTCCCTCAGGCAATGGTTCTTCTGACATAGAAAATATCACTGCTATTAGCAGCAATTAGCTGAAGGATGCATAATTTAAAAAGAATGAACTGATCCAAGCCAAAAATCTCTATTTAATTTACCAGAAAAAAATGGGAAAATATAAAATGGAAGAGAAACTATACATTTACCTTTACTTACCTAGGGCTGCCCTTGTTTAGCTCTCCTAAATTCCAATAAAACTGGCTTTGGAGTTTTGTTTTCCTCTTTGTCTCTTTTCCTAAATAAACTTATACAAGTATTTCATTTGTATTTTTTCTCTTTTTGCAAAATATCCTCTGAATAATAGACCAAATAAAAATAAGCAGAGTATACTTTGTGATGCACTGTGTTCTTTATTGTTAATTACTGATTTACAAGATTAACTTTGCAATGGTTCAGTCATTCAATAGTGCAAATAATAGTGTTTCTGTTGTTCTGAATGTAGAATTTAGGTAAACCATTTCTTTCTTTGGATATTTTTTGAAGTTTTTTTCTTTATAAATTAACATAATTCAGGTGACTCCAAATACATTTTCCTCCAAATCTTAGGGTATTTTTATTTTAAGGCGCCTATGTATATTGTGAGAGGGCTTTATGACATTAAAAACATATTGATAGGGGGAAGTTATCTAACAAGATAGACTGAAGGCCCATTAATTCAGTGCTTTTATCAAAGCATTCTCAGGTTAATATCATGAATAATAAAGTGTAACAATATGTAGAAAAATAAGGTTTTGGTAGAATTCAACTGCTATATTGAGAAAATGAATAACAGCAGATTCATACTGCATTTACAGCTTTTTTGCAGTTTGATATGTTACAGAAATGTTAATTCTAGGAAATTTATTTTGTATGTGTACAAAACTCTATGTGTAATGGAATTTACAATGAATAATGAATGCATGATACAATGGTAATTTAAAATGTTACTCTAGTAAGGAAGCACAGTTTGCTAAAAGTAGCATTTGATATAATTCACATCAACGTTGTAGAATTTATCATACATTTGCAAATAGCAAATGCCCTCAATACTGCTAAAATAATTTAATGTTATATATATATATATATATATATATATATATATATATATATATATATATATATATATATATATATATATAATATTGTACATTTAATGACAAATAAGACTAGCCTTTATAAAAACAAATTTTAAAGATGTTTAGGAACATCTGGATTTATTGAAGTTAAAAATGGATAAGAATACTGAACACTAATAAAATCAATTCAATTGTGCAAGCTTTTATGACTAGTTTCAATAGAGGTCTCTAAATCCATAGCAAAAAATAAAAATCCATGAGCAGAAGATTTCACATTACTTTTCATATCCTATTAAATTTCAAATTAGTTCATTTTATGAAATTGAGGAATATAACCAATATTGTGGGAAAGCCGGTAAAATACCAGACTAGGGCATAATATGTAAGCAACTTTTGTTTTTTTCTTCAAGATAACCTACTGTTCTCTTGGAAATAACCCAAGATAGTATGTAAACAATTTTTAATGCTGATCAGTGAGTTAAAATAATCTGTTCAGCTTCTGTTTGTGAGTCAGAACAGTGGCACCAATATCTTAATAATCACATTCATTTTACTGTACATTACTCTTGTGCAAGTAATAAAGGCTTTACCTATTACCACAGCTACATAGACGTAGCAAAGAGGGTTAACAACTATTACTTTTTAAAGAAATTAAGATGATAGAATTATATTCTATCACTTCAAAGATCCAGCAGCATTTTTCTACATAATGAAGATGTATTTGGCAGAAGCCTTTTAACACCTTTTATAACAGCCATGCAATAGAAAGAACCTTAGAGATGTTGCATAAATTAGAAGAATACAGAGCAGTCTGTACATTTCTCAAGTCAAGAAGAAACTCCTGACCCTCTGAATGGCTGTGATGTTTTTTAAGTTTAAAGCTCTATAAAACTAGAGCTGACTATTGTTTGTGTGTGCGTGTACATATATATCTATATATCTATATAGATATATATGCACACATTTTAAAATAAAAGTCTTTTTCTGCTTCAATTTCATTCTGGCCGATCTCTGAGGGCAAAATAAATAAGTAGAGAAAGTAAAAGTTTTTGCATATCTTTGTGGAAGAACAGAACTGCTTTTTAAAAAGATTTCCAGAAAAACTGCTGTACAGAAGAGATGGCTTATGTACAACTAACTGTGCAATTTAGTTGCTCCAACCTATCTGGAAAAAAAAATGAAAGCTTCACTTCAATGAGTCTTACTCTTGTCCAAATCCTTCTGTTTCTTCAATTGCAAAAAGCAACTTTTCTTTCAGCTGTTCATAGCTTTTATAAGGCGGTAAATCTAAACGATTAAAACTGCAGAGAAAAAAGAAAAAAACCCATTTATTTTCTATTTTATTCTATCTGATAAGATCACACCATTAGTTTAAAGATGCAATAACTTATCATTTTACATCTTAAGTACTATCAGCGCTCACATTTTAACATTTCTCTCCACTGATCCAAACAATCAAGAAAATTTTGAAATATGCATTACAGATTAGCAATTTCCACAGTTTTTATAGCTCAGATCTATACATTTCTTGGCCAGACAATCATAGTGTTATTGACAGATCTTCCTCCATTTATTTGTTCTTGTATTTTTCACATAGCATGCACTGAGAAACATTCTGTCTGGTTGGCCTTAAAAACCCATCTCTGCTACAGAAAAAAATCATTTTAAATCTATCAGTACCTGCATAAAAGAACAACTTTGGTGCAAATTAATGTATATCTCTTAATATGACAATGCCTGGCCCTTGAAAGAGCTCAATAGAATACATGCAACAAAAAAGCAGATGTGTTATTATGTCCTTAGAAATTACCTCAAAGCTAAGTTGAGTTGTAATTGAAAGGGTGGCTAGCTAGTAAAAAAAAATCTAGGACTTTAAGCTACTAAAAAACGCTTTTAAAAAAATTGGCAATAGAAACTATTTCCATGTTATTGCTAAATAAACTATGGATTTCTCTCTGTAAGAATTTAATTACACCTCAGCATACCTTACTAGTATGCTAAATAAATATAACACGCACTTGTCTATATACTGGTATCATATCTGCAGTCAGGGATACCAAGTATAGCAAAACTACATAATAGATTCTTCGCTTATTTCCTGCTAAAATAAGTGGCCCATGAATCCTATAAATGTATTTAGTTCAATGGATCTATGCAGCACATGACTAAATCTGCATTAAGGTCTTCCTCCACATCACTTTTCTGTTTTAACTCACCACGTGTGACTTCTTGGTAACCAGGTTTCCTTCCCAACCTTTTCAACACAGAATTTCTGAGGACCATTACTTCCTGGGGGGGAAAAACCCAAACCCTTTTTTAGCAACCATGAAGAACTTAGTATTATTTTAATATTTCAGACAGTGTAGCTTTATAAGATACCAGTTAAGAATTATTTACACTGATTAGTTACCCATGAGCTCTGCAAATCCTCCCAGTGGTAACCGGCAAGTACCAGTGACAAATTGCATCAGTCTCATACGGACTTCATTGTCAGCTTCTTTTATGAACTATAAACAGATGTAAAAGAAGTATTATTCTGAAATTCCAGCTAATTAAAAATTAATTATTTTTAATATAATTTTACTGTTATTACACTTGCCTCAACTTTTTCTATTAAAATAAGATGTAAAATGCAGGAGAGTTGTGTAACACAAAAACAAAACATATACCTATCAAAGAACTAAATACCATCAACAGCATACCTGTACAAAATAAACCACACATAAAAACAACCTAGGAACACAGTACATAATAATGCAATTACAACACATCTCACAAAAATAAAAAAGCTCCCTGATAAATATTTGCAGAACCCAGATTATTTTATTACATTATAAAATTTTATATTGATCTTTATTTATTTGATCTGTTTTCTGAATTGTTGCGGTTTTTTTTAGCATTTCAGATGTCAAATATGCTGTCTTGCTAAGCAGTAGTGTGTGCATGACTCATTACTGGTTTCCTCTTGCTAGCAAGTACTGATACTATATTATTTACATTTAAGGTATAGATGATGGCAGTCAGATAGGGAAAACTCTTTCTGTTTCCCTATTTGTGCTTTCTTAAGTTCATCTTTTCTTGTTTGTTTGTTCCCCCTTTGATATTAATGATCATTTCAGCAGCTGGAAACTGCAATTCTATTTTTTGTTTTTGACAGTCAGCCAAGGAGAAAAAGGTAAATCTGAAAGTAAATTTTTAATTAGTCAAAGGACACAGTCCAATTTCTTGTCTGCCTACAAGCCTAGGTTCAGACACACGTGATAGAGATTTACAAGAGAATATTTATTTTAAAACATTTTTAAAAAGTAAGTCTTTAATGGGCTGACTGGAATTATTTTTTATTCTTAATACGCAAACAGGTAACTTATTAAAAGTGTTGTGTGAAAGATAAAAAAAGTGGGCCCATCCTACTTTTAGATATACCCTTATGGCAAATACATGCTGTCAGTTAAAGGAAGACTTCCAAATTTGACTGCAAAAACCGGAGGATCAATAGATGAGCAGCAAAGGCTTAGTTTTCACCCTTTGTCCAGATACTTGCAGCACTAAAAACCTCTCCTTTATATAGTGTTTCATAAAGCCAAGTATCTTAATACTGTTTTGGTTTAGAATTTGAGATTAGTATAACATGGCTCAGGAAAACATTTCAAGTTTGAAACAAAATACATGTATGCATGTATTCATGCATTCCCCTAATTTCTTACAAGTGCTTTAAATATACACTCTAATTCTGAATGTTTCTGAGGTAAAATGATATTAATCTTTATTTCAGAAAAATCTCTTTTTATAGTTGAAAGGTATAGCCAAGGTATTTTTAAAAGATGTCAAAATAAGCCTAGAGAAAGCTTTAATTGGGACATTGGATTCACAGCCCAAGTGAACGTTTTCAACATTTTTGGAATAGATTAGCAAACATTCATATGTTCTTTAAGTATATATAAAATTATTGCTCTGTCCAAATGCTTCCATGTTTGATGTCTTCACTTTGAAAAGAAATTAACATTCAATTCCATCAGTAAAAACTTTTCACTATGACTCCCAGGAGACAGTAAATTGAGAATACAAGATTATTTCAGTGTAGAGGAAAATGGGAAATATCAATTACTTTGAATAAACTTACCTAAATCTTTGGGACTTCTGCAAATTATTATGGTAATCATACATGATGCATACATGATGCATATATGAAAAATTCCTGCAAATATCAGGAATTTAAAAATGTTGCTTTATTTCAGAATTGCTTTTTTAAAATTCACATGGTCACCCACTTTATATTTGCTGGTTCTCTGAACAAATAAACTATTATACCTGCCAGAACCACATTATTTGTTTGCTATTTCTTGTATAATGGCGATAAACAGTGTTTCTTTGCCAGTCCGCCATATCAACCTCTTGCATTCCACAAAGCATAACCTAGAAAAGTTCACAAAATTTAAGACAATATTAGCTTGAGTTTTTTGAAATATAAATTATTTTTCAATATACCATTTTATAGCACTTCAAGATCTATCTGCTTTGTTTACTGAATACAGTTATAGCTATTTACTTGTATTAATCCTCATTGTAGAAGAATTTTATCCACTACAGCTGAAAAAACTCACCTCCAGTTCTTTTTCATCAAAATACTGTAGCCATTGAAGAGGAACTACTTCATTGAATCCATCCAAGAAAGCTTTGGTTTGTTCTTGTACTCCTCGTGAAAACCGCCACTCTGCCATTAAACTAAAACAGAAGAAATATTATAACTCTGAAATAACATTCTTTATTTTAAAGTATATAATGCAGTGGTGTCAAAACTGGTGGCCCACAAGCTGGATGCATCACATGTAGGCCACACCTATCCTGACTCCACAAAGGCAAAAAATGTCAGGGTGCTTCATGTGACATCACCTGATGTGATCGAGTTTGACACCTGTGATATAATATATAACTATTTGAATATACCCAAAAGACTCCAGAATTATTATTTTTAAAAAACTGCATTCATAGCATTACTGATTATGTGCCATCAAGAAGGAGTTGATTCTTAGCAAGTATAGAAGAGGGATTTTCTCCATTGCAGTTTGTCCCTAACCTGAACCTTCAGGTCTGCCAATAGTGTGCTATTGTTCCAACAAATTCCATATTAATATTAGTTCTTTGCTCAACATAATGTGAGCATTAACTATAAAAATTTGCAGCCTGAGCTCGGCTATAAAAACAGAATTCAGGGCCATTTGAAAATGGGCTACCTAATTTTATATATTATATATATATTCTGTATAGAATTGCTATATAGAAGAGCTGCATTCATATATTTGGGGCTATTCTATATTTTGGGCAATTCCTTTTTCACAAAGTCTTGGGATAAAGAAAATCCTTTTGTCCTCTCACATACGGTTCTTAAAGTCTATCACGCTTTGACATTGAGAAAATGCCAAAAATTATACAAAATGGTAGATTTTTTTAAATATAGAATACTATGTATAAAAACAAATTATTGTTGTCCTTTATTTTACTCTATCCCCCTACCCAATATATTCTTCTTTGTTTTCTTCAGTGACAAGTAAATTTGATCCTCCTGATTTCAGCTCATGTGAAGTAACCTTTCCTAGGAGTTCCATGTCAACACAGAAGTACATTTCTAAATTACATTCTTCGATATTGTTGTCCCTAAGAGAGAAAGGTTAAAAAAAGATTAACCAAATAAGTTCACTTTATTTTGGCACAAAAAACTGTGAACATCCGAAAAGATTTACAAACCTTATCCAAATTAGAGAATTATAAAACTCAGTGTCAATAGATTCCAAATCTTTTATTGTGAGTTTCTTATTTAGCATGCGCTTGTAGAATGGCAGGGAAAACCCAGTATCAATGAATTTGCCATGAAACAATGCCTGTTGAAGATTTAAAAAGTCAATGTAGTATTTGATATAAACATTTTTAACTATTAACTAGAAAACTTTTAAAGAAAATAGTACATCTGATAAAAACAGTGTACTGATAACTCAAAATGGATTGTTTCTAGTTGTAAGTAGAATGACATATATGGATTGTGTGTGGAAGAATGCTTAAGCAGAATAGGAAACAAGAACACTCCATACTAAAGGAAGCCTTGATAACAATTACCCTAGCAGGTGATATTTCAGATGTAGCTTCAGAACACAGCCATATAGCCAGTTGTCATGAATGCAACAGAATAATGACCATGAACTTCATGTTCCAAGTCAACACTCTACATAATAATGCTCTAAACATACATCTGGTTAAATACCAATAATGTTAAAAAAGAAAGAAATCTAACCAAAAGAAAATAACCTATAGCAGGTACGAGGAACTAAAGAAGTCATTTTAAATAAGGTACACTTAAATGTAGTTAAGGGATCTACCCAAACTCTATTCTAACTTTAGAAAATATATACTTATCTTTGTTTACCCAGAGGACCTCCAATTGTTCCAGTCTGTATTAATAAATCTTGGTCCTATTCCAACAAATAAGTGATTTTTATCTCTTGGGGTGGGGGATAGGGCAACTTTGGTAAACTTATTTGTTAGACGTATATCATCTCTATCCTTCAGCAGCTCAAGGCAGCCTATCTAGTGCCTCCCTCCTCCTTTTTCCTCTTACAATAACCACCCTCTGAGGTAGACCAACCTGAAAGAGAAGGACTTAGATTCACTCAGAGAGCTTCCATGAATGAGCGCACACTAAAATCTGCATTATCTTCACTTTAACATTTTTCCCTAATACATCCATTGTATGCCCATTTTAAATTGGAAGTACACTGAAGACACTGAAGAATATGAAGAACTGTCTTTATATCAGACATAGTAGTCCAATTAGTGTGAATGATGTCATCTCAGTTATAAATTATAAAAAAAAGTTAACTTATTTTCTGTACTAAATACATATGGAACCGTACAGATTAGAATATAATTCCCAGTATGTTGCAAATAAAAGCAAAGCACATATATTTCCATGATCAGATACTTTGCCTGGATCTTTCTATTAATTTAAGGCAGAATAAAGTGTTAAAACATCTATCATGTTACATTGTTAAAACTTACATTATCATATTTATATTAAAATACATGTTTACATTTATATTGGCATTGGTAATAATAATAATATATACATAAAACTACATAAAATAATGAATTTCTCCAAATACAAACCATATTAATATGTAGTTATGAATACACAAACATGATTGATAATCCTAAGGATCAAGTACATCCAGAGGAAAAAAAATCACATCTTCTTTGATAACTGGATGTATTTACTGTCCCCTTTCTAGTGGTACTGATGGGATGCCTTTTCAGTGACCTGGGCATGATTGGACTTGCCGTTTTTACCAGCCCATATGTTCCCAGTCATTATTATATGCAAGGCTATATTAACTCTCCTGCTTATGGTAAAGGAATTTTAAAGATGGGGTTTTTAGCTCTGAACATGTATGAATTTTATCCTCTTTCTCTTTGCCAATATATCTTTATGTTAAGGTGGCAATCCTAAATTTTTACGTTAGAATAAATATCACTGAACTCGTAGAATTTACAGTAGTTCTGACCAGATAGGTTCAAGACTGCAATTACATTCACCCCATGTAATTACAACCATTTGTGAAGAAAGGCAACCACATTCAGAAGTAGGGCTGTGCAAATCCTTTGAAAAGAATACTTTGGTACATGTGGGAAGACTATTAACCCATTTTTTTAAAAAAAGAAATATTAAAGCAGCTAAATCTCTTTGGATTTTTGTAGTGCTTTAACAGTTATTTCTAATTGTCTCTACATGCACAGAATTCAGAGATGATTAAAAATAGCTACCAAAGAAACAATATAAACCTAGAAAAAGATATGATAATTTTAACAAGTCCAAGACACGTTTCAAACTTGTTGTAGCATATTACAAGCATCTCATCAGTCATAATCTCTTTAGTCCACTGACACTTAATTCTGACATCTTACACACGACAAACAAATTCCTAAAATGGAAGGCCAGATCTACTTGTAAAGTTGATTTAACATGATTTAAGAATTGTAATCATGCGGAATTCTAAATATCTGTTGCAGATATTCATTCTTCTATGTGTAGATGACAATGCAACCAACTTATTGAGAATTAGCTGAATAAAAATTCTGTGCCTGCTTAGCACATCATGCTGCTATTTTCAGAAAGGTTTTTGCTATATACTTTGCCTAGCTGATTACAATTGTTTACACTAATGTGTAGATGCATTCTTTTTATTTCTATTTCATGTTATCTGCCATTTTGTTAGTCAATCAGTAAATGGTTCTCTCTTGATATTAAACAATATATGCCATTACTTAAAAAAATCAACTAAGTATTCCAATGAGGAAAAATACCCCAGTTCTTTTTCATGTACTTACTTGTAATTATTCTACTGAACAATGTTGGTGGCAAACAGAATTAATTCTCAATATGATAGCCCTACACATTTACATGCTAAATATTTCAGAAAATAAAAAGAAATCACCCTTACCATAGCAATAAATCGCCCAATGAAACAGAAGTATGAAAGATGATCTGGATTTATTGTTGATGCTGGATTTATCTGTAAACAGTAGTTACTCTTGCCAGCGTATTCAAAGAGACAATACATAGGATTCAGCACTTCATGTGATAGCAAGAAGAACCATTCTCTATTTAAAAATATAATGAATAGATAATCAAACATGGCTATCTCCAAATGTTACAAATATTGACCTAAAAATTCGAGGAACATTTTAAGCAGATACGATAACCTGTTTATTTTATGATGTTGTGAAAAAGGTACAGGGAATTATAGTATAACAAAGTTTGGTTCAAATGAACTCTGAATTAATTTAATGCTTTAATAATGTTATGAACAATTATATGAGTTCACGTAACTAATTAGTTTGAAAATTAATACTGGCATTGCTAAGTTATCTTTGAAAAACAATACATGTCATCTCACAATGCTTTCTTTGTAAATTAAATGTTATTGGTGAGATATATAGAATTTACATATGTATATAATAAATTTGTATAATATAAAATTATATACTAAAATTATAAATTACAGGTAGTCCTCAATTTACGACCAGAATTGAACCAAAAATGTCTTTAGCTAAGCGAGACTTTGTGAATTTTGCCCCATTTTACAACCTTGTTTGTCACAGTTGTTAAGTGAATCACCGCAGCTGTTAAGCTAGTAACATGGTTGTTAAACGGATCTGACTTTTCCCCATTGCTTTTGCTTATAAGGTTGCAAAAGGTGGTTACATGACCTCAGGACTGTGCAACTATCATAAATATGAACCAGTTGCCAAGCATCTGAATGTTGATTATATGACTGTTGGGATGCTGCAACATGTAAGTGTGGAAAACGGTCACAAGTCACTTTTTTCAGTGTTTTATAAGTCAAGGAATACCTGTAATTTATACATAATTTATTTCAACAAAATCATATTCATGGATGAAACATAAAAAGGAATATATACATATGCACAATCCATATAGTAATAATTTGATAATATGGGTTTAATCTTCTTATAATTAAACGTGCATAATTAAATCTAGATTTTGTTCCTTCTTATTCTTGGAATGTAAAGGCTTTTCAAAATTGGTAACAAGCACGTATCTTAATCCACTCCTTACCATAAGAAAATATTACGTCCTGGTGGCACGTTGATTAAAATGCAATATTGTAGGTAAACTCTGCCCACAGCCAACACTTGGATCCTGACGGTGCTCAAGGCTGACTCAGTCTTCCATCCTTCTGAGATTGGTAAATTGAGGACCCAGACTGTTGGGGGTAATATGCAAATAATGCTTACATTGTAAACCGCCCAGAGAGTGCTGTAAAGTGCTTTGGGGGGTATATAAAACTAAATGCTATTGCTACCTCTTTGCTGAGCGCCAGGTTCAAAGATCAGACACAGGTTTAATTTTTCCTTTATCTGGTAAATTGACTAATGTTTATTTATAATTTTTATCAATGGTAGAATCTAGGCACAGAAAAGCCAATTAATAAGCATTGGGTGAAAAATATTAGTAATATTTTGTTCTCTCAATTGATCAAAATATGCTACAATTTTTAACTGGAAGATCCAAAATGTACTGTCAGTTAGAATCCAAATAAAAAATGACCACTGAAATTTGAATATAGCAATAGCACTTAGACCTATATACCGCTTTACAGTGTTTTACAGCCCTCTCTAAGCGATTTACAGAGTCAGCATATTGCCCCCAACAATTTGGGTCCTCATTTTACCCACCACAGAAGGATGGAAGGCTGAGTCAACCTTGGGTCTAGTGAGATTTGAACTGCCAAACTGTAGGCAGCCAGCAGTCAGCAAAAGTAGCCTGCAGTACTGCATTCTAATCACTGCGCCACCACAGCTCTTCTCATCCAGTTGCAATTCTTGTTATTACTCTTAGTTTTGTTTTTTGTTGTTTCCTTCTAATGTTTTAAATAATTCGTAAACCAATCAGTGACACTGGGAATTAGTCAGCATATACATTTAATAAACTATTATGGTTGACAAATTATTATTATTGTTTTTAAATAGCTTGACAAAGGTCATGAGATTTCAACAAGCACTGTTACCTGGCTAAACCTCCATAATCCAACCCTTCCTCTCCTCTGAATATGACATACAATCTTCTCCTTAAGTCATAAGGCTTTAAAGCCATGATCTGTAAATAAAATAATAAATCAAACAAAAAGTACCACTGGATATTAGAAGGTAAAATATAGAAAAAATATAAAACACATATTGCAATATATTAAGCATTACATCCAACTGCTCTTCTTCAAATAGAACTACATTCTATTTCTAGAAATTAAAATGTAAATATGTTTTAATGCTTCAAAGACACTTTGTACTTTTGTTTGTTTTTAATTCATGTAGCCACCACCTACTACTTTTCTATAGTATTTTTTACTCCCATTCTGGATAACCAGAGTAAGTTATCCATCATGTGATTATTGAAAAGATGTAAACATAAAACTACATTTAGTATACAGCACTGCCATCAAGAGCAAATAGGCCACAGCATTTATCAAGGAATAAACACAGAGTCTTTATTGAAGGAATAGGTAACATTTCCAGACTTAGAACACTTTACTGTGTACTAGTCTCTTTGTTTTCTGCAAAAAAAAAAAGTATCTCCACTGTCAGATCCTTCCTGCTCTGTGAAGAAACAATAACCTACTCCTAAAGCATATAAAGGAAAAAAACGGAAATAATCTTCTGTCTTAACATTATGGTCAAGTACTTCTTCCTTTTTTCATACATGAATGACTAGAAATTCTATAAAAGTTGGCCTATTGTTCCAATGGGGAAACAGCACAGTGGAAGTGGTTAATCGAGTAACAACAGATATCACCTCCCCCCACTCCGCCCCAACTTCCACATCTTTAGATTTTAATGTTTTGTTTTAATGTATTTATGTAGAGAGAGAGAGAGAGAGAGAGAGAGAGAGAGAGAGAGAGAGAGAGAAATGATAATGAATAAATGAGAAATAATGAATAAAAATATAAAATAAAAAGATAATGGTAATGCCAACATGACACTGTACCACAGTTCTGCAAGCTGTTGCTGTTATATTTGTTGTTGTTTTTTTCCTTTGGGATGATAATTTCTTTATTTGTTTAAGTGTTCTTGATTTTAAAGTGTAAACTACCCATAAATATTTGGACTTAGGCAGTCTTAAAAAAAATGAACAAAAGTACAAACAACAAATGTTTGTTTATTAATGTATAAAGCAGGGGTGAAATGCTCCTGGTTCGGGCTAGATCATCTGATCTGGTAACGATGGCGACGGGTGGTTCGGAGAACTGGTAGCAAAAATCCCTGTGCGTCCCCCCCCGCCCCATGCCCAGCTAAGCCGCACGATCATTAGAGGCTTTTTTTTTTTACTTTTAAAAGCATTTTTTCTACAACCTCTTCCGACGAAAAAATGCTTTTAAAAGTAAAAAAAAAAAAAAGCCTCTGATTTATTTATTGGTTCGATTTATATGCCACCCTTTTCCGGAGACTCAGGGTGGCTTACAATGCGTTAAGCAATAGCCTTCATACCCCTACCTGCTTAGTAGGGCTTTCGGCCCACCCCTAAGTGGTGTTCTTTTTTATACAAAGTCAGCTTATTGCCCCCACAAACCGGGTCCTCATTTCACCTACCTCGAAAGGATGGAAGGCTGAGTCAACCTTGAGCCTGGTGAGATTTGAACTTGCAGTAATTGCAGGCAGCTGGTGTTACTTAACAGTGCTTTAGTCTGCTGTGCTACCAAGGCTCTGATGATCATGCGGCTCAGCTGGGATCGTCAGAAGCTTTTCAAAGCATTTTTTTCTGCAACCTGGTAAAAAAATGCTTTGAAAAGCCTCTGACAATCCCAGCTGAGTTGCCTGATCGGCAGAGGCTTTTCAAAGCATTAGAAAAAATGCTTTGAAAAGTTTTTTTTTTAAAAAGTTGGCCACGTCCACCTAGTCACATTACCCCTCCACCAAGCCACGCCCACAGAACCGGTAGTAACAAATTTTACATTTTACCCCTGGTATAAAGATTTCATAGGCTTGATTCTTTGTTCTGGAACTTCTGAATAAATAAATACCTTCAAATGTTTTTAATTAGAATAAGATTTTCTTTCTACATATAAATCTAAGCTATTTTAAAGATATTAATTTTTGCAGTGTTGTGTGTTAGTTTCCATACTTTAGGTTATTATAGTATTTTACCTGTTGGAAGGAATCTTCAAACAAAGTTTGTCTAGATACATTGATCTTCACATGGCTTGGTAGAGCATTTGACTATAGAGAGAAAGTAAATGATTAATACAACCATAAACACAAAAGTTATAAAGGAAAATTTAAAGTTTAAATTTAGACAGTATTATTGTACCTGACATAAGTAGCGGAAATGAGCTAGTTTCCACCTAAAACTGCGTTCATAAGCAATTTGTGGTCCTTTATTTCTATAAAGAAACATATTTAAATTTATTAAACACAACACGATTAAAATTTCTCAGCAATTTCATTTGGTCTAACAATGATGTAACAGCTAATGTATGTATACTTTCATTCTAGATTAATTTTATGATCTTATCTTCTAACAAGATGGTGAAATTCCATCACCAGTGCAGGCGTCAACAAAAGGGAACTTGTTTTGCTTTGAATCCCAAAGAAACACTATGTGGCTCAGAAGTTTAGTCAAACTGTTCCAGAAAGGTCAAAGTACGGCTAACCTAAACTCAGAACTTCTTGGTTATTCTGGGTTTTGCTAAGCCAAATTCTGGAAACAAATCTTATGAAGCAAGTAGGAAAAGTCTATACATCTTTCCTCATTTCCCAAATATAACCTGTGCATTTCTCTGCCCACTGATTTTTCCAGTGGCCTTCCTAGGTTGCTATTATCCTTAATAATTAACTTGATGACTTCCTCTTTCTTTCAAATCTTCCCAGCAACCTCTTTTCACTATCTCTGTTTAGCTGCCACTACTGCCACTCTTGAATTATTACAGCATATCCAACTAGCCTGCCTGCCCCTTCTCAGTCTTCCAAGTGCCCTCCTTACCCTACTTCTATTCAAGTGCTGTTGCTGATGGTTTGCCTTTTCCTGCTGTCTTCAGCCTAAAACCTTCTGCACAATTTATACATTTCAGACTACTTGAAATGATTCTTCATTATAAACATCTATAAACTTCTCAGACTTCAAAAAAAGCCTGAAAAACTATATCTGTGCTTTAAGAATCACATTAACTTTCATGAATCAACTTCTTAATGCAGTAGAGCATTATCTTTCAAATAATATTTAACAGTATGTAATCTTATCACCTAATGCTTCAGAGATCACGCTGTATAACATGTAACTCCTGCATATCCTTCTTTTATACAACATCCAAACTCAGATATCTGCAGGTAGTATCAGCTTAGAAACATTTGTTCAGTGATTGTTTGAAATTATGATGGCTGGGAACAAAGGGACGTATGACTTGTGCCTGAAGTTATGGCCATTACAGAGCCCCAGGTCATGTGATAAAATTTCAGGCGCTTGGCAGCTCACTCACCCTTATGACTGTAGGAGCACTAGAACTCCACCCACCATCTTTGCCCTTTTTTCCACCTGCTGCCCTCTACTCAACACTCCAGGTGACCTTCACAACCATGTTCTTACTCCCGCTGCTGATAAGATGTGTCTGGCCTGGTTGCTGTATGGGGCTGGCTTCGCATAGTGAAAAAGGTGGTGGTGGGGAAGTACAGAGCTGCTTAAAGGGGCAATAGCATACCAAAATGCCACTTTTTGGGGTGCTCCTAGTATATATGAAATTGGGTTTGTGCTCCTTTTTTTCATGACACAAAGCCAATGCCATATGATCCAGGAGTACAGAAAAAAATCAATGCTTGTTGCACTCTAGCCTCTTTAAGCTTTCTGCTTTCTTTTTCACCATGCAAAGTCAACCCCATAGGGCAAAGCAGCCAGGTCAGGCACATCTCATCATCAACAGGAACAAAAAAACAGTGGTGAAAGTGAACTGAGGTAGCGGAGGGCAGGGATCTTAAATTGTAAGGTGGCAAGGGTGCTCTGATCTACTTGGTGGGCTTGACTTCAATTTTGCCTTATTATAATTCAGTGTATTAGGAAGGTCTCTGCCTGAGCTGTTTTCAACTAGTATCTTAGTTTGAACTTAAAATATGCTTCAGCCCTTTTTGTCTATGAAAGTTTTTTGCTTATTTTCATCAAAGACCTCTTCCTCACTCTGTATACTTTGTACATGTAATTTTCTTTGCTTATTTGTATCCTGCCTTTATTATTTTTACAAATAACTCAAGATGGTGAACATGAGTTCTTCCTATTTTCTTCACCACTTTGCACTTTAACAACAACCTCTATTTAAAATCTTTCACTCTATCTAAAGTAACGTCACTCCTTTATTGATAACTAGAGTTAGAGAAAATTGAATTACCATCCCTGATGTTTTTAAAGTCAAACTGCTCATGTACTTACAAGTTGGCTTAAGAGAACAAATTATGTATACTGGGAAAGAGGGACGAATTATTTCACTGTATGTATTTCTTAATTTCCATTATATTTTGTAACATTACACATTCACAATAATTTAAAGCAGAACCATAAAGCAGCATCAAAAATATTAATACAATTAAAATTATATAAATAAGGATTTTTAAATATAAACAATGAAAATAATTAATTCAAGAAACCAGGGATGGTTTTACAAAAGGATTAATTCCAACCTGCTGCCAGATGAGCCTTCTATAGATGTCTCATAGTAAGTATAGTAAGTGAAAACAGAATATAAGACAAGAGCATCGTGGAGTACATATGAAATAATTTATCTAATTACTAGAGGCCAAACACTATCAATTATGCTAGCTCTATTATATATATTTAACACACTCTAAGCGTTTTCAGAATATCCATTAATACTTTACTTACACAGACGATTTACCAGTACGAGGATCATTGAAGGTAGTTGTTCGTGTGTTATGGTCAACAAAGTATCTTACACCTTCTCTTGTGTATCTGATTTCCCAGCCTTCTGGAAGGGGATCTTCATTTTGTAAGCTGAAAAAGTTAGTCAACCACTTTTTTAAAAGTGCAGTAATTTTTATTTTTTTTAGTTTTGTTTAATGAGTAAAAACAGATTATCAGCATACCCTTGAGTCCGTGGATCTTCCCACTGTGTTGTCTTTGTATTGTGATTTACAAAATATACTCTGTCATTTGAATCAACTCTCCTTTCTGTAATAAAAAATGAGCTATGTAAATAATATAAACATTAATGCATGAATATTATTTTACATATTTATATTTCTCACCCCAGCCTGGTGGTAAAGGACCTAGTGGATCATTTTCAGCAGAAAGCATTGAAGCCTAATGAAAAAAAATAAATTGGAATTAATTTTTATTACTATTTATCTGGACTTGATGAAAATAAATCCTTCCATATAAACATCTAGTCAATATCAGTTCCTTTGCAATTTATATAAATTTGCTAAACAAACAAACAAATAAAGGTCTTTCTAATCAGAGAAACTATTCAATTCCCAAATTGAGCTTATACTATCTACCTGGAAGTTAATAAAACAAAAACTCATTTTTGAGCTTTCTAACGTATTAAAAATTAACAAATTTATTATGGCAATGTTCTTAAGATATTTAGTCCGATATTTATCAGCCATGGACTGGTATCAAAATATAATTAAACAGGTCAAGGTTTTGGCTAAATCACGGCTTCACATTATATTCAGTTCAGCCATTGTCAGGGCAATGTAAAATCATATCCGTAAAATAATATGCATTAAATATCTTAAAATGGACAAGAGAAGAATTTAAACACTTTTTTTAGCTTTACCGAATAGAGGTATCGTTGGTTAAATTGTTGCATAGCTCCTTGCAATTGATTTCGTTGTGACTGCCATTGTTCAAAATTTCTGACTGATTCCATTGTTGGTCTCTGCCAGGTTGTTGTTCGTGTGTTATGGTCCACATAATAAACTCTTCCACGATCATCAACCCTTCTTTCCCAGCTAGGAAGAAATTACAATATTGGGATTCATGTTATAGCAATATATAACTTGTTATAAGCACTATTATTATATTATAATATATAATATATAATTATTATTATTATATTAGCAGTTATGAAGATTTAATCTATAACAATATAATTTAATCTATAATTTAATCTATGAAAGCTATCACCAGGGGAATTGCTATTATAAAAAAGAAATCAATCAATGAGACAAAATAAAATCCATAATAAACTAGTCTGAATATAGAATAAACTAGTGGTAGACACCCCAAAGCAATCATAATTCTGTGAATTTTAAAACTATTTTTATGTATTACAAATTTGAAGATTTTTATTTTGAATTTTATTAATCAGCATATTGACATACTTTTTGTGGAACAGTTAATAAAAGGAACGTTATCAGTTCCCTCTTCCCTCTTAAATAATGTGAATTGGGAGGGAAGGGCAGTAAAGCTTCTGTGAAATAGATGCTATGCAAAATGGGACAGACTTCTGACTACTAATATCTCCCTAGTCCTCTTCCCATTGTCCAGGAAGCTCACCTCAAACTCAAAGGGCATAAATAACTGAAGAATGTATGATGGAAGAAGCATCTTCATACTATCCTAATTATAATTCAAGCACATGGATTTACTTTTAAAGATTACTAAAGGCTAGCTTTTTAAAAAACATTGTTTATAATAAGCTTATTTTAGCAAGCTTATTAAAAAGAAACTTAAATTCCATTATATAACTTACATACAAAGAAACAAATACTGTAGCAAATTCTCATCTCTACATTTACAATTTAGTAGCCTTTATTAATATATGGAAGAGTATAACTATTACCCTGGTGGCAAAGGTTGAGGCCTTTCCCAAGTTGTAGTTCTTGTGTTATGATCAACATAATAGGTTCTACCATGTGGATCCTTCCTTTGTTCCCATCTTTGAAAAATATAAAAAGTAGAACTTAATTAATAGAAAACAAAAGTTTTCTCCTGAAAAGCTGAAATTTACAAAAACTGCAACAAATTTCAGATCAATTATAGTTATATGGTTACATACTTAAAATACTGTTAATCTAGCATTAAAAACAAGTTAGTCATCATCATAACAACGATGCCCAATTAAATTTATTTTTGCATGCATATATAGCAAATTAGGTGAAATATCTTTAATTTGGTTCCACTGGATAGATAAAATCAATAGAAAATACTAGGCATAACCTAAGGATGTATTAGACATAAATGATTTCAAAAGAGATTAAATTCAGTTACTTTAGTATAATCCAACACATTGACAAATACATTTCAATAACCTAAATATATATTATATATATTAGGTTAAAAATCACTAACATGTGAATTTAACAAGTGCAACGCATTTAATCTCACATACCCAGGGGGCAAAGGTTCTATGCTGGTGTTACCAGGTTGCTGCCTTATAGCTTCGCCAGATACATTAGCAGACTCCCTTGGTTTTGCTACTTCTGTCATTGGTGTTGTATTGTTCTCTGTACTAGAGGATACTGAATCTGAAGGAGTAACAGGCTGAAATCCTGAAAATTCATTAAAGGCAGTTGTAGATGTACTGCTTTCAGCATTACTAGTAGTAGCCTCAGTTTCTATAGGAGTTTCTGAAGTAGTAGCAGTACAATCTGCAGATGTGGATGGTGCTTCTGTAGAATCCATAGGTATTTCGGAGATTGAAAGATTATCAGCTTCCATTATGGATGATTCACAACTAACTGTAATACACAAAAAGAGAATAAAATGTGAATAAGCATTACTGTTATCTTTTGAATATTACATCTGAAATCAAACATTAAATCAGACTGCTTAGCCAGCAATGGTAACCTGCAAACATTATTGATTTTTTAAGTATTATAGATTATTAAAAAGCTAAAGTGATATGCAAAGAAAATAGCAACTGCAACATGATTTGATTGTGTTATGATCAACTTAATAGGTTCTTTCATTTTTGACTCAAGTCATTTTCAACTTTTAGTAACCACATAGATTATCTCCAACTTGTTATTTCAAGTCTCCCAATGATGCACACTGTAATTGAATACATCCATCTTGCTGCTGATCATCCCCTCCTTTTCTTTTTTTTCCACCTGTCCCAGTAAAATAGCCTTTTCCAAAGAGCCGTGTTTTCACATGACAAGCTCAAAGTAGGATAATTTGAGTTTGGTAATTTGTGTCTTGAACTCTGGATTTATTCTTTCAGTGATTCGCTGGTTTGTTTTCTTGCTATCCATGGTATACTCAGGAGTCCTTTTCAAAATGAAAGTTCAAAGGCATCAATAATCTTTCTCTTCTGCTTTTTAAAGTCCAACTTTCACTTCCATACAGTGTCACAAGAAATACTATGGCTTGCACTCTTCTGATCTTCGTAGATATAAACACATTACAGCATTTATTTTTTCTAAGGCCTTCATGGCTGCTCTAATATGCAATGCAGCTTTTGCATAGTCTTGTTCCATACAAATGTAACAGTCCAATAAATTCTAGATATTATTATTTGTTGTATAAGTCATAATTTGAGGTCCACTGACACTCTTGTAATAGACATTAAAACATTCTCCTATTGTCTATGTAATATAGGGATCTCTAATTCTTTGTTCCATTTTTTTTCTTATTATTTGCATATCAAGTTGATTTGCTGATAACAAATATCTATAACAATTAATAATAAGCTTTTTAGTTTTAACAGTTTTAACAAATTCTAGTACCTCAGGTGTTTCAGAAGCTAAGAATGGTGCTGGCCAATAAAATATTGCTAACAAATGTTGCTGTAAGTATTTCCATTGGATTGTATCGGATAGATAATATTTAATACTTAACACAGCATGTTAAATGTTAATCTTCATCATCAATCAGTTAATCCAAACTAAATATCTCCACTTCCATTCAATTTTTCATAGCTTCATTAGATTAAAAACTTGACTGATTCTTTTTCTGTGGTTATTTCAGTGAGTACTCCATCAATTCTTGTAACCTTCTGACTTGTTAATGACCAGAATGCTGATATAATTTCATTTTTTGATACTAGAGCTTCTTGTAAATAAGGAATATCCTCTAAGGTATCTTGGATGTTGAGTTTTCTATTGCACAGTGTTTCAGTATACTCCTTCCCTCTTCTTTGGCTCTCCTTATAATTAGTTACTACTTATCCATTGGTGTCCTTTAGCATACGCATTTGAACCTCCTTCTGAATTCAGGGATCTTTTGAAAGACTTTCCATGTCTGTTTCCATGTCTACATTTTTACAGATGTTGTACACATTGCATACTGTTTCTTGCCTCTTCTAACAGTTCTCAAGAACTGTTCTCAAGAAGTCTCTTTCTGAGATTTTGTCTTTCTTGGCTTTAGCTTCTCTTCTCCTCTCTTCTTGGCAATTTCCAGAGTTTGTCCTGACATTGTTTGCTTTCTTTCTTATTTCAGTTTTAACAGTCTCTTTTCACAATCATCTTTAAAGACTTTAAGTTCATTACATAATTCCTCTGGTTCTCCATTATTAAAATTTAGGAAAGCGATTCCAATGTTCTTCTTGAAGCGTCTCCTTGTCTCTCCTTGAAACAGCTTGAAATTGCAACTTCTGACAAACAATAAGCTTTATTTCCAAAGCTGAAGCTGAAAAGGTCAGCTGTAAACATACTAACAATTTTAATGCAAACACATCTTCCTCTTTTCATTACTTTTGAAAAGTAATGAAAAAAATCTGCAGCTAAAATTCTATACTCTACTTTAGAATAAGCTTCAGCCTTATCTTCTTATCTTCTCAAGCCAAGAGACTGTCTTACCATAAGGCCAAGACAGACAACAATCTCTGGCAGCAGATGCTGGGAAGTGAAAGATAAAAATTAAATACTGGGGTGGGAATCTGAGCTGCGTTACATGGTCTGACTTAAAGTCTTAAGTATTTTATTGTCTATAAGTGCAGATTATGCCCTCTTGTCAATATTAAAGATTCAACCACCATTTTAGTCCGACTCTGTACATGAATAAGAACAGGACAGGGTGCCCTTTTGTCTTTTGTCTTAGGCAGAAAAACAAACTATCCATCTTATCCACAGCAAGGAACAGCCAATATCCAGTAGGGAGACTCCAGCAGTAACTGAAATTAACTGAAATTAAAACGTTTTATCCACTTTTCCAAATTGAAAGGGGCACTCTCTATTTTTTAAAAAAGATGTTTGCTTCTAGCCAGCCAGAACAGAATATGAATCTGGCAACTTTTTTTGTTTGATAAGCAAAATCAATTAAAAACAGTAGATATGGTAGATATGTAGCTTTGTCTACATGCTTCAATATTAATTTCCTTGAGACTGTTATAAGGAAGACATAATATCTAAGAAATAAATTACATTATTACAGCAGTATATTTTATTACATTTATGATTCTTTACTTCTAATTAGTTTGAGTTTTCAGGTAATAAACTCCTACATTTTAAATACATATTAGAAATAATAGAATAGAATAGATTAATAATAATAATAATAATAATAATAATAATAATAATAATAATAATAATAAAAGAGAATAGCTCAGGGTGGAACTGTAGGGTCCTTGGGGCTCTCTGAGCTTGGTTGTTTCCTTGCAAACATTTCATTATCCAACTAGGTAAGAATATCAGTGCTAGAAGGGAGTGGGGTTAGCTCTCTGTTTATATACTCATCACTAGTGCCTTGCCCTGTCAGTGTCGGTGACAGAATTCCTGGTGGTTCCTTGATTAGTGATTACTGCATCCGGAATGCCATTCAGCAGTCCTGTTTAGTGTGACTCATAATCTCTTAGGAAAATACAAACAGAGAAATATCTCACAGGATAATATGCCAATACTACTGGAAACATCACAAATAAGATCACTTAGATCAGCTCTAATTTGAACACTGCCTAAGCAAGTCCTACTGAAATGACTGGTATCTGAGAAGAGTTAATCCTGTGAGTCTCAAGGAAGCAGACGGGGTTCTCAATGCTTTGAGCACAGCCACCCACATGATGAACCTATGTTCCCCCTGGTTAGTCAAGGCTGTTAGGAAATATGTGTAATGGTAAGGGAGAAAGACCTTGGAAGATGGGGCAAAAAGATGCTGCCTAGGGAATAGTCAGATGAGAGACAGCATAGTCCCCAGCTGTCTAGTGAGTGAGCAAGAGGCTCAGGAAGGACCTTCCCCAAGTTATCAGGCTGTAAAATTGACAGCAGGAAAATTGTACGTTCAAACTTGCAAGATTCTGTTAACTGTACAAGAAACTAGAATTAGCTTATCCGGTCATGTTTCCTGTCTGGTCTACCTGGTAAAGCTGACATCAATCTTGCATCAAGGTCCTCTTCCTTACATTTTACAGGAATAGCATTGGGCCCCAACCCTGTTGACCTTCAGGAAAGAATTAAAAAGTTTATTTTTCCTGCAGGTCTTAGGTAATTTGTAAATTATTTGAATGGTTGCTATTTGAATGTTTGTACATTCCTTAACATGTTGCTATTATTGTGGTATTTCATCTTATATTTAAATTATGTTTTAACCTATTCAATGCTAGCTTAAGTCATTTCATTGGCCTGAGCCTTTTAAATCAGATAAATAATTCCACACACCCCCCAAGAAATCTGAGTTCAAGATAATTTATTAAATTTTTATTCTATTTTCTCTCAAATAGCTGTTGACCTTGTATTTATAAGTTAAGTTGTATAAATATTCTGAATAAATGTTTACAATTTGCATTTCCTTCTATTTCAATGAACAAATAAATAGCATTGATAAAACATCTTATCTCAAGGTGACATACGAGCCTTTTTAAATCCAATTTTTTACCCAATGTTATTCCATATTGTCCTTTAAAAGCTGCTGCAAAAGGTCAGATTATTTGATGCAACAGTAAGTGTAGCACAACAGAGAAAGTGACATTTTGTTACATACACATACTGAAGTATTCTCCTCCTATGTATCAGATTCTCAATAATCTAACTTAATAAATCACTTCTTAGTATTAATTTGATGTTTCCCTTAAAAAAAATAAGTCTAGTAAAACACCTTAGCCAACATTATTCTTACCAATGTTGTTATCTTGTTCACTTGACAGTGGTTTTGGTATTGGTGAATTTTTGGATCTGGTCACAATATGAGGAGATGATGAGTTGTCTCCATTGTCTCCATTAACAGCATGTATAGGGAATGAGATCTCTACTATGGAACTTGATGGTGTCTGATTATCTAATCTGTAGGAAATATCACACAGGTGATAAAAAAATATGTATTACATCTATATATTCTTCACTCCAATAACCCACTACATACAAATCAAAAGTAAATGTATTTTAAATAATTTTCATATTCTTCTTCCTTCACCTGTTTTCATTTCTCAGCACCATATTTAATTTGTGTATCTGTCATGTTTTCAGCCATTAGAGCAAGGAATATAGGCAGTTCTTGTCAAATGACCACTCATTCAGCAATCACTTGAAGTCATGATGGTGCTGAACAAGGGGGACTTACAAAGGGTCCTCATAGTTGCAACCATCAAAGCATCCCTGGGGTCACGTGATCGCAATTTGGACACTTGGCAACTGGTTCAAAATTATGATGTTGCAGCATGCCATGATCACCATTGTGACCTCCACTGCCAGCTTCTGACAAGAAATGTCAATAGGGAAGCTATCCTCAAATAGTGCTCATGGGACTACAGGATACTACAGCTATGCAGGATTTGCCTCATGACAGCAACTGGGATTGTCACAACTGCCATTGTTAAGTCACAACTGCCATTGTAAATCACATGCCTTTGCACTTTACAACCACATCACTTAATAACAGAGTTGCAGTTCCAATTATCATCACTAAGAGAGCACTATCTGTAGTTTATTTATAAATAAAATTTATTGGCCGCCCATCTTACCATAAGGTAACTCTGGGAGGCTTACAAACATTTAAAAAAAATACCTCTACATTAATTCTGTTCTTTGTAAGAGAGCCATATATCTATAGAACAATATAAACAAATGATGTGTAAAATATCAATTATTCATATTAACTTTATTTCAATGTGTATTTGGATATTTATTTAATATGTTCTATAACATTTTGCCCCTTCACAAACTAGTTATAATTACTTTGTTTTTTGAATGTGCATATTATTTTAATAAGCATATAAGATTTCTTATTATGTAGAACCCCAATTATTTTTCAGTATAATAAATTTCAAATTTCATTACACAAAATAACATTTTTGGCCACTAAAGTTGCTAAATGATACTTGATAAAACTGAATGGAAACATCCTGTCAAAATAGCTTAGTAAAACAATTCAGTGTAACACATTTTGTACTTCACAGTAGTTTCAAAACAACCAGTGGACAGAGAAAAATGAAGAGGACAAATAAATAGATATACTCATTGTAAATAAAGATTATGCTGCTTTATCTCTGTAAGAAAACAAGGGACACATTAGACCTAAAGAAACAAACAAACAAAAAAATAGCAGGAGGTAGAATGATGTTTAGCTGGATCAGGTGTTTTGTTGCTAAACTACAACCTTATTTACTTACGTACTTATTGACTGACTGACTGACTGACTGACTGACAATGTTTACAAGAGAATCCCAGCTGATTTACAGCAAGAATGTGTGGCAATAAGGATTGACTTTGAACTAATTTTTGTACAATTCATCTAGATAAGCTTCTTCCACAAAAGAATTTACTAAAGTAAAGCCACACTGCATTTAAGAAAGCAACAATACAAGGTGCTGAACCAATATGACTTTTTTCAACTATCTGAACAGCAGGAGAGAGAGGTTAAAAAGATTTTTTTTTGTTACACTGATGTAACATAATGTAAATTCACTGCCATTCTTTTCTTAACTGTTTTCCTGTAAATTGCAATCACACATATCCCCTATTAAAATGTTTCATCCAATATATTAATTACTGCAGAAATTTTCACAAAATATTTTCATTATGTGCATGCAAAAATATACACAACTCAAATGCCTTCTCATAGTAAACATTTAGTCAAATTAATAACATACATGATAATGCGCTACAATTTATTCCACTGTCTCCTAGCCGAGGCTACAATGTAATCTGATATTCTGCATATTCAATTCAATGACATTTAGTATTCAAATAGTATTCTTCAAAAGAAATCTAACCTGGAAGTTGTCCTAGCTGGTGTTTCTCTATTTTCATGTAAGGCATCACCATTTTGCTGGACTTCTACTAAACAATAAAACAGAAAATTAGATTTTTCCATTTCTCTTTTTAAACTAAGGGATAATAATTTTAATCCCCCTGAATTTAACTTACTGGTTACTAGTGAACTGCGATTTGAAAGAGATTCTGTTTCAAGCACCAAACCATCAAGCACTATTATCAGTTCTCCCGTTTGAATCAAGCCACTCTTATTTTCCAGTGAAAGCTTCAAATGTTCTTTGACATGTTCTACTATCAGAAAAAAAGTGTTTTGTAAAAAAAATAAGCCACTTATTAAAACAGCAAATACATTTTTTCAGATCTAACTCTACTACCTAAATATGTAGGAGAAAAAAATCCCTCTGTATGTCTAATCATTTCAAATATTAAAATTACATTTCTACAACATGGTTATCAAATTATACAGAAATCTGAACAGTGTATCACACTATTTATGAAGCATAGTCATAATAATTGTCTAATTGCATATGTGTAATGCAAGATATAAAGTCTTAAAAACATCAAAATGAACCTATAACACAGAGGTGTCAAACTCAAGCCCTGTGGGCCGGCTGCAGCCCATGGGGCCACCCTGGAAACAGCAGACAGTCCACAGTGCCTCTGCCAGTGAAACAGAGCTCAGGAGGGCCATGCGTGGCCCTCCTGAGCTCCGTTTTTGCTGGCAGAGGGTTGCAAGAGGCCGTCACAGCCGGAAAAAAAGCTCAGGAGCCAGTTTTCGCTGGCAGAGCACTTGGGCCACCACAGGCAACCCTGACATGAGTGATGTTGAGCTGGCCATGCGCCCTGGCCATGCCTCCCAGTCAGTGTTGAAATTCTTTGCGGTTTGCCACCGGTTTGCTGCCCGTGCATGCACAGTGCACACCAAACACATGCTGTGTGCGGAAAAAGGCGCCTTGACCAGGTAAGTAAAACAGCGAGGGGGGAACAGCTGTGCCGCGTGATTTAGATTCGCTAGAAAGCAGGATTACCTGCTTTCTAGTGAATGTAAACCACGCGGCACAGCTGATCATTGGAAATACCCATTCTAACAAACCGGTAGCTTTTTTTAAACTACTAGTTTGCACGAACCAGTAGTTTTTTAACTACCAGTTCACCTGAACCGGTAGCTTTTTTTTTAGTACCGGTTCGCCTGAAACTGTAGCTTTTATTACTCCTGGTTCACCCAAACCGGTGTGAACCAGTAGCATTTCACCCTTGCTCCCAGCCCCCTGAGGTCAAATACAACCCTGATACGGCCCTCAATGAAATCAAGTTTAATACCCCCGCTATAAGATATAAGGATCTTTATGCATTTAAAGCACAACTCACACAGATTGAAAGCTGTTCATGAAATGGAATTTTTTTTAAATTCCTTCCTTCCCAAGGCAACATTTATTTATTATTGGATTTATATTCCATCTTTTTTATTCTAATATTCAGCATTTTTTTATTCCGTTCAATTGTGCTGATTCTTGGAGACTACCTAGACAAACCTTGGTATGATTTTTTCAGAAGTGGTTTACCACTGCCTCCTTTATAGGGCTGAGAGAGAATGACTGACCAAAAGTCACCCAGCTCGCTATGTGCCTAATGCAGGACTAAAACTCATGGTTTCCTAGTTTCTAATCTGATACCTTAGTTACTGCATTTCTTTACATTCAGCATGGGTTGCAACAATAAAATATATAGTACAAACAGAACAAGATGAGTACAATTAAAAGATAAAGAAAAGTTAAACTCATTAAAATAAATAATAAAAGTTTAGAAAATATGTAAGAATTTACCATTTTCCTAAATAATTGGTGAATGGGAGCCAACTGCATCTCCTTAGGGAACCATTCAATCAATACCTGGGAGCCATACAGAAGAATGTCCTTTACTAAATAATTGAGAGTCATGTTTTTAGCAGCAGGAGAATTTTCAGAATTGTGTCTACTGATCTAAGTAACTAGCCAGGTTCATGGTGGGAAAAATGCTTCACAGATAGTTAGGCCATAAGTCATGAAAGAATTCTAAAGATCAACGCCGGCATGTTACATTGTGCCTACTAAGCAATCCAAAGCTGACACTGGATTCACATACTTTTTTTCTTAACACCTATGGAAATTGCTTGTAACAGTATGTGCATATATCTGTATATATGCATATATCTGTGTGTGCATGCACATGTGCGCACACAAACACACCCACCCACAGACACATATTCATATCACCTATAGAACAGCAAGTTTCATTACACTAGATGAGTTTCCTTTAATCCTTGACAACAGAAGTTTTATGCAAGTTCAAGGGATTTTTTTTTAAAAAAAAACCTTTTTTTGGAATAAATAGCAAAAGGGTGATTAGAACACTGGTATTCTGAAAGTTATAAATGGACTAAGGAGCCAGATGGGTTTGAAATTAAATAGATTTTGAAATTAAAAGCAGGAATCCTTCCTGTGAATTCTTTAGAATTCTACTAAACATGAAGAGTATGAAATTAAGCATAACAAAAATTTCCATGAGAAATGTTGATTAGGAAAAAAAAAATAAGATGGGACTTTTGAAGTCTGGACACTAGAGGGAACCAAACTGAACTAAAGATTATAATTAAAGAAGAGACCACTAATACAAAATAGGTCAAATACTCTACTTTTGAAACAATTCAAGGTTATTTGAAAACAATGCACTCAGAAATTACTCTTGAGATTATCTGCTATCATAAAATGGATTGAAAAGAGGTTATAGAAAAATTAGTTTTACTGGACAAGAGAGAGATTGTTTAAAAATGACGGCTTAAAAATGATATAGAAAAAGATGTTACATAGAATTTACAAATGAAACCAGGTGATGTCTTGATAATTTTTTTTTTAATTTGATTTATATGCCGTCCTTCTCCAGAGACTCAGGGTGGCTTACAATGCGTTAATTAAAAGGTATACACAAAAACAAACCTGAAGATGGACTTCAATATTTTTTTTTCTTTTGAATTTACATATTAAGAGACATACTAAAGTTTTCAAGGGACAAAGAAAAAATGAAAAGAAATTAAGTTCTGGGATTCTATTTAAAGGGTTTAAAGATCAAGATTGTTAAAATCAAAAGGAAGGAGTACATGTATTTGATCAAGGTTAAAATATATAGGTTGTTGTTTCTGGTAACTCTTAATGGATTTTGCTCACTAGGACTGAATGACAATTAAATTTAAATTTTAATTAAAACAAATGTAAGCTTTGCTGGAGGACAAGAGATCATATATGGAAAGAAGAAATATTTTATTGTATTGTCAGAGAAAGTGACGTTACTCATGAAAGTAAAAGAATTTAAAGTTGTTTTATCTAATTAAGGTTAAAATATATATGCTGTTATTTCTGGAAGCTCTTAATGGACTTCTATTGATGAGAGCTAAATATGTTTGTTTACAGGTAAAAAATGACATATAGGAAGAAGAGATTTTTTGTTGAAGTATCAGGGAAGGTGATAAGTTTCTGAAAATGTTTCTATTTGTTGTGATGAAGGACAAATCATTTCTTTATGTAACTTATTTTTTCTTTACTATATTTTTCCTGTCTTTTTAATTTTTTTCTTTGCGCTTTTTTGTTTTTACTTTTATATTTTTTTAAGTTTGTATTAGTGTTTTATCTTTTTATCTCTAAACATCAATAAAAATTATTATTAAAACTAGAAAAAAAGGACAAAAAAAGACGAGCAAAATAAGGACAAGCAGTACACATTCTAACTGCTGACTATTCCTTCATTCAACTTCATTTGGGTTTGTTTCTTGTTCCCTTCACAGATAGTATACATCCCTACTTGTTAGGGGCTCATCCCATTAATTCTTCCATCATGGTCCTTTCCTATGCTTGTTAATCCCCCTCTTGAACTAATAAGTAATTAATCAGAATGGCCAAACAATATTTTCAGGAAACACTCCTCACAATGAGTAGTTATTCAGGAGATCCCCTTTTCAATGTTCACAGCTAGCTATTACATAGCCCTTCCAAATGTGCATCTTTTCTTCCAAATTTCTTATTGAACTCCACTGGCAAACTCCTGTGGACTCTCTTTTTTCATTGATCCTTAAATGTTATTTAGTTCAAATTACATTGTCTATCTATCTTATCTATCTTACTATTCATCTCGCAGTGCAACGCATACAATACAGTAAAACAAAAGAAAGTAAAAACAATTTTAAATATAAAAACAAATCAAAATTACAAAAGATTAAAACAAAGTAAAAAAAAAAACCACAGGCTTAGAGAGGAAAGGTGGTTGTGGCTGCTATGGTACTACACAAGCCATCTCCAGCCTACAACTTCTCCTTACCTGGACCCCATGCCAACTGGCATAGCCAGTTTTAAGGCATTTCCTGAAGGCCAGACTGGAGTGGACCTCACCTCCTGCGACAAGATGTTCCAGAGAGCGGGGCCGTGGCAAAAAAGGCTCTACTCCTGGATCTCACCAGCCATAATTCCTTGGCTGATGGGATCTGCAGTAGACTTCTTCAGCCAGCATGAATATAGAGAGGCAAAATGGCTCCTAAAATATCTTGGAGCTACGCCATAAAGGGCTTTAAAGGTAATGACCAACACCTTTAATTGTACCCAGAAGCAAATCAGCAGCCAGTGCAGCCTGCATAACATTGGGCTTACATGTGCCACCCTAGGAGCCACTAAAACTATATGCGTGATTGCATTCTGAACCAACTTAAGTTTCCAAAAAATACTCCAAAGGTAGCCCTATATAGAGTGTGTTGTAATAATCCAAATAGGGGATAACCATGGCATGAGTGACTGAGTGCAGAACCTCATAATAAAAAAAAGGATGCAATTAGCACACAACCCATGGTTGTACAAAAGATCTCATAGCCTGCTACCTCCTTTTCGAGCAGGAGTCACAAGTCTAGCAGAACTCCCAAGTTGCTCACTGGATCTGCCTGGGGTAGTTCAGAGGGAATTATTATCACATAACATTTAGCATACCTATATTTAAGGCATAATGGGAGCATAAAGTAAAGAATATTAAAAATAAAAAAAAAGTGGATTCTATGCAAACTTTAACTTACATCTTCTATTGTGAACTTCCAAAGTTTGTCTAAGATCTACAGTGGCTTTTCCTAATAAAGCATCAGCTTTTAAAGTATGATGGCTCCAAACTCTAAATTCCAAAGTGGTCTGTGGAGTCACATTCCTAGACAAAAACAAATTCCTTTTTAAAATTGGAAATACATTACTGCACATATTTAATAATCCCCAACATGAAAAGCAATTACTACTTTATTTAAATATTGTCTTTTGATTAGAAAGCAGCAAGTTTAGATAATATATCAACACAATTATAATACAGCCTGAGTTCAATAATTAAAATGATTAAAATTAGGTCATATAATATATAACCTAATACACAATATTCAAACTGTCATAATATACTTTTCAAAGTAATCTCCGTCTTCTGTTTATTTATGTTTCCACTTACCTGTATTTCCCTTATGGATAGAAACAAGGCCAGATTATTGATGAAAATTTTATTTTCAAAAATGGGGATTAATTTGTGTTTGTTTCTTCATCCCAATAGTAGGTGAGACAATCTTGGATGCAATCCAAAACAGTGGAATCTATCTAGTGGAATCTAACAGAGGAGACTCTACTTTCCTATTCCATCATAACACAATGACTAACTCCATATCACCAACAGTTTTTCCCTCATCTTGTCCATTAAAAAAACTAGTCTGATTAAGGGATCTGGTACCTGCATATTTATTCTGGATATTTGGGAGAGAAATAGTTAATTACAAAAATATTCTACTTACACTGTCAATTGTTCTTCCCATTTTGGATTTGAGGAACTGCCAGACTTAGATGTTTTCTTCACTTCATTGTCTGCTACTAGTTCTGTATAAATGGCAGCTAAACCAAAAAAGTTCTTTTTTCTTTTCAATTTGGCACTAGAAACTAAAAAAAAAAAACAAACTTAAAACTACTGGAAATAGATCTTTTTAGGAAATGACAATTAATTACAATGTCTCTATTCAAAACTAATGAATGGGGGAGCTTATTTTTACCATCATCTAGAAAATCCAGATCAGGTGCACATTTTGTGATTACAAATGGTATTTTACTGTATATTAAAATTGCCTAGAAGTACTCCAGTAATTTAGAAGATATTGACAATCAAAAGGCTTCTGCTTTGTTGCAAAAAAATCCCTTGTATATATTCCAGCATGACAGTTGGGATCCAGAAACAATATCATACTTCACACTTCCTTTTTCATCTAGCTAAAAGGACCCATGTTAAAAAAAAACACAAAAAAACCCAAAACCTGATGGATGAGTACTACTGGAAGGGTGTGATAACAAGAGTTAAACAGATCTATTTGAAGTTGTTCTTCACACTTCACTAGTAACAAACCAGTACACTAATATTAACTGTTTATCGCCTGAGTTATATTTTCATTGAAAATGGTTCCAGCTCCTTAAATAACCTTCTGACATAGAATGTTTTATAAAAGTTACTATAGCAACATGCCGACAGAGATATTATGTAATCAAACAGCAAACTTTAAAATCTACAGATATAGTTTTCACTAACCCTATCATCAGGAACTTCTAACAATCCCTACTCCTTCTTAATCGACGTTTTGAAAGGTCTTAAATCTAGTTTCATATAGTATCACAAAAGCAAAAATGCTTACATGAAAGCTATACCCAAAGAATTGGTCTCTTATACCTAAAGACTATTATTTTGCTTACTAAAGAAGTAAAAGTACAGGTATTCCTCAACTGGGACTAAACCTGTGTCACAAAGCAACGTAGTTGTTACATAACCATCCTGCTTAGTGACAGCACTTCCAGTGGTCCCAAATGAGATTAGAAATTGTAGAGAATATTCATAGCTTGGGTTGTAGATTTAGGTAGAGGTCTGTACTCCGAACTTGCTGGTTGGATCCTGGACATTTTGTTACCAAATTAGGTAACATCTTCAACAAGGATTTTGGGTGAAGTATCTTGTTCGTTTATTCCCCGAAAATAAGACCCTATCTTATATTTTTTTTCAACTCTGAAATAAGCGCTTGGCCTTATTTTTGGGGAGGTCTTATTATTTTGGGGCACATGAAGCAAGATGGGGCTCCTCTTGCTGCCTAACTGATTTCCAGCTCTGTGTTTAAATATTTTTAGGGAGGGTTTATTTTCGGGAGGAGGCTTACTTTAGCGCATGCGCTCAAAAGCCTAATTGGGCTTATTATCAGGGGATGTCTTATTTTTGGGGAAACAGGGTAAGTCCTGGTGGTTCGTTAGTCTTGTGACTGTAATGTTACCTAGTTTGGTAACAAAACATCCGCAGTCAAGCAGCAAGCTCAGAGGAAACCTCTGCTTAAACCAATTATGTGAGTTAGGCCTAAAAAACCAATTATGTTTGTTAGATAGGACAATGCTGTCATTAGATGAGAAGGATCACATCCTTCTCCTTCCCTGCCACAATTGCATTCAATTCAGGATTTAGGAAGCATGCCTTTTCCGTGGCAGACCCTGCCCTATGGAATACCCTTCCCTGGCATTTAAGATCTGGCTTTCTTCCAAGCACTGGGATTGGGGTAACATAAATGAGAGGATTTAATGACGTCTGGTTTTGATATCTTAACTTTGGTGCCAGATTTTTAATGTTCATGATTTTAGGAGATACTATACAGTCATGTGAAAAAGAAAGCACACCTTCTTTTGAGTCCTACACTTTTCATATCAGGACATAGTAAAAATTATCTCATCCTTAGCAGTGCTTAAAAGTAGGTAAATACAATCTCAGATGAACAACACATGATACATTACAACATGTCATCACGGCTTCTCCATTTTGGCTTTCTTTTTGTAAAATAAATGATATGATGCAATAAGTCATGATGCAGTACCACAAAGGATTTCCACACACATACATGTGTGTAGAATGTATGTGGAGGGAAGAGGAATTGCTTCCCTGCCAGCTTCTCGACTGATTTTCAGGAGAAGCTAACAGAGAAGATTAAAAATGGCGATCAAATAATCATGGGTGCCTGGCAACTAGTCATAAGTGCAAATTGGTTGCCAAGCACTCACCTCACAATCATGTGGCCACCATGACATTTTACAACAACCAGAAGTCCTTTATCATTTGAATATACCTAAAGCTTACTTAGTTCTTTGAGATTTACTGTCTTCCCTGGGATTAAGTATTTTGAGCTTCTTTAGATTTCAAGGATCCTAAAACAGGTCAATGCAATGTTCTTGTTTCACAAAGACCATTATAGTTGTTTTAGTGCCTGTATTGCCTTGGAACAGGTGCTTTACAGTCCATAAAATATCCCGACTCTAATAAAGCTTTGCATGGATCCCCTTGATCACATGATCACATTTACTTGACAACAGTTTGTATTTATGACCGGTTGCCAAATATCTTGCAATCATTTGAAAGTCAATGGGGGAAGCCAGCAGAGAAGGCTGCAAATCAAGGGGAGGTTGGAAAAGGTCTGGTCCCTTAGCATGCTGGAAGGGAAATCAGATCTGGCGAAAATGCTAGTAAACGCCATTATACACGACTGTCCCCCAATGGGACTAGGAGAAGACCCAGATCTCCCAGGTATGGTGGAGGCTCAATTCCTCTACCTACCCTATCATGTCTTAGAGGCACAGGCCCCCTCTCCAGCCCTCCACTTAATGACTCATGTATTCACTTACCAACTGCAACTGGGAGAGTTGGGATTGTGGTTGTTGAGCAAAACAACACATTGTTTAATGGCCACTTTGCTCAATCACAGAGATTCCAGGCCCATGAGTGGCGATAGACTATCAGAACAATACCTATAACTATAAAACTTTTTATAGGCTAAATTTGATATCTAATTAAACTCCCAAAGCAAACCTTTCACTGAATTTACTCCCATCATATATCCCAAACTTCGATCATCAACTGTAGCAATGTAAATTAATAGGAAGATACTGAGAGAAAGCTCAGAAAAGCCCAAGGTGATTAAAAACAATTTGACTGGTACAAAATTCAAGGAAGGAAAAGCAATTCTTCTCTTTCTTATCAACTACAGGTAACCATATGATTAAAGCCAAGGCACATGGAAGTTCAATAAAACTTGAAGGACCATGGTATCATGCTGCACCGGTTGGAAGAGTTAGGGGTGGGGGGCACCGTGTTGCGGTGGTTCTCCTCCTTTCTCTCCAACCGGTCACAGTCTGTGTTGGCAGGAGGGCAGAGCTCAACCCCAAGGCCCCTTGTATATGGGGTGCCACAGGGGTCGGTCCTCTTGCCCTTCTTTTCAACATTTATGTGAAGCCGCTGGGTGAGATCATCTGTGGTTTTGGGGTGAAGTACCATCAGTACGCTGATGACACTCAGCTGTACTTCTCCACCCCGGATCACCCCAATGATGCCCTTGAAGTGATGTCCTGGTGCCTGAAGGCTGTATGGATCTGGATGGGGAGAAACAGACTCAGGCTCAACCCATCCAAGACCGAGTGGCTGTGGTTTCCGACGTCCCGATATAGTCAGTTGGTGCCATCACTGAATATTGGGGGCGGGTCGTTGGCCCCCACAGAGAGGGCTCGCAACTTGGGTGTCCTCTGGACTCACAGCTGTCTTTAGAAGAGCACTTGACGGCTGTGGCAGGGGGGGCTTTTTATCAGGTCCGCCTGATTCGCCAGTTGCGTCCCTTTCTGGATCGAGACTCGTTAAGCACGGTCACTCATGCCCTCGTCACTTCCCGCCTGGATTACTGCAATGCTCTCTACATGGGGCTCCCCTTGAGGAGCACCCGGAGGCTCCAGTTGGTCCAGAATGCGGCCGCGCGGGTTGTTATGGGAGCGATGTGGTGCTCCCATGTGACTCCCCTCCTGCGCAAGCTGCACTGGCTCCCGGTGGTCTTCCGGGTGCGCTCCAAGGTTTTGGTTACCACCTTTAGAGCGCTCCATGGCTTAGGACCAGGGTAGCTACAAGAACGCTTTTTGCCACGAGTAACCTCTCACCGACCAGTATGCTCCCATAGAGAGGGGCTTCTCAGGGTGCCTTCAGCCAAACAGTGTCGACTGATGGCCCCCAGGGGGAGAGCCTTCTCTGTGAGGGCACCTGCCATCTGGAACGAGCTCCCCCCCCCCCGGAGATACGGAGGATTCTGGATCTGCGTGCTTTCCGCCGTGCCCTCAAAACATTCCTATTCCAGCAGGCTGGCCTGGCCTAATCTCTCTTTTAAATTGCTTTTTTAAATTTTAAATTTGTCTTATAAATTGGGGTGTTTTAAATTTCTTTTCTGGGCCAAAGGATTTAATGTATTTTAAATGGTTTTTAACGTTTGTATTATATGTATTTTATTTTCTGGCTGTTCACTGCCCTGAGTCCTTTGGGAGTAGGGTGGTATATAAATTTAATTAAATAATAATAATAATAACAACAACAACAACAATAACAATAATGTTATTTCATTCTAGTGTATGATTATGTATTTTTAAAATAAACATAGTAATCAAATATAAATTCAAAACAACCAAAATAATATGGCATAGGGTTTTCTGCCTAAGCAGGGGGTTGGACTAGAAGACCTCCAAAATCCCTTCCAACTGTTCTGTTCTGTTCCCGTTCCCGTTCCCTTCTATTCTATTCCTATTCTATTCAAATGTTAGGGCACCACCAGGCATTTCTCTTTGCTCAAACTAATAGGCTATAATGTGGTATTTCTATTTTAAAAGGATAACATAGACATATAAAATATAATTGTAAATCTGCAAAGGATTAAATCTGTACTAGTCACTTCAGGGAGAGATATAATCAAACACAGATAAACAGAACAAGAGATAAAGTAGAATCTATTTTTATTTATCAATGGTAGGCAAATAATAAGACACATCATTTGTAGATTTTAACTTACTTGTTACTTGCATCTGTAGTCTTCCATTGTAGTTATTACTGCTTCCAGATGTTGGGGAGGCTGCAGCCATATCAGAGGATGCACTTTCAGCCTATTGAAGAAGACAAAATATTTGACTATATGTTCCCATTTTTCTACTAAAATTACAATCAGCTGATAATAATTTAATGAATCAAGTTTAGTTTCTATAAACCAGGGGTGTCAAACTCAAGGCCCAGAGGTCAGATCCGGCCCATGAGGTACTTAGATCTGGCCCCCAGGGCTTCCCTGGAAACAATGAACGACCGGCCCACGGTCCCTCTGCCAGTGAAAATGGAGCTCAGGCAGCCCTCCCGAGCTCAGTTTTCGCTGGCAGATGGTTGCAGGAGGTCATCGCACCTGAAAACGGAGCTTGCAAGGGCTGTGTGCAACCTTCCCGATCGGTTTTCACTAGCAGAGAGCAGCAGGAGGCCATTGCAGCCGAAAACAGAGCTTGGGAGCCCATTTTCGCTGGCAGACCGCTTGGGCCACCACCGTGGCCCCCGTTACAAGTGATGTCAAGCTGGCCATGCCCACCCTGGTCCCTCAAGGTCAAACACAACCCTGATGCGGCCCTCAACGAAATCGAGGTTTTTTGAAATTATTGTCAAAAATGTTTATTTTTATTTGTGTTTATGTTTTATTTTTAAGAAAATAAATAGTAATTCTAATCTGATACTTCAGGTCTTCATCACTTAAGCAACGATTCAAAGTTACAATGGACCTCCCCAGAGATAGGATTCACTTACCTTCCCTACTGATTCACAAATGTGAGCACACACGCAATCTTCCGCACATGCTCAGCCTGCCGCACATGCTCTTTGCTCGCAAGCACAGCTCCAAAATGTGGCTAAATAGGACGGCATTACTTCCAGTTGGGTGGGCGGGGCCTACCACAGTTAGCACTACCGGTTCACCTGAACCGGACAGAACCGGCAGAATCCCACCACTGGATCTCCCCAGAGCTACTCATGACCTGTTTTTAAAGTTCAAATGCCCACGTGCATTCACGATTGCATTTTGGACACTTGGCAAATGACTGACATTTACGGCCATTTACAGGTCACACAATCACATGACCCCAATTTTTGAATTTTTCACTTCACTTCTAGTTTTTGGCAAAAAAATACATGCTACAATGCTAAAATGCTGTATGACCATAATTCCAGGGTTAATTAGTCCTAAATCAGGAATTACCTATACAGCTGTGTCAGGGGTGAAATCAGTGGTGGGATTCTGCCAGTTCTAGGGGGTTTGGCCGAAACATTTGTTAAATTGCTGGCTCGCCCCGCCCCTTGCCCCGCCCCTCCGCACCACTATTTATTGCCAAAAATAGTGGTGGGCGAGGGGCGGGAAAGCCAGCAATTTAACAAACGGTTCGGTGTTTTTTTGTAATTTTATTGGCCCGCAGAGCTTCAGCATAGGCTAATTAGCCCTTGATTAGATTGGCTCCCGGAAAATTAGGCAGGCAGATTTCTTTTCTTTTTCCTCACCAAAAAAGGTAGGTGCAAACAATGGGAAATTTAGGGAAAAAGAGGAGAGTTCAAGATTTTAAAACACAAAAGAAAAAAAGCTCTATTTAACTACGGAATTGTAATAATTGAGATACTATTAATTGTATATTGTGTTGAAAGCAGAAATGGTTAAGTTGTGGTTTGGAGGAATATATGGGGGAAATTATTTATTATTTATTATTATTGGTAAATATAATTGATTTGTTAGAAATTGGATTGCATGGAAATAATTGGAATATTCATGTTCATGTTGATTAATATACAAAAAAGGTAGTTATATAACTAATTGATTTATATTAAAACGTTGAATTTATATTAAACAACTGTAATATTACATAATTATCCAATGTGAGGATGGATATAAAAATAGATGACAATGGGAAGGGGTATAATATAGAATAGAAGGGAAAAATTGAATTTGATTAAGATTAGAGATGAGGATGAAGGGTAATATTGTTTTTTTACAAAAATAGATGAGGAATGAATATGGCAAAAAGGAAATATAGAAATTGTAAATTTAATTGAAATGACTAAACACTGTTTAAATTTGTGAACCGGCCAAATACTCTGTTCAAAGAAAATACATTGTATGTTTGTATGTGTGTTTCTAATTATTGTTATTTATTCATATTTGTTCTCTTTTATTCTTTAAAGTTTAACAATTCATTCTTTATTTTAATATCTTTATATTTGTTTGGGGTTGCCTTTCTTCCCTTTCATCTTTTTTATTGTACAGCAATCTTTCTCCTCAAACCTACCGCCTCTCTTTTCTTTCCTTCTTACTTTCTCTCCCCCACTTCTTCTTCTCCCTACTTCCTTTTCCTTTCTCCTTCTCTCCCTCTCTTCCTCCCTCTCTTACCCTCACTCCTACTCTAATTTCCCTTCCCTTCCTTCATCCCTCTCTATTGCTGTATCCTTTTATGCATATGGACTACTCAGAGGGCTGAAAAAATTATTTTTGACTGGTCCTTGCACTTTTGACCAGTCCTCGAACTTACGTTGTCCTCACAATTTATGTTTTTGCCCTATCTTGTCACCATGGTGAAGAGAAGCAGTTGTGAAATGAGTGACATGGTTGTTAAGAATGCTACAATGGGCATAAATGATGACCAGTCATAACTGCGAAGACTGGTCAAAAGTGCGAGGACCTGTCAGAAATCACTTTTTTCAGCCCTCTGCATAGTCCTTTTGTGCACAGGGACTACTCAGAGGGTTGAAAAAGTTATTTTTGACTGGTCCTCGCACTTTTGACCAGTCCTCGAATTTACGTCTGTCCTCACATTTTACATTTTTTGCCCTATCTTATCACCATGTTGAAGAGAAGCAGTTGTGAAATGAGTGACACAGTTGTTAAGAATGCTGCACAGGCATAAATGTGAGGAGGGTCATAACTGTGAGGACCAGTCAAAAGTCCGAGGAGCTGTCAGAAATGACTTTTTTCAGCTCTCTGTAGTTTCTATGCAGATAGCCACGCCCACCGGTCACATGACCAGCTAGCCACACCTACCCGGTCACATGAACAGCTAGCCATGCCCCCAGCTAAGCCACGCCCACAGAACCGGTTAAAAAAATTGAATCCCACCACTAGGTGAAATCCAGCAGGTTCTGACAGGTTCTGGAGAACTGGTAGCGGAAATTTTGAGTAGTTTGGAGAACCGGCAAAAGCAACCTCTGGCTGGTCCCAGAGTGGGGTGGGAATGGAGATTTTGCAATATCCTTCCCCCAGGAGCGGGGAGGGAATGGGGATTTTGCAGTATCCTTCACCTGCCACGCCCACTAAGTCACGCCCACAGAACTAGTAGTAAAAAAAAATTGCATTTCACCACTGAAATGTGGCCAAAACTATTGGTACACTTCCATGTTTTCCAAAAAATTATTGCAATGTCATGAAGTAAATTGAAACTTACAAAAGCAAATGGCATCCATTAATCTTTATTCAATACAGAAGTGTTACAGAGAAGGCACGTTGATTTTGTTGTATGACTTAACATATCCTTGTAAATAATAAAACAAATTTAAATAGTATGGGCATAATTATTGGTATCCTTAAACTAAGATTTCATAGCATATCATTTTGAGGCAATAACTGCAATGAGTGTACTTCTGAATAAGATTTTATATTTCTGAATTGGCAATCTGTGCCACTCTTCTTGAAACATTACTCCAATTGTTTTAGGTTTCATAGGCTCTTCTCAACTGTGACTTTCAACTCCTTTCATAAATGTTCAATTGGATTCAGGTGAGAAGTTAAAGCAGGCTACTTCTGAACAGCCCAATGTTTGCTTTCCAAACATTCTTTGGTTTTCTCTGAAATGTTTTGGGCCATTATTCTGTTAGAGAACCCATGAGCTAAGGCAGAGCGTTCTAACACTGGGCGTTATAGTTTAACACCATGGTGTCTTGATAATTTTCTGATTTCATTTATTCATTAATCCCATAACTTTATGAAGGTTCATGTTTCACGGTAGAGTTGGTGTTATTTAAAAAGCATTTTTTTCTTTTGTGAACATACAGCTGCTGTAACTTACAAGAAACCTCTAATTTTGTTTAAATTGTCCAAAAGACATTGTCATAAAAATCTATGCCTTATAAACATGCATTTTGGCAAACTGCAATTTGGCTGTTTAGTGCCAATCTTTAAGAAGTAGGATCTTGTACAGTGGACACCACTTTCAGTCAGATAATGTTTGACAGTGTAACATGATATTGTTGTAACTTGATCTTGCAGATCAGCCAGGATGTGTTTTGCAATTTTCCTTGATTCTTTCTCTACCATTCAAACTTTCCTCCTGTTCAATCCATAGTCAATTTTTATCTTGTGGCCATATCCAAGGAGGTTGTCTATGGTTCCAGGGATCTTAAACTTCTTGATAATATTGACATTCATGGTCACAAGAACATGAAGTTCTTTGAAGACCGTTTTGTAATCTTTACCATGCTTGGCTGTTACCTTTTTCCTTTCCTCCTCAGTCAAATCTCTGCTTTTCTTTCTTTTGTCATGTTTACTGTGCTGCACACAATGATACAAATATCTGAGTACTTTTCTCCAAATTGGCTGAGTGATTAATTATGAGACTGAATATGACAATAATTAAAGTGAATAGTCTGCTTCAGAGATCACTAAAATACAATAACAGTTTAATATCTAAGGATGAAAATAATTATGTCCATTCCATTTTAATTTGTTTCATTTACAAGAATATGTTAACTCATGCCTCAAAAGCAGAGTGTTTGCACTATAGAACAAAGAATGGTGGAGACCATTTATCTGTTTGTTTCAATTTATTTCATGGCAAATTGTGAAAAAATGAAGGTATCAATACTTTTAATCACGTCTGCAAAATAGTTACTACTGCTTTCATATTTTTAGTTGTTAGTAGGCCCAATAAATTCATGTCTATAACAAAACACTTAAAAACAGGGGTGAAATCCAGCCGGTTCTGACAGGTTCTGGAGAATTGGTAGCAGAAATTTTGAGCAGTTCAAAGAACCGGTAGCGGAAATTTTGAGTAGTTCGGAGAACCGGCAAATACCACCTCTGGCTGACCCCAGAGTGGGGTGAGAATGGAGATTTTGCAGTATCCTTCCCCTGCCACGCCCACCATGCGATGCCATGCCAACCAAGCCACGCCCACAGAACTGGTAGTAAAAAAATTTGGATTTCACCACTGCTTAAAGAGCATGTAAGATGTCGTGGTTAGGAAATTGATTTATCAATAGGGAGACTCAGTTTTGAGTCTATCCTTAACCACAGAAACTCATTGGATGACTTTTGTCAACCATTCTCTTTCAACCCAACTCATCTCATAAGTTTATTGTTGTGGGGATAAGAAATTAAAATGATTCCCATGAAAACCACCTTTAGTTCTTAAAAGAAAATTGTAACTTTAATTTAACTGATTAAACTGTAAATTTAATTAATAAATAAGCACTACTACATAGATAGAACTATTTCAAAATTTATTTATTTATATCCTGTCTTTATTATTTTTATAAATAATTCAACATGATAAACATGCCCAATACTAACTCTTTACTCTTCCTATTTTCCCCACAACAAGAATCCTGTGAGGTAAATTGGGCTGAAACTGGCCCAAGCTCACCAGCTGGCTTTCATGCCTCAGGCTGAATTAGAACACACAGTTTACATAAATCAGCACCTTAACATCTCTCAAATATACAAGTTGTTAAAATTTGTGAACTCTTTTGAATTTTCAATATTTCTGCGTAATATGACCTAAAAGATATCTATTTTCCACGCATTGAAAAACTAAATAAAGAGAACTTATTCTTATAATGTTGACATCTGTCATTTACCTATTGCTTCCAATTAATGAAAAAGTTATAGAGATCATGTGCTTATGAAGACATTAGATATAATCATAAACCTGTGGAAAACATAAAACTAACCTGGAGATAATCTATCAGCACAATTCTTTTACACAGCAGAATCAACTCTAATAGCTCTTAAAGTGATTTTCTTGTACTAAGTAAAATGAATCACAATCTGAAAGTCTTCTTTCCTACACATCTTCAATACAATTAATATCTGATTCCAGCTAATCATTTCAGGTCCTCTACCCTATCATACCAGAAAACGTTTGCTTTCTGTTAAGAACATACCACAATCAGGCAGGGGTATTATAAACAGCTTTTCAGACAGATTGATGTGATCTAGGAAACTTAGGCAGTTGGAATATAAATAGCAAACCAGTAAATCACTTATTCAATGTTAATAGTCCAACATACTACAGAACTCTCTCTTATGCCTACTTTGTCCTTTGCAATACTGCAGGGAAGGTAGACAAGACTACTTTTGCACTGTGAATTTGGCTGTGTTTTAGAGGAACCTGAGATTCTAGCCAACATGTTCCATCAATGCCCTTTCAATAATAATTTGTTCTCTGCCTTCGTAACTTTATCTGTTAATATGTCCTCTGAGAATGACTTTTGTTTGCTTTACATTATCAGATTGTGCATATGTAATATTTAAGAAACCAGTTGAAAACAGACTTGAACAGCTGATTTTTTTTTTACTGCCACCACTGCTTTATATAGAAAGGGGTTAGGTATATAAATAAAAAATATGCTTTTTAGTGTTTTGTGTCTTGTTGTCATGTAACTGGTCACTGACAGCAATAAAGTTATACATAAAGAATAATATTTGATCGCTGTTATCAGGGTTCCTGAAAAGATATTTTTATGTTTGTCTTTCTAATGTTCACCTAGTAGATTTCCTGTAACTGTTGACTAGACTGGTACCAGAACTTGGCCTTCTCTGATTTTGCTTTATCATTAACAACAACAAAAAATCTGTATGAAATGTACACTAACCAATTTATCTCAAACAAAAACAGAGAGATTGTAAGTCCTTGACTTACAACCATTCAAAGTTCTGATGACTTGAAAAAGGGACTTGCAACCCGGATCCGAAGTTCCAACAATCAGGTCCCCTCTGCAGTCAAATGATTGCATTTGGGGCACTCAGCAACAGCCTCATTTACAACCATTTGCAATATCCCACAGTCACATGACTTCATTTTATGCTGTTTTTGTCAAAAGACAGCGCTTCATTCCAGCTTTCAACAAAAAACTTACCAAACCATTGGCTCATTAACAGTCTGCCACATTGACTTAATGACCATTGCAAAAAAACATAAAATTGAGTCAATCACATGACCCAAGTCATTTTACAATTGTCACAATGTAAGATCCTAATAGGCAGGCATCATTGTAGACATATGTCAAGGAATACCTGTACTATATTTCTACAATCATGTCCTCTTATTCTCAAATTAAAAGCAAATAAAACATTTTACTTTTTGCTCTCTTAAACTGAATTAGAATCATATATGGTAGTGGTATGTAACTATGTATTAGTTAAAATATAGAAAAAGGTTGCTAAATATTTAGAAAAACTGTAATGGTAAAAAATTGTATAAGTAAGAACTAAAAGTAATTTGGTGCTAAAGTAATAATTTAAATATGTTACTGAATAATAATCAATTGAAAAACAGCTGACATTCTGGAATGCAAGCAGTTATTTATTGTTAATATTAGCTAAGATAAAAATAAACTATTGATTTATTTTTAAAGTATTTATACTCAATTCTTCAGCTGAAAAGCTTTCAGAGCAGCTTTTATAATTAGAAACAACAGTTCCTGCCCTTAGGGTCTTATAATGTAAAAGGTATGAGAAGTAAAATGATATTCCATATTTAGATTAATAATCCATATTAGTGAAAAAGTAAATGTTAATAAATGTTACATATAAACTATAACCCAAACTATCAAAATAGTTTAAAAGTGTGGATATTAGCTCACCTTTAATATCTTGGTCTGGGTGGTTTGTCCCCTCTACCATTCATCTCTTTCACTTAATACTATTTTTCATACTGAAATATCAGAGCATAGTACAGATCCATAGTAACAGCAGCTTGATTACTCATTTTCCTTTTTTTTTTTTTTTCATTCTAGATCTCAAACCATAGTTCAAGTATCAAAACAACAAAAATCACACCATTTCAAACCAAACTGATCCTAATATTTCATTCTGGAATGATACATTTTGGAAACAGTAAGTATTGAAGAATGTATAAACTGATTTAATTTCAAACTAAGGTTTTGTAGTTGATATTATAGAAATGTCTACAGTGTTATAAATTTCAGCTGAAAACACAAGTTTAACACAAGAAGGGAAAGCCAATGAACTATCAAAACCCTATTCACAGATAATTAATCATTAAGCTCATTATAACACATTAAGACAAAGAAAGAACATTCTCTTTATCATTTTTCTAGATAGCAGAATGTCAATACAGATATAATGTACCTTGCCAGACAAAAGAACACAATCACCACCTCCCACAAGAATTTGGAAGTCTCAGAGGAAAACAAACCTCCTGCAACTTGTATACAAGTTGGAAAAGATGTTATTTATTTAAACCAACCTGAATCCTGATCAGTGCACATATCCACTAAGCCATTCACAACAGGTGACTGACTATCCAATGTTTATAGAAAATCTCCAACAAAGGAAGTTGTTCACTACCATTCTAGATAAATTGTTTTATTGTTCAATCATTCTTACCATCAGAAAATTCCTCATAATGTTGAATGATTCTTCTATTTCAACATGTTCTATTTCAACATGTTCATCATCCTGCTCTTTTTCAAAAAAGAACAAGTCCACCCATCCTCTCTTCCACATGACAATCTTTCTGATATTTGCAAATCACTACAGCATTCTCTCTCCATCTTATTTTTCACAAGTTAAATATGCCCAGCTGATATAACCATTCTTCATAATGCTTTCTACTTCTTACATCCAAGTAGTTCTGGTCTAAATTTACTGGATCTCTATGTCCATTTTAATGTGAGGTACTCAGCAACTGACATAGATGTCCATGTGTAGTCTGACCACTGTTGACTATACTAGCACTGTTACTTCAGTGATTGATTTTGTTAAAATTATATTGGTCACTTTAATTGTTACATCACACTGTTTGCTCATATTCAGTTGATAGCTCCCAGAAGCCCTAATTCTTTCTCATATGCAGTGTCACTTTATAAGTCTTCCACCTTTTTAAATGTTAGCTTTTTCCAGTCTTCCAGCATCTCAACAGCTCTCTAGGAATTTTATCTGTTTTGCATGCCATTGCAAGTAACAAAGATTCCTGACAATTAACTTATTTAAAAAAAAACATAAAAACATATAAAATTGCAGAAAAATATTAATTGTAAAAGCAATAATCAACAACAGCATATCACCATCATCTTTCAAAATAGCTTTAGAAATTTCAAACTTCTACAATTTTCCAGGTATTTAATATTAGGGAGATATTATAGGTATTACAGAAGTCATTAAGAAAAGCATGTTTCTAGGTTTCAGCTTCCCTCACATCCTTAAAAAAATGGAGAATCACTAATAATTTCTCCTAGATAGAAGAGTTCCCTGAAGGATTTTTAAAATTAGTCCTTGACTAGGTTCTCCCACTTCATTCCTCAATTACATAGAAAATGCCAATCAGTTCTGCTTTCTCCATATTCTGTCATTATTCCTCCACTTCCACTACACAATGCAACAATAGCCCCTTTTACTGTACCTCATACATATTAGAACACTCACAACTATATCCAAACTCATGCTACATTTTAAATTCCTTGCCAGCCTTATCGTCTTCTGAGTTTTGTCTTTCTGACACACATCCTTAACAAGCTTGAGGTACCAATTTCTTTTCTCAGTTATGGCTCCTCAGCTTGGTCTTATAATTGCTTCCCAGCTTGTCCCACTATTATTACTCTTCATCCAATATAGACTCAATCTTTTTTTCCATTTTTTTTTCTTCTCACTGAGTTCTTTTATGCCTATACTATTAATACAGATGGGCTTTGCTACCCACAGACTTTTTATACATGCTTTCTCATATACACAATTAACAAAGAGCAGATCTCAAGTCACAGATCTCAGTGTTCATCTATCTACAATGTTGCCCTTTTTTTCATAAATTTATGAATCCACAAAATCAAATATGCCTAATCTGCAACCCTCAGATCACAATCCTGGACAGCTAGTAATGCAGCCCCACAAAATTGTAAACTATACACATTATATGATTTTATATATATATATTAATTATACTGTATATGTTATATGCAATCCAAGACAATTCCTCTTCAACTAAAGGTTTGAAGCCAAAATGTTTGAAAACTATGCACTAAATGGTGGAAATGTTTTCTCATAAATAAAGTGTGTTTCTAAGTATTATAGTAGGATCATTCTGCTGTGATCTACCCAGTGAGCCTGACACCTAGAGTTCCCATTCTGCTGACCTTCATGGAGAGCTTTCTATGTAATGCTTGTGTTTTCCTGCCTCGTTGCTCCGACACTCCTAGTGCTGGGTAATCTTCAGTCTCATTGGATTGACTGGGTGCCAATCAAACTTCCTCTACAGCCTGGTCACTCCCCCTTCATCTGCGCATGCTCAGTCTTTTCACTCAGTCGCTGGTGATTAGACTGGTGTGCCTTTTCTCTTCGAGAACTTAGCGACAGTTTAGACTTGAATTAGTGGATTTTTACTTAATTTGGCGCTTTAACATCGTGTGGGCTGTGTTAGTTGGAAAGTTTCGTGGATAACAGCGCTGGGTGTGCAGGCGAGTCCCGACTGGGGCGCCTGCAGCCGCTTGACTTAATTGTTGTAACAGAGCGACGGAGGGTTAAAATCTTTGATAGCAGCCGATTATTTGCCGCGAGTGAGGAGCCGGTTGTCTGGCGTGCCGGCAGAACCACCTTCATTCTCGCAGCCCTCAGCACCATTGCGGCTTACGAGTCACTGCCTTGCCGGTAAACTCGCTTTGACAGGGGGGCACTTCTTGACAGCTGGCTTTGCCATCAGAAGTCACGGCGGCTTTGTTTAATTGCATCGGACCTGTTCCGCTTTCGTAAGGAGAACGTTGGCGGTTTTATTTGGCTGCAGTCCGAGAGGCGTTGTGGAAACCGTTAATCGCCGCCTGCCATTTTCAACCGCCATTTCAGCCTGACCGTCGCCATTGGAAGGGGCGGATCCGTGGCATTATTCCCGCCTGTGCATTTGGCAGTTAACCAGAGCGGGTGAGAAGTGTCGGACGGCAGACGCTGTCTGCGTTGTTCCTGCCTCAGTACTCCTTATCAAGTATTCAACATATAACAGGAAAGTAAACAATTTTTTTTTTTTTTACAAATTTGCCAAATTTGAGATCTTGTGTGGGGAGGGCATTTTAAGATATTCAGTCACAATGGTGGAAGAGGAACTTTCCTCTGACCTGGATCAGGCCCCCTCACCTCCTAGACCACCTTCTCCTAAACCGCCTAGGGCTAAGAAGGGCAAGTCTAAAGCCATAGTTGAGGCAGCTCCACCTGGGATTAATCAACCAGAAGGAGCCTTCAAGGGATCTAAAGAAGATCAGCGCAGACACAAGGCCCTCAAGCGTCAATTTAATAAAGCTAAGATTGCGGCGCAATCTGTCACTCAGAGTAATTCAGATGAGGTACTAGTGGTTCAAGCCATGGAGCATTCCCCATTACGGTCTGCAGTGCCAGACAATGTGGAGTGGCAACAAAAGGACCTAGCATTAGACACACAAGGTTCCAATTTATCATACATACCAGGGGGACTATATGATCATAGGTCTACAATGGTGGGGTCTATTAATCAGCAGTTGCTGATATGTGATATCCACATATTGCGGCAACTTTCACCCCAACGGCCGCTGGACTCCGGCTTGGAGAAGGGCTCTCTGCTGCCCAAAACTTAGACTTCCAAGCCTTAGTTTCTCAAACAATTACCCGGATTTTCCAAGCGGGGTTAACTCAAGCGGGATTGCCCGTGGGGCCTACAGTTGAGGCATCAGCTCAGGGCATTGCTCCTTCGTGTAAGCAGCATCATTCCATGTCAGACTATCGTTATCTGGCTGAGGAGGCTCCAAGAGGGGATTACCTGGATGAACTGGAGCTGTCAGATGATGACAAGGAAGTAGCAGAGAGACCGGCATTTCAGGGACTTTTCAAGCCATCTTTGTTCAAATCGCTCCTTCGTAAGGTGAAGGCAGCTACAAATATGGAGCAGGGAATTGACCAATCGACTGCTTCTTGTAGACAGACGGAATCTACCAGTAGTCTGTTTCCAGTACCTTCTGCAAATCACGATTATATACCTTTTCCAGATCTTTTCTCCCAAGTGGTTAAGAAACCCTGGGAGCGGCCTGGATCTCTCTCCGGACCTAATAGTTTTGATAGGAAGCTGTATTGTGCCTCTCCGGATTTAGATGCATTATTAAAATTGCCCGCTGTGGACGAGCCGGTGACTATCTTACGTCGTCTTCGGTGCTTGTTAGTGATGCTGGTGAAGGCCTGAAGCTGGAGGATAAACGTGCTGAGATGACATTCCATAAGACTCACCAGGCGGCCGCCTGGGCGATCAGGGCCGCCACATCAACATCTTTCTTTAATAGAGCTTCGTTGATATGGCTTCGACAATTATGCGATCGCTTACCTCCGGAGGACGCTCGCCTTCAACAAGATGTAGCCAAAATAATTGCAGCGACGGAGTATTCGGCGGATGCATCACTCGATGCAGCCAAGTTTCATCTACAGCATTGGGCTCCGCAGTAACGTCTCACCACCTCCTCTGGCTTCGCCATTGGAGGGCGGATATGAAATCTAAATGGCGACTTACTGTAGCGCCCTATCATGGCCAGTCCCTCTTTGGTGCTTCCATTGAGCCTATCTTGGTGGAGGAACGTGACAAGAAGAAAGTGTTGCCCTTTTCATACAGACGACCAGACCGTCGTTTTTCACCATATCCAAGGCAGCCATTTTGAATGGAACAGGGAACCAGTGGTTCCTATTCGCAACGACCAGCCTTTCAAAACTATTTCGCATATTCTGACCGTAATTCCTTTCGAGACAGAGGAAGACGTCAAACTGGATTCAAGCGGCCCTACAAAGGAACAGGTTTCCCTCCGTTCCATCGCGGAAAATGACTCCATGAGTGCTATCCCCATTGGAGGCAAGATTCAGTTGTTCTACTACCAGTGGGAACTTTCAATGACAGACAACTGGATTATTCGCACAGTTACCAACGGTCTACTGTTGGAATTCACCTTCCCTCCTCCGTTTCATTTTCTCCAATGTCCTTTACCTACTATTCCAGCCAGTCAGACTCTTATGGAATTGGAAATATGACATCTACTACAAATCGAGGCGGTAGAACCGGTTCCGGAACAACAACATCACAAGGGATTCTACTCAATACTATTTCTAGTGCCCAAAAGTTCGGGGAGTTGGCGAGGCATTCTCAATCTGAAGGAACTAAACCTCCACGTGAAGTATCGTTGCTTCAAAATGCACTTGCTCAAGTCGCTTCTGGGATGCATTCGTTCCGGCGATCTCATGCAATCAATAGATTTGAAAGAGGCATATTTACATGTGCCCATCCATCCGGCTCACAGGCAATTTCTGCAATTCGCTCAAAAGGGGCGGCATTTTCAATATCGAGCCATGCCTTTTGGCCTCTCGTCGGCGACAAGAACATTTACAAAGCTTATGGCGGCAGTAGCAGCAACGCTCAGGGAACACTCGGTGAGAATAGTTTGTTACCTGGATGATATATTGATACTATCTTCGTCCCCAGTTCAAGCAAACCTAGACAGGCAGCGGGTAATTCACACATTACAAGCTCACGGCCTTACCATCAATTGGGACAAGAGTCACCTCCTTCCAACTACACGGTTAATACACTTAGGAGCGGTAATAGATTCGATACAAGGTCTAGTTTACCTTTCACCCGACCGTCAAGTCAGCATTCGGGAATTGGTGTCACAGGTGCTATCGCAAAGGACTATATCTCTACTTCGCTTGTCCCAATTATTGGGCAAACTTATTTCGTGTATAAACATACTGCCATGGGCTCGTCGCCACTCGCGCCAATTGCAGTGGTTTCTGTTACCCTTTCAAAAGCAGGGCAAGGCAGACTCATTAACCAAGGTAACAGTGTCTCTTCCAGTCAAACTATCTCTGAAGTGGTGGCTGTCCCCAGCCTTATGTGCGGGAATCCTATTTCTTGAACCAAACAGGGTCACGCTGACCACGGATGCGAGCCTCTATGGATGGGGAGCCCATTTGGAGTCTCAACTGGCACAGGGTACCTGGACCCTCTCCGAGAAACAACACAATATAAATTGGCTGGAGTTGCGTGCAGTAAGGCTGGCACTACGTCATTTTCACCAACAACTAGCAAAAAGACATGTGCTAGTTTTAACCGACAACATGGCCACAAAGGCTCATTTGAACAGGCAGGGGGGCATGTGTTCCAAATCACTAATGGACGAGACGGAACGGCTGTCGTGGGCAGAGAATCACGTCCTTTCATTGAAAGCAGAACACATATCAGGTGCAGTCAATCAGGAAGCGGATTGGCTGAGCAGGGGTCGTCTCGACCAGTCAGAATGGAAGCTGGATCCGAAACTATTTGTAGAGATAGTCAACAAGTTCTGAGTCCTACTTGTCGACCTATTCGCTACAGCAAAGAACACACAGCTCCCGAGGTTCTTCTCTCGATTTCCAACACCAGGTGCAGAAAGGCTGAACGCCTTAAGGTCACTGTGGCCTCGGGGGCTTCTATATGCATTTCCTCCCATCCTAATCATTCCACAGGTCATCCGGAAAATGATGGAAGAGAGGGCGGACCTTGTACTAGTGGCTCCGTATTGGCCTCGTCGGGAGTGGCTTGCGGATCTGGTGGATCGGTCCACAGAACCACCGTGGAGGATCCCGCACAACAAGATATCACTAAACCAAGGGGCCGTGTGTCACCCGAATCCAGACTGGCTCCAGTTAACCGTCTGGCGCTTGAAAGGATACAATTAATGAAAGACCTTCTTCCAAGCGAAGTCATATCTACTATTCAAGCGGCCAGACGTCCGTCGACAATACGAATTTATAATGCGTCTTGGAAGATCTTCGTTCAGTGTTGTGTGACTAAACATATAGATCCTACGTCTGCGACGGTTCCAGAGGTTCTTCAATTCCTGCAGTCGGGATTTGATAAAGGATTGAAGCCTTCTACACTAAGACGTCAGGTTGCTGCATTAGCAACAGTTCTTCTAGGTGACAAGGGACATTCGTTGTCACAAGATCCACTGATTAGGTCATTTTTAAGGGGTACGGTTAATCTGAGGCCTCCTGTAGTGCACCGACACCCAACTTGGGACCTTAACTTAGTGTTACAGTCTCTTACTTCTGAACCCTTTGAACCGATCAAAGATGCTCCACTACGATATATCATGTTGAAAATAGCATTTCTTCTGGCAGTAACATCAGCTCGCAGAGTGTCAGAATAAGCCGCATTATCAATTCATCAAGATCTTTGTATTTTCTTTCCAGATAGGGTGGTTATGCGACTGGATCTGGTGTTCGTTCCAAAAATCAATTCTCTATTCCATCGTGCTCAAGAGATTGTTTTGCCTAATTTTTGCCCGAATCCTAAACACCCATTAGAGAGCAAGTGGCATACGCTCGATATTCGTAAGGCATTAAATGTTATATCAAAAGAACGGCTTCATTCCGTAAGACTGAGGCTCTGTTGGTCTCCTTTTTACCATCTTCTATGGGGCAAAAGGTTTCATCGGCAACAATCGGAAGATGGATTAAAGCTTGTATTTCTGCGGCTTACAATTCGCAGGGGGTTCAAGTTCCAAAGGGGACTGTATCACATTCGACCCGAAGTGCTGCCACATCAGCCGCTTGGGCTATGCAGGCCTCTATTGAGGAAATATGTAGGGCGGCCTCATGGTCGTCAATCTCCTCCTTTATCAGACACTACCGGTTGGATTCATTTGCTTCGGCAGATGCTTCGTTCGATAGAAGGGTTTTGCAAGCAGTAACGTCCTCCCGTGGCCAGGGGATGGGTTTGAGGCCCTCCCATTCTCAATAGGCTTGGGTATGTCCCAGCACTAGGAGTGTCGGAGCAACGAGGCAGGAAAACGGACGTTGTCTTACCTGAACGTCCCTTTTCTGCTCGTTGATCCGACACTCCGGCCCTCCCATGGGGTTTTTTCCATCACCTGGCCCGGTTGGGTTGTTTTTTTGGATTGTCGTCCTCTACAGGTGCTGGAGATCCTGAGGTTTAATTGATGGTTGGATGCCTTTCTGGAACTTCCTATGTACGTTATTGGTCTATGAAGTAAAGTGGCTTCGTGAAAAGATTGAGCATGCGCAGATGAAGGGGGAGTGACCAGGATGTAGAGGAAGTTTGATTGGCACCGTCAATCCAATGAGACAGGGACGTTGATTAACCTGAACGTCCGTTTTATCCTCACTGCGACGACATTCCACCGATTGGGATACTCTCAGTCTTACTGGACAGCCTGGGTGCCACTCAAACTTCCTCTACAGCTACATTCCTCTACATTTTTTGTTTTAGCTTGTTTTTTTCTTAATGGCTGAGGAGAATGTACTTTAGGAGGAGAAGCGACCTGTTCCAGGTCAGATGATAAATTATCGTCTGCCATATTTAATTAAAAATGTATTCAATCAGTATAATTAATTATAATAATAATTATTAATTCTTTTAAATATATAATTAATTCAAAGGTATAATAATCTTTTTATCAAAAAAACAATTAATTGGAGAAACTTCCCTGAGATGAACTTCTGTCAGTTGATGTAGCCAAATGATGAACGAAGTTTTGACAGTTAAAAATGGCTCCGCTGTCAGTTGCTCGCCTCAGCAACTGTCAGTTTAACGAAGATTCCTCGAGCCAAACGTTTCCGAACTGATTTGTTTGTGCTATATTAATAGTATAACACTCGAGTGTATAACATAAGAAAAAAATCACAACTTTCAAAAACTAAGTATGCCTGGCGCAGGCAGGAACTTTAAATAGTGATTCAATTTTTCTTAAAATTAAATAGATTCTTTCATTAGGAGTCTGAAATCCAACCTCAGAAACTCCTTCGCCGCTAGCAAACAACGAAGCTTCAAAGGTGTTGGCGGTTATTCACCAGCTCTAACACCGTGGCTCAAATAAACAAGGCAGCTTCCAACGTTACATTGTAATTCAATTAAAACTGAAACTTTCACAGGAGTCTGAAAGTTACTTTAGTAACCATGTATCCGCTGATAAACAAGAGAGGGCTGCAAGGGTGTTAGCGGTTATTCACCAGCTGAAAACACCGCGGCGAAATTAAGCAAACAGTGTTCGAACCACAGCGGATCGCTGCTGGTTGATCGGCAAGGCGGCTAGCAGCCCCTTAGCGCCGGAATTTAAAGGCAATGAAATCCACTTCAATATAGACTCCAGCAAGCTATTGAGAAAAAAACGGCAAGACGGCTAACAGACGTCTAGTGCCGTAAATAAATAGCGATCTTTTTTAAGCAATTATAATGCTGTCAAGTCAGATGCCATTAACGCAGCCCTCTAATAAATTAAAAATAATGAATTTAAACAGATTAACAGTAGAACAAAAGGCACTCTAGACCTGTTAACTCGACTGAGTGAAAAAGACATGCGCAGAAGAAAGGGGCGGAACCATACTGCAGAGGGAGATAAATGTTTGACAGGCACTCAGTGTGACAAATCGAATGAGTGAAGGTCCCAGAACTGAGGAATGTCGGAGCAACGATGCATGAAAATGAAGATTATCCAGCACTAGGAGTGTCGGATCAACGAGCAGAAAAGGGACATTCAGGTAAGACAATGTCCGTTTTCTTCCCTTTTCTTTATGAGTCTCAAAGATGGCTGGCCTCCAATATAAAGCCTTTCATTTTATACTTCAGCAAAATGCAAACTTTCATTTGCAAAAGGTGTAATTTGTATGCTCTTCTGCTCTGCCTCCAAAACTCAAATATCCCTAAACTGCTTTGCATAATAATTTATCTTAAATCTTCCAATACCAAAAAGACATTTTAGCAAGTGATCATCTAAGAGGCAACTTGTTTGTCAGATCAACAGTTATTTAGTCCAATAATTTAGTCAATTATTCCATTTCTCCCACTGGCCAAAGTTATGATCCTTTTATTCCTAGGGTTTCTATTTTAGTTGCAACAACAATGTTCCAAAGAACAGGCAGGAAAAGGCCGGTCATCTTAGACATAATTCATCAGGATTGTATTAGAACTTGGTCTTAGTTTCATGGTTCATATAAGTAATATATGAAGCAAAATGAAAGAATATCATTTACTAAAAACAAGAAGGCATCACAGCTCTTAGATGAGAGATAAAGATTTTAGGGTCAAATAATAAGATTTAAACTAAAGGTATAGCCTTCTTACTTATTCGCTATATCCTGAGAGCTTCTAGGATGTGGCTACCCTGAACCTCTTCCCTTCTCTCTCACCCATTTTGGGACTGCACAGTCTCTTAATCTGAACCACTTTCTGGGAAAGCTCTGTTGGCAAAAGTTTCTCCCATTGCTTTTGCAGGAGCACATTTCATCACATGAAGTTAGATCAGCAGTCTGGTAGTTACAGTATTAGAATATTTAGGAAGTGATAGAATAGCTGTAGAAATAAGACAAACAACAGAAGAATCTGTAGAGATTCTAATCAACTTTGCCAGCAAATCTGGATACGATGGCTAAAAGATTGTAAGAATTCAGTCTATGCACCAATATCAAAGATAAAAAACAGAGTATGTTAACTACAGTACATGTAGGACTTTATTTAGGCTGGCATTGCCATCACATATATCACATATTAGGGCACATATTTGCATCACTTAGCAACAGCAATCCTAATTATTGTTGTAACAATAATTAGGTTGCATAGTTCATTAAACAGAAAAGGATGGGAGTTTCAGGCAAGGAGTGCAGGCGTTGCTGTGGACAGGCACTACAGAGCACAGATGGGTTGGGGGAAGCACAGAAGAGCCATAGGAAAGTTGACAGGACTATCTGTATTGAATAAGTCTTAATTTTACACACTAACAAAATACTACTTCAGATCATGGCTGATACCATTTTTAACAGCTTAATTTGCAGGCCCTGTAATGAAGAGATTCAGTGTAATTTCCAGGGAGAATCATACATTTCCTGGCAACAGGTATCATATATAAAGTAACTAAAGTTAAGTTTGTAGGAACATAAAGCTTAGTGATTCTTAATGGAAGAACAGCTAATAAGAATATAAAGACAGTGTTTAAAATTTGTTTCATTCTGTGACAAATCATATTTCAAAATCACTGATTGAGTGATATTGCCATTTGATGCAATCTGGTTATTAAATATCCCAAGTTTTTGAATATGCGTTATCCATTTTAACAATCAAAAGTTGGAATAATATACTAAATATATAAGCTGTTGTTAAGTTGTATAGTCATGGTAAATTTAATATTTATCTTTCATTGATATTTCTATTATTGCATATTGTTGTCAAATTATGTAATATTTGAGTTGTTCAGTTTCTGAATCATAATTCATTAACAACCCCTGAGGTAGATGTAGTTGCCGAGTATGTAGCAACTGGGATATTAATGCAGGACTTGTTGCTGAGAATTTAGAAGTCAGTGTTCGGCACCCTTCTGTCTGTGTGAGAGTCAGGGATACAGGGTGTGTGTGTGTGTGTGTGTGTGTGTGTGTGTGTGTGTGTGTGTGTTGGCAGCCTTGCCCCCAAACTGGCCAATGAAAGAGACCAGTCCTGGAGTGGGGTAGATTTAATGTGAATGGAGCTGGAGTTGAGGGAGAATTCCTTCTGGTGCTGAGATCTAACACTGAAGGGCCTCAGGAACCTTTTCTCTTCACATTCTCCTCACTGAATAATTTTGGTGGGAGTCACAGTTAGGAAAGAGTACGGTTATCAACAGGGAAGAGGGGATAACTCAGAAGAGATGGGAGCTGGCTATAAGATCCCAATAGTGATGAATAAAGGAAAATATGGCAAGAGTTGAGAAATGTGTTGTTCATGAGGACTGAGCCACAGGTACTACTATATTTTTTGCACTATAAGACACACCGGACCATAAGACACACAGTAGCTTTAGAGGAGGAAAAGTAGAAAAAAAAATCTGCCTCTGCCTCCCAGCATCCATCCGGTATTCATCTGGCTAGCATCCTTGCAGCAAACAGCAAACAGCCTGGTCAGCTTCAGCATGTTATCGCTGCCCCAGCATGTGGCTCATCAGGGCTCCACTCCGTTGTGCCCACCATCCGTCAACTGAGCTGAGCTGCTGCCACCGGCAAGGAACGCTGGAGCCTTTGCTGCTGAGCAGCTGATTGGTGGTTGAAACGGCCTCCCAGAATACCACCAATCAGCTGTTCTAGGCAAAGGAGATTGCTGCTGCCAATCACCAGCGATAGGCAGTGGTGGTGGTGGTGATCCCCGTCACCTGGAACAGCCGATAGGCAATATTCCGGGAAGCCAATCCAACCACCAATCAGCTGCTCAGCAGCAAAGGCTCCAGAATTCCCCAGCAGCAGTGAACGGTTCACCCCTACACACCAACCCCCCTCACCCCACCGCACTATTTACTCTATAAGACACACAGACATTTCCACCCACTTTTTAGGGGGGGAAGTGCATCTTATAGTGTGAAAAGTACAGTAATTCCTGTGGCATGTTCCAGTTTCTTAGACTCAACTGTAAGCCCCAGATGGTAGGCTTTCAAGGTTCTGGGCTATCTGCTGGTGGTGGTGAAGACTAGATCAGTTTGTAATAAAGCTATCTTGATTCTATTGTTTTTTTTAATGTTTCTAGCATTTTTAATTGTAATTTTTTTTTGTAGGCTACCCAGGGTTATTGATTGAGATAGGTGGCTATAGAAAATGAATGATTGACTGACTGACTGACTGACTGACTGACTGAATAAATATAATTGATTCACCAGCATTTAACACGATTGCTCCCAGAACTGAACTGATTACTGGCTAGTTGTTATGTTTAAAGCCCCTTTATAGTTTAGGACCTGGGCATGTTCAGGGCTGCTAACTCTATCTGCATGTCGATCAGGATTGTTCTGTTTTTGGCATTCCTTGCCTTATGGAATGTCATCTGCAGGATCTATGCTTCATAATGTATTTAATCGAATTTATATGGCCTAACATATCAAGAAAAGCTTTCCTTCAGAGATTGGTTCAGTTCTCACGCTACTGAGTTTTCATGAAGAAATAAAGATTTGACTGTTTCAGTATGCTTTCATGACTCGATATGTTACTTTGTTCTTCCAATTAGAATTTCTAGAACAAATAACTATCAAGGTGTTGGTGTACCTAGATAATTGTTTTGTACTGATGAAAAATATTTAATCATATATTTGCTAGTCAAACCAGATTTTTTTTAGTTTAGTAGCATTTTTAGTCAGGATTTGTATTTAATACTTTGTTTTTGTTCTGTGCAACAATGTTTCCAGAAAGAAGAACATGTGACATGCATATCTTTGGAGAATACTTTAAGTTTCATTTTACATATACATTTGATTAAAATGTATAGTTTTTAAAATGACCAGGTCAAATAGTCCTGGTAGGTTTCTGAAAGTTAAACCACTAATTTACTGATTAAACTGGCTATGCAATATCAGTAGACCTTTCTTCATTTTTTATGAAAGACAAAAATAATTAAGAACTTTTAAAAAATAATTTTAAGTTCTTTTTTGCTTGAAAAAAAACTGGCTTTACCTGATAACAATACATGGAGATGTTTATGATGTCTTTAAGAGTCAAGCTCAAGTTGAAAGAAACTATAGATTATGCTTTGGCTTAAGTGTCCAAGATAAAATAGATATACTAGGGACGTTTCTTGCCTTGTGGACTATCTTGTTGACTAGTTGACTCTGAAAATTAAGGAAGAGATAAATTACTTCATGTTTCTTTTTAGATTATTCTGGCAGTGTGTTTTATTTCTGAATTAATACTAGTGGGTTAAGTATGCTGAGTATTCTATCCATTAGGTGTAAACTAATAGTGGATTGAATTTAATTGGCTCTTGCTATCTCATCTCTGGGTTTGGGTCTGACACTTCATCTTCTAGTATTAGTAATTCTTATAAGTAATGACCACCTTCTAAATTAACTTGAACACTGACATCTTTATTGCACAAAATTTCATAAGCTCCATCTTTGTTTGATCTTCTTAATCAATTACTATCCGTCAAGTTTCTGGTGAGGATTCATGGCAAACTAGATGTTGAAGGAATGGGATGGCATTGCAATCAGATCAGTAGCAGACAATGAAGAGGAAAGATTATGTGATTGCCTACTTGCACTCTGGACAACTGCTCCTTGTAAGTAAACTGGAGGAACTGAGGCTTTTGTGGTTGCATCATGAGTTGGGAGTCAAAGGATTTCAATCAAACTCACAACCACAATGCATTTTATATGAATATAAAAGCTCACATAAGCCTCATTATTTAACCATTTTTGGATATAAATAATTTACAGCTAAAGAGAGATGTTCTGACTGGCAGAATAAAAATTTCATTTGGTGAGTTATTATGCTTTCTGGATTACAAAGGAATAAAGAAAAAAGGTTTTAAAGATTTAAACATTTTTGCCAAAAAAACATAACAAGGAGTTGATGTAAGAAACTTTAAAACAGGTAAAGAAACAGTTATCTCAAAAAATTATTTTAGGGTAAAAATGCACAGGACTGGTTTTTATTTTCTATTAAAAAGGGCAGACAATTGGGGGATTTAAAGGACAAAAGATACAGATAACTTCAAAAACTTTGAAGTTAATTATAATTATGCAACTATGTTGACTGTGATGCTGCCTGGAACTACGGAATGCCACTTGAGACTAAAGTATTAAGGACACAGGAAGACAAAAATTCAAAGGGAGATAGCTTGTCTTTTCTCTTTTCCTTGTTTGATACACTTTCATTTTTGGATAATGTAATAGCAACCCAACCACCAGAAAAGTAACAAAAATGGAGGAGAGGACTACTAGAGCAAACTATAGAGAGAGGAATTACATCAGATTTGCTCAGAAAATATTTGAGCAACTGACCAGAAAGTTAGCTGAATTGCTTAACATAAATTTGAAGTTTTTGAAAAAATGGAGAAAAGACTTGTAAAGATGAAATAGTTAAGAAATAATAAACTCTTTTAATTAAAAATTAAAGAATTTAATTAAAAACAAATTATTTTGATCAACCAAGTATTTTGATCAAACCCTACTTTGAGCTCTTAAAAGTTTCACTTTTCCCTATATTTTTCTCCCACCTATCAATTCCACCAACAAAAATAATTAAAACTACCATTTAACCCACCTAATCCCTATCCCTACCCATTTTTGATTCATTCTGTTTACCATGTTTAAATTTATTCATCTCCGTACAAAGTCATCTCCATCTCCACTATCCTTTTTTTCCCCTTTGAGCTCCAATATATGTCTTGGCTTCTGATGGCTTTTAAAAGAAGTTAAATTAATGGACTAAATAAAATTCTACTTTTTCTTGGGATTTCTATTTGAAGAGAATGACCTAAATTTCAAAGAAGCATGAAATAGTAGGCATTAATGCTGCTTTAGCTATAGATTATGATCAGTGCCCCTCTCCCCAACTGGACTAAGCTATTGCAAGAAAGCTCAGTTATTGTGGTGAAAACTTTACTCTTTTTGATGTCAACAGAGGGATAAAAGCTGATTACATCTGCTCTGATGAAGGACGGCCTTTCATTCTTCCTTGCGAATACTGTAGCAATAAACATTCCACAATGCTGTAGCACAATAATGACTTATTTTAAGGATATGAAACTTGCTCTGGAAGCTTTATCAGCTGAAAAATAGGACATAAATATTTGAAGTAAATAAGTATAGTCATTCCACTGAATCTGCTGCATTTTGTTTTCTCTCTGTCTCTCCTGAACAACTTTCATCATTCTTTAAAAAACATAGTTTATATTTAAGAACTGGTATCTGTACTTGTCTTTCTTCATCCTTTTTGCAGTACTGTATTCTTTTTATATTGCAAATTTGATTCAAATCTGAACTAGGCTACAATAGTTCTTTAACAACATGATTTATAGCTTAGTGTAGCTTAGTACAATACCTGAACCTAACCTTCATGAGACTTTGTTGAAATAACAAAGAATTGCATAAAATATGCTACTTAAATATTCAAATACTTGTGTTTGTGTTTATTGATATTTAGATCTATAATTTGAAAAGCCCATCAAAAGTACCAACATTTGAACAGAACAAGTAATTACATTCAAATCCCGCTTGCTTCATTTTGTCTCATTAGCAATAATTTCAGAGTTCTGCAGAACTATTACCTAGTCAAAGAGTAGCAACTTTTCTAATTTCCCATATTCATTAAAATCTACCTTAACTCTATCTACTAACGTTTTGAATTATGCTCAAAAAACAAAAATCAGTAATGCTGCCAAAATAAATTCTATTTTTTTAGTTTCCAAGCATATAATACAATTAACTTGATAGTATGCTCCATTTAGCTCAGTGAGACTAATCTTTATGTCACTACTATAGTTATAAAGGTAAGACACTAAACTGCAATTAGTCACTATATTATGTTTCAGTTGATGTTTATAAGTAATAACACCATGTTGCACTTTAACACATTAACATGGATGCTAACAAGACATATGTACTTATGGCAAGGCTCTCTTTGTCTCAGGTAGTATTAAGCTATAAATCTGATTTTAAGAGAAGTCTTAGACTGGTAAGTAAAAAAAAAAAAATCCCAGAAGGAGGCAAAAACAAACCACTTCCATTCTATTGCCAAGAAAACCTAACAGTCAGTCAGTCATGTAATCACTACTAGCTGAGCTTGACTTGAATACATCTGTACCTTTTAAAATTACATATTTTTCTATATTTTTTGAAATGTCAATTGCCACCAGCTTTTATACATTGTTGAAATGACATGGAAATAAATCCTGCTAATGGTACTTGGTTTTGCTCCCATTATTGTAACTGGAAAACTTCACTTGGTTAGTTTCTGCTAAAGAATAGTAAATTGATCACATAAAGCACAGATTCTTAGTGGGTAGGAGCTAAGTTGGTCCATATCTCAAATTATTATGGTAAGTTACCAGATAAATTAGCAATATTTTGAAAATTAATATTATTTTTTGTCTTTTTTTAAGTGAGAAATGGGATGCTACAAAGGTGACACGCTGGAGGAAATAATATTATGTTTAATGGTGATAAAAACAAAACTATGGCAATTACAACCTGTTAATGAAGAGTGGCAAAGACTACTGCCCAAAATTCCTATTCCACAAGTACCTGTGCATTTTATTATCTTAAAAGATGACCTATATATAGTTAAAATATTAAACATCAGTTCAATACTGTAGGTTAGATCTGAACCTAAAAGATTAAAGACACTAATCTGCCAAAAAAAATTGAAAACATGTTATAATATAGGACATATTATTCCAAAATGTAATAGATATTTCTAAGCAAAACAAGCCTTAATGGAAAGCCTTGTATTGCATTACAGTGCTTGATAAAAAGACAAAGATAAAAAGATTACTCAATAAACTTTTTAATATTTTTTTATTTTATTCAATAAACTTTTTAAAACTTTTTTAATAAAAAAGTTTATTAAATAAAATACTTCAACGTCAAGCAATTACATAAAGAAGAATCAAGTATGACTTGAATACTAATATCCACCAACCCATTTCAGAACACATCATAACGTCACATCATAAGTCAACTTCACTTTAAAACGCAGAAAGATTTTAGTCTTAAGACTTCATTATTCGGTTTTCAGAAGAATGCTATTAAACTTATTGCATAACACTTTTTTTCTACCATGTCAATCAATGCTATACATCAAATGCACTTTTTATTGAAAGCAAGTCAGGGACTTAGGGAGCTGTTTTCAAATCAACATCTGCATTATCTAGCCAGCTACAACAACAACAACAAAATTGTTCAAAACTGTGGAAATGGGGAATATTTTGGTAAGATATAATCAACCCTTCCAGACTTTCAGCCTTCCAGCAGCAACACGCTCTACACTTGGGAGAAAAGCTGTATTACTGTATGCAGTATTTTGGGCAAAGGAGGGGAAGAGGGGAGGTTGCAAGACCAAGAAACGCTGCAGAGTTAAAGCAAGTCATCCTAAAGTGAGACACTCCTTTTCCTCATCACCTCCTCCTTCCCAGAAATAAATACCAACAAACATAAAGACAGAACCCAATATATCCCCCTGTCCTTTGGATCCAGAAATAAGTCACCCCTGGTGTGGCCAAAATGCTTCCCAGGGCACCCGACGCCTCTGCCAATCAACGCTGCTAACGGGGTTCAAGGTTCAGCCCTCAAGCTGGCTCCTCTCCCACGGCCCGCCTTACCCTCTCTACCCCTCCGGGCAGTTAAAGACCTAAAATGCGAATAAACAAGGTGACACCAGGCCAAGGAGTGAGTCGGCTCTGTAAAGAGAAGGCTGGCAATCAGCCTCTGCCCTCCGGGTTTCCCTTGAACAAGCCGGGCAAGGGAGGAAAAAAAAAACAGAGGACAGATCTCGCCCTCCTCTCCGATTTGTTCAGCTGGGACGTCAGCGGTCCCCGAGGGGCACGAACAGCTCCTTCCCCAAACACGACCCCCAAAAGAAGCAATAGCGTGTCTTTCCCACCCCCCGCCTTCTGTCTGTCTGTCTCTCTCTCAGGCCCCCACCAAGGAATAGAATACTCGGGGCGAGACTACGGCGGCGGCGGCTACGCAGCCTGTTTATTTGTCAAGAGTCAAAGCTGGCTGAATGGCTGCTTTTCCTCTCACTCGCTCGGTCTTACCGTGGCTCGGAGCCCAGCTGCGAGGTAGTGCCGCCACCGCCGCCCCCTTTTCTCTCTCTCTCTCTCTCTCTCTCTCTGACAAGAGAGGGGCTGGGTTCTCTCCTCAACCTTCGGCACCGCTCCCAACCGTCGGCACCGCCGCCTTTAGCGCCGCTGCCGCCCCAGCGCAACAAAATGATGCCATCTCACAGCAGCGGCATCGGAGCCTCTCCTCACAGGAGAGCGCGCTCTCGCGCTCGGGCTCCCGTCTGCCCCTGGCGGCGCGCGCCTCAACCGTCGAGGAAGGGGGAGGAGAAGGCGAGACAACCCCCAAAGCGCGACCCAAGCCGTGAGGCGGGGGTGGGGAGGAAATAGCTCGAGACTTCAGGGCAAGGGAGAAAGAGTGCGCAGGCGCGCAACACCAGCCGCCTAGCCAAGGAACTGAAGAGGGAGATGGAAGTTGCCAGTGCAAAGAGAGGCCGCGCTTCATTTACTGCTCCCCGCTGGAGCAGAGGTCATGGACCAAACCACTACTTGTGAAAGGTAAAGGGGTGACATCTGAAAGTTGAACACTGTGTGGTCGGATAACATTAATGTCTCGCCCGTCCCCGGTACAGTTCGGACTGAACCAATGGAGAAGAAATCGAGGAGGGACGGGTGTCACAACGTAACGAGGAAAGCTGGGAAGTAGCGATCGCTTGTACCCTTTTAGGGCAACCTATTATTTAATTAACATTTATTGGATAGATCTACATTATTCAACCAGTTGACCGGATGATCTGTTACGTAGGTCTCTAAGCCTGCAAGGTGTATACAATAAGAAAGTGAATTGCTACGCACTTCGTATACATGCCTGTGAGTAAGCCTACTGAACCTGCTGAACGTAGTTACAAGGCAGGCTAAATATGTTTGTCTAAATCGTTTACCTATAAATTACTTTAGATTATATTATACATAGTAGATAGTATATTTCTGTATCTATATCTAATATCATCTATTAATATTAAGACAACGGTGGGGGAGAAGGAAATCTTCAGGAGTTTTGGGATAAATGTGACACTTTGAGTAAAAATGCATAGGATTAAGGTATGTAGCAAGAAACTGATAGAGAAAGAGTGAGGAATACTATCTAGACCACTGAAACACTGATAGACCATTGAAACAAAGACACTTAGTCCAGTGGTGGGTTGCCCCCAGTTCGCACCGGTTCTGTAGAACCGGTAGTAAAACCGGCGGGAGGCTCCGCCCACCGACCCCGACGTCATCAAAATGCTTCTGCGCATGCGCAGAAGAGAGCGCATGTGCGACCCTGTTGAGAACCAGTAATAAAGGTAAGTAGAACCCACCCCTGACTTAGTCCATCATCAAAGTATTTGGGTACCAGTCTGTCTCACAGAGAAAAGTAGGCACATCCTGAGTGTGTGCCTATACACTGCATATATCTCCGAGTTGATGGGATGGAGCTTGCAAAATCCTGAATAGAGACTCACCCAAAATGCACATAATAATATAAGCATACTTTGGGCAAAGTGTTAGTATAGGGTACGAGGATGATGAGAGGGTCTGAATGTGGGACAGATCATAATTTTATCAAGAGTAGATCTTAAGAAAAAATGGCCATGGAAGCCAAGGAAAGAAGAAAGAAAAGGCAAAGGCAAAAATGATTATAAGAGTTTTTTAGAAGGGGGCGACAGAGAATGAGGTAGCTGGATGGAGTCACTGAAGCAGTAGGCATGAGATTAAACGGACTCCAGAGGATGGTAGAGGACAGGAAGGCCTGGAGGAATGTTGTCCATGGGGTCACGATGGGTCGGACACAACTTCACAGCTAACAACAATAAGAGTTTGTTTCTGTTCTCTTTGTTAAATAGATGTGAGACATTTAATGTGTATCCAGTAACACTGGGATAGGTTACTTAAGAAATATGTTTGCTGAAACTAGAAGAAATAGAAAGGGTCATGAAGAAGTGATTAACCAGTACAAAAACTATGCTAGTTTGGTTGGTCATACAGTTCAGAGAATGAATGGGATACAATTGGAAACCTAATATGTAAAACAAAAAGTGAATAGATTAAGAAGATGTAAATAACATGGGTAGATGGAATTCAAAAAGAGAGGTCACCTATACGTTGTTCCCAGCAATGGGCAAATATGTCTAATTTCATACAGGTTGAGTAAATCTAAAGAATAGGACAGGAGACAATGTTTAAATAGAGTACAGACAGTCCTTGACTTACAACAATTCATTTAGTGACCATTCAAAGTTATAACTACTCTGAAAAAAAGTAACTTATGACCATTTTTCACATTTACGAACATTGCAGCATCCCCATGGGTCTCATGATCAAAATGACACTTGGCAACTGATTCATATTTATGACAGTTGCAATGTCCTGGGATTATGTGATCACCTTTTGTAACCTGAAGCAAAGTCAAGGGGGAAGCCAGATTCATTTAACAGCCATGTTACTAACTTAACAACTGCAATGATTCACTTAACAACTGTGGCAGGAAAGATCATAAAATGCAGCAAACTCACTTAATAAATCTCACTTGGCAACAGAAATTTTGGGTTCAGTTGGGGTCGTAAATTGAGGACTACCTGTAATAGATAGCAGTGGTATGTGATCAAACATTTTGTAAGGAAGACTGAAATGTTTAAAACGATGGAGAAAGAAAGTGAGAAAAAATAAGTTGCCAAGTGAAAAAAATACGCTCTACCTCTTTCAACTTGTCCCTTTTCTACTTCCTAGCATATAGTCCTGAACGTATCATTCCCAAAGTAGTATAACCCTTCCACATAAAACAAATATCCAATTGTACTCCACTTAACTCTATCCACTTTGCTATCAAGTACAGATTTGCAGTTTCTGATCCAAACTTTTTTTCTATTCAGTGTTCTTATTAAATTGACATCTGTGAAGACCTTACATTAACTCACTAGATTTATTGATGTTTGTTTATAATATCTTCAAAATTGAAAGCGTGAAGCATTATTCAGTAAGACTACATTTAGCAAACAGTACAGAATAGTATGCCAAGAAGCGATGCTCACATGAAAACTACGCAATTTAAGAATCTGCATGAACCCTAATTGGTATAACCAAGTTTGGTGCAATATCTGATCATAATTTCACTGCAAATGGGCCATAACAGTAGCAGTAGCAAAATGTATTAAAGCATAAATGTTGGTCCCATTGTGCATGTTTGTATTGAAAGAGGGGAGGTTTTAAAAGATTAAAGTTGATTGAGACAGAATCAAGTTCTACATATCATCATGCATATGTCCAAAGAATAATGTGATTTTTTTTTAAATAATCACATGCCATGGTATTGCTTATTTCCACAGGACAAACAGCCTGCCCATCATGGCGCCACATAACAATTCTGATTAGAGGCCTGATGTTGCTGTTGTAATGCTAATAACACTTTCCACAAGCATTTGTGTAAAGAGATGTGGGAATGACCTTGGGAGACTAGGCCCAGAGACATGCCTAAAAAAACAGTCAGCGAAGAGACAACATAGAAGGGCAAGAAGCTCAGAAGACATATGCCATAATATATTGAAATATAAAGGAGACAGAGGAGGAACTGGACTTTTAGACTTGCAAGAGTCTGTTAAGGTAGCCTTATAGTAAAGTAGAATTAGCTTATATGGTTGTGTTTCCTGTTCTGGAAACTGTTCAGGTCCACTGGTAAGGCTAATGATTTCTATAGTGATAATGTTTAATCTGTTTTTGTTCTGGACATACGTTGTTCAATTTAGTCAATTTATGATGTTCAAGGCGTTCAAACCGGTCAGTCCTAAAGGACTGCTCTTGACTGCTCTTTAGAAGGCCAGATCCTGAAGATGAAACTCAAAATATTTTGGCCACCTAATGAGAAGGAAGGACACACTGAAGAGCCTAATGCTGGGAAAGATTGAGGGCAAAAGAAGAAAGAGATGAAAGAGAATGAGGTGGCTAGATAGAGTCACTGACGCAGTAGACGTGAGCTTAAATAGACTCCAGAGGATGGTAGAGGACAGGAAGGCCTGGAGGAACGTTGTCCCTGGTGTCGCGATGGGTCAGACATGACTTCTCAACGAACAACAACAACAAAATAATATTCAAATTTCTATGAGAGATATGCAAATTTCTTTTGCATATCTCTCATAGCCTCATCTATGCTCTAGACATAAAGAAAAAGATACTTCAGCACTTGGATGAGAAACTTGCATCACTCTTCCACAACCACAAATCCTCCTAGTGGATTCCATTTTTTAACTTTGTTTTATTTACATTTATTAAGAATTTTCATATAATAAAAGATTAATCAAAAGGAAAAAGAACAAGAAAAACAACAGAGTGCAAGAAAGAAAAAGAAAGCTAAAATTAAGAAATACAGTATAGAAATAATTTCTGGCCGCCTTTTAAACAGATAATTATGACTAATAATGAGGACCCGGATTGTGGGGGCAATAAACTGACTTTGTGTAAAAAGAACAACGCTTGTGGGGGGGGGCGAAAGCTCTACTAAGCAGGTATATACAAAAAGTATGAAGGCTATTGCTTAACGCATTGTAAGCCACTCTGAGTCTCTGGAGAAGGGCGGCATATAAATCAAACCAATAAATTAAATAAATAAATAAATAAATACTGTCCCTCCTCCTCCTTAAATATTTTACAAATCCCCTCATTCTGTATCTTTCTTAATCTTCAAAGCCATAAATCATCAATTCACTTTTTTCTTCTTTCAACAAAAGGTTTGTGTAAGATTTCCAATCTTTCAAAAAAAGTTTTTATAGTTTATCCTGTCACCAAACAAGTTTAATTTCTCCATTTTTGTAAATTCTATCATTTTTACAATCCTTTCCTCTGCTGCAAGAATTTCATTATTTCACCATCCAATGGGTTCAGTTTGGCTAGGAAAGGCTGATCATATTTATCACAAATAGCTGTTAGGCCAAACACAGGTGCAGCATCATTGCCATGCATGCACAGTCCAGAGGGAAAAAATGGCAGCCAACTAAACAGCAGACTTTGTCTGTAAAATATGCAGTCATTTCTCTGTAGTAGCTGATGTCAGCATAACACTAAGCACCTATAAGTCTTCATAGAGATGGGGGAAACTACACACAAATCAAAACAAATAGTATAACATCACATTCCATACACAACTTCTATGTAAAATGAATATCATTTAGTCATGAAAATAAATATGAGAACAAAGAGAGAATACAAATAATGTATCACTAATTATCTTGTATCTCTCCTTATTAGTACTTTTCATTGGGCAATTTCAGTCTATGTGTTCACGTTTATCTGGCTACCTAGAACAGAGAATGATGGCATTAAAGGACAGTTACACTTGACAAAAATAAAAGTACATTCATTCAACGTTATATTTGAACTGTTTTCAGTTCTCATGCTGTTGTAAATTGCTGCGACTAATTATCCCAGCATGCAATATGAGAAGGATAAGGTTAGAAGACCATGTTGCTGGGACTCATCATCTCAGCAGGGCTGTATCTTTTCATTACACTACAAGGAAACATAATCTACTCTGTGTAATACTCTTTCTTTGTAAATTGACCTTGAGGTGCCATAAAGGTTATATTCCAAAGCATAAATCAACCCATATTTAATTTCTTCGCAAAGGGACTTCATCTAACCTTACTTGAAAAGTAGAACGAAAAACTGCAGGTCAGCAGGACACTGCAATCCAAATAATCTGTTAAAGTTTTTTTTAATTTATTTTTAAAAAGCTATGTTCCTGCCTTTTTTGAAGTTTTAGAATTAGAATTCAGTACTCCTCAAAAGCTAAAAATTGACTAAAGCAATAATGCTGATGAAATTAGATTAAAATTACAACTGTGATTTCAGAGAAATTAACAAAAATCTAACGTTTTGCTACATTGGTTCTTTGTTGTTTTGTTTTGTTTTTAAATTAAACATTTACAAAAAGTAATATGGAATGTCTCTGTTTTAGAAATAGGTAATGATTAAGCAGCTTAGAAATATAAACAACCAAGTACTCAAATTCAACCGTCACACATTTTTTTGAAGGGGGAGAGCAAGCACTTTATTTGCCTTTCATTTGAATTCATGAAACAAGACTTTTGAAGATAAAATGGGAGGGGAAGAACAACTAGGGAATATAAAGTGGGATATAAATTATTAATATATAAGGTAATTACTGCATAACAAGTAGTTATGAACTAGACTGGTATATCACATGCTAGAAGTCTGCTACTAATTGGGCAGATGGGGTTGTTTATGTGTAGAGTTAATATGATTATAAAACAATACAAATAAATGTGTTTTAAATAAACAAACAAGAAAGCAAGTAATACAAAAGAAACTGGCATATAGTTGCTGGATTGCTTTTGATCCTGTTTGCAATAGACAAGGGCTGCAAATGTCAAACATTATGAATCACTTTTGGTAAGGCATTTCCAAAAAAAATAAATATTTCTAATATATATCCTTTCAGACAACGTGGATACAGTCTCATCTCCAGAAAAAAAAATTGTTGTTTATATCCCACAACCTACATGAATACTTTTCCCAAGATAAGTAACACAACAAATGTACCTCTCAAATTCTGATCCCTGTGAGGTCACTGAACTCCATTCAAGCGCGTCATGAAATAGCTTCAGAACATCTGTAAGAATTTTAAATCACACTAGTGGCCTGTCTAGTTCAGAAATTAGTTCTGACAATTGCCAGCAAAAAGCCTATGAAAATAATACAAATAAGGTATTTATTTGTAACAAATTTATATAGCCACCCAACTCACATATAGGTGACTCCAGGTGGCTTATAATTTTTTAAAAAATCCACCATATAATAAAACCCATTAAAAGAACCTTCCCCCATGGCAGCAACACCCAGTGAAATCAGCCACTTGATTGGCTCCTTCTACATTCATGGTCCCAGGTCCTCTTGACAAAACCACATTTTGTGGCCTTTCAGAAAAGCAACGATGAAACCGTACTTCAGGGGGAACTATATTCCATAAAGAAGGAGCCACCACCAAGAAGGGCCTTCTTCATAGTCCCACTAGATGGCAATTCCTAACTGATACAGATCTAAGACTAACCATAATAGTGCAGTATTCCCCCCACTCCTGCAACTGGTATTGGGAAACAACCTTCTGATTCTGGAGATAATGTCACATGAGTGAAATCCAAATTTTTTCCCTAACGGTTCTGTGGGCGTGGCTTGGTGGGCATGGCAGGGGAAGGATACTGCAAAATCTCCATTGTCACCCCATTCCAGGGGAAGGATACTGCAAAATCCCCATTCCTTCCCCTTCTGGGGGAAGGATATTGCTAAATCTCCATTCCCACCCCACTCTGGGGCCAGCCAGAGGTGGTGAACTACTCAAAATTTCCGCTACTGGTTTTCCAGAACCTGTTAGAACCTGCTGGATTTCACCCCTATAATGTCATGAGATTATGGCACATAGCCATTGTTAGCAATTTTCAAGCTTTTTATCTGGAGTGCCATTTTAGAAAGCCAATGCAGTGTAGTGGTGAAGACTCTGGGCAAGGATCAGAAAGTTCAAGCCTACTGTCAACTAAGGAAGTTCAATGGATGAGCCAAGTACTCTCTTTCAGATAAATGTGGGCATACAAAAGTATGAAGGCTATTGCTTAACGCATTGTAAGCCGCCCTCAGTCTCCGGAGAAGGGCGGCATATAAATCGAACGAATAAATAATAAATTATTGTGGAAGAAAATTGGAGAGGAGATTGTTATGTCCAAGGATTATGCTCCTAGAAGAAAGGCAGTATATAAATCCAAACAAATGAAGAACACAAAATGGCAGCAAGTATGGACAAAGACAATGTAAATATAAGGAAAAAATAAAATAATATGCTCATAATATCTATTTTAACAAGAGAAATATTCCAGTCTTATTAAAATAGCAACATTTTAATAACTTTTTATTCCACATTACACATTTTTTTACCCATAAGTACTTTATTATGATCCAAGTAGAACCAAATCTGGTGAGCAAGGAGGCTCCAAGATCCAGAGGAATGCTGAGATCAGGAAGAAAGGGTGGCATAATTCTTTTATCAAGCCATTCTGGTTGGTGTCCATTACCACAGCTTGTGGGTAGTGAATTCCATAGTTTGATTACTTGCTGTGTGACAAAGAACTTCATTTTGTCTTTCCAAATCTCCCATTATTCAGCTTCATTAGGTGATGCTCATTTTTGAGTATAAGAAGAAAAGGCAGAAATGTCCTCTTGCCTCACATACTTTAATCTATTTTTCTGAGCTAAAAGCCTCACAGATTGCAATTTTCCTTTATTTTTTCAGTTCAATATTGTTTTCAGGACAGTAACCAAACTAACCTCCCAACACAGTTACACCAAAGTGTTTTGTTTCAGTAAAATGTAGATTTGCAGAATCTTTCTCAGCGGTCTTCAGATACCACAGACATTTTTGGTCAGACTTCACCTCCAAATAATGGGCATACTTTATTTCTAAAGCCATCCAAAAATAGATATAATTTGTGTCACTTTTTCAATAAATGTCTTTTGTATCATTACCATATATAAAATGTGGTACGGGTAGTCCTTGACTTACAACCACGCATGCAATGACCATTACAATGGCACTGAAAAAACTTATGACTGTTTTTCACACTTATGACTTATGACTGTTTTTCACACTGTTGCAGCATTCCCATAGCCATGAGATCGAAATTAAGACATTTGGCAACTGGCTCATATTTATGACAGTTGCAGCACTATGTGCTTAAGAGTTCAAAGCATTGTTAGAGACCCCACACACCTACTTTACGGTCTGTTTCTGTTGCTCCCCTCTGGGAGGAGTTTCGAAGTATTTCTAGCAGGGCTACCAGATTCTGTAACAGCTTTGTTCCCTATGCTATCTGTCAACTTTAGCGTTGTTGTTATTGTTGCTCCCAAAGGTGTTTTTTCAGGAGGCAACTGGACTTTCTTGTTTTTTTTTTCTTTTGAAGACTTCATTTCTCATGTTATTGTTGCTGTTACTATATTTACCATCAGATAGCTAGGGAAATGATTATTAATCACTATATTTCCTAAAAGAATACAATCACTTGTCTATGATCCAAAATGATCTGCTGCTTTTAATAGGCTGATTTAATATGACTGAGTCCCTGAGTGCACTTTAAAAAAACTCTGAAATGTTGGGCTGGAAACAGAAAATGATCAGTCACTTGATGTGCCATGAGTAAATTATTGCTTAACTCCGCTAGCCTATTAAAGTTAAACTTGACTTGTTGTCCTCTGAATTCAGTGGGATTGAATGGTACTGTATTTTTGCTAGCTCCTACCACTTGTGTTATTCCGGGTGTACTTTGAGTCTTCAGAATGTGAATCTGTAATTGTAAACTATGTTATAACAGAACTGGATCTCCAGTCAACATGCACCATGTCTTTTTGAGAAGAGTCTTCATTGCACTGCTTTTGTTGCAGCTGGCTCAAGACATTTTGCTATCTAAGAAATGTCCATAAACTACTACTTCTTCCTTCCCTCTTCCATTCCTATTTGGGTTTTTTTCCATCTGTTAGGTGGAGGCATTCACTCCTTGATGTCCTCCAGGAAAAAAAAAAGGACCCTCAGAATGAAGAACTGTGGCAATAATTGCGTTAGAATGTGTTTAGCCCAAGTGTCAGCACTTATCTTTCCCCAAACTGGAGAATTCATTTTTCTTTTTTCTTGAAATATCACATAAAATTGCTGAAAATAGATTGTTAGAAAGAGTTCAGTGATATTTTTTTGTACATTTTAAGTTTCTGGCATGCCAGTCTGAGGTGGATTCTTCAGAGTAATTCAGTTGTGGGTGTGGAAGGAGAACCGAGGCAATTTGGAATGAGTTGTGCCACTTCAGCTTTCACATAAACAACATTTTGGAACAAGCTCCAAGGTTTTTTGAATGAGTCATTACAATTGGGGCACTGAATAGAAACACCTGGCAAGCAGAATGAAGGTGATATTGTTAAATATGTAAATAATGTAAGGATTCCTAGTTGCTGGCCAATAAAAGCAAACAATCATTTTGAGTTTTGAGAATGACATCAGTCACAAAACATAGTGATAGTCTTCAGTATCTCAGACGCCGTATGTTAGAGAAATTATATATATATAAATAAAGCAACCTGTTTCTTGTTAAAAACTGGGCATTAAAAAAATCCTGTTGAGCTTGAAATGAAAGTGGTTTAACATGACTTTAAGGCTACAATCTTTTGTGTATTTTCCTGGGGTAATTTTAATTTAACTTAATAGGAATATCTTATGCACACATTGCACATGGCAAGTCCTCACTTCTCTCTACTGGGATACTGATAATAATGGGGGGAGGGAACCATCATGGACATACAATGCAGTGAGAAAAAAGAATAAAGAAAGATGAATATTCTGTCCCTGGACTTTTTCTCCAAGGAATAGAAAAACCTTGGCCAGATTCTCAATGATAACATACCAAGTGTTTTTACAATTTCAGCAGGGATACAATGACCTTGGCAAACAGCCTCCAAGTGGCCAATTTGCAACATAGAATTTTATTCCAATGGAATGCTAAAATCCAATATTTTCTCCAGTTGATAGGAATGTCCTTGATCTTGTTCTTTCTTTAGACTTTCTTCCAGGAGTTCAATCCCTGGGCATAACAATCCCTTCTTCAATTTTCCTCTACACTAATGCCCATATTTATCTGAGATAGAGTACTTGGCTCAAGGTCATCTAGTGGGCTTCCTTGGCTGAAAGTGGACTTGAATTTTATTATCCTTGTCCAATATCTACACCACTGCACTGGCTCTCTAAAAGGGCCCTCCAGATAAAAAGCTTGACAGTTCCTAAGGCTAACCGTGGCGATGTCTGGTAATCTCACTTGATTATCTCCAGCATCAGTTTCCTTGGCAGCCCTAGGATGCATTTTTAGACTGACCAGTAACTTTGAAAAACAATTTTCTTGGAAAGGCTTTCACTTCATTTGAGCCTTGCCACCATTTTATTGTCATATTTTACAGGGCTGCGAATAGACTTATATTCTAATTAACTAAAAGCTAATTAACTTATATTTGATATTTGTTACATTTTTATATTTTAAAGTTTCAGTAGGAACTATGTCATACATTTCAAGCTTCAGTTCCTCTTGTCCCCTAAAAGTGATGTTTAAATAAATGAATTGTGAAATCAGCCTCCTTAGTCCTCTACCTCCTGGCTAAAATGGGCTCGGCCAGCATGCCTGTTGGAATGATACTAATGATTATCCCAACATCAGATTAAGGGTATTTATTTTATTGCCTTCCTTTATCTCCCCCAGCTTTCTTTTAAAAAATAATTAAGGCCTACAGACAATCCCATATTTACAGGCCACAATCAACAACACTGGAAAGTAATCCACACAGTTCGTACCTGTAAAAAATCCTGAGCATCACCACAATTTATTTTTCGATATCTGTTGTTATTAAAATGATAAAAGATAACTGTAGCTTACTCCTAAAATGTTAGGGGAATGAATGGGGTAAAATAAAATGTGTGGGTGTGTGGGGGGGGTGAGGTGAGAGGAGAGAGAAAGAGAGGCTGCTATCTTACAAATTACCTGGAAGTAAAGATTGAATTCAATATTTACGCTTGAATAACCATGGCCCAAACTGAATTGCTGGTGAATATGCAGTATTTCATGATCTCTTCTGTAACATAGACAATAAGTGGGCATTCCCATCAAACCAGTATGACTAGTTCAAATACCAATTAGAAAGGGCAATAATAGGAGTAGAAGGAAGGCTTCTGTTTCCAGTTTAGGAAACTAGAAGACTGTCAAAAATCCATTGTGTGTCTATGGGTGGGGGTGTTCGTTTAAAAATAAATAAATAAAGAAGTCTTCGCTGTGTATTATATGTTCTTTATTGCAATATACTGTTCACAGGAAAAGAAAAGGAAGTGTGCAGATTAACAAAAAAAAAAAAAAAAAAAAAAACCCAGAAAGGAAAATGCTGATGTCTGAATGAAATGGCTAATCGTTTCCTGTTTTATGAAAGTTTCAGAATGTTCACATAACATAAATTTTACTTTTATCTATAGAGTCTGTATCAGTGGAAGTCAGGAAGGCACACATGCCTCCTCAAAACAGCAGACTGAAATGCTCAGGCACAACATGCATTTTGTGTCTTGCAGAGCCTACAATGATGTTGGAGCAATTATTCTGCTATTAAAAAGCAATTATTCTGCTATTAAAAAAAAGTGTTCTCATTCCACTTGATGAAAATGGCCTTGCCTTAAAAATCTTGTCAAAGGAGAAGAACAGTTTAAATAAATGTCCATGGATGAAGTGTATTAATCCTACCCTTGTTTAGGTAAGAAATGGCCAAGGGGTGTGTTAATGTCCTTTCATTATCCAGTCCTTTCCATTATTCTGTAAGTCTCTTGGTTTCTCATTCTTCCAAGAAAGTCTGAATCCTCAATTGCAGGAAAAATTATATTCTGTTTAACATGGCAAAGTTGGGAACTGAAGAGCTCAGGATGCTGGAATATATTCTTTCTTTCTTACTTATTTATATCCTGTCTTTATTATTTTTACAATAACTCAAGATGGCAAACATATCCAACACATCTGTCTCCTCCTATTTTCCCCACAACAGCAACCTTCTGGGGAGGGTTGAGCTGAGAGAGAGTGACTGACCCAAAGTCATCCAACCTGGCTTTCATGGCTAAGGCAAGACTAGAACTCTTGATCTCCTGCTTTCTAGCCTGGTGCCTTAACCATTAGACCAAACTGGCTCTTTTATAGTCCCCAGATCAACAATCTTAATTTTATATTCAAAAGGCACTCAACATGAGTAGCATTCTTCCAGTATTAAACTGGTATCCAATAATAGTCTGAACATTAGTAGATAGACAATCTATCTAGTTAGATAGATAAGGACTGCATTATGCAGCAACAAAGAAGATATCTCTCACACTTCTCTGGACAAACTCCCTACCACCATCACCAACCCAACTGCTGGTCAGTTGCTGTTCAGACTTACAGAGTTTCTGAAGCATAAATCATGAGTGTTGATTTACAACTACTCTCACGCTGCCCAAAGCAGAATTGTCCTAGAAGTCAGCGCTCATAAAATAGAGATGAGTAGAATTTATCTTTCACCATTCTAAGGAGGCTTATAAGTACCAGTCTGATCTCACTTTATGAAGGTTACCTGACTAGATCATAGACAGAATAGTTGGTGAAGTGTGTTGGATTATATCTATGGCAAAGTTGCATTGTTCTAAGCAGGGGAGGAGGAGAAATGCTTTAATGCAGACATGGCTTATGTTGGCTTAAGGCCGCCTCAAATATATGTTCAGCTGAAGGCGTGAATCAGATGAAGGCATGGGGTTGTGGCGAAGAAAATAAGCTGACAAGGCATTTTTGTGCCACAGCTAGATGCAAGTGAGAAAAGACAGTCTGAAAGAGAGAAAAAAACAAAACTGTTTATCTTTTCTGTAGTCACAAGAATATTGATTCAACTTTTAAAACTTTCAACAGTTGGTTGCAATTGAAAATGCACGGCAGAAATAAATTAGGGAGACAGACTAAGCCAAGAACAATGAAAACCATAAGAGAACAGAAGAATTTGAAGCCAAATCATTAAATGGTAAATATTCCCCTTCCTCTTTTTTTTTTTACCATACACTCACCTATGTGCTGAAGCTTTAAGTTGTGGCGAGTTTTAGTTTTAAGCCATTGAGGCAGCCAATTTTGTCTGAGAGGTGTAATTATGATTGTGATCAATTAGATATGCCTAATATATTAACCATCTGCTAAAGATTTTTTTTTCTATCATTACAAGGTTTGAATTGCTTTTTGACTATTCCCAAACGAGAGGACCCTTTTATCAATAATAATTAATACTTTAAAAATAATGATAAATATTGAAATACAAACAGCTGAAACATTAAAAAAAAACCAAAATGGCTCTACAATAAAATAAATGTTGCATATATTAAAGGAAATAAATGTAAAAAAGGAAAAAACCACACATAACAAAAACAATCTTTATATCAATTTAGTATCAACATGGGATTAAATCAATTCTGTTTCAGTTCTTAAACTTGTCACTAAATCTACACCATATAAAACATATTCTCATTTTTAGAATATACTTTCCAAAAATGGAAAACAGACTTACATCTCCGAGCTACAGAGGGCCTTGGGTGAAATGAACTTTTTCACTTAGGAATCCGGTCAGGCTATAGTACCAAGACAGCATTAGTTGCACTTGCGCATAACATTTGGATGTGGGTGGTGTTTGAACTTTGGTGTCCTCAACTTTGAGTGTTCTACAGGTTACCCAAGTAACACCTTTGTTGCGTAAGATGCACTTCCAGTTGCTTTCTGAGTACAATTCAAGCTGCTTGTTAAATAAAGCCATACATGGCACAGGGCCAGGTGTACTTGTGGGACTGCTTCTCCCTGAGGGTATTTGCCTATCTTACTAGGTTATTAGTGTGGGTGCAGTCCTTAAATGTTGCCATATAATGGAATCTCAGAAACATGTCTTCTCAGTGGCCACCTCAGTCTTTTGGAACAGCTTCCTGCCTGTGATTAGAAGAACCTTTACTTTTCAATACCCCCTTCTTAAAAAAAGGACAGACAGGGGGGGTGGGAGGCAGGGAGAGGGGTGGGAGGCAGGGAGGGAGGAGGGAGGGAGGAAAAAGACAGAAAGAAGGAAAGAAAGAGAAAGAAAGAAAGAGAAATAAATAAATAAATAAATAAATTTCTTTATTTCTATTTTCTGGTTATTATTTTCTGGACCCATTTATTTTCCAAGGTTGGATATTTCAGTTGTTCATTTCATAGTTCAAGTTTGCAGCTAATACTAACTTTCCCTTCCCTTCCCTTCCCTTCCCTTTTGCCTGCAATTGCTAATGCATGGAACAAGATACTTAGAAGGGATCCTCCCTAACTTCTCTGTAAAAGAGATGGCAGGATAACTTGTACTATCACACTTGCAAAAGTCTGTCAAGCCTTACAATAAAATTAAATTATTCATCACAGTCATGTTTCCTAACTGGAAAGATCTATCTGGGAAGGCTGACACTTATTCACAGAAGTTACACATGTTCTGATTATTACATGATCAGTAACACTTTAATTATGATGCCATCCAGCATTCACAAGATTAACAGCTGTTCCCTAGACAGGAAGTACAAAACACATACCCTCTACTTATCCCCATTTCTGGATGGGTCTTCCTGAAGATAAGTGCTTACTTTTGCCAAATGCAGGATGCCCCACATCCTTTCTTTCCAGGTGGGAAACCTTTGTTTCTTTTGGAAACTGCAAGAAGCTTTCCAGTGGGTATGAGAGAAACATGAAGGGGCTGGGGATCCAGTAGAAGGGAAAAAAAGAGCTAAGATCCTTCTCCAATCTTTGACTAAATGTGGACTTTCATAAAGAAGTATTTCCAAGTAACAAATGGGCACAAGGCACATACTTAGTAAAATAAGATAAAGCTAGTTAAAAACTATGTTGGCTTTATTTTCATTCTTTTTGTTCATTTCAAGATAATGGATTGTCTCTGGTGGCTATTACCATCTTACAAATTCTGTCCTTGTGTGTAAACTCTAAAGATGCAAACTGGCACCTTTATATTGCATTGCTTTTAAGTAGGAGACAATTAGCATCATCTAAAGATCTGTTCAGACCTTTATCTTTTACTTTTATTATTGGAGGTTCTTCTAAAATGCAATGTGATTGCATTTATATATGTTTACTTGCCCAATGATTGTTTTGGGTATAAATCTTGAGGAAAAATGCCTAACATACTCCGTTGATTTTTTTAAAAAAGATTCAGTTCTATTTACTTCTTGTGTAAAGAAAGAAATAGTGCTATGGAACACATTAAATTTCCTTTCAGTCGTATTTCCTTTTAGTTGCCAGTAAGTTGCACAAGTCCTAGGAGCCCTATTTCCTTTGAATATACTTGGTGTCACCCAAACAACCAAGTTTCTATATCAAAACAAAAAGTGGAGCTATAGTGTGTTGACATACAGGGTTTCTTAGAGATGTTTGAGACCTCTAAGCATTTATCTTATTATTTCAATCTTGCCCTTACAACTGCTTTACAATTTCTGCCCTTAATAGTAGGATATAAGAAAGTAGATTGAATGCCAGGACAAAGAACTGAGAAGTTTGCAAGCTAGATATAAAATTGCACTCTTCTTTTATGAATGAGTACATTAAGGCAAAGTCTCCATGTGTCATTTAAATTCTTTTCCTATAGAATCCTCAGTTGATGGAAGGAGGGCTCACATAAGAAATATGACTAAACTGTCTCTCACGAATAAAGGCAAATATGTGTGTTCCAGGATAATGTTTCAGGATCCAATCTGGGTCAGTCACCGGGATCAGAGGTTTTGTCTTCCAAGCTTTTGGGCTTATGCTGGAGCCTATCCTCAGTGTGGCACATTCTGATGTGAGAAAAGTTCCCTGAGGATGGGCTCCAGCACAAGTCCAAAAGCTCGAAAGACTAAGCCTCTGGTCCCAGTGACCTACCTAGATTCGATCCTAAACCATCTCTTTCATATTTGTCATGTTTCCAACATCTCCCTTTTCTTTTCCAGTTTCCAAAATTACCCTTACATAGACCTTTGAAAAAAAATACCCCCAATAGACCCCCAAACTTTCCATTCTATACAGCACCTGAACCCATTTCTTCTGGTCACCTATAGATAATCAGAACTTGCAGGTTTCCAGTGGAACTTTACTGAACTATTGGAATTTTCCCATGTTAAGAGTCTTGGCTCAACCCACCTCCCAACTTCTGGATCCTTCTCTCAACCCAGAAACATGTTAAGGGTTTTGGAAAATTACTTTTTAGTAGTGATATGCTTCTCTGCCAATTTTATAGCTACTTCCTTTTACAGTTAGTCTTTTTACAAAGCCCCAAACATCAAACAGGGCATGAATTGGGAAAAAGGGACAGCGTTTGCATACCTTTTATTTTTGCAGCCTCCTATTTTATCAGTTGGAAGTAAACTCATTGTCTTTTTTTGAGTCGTTTGAATTTTGAGGTTAGCAGGGAGATGAATGGCTTAAAACTATAAATGGTGAGGGTGCTGAAGAGATTTGAGCTTGTTCAAATATTTGAAAATGTCATGTAAAGCACTCATCATATTCTTACATCCAAGTGCACTTTCCAATCAACAGGCCCTCAAATGGCAAAGAACTGTAGGGTTTTTAAATCATTTTAAAAGCATTGAGCAAGAGAGCTTAGTCTTCAAAGAACAAAAAGCTATGCAGTTATTGCTTTTTTAAAAAAAATGTTTTGTTGTGAATCCTCCTGGAAAATAATCCTAAATTCCTGATACAATGTTTGATAAATTGTTGACAAGCTAAGCTAAATTTACTAACTTCATAAAGCAGAGTAAAGTTTTTCCCAACCTGACTTCCTCCAGATGTTTTAAATGCAATTCTTAGGATTCTCAGAATGTTCACTGGATCTTCTGGGAATTCTACTCAAACATCTGGAAGGTGTCAGATTGGAAAAATCTTCTTTAAGGATACTGAAATTTATATCTATAACTCTATCATTACTGTGGATTTCAGCCGAAAACAATTTTCTATATTTTTTTGTGTTGGTTAGAGAGTCATGTCACTCCTTCCACCATAGGTAATAATAATGAAGCAAACAACACTGGCTTCTTTTATGTATTGTTACATTTTTTAAAAAGAAATTTGAACCTGGGTACCTACGAGACCGTCTTTTGCCACCAATAGCCTCCCACCAACCAGTTCGTTCTCACAGGGAGGGACTACTCAGGGTACCGTCAGTCAAATTATGTCGACTGGCGACTCCCGGGGGGAGGGCCTTCTCTGTGGGGGCTCCAACCCTTTGGAATGAACTGCCCCCGGAGATACGGAATATCCCTGATCTCCGTGCTTTCCGCCGTGCCCTCAAGACCCTGATGTTCCAACAGGCGGGGCTAAACATACAAACATGTGAATGATTTTTTAAATGTTATCTAATTCTGGGTTTTATTTAATTGACCAAACTAAGTAATAATTTTAATTAGCAATTTTATGATGTTTGTGTGTCTATATTTTTCTTGACTGTACACTGCCTTAAGTCCTACGGGAGAAAGGCGGTATAGAAATATAATATAATATAATAAATAAATAAATAAATAAATATAAACTATTGCAAGCATATTGATGGAGTTTTCTGTTAGTTCAGTAATCAGACCATATCACATTTTATGCTTCTGCTTGTAATATGAACTCCATCTGGGCATTTTATGTGTAGGTTTGGACAGGGCTGGGCTAGAATAATGATATTCTTGCTATTTTTGATTTCTTTTAAAAATGTTCTTTAACTTTGCATGGTAATCATCTAACAGTTTGGTACTTGGGAATTCTGTTTGAATAATATACCAAGTTTTATCCCTTCCCATTTGGAGAAATAAAAAGAAATTAGTATTCTGTAGGCAATCCTTTGTCTGGAAACTCTCCCCACCACAGGTGCTTAATCTTCTGTTTTGCATTCTACTATTGTGCAAAATGCACAACTCCTGCTCATGAGGATCTTATTGTGTACCAAGTTCAGCTGAAATTTTTTAAGTAGCTTTTTCAGGTTACTGCTATCCCAGCAGTTAAACTACAAGGAACTGCAATTATGAAATTATTTTTCAAATTAAGTTGAATTTGATTTTGAAATTAGGTTGAATTCATCGCCTATCAGAGAAAAAGGCAGAATCTCAAAGTTCACAGGCTTTTATTAGAAATCAAGATAAACATGAAGGGGTTGAAAGCATTATGGGAATCAGATATAAACATTTCTGTACCTGTCACTTTAGTATCTTATTAAATTTATATAGAAATCACTGAAATAGATTTTGGTCAAAATTAAGGCCAGCTCAGTGAAAGATGCCAAGAAGAAAAGGGATTGTAATTTCAAGTTATGGTTTATTGAGGGATGGGCATAAAGGTTGGGGGGAAAAACAATCTTATTCAACTGACATTGAATGAACACTCAATTGACATTTTCACAAATAAGCTTAATTTTCAGCAGTAAGACAAAAACATGAAAGCACAATTCTAAGCAAGCCCTAAGAAGGCTTAAAATATATCTAAGAGCTGTCTCCTGGGATATCTGACCAACTGGATTGATCTGACAATATTAGGATGCCCCTGGTTCCTTCAATTAAGCAATTATGACTCAGGAGGTGTGCTTTCTCTAGAATGAAGTTCTCTCTGAGTCTAGATAGACTGCAGTAGATAAAGGTAAAGGTAAAGGTTCCCCTTGCACATATGTGCTAGTTGTTCCTGATTCTAGGAGGCAGTGTTCATCTCTGTTTCAAAGCCAAAGAGCCAGCGCTGTCCAAAGACATCTCTGTGGTCATGTGGCCAGCATGACTAAAGGCACACAGAATGTTACCTTCCCACCAAAGGTGGTCCCTATTTTTCTACTTTACGTGCTTTCAAATTGCTAGATTGGCAGAAGCTGGGACAAGTAATGGGAGCTCACCTCATTACGCTGCACTAGGGATTCAAACCACTGAACTGCCAATCTTTTGATCAACAAGCTCAGCGTCTTAGCCACTGAGCCACCACATCCCTTGTATGCAGTAGATATCTCCTCACTAAATATCTTGCTTCATGATTTTCACCATCTTGTATCAATTTTTTCTCTGACTGTATATTTATTCTTTTTTTTATGTTGTGAGCTACCCAGAACAAATTATTATCTCCAACTGTACAATAGGATGCATGTTACTGCCTACTATTGTATGGAATGATCCAAATGCTGCTATCACTTTAATGTTTCCAGGAATAGAATTTAGAACCAAGTTTCTGCTTGAATGAAAAGAAAAAAACTGCCTGAGTAGAAGGAAAATGTAGAAGACATATGCCTCTCCTGAAAGAGATAATACCTACAGGGCTCAGAGGCAGCATTGATCACAGTCAAGAGTAAGCACAATGCTTGGGGAAAGAGAATGAAGGGGACATGGCCTTCAAAGAGGTATTGAATAGAAAGCAGAAACAGGAGAGGAAGAGTGAAGAAGAGAGAGTGCAAACCTTGTGGAGCAATGACTATTATTCTCATTATCTTGTATCAGAATCAACTCCTCCCAGTTAAACCCCTTTAATCCCACTGCAAGTCTTAGGGAATGTTAGGATTTCTTTGATCTTGTGCTTAGAATTTTCCTCCCTTTATAGTGGAGACACCATATGCTTCAATGTCAATTGAATACGTTTGTGCACCTTAATTTATTTAACTGTAGTCGTCACATATTTCTGGCTATAGTCAGATCTTACCCTGATTCTTTTTAAATAGATCCTTCTTTGAAGAATGCTTCTTCATGGAACTAGTTTTGGTTTTATGTTTAGGGAGAGAGGAAAGTAAAAAAAGAATATAATGATTTTGGGAGAATCTAAGTGGCATTATATGATGCAGCAGGCATTTTAGCATCCAAAGTCTCCTTGTTGCTAAGATCCGAGAAATCCCTGACTTGTTTAACTATAATTTGTTGAATAAACCAAACTTCCCTAGATATCGTTTACAAGTCAAAATGATTAGTTTGGCAAGGTGCACTATGCCAAAATCAAGCAAACCAAATTGCAACTGTGTGACAATGCAATTGTGCTGTGTGGGCAAATATGTACTTTTTCCCAAATGTGACTCAAACATTCGAAAAGTTATTTCCATGTTGCAAAAGTCTGAGAGAAAGCATCCAAATTACGGTTCAAGGCTATAGCTGAGTAATTAATAATTCAGTCCTGCTTGAGAAAATGGCCTGCCGGCCAGATCCTGACTAAACCGGTCATATAATCTAGCATACCAGATTCTCCAATCAAAAGGTGTAAAATGTAGTCTGCATTATCAGAAAGAAATATGGGTTGTATCAATTAATTGGCATATGTTTCATTCTCAAGGCTGAGTCAAGAAAGAAAACAGCTACTGCTAAAAAATAATTATGGGCCTCTGGCACTGCAGGTCTGTTCATTCAGAGAAGGACCTCAAATCATAAACAAGGCAACTTCGCATTGTTTGAATAAGATCTTGTTTTTATGTGGTGAATATTCCACGTAATTTGTGAAGTGAATATAAAGCCTCTGTTGTTTAGCATGTTTCTCTTTGGAGTGAGGGATCCTTGAAAACGACATTCACTCCAACTGAAAGCTAGATTCACTCAGATTCATCCAGAAGACACTGGCTTGCATCAAAGGCAGTCTGAAAAAGAATTCCAAAGAATGTTCAGGTTTGCTGTCAGGAACTCCCGAGCACATTTTGCTCCACAATGCTTAGATTTCTGAATAAAAAAAACTTGGGTCACAACCCTTTTTCAGCTCAGATTCTTCCTGTTGTCAGTGTTTTTGAAAACGGTATAGGAAGAAATTGATATGGTCAGGCTAGGAAAACATTATCCCCCTTGGCCAGTTGTTTGGAACTTCATGACATACCGGCATGTAATGCCAAGTGATCTCTTCAGCATATTTCCTATAGCACAAGGCATGCTGTAGGAAAACAACCCTTTTCGACAGCAGCACAGAAGGCCTGTCACTTCTCTTATTTCCAGGGTTGAGGCCACCTGGGTGAGGATTTGTAACTTAGGTTGCCAAAGTACATTGGGGTGGAGAATAGCAAATGGGGAATTCCATGGTTTGCTACAGAAAGAACAAATGGAGAAGTATTCAAACTACAGTCATGCTGTCAAATTGGGTACATTCAATGTCCTTAGAATGGTCACGATCTCTTTCAGAAAGGAGAGTTGGAATGGAATTATTGAATTATTTTGCTCATTATACCTTCAAATGAATATCACAATTGGATTGACTAGATGTTGATTCTGAAGTTTGGGGTCCTAATCAAGATTCTATAAGTCATGGAGGTGCTATTATTATTATTATTATTTACTTTATTCATTAAACATGAAACTCAGTCAACTGAACATTCAAAATGCATCACAAATACCATTGACTGGTGCTAATGGTTGATACGGGTTGCTGCCAGCGTCCTAGGTATCAACCAAGTGCCTTCTTAAGATGTACAATGTTCCAAGTAGCACAGTTTTTTGCAATTGTTTATTATTATTATTATTATTATTATTATTATTATTATTATTGATGATCACACAGTCAACCAGATATTTAGACTTGAGTTGTCATTTTTATCCACCTATCGAGTTCTTCCCAAGGACTGGGATAAGCAGATGCTGTTGTTAAAGGTAATGTCATAGGATGCAATCTGTTCCAAGTAAAACTGCCTTTTGTAACTGACCATGGTGATTTTGTCAATGCCAATGTTATTCAAGTGGTGTTCCAGATGCTTTGGAATTGTACCCAAGGCACTTATTATTACTATTTGTACTATCCTTGTTTTCTTTTGCCACACTTGTTCTATTTGCAGATCTTTATATTTTGTGATTCCCCCACCCACACTCCCCAGTTCTTTGTCTTCTATTCTTCTGTATTCAGCTATTGCAATGTCCACTAATCAGACTTTTTTTTTTTTGGTCTTTCTTATTAACAGTTAAGTCTGGACTGTTGTGTGGCAGATGCTTGTCTGTTTTTTAGCTTTTTTGTTTTCTGTTACTTCGTCTGTTTTGTGGTCCCACCAGTTTTTGCTTGCAGGCAAGTGGCATTTCTTGAAGATATTCCATTGAATTATTGTTGCTACTATGTCATGCTATTGTTTGCAATCAGCTTGTGCAATCTTCTTGCAGCAACTAACAAAGTGGTCCATTGTTTCTTCAGCTTCTTTGCATAGGCAACTTTTGCTGTCCCGTCTTCTCAACTCTGGCTTTATATGCATTTGTTCTTAAGGCCCGGTCTTGTGCAGACAGAATTAGCCCTTCTTCTGTCTCTTTCTTCAATTTTCTTTCTCTTAGCCATTGCCAGGTAAGGAAATTACAAGGACCAAAAGACACATATCCATAGACATATATTGAGAAATAGAATCTTCCCAAGTTCCAGTTCACAATATGTTATATATCTTTTCACCTTATTTTCATCCAGAGACACAACAGAAAAATGTGTTGCTGAAAATTTGCTTGTTACCACCTAATTTTGGCAGTTCATATGAGGAGGGGGTGGACTATGAGCAGAGGAATGGTGTGAAGCTACATGCAGCTCGCAGTGATGGGTTGCCTACCAATGACATATACTATACCACATGATAGTCAATATTATGGTATTTTCCCAGACATTGTGCCTGTACTGTATATGTGTATGTAAACATTTCAGTCTTTCAAATAAGACTGATCACGGGGGGTCTTTCCTGTTTAATTTTCACTTGTCTTTTCAAAGGGGCATTACTTCAGTAAATGAACAACCAAACTATCTAATGTGCCTAGAACATTAATTTTAATGTTTAACCTCTTTTTTAAATCATTTTAAATTTTAAATTTGTCTTATAAATTGGGGTGTTTTAAATTTGTTTTTGGGCCATGGTATTTAATGTATTTTAAATGGTTTTTAACATTTGTACTATGTGTATTTTATCTTGGCTGTTCACCGCCCTGAGTCCTTCAGGAGTAGGGCGGTATATAAATACAATACAATACATGAGCAAATACTAAATACAAACTCAAGGTAAACTGCTCCAAACTCGATTGCAGAAAATATTACTTCAGTAACAGAGTGGTCAATGCCTGGAATGCACTACCTGACTCTAGTTTCTTCCCCAAATCCCCAAAACTTTAACCTTAAACTGTCTACTTTTGACCTCACCCCATACCTAAGACGTCTGTAAGGGGTGTGCATAAGTGCACCAGCGTGCCTACCGTCCCTGTCCTAATATTCCTATTTACTTACTCTTTTCATGTATTCAAATTATGTTTTTACTTTTACCTGTTATCTTATATATGCTTGACAAATAAACTTATGATTATGATACACCAAACTAGCTATCTTCCCCCAGCTATCCTGCCATCTTTAAAGCATTCTCCTTTTGCTTCCTGTCCCGCCTCCCCTCATCTCAGCCATGGTGGGTGGAATGGAACAACTCACCACGACCAACTCACCACAGCCATCTTGCCACAGCCAACGTGCCCCAGGACAATTCCATGTGGGATAACTCAATGTGATAAGTGCTATCTTCCACTATTATCTTCCACTGTTATTTCAATTGACAAAAATGGAAATAACATACATTGAACAGTAGTGAATAACATTTATTACATTGAGTTATCCTGCATGGATTTGTCCTGTGGCGAGTTGTCCCACAACAGGTTGACTTGGTGAGATAACCTTGGCGAGGTGGCCGTGACGAGTTGGCCACAGCAAGTTGTCCTAGACCCCATGGTGAGAATATCAGAGTAGCATATCTGACTAACCTTTGTCTCCTTCTTGTCCCACAGGAGGGGTTGGGAAAAAAAGTAGAATTCTCTCTCAAATAAATAAGGCTTTCTCCGCACTGTTTTCAAGCCTTTACATTAGAAGTAGAAGGAAGGAAAATGGAGGGGTTTCCACCTTGTCCTTATTAAAAGAAGGACGTATGAAATATTTCATTTTCTTGAAGAGAAATAAAACAGAAAAAACAGAAAAAAAACTCATAATTCACATTTGCAATATAATACAATTTATCCATTGAATCCATTGAAAGATACTGTATTTTTTGGAGTATAAGACGCACCATTTTCCCCAAAAAAAGAGGGTGAAAATCTGGGTGCGTCTTATACTCCAAATGTAGCCCCGCCCAGCTTCTCAAACAGAGCTTCAGAGGCTTTTGTTCTGAAGCTGTTTCGGAGGCTTTCAGAGGCAGGAAAAAAAGTTTTTTCTGAAATGGAGTTTCAGAAGTTTCAGAGGCAGGAAAAAAAATCAAAACAAAAAAAAACAAAAAAAAAAACCAAGGCACAAAGCTCACAACCAAGGAATCTCTTGCTAAAATTCACCTCTGGGATTGGGAGTATTCCGGGAGACCGATCCACCGGCCAATCAGCTTTTTCTTATTTTCCTCCCCAAAAACTAAGGTGCGTCTTATACTCCAGTGCATCTTATACTCTGAAAAATATGGTATTTTATTTCATCGAATAAGAAAACAAGGAAGTTTTCTTATAGACTGATGTAAACATGATAGATTCTCCTTGAAGTTAAACTGGAGTTCTGATAACTTCATGAACTTCCCAGTCTAGCCTACAGATTGGATGAATGTATGTAGGTTGTTTCAATGTATTACTGCATACAGTATGTGTTCATGCAGATATCACACATGCTCACAAATTTAAAGCAAGCAAATCTTCACACAGAAGAAAAACTGAAACATTTGTGCAGATGATATTACACTGCATTTCTGGAAAATTTATTTACTCTATTAGCTATTAACCAAGCAGCAACAAATATCTATAATTTAGTTTCGTTAAAATTATAACTATATTTTATACACTTATTGCAACTTTTTAAAACAGCAATTATAACTCAAAATAACTCAAAAATAAGATTCAAAATAGTATTAAGGAAGAACTTCTGCTGTTTACAACATACAGTGCCTCGAAAGGCAAGCAAATGCCAGAGAATGGGGTTGATTTTGTCTTTGTGGTTTCTTATTGACTCTGATTCATAAATAGGGCATTATAAGAATCTTGACATTTAACTCAAAGCCTGCAATATAATTTGATTCTTTTAATGAAATACAAGAGCTTTAAAAAGATGTTTCTTTTCCTCTCTCTCTCTCCTCCATCAGTGATGACATTTCTTAGAACCAGCTGTGACATTAAATACATTTTGAGAAACGCAACACAACTTGTTGGAAGTACAGACTGTAATATTTATATCCAACTCATAACCAGTTTAACTTTTTTCTCTACTGTTCTGACCCACAGGAAAATTGCTCCTCTGAAGCTGCTATTTGAATTGGAAGGAATTTCTTCATTATAATTTTGATAGTTATTTGATATATCAGATTATGCTAGTTAAAAAAAATTAGGTGAATCAAATCTCACATATAGTTTAACCTCCAATACATAAAAGCCTTCAGTGGCTACTTATTGCTTCATATTTCTATATATAGACAAGGTGTGGGGTTTTTGAAGAAAATACCTTAGTACACATAGAAAATATTGCTCGGAGATCACACAGTAAATTCTGAATTGATCTATTGGAATATGCTTCCTATCCACAATTGATGATTTAATGATACTCATAGTTTAATTAAGCATAGCCACCCACTAGTAATAATAGAAGGGTAGTAAGGCTAAATATCCCTTCCCTTCTACAAGAGTTAAAAATTAGGGGATAGCTTTCTTTATATGTTTTCAAAAGGCTCTCAGGATCAAACTGAGAGCATCTTTGTCACAGAATCTACAATAATTATACTCCAAACATTCCATATACTATTAAGTATTAAACAGGAAATATGAATATATATATATATATATTTAAAAAAAACCAACAAGAAGCAGAACTATTAAATATTCTTTGCATTTTCATTCATTATTACCTTTGATTCCTAGTTGCATCATTCCAGAAAGAGGCCCATTTAACCTAATGTCATTAGATAGAAATCAATTTGGCCATTTAAAATTATTACATATTGCAGTTGTTGCACTAAGTGGATAAATTTTTGTGCTGCTCATTAAGGAGGTACTAAGTTTTCCACAGTGTTATCACAACTCTTGGGTGGCAACATGAATCCCAAAAAAGGAACAAATTTGGCACCATGTTACATAAAATAAAGGCAGATTTTAAAATAATTACTGTGACATAATAGAAATGACATCCATCTTGACAAAGTACGGAAGGCTATGATAAGGTGACTTATGTGCCTTTACTTACTCTCCAACTGAGGGAGTATTCATGGAGTTGTGAATTCTCCAACATTGGAAGTGTTTAAGAAGAGATTGGACAACCATTTGTCTGAAATGGTATATTGTTTCCTGCCTGAGAAGATAGACTTCCAAGGTCCCTCCCAACTCTGTTCTATTCTATTCTATTCTATTCTATTCTATTCTATTCTATTCTATTCTATTCTATTCTATTCTATTCTATTCCATTCCATTCCATTCCATTCCATTCCATTCCATTCTACATCAGAAAAGTCAATATGGCAGCCATAATGGTGTAATTAATGGTATACCTTTTTACTGTGTGCATCACATATAGGACACACATTAAAAAACCCAGAGTTTCAATTGCACCACTCTGCCATCCGTTTCAATTTCCTGAGCACACCCGCAGAAACCTTTGCTCCAGCTGCTAATTATTCACAAGGATCTTTAGTTTAAAGTACTACCTAAATTGATTCTTATTTATCTTTAAGCCATACGCATCTTGAAAATCTCTTCAAGTGGAGCTTGCCTTTATATGGAAAATCATCTTTGACAGCCCTTTAAATGGATGATTGCCTTTTGTAAAGTAGGATATTTGAAACATCTTAATCACAAGCTTTTGTATTCACCTTACATTTGTTGTAATATAATAACTGAAAATTGCTTAAATCGTACATAAGTTGTTTCATCTGAACAGAACTAACATGTGGGAACAACGAAATGCTACATTCTAAGGCAATTTCTTCCTAATGGCCAAATATGTAAAGAGATTGTTTTTTGAGGAATAATTTAGTAAAGGATCCTTAATAAATGACAACAGGCATCACTAACAACTTAGAATATAGGGATGTAGTTGTTAATCTTTGTTCTGTGCCTTTGAGAAATGCATTCAGCAATCCATACAATATTCCTGCTTTCTTGTTCCTTCAGTTTAATGTAGGAATAAAAAACTCCAAAATGAAATTGACTGTTAAATGCCAGCACGTTCATTTTCACCTGTACAAAAGGAGAAATATATTTAATTATTTTATTTTTTTAAAAAAAAGATAACTGGTTACCTTTAAATCATGTCTTTCCCTCTTCAGAATTCAAAAGAGCTTTACAAATGGCAGTAAATCTAAATGGATTTTCCCTTTGCTTTGCTCAATAAAAGCTGGCCTGAGGTTTAACTATATCTGAGCATTTGTGGCAATGCTTCAAATAGCTCACAGGATCACCATTCACAGAAGGGCCAAAGAGGGCAAAGCTATCAAAAGCAGCATTGTGATATTGTGCTATTTGCTCCAGCCCTTTTCTATATGCATTGTGACATTATACCTGCCCCATAGGGATGTAATTCGTGGCAAGACATTCTGATGCTGCTTTCATCCTTCTGATGAAGAATGACAAGTTGTATGCCACTTATCACAAAGGTTAAAAATACATTTTTTAAAAAATTAGAAGCAAGGAAGTTTGTGAATCTTAGAGCAAAGTCCACCGCAACCTTTGAGTCACATATCAGAAAGACCCACACTGCAAAACAGGATGGGTGCGCCAAAAGATGTTTAAAGGGTGGGTATTACATTAAAGGCTTAATGTATTAAAATTAAAGACATGAAATGTTAATATTATAATTTTGTATTCATTTTATTATATTTATGAAACATGGATTTTCATATGATTACAGTGGTTTCAAACCCTTCAAGTCTCAGTGAATTCTCAGAGTTTAAAATAAATCAAGGTCTCTGTGAAGAAAATCAAATGAGCCCAGAGTCACCTTGTAGGGGAGAGATGGGCAGCATGAGATAGATAGATAGATAGATAGATAGATAGATAGATAGATAGATAGATAGATAAATAGACAGACAGACAGACAGACAGACTGGTGGGCTGCTGCCGGTTTAGACTGGTTCGGGCGAACCGGTAGTTCTGACAATCAGCTGGCCCCGCCCACTCACCCCTGCCTTATCCTGTGCTATATTTCCTTCTTTCTGGCTCAGCTGATTCGCGTGGCACAGCTGATTTCTGCACCTCCGGTGTTCTATTTACCGGGGCTGCCTTAGAAGGTAAGCAGCTGAGCTTCAAATTGCTATATTTTGAATGCTGTAGCAAGTGTGTTAGGCACACGCGCATGCTCACAGAACCGGTTGTTAAACCAGTTGCAGCCCACCACTGTAGGTAGTTGATGGATGATAGCAATCTGTTCTGTTGGTTACATGGGGACATGCAAAGCCACCTTAAAAAGGTAAATTCCCCTCGCACATGTGCTAGTCGCTCCCAACTCTAGGGGGTGGTGCTTATCTCCATTTCAAAGCCAAAGAGCCAGCGCTGTCCGAAGACGTCATGCTGGTCATGTGGCCAGCATGACTAAATGCCAAAGGCGCATGGAACACAGTTACCTTCCCACCAAAGGTGGTCCCTATTTTTCTACTTGCATTTTTTACGTGCTTTCGAACTGGTAGGTTGGCAGAAGCTGGGACAAGTAACAGGAGCTCACCCCGTTACAAGGCACTAGGGATTTGAATCGCTGAACTGCCAACCTTTCGATCGACAAGCTCAGTATCAGCCACTGAGCCACCGTGTCCCATATAAAGACACCTTACAATGCACCTTTTCCAACCTACTAATCTAGGAAAAAAAATTTGAAGTCCTTTCCTAGTCTTAGGTACATCCACAGTAGATATGTCTGTTGGGAGGCCCACAAAACAAAATGTCTCGGAGTACATTGAAAAGAAAGAGTTTGGGAAGACAGTGTTTGAAAGGTGAATCAAATCTTACCTCAAGCTCAAAAAAGGCATCTTCCAAGGTTTTGTCACCTGTACTACCTCCAACCATTTCAAAGCAAGCCTTGTATTCCTGAAAGCAGAAGGAGCCACTAAATATTCTGTAAAACATTCATAAATTGCTTCCTTTTGTTTATAAGTGATCTTGGTAAATCGATTCTTCAGTGCATATTTCTACTTCACATGTTTTATAAATTGCAAAGCACGTTCCCTCGCTCTCTCTTTCTCCCCTTTCTTTAAATTACCCAGTTGCATCCACTGTTACGCCACTCTTCTCCCTTGGATGTCCCCTCCCACTGTCCTCTCCTCATTATATATGGAATTATATAGTAATACCATTATAACATCAACTGTTTTTATCAGCAGTCATTCTTCCAGAACAATCATATTTTGTATCTCAGAAAAGCAAGAACAGCAAATGGAAATGGAAATAGCAATCTCCATCATTGGCCAGAGAGCTCCATGCATTTCCTTTAAGGAAGCAGGTCAATGTTATCCGTTTGCTTTGTTTAGAATCTGGAAAACCCAGTATGTAAGATTTTTAAAATTTGCCAACATATACTCTAAAGTGATATAGATAGAATACATTTTTATCAGGCACAATTCGGAAATTACTTACAGCATAATAGTCCGCCACACCCTTCACTTGCTCATAATCATCAGTCTTGGCGAGCATATCTAAGCCTTCTGGATACAGTCTGCCACAAGTTGGATACAACTTCTGTCTGTCCTCTTTACTTAGTTCTGTTCCAAATGAATTAATTGTGATAATAAATGCCCGCCGGTCAGCTTCAAACTGAATAAAGTAAAACATATGACAATTTTACATGTTTTTTAAAAGACTCATTCATAGATACATAACTGTTACGCTTCGTTTTAGTAATCCACTGAAATTCTCTCTTTCTTTTGGCAATGTTGATTTTAAAAAGGGTTTTTTTTTTCACCTTTCTGCTCTTGGTTAATAATATAAAAGTTAAGTAAACACCTTTTCCATCCCACTGGGAACTCACATTATTTCCTAATAATGTAACATATTCCAAAGGAAGAATTGAAAGAGCACAAATAAAATTAGTTCTGTGCAGAAATATCAAGTTTTTTAACCAATGAAATATTTCAAACCTTACTTATTATAAAGGAATCAGTAGGCTGTGTACTACAGAAGTGAATCACTTTTTTTCTTTCTTTTTTTTCTTTTTCTTTCTTTTTTTCTTCTTTTTTTCTTCTTTCTTTTTCTTTTTTTTTTTTTTTTTTTGCAATCTTTAATTCTGGCTGTTTATGCTCAGGACAGGTGTCAACGGAACTATAAGAGAAGGAAGTTCCAGCAGTGGATCACTGATTGATTTCAGTTTTTCTCAGTTTCTCAGTTTTCCAAATCTTTTTCATTTGAATTTTTGATAAAGTTCTTAGTTTTCCATTCAGAAGTTTTTGTGAATTCCATTCCTACATGAGTTTGAAACTTCTTTTTAAAAAACATAACAATATGTATGCATTTTTGCACATTGTTCTAAACAGATGTTATTTGCAATTTTGCCTAATGTTATATTTTTGTATATTTCTTTTTGCAAGCACTTCCCCCTTAATGTAATGCATTCTTTTTTTTGGGGGGGGGTTAATTTTATTAAATATACAATTTAAAAACTTGGTGCGACTTGTCTGGTACATATTTTTCTAACACTTTTTCTTTCGTGTATATTACAATATAACATCATGCATATTCCATATATACTTTTTGTACATTCATTCACACTTCAGTTACATACATATTCCCTTCGTATCTATTCAATTCCAATTTATTCCTATCGAATATTTCTTATATTATTTTATTTATTCTCTTCACTCTGTTTCTAATTCTCTATCCCTACATTCCTCCTTTTCTCTAGCCATTTATAAAATGTATTCCAGGTTACATAGAATTCCGATTCATCTTTATCTTTGAGCTCCATTGTTAACCTGTCCATTTCTGCACAGGTCAATATTTTGTTGATTATTTCTACCTCCTGTGGGTTCTCTCTGCCTTTCCAATTTTGTACGAATATCAACCTCGCTGCCGTTAATATGTGTACCATAAGATATATTTCTTCTTTTTTGTAATTATCCCTTACTATACCCAGAAGAAAGAGTTCTGGCATCATATCTATCATCTGGTTTAACAGCTCTTCTAGCCACTTTTATATTTTGAGCCAAAAGTCCTTGGCTTTCGGGCACCCCCACCACATATGATAATAAATGCCTAATGTTGCTTTACATTTCCAACATTTCGGTGAGCAATTTTTGCACATCTTGGCCAGTCTTGTGGGTGGGAAATGCCACTTGTAAAACATCTTGTATTGATTTTCTTTATATGCAGTGGCTAGGGTAAGCTTTCTGTTCCTCTCCCGTAGTTTTTGTCAGCTATCTACATCTATGCCATACCCAAAATTCTTACTCCAGGTGAGCATGGTCTCTTTCACTTGCTCGTCTATCATATCGTAATCCAGTAAATATTTATATAATTTCCTAATCATCTTCACATCTGCTCCTTGTAGGATTTCATCCAATTCTTTTGGTTCGCTGCATTCTTGTACATTTATTTCATTAATACATTTTTGTCCAACTTCTTCTGTCCAATAGATATACATTAATGTGGATTCGTATAGACTATGTTCACAGGTTACTAAATTATAGGATCAACAGTAGTATGAGCTCTATCATTTATTAATTAAATCTATGTTCCATGTTCTGGCTCCATTGGACAGTTGAATAGGATGTATGCAATTCAATTTAGGAAGTGATAAGTGCCTCTTTGAGAAAGTTGATTATGTTACCACATTGAAAAAGACAGTGTTGGTTTTCTTCTGAAGAGACCTAAAGATTATTCAGAAAGTGATGAGACCCAACTGCAGAGAAACCTAGAAGAAACACATTATCTGGAACTCTCCTGGTCAGATTTAGGTCCTTTTGTAGTATAGAAATTGCACCAAATTGCACCTGGTGCTTTCTCAGAATATGGATGGAGGAAGTGTCTGCCATGGTTAGCAGAGGGTGGGGAAAAACTCCTAGTAAAAAAGGAGAATTGGCTTTTATGGCAGTAAACTTTAATGCATAACTATTGTGAGATAATTGACAGTTCTTATTATTTTATCTATAATGCAGTGGAATAAAAAATATCAACCAAAGTGGGGTTTTTTTAATTTTTACCAGCCCAAGAGGACAGTTTAAGTAAAATGCAATTAAAAGGATCATGAAAAAACTTAAAGAAGTAACAAATAGCCTAGCCACATTAGTGCTGGAGATATAGCAGATCCATTTTCACATGCGAAGAAGAACATCAAAGAAACCACTGATGACAGCTAAAGTAAATGAATTAAATACAGATTGGGGGATAGAAAGTGAAGGAAGATGCATTTATCTTTTATTAAAATAAAGGTAACATATATTTTATCACTTTTCTAGCCTCAAATTTCTTCTCAGGGCTGTGTTTGTGTGTGTTGGGTAAATACAAATTTGGGATATCTGTATTTAATAATTTAATAATAATCTGTTGCCTTATCTAATTTAGTTAAGATACCTAGAAAAATCTAAGGTATTTCAATCCTATTTTTAAGGAAATTTATTTCTGCCACGTGTGCACTAATACAAAAGTGTACTGGATGCTGTGCCTTAAAATGGTTCTGGTCACCAAGAAAGAAAGAAAAAAAAATGCTGAGACCCTAGAAAGAGTGTAGAGCAGAGCAACAAAGGTGATAAGGAATCTGGAGTTCAAACCATGAAAGAGAACTAGGTTTGTATAGACCCAGTGGCCTAGAGGTGGAGCTGTTGCCTCACAATTGGGAGGTTGTGAGTTCGATCCTAGGTAGAGGCAGATGTAGGGTTTCCTGCTTGGGCAGGGGGTTGAACTCGATGACCTGCAAGGTCCCTTCCAACTCTGTTAATCTGTTAGTCTAAAGAAGAGAAGGTTTAGGAGAAATTTGTACAGTCTTCCAAAACTTGAGAGACTGTCACAGAAAAAGACAATCAACTTATTCTCCAAGCTGTCTGAGGGCATTACAAAAAACTACAGGTGAAAAATCATTAAAGAGAGATTCAACTTAAAACTAAGGAGAAATTTCCTGAGAGTGAGAACAGTTAATCAGTGGAGCAGCTTTCCTCTGTGGATGCTTCATCACTAGCGGTTTCAGGAAGAGACTGGGCAGCCATTTGTCTGGAATAGTACAGGCTCTCCTGCCATGGGCAGGGAGCTGGACAAAAAGACCTCCAAGGTTCCTTCCAACCCAATTCTATGTTCTAGGATATAGAATAGATCTCATCTATGGTGATAGATGAGATCTAAAGAAGAAATATTACGTTTTTCTTACCTCTAAAATAGGACACATTATATCTGCTGTAGTGCCACCTTCTTTTTTGCAGAATGCATAAAAGGCCTCAAGATAGGACTAAAAAATAAAACACATTTATTTGAAAAACCCTCTTTGAAAGATCACAAATACAATTTAACTTGAGTTGTTAATTCTGATGCGAGTACAGGACAATAGGAAAAATATGAATACATTATATTGTTTACTGCAGGTTAATGTGTTTCTTCCACCATTAAACTTATAACTCATGTAGATTTTTGTAAATCAAGAGGAGAACTGGATGCATCTCTCTGGTTTGCTTTCTATTTGATTTGACTTGATTGCTACTAGCAATCTTGGATACGATTTTGAGAAGCAAGGCATAGGGATAAGAATAAGTTAGTCTCCTCCACATCCATTTGTCAGATTTGCAAATTTCTGCCTATCCCCTGGAGCCTGGAATTAACAATATGAAAACTAGGAATACTGTTGAAGCCTGAGCCTGTGCTGCAAATTTTGAGAGCATATTTATGTGTTCTCAGAAAATGTACTACAGTAAGTTAAGGAAATATGTTTGCCTATGGAGATTCTCAATCATCCAGGTCATGGTTGTCCCAAAGGTGTTTTTTTTCCAAAAGGTAACTGGACATTCTTGGTTTTTTTCTTTGAAAATATTTCACTTCTTATCCAAAAAGGATAAGAAGTAAAATATTTCTTTGATGAGAAGTGAAACGCTTCTTGGATGAGAAGCGAAATGTTTTCAAGGAAAAAACCAAGAAAGTCCAGTTGCCTTTTGGAAAAAGCACCTTTGGGTTTAGAGGATATGTTCTTTGCCTGTTCCTCTAGCCAGTGGTGGGCTGCAACCAGTTTAACAACTGGTTCTGTGAGTGCGCGTTTGCACGCAGCGATCAAAATACAGCAATTTGAAGCTCAGCTGCTTGCCTTCTCAGGCAGCCCTGGTAAGTAGAACAACAGAGGTGCGGAAATCAGCTGTGCCACACGAATCAGCTGAGCCGGAAAGAAGGAAATATAGGATAAGATAGGGCAGGAGTGGGTGGGCAGGGCCAGCTAATCGTCAGAACTACCGGTTCGCCCAAACCAGTCCGAACCGGGAGCAGCCCACAGGCTACTGCCTGTAGCCCACTTGAATTTCATCCCAAACTATATTGCATAAGATCAATATTAAAATAAAAGTTGAATTTGGAAGTCTTGGTTTCTACTTAATAACTAGAAACATTGCTAAATTGATTTCAACATCAGCTGACAGTGCTTCTTGTAACAGCAACCCTAAAGGGATAGTGCTACCATTAGATACAGAGATGTCAGGGCATGGGAGTAGCAGTCAAATGTTAGAAAACAGAGCGGTATGTAGACAGCTTATTCTCTGATCTTTAAAGCTGTGCCTACTGTAGAGGAATCATTTAGTGTTAAAATAAGTGTTTTTGAACCTTGGCAGCTTTAGGATGTGTGGACTTCAACTGCAGAATTCCTCAGTCATCCAGCCAGTTGAATCAGCTTGGGTGCAATGATGAAGAGAGAGGAAGAATTACTTTGTTCTCTGTCATGCACAGCAAAAAGTTCTTGGGATGACTTTTGCAACATCGTGCAAAACTATGTTTACTAAACTCAGAAGGGTTTAGAAGTGAGCAGAGATTAGCCCCCTGAAAGTTATTGATACTTTCTACGTAGTTAGATGTCTTTTAATGAACAATTATTGTTTGTCTATTGGCAACAGAGAGATTTGAAAGTGTCCATTTAAATATAGTCAGAAAAATATGTTATAGAGTAGGCCGAAGACATGCTCCTTCTGTCTTCTCCACATGTCCTTGCATCTGAACTTGCCTAAATTCTATATGCCGAATCCTATTCTTGAACTGAATGGCTTTGTGTGCGACAGATAATAACATAAAGTAGAACAGAAGTCACTAAGTACCTTCAGTTTTTTTGCCACTACCAGTTATACATACATCTATCTTATTTGTACTTAATCTTTTATCTATATTTACATTATACCAGTGATAAATCTGCCACTTATTTTAGTACTCTCAATTTGTATAGATTTCTCTATGCAACAGAATTCAATAGAATTCAAGTGGGTTTACCTTGTATAGTTTGTTGCGCATGAGTTCAATATTCATTTCATCCAGATCATTTTCAGATATACAATCTTGAAAAAAATCAGCTGTAAAGAATAATTCCAGAAACAGGGTCTGAATATAGTTGTCTTTAAGAAACCTAGACTATTCTCAAATGTTGGTTATTATTGTAGAATGGGTTAGGAAAAGTAATAGAAAAGTTCTCAAGTTCTCTGATTGGCATATCAGATTTGAAATCTTGGAGAACTATTGTTGTTAAAGCACATCAATTGCAACATCCAGATGTATGGCTTTTAATTCTGGGAATGTTTAGCAATAGGCATGCGAGCTGAGACACTGGGAGAAGCGCCTGATTTCAGAAGGGTACCCTTATTGGAAAAGACTGTAGCGATCTGACTCAGCTGAAGGTAGCTTTGGTTCATATGTCAACCAAACTCACATAGAGACCTATTTAGATTGCAAATATGTACCACCAGCCTTTTTGCACAGTAAACCAAATTACCATGATGCAGTTATAGGAAATGCTCAATACTGAGTTTGACTCTACTGTGTAAATAAATCTGCACTCTTTAAATAAAGTTAATTGGGTTCTTATCATCTTAAAATAAGATCAGTAAATCAATTTTCCAAAGTGATTTCTACATATTGGATGTACCAGAAAATGTTCAGTAAGGATTGTTTGCAGATACCCTTCCCTGTTGGAAATACAACCCAAGAGATATTTATTTATTTATTTATTTTATTAAATTTTTATACCGCCCTTCTCCTGCTGGACTCAGGGTGGTGCAAAGCCAAGAATAAAAAACATCCTAATACAAAATTTTAAATTTTAAAAGAATTAAACAAATTTTGGCCCAAAATTTAAAACCTCCTGACTAAAATCCATTTACAATTAAAAATATCTAAAGGGGGGGGGGTTTACGCCAGCCCAGCTTGATGAAATAGAAAAGTTTTGAGGGCACGGCAAAAAGCACGGAGATCTGGTATCCTACGTATCTCCGGGGGCAGGTCGTTCTAGAGGGCAGGTGCTGCCACAGAGAAGGCCCTCCCCCTGTTGGTCGCCATATGAGTATTATTAACTCATATGGTTTGGATTCATTTTATTAATGCTGGATCAATTACTGTCTTATTAATGGGACATATATTTCTCTTGGCTGTCACTCTTAAAATTGGAATTAATCGTTATTAATATTTTTTCATTTTTCAGATATGGTACTGGTGAAAAGAATCATGATATAACATGGAAAGGAGAAATCTACCTGATTTGCAGCAATGGACTGGTTTAAAATCCCATGTGATTTTTTTAAATCGATTATTTTGACAAAGGGGCAAGAAAGAAGACATTCCTCAATAATGTCATGGAAATTTTGATTGAAAACATTTTTCCAGACTGTTTTTCCTTTTTTCCCTTTACCCCTAATTTTCTTTTATTTTCTTTTATTTTCATTATTATTAATTTTGATGGTATATTACATTGTTAACACTATTGTATGTATATTTCTTCTGTTAACTGATTTACTATAATAAAAGAAATGCATAAAAAGCAAACATTCATACCAAGGGGTATAGCATGTGATCTACTTAGCTAAAGGATGTGTAAAAACTGTTGAATATTTATGCCTTCCCAGCATTACAACGATATGTGAGCAATATTCACTAAGTAAATCAGAGCATAATAAGTTATGTTCATTTTGATGAGCCACATGCTTTTTTAAAGAAAGAAGTTATAGTAGGAAATGTTCTCTTCCGTGGGAACATACTTGGAAATCTATGAAAAGATTGAGTGACGTACCTAATGGTGTGTCCACCAAGATTGCATTGAAGAGCTCTGCAGGGTTTGGAGCAATGCTGACAGCTTCCATTTGCTCGAAGTTGCCCAAAGGATGGCACTTAAGAACCAATTCATCTATGGGTCTTTGGCGCAAGGTACCAGTAATGAGGAGAATCACATTATCAATCATGTAGCTATACCTAGTATGATAAGATAACATCAGTCAAAGGTTTTGTTGCATTCTCTGAAAAATGTTTTAAAATCTAAGAATCAGGTTAATGTTAAATCTAATATCTTGGGCTTTGTAGCAGAACGCTAATTTTCCTCTAAGCGGGGATCATATGATAAAATGGAAATAAGAATTTCTTCACAACGCACGCTACATTAAACAAAATGACAATATCATCAAAAAGGAATCTATTTTGCAGAGCGTAGCACATTAAGAGGTGGGGAAAGTCCAACTCTTTTTACATTTCATTATCTGCATGTGGATTTTGTGATCCTCATTCTTCCTCACCTCTCTATCAGCCATTCTGAAACTTACAACCTCCAAATATTTTGGACCACAACTTTTATCAATCCTGCCCATAGCAGCTGAACTGACGGTACTTGGAAAGCAACAGGTCTGGGAAGAGAATGTTACTTTATATTGATAAATAGGAGACACATGCTACTGACTCTTATTAATAAGTCACATAGCAATGCTTTTGAAGACACATCTCTGCCCTTCTCTGGGTGATAAGTCATTTGGGTTAAATATTTATTTTTTCCTCTTAAAATTTAATTAATACATTTTATAGAGAGATGTATGCAAACTTTGCCATTTTTACATAAGACAAAAGTTAGATTGGTGATGTCAGGGACTTAATATTCTAAGAAATGAATTATCAATTGAAATCCATTTATTTAATTGCAGTGTTATATACTGCCGACTCCGAAACAGACTCTCAGCAGGTTACAAAAATACACATAAAATCTACTCCCACTAAAGCAGAATACCAAGTCCAAGTTACATTGGCATCCCAGTAAGCAAATATTAAAACACATAGAATATTTTAATTTATGCATCCTACTTTTTATTATATTAACTCAAAGTGATGAACAAATCCAACACAACTTTCTCTTCCTATTTTCCTCATAATAACAACCCTGTGAGTCGGTTGGACTGAGAGAAAATGACTTGCCTAAGATCACCCAGCTGAATTTTATAGCGAAAGTGGGACTAGAACTCACAGCCTCCAACTTTCTGACCTGATATCTTAATATCGGTTCTCCACTTTAGTACCGCCCAAATCTCCAAGATTAGGATATTCTAATCTACGGAAATGGAGCATGTACCAAGAAACACCGTGTTGCTTTCTCTTGATTTCTTCCCAGAGGGGCAGAGATGGAGGTGGGGAAGAGGTCTGTCTGAATTACAGCTCAAATGCATTGGATGGAACAGTTCTATTTGAACCAGGCAAACCTATAACTACCTACCCATATTCCAAACCATAAAGGGCTTTATACATTAAAAATAATCATTGAACTGTACTGCATGTTATACCAAAGCTGGCTTCTGGGTTGTTTTCCAAGGCAATTGCTTATAAAACTCTCTTCAGTAATCAATAGGTTATGTTTCTAATTCAGAATGATAAAACACAGCAATTGGTTCAAGAACAAAATCATAATTAATAGTTGAGTAAAAAAAGAAACTGTTTCAAACAAAAGAAAAATTAATATTACTATGGTGATGTTAAAGGAAAAGATTTCCTCTGTCCAGTCATGTCTAACTCTAGGGAGCAGTGCTCATCTCTGTTTCTTAGCTGAGGGAGCCATCATGACTAAAACTTTTCCATGGACATGTGGCCAGCATGACTATAAGCCAAGGCAACCAGAATGCTGTTACCTTTCCACCAAAGTAGTACCTGTATATTTGCATTTGCATGCTTTTGAACTGCTAGGTGGACAGGACCTGGGGAGCTCACTCCATCACACAACACTTGGGTCTTGAACCCAGACTTGTCAGCTGTCCAGCGGACAAGCTCAGCATCTTTAACCGCTAAGCCACTATACCCCCTACAATGGTGTTATAAAGAGTTAAAAGGTAAGTATTTGAATGTATGAGCGAGGTTGGCATTAAGGCTCCAGGCTAGAAACGAGCCTGTCAGTTCTAATCCTGCCTTAGGCCAAAAGCCAGCTGTTTGACTTTTGGCCAGTCAATCTCTCTCAGCTCTAGGAAGCAAGCAATAACAAACCACTTGCGAAAATTTTGCCAAGGAAACTATAGGGAGTAATCCAGACAGTTGCTAGAAGTCAACAAAGGAGAAAAAAATGTACATATTTACTGCAAATCAGAAAAAAAATCAATTACTAACAAATAGCTTGTCAGCATCTTTTGAGTCTCCACATTAGTTTCTTAAGTTATCCTATCAAGTAATTTCTATTGTTTTTCTTTAAATGAGCATTACATCATTCTCTTTCACACAAAACACATATTTTTGGACAACAGTCATTTATTTCAATGGAACTTAAAAATGCTCCATTTCTATTTAAATTTATTCAACATTCATAGAATTTGTTCACCACACAATAACAACAGCAACAGAAACTATGGGAATCATTTGCTATAAATTTATTTCCTTAAAATAAATATGCAAATGTTATCACACGAAATAACAAGAATACGTTGTTTTTCCGTACATATATTAGGCTTATGACAGATTTTGCTTTGATAGAATCAAAAGGAGGTTAAAACAGGTTCTAGGTCACTCTGCCTCAATAGGCAGTCCGAACAAAGAGACCCCAAAACGTTGGTGGCAATTCAGGAGACAGACTAAGTCATGTTGTTGTCTAAGAGATAATGACAGATGACTCCCAGTCTCCAGTCTAAGTGCATGTTACTCAAAGTCAGTCAGTTATTCTGACATTTGAGGGGAACAAAAAACCTTCTGTGCTGTAAAAATGTAGCAATAATGAACACAGCTAACACATAATTGTTCTTTTATGAAAGTCCAAATTAGCTGCCCAGGGGAAATGTGTTTAGGCTAAAATCAGTCACACTATTTTTCAAGGAAAGGTCTTTAGAAGAAATTGTAGATCGCCCTCTGGATCTGTTACCTAAAATAAATAACTAAGAAAACAATCTGAGGTTTCAGAAGTTTCTTCCCAGATTGCCATATCTCCCAGAATTCATGCGGGTGAATAGCATCATCCCAAGCATCACTCATAATAAAAATCTGAACTTGGTGGTTGCATCCAGCCAGATTTCTTGGCAATGTTATGGATGTTTGCCTTCTTCAGCAGGGTGATAGCTTTTATTTACTTTCAGTCTATCCAACAGCCATGGAATTCCTAGATGGTTCTCCATTCAAGTAATTTACCAAGGCTGACTTTACTTAGTTTCCAGAATGCAAGCATCTCAAAGCAACTTTGCCAAGTGAAATATAAACAAGGTTTCTTGGCCTAACATTTGCATCTTTAATTTTTAGAGGTAAAATGTTAATTAATATACTTTCATTATCTCCAAGTATTCAGAATGGTTACAACAATAATACAAAACAATGGTAACTAATTGTTCTAAAAATTAATATATGAATAATAATAATAATAATAATAATAATAATAATAATAATAATAATAACAACAACAACAACAACAACAGCAGCAACAACAACAACAACAACAGATTGAGAAAGTTTTAGAGAATGAGAAACTCAAGGTTTTGTGGGACTTTAGGATTCAGACTGATAGGCGCTTGGTCCACAACACACCTGACATAACAATAGTTGAAAAGAAAAAAGTATGGTTCATTGACATTGCAATACCTGGTGATGTGGAAAAAGAAATTGTGTGTTGTCCCGATTGTAATTGGAGCCCTTGGAGCAATACCCAAAGGGCTACCCCACTATTTAGAAATTCTAAATTTGCCGGACTTGAACATTTTGACTCTCCAAAAAACCACCTTACTTGGAATAGCTTACATCCTCCGACAATACCTTAATAGTTCCTAGGTCCTTGGTTAGGACTCGAGCTGCTGAGCTATTAACCAGCCTCAAAGGCTGTGAATCTCACTAAAGATTAACCAATAACAACAACAACAACAATGACATATTAAAACAATTTAACTCAATTTAAAGTGGAACACCAAGTAGTAAACATTAATAATCAAATACCACCATCCCTACTTGGGCCCAAACATACCGAATACTGTTCTACTTGGTTAGCTAAATGCTATACTTCCTAATTGGGTCATCACCTTGAATTATGTAAAAGTGCCATATCAGGTACCCAGAAAATTACAGGATTGCAGTGATCAAGTATCCCTAGCATGTCTACTTCAATCCATGGTGCCAATGCCTGGCATGAAAGAAGATATTTGTTGGCCTTTAGCTCCTTTTGAGTTCTTGTTACAACTGCCAAGGCAAAGGCTAAGGCAACCATGTGAATGGTTATAGGGCATAGTGTAAGACTTGCTCACAATGCTTCCTGCTTGCTACAGGGTGTTTCTCAACCTTAGCAATTTAAGATGGGTGGGTTCCAATTCCCAGAATGCTGGCTGACGAATTCTGGGAGTTGAAGTCCCTACTCATCTTAAAATAGCTAAGGTTGAGAAACACTGTTCTAAAGAGTGAGAACAATAGCACCTCAATGTTATTGTCAGCTTTGGAAGCCATATTAGGCCGGAAGCTTCCATGCTGCCACCTTCTCATGTGTGGGAAAGTAGGAGGGGGGATTTAGTAGAGGAGTTGTCTTTAGATATAATAGCGTTCTTCCTGTAGGTCAAAGTCAGGCCGATCCTGCATCTGGAGAAGGAGTGGTCAGAGTGCTGTCTCGAGATGGGATGGATAGTGATTGGAGCATGTGATCGACTGAAGAGTGAGGGGATGGCTTTGGAGGTTTTGATTTATTGAGGTAAAACCTGGACCTGTTTTCCCAGATGTGCCAGTTTACCTATTCTATAAATAGAATTTTGAAAAATGCTTGCTTCAGAGTTTTTACTTGGAGTTGGGGGGTTTTCTGGAACGCTGACAGTTATTGTGACGGCTCGAAGAGGTATTGGGTTATTGGATGTCCTTGCATTTGAATTTGCTCACAAACATTGGATAAGAGCTTTGGGAGAACTTTAAATGAAAGTGAGACCCAACCACCTAATACTACTCAGAATGCAAATAATGATAAATACGGTGATGGGGGCGATGCTAGGACTGCTGTCGATAACAACAGACATCATTCCACTATTCAGGATTGCCTGGCTGCTGCTTAACAATGCCACAATTTTACAATGATCTGCATTCAGCATTCTCTGGACATGGTTTGGGCTCAGTCTACGTCATACTGATTTTTAATCATTTCTGAAAACTAATTCACACTGGGCATGGGGGAATCATTCTAGGGCTTCCTGTTTATATGACTTGTCAGCCAGTGGAACATGAAGCCACATGAAATGATAAATTTATTTTTGCTGAAAGTTTTCCAACAGAGGCTGGATGGTCATGTCTCAGAGATATTCTAGCAGATCCTGCACAACTGGATGAGTGCTAAGCTTTCTTCTACCTCTGTGATTTCTATGTTATGAAATTGCAACCAGTTTTTTACAAAGAAAGAAAGGTCAACAAGGTTAAAAACTCTCTGCCATTTTTATGACTCATCTTTCCTACTGAGTGAAATATTGCTGCAATAACAGAAAAAAAATTTCTAGGGAAAAAAGTTGCACTTCTGTTTCTGATTTTTAAAGAAGGTTACCCAGCTTAGTATCAAGATATCCCAAAGACTAGTAGATGACGGCAAAGAGATATGGAAGACTATCTAGCAGTTGCGTGGCAGCATAAAAATGCTCTATTGCTAAATGTTTGTTGATAATGTAAGTCTATGTATTAAACTGGTGTATGAGTAAAACTTATATTTCTGGATGGAAACATTCTGTGTTTTGCTTGCGCATTCCAACAGTGTGAAGCTACCTAGCCAAGAAGACACAGTTTATGAAGCGATTTGGCAAGCATAACATGGGGATTTTCATGACTAATATTTAAACAGCAACAGCCTATTCCAGGAGGAAGCACGAAGCCGAGAACACCAGCCTGAAGATGACGAATGAGACTTCGTCGAAACGTTGCCAAGACTTTCCAATTTTACGTGGGAGAAGACCCGAATAACCAAAGACCTACATATATACATATATACATATACATACATATACATACATATACATACATACATATATATATATATTCTAAGATAATTTTCTTTGGGCTGAGTTTAACTTCCGATGAATAGATGAACTTGTCCGTGTTGGTTTCTAGCAACAGACTGGAGGATTTTGTCATGATCTTTTGCAATGTTTTTTGAGTGTCCTACTCTAATCTACAACACCGAGATTTTCTAGTTGTCTCCCACCATGTATTCACCAGATCTGATCATGTTTTTAACAAAATGTTATTATTTTCAAAATTATAAAGATATAGATTTTAGCTCGTCTTCATAGCTCACTGGCACATTCATTTCAGGAAGTAACTTCACTTACGTAACATAATTTAGAAAAGTTGAAAGTGGTTCAAAGGCATGATTTCTAAAATACTGAAATTCTGTCAGCAGTTTGAACTTTAGTTTGTCATCAATTGTAGAGACGGTAAGAGGACCAGTTTCATTGGCCAAGAAATTTCCATAATCTGTGGTTTGTAAGTGTAACTTCAGGTCTAAAACAGAATCAAAAAGATAGTAACAATAAATTTATTGTTTTCAAAGAAATTAAGTGACAAATCATACTGATTTCCCATTTCAATGACATGTATACAGTTGCACACAATATTTATTTTATTTTTTAAACACTTTCTAGATCAAAGCATCTCAAACCAATAATCATCATGATACCCTAAAGTACTATAATACCTTATTCAATAACAAATATAACAATGGAAAGGAATATCTTCACATTTTATATTGGGAAGGCCTTGGTGAAGAATATATTTTCAACAGACACTTTAAAGATCATATATTGTAGTAGGCATTTCAGGGTAGGGGAGCATTCCAGAGTGTGAATGTTCCTGTGTTTAGTTTTAATCTCCAATCTGGCTACAAATCATAATTTGTTTACAGATTATAAATCTGGATTTGAAATCATATCTGAAACAATTTTCCAAATAACAATCGGCGCAAACAATAGTTTCTGTTGAATTCAAAAGATAAAAGTGTAAGTAAGAAATTAGAGAATGCATAACCAAACCAAAATATATAAATAATTTATTAGGCATGTTGTTCTCCTAAGAAGCCAAAATCTGAAAGCAGAATGTGCTCTTGGCCCCAAATCCTGGTTTACAAAGCCTGGATCCTAACTGAAGAAAACTAGATAGAAATGTTATTCTTTGAATAAGATAGCAAAATTTACTTGCTATGGCAATCACAATCTCTCCTCAAAATAGGTCTATCAGATCTAAACTGCCACTAGATTGTAGCAATGATAAAGTCTAACTCAGGTGTCAGCTAATGGCTATCTGGAATTATGCAGCTCACATCTGGTATCTCAGATTAAATGTATTAGGGGCAATCATTCTGGCTGAGTTTAAGGAATTTAATCATAGTTGACATTGAGTTCAATTTCAATTTCAGTTAACTGCAATTTATATATTATCCACTTACTTACCTTAATTCAACTCCGTTTTGGGGTAGCAGTCCTTCCATGCCACAAAACGATCCAGTTCAGATTTCTAGATTGCTCCTGGAGGTTGGATTACAGGGATTATATCCTTTAATTGTTCCCAATACTCCAAATTGGAATTATTATATGGGATTGCGTTTGCCATTAAAGTGCTAACCAATATAAATCCAGATATTGGGTACGGAGCCATTGTTTTGTTTTATAAAATTGTTGTTGTTGTTGTTGTTATTGTTATTATTATGACAGTATACACAGCAAACGAGATAACCATGCTGGGTTTCATATCACAAATTACCAGTCGAATACTTCCCAAGCGTTTAGGACTGTGATGTATTGGCGGATTATGCGAGCAGATCCCAGTAAGGTGGCCTTCTGCAACTGACCAATGGTGATCTTGTCAGCGCCAATCGTTTTTTAAGTGCTTGCTTAGGTCTTTAGGCACAGCACCCAGTGTGCCGAGTACCACTGGAACCACCTGCATTGGTTTATGCAAGAGTCTCTGCAGTTTGATTTTCAAGTCCTGATATCTGGTGATTTTTCAAGTTGTTTCTCGTTGATTCTGCTGTCACCAGGTATGGCAATGTCGACGATCCACACTTTTTTCTTCTCCACAGTTGTGATATCCGGGGTATTGTGTTCCAAAACTTTATCAGACTGTATTCGGAAGTCCCACAGTAGTTTTGTTGTTGTTGTTGTTATTATTATTGTTGTTGTTGTTGTTGTTGTTGTTATTTACTTTATTCATTAAACATGAATTCAGTCAACTGAACATTCAAAAATGCATCACAAATACCATTGACTGGTGCTAATGGTTGATAGAGGTTGCTGCCAGCATCCTAGGTATCAACCAAGTACCTTCTTAAGATGTACAATGTTCCAAGTAGCACAGTTTTTTGCAATTCCGCTGGTGTTATTGCAGGAAGCTGCAATTTGTTGATGTATCTTATAAAATTCTTAGACATGGTACCAAGTGCCCTGATGACAATGGGTATTACTGTTACCATGTTTCATCCATAATTGCATAGTTTTGATGGCCATGTCGCAATATTTTGTGATTTTTTCCAGTTCTTTATCTTCGACTCTGGCATCTCCTGGTACCACGATATCAATAAATAGTATGTTTCGGTTTTTGACAACTGTGATATTTGGCATGTTGTGTTCCAAAAGATGATCCATCTGTATTTGAAAGTCCCACAAGATCTTCACTTCTCATTTTCGATAATTTTTTCCACTTTATATTCCCGTGACTTTTTGGATACAGGTAAGTCGTATTTTTTACATAATGACTAGTGGATTAATTTAGCAACTCGGTCATTTCTAGCTTTTTAATCAGTTTGTGCAATTTTGCTGCATTCACATATTAAATGTGAAATATTTTTGACTTTGTTGTTGCAAAGTTGGCAGTTTGGATTGTCAGTCGATTTTTGTATCTTCACTTTCATGGCATTAGTTTGTAGTGCTTGTTCTTTTTATTCTTTTTATTATTGTTGTTGTTGTTGTTGTTGTTATTATTATTATTATTATTATTATTATTATTATTATTATTATTATTACACTTTCACTACTCATTTATTCCCTAAGCAGTAAAAAAATTATAGCAGCTTTTATAGGAACATTTCAAAAAGAAAACTATGAACATCTTGATTTTTTTTCTTTAAAAAAAATTGCAGCTGTATAGATCAAAACCAACCAGGTAGGGAAATCTAGTTCAAAGAAATGCATCAATCCAAGCTGTAGATGTAACAAGACCAGAGCAAAGTACTGCAAAGCTGCTGTTATGTTGAGTCACGCAACCTATTGTATCATGGCAGCACACCATAGTTTATAAGTGAAGATTTCTTGCAGAGCACACTATGAATGCGATTTTAATTAATATGTTTCAAAATGTTTAGGCTTCAGGAAAGCAGTAGGCAATAATCATCTTACATGCCTTCTTTTATTTCTATCAATTCCTACTGTGTTTCCCCGAAAATAAGACCCTGTCTTATATTTTTTTGAACCCTGAAATAAGCGCTTGGCCTTGTTTTTGGGAGGGTTTTATTATTTTGGGGCGCATGGAGGAAACCAGAGGAAATGGCGGGGACTGGCTGCACATGTGTTTAAATATTTTCAGGGAGGGCTTATTATCAGGGCATGTCTTATTTTAGGAGAAACAGGGTACATAATTTCTGGAAACTAACTTCTTCAATTCCAGAAACAGTAATTTCCTCTTTCCATTACAATGAGGTTGAAAGCTCCAGTTCCGTAGTATCATTCTCATAAAGATGGTTGTTTGGGTGGGTGAGTTTTTCTAAGAAAAATCAAAACTTTTCATTTCAAAGTTCATTTTAATAGGGAGGAAGAGAGAGAGAATAATTGTCTGCTAAATAAATCAGAAAAATGAACCAGAATGAATCAGAAGAAAGGTGGTGTTGGAAATGTGTGAAGAGATTGGGCTACTAGATTGGTGCTGTAAATATCCAGACAGCTGTGAATGACAGTGACACATTTTCTGTATGTCTTTATTGATATCTAGCATCATGCAGTCTTTCAAGGTTAAATCTAGCAGTTGCTTTATGTCAACTAGGCTAAAGCCTGCCAATATAAACTAATCAGGATTGTATGCTAAACAAAGGGCTGCAGAATTAAAAACAGTGATCTGTTGGTAAAACATTGTGAAGATTATAGCCTTACCTGCAGTAAAAGGGTGAGATGTGAAATAATCAGAGGCATTGGCCCTGCATATTTGCTCCCTAAGTTATTTATTTTACTTCTTTTCTTTTTTAAAATAGAAATGGTACATAGATGAAACTCTAAATGCATGATTTATCTGGAGTTAATCACCTCTCAGACTGCCCTGAAGAATTCAGAAAGATCAGGATCCAAAAATAACCTATAATGACCTCAAAACATGAGCCCGTTGCTGTATTCAAGTGACTCTAATTGCGGTGGAAATTTAAAATACCATAAATATAACATGCATAATGCATCTCTAGTAATTTTTAGTCATGCACATGATCGCATGAAATAAATTAGTAGGAATTCGTGCATTTGCGGCTTCTTGTTTTAAGTTGTTACATTTGTATTAATTATTCTGGAATTACTTTAGGTTCATCTATGGATTATACAGAACCTCTATTCTAGTTTCCTTTGGAAGTATTGAATGCAGCCTCCAATAGTTCAATATAGTCATATATTAGATATATGTACATATTTATTGCAGCTTCTCTTATAAATCTAACCCTAACTCTATAAATCTGTTGCAGCTTCAAGACATCCTAAAGTGTAGCCAAAAATGTTAACAGAGAAATGTTTTTGCTTGTGAATTATAAAAAAAAAAAGTCTTAACATCCTACTTTTGCTTGTTTCAGGTAATGTCTTAATGTAGTTAATGGACCTGGCTACTAGTATGATTAAATATTAGACTATAGAAGTACATATCCTCATTATTATTAGAACTGCATAACAGCAGCATAATTCTAGTAGAAGTAATAATAATAATAATAATAATAATAATAATAATAATAATAATAATAATAATAATAATAATAATGGGTGTGCACCAGTGTGCCTACCATCCCTGTCCTAATGTTCCCTTTAATTGTATTCATTTTATGTATTCAATTCATGCTTATACTTATATATATTATCTAATATATACTTGACAAATTAAAATAAATAAATAAATAAAGTAAATAATGTAACCCAAAAAGTTTACCAACTTTTTTCTCAAGGTGATGTCTGCCTACATCCTAACTGAGATCTAAAGATCTCTTTGAAAGATAATTCCAGGTTTTAATTTTGGTAATATCAGTGATATATCCAACATTCTTTTATCAAAGTTTAATCTAATGCCAAGATAAGGATGTTTTCCTCTCTTTAAGAGAGATAACATAATTTTGCATGGCATAGGGTCAGGTTATTTACAGAACCATCTTCGTCCCATTACATCAGCCCAGGATCCCACCCAATCAGGCAGGAAAGTTATGTCACAGATCCCATAAATTAAAGAACTCCAACTGGTGGGAGTCCAGGAAAAGGGCCTCCTCTGCCATTGCCCCCATGCTATGGAATATTCTCTCCCCAGAGATGAGGCAGGCCCCCACTCTCCTGGCCTTCCAAAAAGGAAGAGACATGGCTCCTTTGTGGGAAGCCCAAAGAAGCATGCCGCTTTCAGGCTGGTTAGTCCCCTAAAAGCCCTCCTTTGCCTTTTAGCTAATTTTAATCTCTTGCCTACTTTTAAACTTTTATATATACTGTTACATATTTTAACATTTTATTGTACAGAGCCCAGCATCCCTCTCTGAGAAAGGTGGGCATTACAAAAATTAGATGATAGATAGATAGATAGATAGATAGATAGATAGATAGATAGATAGATGATTGATAGATAGATAGATAGATAGATAGATAGATAGATAGATGGATAGATGTACTACGCACAGAATGGCTGTGTGAGAAGGCAATGTAGATAGATGATAGATGATAGATAGATGATAGATAGATAGATAGATAGATAGATAGATAGATAGATAGATAGATAGATAATAGATAGATTTTCCCAAAGCCACAACACTGAACTTCAACATAAACTGACTCACCTTCCAGGGTTTCGCACTGGACTAAGTTAACATAATCAGAAGCTCTCAAGATTCCAGCTTTAAAGCCTCGGACCAGTCCTTCTAGATAACCATGATTCACATTGAAATAAAATTCTGAGTAGCCTGGCATAATGGAAATCTCCCCGTGTGTAGAAACTCCTGAGTTTTGTGTTTCTCTTCAGTAGATGATCACCAGAAGGAGTTAGAACTGGTTGGGTTCAAAGTGAATTCTTTCTTCCTGCTTCATTGTTTCCAATACAAACTAGCTGTGGTTTTCAGTGCTTACACAACATGAATTTACCAGACAGAACTCTAATTTTTTCCTAGAAGAACTGGACACTTCCCTGTATAAGGAAAACCTGTGTAAGACAAACAAAGACTAGGGACAAAGCACGAAAGCTGTACATTTTTCAAATGTACAGTTTGGATTTATCTGACAAGAGTTCTAAAAATGGTGTGCAATGTAGTGCTTAAAAATATAACTAAATCTGTATACTACTTCTCCTACTTAAACTCTTTGTGTCTGTAACCTTTAATTGGTGAAATGGTGTATCATAGGGGAAAACTTTGTCAACAAAGGTATGTCAAATGGACTAAATTATAATATGTCAGGAACAGGGGTGGGTTCTAAATTTTTTTACTAATGGTTCTGTGGGGGTGGCTTATTTTGTGGGCGTGGTTTGATGGTCATGTGACAATTCTTTAGGATTTAGCAGAGGTACTGGTCTACCAAGCTTTTAACTGCTTGCAGAGCTGTACCAGTCTACCTATTTGTTTTAGGAGGCACCGGTCTACCCATTTGTTTTAGGAGGCACGGTCTACCCATTTGTTTTTGGAGGCACCGGTCTACCCATTTGTTTTAGGAGGCACCGGTCTACCCATTTGTTTTTGGAGGCACTGGTCTACCCATTTGTTTTTGGAGGCACCGGTCTACCCATTTGTTTTTGGAGGCACCGGTCTACCCATTTGTTTTTTGAGCGTACTGGTTTACCACCACACTGCCTTTTAACACTGATCAGCTGTAGGGCAGTCCTTTGAAGCCCCACAGCAAGAATTTAAACAGTGTTTTTCCTTTTAGCCGATCAGCTGGGACTTGGGAGACAGCAAATAAATTGGGGGCGGGACCAAATAAAAGGTAAGAATAACGCAGGGGGGGAGGGGCCAGCTCCTGAACAAAGAGAACCAGTTCAGTGATGTCACATCGTCACCGCTACCAGCTTGGCCGAACTGGGCCGAACCGGGAGGGACTCATCACTGATCAGGAGGGAAGGAAGAGAAAGAACAAGGAGGAAGGAGGAAGCCCCATACACCAGTGGTGGGTTTCAACCAGTGTTACCACCATTTCGCATCAGTGGTGGGTTGCTCCCAGTTCAGTCTGGTTCTATAGAACCAGTAGTAAAACTGGCGGGAGGCTCCGCCCGCCACGACATCATCATGGGTGATCTGCACATGCACAGAAGCATGAGCACAGGAGCGAAGCAAGAGTGTGTGCATGGTCCTGTTGCAAACTGGTAGTAAAGGTAAGTAGAACACCCCTGGTTTGCATCATGCACGTGCTTCGCTCCTCCTGCGCACCTTCACCCATCTGTACATCACCTCTTGTGCATCCCATGCCCCCTCCCCAAAACATGCTGCCTCTTTGTACACCATCCATGACCTGCACAGCATTTTTCACAAACTCCCAGCATTCTTATGACCTCTTCAAACCAGATTGCATGTCTTACACCAGTGGTGGGTTGCCCCCGGTTTGGACCAGTTCGTAAGAACCAGTAGTAAAACCGGCGGGAGGCTCCGCCCACCGCCCCGGATGTTGTCATAGGCGATCTGCACATGTGCAGAAGCAAGATCCCATTGAGAACTGGTAATAAAGGTAAGTAGAACCTACTCCTATCTTACACCCACCCACTTACAACTGTGTTTCAAAAAATTAATATATAGCAGAACCTTCACAAACATTCTTTGATTTCATAATTTTAACAATTAATGTAATGTATACTCATAAGCAGATTTCAGATTTTTAGTTAAATTTATTTATTTTGTTTGTTTGTTTGTTTGTTTGTTTGTTTGTTTATTTGCCGCCCTTCTCTGGAGACCCAGGGCGGCTTACAATGCGTTAAGCAATAGCCTTCATACTTTTATATATTTATACAAAGTCAGCTTATTTCCCCCACAAACTGGGTCCTCAATTTACCTACCTTAGAAAGGATGGAAGGCTGAGTCAACCTTGAGCCTGGTGAGATTTGAACTTACAGTAATTGCAGACAGCTGGTGTTAATCACAGTGCTATCAGTCTGCTGAGCCACCAGGCCCTATTTTATTTAAAATATTTTATTTTTTGTTTGTAACACTGACAATTGAATTACATTCAAAATGGTCCAAAATAGGTGAGGGAAATCAGTCTCGATGACATTAACATCTGTTTTACAGAATGTATTAACTCTCACTTTTTGGATGTTCTTCTTACACTGTCCCCCCCCCCCAAAAAAAACCCACTTACCTAATTATTCCAGTATATATACATATCTCACAAAACATATATATATATATATATATATATATGTGTGTGTGTGTGTGTGTGTGTGTGTGTGTGTATAGTTAATATTTTGGGTTTCTTCCCGTGTAATTGTGGATATATCCCTAAAAGGGTAGAAGCGACGTTTCGACAGAATCCCATCTGCCATCATCAGGCTTATGTCAGCAGTCATTTTGTACTAACTGCCGTTGGTATTTCAAATCTGGTGCTGGTATTCTGGGATGGCTCCACCTTTTCATTCTGATTGGTTGGGAGTCCCAGTATGTGTTTATTGGCTTGGCTTCGGGTGTATGGTCGGTTTTTCTCCACTAGGTGGCAGGGCTTCATCTTTGTGGCTGGTTTGAATATGATTTGGTTGGGATTTTTTGATTAATGTTTGGTTTATGTTTTATATATGGTGTTAAGATTCGTCTATCTATGAGAGCAGGTTTCCAAATAGTAGATGACATGGGATGACACTTCACGTCTGCATGAATGAAAAATTTTACTTTTCAGTCCCCTCCTGGCTGGTCCCACTCGAAGCTATAACGTATAGGCCTCTATATAACAAAGAAATTCACCTCTCTTACTGGGAACTTTTGGACCCCCATGGCAGTCTGAAAACAAGAAATGAGTTGGAGTTGCAGGGAAGACAATTGGATTGGTGGGCTTATGCCCAAATTTGCTCGAAATTTAAAAAAGATAGGGAACAAGTTGGTATTAATTTGAATCAGCATGAACTGGACAATATCATTCTAGGAAAAGAGGATAAAATGTTATCAAGGATATATAAACTTCTAATAGACTATTGGATAGGGGATGAAATAGTTAAAGACTCTATGATTGCCTGGGGGAGAAATATTGGTTATCCAATTGATGTGACCAAATGGGAAGAAATCTGGCTCAAACATATGAAACTCCTGTGGGCAACATCATATAAAGAAAATGTGTACAAGATGCTGTATAGATGGCACCTTCCACCTGCCTGTCTTTCTAAAATGTATTCAAATCTCTCACCAAACTGTTGGAAGTGCGGGGAGATCGGCACCTATTTCCACATGTGGTGGACCTGTCCCAGGACGAGGGAATTCTGGAAAACCATACAGGCATGGATTATGGAAATCACAGGTTATAATCTAATTCTGAAACCAGAGTACTATCTACTGAACATTAGGCCAGATAATATAGGCACAAATATATGGTGTCTGTGTGTATTTATCACCACCTCAGCAAGAATATGTTTTGCCCAACATTGGAAGGGGAAAGATCTGCCGGCTGAAGATTGGATTCTGGAGAAAATTTTGGATTATGCGGAAGCCGACAGACTGACTAAAGCATTGCGAGATCAAAAGGACTCCGTATATTTCCAATGTTGGGACAAATGGTATGTTTGGTTGAACAATAGACACCCAAAAAGTCAAGTATAACCAGGATTATGTTTAATATTTGTTAAATTTGACTGAAGCCTACATACCGTAGAAAGTGTAAATATCATGTAAAGTTTCTGTCGCAATCATTTGTTTGACTATTTCTTTTTTTTGTTTGATCTACTGTTTTAAATAAATAAATAAATAAATAAAAAAAAAAGAATGAAAAGGTGGAGCCATCCCAGAATACCAGCACCAGATTTGAAATACCAACGGCAGTTAGTACAAAATGACTGCTTATATAAGCCTGATGATGGCAGATGGGATTCTGTCGAAACGTCGCTTCTACCCTTTTAGGGATATATCCACAATTACACGAGAAGAAACCCGAAATATTAACTATACACACATACATACCCGTGAAAACTTACATAAATATATATATATATATATATATATATATATATATATATATATATATACACACACACATATATACACACACACACACACACACACACACACACACACACACACACATATATATATATATATATATATATATATATATATATATATATATATATATATATATACTAATTTGATTGTCACTGTAATCCTCTGATAATGTTTTTTCTCATGTTAAATCACTACTGTATAATAAACTGAATTTTACTTTCTGCATATGACCAGTAGGGGTCTCCCCAACACTGTGACAAAAACCCACAAAACACTTCAGGTGGAAGTAATGAGGAGGAATTTTAAAATCTGAGTTGTTTCTAGTCAAGAAGCAACTTGCTTTGATTTTCGATACATTTCTGTGTTTCCTTATAATATATTCTTTTTGCTCCCCGCACCCCCATCACACTGTTTTCTGCCTGGGGAAAATGGTGTTGGCAAAGAGCAGGTGACAAAATGATCCCTGAGTAATCGGTACTTCCCACACAAATATATGTGGTTTGAATCAGGAGAACCAAATGGAAAATGAGGGTTTTTTTAAAGCATGTGCCCACACGACCTACTTATTCATCTTAACTGAAAAAATGCTTATGCTAATTTTTTCTTGAAAGAAAGAAGATTATGAATTCTTCTAAGGAATCAATGAATCCAATGAAGGGGACATGGTGGCTCAGTGGCTAAGACGTTGAGCTTGTCGATCGAATGATCGGCAGTTCAGCAGTTCAAATCCCTAGTGCCGCATAATGGAGTGAGCTCCTGTTACTTCTCCCAGCTTGTGCCAACCTAGCAGTTCAAAAGCACATAAAAAATGCAAGTAGAAAAATAGGGACCACCTTTGGTGTGAAGGTAACAGCATTCCGTGCGCCTTTGGCGTTTAGTCATGCTGGCCACATGACCATGGAAACGTCTTCGGACAGCTCTGGCTCTTCAGCTTTGAAACGGAGATGAACACTGCCCCCCAGAGTTGGGAGTGACTAGCACATATGTGCAAGGGGAACCTTTACCTTTACCTTAAGGAATCAATAAAATAAATAGCTTCGTTGTTATTGAACAAGGTTACACCATGTGTTGGCATAGGCTGCTTTAATATTTTTTTCTTAGCATGTTTTCAGTCAAAATAAGGGAGAGAAGACCTTGCTAAATGAAGATCTTGCTGATTGCACCAATATTTTTCTAAGCTCTGCAACCATTCATATGCAAATTCATCCCCTGACATCTAACAGGATAATGAAAATGCTTCAGGCAGCACCTTAAGGAAGGAATGCAGGTGGGTATAACAATGAAGTTTAACTATATTATTAAAATGTGCAGTGGATAATTAAAAAGCATGTTGGGTTGAGATGTTCTGCAGTCTTTCAAAGTATCCGCTGCAATATGAAACCTCTACTTGCTGACTGGTCCACCCTTTCACTTATTCCAAAAGCATGCAGCATTGCCAATAAACTATGAGATATGGTGGAAAAAAGAATAGGATAAAGCCAGAAAGAAAGAAAGCAGACACAAAAGATATTTGCTGTTTGCTGTATGAAATTCTGGACAAGGTTGACTCAACCCTCCATTCTTCTGAATTCAGTAAAATGAGGACCCAGATTGTTGGGGGCAATATGCTGACTCTGTAAAACCACTTAGAGAGGGCTGTAAAACACTGTAAAGCCGTATATAAGTCTAAGTGCTATTGCTATAAATTTGCAGGACACCAGTTTGCAGAAAACATTTTTAATACAAGCAGTGCAATTAAATATAACAGAGGTGGCTTTCAGAAACTATTGGATTTCTGCCCCATTACATACAGGTAGCCCTCGACTTACAACCATTCATAGTGACTATTTGAAGTTAAAATGGCAGTGAAAAAATGACTTAGAACTGATCCTTGCACATGCAACTGTTGTAGCACTAGCCTGATCATGTGATCAAAATTCAGGCACTCAGCAACCAACATCTATGTGACCAGGGGTGGATCCTACTTACCTCCGCTACCGGTTCGCAATGGGAGTGTGAATGCATAGATTGTTCATGATGACGTCCAGGCAGGTGGACGGAGCCTCCCGCTGCCGTTACAACCGGTTCAGAAGAACCAGACAGAACTGGGAGCAACCCATCACTGGTTGTGACATCCTGGAGTTATGCGATCACCAATTGTAATCAAGCAAGATCAATGGGGGAGGAAAGCCAGATTCACTTAACAACTGCATGGCTGGCTAAGCAACCATGGCGAAAAAGGTTATCATATTGGGCACGATTCACTTAACACCCACCTTGCTTAGCAGTAGAAATTCTGGTCCCAATTGTGGTTGTAAGATGAGGACTACCAGTATGCCATAATACTTCAAATGACAACCTTCATTTATTTTTTATCATTTAAAAAAAAATATTTAGTTTGTCAAACATGTAGGAGAAAACATATATAAACATGGACATGAACACAGGAAATGAGTATGAATAAATGGGGACAGTAGGACAGGGATGGTAGGCATGCTAGTGCGCTTATGCACACCCCTACAGACCTTTAGGAATGGGATGAGGTCCACGGTAGACAGTTTAAGGTTAAAGTTTTGGGGGTTTGAGGATGTAACAACAGAGTCGGATAGAGCATTCCAGGCATTGACCACTCTGTTACTGAAGTCGTATTTTCTGCAATCGAGTTTGGAGCAGTTTACCTTGAGTTTGTATCTATTGTTTGCCTGTGTATTATTGTGGTTGAAGAAGCAGTCGTTGACAGGTAGGACGTTGTAGCAGACAATTTTGTGTACGCTTAGGTCAAACCGTAGGTGGCGCAGTTCTAGGTTGTCCAAGCCCAAAATTTCAAGCCTGGTGGCATAAGGTATTCTATGATTATGAGCAGAGGAGTGGAGGACTCTTCTCATGAAATACCTCTGGACTCACTCAATTGTATTAATGTCCGATATACAGTGTGGATTCCAGGAAGACAAAGGATTTGTTTGCCCTAGTTTGCAGTACAATGTTACCGGAGAAGAAGCTTCACAAAATTAGGTTAATAACTCTTAATGCCTTTTTGGCAATGCTGTTACAGTGAGCTCTGGGGCTTAGATCGTTTGAGATGAGTACTCCTAGGTCCTTGACATAGTGAGGGTCATCTACGAGGTCGTATCCGCCCAGCTTGTATTTGGTGATCTGATTTTTGTTGCCAATGTGTAAGACAGAGCATTTGTTGGTTGAGATTTGAAGTTGCCAATTGTTCAACCATTCTGACATATAGTCAAGGTCGTGTTGTAGGGCAGCAGTATTGTCGGTGGTGTTAAATAGTTTTATGTCATCAGTAAAGAGGATGCAGTTGCTTATATGATCGCAAAAGTCATTTATGTAAATTAGAAAGGGAGTGGGTCCTAAAACGCTGCCTTGGGGGACACTGCTGTTAACTGGTGCAGGGTTTGATAGGCACTTCTATCATTCATCAAGAACCATCCAGCACTGTACTAATGCTACTAATCCAGGATTGTGCTAACCAGAAAAGGCTTACCTGCCCAGGTGAGCTTTTCTGAACTCCAGTATTCGCTTATTGACTTTTAGCCCTTTCTTGGTTTGTTCTCCATTTCTAACTTCTTCTACAGCTCTGTCTTCCTACTTCTCCCTGTCATGTATGCAGAGAATATTTCATCCAATTTATTTGCTGATGCTTTGCAATAAATGTAGTCCTGTTTAGCCAATCCATCAGCTGTGAGCAAATGAACAATTATAATCTCATTCTCTTGCATGCTTGGGGATTATAATAATTGAAATCCAGTACATCTAGAGGAGCTCTAGGCTGTTGAAGGGTCTCCAAAATATTATGTCCTGGAGTCATTAGTTGAGCTAGGAAATGTAAACACTATCCGTGTTAATATTCTCAGGAGTGTGATCGTGATTTGGAGGCTTCCGTTGTGATATTTTTAGTGGTGTGGAGAACAGTTAATACTGATCTGGTCTCTATAACCCCATACCATCCCACCCCAACCTTTTAAGCTTTACATAAGCAAAAGACAATTTGTAAAGTTGACTTCACATACTCTAAATTGCAGCACCATTGTGACTATGGGACTTTAAAGATTTATTTCTTTTGTCCAAATGTAAAAAAATAAAAAAAAAACACCACTGCTTTGGGAATAAGTAACATTTTGCTTTAGAAAAGAGTACTATCCATAAACAGAATAAACTGAGCATCTGGAAACATATACATGCCTATCCATCTGCTTGATAATTCTAAAACATATTTGAAAAGAAGAAATGATTCAATGATGAGCATCCTCAAACTCATTAAAGCTTGGCGTTACAGTGTCGCCTCAGGTTGTCACACTAAGATCTAGTTGTATTACTATCTGGAATATTACGGAACTTTTCATGTGGTGGTAGCTTGAAAGAGCCAACAACCTGTCTAGCACCTTGAACAGTCATCTTAGATACTACAGAATCCAGACTTTTCACAAAATGACAAAAACAGGCTTGTATTATCTCAGTTTAAGCTCTGCCTCTTTCTTCTTTTTTTTTTTAAAAAAGTTTTTTTTATTTTTATGTTTAAACAAACAGTACATCATTAATTATTCAGTGTGTCATCTGAGTACAAATTTTTGTGCCATTGTATTCCTCTTTTATCATCATTTTATTGCTACATTTCTACCTTGCTTTTACATTCTAATTTAATTTATTAGAACATTTTTTCCAAATTTCTTACATTTATATTAATTCTCATCTCTATCCATTGATAAAATTGCCCCCATATCCTGTAATATTCCGATTCTTCCTTTTTTTAATTGCCAGTGTTAATCTATTCATTTCTGCACATTCCAATATTTTCTTAATTATGTCTCCCTCTATAGGAAAACTCTGCCTCTTTCATATGTTATGAGGTTTGTGTACAAATCGGCATAATGTTTTTTCTTGTCCACCTCAACTCCACCTTTGCAGATGCTTCTAAAGCAGAATTTATCTAACCCTCTGAAAGAGAAACCACAAAAAGAACAGTTTAAAATTGGCAGTTTTTTCCAGGTTGCTCTTTAGAATCGCTCATTTGGAAATGTATGAAAGTGGGGGAGAAGTATAAAAGAAGACCTTTTGAGAGTATTAGCCATATAACACATCACAGTAATTCAAGCAAATAAATCACCTATATCCCATGAGGATAGTCCTTTACACCACACTCCCAGAAGAATATAATTGAGAGTATTTTTAGCAGCTTTAAACTATTCTTGTTAAACTGTACCCAAGGATTGCCTGTTAAGCATTTATACTTGCATTTTTTTCAGCTGTGATTCTTTTTGCAAGAAAGTATATTTAATAATAGAGCCATAGCAAATCACAAGGCAAACATTCTAGAAAATATATACCAATGGCAAATGCTGTATATTTAATGGTAAAAAATGATAGGAAGCAACATAAAAAGTCTCATCTAGTTTTTATGTTTACATATTCGTGTTATTAACATCCACATTCCAGCTTAGAAAATAACATTAAATTATAGTAAATTATATATACTAATCAACTATAGAAAGAACACGTACATGTTTTTATGTGCACATGTATACATGTGCAAACAGATATCCACAAGCAGATTAATTTATAATCCAAGAACTTTCTAAAGTAGGTTCAAAATATTCCATGCAGTCAAAAGTTTCATTTTGCAATTAAGGTACAACACATATGTATTCAAGTTGAACTCTCCCATAATATACCTGGCTGGTTGGTTTATTGATTGATTCAATTCATAAGCTGCCTTTTCACCAATAAATGATGTTCACGCATGGATTTTTTCGCCACCAAAGTTAATCCATCTTCCAAGTTGAAAGGGCATAAGCAAAATTAATATTTCAGACCGTTGACTTGGATTGACAAATGCTTACCCAGGCCTACAATTGAGGTTCAGTAATAGAGAAGTAGCTATACATCCATGTTGAAATAAGGTTGACCAGAGGCATCACTTAATGGGACATAATGTTGTTAATTTACAAGGCACACATGAAAATGCCTAGTGTACTTTCATGCACATGTATACTTGTCCACACAAACAAGTGAAGTAAGCATATTGCTCTGGTTGACTGCAAATGCAAAGCAAGCAATCAGGAATGCAAGCAAATTATAGAAAAACAATTAAAGGAAGCAAAGATTATCTAGCTATTTTGCTTACTGTGTACAAAGTTGGAAAAGATATGGTCTTTGGGGAGCTGTTTTGTTGACAGAAACAAGTAATCAGCAAATGAATGAACAGCACCTGGAAAATGAAATTACTTGCTCTGTTTATGAACTGCCAATTAGAATTTAACACTGCTGGCTTCACAGACAAATCAGTGTAGTTTTCTTGACTGTGATACACAAGTCGGTTTGCCACTGTTTTTCTACGACATTTTTCAAAACAGAAGTTACAAAATTGTTATTAAATTTTGTAGAATTTATCTTCAGGATAGACATTATATTAAATGAAACACTTATTTAAATATTTTGGACATTACTATGAAAGACTGAATATTAGGCAGTTTAATTTAAGTATTCAGACATTTTTCTTTCATGATTCATTCAATTGTGGAATATCCCCAATACAGTTTCAACTATATAATCAGTCTCACAGTACAACATTTATAACATACTAGGTTTACTTATCACTTCTTGACTTTTTTTTCCCCTATCATAAAAAAAGAAAAACTTGTTAAAGAGGAAGCCAAATGCACCATGCCCTTGAGCAGGTAATGCTAGTCAGTTTGCAACTTCTTTGTATGGGGACCTCTGTTGAAAAAGAACCCTTGATTGGAAGGAGATTGGGATAAGAGGACCTATGACTAGAGGTAGTCTTTCATTTAGCGACTGCCTTGTTTAGTGACCATTTGCAGTTATGACAGTGATGCAAAGTAACTTTGGACTAAGCATCACTTTTACAACTTCTGTAGGTCTGCAAAGCAAAGGAAATCTGAAGTAAGCGTAAGCACAATTGGAGTTTCACTTAGTTACTATTTAATGATTGAGTGGCCAATCTCAGTGGTGGATGCTAAATGAATACCTATGCAATCTCAACTCTCCAGCACACATATTGATCATCCTCTGTTACAGAATATCTGCTTGAAAACTAATGCTGGGATGGGCAACCATAGCTCACTTGTTAATTTTTTGCAGGGCCAAGGCTTGCCAAACAGGGCTTAAAGTTTAGTTTATACCAGGAGTGTCAAACTGGTGGCCCGTGGGCCGGATGTGTCATGTGAAGGCCATGCCAACCAGGCTTCGTGAAGGGAAAAAATGTTGTGATACGTCACATGATGACAACATGATGCAGCGAGTTTGACACCCATGGTCTATACTATAAACTTCTTGAAGATTTGTCTAGATATCCAAGGTCTTGACAGAATGAAGCCCTACACATGATCTTCCTTCCATTCTCTCCAACATCCATCCATTCCTCCAGCAAATCTGGAGAGTGGTATTCTCATTTGTTTGAAGGCAATACAGCTTACCAGGTAATTCAGACCCTAATAAAGAAGATCAAAGTGACTAGGGAAGAAGATCAGCATTCAAGCACCATCCTATCCAATGAAGTCAAGTGGAATTGAGTTGTGCTTAGATTGTGGCACATGTATTTATACATTTATTAGCATAAAATAGTGGGAAATTTTGGCCCATGGTTTATGGTATTTGTGGGTCAAACTGTGTTCTACAAAAAGGTCACTGTGGTCTACAAAACTGAGGTTGAGAAGGTCCTGTGAAGCTCCCGAGGCTTCAGATTGGCTTCCTCAGGCTAACCAAGGCACACAGTTCAATCCAAACTCTCAGGCATAAATAAATCTTTAATGTCCATTTTAGTGATTTGTACCTTCTACCTTGTACTTTCTACCCTAAGGAAGGCTCAGCGCCAAAGAATTGAGGCCTTTGAACTATGGTGCTGGAGAAGACTCCTGCAAGTCCTTTGGTCTGCAAGGCAATCAAACCAGTCAGTCCTAGAGGAGTCCCAGATTCTGAAGATGAAACTCAAATACTTTGGCCACCTAATGAGAAAGAAGGACTCACTGGAGAAGAGCCTAATGCTGGGAACGATTGAGGGCAAAAGAAGAAGGGGACGACAGAGAATGAGGTGCTAGAGGAAGTCACTGAAGCAGTCGGTGTGAACTTAAATGGACTCCGGGGGATGGTAGAGGACAGGAAAGTCTAGAGCAGTGGTTCTCAACCTGTGGGTCGGGACCCCTTTGGGGGTCGAATGACCCTTTCACAGGGGTCGCCTAAGACCATCGGAAAACACATTTTTTCAATGGTTCTAGGAATAATTTTATGGTTGGGGGTCACCACAACATGAAGAACTGTATTAAAGGGTCGCAGCATTAGGAAGGTTGAGAACCACTGGTCTAGAGGAACCTTGTCCATGGGGTCGCAATGGGTTGGACACGACTTCACAACTAACAACAACAACACGTTCTACCTGAACCACATGTTTTTATTTATAATGGTGATTTTCTTCCTCTATGCCTACATTCTATAAAACATAAGACTAGAAAAATCCATCTTGCTGCAGATTGATGTTCAGTTATTACTGAATTTGACAGATTACTTCATTGCCTTCTTTTCATTATTTCTGGATAAAATTATCCTTCAATTTGTATATTGCGTACAAAAGGGAAAAATGTTCTTTTAGCTTTTTTAAAAAAACTTTTGTGCTGTTGACCACCTGTCCAGCAGCATGATATGAAGATGTTTGTCACTTAGGCAGCAATTTTCTCTTGGTATAAAGATTATCCTTGCAGAAAAACATTTCCAATGAAGCAATCCCTTTTTCTTATTTGCAATCCCTTGGTACTACCACTTGCTGTTACTTGCCTCTCAAGGTCTCCTGTGAGGTATCCTTGGCAGATTGTAATATGCTAGCTCAAGCAGAGAAGAACAGAATGATTTCTTGCTGTGAATCATAGGGTAAAATGACAGCTGTGTTTGGCAATGCTAATAAATCTGTCTGTGAATAGGAGTGCTAGTTTTTAATCTTAATTCTGTCTAGCAGCATGTAGACTTTAGATCAGAGGTGTCCAATCTTGGCAACTTGTGGACTTCAGGTAACTTCAGCTCCCAGAATTCCCCAGTCGGTCATTCTGGGAATTGAAGTCCACCAGTCCTAAAGTTACCAAGCTTGGATATCCCTGCTCTAGACAGAGAATACTTCCTGCTTTTTCCCTTTTCAGAAGACTGAAGAAAAGAAGGTGACCCTGGACATACTTGCCCAGAGTCAATTAATCTTCTGACAAAAAATGTGACCCTCCTTTAATTACATCACTTCTATTTTATAAACCTGCAAAGTTATAAAAGTTAGTGGAACCGTTATGCATGGTACAGCTATAATTCTCATGCTTTCAGATATTTTGACCTGAAAAGGGAAGAAAGAATTTAATAAACTTAATGTAAGTGTCTATATTATTGGTAGAAGGTGTAACAATAACCACAAGAATCTCCCACCCCCCACCCCCAACATACACACTTACACACACACACACACACACACACACACACACACCCCAAACCTTTTTAGAATGAGGTTCAGAAGCAGATGTAAAAATAGAACTGATATTCTGGTGTTAAAAATATAGAGTAATGTCATTGCACCTTAACTACTGCTACAAGTAATATTCTGAGATAATCTCTGTTAACTGTGTGGTCTGAAATAAGAAGGTCAGAACTCTCTTAAAGACATAGATATCCCATCTCCTGTTTCTTTTTTCATGGTGCACTTGCATCACCACCTTACACAGCAATATTTATTTATTTATAAAAGTTATTGGCGGCCCATCTTATCATAAGGTAACTCTAAAATTAAATATAGGTAAATATATGTGGGTGCATTAACTTGATATTTCATGTTCCATACTTTAAAGGCTACAGCCAGACAGCATAATAGATGCCAAAGATTGTCTCTAGGCTGGTTTATTTATGTAATCTATGATAGATGTGACCTTCATTTGTCGAATAAGATTTAGACAAACAGCTGAGCAATTTGGCAATGCCCTCACTTCCTATTTTTAGGAAAGATTTCTCAGCATTGTGCAGATCAAATGATTTCAGGTTGTTTGTTATATTTTCCCATGAAGTAGATCTTCTTTATAGTGGAAAACTCTTCATTTAATTTACATTAAGGTCTCTACCGCACAACATTGTTACAAAATCATATTTTTATCTATTGTATTTAAATTTCTTTAAACATGTTAATAAATTACATTGCATTTAGCAGCACTTACTCCCTCAAAATACATGTAGAAAATGCAGTGCTTAATGTTTTTCCGTGGCATTTTTTCTTATGGCACTTTATTGTACAGTTCCAAATTAATCAACTTCCAGTGTTCTGATGGTGAGTTTCCCTACATGTGTAGCAGGGGTGGGTTCTAAATTTCTTTACTACCGGTTCTGTGGGCGTGGCTTATTTTGTGGGTGTGGCTTGGAGGTCATGTGACTAGGTGGGCGTGGCTAGCTGGTCAGTCATTTCTGGAAGGTCCTCGCACTTACGACCAGTCCTCGCACTTACGACCCAACTCATTTGTTTGCTTTTAACACTGATCAGCTGTAGGATGGCCCTTTGAAGCCCCGCGGCAAGAGTTTAAACAGTTTTTTTCCCTCTAGTCATCAGCTGGGACTCAGGAGGAAGCAATAGATTGGCGATGGGACCAAATAAAAGATAAGAATAACGTGGGTGGGACGGAGTGTTGGGGGAAGAACCGGTTCGGTGACATCATATTGTCACTGCTACCGGCTCGGCCGAACTGGACCAAACCGGGAGGAACCCACCACTGATGTGTAGCCAAATTGTCATCTCCTGCATAGAAGTGGTTAGAATCAGGAGACTTGGACAACTATAGGGTAGTCTTCCCCAACATGAAGTTAAAGATATCAGGTTCCAATTCCCAGAATCCCCCATGCAAGCTGGGGGATTTCTGAAAATCAAGGGTTATCCATCTGGAGAAGCCTCAGGTTGAGGAAGGCCTGCAGAAATGAAAAATAAAAATTTACACCATTTCCCACCTTTTTATTTTTATTTTTTAAAACACCAGCAGAGATGTTTGAGGAATGAGCAGACGCAATACAGAAATAAAGCGAATGGAGAAGGGCAGTCACTGTGATTTCACCAATCAAAACCGTTGAGAATTAGGATTCTGGCAAAAAATGAAGCAGAAATAAAAACAGGGATGACTAAAAATTGCAGTATTGTCAAGTGTTCCAATGAAGTTACTACTGACAGGGCATATTTAAGGCTCTGCTTTAAAGCAGTTCTTGTTTAAACTCAAGAAAGAAGCCTCTCTGCAGACCAGTATGTACCGCATATCCTGAAGTTTCAGCACATATCTAGGTAGAAACACCTGTTTGTTGGTTGTTGTTTTCATTGTAAATTAAAGCAGAAGTCAAAGAAGTATTAATATGACACACAGTCTGATAACCTTCAAGAGCCTTGATAGTATAGTGGTCTACGCACCCTGTAATTAACACAGCTGCCTGCAATTTACTGCTGGTTCGAATCTCTCCAAGGCTCAAGGTTGACTTAGCCTTCCTTCCTTTCTAAGGTAAGTGAAATGAGGACCCAGTTTGTGGGGGAAATAAGCTGACTTTGTATAAATATACAAAAGTATGAAGGCTATTGCTTAACGCGTTGTAAGCCGCCCTGAGTTTCCGGAGAAGGGCGGCATATAAATCAAATTTTAAAAAAAAACTTTGTATTAGACCTCTATTCTTACCCAGATCTTCTGCTTCATTATCATTGGCAATGGGACCAGTCAGATGTAGGAAACGGCCACACAAGATGGGAGTCAGCCACACAATAAATTAGGACTGATATATTCATTCATTAAGCACTCACTCACTCACTTGTTCATTCATTCATTCATTCATTCTGCTTAATCTATTAGTAGAATTCTTGGTATTACCTATTCCATTCCTAGAACAACATTGGGAGCCTAAGAAATAGTACCCTGCACATAGTCACCAAATGAGTAACAATGGCTGGGAGGCCACTTGAATTTGCATTGTGTGGTCCTAGTTCAACATACTGTATGTTGTCTACTGTAATCTATTGACTTGTGTAGAAGAGGAGCATGGAAGCCATATCTTCCAATATTGTTTCTTGTATCATAACAGAACATAACTTCTGTAAAAGCTCTGCCATAATTGCATACCTACTGATGTTTGCTCTACCTGTCCTTTTTTTTCCAACCTAATTTCCTTCTCTAACTTGTCTTCACCTGGGAAAAATATATGTATGATTATAATGCACTTTAATTAAACTAAAAGAAAATGACTCTCACTGCTAAAAAGACCTGGTCTTGCTAATCAGGAAGCTGTCCTTCAAATGAACAGGAATATCAAAGACAGGTATAGGAGGAGCATCTGCCAAGAATCTAAAACTATACCAAAGAGATATTTCTACCATTGCTTCATGTAATGTATACAAATCACTTAACTGTATGGAGAAATTCTCTCATACATGCTTTGTGTTATGAATCATTGGTTACTCAGTAGCCAAGGTTATTGTGACGCATCAGCAATGCCCAAGAGAATCAAAATCCCAGAACTGAACTTGACAAGAAATATGTCGGCTAGGTAACCTCTGTATAATAAATGGTACCAAAACAATATCTAACTCCATTCATCATTTATTTGTATCACAAAAACTTTACAATATTTTTATGAGAAGCAATTTGATATTGTACAACTTTCAGTTTATTTATCACTTCATTAAAATGTCTATATCATATTGCCCATCAAAGTAAGTATAAAATCTTTCTTGAACTGAACTCAATTTCTGATGTCCATATATGCTATACACCAACATTCAAGTTATATGCATGACTACATATTGTGAAACTTGTGTTCTTTTATCATACTTACCCTGTATTTGCAAACAAAATTAAGCATTGCAACAAATGTCAATAATGTCTTGTAACTACCTTTCAAAGTTATTAGAACTTGTGTAAGGACTGCATTCTTAGAATTTCTCCAACCCTGAAAAATTAAAGTTGGTTGAAGAACATTAAGGCTCATTGAAGAATTGAGGGAGTTTTCAATAGTAAATATCTGGGTCTACTAGACTTTGTAAATCAGCAACAGGAGAGAAGCACTGTTGTACACATTAAGATCCTTCAAAAGCGTTGGCTTCTTCTCTTACTTCCTAACTGAAGTAACAATGAAGTTTATGAAACAAACTAGATATCAAGGCACAAATATAACTTTGTCCCAAGAGTTCGTATTTTCTTTCTATAGGCACAAGAAGAAACGAAGGAGCTGATGGCTGACACAAGTGAATTAATTTAACTAGCAATTAACTGGATAGGTGCTACATGTATCTAGGCAATTGCTCTATACAATGTGATATTTATTGTTATTAGCCATCTGGTTATTGCCTAATCATCAATGATGATGTCCTAAGCCTTATTTGGACTTAAATGTTATTTGGTAGGTTAATTAAAAGTCAGCTCAACAGAGTTATGGTACAACCCTTCCATTCCCTTTCAAGTTGATAATTATTACCCTGTGTCCCCCAAAATAAGACATCCCCTGATAATAAGCCCAATTGGGCTTTTGAGCATATGGCAATAAAGCCAAGCGCTTATTTCAGGGTTCAAAAAAAATAAAATAAAAAATAAGACAGGGTCTTATTTTCAGGGAAACATGGTATTCTCCTCCTCTTATTACTTATCCTTTCTCCTTCCTTTGCTTAGACTTTTTTCTAAAGACCATACTACAAAATTCAGACTGATAGAGAAGAGATGCCAGGATTGTTTGCTTATCCATAAACTCTCTGTTCCTAGATAGAAACATATTTAGGGAAAGGATTCTACCATCATCTGACTTGTTACTTTTAATTATTGGAAGTCACCTCTTTTTCAAACAGATATGAACTTTTACTGGTATAAACCCATCTTTACATCCTTTATTGTCATCCTATAGGCTCCAATAGAGAGAAATATTCACTTCCATTCTTATTTTTCTTTCCAAGAATAAACTAAGGCAGGCCAAAAAAAAAAAAAAAAAAAAACCAACAACAAACCACCACAATTCACAGCTATCATGGACCCTTGCTGTTGTTTGTGTTGGTTGGAAGTGGTAAGAATTGTACTAAAAATATCCAAAGGCATATGGTGGATTGACTTTGCTGAAGCAGATTCACTAAAACAAAACAAATGGAAATAAATATTATGTAAACTATATTGTGGAATTGACTCAAGATACTTTATTTTTTATGGCAGATGACAAGGAGCACTTACTATTCATTCTATGTCCTGGAATGGTATTGGTATTTAAATCTCATCTCATCACTGGCAAGAAGACAGTACTGCATCACTTTTTGTGTGTGTGCCTTTGAGCCAGTATTGACTCATGGCAACTAACTGGACTGCTCCCTGCAGTTTTCTTGGCAAGATTTCAGAAGTGGCTTGCCATTGTCTACTTCCTAGGGCTGAGACAGAGTAACTGGCCCAAGATCACACAGCTGGCTTTGTACCTAAGGTGGAGATTAGAACTCACAAGCTCTTGTCTTCTAGGCTGATGCCTGGATTATTATATATAGTTCTTTTAGCCAACGAAGAACAGCTGGGGGAACATCTAGCCAGAGCATCTGCCCTTTAAACATCTTTCACCTGAATTCTTTTTCTCCCTCTGCTGATTGATAGGATTAACCCTCCCAATTTAAGCTTTGTCATGGAAGAAAAGTGGGAAGTATATATTAAGCAAAAATAAATAAATAAGATAAATGTTAAAGGCTGTCAGCCATTATTTAAAAATCTTCCCCAGTTTTCATTTGCTAGATGAGAATGCCAGATTGTTTTAGATAAAAATAGATTGAGCCAGATTCCAGATTACCCTTCTGTAATGGAAGATCTCTTTCCATTTGCAGAAAGGACTGCAGTCTAGTGGCTCCAGGTGACTTTTACTAGTACCTGTTCCCCAGCAACCCCCTTTCAAGTTGTTCCAGAAGGTAATCCAACCCTCCAGAACAGATTAATAGGGGAACATAAATAGAAGACAGTATTAATGAAATCCCCCCACCCCCAATGCATACTTCACTTCCAAGAAGAGCATCTCTTGGAAGTGAGTAGAGCTCTATTCATGGCAAATCTGGAACCAAGTCATCATAATAGCTTTTGTTCATGATACTTTACGGTTGTTAGCTTGTTTTTAAATCTGTTGAGGGGGTGGAATCCTGGAGGGACTGAGAGCATTAAATTAATTCTTTCTCTATATACAGCCACTGAATAAAGGCTGTGTTTCATGGGAGCCACTGAGCTCCTATGAAACAGAGGATGGCTTTAACCTTATTAAGTTACTGGATGAAGCATTATTATGAACATTTGTTGCCAAGGTTAATGAAAGCCAATGGAAAAATCTGTTATTTTAGTTGTATAAATGAGACGCGGGTAATGGAAAGTTGTTCTGTGGAGCCATTTTATGTCCTATCATAATTTTTTAGATTGTATCTCCTTATCGTATTTTTCTTCCTTTTCTGCTATTATTGGCAGAAATGAGCTGATGGTATAACTATTTTGATAAAAGCATTCATTTTATAGCCTGTATAATACGCTGTGACAGTTTCAGAAACCTATATTTATCTCCAACTTCCTCAATTTCGGGAACAGTAACTTCCTGATTTTGGTAAACTCCATGCCTAAAAGCTGAACCTTTTTACTATCTTTCTTACAGTTGTAATTAATAATGTTGGGTATTTTTTCTTCCAATAAAAATCAGGGAAATATTCTAAACTTCATAAGGAAGGGGAGTAAGAAAAACAGAATCACAAGGACACTTATATAAATCTGTTTCAATATAAATAATGCAGACTGAAGTGCCTGAGAATTATAGACAGAGATAGAGATTTGTGAAAAGATTTGACTTCAAGACTTAAATTGCAAAAATATGGGTGATCAGTAGATGGCGCCAAAGAATTGTACTTATGACTTTGCTGCCATTTGGTGTTCATCCCTGCCTTTGCAGTTAAGCTCTCATACCTCCATCAAAGAAGGAGATAATAACGTGGGGTGGGGGACCAGAAAGAAGGAAAATTGAGGTGTTCCTGAAGAATGCTATTTTCTTCTTTACAGCCTTGGTCCTTCTTTAGATTGACTTCTGCAGATAGGCAGCTAGGGAAGAGGAAACACTCCTTTCTTTGTCTTGAGCTGAAGTTGGAAGCCATTCTTTAAAAATTGTCTTCATTGTGAAGGAATACTTTCTGAAGCAAATACTTTCTGGAGCCTATTTGCTTGATTTTTTTCCCCTAAACCAAAGGTGAAAAATATGATACTTGAACTCACATTTCCATATGTTGCCTTTTTCAAAGAGTTTAAGGAACCTGGGCAATTAGGGTCTGAACAAAGCAGAATTGCTCTTGGGAGTTTCATCTTTAAGGCTGTGATTCATCACAAAAACCCCTCCAGGAGCTCATCAGGAAGAGCCACTATGGTTCTATCATTAGAGGAAAAAGACAGTCATCTTAGACAGCAGATCTCAAAAATTTGTACTGAGAAGTAAAATAATTCATTCTGGTTATTGCTTAGGATCATTAGTCGTTGACTTCTATTTCAATGCAACAATTTTAGTGTTTGCAAACTGTAGGCAGATGTGGTTTTTATATTAACATTTATACATTTTACCTAAATTATTATTTGTCAGAGCAAACTAACATCATATACCAGCATAATATAAGGTGTTTCTAGAATGCTTCTATGTCTCAAACATTTTCTATGCAGCCACAAGATGGTGCAGTTTGGCTAATTATGTCTTTAATTTGTTTCAAACAGAGCTTCAAAACAACTGAAAGCTTGTTATATATTCTCAGATACATTTTTAGTTCACTTTGCTTCCTAGATGTAGAGTTCTAACTTCTGCCTAATATAAGGAGAACATTGTGGAGCTCCCAACCTGCAGCTTGCCTAGTTTAAAAAAGTGACTTTAAAAATTCCCAATAATTTTTCAAAAAAAGACTTTGTGATACTCTCCCACAAATGATACATATAAATTTAGACAATTGAGATAATAGCAGCTTCTAAATTTGCTTTGTCTCCTTTCTCAGTTATTTTGTTCTATTTTCTAATATCTTAACAGTTCTAGAAATAATCTGATTATGTCCATTTGCAATATTTCTCAGATCGCAGCTCGATCAAAGTAGTGAATGCAGTCCAGAAATAAAGCATCAAATTCTACTGGTTTGCACAGCAATGATGAGCATGAATTGAGTATGGAAAAGTAAGGTCATTAGCCATGCAACTAGATGTAGATTATCTCTACTCTCCTGTATCCCATAACTACCTATTGTTGTGAAAGATGGATCATGAAAAAACTAGACCAGAGGAAAATGGACATCATTTGAGCTGTGGTGCTGGAGAAGACTTCTGGCATTCCTTGGACAGTAAAGGTGACAAACAGACAGGTACTGGGGTATATAAATAGAATAGAATAACAGAGTTGGAAGAGGCCTTGGAGGTCTTCTAGTCCAACCCCCTGCTTAGACAGGAAATCTTATACCATTTCAGACAAATGGTTATCCAATCTCTTCTTAAAAACTTCCAGCATTGGAGCATTTACAACTTCTGGAGGCAAGTTGTTCTACTGATTAATTGTTCTAACTGTCAGGAAATTTCTCCTTAGTTCTAAATTGCTTCTCTCCTTGATTAGTTTCCACCCATTGCTTCCTGTCCTACCCTCAGATGCTTTGGAGAATAGCTTGACTTGATAAAACCAGACAATATTTCTGGAAGGCAAAAATCTTAAAAGTTCATCTTAATTATTTTGGTCATCTCATATGATCAAATTCACTGGAAAAGATCATTATGCTCAGAATGGTCAGCTTGGAAAAGAAATGAGGCCACCATAAAACATAATAGCTAGATACCATCAAAGCCAACACTAAGCAGAACATAAAACTGAAAAAAGCTCTACAAGAATGGAAAATGTGGCGAGAACGGGGCCATAGAATTGCCAAAAATAAGACATGATTAAACAGATGTAATCATCATCAGTCAAACTGGACAGAATATTTTTGAGCACCGAAATAGCCAGTCAGAAAACCATATTCCCAAGACTGAGGGGTATGAGACATAAAAGTTTCTAATGAATTAGAAAGAAATGCAAGTAGAGGCTGAAATTCCAACAGTGTGAAATGGCGTGGTATAAAATAATTTCCCTAGGAGATTAATTTTGAACACTCCTCACATAGATAAACAAACAGAAGCATATATTAGCTTTGAAGTTCATTAGTCTAACTAGATTTGATATCTGCATTGCAAAATTCCATCATGATGTTCTATTCCATCCACACACTTAGATGCTTTTGTATGTAAAAGTAAGATCTCAATAGGCTTCCTGATTTCCCCTTTAGAATCCAAACTTCTTCTTTTCCCATTTGTGGCTGAGATTTATAAAACATCAGCAATTGTATTGCTGCATCAACCTCGTAGTGGAACAGGCTGGCAAGCTCTCTTGAGGGATTTAGTCATTTCCTGAAGAAAGGCAGCAGGAGGACTCTACCTTGAGTTTCTCCAGTTATTATATTGCTATTATATATCAAGTTCAGTAATCCAGCTGGCTTAAATCCTACCCTTTAGCCCAAGAATTTATCAGTTCTGGAGATCTATGTGTATATGTGGGGGTAGCAAAGAAAGAGAAACTTAATTTGTTGCAGTGCAACAAAAATGCTAACTGGTTGCAGAAATGCTTTGGAAGAGGTATAAAAAGAAGAAAATGTGAAATAATGAACAAAAGGTCATTAAAACTTTTGGACATGTTTCTAATTCGGTGAAGAAATTTTTGCTGTATAGCACTGGATATGTGTGTGTGTGTGTGTATACACATATATACTGTATACACACACATACACATATACACACACATATGTGTGTGTGTATATACACACATATACATACATACATATGTACATATGTATGTATGTACGTATATACATTCACTCTCTATAATCAGAAAATACCCAAATAAACAGGTTAATGTAAAATATTTGGAATAAATTAAACTTAAAGAAAAAGTAACCCACATGAGTTTTTAATATGCTTCCAGCAAGCAGCCTCCTGCCACCACTGAAACATGATAGCTAAATGTAGAATGGAAATTGGACACTTTGAAATTTGAAAAACTGTTTGATGAGATTAATCATCACATACAATTGACATTTAAATAATTACATTTCTCATATTACTGTGTACTTAATGTAATTTGACCATGAATTGTTTTTTTAAGTGTAGCTATATTTTATGATTAGCTTAGTGTAGTTGTGAAAAATGGCATGAAAACTGGGTGACTTTGAATCTCTCCCCCCTCTCTCTCCCTCACATCCTCCCTCCCTACCCCTACCCCTCTCCCTCCTCCCCAACCACTCTCTCACCTTACAGGGTTCTTATTGTGGGGAAAATAGGAGGAAGGAGTATTAGGAATGTTTGCTGCCTTATATAAAGGAATAAAGATGGAATAAGCATCCATTAAATAACTAAAACAAATAAGATATAGTTTGCCCTATTTGACCATTTATCTTCCTTTAAATTAGTAGATGAGAACTTGATTTCTGTTTCCTCACCCCCAAAAAGAAAAGAAAATGTAATGTAAACTTCTCATGGAGTTTGCGTGAGCTCCTTGCACTTCCCACAGTGATGATGAAGTATTTGTGTGAGTGTCCCGCTTTCTACTGTGTAATCATTCTTCTAGCCAATTTCTGCAATTAAAGCCCAAGCATCCATTGATATCTTGCTATCCTATAACAATAAAATAAACTCAGAACCACTGCTACTGCATTTTGGAGATTGAAAAACACCCAAAGAATAAGGTAGAAAAAGAAAGAAGGATCCTTTTGAGAAAAGAGAAGACATGTTATGACTGCCCATCACCTGTTTCTACCTTTTAGCATCCATATGTAGGTCGTAATGATTTTATCTTTGCCATTTGGTAAGGCAGGATAAATCTAGGTGACCAGCAGAGTAGAGAAAGGGATGCAGAAAAAATTAACTCCTTGTGCAGCTCAAGTATAGCAAACCTATTACATTTATTACTTTCCTATTTTAAATGGAAGATCTCAAGGCAATATATCTAGTGCTCCCCTTTTTTCCCTCTATAGCATCAATTCTATGAGGTAGCTTGGCCTCTGCTTGTCAAAAAACTGACATGAAAGATGTTATTTGTCTTTGGAAGAGGGAAAAGAACTGAGGAAGAACTGAGAACAACCACATTCTCTAACTTTTTCAGAACTTCCCTCTGAAACAGAAAGAATACATTTGGAAAAATTCACAGCAGCTCACAGCAAGTAGAAACTTTCAGAACAGCAAACAATTTACAGTCTTTCTCTAGCTCTGTCATTCATTCATCTGATGGCAGAACAAATTGAAGTATGAGGTTCAACTTTTCCATTTTTAGATTCTACTATGTTTTTCTATAGCAGGCAAAAACAAAAACAACTTCATAACTTTTCTGCATATGGTAGAACATCAAGGGAAAGTTTTACAGGTGGACAAGTGGCTCTAACATTTTAAGAATTTAAGAAAGCTACAGAAAAGTATTCCTTTTAAATCCTGTCTGGAATTTTTGGACCTTTCTCAATGCACTATTGCCTGCAATAAGCCTCATGGGGTTTTGCTGGCTGTTTGTTTCAAGAGATGCTTGGCCTTCCCAATCCAAGGTATAAGTCATAATTGGCTTCCATCATTTTCAACTATTATAATGTAAGGGGCCCATGAAAAAGTAATACAGCATACATTGTAAGGAAATACAGAAGTAACTTTAATTTTCACGTTTCAATGAAATTCAAATCTATGTGAAAGAGATTCATCTATAGCTAAAAGCTTGAAACAGCCAATATATCACCACAATTTACATAAATTCCCAGGAGTTCACATCAATAAAGCAATTTGTATCATAGCAGTAGACTAATTAGATTTTCTGTCCTCTGGAAAAGCTCAGCTACCTTTTGAAGGTCATCAGGGCAGATGCTAACCTGACTGCAAAGGAGAATCTTTTTCATAGAATAGGAGCTAGAGTCAGAAGTTATCCTCTATAAGCTGCTATCCCCTTAACTTCTCAAAAGTGAGTAGATTTTTCCTAGGGATCATGCATTGTATTTATATAACTGCAAAAAGGAAAAGAAAAGAAAAAAACACAGCATAAAAATACAAAGAGACAAAAGAGAGGAAAATAAAAATAAACTAAAATACAACAAGGGGGATAGATATATAAAAATAATACATTGTTTTAACTTAGAAAATTGTATGTTGCCCACATAGATTCTTACTGTCAGGATTATCTGAATGTAACCTTGAACTGGCTTCTTTGACGGATGGATTAGTTCTATATAAAGAAAATAGCTTTAAATTTGTTTAGGAGCCAAACCACGGACAGCTTCGTAACTTAAGATTTGAATTGCATTTGCAAATTCATGGGTTTTCCTGGCACAGATGCCACATGGCTGTAGTGTCTCTCGCCTCCAAATAGCTGGGTCATTTCATTTCACACTAAGTGCAGGACCTGCATTTTTGAAATATTTGCCCATGTAGAGTGCATTGCAACTGTCCAGTCATGTGATAGTATGGGTGCATGTCAGCCTTGCAAGGTGGTCCGACAGGAAGCATACCCAGATGAACCAATATATTGTAAGATTATATTAATAGAATCTTGCAAATCTGAAAGTACATTTCTCCCTGTCACCTTTACACTCCCCTCCCCTCACCCCAATTAGCAAAGGTCCTTTCTAAGATTGTTGTCATTCCCAATTTCCTCCTGTGGGCTAAACTGCCTGTGATCTGACCATTCCCCTGACTGGTATGTGGGAATCACCTTGGGATACCTTCCCACTTTGTCCGAAAGTCATCTCCACATACCATTCAGTGCAACTCTCTTTCATGAATGCTCACAAGTAGCTTCAGCAAGATTAGAAAAAGGAAGTCAGACTTTTGTTTCCATTATTTGAACTGGACATCTGAAAGTGTGTCTCAGAGAGTATGGCAGTATTAGACTTCACTGCTCTATCTTGTTAGAAGTATGACAGTACTTTTGAACATATGCAGATTTCTGCTACCAACTGAATAATTAATTACAGTAGATCCTATCCATTGGGAACAGAGGGAGCAGCTTAATCATAATGATCTATTATGCTCGAACTCTAACATCTTCTACCTACTAGAACTGCGAACATACAAGAAACTACCAGCAGTAGCTGGTACTGATAACAAACAGCACTGTTCCCTGACTTGTTGTTCAGTAAATTAAAATCTAATGTATGCTGTTCCTTATTATTTTGACAACAAATGCAGAGTGGTGACTTTTCCCCCCCTATTATGGCAAGTTTCTTTGAGCTGTTTCTGGAAATGTCTTAGTGGAAACAAATGTACTACTCGCTGAGCAGCAAATACCCCCAATATCCACAGGGAAAACTGGATGAAACCTGCTCTCTGATCAACCTGATGTTCTACATTAGATAAAGGCAAGGTAAATATAAATGTTAATTGTATTTCTATGACACCTGCTTGTTTGAGTCAGATGTGTTCACCATAAAGAAACAGAATCAGAAAAATATGACAATTTTATTAATGTTATTAAAAATAGATATGAAACAATTAAAACATGCAGATTCAACATGAAAGATATGAATAATATATAAATGGAAAAGGAAATTAATGTAATTAATGTTTTGTTCATGTAATTAAATGAACAAAATTAAGCCTATGACTAAAATACAAAAATAATGGAATGTTCCAAGAAAACTGGATTTAAGATATTGAATGAGCCAAGTTCAATTTGGGAGAAAAATTCAAAGCACAGTTTTATAACTTAAAGAATGATGTGTAGTACAAGGGAATGATGAATTCAATTCATTTTGAAGATGAACATTATTTCTTGATGGAATGCAAATACTACTAAACTGTTCATTGTATTTATCTCTTTGTCTGTTTTGCCTTCAAAATAGCCCAAGCAATGTATTATGCCACAACAATTTTTGAATCAACCTTTCTAAAATCCACTAATTTGAAAAATGTGCAAATAATCCAGGGCCCATTACTGCTATGAAATTGAAATTCAGACCAGTTTTATTTGCAGAGTTGTATCCATTGCAGCATCCCCACAGTCACATGACTGTGATTTCCAACACTCATTAACAGATTCTGACAAGCAAAGTCAATGGGGAAGCCAGCAGAAAGATAGAAGTTGTTCTCACTCCCGTTTGTCCATCTGTGGTCATTCTGTTTATCTGTTACTGATTTGTTTTTGAAGTTTATTTATCACTATCAGAAAATTTAATGTTCATTTTAGTTCAATCAGATTGGCTTTTTCCTCAAAGGCTGACACCATGTGTAACTGGGCTATCTAGTTATATCTAGGAATAAAGTAAATACACAAAAAATTTAGGGGGTTGTTAACGTAGACTAAAGGTGAATGGAAGAGATTGAAAGAACCTTGGGTGCAGGGGTGGGATTGAAAAATTTAACAACTGGTTCGCTGGGTGGCTGTAGCCATGGGGGCGTGGCCTACTCAGCCTCCTGCACCATGGGGGGGGCATTTTTGCCCTCCTGAGGTTCTGGAGGTTTTCCTCGATGAGTCAATGACTCATGCATTTGGAACTTTTTGAATAAGCAGAGACAAAGCTTGACTATTGAATTAAATGAAACTATTATCAAATAAGCCCAATGACTTCCTAGGGAATTTCAAGTCAGTAAAGATGGTCAATTTTTACTACCTCTGATAATAACCTTTCTGAAATAAGGTAAGATTAGAAACCTTAGGAGAAGGGCTGTTTTTGTTGCTGAGCAAGTCCTACAAAATGAAAATATGCATTGAAAAGGAACCCAGTTCTACCTCTCAAGAATCCTTAGAAGATGGCAATAATCTCAACATAATTAATATGATTGAGCACTAAAGAACATCATGTTCAGGGTTTATTAGGCACAGTGACAAATGGAGTGGGGAATAAGGAATTTAAACTTATTCATTTGTCCTTATAGGACTTGATAGACTCCCCTTGTAAAACTATTGCTGGAAAGTAGGAAAGGGAAGAAGATTCTATGTGCTTTTACAGATAAAATGGAGATACTCTGCCTTGGTTGACTTGTTCTTAATTGGAACCCAAATGTCAACTTTGGTCACCCCTTTCCAGTAACATCATTTTTGTTGTTGTTGTTAGTTGCGAAGTTGTGTCCGGCCCATTGCAAACCCATGGACAATGTTCCTCCAGGCCTTCCTGTCCTCTACCATCCTCTGGAGTCAATTTAAGCTCACGCCTACTGCTTCAGTGACTCCATCCAGCCACCTCGTTCTCTGTCGTTCCGTTCTTCTTTTGCCCTCAATCTTTTCCAGCATTAGACTCTTCTCCAGTGAGTCCTTCCTTCTCGTTAGGTGGCCAAAGTATTTGAAGTAACATCATAGCATCACTGAAAGGCCTTTGGCAGCCCAGAAGATTGTGAGAGCATAATTCCTCTGTTTTAAAACACTGTTGTAAAGTTGGCTCCCCTAGAGTTAGGAAACAGGAGATTAAACATCAGAAAATTGCTTTTTATTCCAGGCTGCAAAGCCCTCCCTGGAGTTGAGATGAGGGGGGCAGAGTAGATTGCTTCCACTTAATTGTGTGGTTGAGGAAAAAATACAAAAGGGTGCCTAATCACAAAAGAAGAATAGAGAGAGGTGGACTGTAACTATAGAATTAGCTTCTGGAAATATAAAGCAGTGACGGAACTGAAGTTAATGAAGGATGCCAAGAAAATAACTTTTTCAGATATGTTCAAAATAAAAAGAAGCAACACTGTCACTGAACATCATACAAGTGTAAAAGATAAGAAAGAAAACTCTATCTTAATTCAGTCTTCACTGGAAAGAACATATACAGGATTATAGTTTCACTTTGGTAGATATTTAATCAGGATTAAGGTGAGAGAGACGGTTAGGTTTAATCAGGTAATGGATACTGACCTCAAATGAATTAATTCCTCCATGACCAGACGCCTTGCATACTAGTGTTCTGAAGGCACTTGATAATCCTGGAGAACAGATGATTGAGGGAAGGCAAATGACTTGATGGCATGTAATCAATCGATCTATCAATCAATCAATCAATCAATCAGACTGATAGCATTTTTAAGCATCTTATAGGGCAGAGCTGTCAAACTCGCCACATCACATTGCCGTCACATGATGTTTTATGATCTTTTTTTTTTTGCAGAGCTGGGGTGGATGTGGCCTGCGCATGATGCATCTGGTCCATGGACTGCCAGTTTGACACCCCTGTTACAGCGTAATACAGATTTGTTTTCAACTGAAACACATCTACAATACATAAAAATAACTTTAACTTTCAAGATAACAGATTACCTGAAGAAGAGAAAATAAAGGGTGAAGCAGATGATAGTGAATCCTCCTTCCCTGGAAATATTCCAGAAGATGGTGGACAGCAATTTGCCTGGGATTCTTTAATTTGTACTACAGCATTGAACAAAAAAATGTACTCAATGAACTACAATTATATTTATGGTTCTATGGATATTCCTACTATATTTACTTATTTATAAAGACACTATCTCAATAGGTGGGCAGAAAACAACAGCAAATAGAATGAAAATAATTACACGCTAAATACTAAAGCAATACAAAAAATCTTCCTATGAAAGACTTGCCAGGATGGAAATAAATGTCTATAATGCATGTGAAGTGATTTAGTTGTCTAACTTTCTATAATTGTTAAAAAGGCTAGCCTATTTACATAAATGGCAGACTTTTTCCTCAGTGCTTTCTGGTCACTTCATTTTTCTAAGAAGCCCTGGAGAAGGGGGTTTGCAAGAAATCCATTGCTGCTGTAAGCAAAGCGGACTATGTAAAGGTTAAAAACAAGGTGAAAAAGAGCTTCTGGCTATTCCTTACATTATGGAAACTAACTACTAGCCTGTATAATTCTACTATGGATTTTTTTTTAATAGCAGGAGTGAAGGTTAACTCTGTTTGGTTCTGGGCTGATATTCCTCTACTGATTCTTAGGTGCAAAATTCAATTTACTCCCAATAATTTTGATTGGATTCTTTTCAATCCTTACTGCATAGATTAACAAGCTGTTAGATGCGTACAATTTAGCATAAGCGAATAAATTTCAAACTCTGTGGAGGAGAAACATGCTTTAAAGTTTTGTAAATTACAAAGCTGTGCAGTGCCATTTTTCATATAGTTAAGCAAGCAGCTGAATTAATGAGGACTAAGAGAAATATTGATTTTTAATTAGGTCCAGGTGACCTTCAAGCCATAGTGAGTGAAGACAAATCTTGTACCACATGATATAAAACTATAAAACAGAACTAACCTATTAATATTTTCCTAAAAACAAGATGAATGCAAGTCAAAGAGCTGTTTGTAATACGGACCATGAACAATTAGTTGCCACAGCAATTATCCTAAATGGAAGCTTTTTCAAGGTCTGCTTTCCATCTAAGTGATTGCATTTTTCATATTATTAACAGCAATGAGATTAACATTTACTTGAAAAGAGACTAAATCATCCTCCTGTGCCAAGGGATGGAAAGATTAAAAGATGACCTATGTCAAGATTATTAACACAGCTGCAATACATTTTTTTTTAAAAAAAAGAACTGAACTTTGAAATAATATTCACAGGCTCTTATAAGAGACTCCCATATGCTCTTCTGAGGGATTTAAAGTGCTACTGGGAAATGTTGATGAGATTGCTGTGGTTCAGGCTATAGCCAAAACAACTCATGACAAACCAGTTTTTTCAGAGTAAAAAGTTCAAAGTAATGAAAAATGTGCACCTTTTGTAGAATGTGATTTCTGAAGTTCTATAAATAAATAATAAGCAACCTTCAGATAACTTGGAGTTCAGCTCTCAGCTCTACCAAATGGAACAAATGGCAAGAAATTGTGAAAATTGTAATTCAACGCATTTAGAGGGCACCATGTACAACAGTGAACATTTCTTCCTTCCAATATAGAATTGAAGAGTCTCTCCCGTATCCCTAAGTTATCATGATAAATTTTCAGATTTCCAATTTGTCTAACTAGCATAAAGGTCTTAAGATGCATCTATTATAGAGCTATCAAGATCTTCAGTGATGAATGCTTAGATATTAAAATATGAATTCGTAGTGCACATCATTGTTATGGAAAACAAGTAAAGTGGCAAGGTTATCATCTTAGTCTAAAATTTGATCTGTTTATCACATCGCACTAACCATTATTTCTTTTGATCTTGGTTAATGAAATATCCAAAGGTGTCCTGATTTATCCAGGTTGTTAATTTATAAAATATGGTTTACACCAGTGGTGGGATTCAGCCAGTTCGCACCACTTCGGGAGAACCGGTTGTTAACTTTATGAGCAGTCTGGTAAACTGGTTGTTGGAAGAAATCATTAGGGCAGAGAACCAGTTGTTAAATTACTTGAATCCCACCACTGGTTTACACATAATGGTCAGATTCACATATTGCAATAAGCCATCTTGCTCCCTATTTATTAAGCTAAAAACAGCATACTCTTTGCTAAAGAGAGAAATTCCCTGAAGATGGGCTCTAGCATGAGTCCAAAAGCCCAGTAGACAAAAACTCTGGTCCTGGTGGCTGACCCAGTCTGGATTCTGCAAATGTCAGGGTTCCAAGTAACACCCCCAACGAAAGAAGACTCCGAGGCTTGATGTTCCTCAAAGTTCCATTTTATTAGAGATGTTATATTGGCACATCTGTGAAAACCTGAATCTGAAAGTTTTCTGAACAAGCTTCCAGGCCTGACGGCAACATTATCCTGGAACACATATATTCACCTTCATTTGCATTCTTTTATATACACAACAGATGTATCATTCTCTCACCTCAAGATGGTGCTGTCTCTCTCTTCATTTCTCACATTTAATGAATTTCTTATAGTTAATCAATAAAACATTAATTCAGGATGAGGATATAGAAAAGCGAAATATGGTTTGCCACATATTTTAATAAAGGTCCTAAACTTAGAGTATTATTTTCTCACAAATCATTTAATGGCTATTTTCAGCACGGGAAAGAAACATTAGTTATATTACTTACTGTATAACAATATTCACTTTGTACAAAAAGCCAGACCATTAAAAAATCTCTACTAATGTTGCCCTTATTTATTAAAGCTGGCTAAATGCATCACTTGTTCTGCAGAGGGTATTTGGAGTATTTTATTAAGAAATGTGTGATGAATCTGAATCTTTGATGAAGTTTGACAAAAAAAAAGGCCTTGATATAGATAAATCAGGAAGACAATTTATCTGATAGTGAGAACACATTGGGATATTTATAATTACGCATAGTTAAGAAGGATCCTTAGTGACTCTGCTACTCATTTTAATACAGGAAATGCATCCAGTTACTGCACAGACTATAATGTACGTTATGCTCACATTTGTGCAATTAATGACAAATATAGATTGTCATTTATTTAAAAAAATCCACCTTTTGTGCTTTTTCAGTCCCAGTGGCTACTTTTGCCAAGCTCACTTCTAAATCTGGATTAAAGGTACAAATACAGCATATATGTCCATGTGTCTATGTTTGTAGATGTATTTGTGTGAATAAGAGAACAGTGTTAGGTTGAAACTGGATGGAAAGGAAATGTAAAGCTAAAGATCTTTATTTTCTCTTGTTTTTCTTCAATCCTTCTGATAAAACAGTTTCTCCTGACTTATAATCAGTGATGGGTAAAGTTGAAGAATTGTATAGATCAATTCTGTGTCTTACTCGCTCTTTATTTGCACCATTGAATATATACCTTATTGTTTTTCTGTTTATGTATGCAATTAGAAGGAGATGGCTCTAGATCAGTGGTTCTCAACTTATGATCAGCAGATCACTGCGGGGCCATAATGTCATAACAGGAGGGCCCACAAAGGTTTGAACTAATGATTTAACTCTTGAATTAAATCTTGGTGGTCTGTGGCCACAAAAGGGTTCCGTGGTGAAGAAAAGGTTGAGAATCACTGCTCTAGAGCAACCTTAAAGAACTTGCTATCCTAAGATTACTGAACCGCTATTCCCACCATTACTCACCACTGCTGACCATGATGATTTGGATGCTTGGAGATGTAGTTCAGGTTCTTCTGTTAATGTATGATATGAATGGCCTATTCTTGAGACAGCTCCATATCCCCCAATGACCATGGTTGGAAATGAGGGTTTCTCCAAGAAAAGAATTTCCTTTCAGATCCCTAGGCAATGCAGCACTGCACCTTCACCCAGTGTAATGATTCATATCTGTTCTCCTAATCACATGTAACCCATGCAACTAGATTAGATTAGCTTTGAGCTCTATGTAGAGTAATGTGCAGTTATCTACCATCTTTTTAAAATTGGTATAAAGTTAAAAAGAATAGCACAAAGGCAGTTACAAAGAATCCATAAAACAAGTCATTCCCAGACCCAAATAATAGCTTTGACCATTTAATAACTTTTCATATGTCTACTCATAAATTAAATCCCACTGATTCTATTCAGCTTCCTTAAATGAATAAGTAAACACAAGATCTATCTAAAAGCCCTACATTTCTTAGGTCAGAGGTGACCTTCCTGAGGTTCTTGTTGACATACAAACTAGAATTGATGGGACTTGGAGTGTAATGACATTTGAAAGACCACCTGTTTCTTATCTCTTAGCAAAGTTCTTGTTTAACTAACCTCACGTAACCTCCTAAACGAACTGTTTGATTTTAACTTAGGATGCTATGTGAAGGCAACAAATTATGCTCTTCAAAAGTTCATAGTGAAACAAACCCAAATCTACCTGTAAAACATTTCTGGCATTCTTCTTTGCACTGAGATAAACTAAAGCCAAGTTTTTCAAACTGTATTCCAGTTTCTAAGGATTCTGTAAGTGAGAGACTAAGGAAAAAATGTTGACTCAGGCACAAAGAATTTTCTATCACTAGAGCTTTGCCTCTTAATCAGCGATTCTGGGAATTTTTTTTTCATGGTAAAAAAAACCCCTGATTTAAAGATCCTGATTTATCAATAGTCAGTGATTTCCCCCCACTAATTAAAGTACACTGAGTGATTTCTCAGCCCATCCATTTGCTTTTTGTTCCCCTCCCCTCTTTTATTTTTATATGCACAGGATTTGTGCCTTCCTCTATGAGGGAGGTATGGGTTGTGGTTTTAATTGCAAATATTCACATATTTTTCTTACATTAAAAATACAATGTAAAACCACAAATGTTTCAGCTGCTGCTAAAGCAAAGTATTAAAGCTACTTCCCATTTTCAAACAATGGCTGTAACATAAAGATCAGTAATGCTTAGAAGAAGGAGGTCATGGCAAACCAATAAGTCATTCTTGCCAAGAAACTACACAAAAAAGTCCACTAGATCCTGGAAATCAAGCTCAGGGGAGGTTTTGCTATTTTATATACATACCATACATAGAATTTTAAACATAACAGCTTAAAGCAAAAAGAACTTCGATTGATTTGCTCCAGATAGTCCTTTGATTGAATGATTAAGTGTCATCTAGTTGTTGTTGCCTGTTAGTGATCAAAAATAGATTTCTCCAGGATGATTTGTCCTCAACATGGTTTTTCAGGTCTTCCAATGGTGCACTGATTGCTACTGTAATTGAGTCTTTCTATCTTGCTGCCGGTTGTCCTCCTTCCATTTTTGCATAAGGTATCCATTATGATAATTTGAACCTGGTCATTTGTGCCTCCAGGGAGCAAGCACTCTGGCTTGATTTGTTTCATGACACATTTTTTTGTTTCCTTGGCTTTCCATGTTATTCTCAGAGGTCTTCTCCAATATCAAAGTTCAAAAGCATCAATATTGCTATCTAACATCTGCAAAGTCTAACTTTCACTTTTCAAGAATGATCTTTTGGCCTTGTTGGAGCACAGAGGAACTTTTACTAATTTTTTTGAAGAATTTTGTTACTTCCGTTGTCACTTCCAGTTGGCAGAAAAGACTTTCCAGTGCTTCCAAGGTTTCATGATAGTAATGGTGTATCTTGCTTCACAAAGTATTGACGCAGTGAAGTATCTCTTTAAAGTTTTCCACAGTGCTAATTGGCATGTACTAAATAAAAGCCAGGTAAGTGATTATAATCTGATGCCTCATGAAAAGGAAACATTGATAATTGTATAATACTCTTTCCTCTTTTCACTACCCTACTCACCTAGGCTGTGTTTTCAAGTCATGATAAACTCTCATTAGTTAAACTTAGATTGTGGACTGAACTGATTTTCTATTTTGCTATGATACTCTATCATAAAGTAACCACAACTACTACATGGATATGGGGGCACGTTGGGATGAAATGTCATTCTGTCTTGATTAGTGTTTCATATGAACAAGCTTTAGAATCTTGTACCTGGTCATGGTTTTCTAACTCTGTAGATGGAAATACAAAGGCAATCCCAATTGGATCCTGCAGTAGTATATATTCATCAAAAAATACTTGTAAAATAAAACATAATGGTGGCGCATTTTATAACTTTCCTTATGAATGGAAAATTAGACATCAATGTTTATGGCGATTGATTGTTCCTCCTCTGACACTAGGGCATCCATTTCTCCTAGAGAAGTGCTGGTAGGCCAGATGTGTCACGCTCTGGCCACCCCCACGCCCGGTTTAGTGAAGGGTAAAAAATTTGTGATACATCATGTGATGGCAACATGATGTGTTTGACACCCCCTGTCCTAGAGTGAACTTGCAGCACATCTTAAAGTTGCTAAACTTAAGTAACATTGCTCTAAAAGTATTCTAGTTTATGGAACCTCTTTCTTGAATTAAAATGCCATCTATTGCAGGATTTTGCTGTACAAAAGAATCTTGTAGCACTTAAAAGTCATTACTAAACTCAGTATACTACAAACTCAAAAAGGAAAAAAAAAATCAATTAAAACTGTAGGCGAAAGAAAAAGAAACAATTACACATTGCATCCTGAAGTCATGAATGTAAGGCCACAATATTAGAGATGAAAAAAATCTAGAAAGCCATTAGATGGCAACAAACAGTAATTGTCTGGGTCTGTTTGATGCCATCTAATGGTTGTCTGGGTTTCTGCACCTTTGATCTAGGTAGTAGTTCTAGTTAAATAAAAATATATGTGAAAGATTGATAACTATGTAGCTTCAAGTGACTTTTCTCTACAAACAAAGGCATGACAAATATTTCAATCCTCTTTACAGAATTTACTGCCACTTTCTTGCAGTAACATTCCATTTCTAGTCTACAGCAGACAAAGTTCCCGATTAATTCCCTGATAACTATCAAAATCCTACAGTCAGTTAGGATTAGTATATAAAACGCCTGCAATTCTTCTGCCTAGATGAATATTTGCCACATTCTCCTTGGCAGAAAAAAGTATGACTTCTTATCTTGGAGGTAAGTACAAACTCAGGTGAAGCAGTATGAATTGCTTTTTAATTCTTGCTGATGGTTGACAGAAATACAGATGGTTCTGTATTTATAAAAATGCCAGGAATTCTATCCTGCCAGAACTCTATCTATCAAATTGGCACCAGTTGCCTTTTTGTGAAAAGATCGTTCATATATACATGTCACAATAACATGAGTTAGGGTTAGGGTTTTCTCCTTTATGCCTGATCCACATATATAGAAGTCATTATGCAATTATATGTATTTCATCATACCTGATATGACTAACCTCATTCATTTTGTTCATTTTTCTTTATTGACACAATGTAACACATATGTGACACATATAAATGGGCGTAGTTACAATTTCTTCACCATTTTCTTTTTCAGTTAATAAGACTTTATATAACAAGCTTCAAAAATCGTTTGATGTGGGATAAGATTTTAGTAGAATTCTTTGCATTCTCCCCCCATATTGTAAGTATTGGCAGTGCTGAATGCAGCTGATATTACTGTTTTGTTTAATTTTCTCTGTTGTCAAATGATTAAGCGTTTCTTATAGAAAAGCAAGTAACAGAATCATAGAAAGGAATCATTTAGGCCAGTTTTTCTTAAGTTTTACAATTTTAAGAAGTGTAGACTTCAACTCCCAGAATTCCACAGCACGTTGCTTTAGGCCGGGGGTGTCAAACTGGCGGACCATGGGCCGGATACATCAAATGCAGGCCATGCCCACTCCAGTTCTACAAAAAAATCGCGATATATCAGCAACATGACAGCAACATGGTACCGCAAGTTTGACACCCGTGCTTTAGGCTATCATTAGTCAATGATCTCTGTGGAGAATTCTCTGTTCTCACAACATTCAGTCTGTAAATTAAAAGATGAATTAAGTCTATTTAAAAACAAAGCAAGATAAATGGGAAATGAGTTGTCTGGAGATCTGAGGCCTGCATCTACGAACAATTACATTACAGTATATTTCAGCATTGAAATTGTAGGGCAAGAATTAATTTTGAACTATAAATCAGAGCCCTGAAATCTTGCTGCTCATATCACTTATCAGAACAAGCAAGTGCCAAGAACTTTTAATATACAGTGAGTCAGCTAGAACTGTTCTTTGAAGGTTTTGAATTACTGTGTCCTCCACTTTTGCTGAATACATTACTATGCTGAACAGCTGCAAAATTGGATAATTGATTGAAATAAGACATTCCTTTATTTATTTTATATTAATGCCAAAAAATATGGTATTTGCTAACAAGTCATTTACAATTCCTGGTGACCCTTTAGAATAAATAAATATGGTTGATATATAGTTTATTTTTATTTATTTATTAATTAAATCATTTATATAGCTGTCCAATTTCTTTCAAACTCTGGATGGCTCCCAACCAAGATTATGGTATGGGCACAATAATAATCTGTTGTATGGAGGTCCACAATGAACGACTACTCATTCAGTGACTGTTTGAACTTATGACAATGCTGAATGAAGAGAATTTATGACAAAATCCCAAAGTTGTGCCTGTCAGTGTCTCTGTCTCTGTGGTCACATGATTGAGATTTGGGCACTTGGCAACCAGCTTGCATTTACAACATTACAACATTTCAGCATTCTGCAGTCACATGATGACCATTTGTGACCTTAACTGCTGGCCTTCGACAAGCAAAGCCAATGAGGAAGCCAACAGGAGATCACAAGTGGCGATCTCATGAACATGCAACACAATGACTGCAAGGGATTCATCTAACTGCAGCATCTTGTACTGCCACAACTGCCATTGTAAGTTGGCACAGTAATGTGTCATTGCGTTCTATGAACATATCAGTTCTTGATGGAGATCCTGGCCCATTGGCAAGTAGGAAATCTATAAATGCAGCTTACATTTATCATATGATTGCTTTAAAATTTATTAGTTACTAATATGCATTGCCCCCAAATGAATTAGGCCAGCTGAATAATTTCAGACTATAGGATAGTCAATGAAGGGAATTGCTAATACTTTGAAAGGTTGACTCAAGAATCAGAAGGATCTTGACAGACTTGATTGTTGGGCCCTATACAACAAAATGCAATTCACTGCCAAATACACAGGTATAGAATAGGCAGTAGCTGGCTCAACACTAGTAAATGTAAGAGGGGTCTAGGTGTCCATCTAAATATGAGCCAGCAGTGTGCTGCAGCTGCCAAAAAAAAATCAGTGCAATTTTAGGCTGCATCAACAAAAGGTAGCATCCAGAACACGAGACATGATAATACCTCAGGTCGGTGGTTTGTTCTCCAAGCTTGCTGTTTAGTTTCTTAGCTAAAGAGAAGCTAAACCGCAAGCTCGGAGAATAAACCATTGTAAGCATCTATCACTCTAGCTACAATTTTTTTCTCTCATTTCAAATGATAATACCTCTCTATGCTGCACTAGTGAGGCCACACTTGGAATACTGTGTCCAGTTCTGGTCATGATGATACAAAAAAGATATCCTAGATAGAGTACAAAAAAGAGCAACAAAGATGATAAGGGGTCTGGAGGCTAAAACCATAAGATGAACGATTGAGGGAACTAGGTATATCTAGACTAGAGAGAAGAACTAGGGCTCATATGACAGCAGTATTACAGTACTTGAGAGACTCTTAGAGAGAAGAATGGGTCAATCTGTTCTTCAAAACACCTGGCGACAGGATAAGAGGTAATGGGTAGAAAATCATTAAAGAGAAATGCAATCTAGAACTAAGAAGAAATTTACTGATAATGCAAACAATTAATCAATGGAATGGCTTACCTCTGGAAACAGAGGGTGCTCCATCATTGAAGGTTTTCAAGAAGAGAATGAACAGCCATTTGTCTCGAATGATATAAGGCAGGGGTGTCAAACTTATGTCATCATGTGACATATTGGGAACTTTTTTTCCCTTCACTAAATGGGTGGGGAAGGGGGCAGCATGTGAAACATCTGGCCCTCGGGCTGTGAGTTTGACACCCCTGATATCAGGGTCTCCTGCTTGAGCAGAAGGTAGAAGTACTCCAAGATCACTTCCAAGTAACAGGAAGGAATGCAAAGTTGGTTTGGTTTTAAAACAGACATGCAGTTATCTATCATAACCCTTAATATAGTTGATTAGAACTGAAATTATAAACCTTTAAGGATTTGTTTGTAGCTAAAAGATATGGGAAGAGATCATTCTTTTGTATTTTAAGAGAAATGATCAGTTACTAAAGTTGTTTATACTTGTGATGAAGGGGGAAGTTACTCCTGTATATATTTCTTTTCCTTTACTATATGCTTATTTTTTCCTTGTTTTCTATTTTTCATTCATTTTTTTCTTTTTGCACCTTTTACTTTTTTTAGTTTGTCTTAAGTTTTTTTTATCACTGTAAATGTAATTTTTAATAAAATTACTGTTAAAAAAATTATCCAACTATTTTTCTCCTGACTATACGGAGAGTTATGAAATTCAGGGGAGGTGGGTGGACAACTGCTAACCATTCATACATTCAGTTCCTTTCACTTTTATAAACTATTCAGATAAATGCAATAAATCAAACTGTACATTCTCCGTGCAATTATGTTGCAGATGTTTCTGTTTGAATGCTTTTCTTAGTGTGTCAGTGGGAAAACATTCTGCTTCAGAAGTTTTGTTTCTCTCAGTTTCCCATACAGTACCTAAAAATAAGCATGTTGCCTGTTCTTCCACAGATGATTGAGTAGTAATGAGTTCCTTCCCAGATATGCAGAGATTTAATCGTATTTATTCTGTCTTAATCTTCTATCCTAATCTGAGATCAAGTTTAGCCGTATTAAATAGACTTAATTAGTTAGCTATTCCTAAGCATAATGTCAAAATGAGTGCAAAAATTATTGCCACAGAACCATGCATCTGTAAAACATGACAACTGTACTTTAATAATTATCTCATTTTTTCCCCCTATTTGTTTGAATGAACATCAGTCACCATATGCAGGGGTGTCAAACTAGCGGCCTGCGGGCTGGATGCGTCATGCACAGGTCACGCCGACCCCAGCTCTGCGAATGGGGAAAACGTCTCGAAACATCACCTGACAGCAATGTGACCCCGCGAGTTTGACACCCGTGGCATATAGCATAGGTCTTCTGGCTGATATATAGATGAAAAAGTTAAAATGAATAAGGAGACAAAAGGTATTCCACTATATATTCAAGATGGACAATGATTAATATATGTATTTATTTATAAGAGTATAAGTATATACATATGTATCAGTGGTGAAATCCAAATTTTTTTACTACCAGTTCTGTGGGCATGGCTTGGTGGGCATGGCTTGGTGGGTGTGGCAGGGAAAAGATACTGCAAAATCCCCATTCCCTCCGCACTCCTGGGGGAAGGATATTGCAAAATCTCCATTCCCTCCCCACTCCTGGCGCCAGTATTTGCCGGTTCTCTGAACTACTTAAACTTTCCGCTACCGGTTCTCTGAACTGCTCAAAATTTCCGCTACCAGTTCTCCAGAACCTGTCAGAACCTGCTGGATTTCATCCCTGATATGTTTGTTTGTATGTATGTATGTATGTATGTATGTGTGTGTGTGTGTATATATATATATTCTGAGGTTTTCGCGGGTGTTTGTATGTAGGTCTTTGGTTATTTAGGTTTTGTCCCGCATAAAATTGGAGGTGTCTTGGCAATGTTTCGACAAAGTCTCATTTGTCATCTTCAGGCTGGTGTTTTCGGCTTCATGCTTCTAGGAGCAATGTGTGTGATCGCAGCTGTTTCTTCCTTTTAACTGCCAGTGGGGGTGTGAACTGATTGGGTGGGAGCTTGGCTGTGTTCTGATTGGGTGGAGGTGTGTTCTGATTGATTGGGGGTTTGGCTGTGTTCTGATTGGATGGGTATGTGTTTTGCTTAGGTGGGGGCTTGGTTGTGCTCGGGTTAGTCTGAGTAGCAGGGGGATTTGAGCTGGTGAGCTGTGTTGCTGTTGTTTGGCTTTGTGTTCGTGGCCGTGCCACCTCTTCAGCCATCTCATGATGGGTGTCAGTCTGCTTCATGTATGGATTGGAGGGGTTTAAAGTGGCTAATGATGCAGCTGTGGTCTGGCTTCTGGTCCGTGGTCGTGCCTCATCATCAGTGTGGGTTTGAGTCTGCTTTCTGCACACATCCACTCTTTTCAAACATTGCACTATATTGTAGAAGACTAATCAATAGTGACAAACATACATGGGCTATTTGTGGAGAGTGCTGCAAGGCAGGCAAACAAACAAAAATCATTTTAGTTGATTCTAGTAAAGATACTTTATTAGAATGACCCCAGAGAGTATGAGTTTTTCTAAATTACTTATCAATGAAGATGTTATATGAAGCAGAAAATAGTGAGGATGCAAGAAAGTTTTAAAATGGAGATGTTATACTCAAGAGTTCAAGGTCAGTTTCAAGATGGAGGATGTACACTGAATAATTATTGCAAGTACAATTCCTAACAGGTTCCATGTGAAAATCAGGAACTAAGAAAATGGAATGGAACAAACCTGTTAATCAGCAATACATTTCTTGTGGGATTGATAATGGCAAGAAGTTCTTGGACTGGCAGAAAACAGAAGTGAAATAAATGTTGTTTTTAGAAGTCTCAGATACAACCACCAGTTATGTATCATGAAGGGAATGATTGATCCCAAAATAAAGGAACACTAACACTTATGTATGTTTTTGCTCCAAGTCCTTCTGAGAGCCACTTGGCTTGCTCCTAAAATATTTTACTTTCTTCTTCTCTCTGGAGATTTCTCCTACTCTCTATGACAGTGTTTCTCAACCTTGGCACCTTGAAATGCTACCTGGGGAATTCTGAGAGTTGAAGTTCACACATTGTCAAGTTGCCAAGATCGAGAAACACTAGCTTATGGCTTTTTCTTCATCATTAGTTTTTATTCTTTTCTCTTTCCCTTTCTCTATTGGTTTCTCTGGTTAAAGCTCTGCCGCTTGTCAAATTTAGTGTTAGACTACAAAAGAATTAATTATTAAGAAGAAAGAATAACATATTTTGAGATCCCTTCTTCAAAACAGTAGAACCACCTGCCTGGTTTCAACATTTTCATATAGTTTTAAAATATCTGAACAAACAAGAAGGATCTCTTAAAGACTTGACCAAATTTGAAGAACTTTTAACACAAAATATGAAACGTTTGCTGGGCCTTATTTGACTCAGAATCTGAAGAAGTAAATATATAGTTATATAGATGCTCTTCATGCTACTGAATTTATTCCTTCCTTTTTAATTCCTGGTGACTATGTGGACAAATCCTTGTAGTTTTTTTAGCAATGTTTTTCAGAACCTATTAGCTATTGTCTTCCTGGGGCTTAGAGAGAATGACTAGCCCAAGTCACCCAGTGCCTTCAGGCCTAAGAATTTATGGTCTTCTGGTTTTATATCCTATGTTTTTAACAAATACATCAAGCTGGTTTTGAAGCCTCATTTAGTATAGTGCCAAACATATAACATAAATAGATCATATGTTTGTTTAAAAGAGGAGAAAATATGGATTTACGGAGTAAAAATGCATTTTAGCAGTGCTGTGATGAATCCATTCTTCAAACATTTGTCAAATCAAGACACAAATCAATTTATAATTAAAATTGCTGTAATAAGAAAGAATAACAAGCTTTTCTTGCTTATAAAGAATTTTACTGAAGGGTTCCCCAAGTAAACAAGTAAATCCAGGTTTAAAGGAAAGTCAAAGGCTGTTAATTTCCCACCCACTGAAGAGAACTGTTATTTGAAATGGAAAATAAACAGTTTACATAGGGAAATGTACTGAAATTCCTGTGAATTCCAGAGCGAAAGAAATGCAGTAAAGGAGGAGAGGAGGAGGAAAATTGCAAATGTACAGTACTCTAGAAATCATGTCATGCCATGCAACAATCATTTATTGTCCACAGCTTCGCCCTGACAAAAAGACATTTCTTTCTGCCTTCTCAACAGAAACAACATTACTATATCTGCAAATTGCAGTCTGCTAAGATTGCTTGCTTTTTTGCACCACTGAGAATGGATTAGAAACAATCAGGAAATGCCAGCAGCAAGCTGTGCTTCAGTGAAGTGTATAGTGACAGAAATATGATGTAACAAATCTTTGGCTCTTTCCCTCCACCCTAACACCTGCTCATATGAGACATTTACTGCTGTGCTGATCAAAGAGATGTTATTGACCTGGGCCTTTCCCTATTTCAAGCCACTTGCAAACACAAGCATGTCTTGGCAACATTTTTGCCCTTGTCACATGCCAGGATGTTGCCTCCATTTCATTTCAAGTCCATGAGCAAGTCAATCCGTAGTTAGACAGCCATTTGTCTGGGATGGTTTAGGAATTCCTGCTTGAGCAGAGGTTGAACTAGAAGAGTCCCTTCCAAGTCAGCTATTCTGTTAGCCTTAGTTGCATTGGGTACCATTTTCTTCCCATTCATGCTGACTTCACTGAAGCCTGAAATGTACAAAACCTGACAGACTTTATCATCCTTACTGTGTTTTGCAGGGAAGTCAGCCAGGTGGCTGTGGTGGTTTCAAACAGAGGCATTAAATACAGCAATAGAAAAAGCAATTTCATGGTTGTAGTTCCCTGCCTATTCAAGAATGGGTGAGTATTTTGACTTAGCAGTGGAGGGAAGCCCAATGTCTTCAAGCATGCTTCTCTCTCCATAGCTGATTATTTAAGATTCAACTATCTAATCTACAAACTCTGAATTGGAGTGAAGAATATACACCTCTCATAATAACTGTAATTCCCAGCAGACCTAACCAGCATAAACTGTAGTGACAAATGCTGGGAGTTTTCATTCAGGAATACCTGGAGGACTACAATTTATCCATCTCTGCAGTTATGTCATCCTTTATTACCATCTAGAGGGTTGACAGTGATTGAAATTCAGCAACGCTAACTATCAAAAGTGATTCACATACCACCTCTCTTGTATACCTTACACAGTTTTCATATCTTAACACTCAAAAAGTCTTATCTGTGATTCTTCCTCTTCTTTCCCTCTAGTAGTCGAGTTGTAAGCAAAATATTTTCCTGGACAGGGATTTCCTTTCCTTTTCTTAATCAAGTTCCCAGACTTGCGGAAAAAAGACAGAAAAGTTTTCAGTAAAACCTAGCAGAAATCTAAATGCAGCCTCTTGGAAATCCAAATTCAAAAGAAGGGGTGTGTATGCATGTGTGTGGGGGAGTGGCATATAATTATACAATTTTCCATGCAATGAGAAAAATTGGTATTTTTAATTAACATGGTTGTTCTTTTTGTACTGCAATTACATTAGTTATTTAATTATGTCATCCTTTGTTTATCTTCTATTTTTCCTTTCCTACATGTCTTAAGGGCCTTCGTTTTTCTTTTTATTGTATTTTTCATTCCATAAATCCTAATTTCCATGAATATTGGTTAGAGTATTATTCTTAAAATAGAAGTTTAAATATTTATTTATTTATTTATTTGTTTGTTTGTTTGTTTGTTTGTTTATTTAATATAACTTATATGCTGCCCTATCTCCATAGGACTCAGGGCGGCTCACAACAATTAAAACAAGCCAATAAAAACATAAAATACATACATAAACATACATATTGCTTAACGCATTGTAAGCTGCCCTGAGTCTCCGGAGAAGGGCGGCATATAAATCAAATTAAAAAAAATAAAAAATAAACAAATATTAAAACCCGTTAAAATAATTGAAACCCCCCTCAGTCCAGGCTAGGTGCCGCGAACAGCCATGTTTTTAATTTGCAGCAGAAGGTGCAGAGGTCAGGAGCCAGCTGGAGCCCCAGGGGGAGTTGATTCCAAAGGGTGGGCGTGCCCACAGAGAAAACTCTACCCCTGGGGGCCGCCAGCCGACATTGTCTAGCTGTACCCGGAGCAGGCCCTCTTTGTGGGAATGGACCGGGCGATGGGAAGCTGTTGCTGGTTTCAGATGGTCTGCCAAATATCCTGGGCCTAAGCCATGTAGAGCTTTATAGGTCATTACCAGCATCTTGAATCTCACCCGGAGGGCAACCGGCAACCAATGCAAGCCGCGCAGGACAGGTGGGAGTATCGGGATTCTCCCATCACAACCCACGCGACTGCATTCTGTACCAGCTGAAGCCTCCGAGTGGTCCTCAAGGGCAGCCCCATGTAGAGAGCATTACAGTAGTCAATACAGGAGGTGACTAGTGCATGGGTAAATATGATTCAGATCCTTGCAGTATTCTTTTTTAGGCAAATATTTGATGCATTATTTCAGACAGTACAAAACAATGAAATTATAATGGCTTTAGGAAAGTATCCAGAGCAGGGGGTGGGGGTGGGGGACTAATCCACCTTTTAAATCCACCTTCCTATATATTACATAGTTTTTCTTAAATTTATTATTTATTTATTATTAAATTTGTATTTCAATACTTACCCTTAAAATATCTTCTAAAATTGTTCAAGATGCAGAAATATAAGCACATCTCCATCATATTTAATTTCATGCCTGAATAGGGCCACAGATCTGCCAACTGCTTTGGATTAAAAAAAAGGAATTTGAAGTAGATTTCCCTCCACTCATTTTGAAATCTGATTCCCATATTTCTTCTGCATGGCCACATGATGTGATGACAGCTACTGATCTGGATGTGCTTTAAAATAAGACAGTAAAATGTGGGCAAACTATTTAATTAATTATTATATTAATTAATCAAATTTGTACAGGCACTCATCTCACTGAAAGTGTCTCTGGATGATGCACAACATTTGATTTGTTAATCTTTGTGGGGAATGTGTTGGTAATTGTATTCCTTGTTGCCAATATATTGACTATATATAAAGATAAAGGTTTCCCTCGCACATATGTGCTAGTCGTTCCCAACTGTAGGGGGTGCTCATCTCCGTTTCAAAGCCAAAAAGTCAGCGCTGTCTGAAGACGTCTCTGTGGCCACGTGGCCGGCATGACTAAATGCCAAAGGCACATGGAACACTGTTACCTTCCCACCAAAGGTGGTCCCTATTTTTATACTTGCATTTTTTACGTGCTTTCGAACTGCTAGGTTGGCAGAAACTGGTACAAGTAACAGGAGCTCACCTTGTTATGTGACACTAGGGATTTGAACCGCTGAACTGCCGACTTTTCGATTGACAAGCTCAGCAATTTAGCCACTGAGCCACCGCATCCCTCTCATTTTATGACTATATATATATGAAGCTAGAGTTATCAGGGAATGATGAGAATGCCAAACATGAAATGGGTCCACTCTTCCGCCTGTCTGTTTCTATTAACTCTACCGTGGCTTTTTTTAGCTTTGGACAACTATCCTTTGTGATGCCATCTCTAATGGTTGTCTGGACTAAAAGTTGGATTTGATAGCCCTGCTTTTTTTTTTCTTTCTCATTTACTCTTCCTTTCAACAGAGAAGGTAGCACTCTTTCCAGATATCTGAATTGATGCACATCTTATGATATTGCCAGCTATCAGCTCAGCCATAGAAAGCACTAACAAAAAGCTCTACAAATGAAAAAGATGTCACTTATTGAGGTTAAGGCAATTTCCACAGCAGCAAGTCCCTTAAGGCTCCTTTAAGTCTGAAAGGGTCAGATTCCTTCAAGGAATGCCAGGGAAGTGCTGAGCTTGTACAACAGCTGAAACAATTCTTCTGAAGCATTTTTGAAGCACGCACAAGCCTACAATTAATCTGTAAGTCAAATCAAGTTGACAGGAAAAGGCAGCATCAAAAAAAAAAAATCCTTCTAACATCTGGGTCTGTTCTTTCCAGAAGGGTAGCTTTGTTAGCAAACACAACAAACAATTCTTTGTTCAAGAATAACAATTTTATTGTGGCATTTGATGCTAGTGGTTCTAGCCTGTGTTATCTTTGGGAACATTTCCTCCAAGTTACATCTGTCCTCTCTACAGGGTCCAGCAGCTACTGTATGAATTCTCCCTGACAGAATCGAGGACGGGAGGAGGACAAGGATGAACTCCGTGGCACCTCCTTCTGACCCATCAACCCCAAGTTCAGGTTAGCCTCACCCTTTCACCCTTCAGAAAAGCATTGAAGATAATCTGTTCTGCAGAGTATTTGGAAAAGAGCCACCTAGAATCTGATGAATAATAATTTATTGTAGCCTAAGGTTGACTTCATCAGATGCATAGCATAAAATATGTATTGTCTCTTAACAATATTGCAGCAATAAAGTAGATGTTGGCCATCAATCTTTTGCAGGGATTTTTTTAAAATTTCCCAGTCTAACTTGCAGCCCTGATATTGTCTGGAGGCCCTCTCATTAATACTTAAATAGGCCTGTCACAGCTTCACTCTGCTTCTGAGCCCAGTCAAAGGTTATCCAAATGCTCCCACTTGCTGCGACTAAAATGACAAAAAATGACAAAAATGAATAAAGGAAATAGAAATCATTATAGTGTCTATTCAGAAAATAACTTGTTGTATGTGACATAGAATGGTGATTGATACCTGTAGTGTGTGAATAGCGTTCTTTCTATTTAATTCATGTGCAATAGAGATGATTTTGTTTTTCTTTTGTTCAAAGTGCCATAAGAATCTTTGTCTCTTGAGCTCTTGTGCTTATATGATTTGGCTGGGGGATTAATTACCTGTGCCAGTGGATTTGTGGTTTTAACCCTGCAGGTAGAAGTTTTGAAATTGAGTCTGGATATATTACATATTATGGATAGTGACATCCTTCGGAGAAATTTTCAGGCCATAGTTCTGTACAATGGGCTAGTTTATGAGCTAGAGGCCTGGAGCAACCACAGAGTAATTGCCCCATGCCTCAGATTAGTTTTGTGTTGAAAAGGTTATGGATAATTATATCCTTGAATAAATGTGAGCTTCCAGATATCCTTTTGCAACAGACTCAATCTGCCTTATTCAATGATAGTCAATGAAAGGAAGTGGTAATGTATAGTGATCATCAAACAGGATTTGCCCTACTATCAGGCAGAAATATTAGTGACCTATGCATGGCCTTCCTAATCCATGTACAGTAGCCTTCCTGCTTGCTGTTCATAGTGCTGGCAATGTGTCCTCTAGTCTGTGGAAAGCAGCAGCATCTGCAGAAAACTACCAGCTTGGACAGCCTTGGCATACCCTTGGGTAGTGTGCTAACTGTGCTCATTCCTGCCCTTCTAATCTACTGCAACATGAGGTTGCCCTTGAAGAGCATTTGGAAAATTCAACTGGTGCAGAATGTTGTTGCACAGGTAGTAAATGGTGACAGATACATAATACTACTACATGAGCTGCACTGGCTACTACTGTTTTTCCAGTCCAATTCAAGGTGCTGGTTGTCACTTTTAAAGTCCTCCATAGTTTGGGACTGGGTTTCCTGAGAGATCATCCTTTACCAAGAATGTCCCATTTGAAGTAGCAGATTGGGCATGTGCAGATCCCGACAGCCAGGGATTGTCAACCGGCGAGAATTAGAAGACCGGCCTTCTCTGCTGTGACTCCTGCTTTGTGGAATATTCTCCCCTCAGAGTGTAGAGAGTAGAGACAATCCTGTTGACGTTTCAGAAGGCTTTAAAAACTTGGCAATGTACCTGGGCCTGGAGCATATATAAAAGGCTCTATTTCTTGGTTTTATTGTTAGCCAATTAACTATCTTGGCTGCTATGTGAACTTATTTTCGGTGTGTTTTTCATTGTTTCATTGTTTTTAATTGTTTTAACAGTTTCAGCATTTGGCTGAGATGAGCAGCTATAGAAATTGAATAAATAAATGGCAATGAGGCCAAAATGAGGCCATGTAGGTGGTGAGGTCATTATGGAAATACTGCTCTTTGACACAAATACCAAAGAGGATGCCCTTTTCTTCATCCATCCCCTTACAGACATCCACACTGGAAAAGGAGGGTGATCTTTGAGTGAGGACTCCCCTCCCATTTACTAACTGCTACAGTTTTGCTGCTACAAATAAGCTGACTTTGTATAAAATATACAAAAGTATGAAGGCTATTGCTTAACGCATTGTATGCCACCCTGAGTCTCCGGAGAAGGGCGGCATATAAATCAAATTAAATAATAATAATAATAATAATAATAATAATAATAATAATAATAATAGTATTTCAGTTAGGAATATGAAGTTCAGGATTTGCCCCACCATCAGGCAGAATAAGACATCCATATCAAAAAATTACCATTGTGGCTAATAATAATAATAATAATAATAATAATAATAATAATAATAATAATAATAATAATAATTTTATTTCTATACCGCCCTTCTCCCAAAGGACTCAGGGCGGTGTACAGCCAATTTAAAAACACAAGACACAACAATAATTAAAAATTAAAATAATTAAATAGATTTGGCCGATTTAAAACCCCAAAAATTTAAAATACCCCAATTTAAAATTATTAAGTTGATAGCCCGGCCTGGCGGAACAACAGGGTCTTCAATGCGCAACGAAACACCCGGAGGTCGGAGATCTTACGTATTTCCGGGGGCAGTTCATTCCACAGGGCTGGGGCTCCCACAGAGAAGGCCCTCTCCCTGGGTGTCGCCAGCCGACATAACTTGGCTGATGGCACCCTGAGGAGACCCTCTCTGTGGGAGCGGACTGGTCGGTGGGAGGCTATTGGTGGCAGAAGACGGTCTCGAAGGTACCCGGGTCCTATGCCATGGAGCGCTTTAAAGGTGGTAACCAACACCTTGAATCGCACCCGGAAGACCACTGGGAGCCAGTGCAGCTATTTTGTTATTCCTTTTTTTTCCCCCTGGGGCTGGGAAGAGGTGCTTTTGGAGTTGTCTTTCCTCTGGGCCAAAATTACACATCTGAATAGGGATAATGGACCTTGACTGGGTGTGTCAAATCTTTCAGCTTTCAATTTCCAAACATTAGGGGTGCTCAAAAATTGTGACATGCCTTGGGGATTGTAAAGATATTTTGGTTACTTTAATGTAATTTAGATGTACTTGGTAAGTAACTGCATAAATATCACACCTTTTTGTTTGTTTGTTTCATTTAGTAGATCAGTCTCAGGTAGCAAAATGACATGGGGCAGCCCTCAGAAAAATATTTTCCACCCTTCTGTTCCACACTCTTCTGTTTCCATAGTTCTTCCAAGACTATAATATAGTATTACCTTGTGTGTCACTAAAGCCAGTTTTTATATCCAATAAAGTAAAATACCAAAAATTTGGTGGAAGTCATTTCCTCTTTGAAAATTCCTTGAAGAGTGCATTCCCCAGATATTATTATTTCATCCCATGTCTCAGAGAAGACAAAGTTGATAATATTTACTACTATTTCATTTACAAGTATTGATAGTTTTATTCATTTTCTCTTTCTTCTCTCCACCTAAATACAGATAAATACAGATAAATACAAATATACAAACTTTAATAAAATTATGTTTTAATTTTGTAGGCTACATTGGAAATGTTTTTGAAGGCAGGTGATAAATTCTTCAAATGACAGGTTGATTATTTAATGTAAATATTAACTAAGAAGGTTATAAACAAGCAATAATTAATGAAAAAGAATGTGTGAAGATAGACTGCTAACCATTAAAACATGGTGCCAGTATGAATCATTAACTGAAAATTAGTTAGAACAAAATCCTTTTAAATGTTACTAATCAAGACCAATTGCCAGAGTGCGTACAGTGTAACTATTATTTTGAGACAACCCAGGAGCAAAATACAGTACATACAGGTTTTTCTATAACACAAAGCATACACAGAGAGAAAATACATGGAGAACTACAATGGAGATAGAACATGAGGAGAGAGATACATGAGGCGAGAGAGATGCCCTCTAATGGCCTCCCTTATATAGGCAGCTTCTTAAAGGGCAATAACCCTGCTGACTCATCCTCAGTCTTAAAGGGGCTGGTCAGTTTTAAACCATCATTACCCAAAAATCAGAAAAAAACTGGTAGCATCTTTTCAGCTTTCACATTTTAAAAATAAAATTTGTTAAACTGAAAAGATGCTATCAGAGTTACTTTCAACAAAGTAGAGCATCATTGAAAAGAATCTGCTGAAGGTAGCTTCATCACATAGATAGATAAGGGCCTCTGGGGCCAAACCAGGCAATATCAAGTTCCTATCCGAAGGCTGTGAAGGACCCCTTGGATTATGAAGGCTACAGCAGAAGTTCAGGGATTGAAGATTAATGGGAATATCTTTGAATCAAATCCACTTCCATAACATGTCCATGTAGTGTTCTTCTTGTGGAAAAGAAGCAAAAACTTCCCCTATTCAATCTTCCCATGTTCCTCAAGTCCCAATCTCACAGCCATTTCCAGGGCACAAGGTGAGACATTACACTACAAAAAAAAGATAAGAAACTTGGCAAAGTGCCTGGGAATGGCCAAAAGTGGCAGATCATTCAGAAAAACATTCCTTTCAGGATACCAGAGATTCCGCCCATCAATAAACAAAGGATCCCTTCCTCTGTGTGACTACTTCTTCTAACTACTATGTTAATTAAGCAGGAAGTCAGTTGATATGGTAAACAACTACAAGCTCAGCAATTTTAAAGCTAAACTTTAAAAAAAAATCGATCACTTGTGTATTCTACTTGAAATCTATAGCACAGCCTACCTTGAGGATATTTCTTATCTTGGTTTCTGTTGTGTTAAAAGAAATGGAAATCAATGACACATTCACCCTGCTTAATAAATGAAGTGATCAGCACAATGTACTGCTTTAGCTAAATACAAACTTTCAACTGAGAGAAGAGGATCCTCTATTAACCAACCTCTCTCTGCATGTGGAGACTGTGACGGAAGGGGATTTCCCTATGTACATATGTACAATAGCTTACCTCAACCTGCTGTTCCCCATTTATACTGTGAACTGCAGCTCTTAGATTTTCACAACCAGCATGAAGCAGAGATTACTTTTACAATTACTAAGGAATAATTGTATATAAAAAAAATAAGAGATTTCTTCTGGAACACTTTCTCTTTATATGTACAAGTAGTTTTTGATTTATACCAATTCATTTAATGACCATTGAAAAAGGGTACTTAAAACTGGTGCTGGCACTTACCACCAACCATGGTAGCATCCCCATAGTCATGTGACCATGTGATTGGTTGCTTGGCAACCAGCTTGTATTTACAAAGGTTGCAGCATCCCAGGGTTATGTGATTGCCATTTACAACCTTCCCACTTGACTTCCAACAATCCAAGTCAATGGAGGAAATTGAATTTTTTATTTTATTTTATTTTATTTTATTTTATTATTTTATTTTATTTTATTTATTTTATTTTATTATTTTATTTTATTTTATTTTATTTTATTTTATTTTATTTTATTTTATTTTATTTTATTTTATTTTATTTTATTTTATTTTATTTTATTTTATTTTATTATTTTATTTTATTTTATTTTATTTTATTTTATTTTATTTTATTTTATTTTATTATTTTATTTTATTTTATTTTATTTTATTTTATTTTATTTTATTTTATTTTATTTTATTTATTTTATTTTATTTTATTTTATTTTATTTTATTTTATTTTATTTTATTTTATTTTATTTTATTTTATTTTATTTTATTTTATTTTATTTTATTTTATTTTATTTTATTTTATTTTATTTTATTTTATTTTATTTTATTTTATTTTATTTTATTTTATTTTATTTTATTTTATTTTATTTTATTTTATTTTGAATTTGTATACCGCCCTTCTCCCTGAGGACTCAGGGCAGTGAACAGCCAAATAAAAACATCAAATACAAATATTAAAATACAGTTAAAATATATATAGATTTGGCCCCATTAATTAAAATGATAAACAAAACAATTCACTTAATGACTCTGTGATACATTTAACAACTGCAATGATTTACTTAAAAACATAACAAAAAAATCAGTTAAACAGACTCACTTAAAAATCACCTTGCATAGCAAAAAAAATTGTTGTGGTATTTAACACTTCAAATTCTTTAAAGAATTAAAGAAAAAAAATGGAATAACATTACTCTTGTTTAAGCCAGACATCTAAAAAAAAAACAATGATAAAGATTTGCATTGTTCCAGGCTGTCAGGTTGTTGTTGTTGTTGTTGTTGTTGTTGTTGTTATTATTGTTGTTGTTGTTGTTGTTATTATTATTATTATTATTATTATTATTATTATTATTATTATTATTTGAATTTGTATACCGCCCTACTCCCGAAGGACTCAGGGCGGTGAACAGCCAAATAAAATACATATAATACAAATGTTAAAAAACCATTAAAATACAATTAAATAATTGGCCCAGAAAAGGAAATTTAAAACACCCCAAATTCATAAGACAAATTTAAAATTTAAGAATTTTAAAAATTTTAAATTTTTTTAAAATGTTTAAAAGAGAAGTTAGGCCAGGTCGGCCTGCTGGAAAAGAAATGTTTTGGTTGCTTATAACAAGGTTACTTATAGTATTCATGAACCTATAAATCTATCCAACATAAACACAATGGAATTCTTTTAATTATGTCAACCTCTTGTCTTCTCAACAACTTAGGAATTAGCGCTGTGTACGATGGCTCTGTATCTAGGCTTAACTTACAGTAAGATCAATAATTCTGTAATGAATGCTATTACCGTGTCCCACATTACTGTTGCAGAATGTATTAATTAAAACTGATAACTATAACGGAGGGAGAGCAGGAATCTAAGAAAGTTAGTTTGCAAAGCTAGAGTTAATAAAATGGTTCTTACCTGCAAGTGTGGCGATAAATCATTAAGCAAGGTGAATGTGTCATTGATTTCATTTTCTTCTTGCACAGCAGAAACCAAAACAAGAAATATTCTAAAGGTTGTCTCTATTTAGGTCTCAATTATAGCACATAACTGATAAGATTTTTAAATTTCATGCTTTAAAATTGGACTCAGTTGCAAACCAAGAGTTTATTGTGTTGTCTCTACAAAAAGTCTATATTTTCAATGTTCTATTTCCCAGCTTTATGACATTTCAGACTTTTTTTTTTGTAAGGGTTTCTCTGTGAAGCAATAGGGACCCCAAAAATAGTAGGTCAGTGAAGTACATGCTTCAAAAATAATTCCGAGAAATTGTTTTAGGCTTCACTCAAACGGATTTCTCTACCAATATTTAAAGCACTTGCTGTTCAGGCTTCTAAGGAACCCTGGAAGAAAGGGGTAATTATTCTAGGAATTACATTAATCTTAATAAATACTAGTAGATTCCTTAAAGCTTTCTACAAAGCATTATATATTTTTTTCAGGGATATGCAAAACTTTTTAAAAAGTCAGACTACTTTAATAAATACTAGAGAGGTGCAGTGCTTATAGGATCCTTCTCCTGAATAATGTTTGAAACACATACAGTGCTAACAAAAATCTCAGTCCATTTTATAAAACAATATTTTTCTTGAGGAACACCATTGAATTTCCTGAGTGTTCTTCAACATCGGGGGCTTAAATTTTTACAATACAAACCAGAATCAATTCACATTCATTCAAACCCTCCCTGTTCTTGTAAATTTCCAAACAGGGCTGACATTCTCTATTTAGATGTTCAGTGGATTTCATATCCTTCTTCAAGTATGCTGTATCACATAATGGCTAACCAGGGTCATTAAGAAAGTGCACAAAATAAACAAGGGAACAATAGCTTTGTCTTACCATTGTTCTCTAGTAGTTGATATTTAAGATATGACTCCAGAGACAACAGTTGTTAAGGCAAGTAAGCTGATCCCCATAAATTTGCTCAATCCTCTTTTAAAATAATCTAAAATGTTAGCCATCGCCACATCTGAGGACAGCAAATTGTAGTTTAATTCTGTATTGAGTAAAGCAATAATGTGTGAATCTATTTAAGGTGGGTTACACAGAAAATAACTGGCCTAATGTTTATTTCTTGGTTGATTTTTGTAGCTGCCCAAGAAGTGACTCAGTGAGCTTCAGTGGCTCCAATTGCCTTGCAGTTATTTCAGTACTTTAACCACTATATAACATTGGCTCTCTAAATCTTTGATAACAAATAACTTCATGAGTAGGTGAGTAAATTGGATTGTTCATGTCATTGTCTATTTTGCAGGATCAAAAAGCTTGAAAATCCTAGAATGAGGTAATTATGGGTCACATTCAGATGGGGAAGTAGAAATAGACTTTGTTTAAAAGATATGACAAAAAAGGAACAAGTTATAGCTGATAAGACAGACTGAACTAAAATGAATTTTAAAATGACAGGTTACAAGGATACAGAAAAAGATACTACTCTGGACATACAAAAGAAGCTGGTTGACATCCTAATTAAAATGGGTATACAAATTACAAACTGAGAATGAACTGGATACTTTTTTAATATTGACAAAATAGGTTCACTTAAGCTTTAAAGAATTTTGTGAGAAGGAACAAAGAGAAAATGAAATAAAGTTCTACTTCTAATCTGGTTTCTTTTCCTATTGACTTTGCTTGTCAGAAAGTCACAAAAGTGAATCAGGTGACCACACTGTAATTATTATAATTACATCCCCATGGGAATGCTACAACAGTCATAAGTGTGAAAAATGGTCATAAATCACATTTTTCAATGCTTTTGTAACATCAAATGGTCGTTAAATGAACTGTTATAAGTCGAGGACTCCTGTCTCATATGATTACACTGGGTGTGGAGGAGGGGTGGGTTCTACTTACCTTTACTACTGGTTCGCAATGGGGCCACACACGCTCTCTCACTTCGCTCACGTGCGGGCACGCTCTTTTGCGCATGCACAGAAACATTCTGATGATGTTGGGATCGGTGGGTGGAGCCTTCCGCCAGTTTTACTACCGGTTCTATAGAACTGGTCTGAACCAGGGGCAACCCACCACTGCAGTGGAACAAAGATGAGTGGATTGACTTCATTTTATCTCTTCGTTTTTATATATAGATTTCTGGTCTGGTATAATTTCTCTAAGTATATTTTTAATCTAAAACAAACTCACCAGATTGGACTGAGATAAACAGAACATTTGCATGTATTTCTTTTAAACATATTCATTGTGGAAAGATCTCTTCCAGTGTTTTAGCCTTGAAGAGCTCAGCATACTTACTCTAAATACCAGGCTATTTGCAGACAGATCTCTTTCTTCTCTAAAGATTTGCAGAATGCACAATGTTGTAGAGTAGCCAACACTAGAAGGGCCATGGCTGAAATTTCTAGTCTGCAAAATACAGTGCCAGGCATTTGAAATGATAAAGCTAAAAATGACCACTTTCTACTTTTACACAGTAAAATCATCCTCTGTCCAAAGCCCCATGGATTATTTATTTTTTCCCAGGGAAGGATGAACACTGGCTGAACTTTATTCCTGGCAGCAGACATCCTGTTGTTGCTGTTAGGAGCAAAACACCAAGTCTCTTCTCAGCAGGACCTGTGGCAACTTCTTTTTAATCTAGTGACACTATAGATAGTAACATAGTGATGCCATAGTAATAGGCACCATAGCTTGCTATGCTAGTACACCTGTCATTTCATCAAAGTGTTTGGAAAAATTATATACGACTGCCCATTTGTGTTTCGTATAGAAAAAACAGGTATCTTAGACTGGTCACATACAAATCTTAGACTTTATGTGCTATATGCATTCTCACTCTTAGTTCCAATGTAGGAGAAATTATTAAATAGAGATCGAGAGAATCATAAATATAACCAGGGGTATCTGTGGGAAAGATACTAGGGGTATCCATGGGATTTTAACCCATATGTAAAAATGGGTAGGGTGGCAACTGTGTGAGCCACAATGATTCTCATTATCTTGATTTTAATTAAAGTCAAATGAAAACATCATTTAATCTATAACCTATCCTGATTCAGGACTTTTTGGAACACTAATCATTGGCAAGTTGATCCAAATGTACCCCTCAACTCAGAAAAAGATGTCTAGCACTACTAAAGAAACAGGGCAGCAAATATACTGGATAATTGATTTCAGTGTCACTTCTCCAAGTTCTTCATCTTTTCCTACTGTCATGCCAAAGAAATATTATTTCTGACTGTGTGTGTCATGAAACATTTGTAAGAAATATTGGTCACAGGAAAACAAATAACTTTATAGTCTTATTAGATAAAAATTGAGTAAAAAACATCAGAATGTCTGCTGCAATGACAGCATGTATAGGAGAAACCTGTTGCCAGATGGGAAAGGAGAAACAATAACAGATCTTTATAATGGAAATTAGAACAATTACTTGAAAGGTGACCTACATGGCCTAATTTATTTATAGTCTACATTTATTTTTCTCAGTAGGAGGGTATCCACCTTCTAATATAGATTTAGAATTTAAAAGCACAAGAAAAAAATGTTTGTGGCAAATATAAAATTGCTTGCATCCTGTTTTGTACATAACTTCTCAACAGAGAAAATGGTTAAGCCAACAGGAAAGTTCATTTCCTCCTTGAAAGTTATCCATGTTTCACTTTTAATTTCAGTGATTTTACTTTTAAAAGCTTTGCTTAATTCAAAGAAAGAGAATACTGCCAAAATTTGAAGCAATCAAAGATTAGCGGAAACTAAAATGTATCTGTCTGTATTTATGTAATGATTGTAAACTAAAATTTGACAACACAGCTTTCTGTAAGGTTAGATTCAGAGCTCAATGCATTTGCAAGCAATTCAGGACATGCTGGGATTTACAGGATGCAAGTTTAGTTGAATTTCTTGGTATGTTGGGAGAGCACCTCCTATATTGCATTTTTATTTTGTGTGTGTGTGTGACAGCAGCTTGTCTGTTGAGCTATCTTTTGGTGCAGGTTTAATGCTAGAAATGTGCTAGACCCATTTCTAGAAGTAGCCTGTCAGTCATAGGAGTGGGAGATTGCATACCTGTGACTTATTCCAGTGGCCAAACTTTCCATCTCAAGCACCAGCTGCTCTTGCCCAACCCTCACCCACATTAGGGAGGGTTTGTTTTTCTGCCAACATGAAACGTTGCATGGAAGAAGAAATTAAGCTGGGGAATTCCACCAATCACTTTCTCAAACTGTAAGCACAGCCCATTTGCTAATCCCTTGATTGAGATAGAAGAGGGTTTGGTGATAGGTACAGTGCAAAGCACTATTTTTTTTAATGGCTTCTAGCCTGGAGGAAATCAGTCTGATTTGTCTTTAGAAATCTATGGGCAGCTATAGTCAACAAGAACAAAAAAAGGTTGGTTTTTTTTTCAGCTAAGCAGCAAGGCTGGTGTTTGCAAGCTGGCAAATCAAAAAAAAAATTTTTATAGCTTGATGATTAGAACAAATTGTCGCGCACTAAAATGTATAAACCAAAACTTTAAAATAATTTATTAAAGCTTAATAAACTTAATGGGGCTTATTTCTCTTCATGATTCTTCCCAGAGATCTGCTATGTTCATGGAAGGTGTGAAATACTTCTGAATCATTGCTGAAGCACCCACAGCCCTATTTTGGCCCTTGTTGCACATCTAGGGAATCAGCAAATCACAATTTGAAATTGCTAATCCTCAGCTGTTGCCTGACCACTTGAAAGCATTAAGATTGTACAACTGCTACAGATGCATCTTATTCATAGCATTAAACAGAATTCTATGATTTCTTATTAACCTTCATTCTCTATAATTATCTGTCTTTTCTCAAGCTCAGGCTGTGGGAAACCTGCAAGCAGTCAATCAGCATTCATTTTGTGGCCCTGGGGTGAGCAGGGTGAAAGTATTACAGCTGTTTGAGGAGACTGAGGAGAATTCTACAGTGCAGTCTTATGACCATTTCAGAAATTGTAGTGAGTTGGTAATGGGGCTAGGTTGGTCTTCATTCTGGCCACTGCAAGACCTCACTGGTTGTTCCCCAGCTTCTTATTCTTTCCATTTATGCAGAGAATGCAAGCCTTTTCAGTTGGCTCCTGTGTGGTCCAATTTACCAATGCTGGCCTTTTCCTTCTGGGATGTTGTTCTCCTCACCAATTTCCATGCCGTTACTTTGCTTTCCCATATTTACTCATGGATGCCTTCCAGCTCCCCCTCTTCCCATATTATCTCCTCTGACACTAATACAGACCCTTTTTCTCCTCTCTCTTAGGACACCAGTGTGACTCTAAAGCTAAAATAAGAGAAAAAGTTATTCTTTTGAACCTACGTTCTTGTGAACTTTGAAGCAAAGAACTGATAGTTCAGCTTTCTGACATTGTAAGGAAAGGGAAACTTTGCAATATCATGGAAAAAGAGTGGGAAAGCACCCTTTCTCAACCAGGTTGGGCAAAATGCATGTATGGATGGGCACTTGCAATCTGCAGATCCACTGTTAGGAGAAGGGCACAATTTGGCTCAATAACAACTTGGAATCATTTTTGAGAGCCAGTACTAGCCAGTTAAGGCTAGAAACCAGGAGATTGGGAATTCTTCTCTCACTTTAGGCATGAAAGCTAACTGGCTGACTTTGGGCTAGTAGTGTTCTCTCAGCCCAACCCACCTCACAAGTTTGTTCTTGTGGGGGAAATAGGATGAGGAAAGAATTTTTGGGATGTTTGCGAGTTATTTATAAAAATAATAAAGGCAATATAAAAAATATCAAATAAAACCAGAAGAGTACCCATTGGAAGATGTCAGAGTTGAATGGACCATGAGCTTCTGGGGCTAAGGATAGTCATCGTATCAATCCATTTCCTGTTGATCTTTTTCTAGTCTAAATAAATTTATTATTAGGATCTGTCATAATCCATCAGACAGATGAAAAAGCAAACATGTAACCACCTCATGGCTTCTGTCTCATTTTGCCAGAATTTTCCCATGCATAAAATTGCAATAATAATGTGAGTACTTGTGCCCTGTGTAAGGAATGCAGGAAGGATTAACATTATTGAGAGGATTATTTAAACATTATTTGGAGCATTTGCTGGTGCTGTTACCTTGTTACTGTCAATATTATTTTTTAAAATAAACTCTGAAAATGAAAGGTTCCTCCAATCTTTCCTTATGCGCTACATTCTCAAAACTGTTTCTTTCAAAATGTCTCTGACTTGTTACTTCCTTGAAAAATTGAGGCACTGTTCACATTGTGGGTAAATGCTTTGGCTGGATTCAGAGGTTGTACCCAGTCATATTCTGATTAACTGTAATTTGTTGACACTTCCACAGTTGGCTGGATTCACATTTGCAAAGACTTTCACTATTTGGTTCAACAAGCAGCATACAAATATTGGGAATTAATAAATGGTGCTGAGCTTGTTGATCAGAAGGTTGACAGTTCAGTGGTTTGAATCCATAGTCCCGCATAACGGAGTAAGCTCCCATTACTTGTCCCAGCGTCTGCCAACCTAGCAGTTCAAAAGCACGTAAAAAATGCAAGTAGAAAAATAGGGACCACTTTGGTGGGAAGGTAACGGCACTTGATGCACCTTTGGCATTTAGTCATGCCAGCCACATGACCACGGAGATGTCTTCGGACAGCGCTGGCTCTTTGGCTTAGAAACGGAGATAAGCACCGCCCCTAGAGCCGGAAATGACTAGCACACAGGTGCGGGGGAACCTTTACCATTTATACACTGGAATAAACAATAAATTGTGCTAAACTATAAACTGGAGTAAATAAGATGTTGCTGTGTCTTAGCTCCTAGCATTTTTCATCTAACTCATTTCAACATCTAAATCAGGGGTGTCAAACTCGATTTTATTGAGGGCTGTATCAGGATTGTGTTTGACCTTGGGGTTCAGGGTGGGCGTGGCCAGGGTGGATGTAGCCAGCTTGACATCACTCATGTTAGGAGTGCCTGTGGCGGCCTGAGCGTTCTGCCAGTAAAAAGAGGCTCTTGATCTCTGTTTCAAGTTGGGATGGCCTCCTGCAATCCTCTCCCAGCAAAAACGGAGTTCGGGAGGGCCGTATCTCTGTTTTCACTGGCAGAGGGTTGCAGGAGGCCATCCCATCCAAAAACAGATATCGGGAGCCCATTTTCACTGGCAGAGGCACCACGGGCTGGTCCTTTGCTGTTTCCAAAGCGGCCCTATGGGCTAGATCTAAGCACCCCAGGGCCAGATCTGGCTTTGAGTTTGAAATCCCTGATCTAGACTAATCCAGGGACTGGACATGATTTAGAAAGCAAAAGGCTAAAATCTGTATGACTTGGTAAGGGAAATATAAATAGCTAGTTTATGTGTCTTGGTTCTGGGGGGGGAGAAATTGTCCCCCTCAGAACGGGCTCACAATTTGGGTGTCCTCCTAGACTCACAGCTAAGATTAGAGCAACATCTGTCAGCTGTGGCTAGGGGGACCTTTGCACAGGTTCACCTGGTGCACCAGTTGCGACCCTACTTGGATCAGGAGCTCTCCTCACAGTCACTCATGCCCTTGTCACCTCATGGTTAGATTAATGCAATGCACTCTACATGGGGCTACCCTTGAAAATTGTTCGGAGACTACAGTTGGTCCAGAACGCAGCCGCGCGAGCTGTTGTGGGTGCACTTAGGTACACCCACATTACACCAATTCTCCGCGAGCTGCACTGGCTCCCTATTGGTCTCCAGTCACAATTCAAGGTGTTGGTTATTACCTTTAAAGCCCTACATGGCTCAGGACCAGGCTATCTTCGAGACCGCCTTCTACCACATAGCTCCCAGCGACCGGTAAGATCCCACAGAGTTGGTCTCCTCCAGGTCCCATCAGCTAAACAATGCCGGCTGGTGGGCCCGCGGGGGAGGGCATTCTCTGTGGCTGCCCCAGTTCTCTGGAACCATTTACCTCCTGAGATCCGGACCATCCCCATCCTATTGGCCTTCCGAAAAGCGGTGAAGACCTGGCTTTTCCCGCAGGCCTGGGGCCGTTGATCTCGCTGTTGCGATCTGGCGAGATCCGGCCATGAATGGTGTGAATGGGTTTTAATTATTTTTAATGTTTTAATTTTTAAAGTTTTTATATATGGTTTTTAAATGCATTGTAAGCCGCCTTGAGTCTTTGGAGAAAGGCGGCATATAAATTGAATAAATAAATAAATAAATAAATAAATATATGCTTAGTTAGATTAAATTAGATTAGATTTATTAAATTTGTATACCGCCCTTCTCCCGAAGGACTCAGGGTGGTGAACAGCCAAGATTAAAATACATACAATATAAAAATTAAAATAAATTAAAACAGAATTAGATCAGTTTGGCTTCCCCAAATTTTAAAACCCTTTACCTCGTTCCAGAGGGCGGGTGCCCCCACAGAGAAGGCTCTCCCCCTGGGGGTCGTCAGTCAACATTGCTTGACCGACGGCACCCTGAGGAGACCCTCTCTGTGGGAGCGAATTGGCCGATGGGAGGTTATTGGTGGCAGAAGGTGGTCTCGTAAATACCCGGGCCCTAAGCCATGGAGCGCTTTAAAGATGAGAACCAATATCTTGAAGCGCAATTAAGTTGGCTTAATTTCTTCATATTTCTTTATCTACTTCATATAAGTGAATGGCTTATATATTAATTTAATTACATAACCACACAAATATATTTGTAAGGCTTTCTGCTTAATGTACAAGGGGTATATATTTGCAGGAGCTTTTTATCTTGGATTTTTGTATTTCATATAAAAATAATACATTTTAAAACAGGCATGGAATTGGCCAAGAAAATTGTACGCTTTGCCATAACTTAGTTTACTGTTTCAACTTTCTCACTGGGTCTTTCAAAAGGCTGGTTCTACATTATAATCTTTTACAATCACAGAAAAACCCTTCTGAATGGTTCCTCATAGTTGTGACAGACCAAAGAAAAACATTTCTATAATTATTTTTCTAGTCCTGATAGGTTTATAAATGGACTTGGACAACTAGGTCACATTTCAGAAATAACACTAAATGCTGGCTACATAGTCACTTGACATTTCTTCCTTTCGCATTAATAGAATATACTTCACACAAGATGCTATTTGTAGGTGAAGGGGACAATTTTCCTCAGAAAAGAATTGCTTACAGAATAAAGGTTAGGCAGCAGCTATACAGATTAAAATAGAGCTATAAAGGCCAGCTTTAACACAAATAAGTGAATTGAGGAAGGAAATAACCTTGTGGACTTTGATCAGGAAGAGACATAATATATGCTTAAATTCAACATTTCATGTTTACTATCTATGACAGGAATACTTGCTTTAAATGATAAGTGCTGTAAAAGGTAAACTTGATATTAAATCATAAAAAGGAGATTTATAGGAAGTGGCCAACAGGACTATATTATATTGGTGGGATTTGTGATGGCATTTAACAAATAAAATGTCAGTTTAACTGTACAGAATTAGAGGGCACCCACTGACATTCTGATCAAGGACACAGATTTTACTGCACCCTTCATCATCTCTGAAAACTCATATAGCTAAAAAAATTTCCCAGATGCTTGCCTAGAGAAGGCTCTGGTAAAAGCAGGAACAAAAAAAAGAAGAATGTTGGGAAGAGAGCAATAGACAAAGATCCACATGCCACAAATAAAAACATGTGAACAAAAGATAACTCTTTTTTAGAATCCCTTTACTTTATGAGCCTTGCAGTATTCCAACAATAAGATGCACATACAAATGAAAATGGCTTCAGCTGGGTGGCTGTAGATGCTGTTTTGCCTTTCTTCCACTACTTATCTGATGGATGGGTTTTTGAGGGACTGTCACAAAGAAGTGGATGTCAATCTATTTTCCAAGGCAAGATAAGAAACAATGAATGGAAACTAACCAAAGAGCACTAAGGAGAATTTTTCTGACAGAGAGAACATTCCACCAGTGGAACAGTTTGCTTCAGAAGTTGTGGGTGCTCCATCACTGGATGCTTTTAAGAAGAGCAAGTTATTCTTTTAATCCAACCTACCTCCACTGAGTTGTGTGGGACATGAAAGAACATGGGAGAACCCATGTATATGAGGTCTCAGAATACAGAGTCAAAAGGAAATAAAATGCATAAGAAGATAAGAATGACCCTGATCATCACCATACATTATGAGAGGACTGTTGCTGATGATAGAACAAAACATATGTATGTGTTTTACTGTAGTCAGTAAAATTCTGCTCCAAAGGAAAAATTTTTTTGCAGTTCTGATTTACTCGTTTTAGGAATAACAGGCCCAAAACTGCATCTAATACTTTACAGGTAGTCCTTGTCCTACAACAATTCATTTAGTGACTGTTTGAATTTACAGCAGCACTGAAAAAAAGTAATTTAGGACCCATTTTTTTATACTTATGATGATTGCAGCATCCCTATGGTCATGTTAGAAGAAATATCCTTCTGGGTTCAGCTCCAAGTGGGGAAAAAGTCACTGGAAACATGGAGACTGCTTGGAAAGATGGTTTAATGGTGGACAGGATCACATGGTTTGAGTTCTTGAACAGAAAAAGGGTCGAGATGCTGCGAGTCCCTGGGTTTTTATGCCCTGTCTGGGTTTTGAACTTCCTGGGGCACAGGAAGAGTATCCTGATTGGTTGTCAGACTCCTAGGGGGTCTTAGCTAGTCTTGTTGGCTAATGTAATCTTCCCAGGTGCCATGTGGTGAGTTTCTGTTACTAGATGTGTCCTGTGGTGTTAGTTTCTGTTGCTAGATGGGTCCTATTGTGTTGCAGATGATGGTCCATTGACAAAGATGGGAGAGAATTGAGTTTCTGCCTCTGGCCCATTGACAAAGGGTGGGGAAGACAAGAAGGTGGGAGCTGCTTCGTCTTTAAAACATGCTTCTCCATTTCTCATCCAGGGAAACATAATATTCTGCCTTTTTAATATTTCCTAAAATATTTCATTCTTCTAGGCAAGGGGTGGGTGCTAACTTCCTACAGTCACATGCTCAAAATTCAAATGCCTGGCAACTGACTCATATTTACAATAGCTAGTGTCCAGGTGTCACGTGATAAACCTTTTGTGATCTTCTGACAAGCAAAGTTAATGGGAAGTCAGATTCATTTAACAATTGCGTTACTAACTTAAAAATTGTAGTGATTCATTTAACAACTGTGGCAAGAAAGATCATAACATGGGGCAAAATTCACTTAACTCTCTCACTCAGCAACAGAAATTTCAGGCTCAGTTGTGATCATAAGTCAAGGGCTATATTTTTATAATGTATCCTATCGTATTGTAAGTGGTTGGTGCAGAATGAATACTAGAACAGGATGTTATGCTGGAGGACTTTAAACTTTATAGCTTTGCAGCAGATAATTGTAATAATAAATAGCACTGACGAAATGATAGACAGATTTTGGGGAAAAGCACTAACTAGACCATGGGTGTCCAGCTTTTGGGCTTGCCTGGGTCATATTGAGTGAAGATGAATTATTTTACGCTACATATAAAATATGTAATATAGTTAATGTATATAAAAATCACAATCACATTCAAAATTTCCAATCTTGTGGGGCCACATTATTAGCTGTCCAAGGCTGCATAGATTCTTTCACCTCTCCTTATCAGGGAGCAAACAGAAATAATCCAAATCATTTTATGGCTTGGGGTGCTGCCAGTATAATCTATCTATCTATCTATCTATCTATCTATCTATCTATCTATCTATCTATCTATCTATCTTTCTATCTTTCTTTCTTTCTTTCTTTCTTTCTTTCTTTCTTTCTTTCTTTCTTTCTTTCTTCTTCTTCCTTCCTTCCTCCCTCCCGCCTTCCTTCCTTCCTTCCTTCCTTCCTTCCTTCCTTCCTTCCTTCCTTCCTTCCTTCCTTCCTTCCTTCCTTCCTTCCTTCCTTCCCAGCCTTCTGATATGTGTGACGGGAAGATTCTGTGACTAGGCATCAAATGACTTGGAAATAGTATACTTATTTGTGTTGAGGAAGTAACATATTTGAAAAAAAAAACCCCACCGCAGTATGATGTAGTTGTTTTTAAGAAACTAGAGAAGGTTTCTTTTATAAGGGACAATTACTATTAGAAAGAAACAAGTCTTTTGTTACAGAAAGTGATTTGTTGTAAAATTATATATACTTTGTATATAAATATTAAGGCATGATTTCTTATCTAGGTTGTTTGTAAACATTTTCCCTTTTGTATTTCTAAGGTTTTGTTCCTTTTTCTATGTAATTTTTTTTTTTTTTAGTCAGGGTTTGGTTTTTAATTTTGGCATTTTCTCTGTGCTCAATAACATTTTTTTTTTTTTTGCACTTCTACATATGGTAACTCTTCATCTTTCCTATTCACACGTTTTCTTGATTATATATCTCTTTTAATAACTAACTCCTTTATTACTTTACAGCTTATCTGTTACTTGTTTATTGCTTTTACTATCTCTCTTCTATTCCTTTCTCTTTCCCCAAGTTTTGCTTCTTCCCAGTCTTTCCTTCTGGGTCTGAGGTCAGTTGCTCACATCAGGAGAGCTGTTATACCTATTCTGTTGACACAATGTCATTCCTCTCTCTCAGCCTTCACCCATCTGCCACTGGCCTCTGTGGGAATTTTCCTCTAATCTAGATGAACCCAGGAATCTCTTTTGTCAGCATCAAAATGATAAACTGCTGGATAAGGAAAGGGGACTATTGTCCAGAAGACTGGTTAGGCACAGAAATCCTGTATGAAAAAGCCAATGTCCACACAGGATCAAGGACATTAAAAAAAAAAAAACACCCTCTTTTAGTTCTGTGTAGAAAGAGAAGAGGATGCTTCTGGGTTTTTACCCAAGGAGCACACAAAAAATGAGGCAAGGTCATTTCTATACAAATTAATACAGGAAACAAAAGAAAGAGAATCACTCATTGGTTATAAAGTTATACAACAGTCACAATGTGCACAAGCTAACCCATCCCATAATACTACATTAATTATTTAATTCCACTTCATTATCATACAAGTTGGTTACCTCTGGGTGTGTTTTTTACTATGATAAAATTTGCTTACCCCCAGACCCTAGTCCAGACACCTCTAACCACAGCTTAAGCCAGGGGTGGGTTCTACTTACCTTTACTACCAGTTTGCAATGGGAGCACGCACATGCGTAGATCACCAAATATGATGTCAGGATGGGTGGGCGGAGCCTCCCGCTGCTTTTACTACCGGTTTTCAAGAACCGGACAGAACCAGGAGCAACCCACCACTGGCTTAAGCTAAATATCCCATAACCTTCCTTGATTTGAATAATGAGTTCACTTGCAAGGAATTTGAGCTGAATGTCAAAGTCACAACCTGACAATTAGTCTATATAAGACACCTTATATAGATATTTTACTAGAAGAGTACTCAAATCCTCTGCTCGAAATAAAATTCCCTATACCACTAGGCTTGAAATTTTAGGCCTGGATAGCCTTGAACTATGCTGTCTACATTCCGACCTAAGTTTAGTACACAAGATTATTTACCATAACGTTCTACTTGTTAATGAGTACTTTAACTTCAACCGTAATAACACAAGGGCTATCAATAGATTCAAACTCAATGTAATTCGCTCTAATCTTGATTGTAGGAAATATGACTTCTGCAATAGAGTAGTGTCTGGAACACTCTACCTAATCCTGTTGTTAGTCTCTCTAACCCCCATACCTTTTACCTTAAACTGTCTACCGTGGACCTTTCACGTTTCTTAAGAGGTCCCTAAGGGGGCATGCATAAGCACACCAGCGTGCCCTACCGCCTCTGTCCTACTGTTCCCATTTATATATACTTATTTTATGTGTTTATGGCTATGTTTTGCTTATTTATATCCTTTTATTTGTGCCAACTTTTTTTCATGTGTCCATGTCTATTTCTACTGTTACTTGTTTCCTTGTACTTATTGACAAATAAAAAATAAATAAACAAATAAGAAAATAATAAATAAATAAATAATAAATAAATAAATAAACAAACAAACCTTTTTTGTCGTTTTGTCGTTCCTGACTCTAGGGTGCAGTGCTTATATCCATTTCAAAACCAAAGAGCCAGCGCTGTCCGAAGACATCTCAATGGTCATGTGGCTGGCATGACTAAACACCAAAGCTGCACGGAATGCTGTTACCTTCCCACCAAAGGTGGTCCCTATTTTTGTTCTTGCATTTCAAACTGCTAGGTTGGCAGAAGCTGGGACGATTAACAGGAGCTCACCCCATTACGCGGCACTAGAGATTCGAACCGCTGAACAGCCAACCTTTCGATCAACAAGCTCAGCGTCTTAGCCACTGAGCCACTGCATCCCTTCCTTCATCATAAATATAAACAATTTTAGAAATGTATAGCTTTCTCTTAAAATAAAACAAATTATCTCTTCTTCCCATATATCATCTCTTCTTTATAAACAAATCTTTAAAGCCAAGCAAAAGTCTATTAAAGGTTACCAGAGTCAACAACGTATCTATTTTAATCTTGATCAAACCAACCAACCTCATATTCTTTCCTTTTAAGAAACTTAATCTTTAGTCCCTCCAGCTTGGTTTTGTTACATTTTTTTCTTTGTCCTTCTCATCATATTCTTTAAAGCTTTAACAAGCCTCTTTTTTAAATTCAATTTGAGAAAATTATCGAGGTCGCCCACTTGGTTTCTTATTTGTAGATCTCTTTTAATAATTAAGATGTCAGCTAACTTCCTTTAAATGTCTAATGAAGCAAATTTTTCTTTATCATTCTTGTGGCCTATTATAACCCATTTTCAGATCAGTCTCAGTCTTGTCAAATATGACTTGTTCCTCTTTCATAACATCTTTTGCACACAGTCTATCTATAAAGACAGATGCTCTTGAAATTAATTTCTGAATGCATTGTTCAAAAATATCCTTCAATATGTCCAGTGTTAAAATAAAGATGTGATGAATTTCTTTATTTAATGAGGCCAGAGAAATCCTGTATCTTCTGCAGAGATCTTGAATCATTTCCACGTGGAACTGAATAAAAAAAAAAGGGGGATCTTTGAAAATGCTGTTATTTCATTATCTGAAGCCATGTTCATCATATTGGTTTGTTACACACACACACACTTCACCCATTCTATTCCATTATACTCAGTGTAAAATAATATTTTGACCCAATGAAAGAACAAGCAAGACATCATGTATATAGCACCATTCCATATTGTAAAATGCTTTTCATCTGCATTTTGGCATGGGGTCTATCATCCCCCTCATTTCTTTGAATTATAATAGATGTGGTGTTAATGATAGAAAACAAAATGGTGATAAAGAAAAAGTAGCAATGCAGTAATTAAATGTTGCAAAAATTAGCAAGGTGATAAAAAGACAAAAAGTGAATACATTCTGTAATGTTTTCATAGGTATAGATACTGTCTTTAAAGTGCATAATATTTCCTGGTCTTTTCTATATGATAAAAAAATTTCAGAGACTTAGTCTCAGCTGCTATTAGAAATGAAAGGAAAAGATTACATTGCAATAATTGCAATTAAGTATTTATGATGCTATATTTCTGCCCTTCATTTAAGAGAATTCCTTCCCTACTATGAAATAAGATTAAGGTGAGAAGAAGTGACTGCATTCACGCATAAAACAAAGCCAGAAAAATGTTTACCTATGATTTGCTGAATAAACCAGTAATAGAATGCACACTTACAATGTACGGGTTGGCTTATACATGATAATTGAAAACCCAAGATATTGTGATATAATATAATATTATAATTATAATATTATAATATTAATGTTAGTAATAAAGTCAAGCCGCTGAGTTGTTGACAACAATTTAGGCTGAGATTCTGCACTTACTTCCACAAGAGTCATTGTATAGAAACTAATACTGCTTACTTCTGAGTAGATATGCATATGATGGCAGCAAATATTATCTTAAAATTATTAATAATAATACTAATTTATTATTCCATTATAAAGAATACTAAAATCAGAAAATTATCCATAACAGTGTTGTGTTGTGTTGTGTTGCACTGCACCTCACTTCTTTTCATTCCTGTTCACAAAATATAGAAAGGTGTATTTGAAAACTTCCTACTTTTTAACAAAAAGGGAGGTTGTGGTTCAATACTGACAGACATCTAGAACAGTTCTTTCCATTTGACCAAGAAACAGTTTTATTTTTGTAAAACTAAAATAAAGGTGAAATGTGGAGCATTAGAAACTCTAGTAGCTAGTATGCATTATAAACCTGTATTTTCTGGTTTTAAATGTATGCCACAATCATCTATTGCTTATATCTAAGTACTGAAGGGTGCAATTATACGGGGACAGTTTAGCACACAGACTCTTATATTAAAGACAAGGCATAAGTTTTGAAATGAACCACAATCCATCAATCAGTAACTTGTTGAGGGCAAAAGAGATAGTGATACATATCTAGAACTCTCTTACATTACAGGTTTCTATTAATTCCATTGGAGAAAACACCTTACCCTGTTGTTCAATGTTGCTACAGTATAATATTACAGCAAAAGTCAGTGAAATGATTGCGGAATTTATTTTTGCTAGATCATTTTGTTTGACCAGTTAAGGCGTTTCAGTTTAAGAGAGAAGATCTTGCAAAACATACAATTATGATGAAAAGCAGGACTCAGCTAATTATTCTGAGCCAGACTAATGGATGGTTCTTTTTGAAAAAGAATACAATTACCTATCCAATGAAAGAGGAGAAGTGAAGATCTTAATAATACACTCTTACACACTCGCAAATATGAAACATGCCGGTCTTTGAAAAGATTGTTCTGAAATCATCTCTGCAAACCTTTTGATTTTACTTTTATATTTAGTGTTTCAAAGGGGAAGAAGAAGGACTGGCGTGATACACAACTGAGTTGAAGGAGTTCATAAGTTCACATCACAAAGGGATTTATTTCAGTGTTTAGTGGCTAGAGAAAATGAAGTGCACATTTCCTCAGCCATTTCATCTCAAGGGTTTTAAGTGGACCCTTCTTTTCTTTCATTACTTTTGATAGATGTTTTAATTGCAATAAACATATTGGTCTATTTCTCTTTTTGTTGCTGTTTTTAATGCACCTTATCAAAGGATGTGGCTCCATATTTAACAGCTCATGTATTTTGCATATAAATGGATTGGGGAGGGGATTTCCATATTTTCCATCAATTTTTCTTTCACATTTTTCTTTCACATTTCCATCCATTTGTATATGTGTCTATTATCAGTTACTCACTGGAGAAGAGCCTAATGCTGGGAAAGATTGAGGGCAAAAGAAGAAAGGGACGACAGAGAATGAGATGGCTGGATAGAAGCAGTAGACGTGAGCTTAAATGGACTCCAGAGGATGGTAGAGGACAGGAAGGCCTGGAGGAAAGTTGTCCATGGGGTCGCGATGGATCGGACACGACTTCGCAACTAACAACAACTATTATCAGTTAAAGGCCACATTTCAGGAGATCCTTAAAAAAGCTGTGATAAGGTTAGTAATATGCCTGTGCATTTTTCTTCCTATCAATTAACTTGAAGTCCTGTGGAACCACACAATTACCTTTCACTGTGTTTCTGACGCAATACACAAGAAAATGTATCATGCTGTTTTCAATTTATTTGCTGGGTTTGCGTAACTGTGGCAGAGATAATAAGTGAAACAATTTGCAGAATATTCAAGTTTTGTTATATGATTATACCAATTTAAGTATGGGGCAATGGACAAGAGGTAATGTTCAACACTTGGAATACAGAAGCTTTTATTGATGTTATTATAATCATTACCTGATCATTCTGAGCTGTTGGAATCTTTGAGATAATATAATGCGCTGGTTTCTTTTGAACTCTGAGTTGTTATAGAATAATAAGACCATCTATTTCCATTTTTTCTTATCTTCAAAATCTTAATATAAATCTGAGCACACAATAAAACAGTTGCATATTACCTATTTCACATGATCAACCAAGTTACAGAATTCTGTGAGAGAAATCTCCCGGTGTTCTAATCACCATTAAAGGAAGTCTCTACACCGGTGTTTCTCAACCTTGGAAACTTGAAGATGGGTGGACTTCAGAATTCCCCAGCGCTGGCTGGGGATTCTGGGAGTTGAAGTCCACCCATCTTCAAGCTTCCAAGGTTGAGAAACAGTGCTCTACACATTCAATTTTGACTTACATTTTCCTTATTTGATTTGTCTGTTCATACTACAAAGTAATCAGACCTCTTGCCATTTCCTTTGAGCATTTTATAATCCTCTGAGTTGGTTTTTAAAAGATATGACCATCTGGGTTTTTTGCTTGCAAAATTCTTATTGTCTGTAGCTAAAAAAATATAACAAAAGCATTGAAGTACTTCTCAGATGACTCAAACATTGATATTTAAAGTCCATATGGAAAGGAACTGAGACAAATGAATTTAACTTTTTATCAGATGTTTCGAGCAGCATCTGAAAGTACTGTAGTTTGATTTATTTATTAAACAATAAGATAATTTGTTTACAATATAGATAAAAATAATGCCCTATACAATTCCATGTATATAATTTCATAATTGTTTAACCTTATAAGGATGAAACTCAGATACTAATGTAAGTTTCAGAACAGAGGTTGCTAATATTTTTATTATAATAGCAAAGATGGATATTTTTGACTCTGATGATAAATACATAATTCCTCCCAGCCTTCACAAGAAAGATCAAAAGTAAATGAACAGAACTTGTTCAAACAACAGATCACCTACCACAAAAAATATGAGGTCCAAAGACCAAATTAAATAATAAATTTGGATATACGTTTTAGATGGAACTGTGGCAAGCATTCATTTTTTATACTGAAGTACAGAGAAAATTGTCCCTGAAACTGATGCAGACAGACAGACAGACAGACAGACAGACAGACAGACAGACAGATAGACAGAATATGGAAGTTTTCATTAATATCATCAGAATATGCCTCTTAGGATTCATTTTCACTGAATCATAGCTCGGGGAAGAATTACATTTTCTGCACTGTTACTACATTCAAAATTGCATTGCAGTAACATTCTTTCTTGTTCCTTCTTGTTCATTTGCTGCTTATTAGAAGGATTTGTTTGATACAGTGATTTAATTTAATTTGACCTCTAGAGGTGAGTCATCTTTTCATTTGTGTGCATATACAAATGCCTGCCTACTCAAGAAACCTAGCAAAAAGATGCAGATCTTTACAAAGTCTTTCCTAAGCTTAGAGTTGTAATTATTTATCTCCTTTTTTATTATTTATAAACTGAGGACAAACTAATGCAGAAGATTAAACCTCAAAGATCTGTTGTTGTTTTTTGATATTTTAATCAAAAATAAGAGCAATCCTTTCATACAATAGACTACCTAATCTTCAGAGCCAGTGTTCTAGCAGGAGGAACCAGAAATTACCTTCATTTTATGTCATTTATAAATTTCTGTAGTTCAGTTTCTTTTTCTAGAAGCACATGTGTAGGTAATGGTGTTTTTTTTAACTCTGGAATATTATGGTTTGATCTGGACATTGAGGATGTCCTTATAATTCTAATTTTGCCTGAAACTTATTAAGGTAAGACATGACTCATTTCTGTCATTGAAATTCTCTTCTACCATCTGAAAATACACTCTGCAGCTGCCAGCTGTCTCCAAGGTCTTAAACTGAAATTTCCTAGCAGAACCAAAAGATTTAAAGGCAAATAAGGAACTAAACTGTATAACATCAGGCAGGCTAGACACCCAGTTTGATCTAATGGTTAAGGACTAAAAATGGGACATCTGAGTTCCAGCTTTCTTATGCATGATGAAGTCCAGCTGGTGATCTTGGCCAATCATTTTCTCTTAGCCCTAGGAAGAAGACAATTACAAACCACTTATGAAAATCATCATTTCCCTTTAATGACCCCATAATCCCTTGCGGGGTGGAGTCTGGGCAACTGAATGGAGCTCATATGTTTACTGGCCGGATGCTCTTCCTGTCGCCAATGTGGAGTTATATTCAGCAGATATATTGTCATCATGCCCAGAGAGAGAAACATCTGCCTCTTCCTAGGATCAAACTCACAGCCTCCTGATTGTGAGGTGAGAGCTCCACTTCTATGCCACGGCACCATTCTATGAAAGTAGTGCTAAGAAAATGATATGGACTTGTCCATATAAACATCAGGGATCAAGACTGATTCACAGGCAGTGTGGAAGCAAGATAGGTAAGAGTAGCAATTCCAATACAAAATTAAGCCAAATTGAGGATAATCCTAAATAGATCTAATAGTAAATGCAAAGGATCCTGAGAGACAGAGGAAGGGCCTCAGCCAAGAGAATGGTAGGATAAGAAACAGCTTCAGTCACATAAGGAATGGGGGCATGATAAATGTCTCAGAAGGAACACTTTCTATTGTCTTGGGCTATAAAGGCAATGGGGAAGAAATGTATTTTCAGACTTGCAAGATTCTGTTAACGTAATTTACAATAAAGTAGAATTAGTTCATCTAGGCATGCTTCCTATGTGGACTACCTCATAAAGCTGACAGTAAGTTCCAACATATTGAATCCTATTGGCTACTCTCAAAAATCTAAAGATAGAAAAGATCAGATGTGGTTAGTAGTTGGCTGGGAGTGTATCAAAAAATTCTAACTACATAAACCAGAATGAGAGAGGGAGGGAGGGAGGGGGAGAGAGAGAGAGAGGGAGGGAGGGAGGGAGGGAGAGGGGAGAGATTGATTTATACTCTTTGTTGGGCTTTGAATTTGAGCTTGTATTCTGATTGGTTCTCAGACTCCCATGGGGCCATGCAGAGGTAACTTTGTAGGTTGTCTTTTGAGTCCCAGGCTTGGTTGAGTCTTGCTGAGTGATGTAATCTCCCCAGATGCCATGTGGTGAGTCCTGTTGCTAGATGGGTAGAGGGCTAATCCTATCTTTGTTGGAATTTGGGTGAGGGCATTTGCTTATGAATAGACCTAGCTATCTCTTTATCTCTTAAGTGCTGACATCTGCTGTGGGCTACTGAGAGTGTGGGGGCTATTTAGAGTAAATCTTCTTCCTGTCTAAAAAACATGTTTCTTCATTTCTCATCCAGGGCGGCATAATATTCTGCCTTTTTAATATTTCCTAGAATATTTCATTCTTCTAGGAGAGGGGAAGGTGCTAACTTCCTACAAGGCAATGGCAGATTATGGATCCCACAAAAACAGGGATAGCAGGAGCTGAACTTGCAGGAAACTTTCATCAATCTCACTCATTTTTCTTCTGAGCTTTGGATTCAGTAAGATTCAGCTAATTCAGCCAGGCCTTTCATTACTTAGAATGGGTTTATGTAACTGTACAGTTCATACAGTTCTCAGCTGAGCTGTTTGAACAAAAGACTAAATTAGCTCTGTTTTGGGTGTGCATAATGCAGTTCAAGCACAATGGTTTCAGCATGACATAGAGCACTAAGTTACATGAGTCAGGAACATGTTCATTGTAAATGCCAGGATATTAATATCATTTATGACACAAATTACCATTAATGGCAATAATTCTATGGAAATGCCATAAGATCAGATGTAACTGTCCACCCCCAATATTCTGACTTCCTCGCTAGTTTTGCTGCTAATTTTTCTTTTCATATCTACATAGCACTTTTTCTATTATTTATTTATTTATTTATTAGTTTGATTTATATGCCGCCCTTCTCCGGAGACTCAGGGTGGCTTACAATGCTTTTAAGCAATAGCCTTCATACTTTTGTATATACCTGCTTAGTAGGGCTTTTTGCCCCCCCCCCCCCTCCAAGTGGTGTTCTATTTTATACAAAGTCAGCTTATTGCCCCCACAAACCGGGTCCTCATTTTACCTACCTCGGAAGGATGGAAGGCTGAGTCAACCTTGAGCCTGGTGAGAATTGAACTCACAGTAATTGCAGGCAGCTGGCAGCTAAGTACTACCTTTAACAGTAGTTTAGTCCACTGCACCACCAGGCTCTTAGAAAACCATTGCCTTGGAACAATCTTTTGAACAAAGTTGTGAGCAGGTAAAAGTATCTTGAGGTCATTCAGTCATATTACAATACAATACTTATGTAATATGCAAGAGCCGTGGTTAGAATGCAGTAGTGCAGACTACTTCTGCTGACTGCTGGCTGCCAGCCAGCTCAGCAGTTCTATTCTCACAGGCTCAAGGTTGGCTCAGCCTTCCATCCTTCTGAGGTTGGCAAAATGAGGACCCAGATTGTTGGGGGCAACATGCTGACACTTTAAACCGCTTAGAGAGGGCTGTAAAGCACTGAGAAGTGGTATATAAATTGAAGAGCTATTGCTATTATTTACTCTATAAAAATATTGACTGGATCTCAAAAGATCATTGATCATTACTAGGATCTCAACAGATAAGCTTAGAAACAAACTTCTCTTTTCCATTAGTTTTCAAAGCTCACATAAGTATCCAGAACAAGCCCAGGTGACATTGCATATCTCACACCAATCACTCAAACTACAAGATTGCATTATGAAATTATATCACTTATACCCATAGGCACTCATCAATACTTACGAAGTTTGGAAATTCTACTTAAACTCATTTCCAGTTTTAACTTAAGTCACTGGTGGTTTTCTAAGCAAAATACCTTCGGTATTAATCCCTTATAACATTCTTCTCCAAGATGTGCATTGCAAACATTATTAGGACTGTAATTCCAGAATTCCTGGCCAGTTGGATGCCATGCCTTCACAATTATGGGAGTTGCTTGCAGCAATTAGAAATCTAGAAGGTCTCAGAGGGAAAAGATCTTTCTTTTTCAGTTCCTTCACACAAGTTATATTTGGGAGACTTTATTTCCCTACAAGAGACTTTGCACAGATTATGTTGTATGTGTGTGTATATGCCACATGTTACGTTATATATATATTATTGATACATTATACCAATTGTGCAACAAATTGCTGAGACTAGATAGCGCTTTCTGCTAGCTGGTTGGCATTTACAAGGCATGCATCTTAGTGTACAGTCTGTACTTCAAGTGCTGGCTTTCGAACAGCTCTTATTGCCTAGCAACTGCTTGACCATAAAGCACCTTAACAAAATGATAGTATCTTATATTACAGTGTTCCTAATTAATACTTGTTTTAAGAGGCTTTGGGGCATATTAATCCACTAGTTCCATCTTAACTATGGAATTTGATACTTATAGTTGCTAACGCTTGAATTTTTAGCAAGCCAGCAATATGGGACATCTGTTATGCATTCATTGAAGATTATAGGGGTTATTCCTCTATCCTGGTCCTGTTAGACCTCTCAGCTTTTGATACCATCGACCATGGTATCATGTTGCGCCGGCTGGAGGGACTGGGAGTGGGGGGCACCGTTTTGCGGTGGTTCTCCTCCTATCTCTCCGACCGGTCGCAATCCGTGTTGACAGGGGGGCAGCGGTCGACCCCGAGGCGCCTTGTTTGTGGGGTGCCACAAGGGTCGGTCCTCTCGCCCCTCCTGTTCAACATTTATGTGAAGCCGCTGGGTGAGATCATCCGTGGTTTTGGGGTGGAGTTCCATCAGTACGCTGATGATGCTCAGCTCATCTCCACCCCAGACCATCCCAACGATGCCTTGGAAGTGATGTCCCAGTGCCTGGAGGCCATGTGGGTCTGGATGGGGAGAAACAGGCTTTGACTCAACCCTTCCAAGACCGAGTGGCTGTGGCTGCCGGCGTCCCGGTATAGCCAGCTGACGCCATCGCTGGTTATTGAGGGCGAATCATTGGCCCCCACGGAAAGGACCCGCAATTTGGGCATCCTCCCGGACGCACGGCTGTCTTTAGAAGGGCATATGACGGCCGTGGCCAGGGGGGCTTTTTATCAGATTCGCCTGATACGCCAGTTGCGCCCCTTTCTGGATTGGGACTCCCTACGTTCAGTCACTCAAGTACTCGTCACCTCTCGTCTGGACTATTGTAATGCTCTCTACATGGGGCTCCCCTTGGGGTACACCCGGAGGCTCCAACTGGTGCAGAATGTGGCCGCGTGGGGGATTATGGGAGCGACTGGGCGCTCCCATGTGACTCCTCTCCTGCGCGAGCTGCATTGGCTTCCGGTGGACTTCCAGGTGCGCTTCAAGGTGTTGGTGATCACCTTTAAAGCGCTCCATGGCTTAGGGCCAGGGTACTTACGGGACTGCCTTCTGCCACCAATAGCCTCCCACCGGCCAGTTCGCTCCCACAGAGAGGGCCTCCTCAGGGTGCCGTCGGCTAGACAATGCCGGCTGGCGACCCCCAGGAGGAGAGCCTTCTCTGTGGTAGCACCTACCCTTTGGAACAATCTGCCCCCAGAGATACGAGTGATCTCCGACCTCCGGACTTTTCGTCGGGCCCTAAAAACTCATCTCTTTCAGTTAGCCGGTCTCTTTTGATTTTATGATTTTATGGTTGGTTTTAAATTTTGATGTGGATTTTAAATTGATAAATTTTAAACTATGGGCCAAATTTAATTATTTTAAATCTATTTTTAATCGTATTTTATGTATAAATGTTTTTATTTTGGCTGTTCACCGCCCTGAGTCCGAAAGGAGAAGGGCAGTATAGAAATTCGAATAATAAATAAATAAAATAAATAAATTATGGCCAGGATGTATTTCACAGGATTGAAGGCAAAGTCTGCAGGTGACAAATGCAAAGTGTCACCTTTCTTCTAAAACTGAATATATATATATATAGTATATATGCCCTTGTTTTAGGCTAATGCTTCATATATTTTTGTAGTCTATCACTGATTACCATTCCATTTCCTATTCCTCTGAAGAAAATATAACAGAAATACAAACTTTCTAAGGTTAGTTGCGCATGACTTCTGCCAGCCTGGCGAGTTTTCCAGATAGGAAGTAGTCCCAGATGAACTACTTCCGCTTTATTGTATGGTTACATTATCAGAATCTTGCAAATCAGAAAGTACATTTCTCCCCTTTGCCTTTAGATCCCAAGAAACTAGGGAGGGTTCCTTCTGAGATGTTTGCCACAGTTATGTTCTTTCTGTAAACTAAGCCACCTCTTATCCAACCATCTCCTGACTGTGGCTCTTCCTGCTGACTCTCAAGGTCATTCCCACAAACCACTACAACTTCTTACCCCTTCTCATCACGCCCACTTTATCTTTGATTTCCCTTTTTAAAGATTTCCTAGACTCTAAGCTTAAGAACAAGAATAAATTACCTACCCACCCAACCTAAGGTCCATTTGTCTAGAATTCAGGATTTTGAAATGTAGAATAGAATAGAATAGAATAGAATAGAATAGAATAGAATAGAATAGAATAGAATAGAATAGAATAGAATAGAATAGAATAGAATAGAATAGAATAGAATAGAATTCTTTATTGGCCAAGTGTGATTGGACACACAAGGAATTTTTCTTGGTGCATACGCTCTCAGTGTACATAAAAGAAAAGATACATTCATCAAGAATCATAAGGTACAACACTTAATGATAGTCATAGGGTACAAATAAGCAATCCAGAAACAATATCAATATAAATCGTAAGGATACAAGCAATAAAATTACAGTTATACAGTCATAAGTGGAAGGAGATGGGTGGTGGGAACGATGAGAAGATTAATAGTAGTGCAGACTTAGTAAATAGTTTGACAGTGTTGAGGGAATTATTTGTTTAGTAGAGTGATGGCATTTGGGAAAAAACTAATATTGTGCAGAACAACAAACAGAACAGTGCTCTATAGCATCGTTTTGAGGGTAGGAGTTGAAACAGTTTATGTCCAGGATGTGAGGGATCTGTAAATATTTTCACAGCCTTCTTTAAATGAACAGTACCATGTCCTTTTACTCCTATTCTTATATTAACTGCCTTCTTTCACATTTTAATCCTGGTTTGGCATTAGCAATTTACAGTACATGGGTCCTTTCTGGAGATGGGTTTTAGAGATTAATAAAACCCCATTTGAATTTGAGATGAAAAGGTGGCATTCCATTCCACATTTAAAATTTGAGAATCAGTGGCAATAAAATTTGGTTTAATAGACTACTTGCTGCAATCACTTCCAATTCAGATATATTAAAAAAATTTTGGAAAGTTTTAGCATAGAGTTTCTCCAGTTTTATCACAGACTCATGTTTTGAACTTCATCTCTTCTAAGAAAGAGACAGCAAAGATAAAGAACAAGACAGTAACTCAGCAGCAGGGTTGATAAAAATCAATGATTTTTTTTAAAAAATAAAAAAATCAGATTTTTTTTAAATTTAAATCGGATTTTTTTGATTTTTATTGCATTTATTTTAATAAAAAACTTTTGGGGTAAAAATCTATCGTAAGATAGTTTTCTACTTAAGATACATAAATAATTTAGTTTATTCAGCATGAAATGGAGCTTAGTTATGTAGCATGAGGTTGAATATTCTGCAACACTGGGACTATCAGTGAGTCAACAGTGGGTCAAAGGAGTAGCAGAAATAACAGTTGCTCTTTAAAAATTATTTAAATCGAGTTGATTTAAATCAAACCTTTTTACTAGTGATTTAAATTTGTTTTTTCAGCCCAAATTATTTAATTTATTTTTAATAGTTTTTAACTTTTATATGTCCTTTGTATTTTTATCTTGGATGTTTACCGCCCTGAGTCCTCCGGGAGTAGGGCGGTATACAAATATGATAAAATAAATAAAATAAATAAAATTTAAATCATGATTTAAATTGTGATTTAAATCAACTCGATTTAAATCAAATCCACCCTGCTCAGCAGCAAGCCTTTTGAGAAGATAGGCCAAGACAATGCATAAAATATCCTAATTCATCTTTTTAAAGAATATATGCATTTTAAATGTCCAAAGAATCTCACCCACTGACCCACTTGCTTTTCTGGGCTAAGAAAGTAAAGTAAGTTTCTTCTGCAAAAAACAAAAAACAAAAAAACATTTATGTGCTGCTTATGCAGGAGTTCTTTTTTAAGCCTCAAAAGTATGTTAACACTATTGCATGTAATATACTGAGGTATAAAAAACAGGGTGTGGTGTATTTAATAATCTAATGATAAAACATATATAATTTAGACCTACTGATATAGTGAAGACTCACACCCACAGCATGAGACAAGTGACAACAACAAAAAAAAATAATTAAAAGATTTGTGGAAATGATAAGAATGAAGGAGAAAACTGAACAAACTGAAAAACTGCATACAAGGCCCATAAGAACTGTGTTACAAGTGAGACAGTGAAACTGTGAGTTAAGAAAAAAATAGGCACAAGAAGGCACAGATTTGGGAGAAAATACAGAATCACCCCAGGAAAACCAAACTAAATTTAAAGCAGGAAAATAATCCATCTTGTGTTCAGTCTCTTCCTCTTAGTTGTCTAAATAAATTCTGGTATAAGTATGGGAAACAAAAAAAACCAAACAGCACTCCCCTCAAACTTTGAAAGACGTTAATATCATACCAGCAACAGAGACTATCAACACATCAATCAATGAACATGCCACCACACAATCAACTTTGTCTATGTACAGAAGGAAAGCTGCAACTATGGATTCATCCTCAGGTCTGTAACAAATACTTTCCCCTTGTTTTGAGTTGGGAAAAAAATATACTGACATAAAATGCCTTACCCCACAATCTGTCTTGTTCATCTCTTGTAATGGGGCCAGTCAGTATTGCTACCTGCCCACAGTGGTATTTTCAGAACAGGGTTTCCTATCTTTTTTCTCCTTTTAGCTTCATCTACTGGTAGGAAGACAAACTGCTAGCTTGTGGCAGGGTTGGGATTGGGGGACCCAGAGTGTTCCTTGTCCTTCCATTTGTGGTTTTTTGGAATGAGGCAGTCTATTTGCAGGATTAATAGACCTTTAGTACTGCTACAATTACGCACCTTGCAAAGTTACCCTATGGCTTAACCTCTTCTCACACCTGCTTTCATGACTGTGTTTTGGCAGCTGCTGACTAGTTTACCATGGTTTTCCACTTTCAGCAACTCACCCTGTAGTCATTCAACTCCTCCATCACCTCATGTAGACTCCTACCCAATGCTGAAAGATAGGGCCACAGCTGCCCCCATCTCTCCAAACTTCTGGTCTTCACTTCCTCATTATAAATCAGATTTATACATATTTGAAGAGGGGAATTTCCATGTAAGTCTTTAGTATTTTTGGATACCAAAAGGAATATACACTTCCACAAGGTCTGAATTCCCATGTCTGAACAATAAAAATTTAGAAGCTGGTGAGATAATGGTGCACAGAAATTAGAAACCAAATAGGAGAGGGAATCTTGCAGTGAACCATTCATATTCTAAAATATTGTCAAACTCTGAGGTACTTTCTCCAGAAAGTCTGCATGATCTTTTCCATGAGATCGGAAATAATATTTTTAATGTAGAACACCTTTAGCCTATTGCTGGATCCTGCCTCAGGAATGGGCTAACTACAAGATGGAGGCTCTGTTATAAGGATGTGTCCCCAGCAAACATTTAATAGAATGTCTTCATGCTGTGACAAGCATTATGATGTAGATGAGCTCAAAGTGTGAGATTCTGCAAACTGTCCAATGTCTTAATTACCTTTCATCTTTCCGGAAAGCCTCAAAGGTATCTGGATTCAGTCCAAAACTCAAATCGATATGAATATTCAAGCTGACTAAACAATTTGGTTAAATATTATTTGAAAGGAATCATTCCCTTTGAAGCTTCATACTCCTATGTTTTTCCTCATAAATTGTAGACCATCTTCCATTTATTTATTTATTTGATCCTTTATTTGATTTATCAGCAATCATTTTCTAATGTCTACCTTCCTTTAAGATATATGGAGTCTGTTAAATAGATGTTCTGGTAAGATAAATATAATAATGATCTTGCACAATATTATTTCACAACCTTGTGTTGAGATTTTTGTCGATTCTGCTTTCTGTTCGGCATGGCTTCATTTGTCACTGGAAGGTAAATGTGCATAATTTTTTTAAAAAGAAGATAATTTGAATTTGTCAAATTAAAGCCTGATCAAGCTAGTTCAACTATTTTAGGCTTAGCCTGGAAGAACAGTGTATGATGTGATAAGCAAACTAAAACAAAAAAGCAAGAAAGGTTCCTAAAGTAGATTCATATGGAGTCATTCTTTGGCCTTTTTTAAAAATGTCTGGACACAAAGCTTTTTAAGATGGAAGACCTTAAAACACCCTGAGTTACATACAGGAGAACTTGTCACAAACACTTCTGACCAAGACCAAATCGGGTTCTGACCAAAAAATTCACAATTTTTTTTCCCGCAGCCAATTTCCCGTTCCGTGCCATTTATTTTATTTTATTTTATTTTATTTTTTGTAAGCGCCAGATTTCCAAAATTAGGTTCGGGTCATGACCAAATTGGTTTGCAACCAAAGTTATAGAATGAATTATGATTGTGACCAGAGCTTCTACTATAGCCTAGAAACTAAATTGGAGCACTAACAGTTTCCTCTGTCTGTCTTATCAGTTGCTGCAAACAGGGAGAAGCACCCAGTTGGTTAAGCTGATAAGAGGCCTATTTTGAGGGGCCTGAAATATGAAATGACTTGAGTTTTTCTACACCTATCAGAAAGTTACTATTTTTCCTCACTATATAATTTTTATTCATTAAAATGTGTGCCTGTTCTTTAAGAAAACCTACAAAAATATTAAAGTTGATAAAAAATGAAAAACTCTGGGAGTTCTATGGGAGGTAGATTCTCTCATACAAAATCTTTTCTGGACTGTATTCCTGGCAATAATGGGTTAACTCTTTTATTAATTTTTTACAAATTTACAAATGGCTTGGGGCCATTAACGTAGGCAGAGAAGTCAACCAACCAAAGAACTAGCTAGATTGTGTTGGTTTTGAAATGACCCAGCTAAAAGGAAGGTCAATTAAGAACAGATTTCACATGAAAACATGCTGTGGCAACTGTCCTTGCAGACTTCAGACAGAGAAGTGTATTTCTCTGAAGTGTATATTGATGTATTATTTTTTTCTCATTGCATTCTGGCCTTTCCAAAGGTGTCATAATTCCAATACACCTATGGAAATGCCAGCCCAGTAAACTGAATGCAGGTAGTATATCAACAGGACTAGGTAGCAGGCATGGGAATCTGAAATTCCAGGGCCATAAACAGTCCCCACACCCCAGGGGTGAAATGCTACTGGTTTGGACCAGTTTGGCCAAACAGGTAGCGATGGCAGCAGGTGGTTTGGAGAACCAGTAGCGGCGGCAGTGCGTTGCTCCGCCCACCTGCCTGGTTGTCATTACTTCCTGGTTTTAACAAGGAAGTAACCTGTTTTTTAACCTCTGCGCATGCGCAGAGGGTCCACGTGCGCATGTAATGCCTGTGCGCATGCAAGCAGTGTGAGAAAGCATGCGCAGCGCGTGTACTTCCGAACCGGTAGGGAAGGTACCGGTAAGTAGATTTCACCCCTGCCACACACCCCTCCAACAATAATTGCTCTGAATTAACATCCTACTGATGCAGGAAATATGCAAAATTGTAACCTATATCTCCAAAATAGGGTGAACAGTGCAAAATTAACAAGGCAAAACCAACCACCACCACATTCCAAGCCCAATTTATCTCAAAAGCCCAGGGGGAAAAACAACAGCAAGAATATTTTTTTTAAAAAAAATTAAGTTTCAAGTCCAGATGCTAAATTGCCTTGCCTGCTTTGTGCCATCACATTTCCCCTTTCCAAAAGTTCATCCTGCAGTTAGGAAAGTTTACTGTTATGTCCTTATAAGGACATCCGCCCGGATTGGCTGCCAGCCACCGGGCGGGAAAGTTTGAATCCCTGTCAGGGGGCGGTGCGTCTGCCGGAGCGAATATAAGGAGAGCTCCGGCAGCGCACGGCCAGTCTTGCTACTGTTTCTTGTACTCAATAAAGGTTACTAATGTAACGAGCTGGTCACGTCTTCCTTTCCTGCGCCGATCTAACACTGGCGACGAAGGACTGAGAGAAGAACGAACCTCGCGGCACCAAGCCAACAAGACAAGACTCCGGCACCGGGAACTACAGTAGGCATTTCCAAAGGCATGGCATCCGCTGAAGTCACTTTGCCAGCCCTTGCTCCTTTCCGCCCAGGGAAGGACAAGTGGAAATCCTACGTAGTGAAATTCCGGCAGTACCTGAGGGGCAACAACATCAGGGATGCCGATGATGACCGGAAGAAGGGCATCTTCCTGGCCAACTGCGGCTCCGAGGTCCTCGACATGGCAATCGATCTCGTAGCACCACGAGACATCGAAGAAGTGCCATGGACAGACCTGCTGCAGATCCTGGAGGACCACTATGCCCCAACAGGAACACCGGTGGCGAACCGTTTCACCTTCCACCAACAGGACCAAAAGGAGGGTGAAACGATCAAGGAATTCGTGGCCGCCCTACGCCAGATCGCAGCCAGCTGTGAGTTTGACCACGTGGACAATGCCATCGCTGACCGCGTGGTCTTCGGCATGAGGGACAGAGGCCTGCAAAAGAAATTCCTGAGCAGGAAGAAGCTCGTGCTCAAGGATGTGGTGGAGGAAGCCACCGCATCCGAAATCTCGGAGAAAGCAGCTGCCGCAGTAAGCAGAGCCAAGGGAATCCACAAGATTCGCTCCACAGAGCAATCATCAACAGAGGATTCCACGGCTGGATCCGAGTCGGAGGGAGAGTCCACCGTCCACAAGGTATCCAGACCCCCAAGGCGGGAAACCGCCCAACGGAACTACAAAGGGGAGCGCTGCGCCAGCTGCAGAGGGGACCATGCCAGAGCAACCTGCAAGTGGAGAGATGCGACCTGCCGACGCTGCAACAGAAGGGGTCACATCGCCGAAGCTTGCAGAGCCGAGGAACCAGCCCCAGAGCCCTCCAGCCACCGTCCCCGCGAGAATCGGAAGGATTACCAGAGGTCATCCAAACGGTCCTCTGGCCCTCCCAGACGCAGAGACGACGAATTTCCCCGGAGCGGAGCGGTCCACCAGACGACCATCGCTCACACGACGTCAGACAGTGCCACCAAGTTCCATGTGACCATCCACGTGGAAGGAGCACCATGCAAAATGGAGGTAGACTCCGGCTCGGTCTACTCCATCATGGACTGGCAGCAGTTGAAGCGCCTGCAACCCAGCATCACCAAGCGAGAGCTGAAGCCACTACACTCCAAGCTCGTCGACTTCGGGGGAAACCCCATCGGAGTGCTAGGAAGAGCCAACATCCGGGTCACCTACAAGCAGTTCGAAGGCAAGCTCCCCATCACCGTCGTAAGGGACAGCCGACCGAACCTGCTAGGAGTGGAGTGGTTCAAGCCGCTGGGGCTCTCAATCGAGGGCATCAACCAAATTGGCAGGGACGAACTCGACTACCTCATCGAAGAGTTCAAGGAAGTCTTCGATGGTAAGCTGGGGAAATTTGTGGGGAGGCCAATCTCCTTCAATCTGGACAAGGGAATCACCCCAATTAGGCTCAAGCCCCGCCGAGTTCCGTTTGCCCTGCGGCCCAAAGTAGATGAGCAGCTGGATAAGCTGATCGCCCAGGGCGTCCTGGAACCGATCGATCATGCTTCATGGGAGACCCCCATTGTGACCCCACTGAAGCATGATGGGTCTGTGCGCATCTGCGCCGACTACCGTTGTACCATCAACAAGGCGTTGGCACAGAGCGCATACCCAGTCCCAGTGGTGCAACACCTGCTGCATTCCCTGGGATCTGGATCAATTTTTGCGAAACTGGACCTGGCCCAGGCTTACCAGCAACTGCCAGTGGACGAAAAAACGGCGGAGGCTCAAACAATTGTCACGCACAGGGGGGCATTCAAATGTAACCGGCTCCAATTTGGAGTCAGCGCTGCCCCCGGCATCTTCCAATCCATGATGGAATGCCTCCTCCAAGGCGTTCCAGGGGTGGTGCCTTACTTCGATGATGTGCTCGTCTCCGGTGACTCAAGAGCTCAACTCCTTGAAAGGCTCAGGCTTGTCCTGCAGCGATTCAAGGCCAAGGGCTTGAGGGTCAGGCGGGACAAGTGCATCATAGGAGTACAGGAAGTCGAGTTCCTGGGCTACCTCATTGATAGCACAGGCATCCACCCCACCAAATCAAAAGTGGAAGCAATCCATGAAGCTCCAAGCCCAAAAAACAAAACGGAGCTTCAGGCTTTCCTTGGGTTGCTCAACTTCTACGCCATTTTCTTAAAACAGAAAGCCACAGTTGCTGAGCCACTCCACCGCCTGCTGGGGAAATCGGCTTCCTGGAAGTGGGGCCAGGAAGAGGAAGCAGCGTTCCGGGCCATCAAGGGACTACTGACGTCCAAAAGCATCCTCATCCAATACAGCGAGACGCTCCCCATCAAGCTGACCTGCGACGCGTTGCCATACGGGGTGGGGGCAGTCCTCAGCCACGAGCTGCCCAACGGCACGGAAGCCCCCATCGCCTACTTCTCGAAAACCATGTCCGGCGCAGAGCAGAACTACAGTCAGCTGGACAAAGAAGCCCTGGCCATCGTGGCAGGAGTGAAGCGCTTCCACGAATACCTGTACGGAAGGCGCTTCACCATAGTCACCGACCACAAGCCACTCCTGGGACTACTCGCAGGCGACCAACCCACCCCAACCTTCATGTCCCCGCGGATGACGAGATGGGCCATCTTCCTGGCCGGCTACTCCTATAGGCTCGTGCACCAGCCAGGCACAGCCATAGGAAACACCGACGCGCTCAGTAGATGCCCATCGAAGAAACCGGTGGAAGACCCAGCCCCCACGCTCCATCTATTCCACATAGATGACAACGCCTGCTGTCCAGTCTCCTCCGCAGATGTGGCCGCACACACCCAGAGAGACCCCACCCTCCGCCAAGTAAAGTCCTGGATCCTCAGGGAGTGGCCATCGGAACAGACAGAAGAGAGGTTCAGCCCGTTCACCAGGAAACAGAAGGAGCTGTCCACCATTAAGGGCTGTCTGCTATGGGGAGACAGGGTGCTGATCCCAAGCACTCTGCAACGGCGGACGCTTGAGACACTGCACAACGGGCACCCAGGCATCGTCCGCATGAAGGCCCTGGCACGGAGTTACGTCTGGTGGCCCTCACTGGACAGAGACATTGAACAATGGGTCTCCAGATGTGACCCGTGCCAAGAAGTCCGCCCAGCACCGCCACAATCCGAAGTCACGAACTGGGAGACCCCCAGCAACCCATGGTCGAGGGTCCACATCGACTTCGCGGGCCCGATGCAAGGGCGGCACCTCCTCATCGTGGTAGATGCCTTCTCCAAGTGGCTCGAGGTGGTACCCATGGCATCTACCACAACAGAAGCGACGATCCGAGCCCTGCGCCGCCTGTTTGCCACACACGGACTACCGGACGTGCTGGTCTCGGACAACGGCCCCCAGCTCACATCCCTGGCCATGGAGTCCTTCCTGGCAGGACTGAGCATCCGCCATGCCCTCTCCGCCCCGTACAGGCCGGCCGGAAACGGACAAGCGGAACGGATGGTCCGACTCACAAAAGAAGCCCTCACCAAGATGGGCCCGGGGGACTGGCAAGAACGCATCGACAACTTCCTCCTCACCCAGCACATCACGCCGCATGCCACCACCCACAAGAGCCCGGCCGAACTCCTGATGGGCAGAAGGTTGAGGTCACCCTTGGACCGGCTGCACCCCCAATACAGCCCGGAAGTGACCGCAACCGCCAGCCGCCCGCTTCGCGCCTTCAGCAAAGGAAATTCAGTTTTCGCGCTGAATTTCAACGGCTCTCCTAAGTGGCTGAAGGGGAAGATTGCCAGCACAACCGGCCCCAAATCCTACACCGTCGAGTTGGAAGATGGACAGGTCATGAGACGTCACATCGACCAACTCCGGAAAAGGTGGGGGGGAGCACACGAAAACCAGCCTGACGAGGTAGGCCTACAACACCCCGACGAGGCAGGCCTGCAACACCCCGGCGAGGTAGGCCTACAACACCCAGACGAGGTAGGCCTACCACACCCCTGCGAGGCAGAGCAACGCCAGCCCGACGAGGTCGGCCCAGCACACTACCAGGCACTGTCACGTCGGCAGTGCAGCGAGGTAGACCGGGGCCAACCGCACGGGGGATGGCAACACCAACCCGACCAGGTGGGCACCCGGCACAGCAGGCCCAGGGACCCCCGACTCAGCCCGCAGGTAGACCGGGACCTGCCCAGAAGGGAAGCACCGCACCCTACCAGTGAAGGCAACCCACGGCAGCCCTACCAGGGAGACCTCAACGCAAGGCGAGTAGACCGGGGACCTTCGCAGATGGGCACACCGCAGCACATGGGCGAGGGTGGCACACGACTCCCCGGCGAGAGGGACCCCCGCCCAACGCAAGAAACAAACCGGCAACAACAACCCAACCCCGACGACCCCAACCACCAACAGGCGGTAGACCAGGGACTAGGGGGAAGGGGAAGCCGACAACAACCCGGCCAGGGAGGCCTGCGCCACCCCGGCAGGGGAGACCTCCACCAGCCCGAGGAGGAAGCCCCTCAACAACACCCCGACCGGGTCGACCACTACCAACCCGATGGGGAAGGCCAACGCCAGCCCGGCAGAGGAGACCTGCGCCACCCCTGCAAGGTCGGACACCGCTACCTGGGCCAACACCACCCACAGCGAGCAGACCAGACCCAAGGGCACCGGCCCGAACCACCCTCCGGACCACAGCGAACCGGGCCGCAGCAGAACCGCAGCCACCGGGAGACCGAGGAAGAGCAAGTGACAGCCGGGGTCCTACCGAGACTCAGACGCTCTTCCCGGGTCGGAACCGAACAGCACCACCGAGGCGAAAAATCCACAGGCCAGGAGGAAGACCACCAGAACCAGCCATCCAAGGTCTGCGGTCCGGCCGTCGGCGCTGAGGGTGACCCCGCACACTCGCCAGCCGAACCGAGCCTGGTTCCAGGGAGGGAGCCAGGAGCAACAGGAACCCCGTCCGTCCAGGGCGGGGACACGGAAGAAATGAGACTGCGCAGGTCAAGTAGGGTGCCTAGGCGTCCTACGTACCTGCGGGACTACGTCACGTTGATTGACGAACTCTGAACGTTTTTTTTGGACTAGGGGGGAGGAGTGTTATGTCCTTATAAGGACATCCGCCCGGATTGGCTGCCAGCCACCGGGCGGGAAAGTTTGAATCCCTGTCAGGGGGCGGTGCGTCTGCCGGAGCGAATATAAGGAGAGCTCCGGCAGCGCACGGCCAGTCTTGCTACTGTTTCTTGTACTCAATAAAGGTTACTAATGTAACGAGCTGGTCACGTCTTCCTTTCCTGCGCCGATCTAACACTTACCATCTCTGTGATATAAGTAAAAAGTCATTCAGGTCAAGCTCAACTCCCAATGATTGTAGGAGCACATCTGTGTAGTTTTCCTGGGAGAAATGTGGGAGCTGTCTGACACTATCTTCTTCCCGCATGAGGTTTTTTTTTACTTCCTAGTCTAGCTGATATTTCCTGATGCTATCACATCCAAGTACTTACAATCGTTGACACACATTTTTAATTAACGGGGGTGGGGTGGGGAATAGTCTGCTTAAAAAGGAGAAGCTCTTACTTGCTTTTCTTGTTTGCTAAGTGTGAACCACAAACTAACAAGCTCCTTAGCCTGACCCCATTAGGCAATAACTTCCCCCTTTTGCATTAACCACAACTTAGCCACTGGTTCATCTCTGCAAATATGTAACCTTCCCATGCTGAGCCCCAAATTGTGCAACTCTTTTCTGACTTACTTTTAAGAAATTCCAGAGGGGAATTGGATAGAAAAAGGAAGCAACAAGGGCTATAAAATCTGCCCAACAGAAGCAAATCACCTGGCAAAACTCTGGTTGCTGTTTATGCTCATTGCAGATAGCAATAGCACTTAGATTTATATATCACTTCACAGTGTTTTTACACTAAAAGCAGTTTACAGAGTCAGCATATTGCCCCCAACAATCTGGGTCCTCATTTTACCGACCTCAGAAGGATGGAAGGCTGAATCAACCTTGAGCCTGCTGAGATTCAATCTGCCAAATTACAGGCAGCCGGCAGGCAGCAGAAGTAGCCTGCTACACTCTAACCACTGCACACCCGTGGGTCTGGTTGAGGGCGATCTCTCTGACATTGTTAAGTATTGGGACTTAAATCAAATTTGACCTTAATTTATTTTAACCATCCTTTGGATACCAAAGAATGCACATATGATTGGTGTGTGTGTTTCTGCGTGTATGCACATCATTAATCTAAAAAATAAAATAAAAGTACAAACTAAAAACACAAATTAAGAAAGAGAAAAATCTATCTTATATTTTTTACTTCTCAACAGTCACTGGTCTACCCAGGGGTGAAATGCTCCTGGTTCGGACCGGATCGCCCGATCCAGTAGCGATGGCGGCAGGTGGTTCGGAGAACCGGTAGCAAAAATCCCTGTGCCCCTGCCCATGCCCAGTTGAGCTGCATGATCATCAGAGGCTGTTTTTTTTTACTTTTAAAAGCATTTTTCTACAACCTCTTCGGCCGAAAAAATGCTTTTAAAAGTAAAAAAAACAGCCTCTGATGATCGCGCGGCTCAGCTGGGATCGTCAGAGGCTTTTCAAAGCATTTTTTTCTGCAATCCCTTTGGCCAAAGAGGTTGTAGGAAAAAAAATGCCTTTAAAAACCTCTGGTGATCCCAGCTGACTTGCCTGATCATCAGAAGCTTCTAAAAGCATTTTTTTCTGCAACCTCCTAAGGTTGTAGAAAAAATGCTTTTATAAGTAAAAAAAAAAAAGGTTGGCCACGCCCACCAGTCACATTATCCCCCCCAAGCCATGCCCACAGAACCGGTAGTAACAAATTTTAGATTTCATCCCTGGGTTTACCAATGAATTCACTACTATAACATGACCACTGCATGATATTATTGTAAGAGATCACAGAATCTCTGCCATAGTAATATTTATTGCTGCGTTCTTTGATTAGTAGAAAATGTGGCATTCCCAAAACAGATAGATCACACATTTCTGACAAATGTTCCTTGACATCGGCATAATGTCACTTTTCCAATTTCTAAATATAATTCTTTTTGTCATCCCCTGGACTCAATACAATCACAATTTCTGAAAACAGTCAGATTCCAAAGCTATGGTACTTTAGTCAACATTACACAAACATCTTTAACATTTAAGATTTCATATTCATGAATCTGCTTATATACATTAATATACAATCTTTATACAATAAATGGTTATATAACCGTGTCATATGGATCAGTGAGTGAATCCTCAAATTTCCTATATCTCCAGCTTAAAAAAATCTGATGTCCATTTTTTCCAACACATTCAGTGCAGAAAACAATATATCGAAGTCATATAGTGGCTGCCAAGCAGAGGGTTTTCTATAATCTAGGCATTTTTCCCCATCTTCTTAGAGCCTATATCCCTGCCAACCTATTTGCCTTATTGGGATGATTTTGCTCAAATACAAATATATGGGGAAATGTCTTAAAATTTCCATAATATTCATATCATTTCCTATTCGTTTTTTATTTGCTTTGTAAAGAACTGTTGGAAAGTAGAAGACTGAGAATGACTAATTGTGATACATCTGGTACTAATGGAAAGGAAAAGCAAAAATTGGATTGTTCTTATAAAAAGAACTGTAACAAATCCCAACTCTGCAACATGGTCTTGAAGGAATAAAAAAAGTGTCATACTTGAAGTTATTTGCCAATATGGTTTATACAATTTTTAGATTGTGCTTAAAATTATATTTTCAATTTTTTTCATTTTGAAACATTTTATTAGATTATAGAATAAAATTCAAAAATACAAAAGCAAATAGTAGGACATAGTGGGGAGGAGAAGGGGAAAGAAAAGTGAGGAGGGGAGAGAGAAAAGAAAAAAAGTGTTGAGTCAAAATTTTATTTTCAAAATTTTATTTTCTAAATTTCTGCCTTCAGAAATGGCAATAGCAATAGCATTTGGGCTTATATACCGCTTCACAGTGCTTTACAGCTCTTTCTAAGTGGTTTAAAGAGTCAGCATATTGCCCCAACAATCTGGGTCCTCATTTTACCGACCTCAGAAGGATGGAAGGCTGAGTCAACCTTGAGCCTGGTGAGATTTGAACTGCCAAATTGCAGTCAGCTGGCAGTCAGCAGAAGTAGCCTGCAATACTGCACTCTAACCACTGCACCACCGAGGCTCTTGAAATGTTGAATTACGTGTGCTTCCATCTCTATCTAGGCTGCACTTAGGATACTAGTCTTCTGATTGAATTACAAATTTCCATCCTTCCATCAAGAGGATGTGAAATCCTGAGTGGGAGCTCAATCCTAGCAAGATGGAGTTGCTGTGAGTTTTAAGATCTCCAGGTTCCAAGGACTTTCCATCTTTAATTCTGCATGAAGGCAGACTGCCACAATCAGAGTTGGTACACAAGGGGCTTCCTGGACTCTGGGCTCCTGCTTGAAGAGCAGATGGCAGCCTTGGCCAGTGGGGAGGAGGGTTGCATCAGTTTGTCTTATATACCAACTGCCTCCATTTCCAAACCAGGAGAGGCCTTAGCTCCTCCTACTTGAATTAATGAATCATAATGTACATAGGGCTGCCCTTGAAGAACACTTGGTCCAGAATGCAGTGTCGTGGGCATTTTATTATGCCCTTGTAGCATTGCAGCCTCGCAAGCTGCACTAGGGGCCAGGAGGCTTCTAGATACAATTCAAAGTGCTGGTGATTACTTATAAAATCCTTCATAGCATAGGCCAGGTTACTTGTGAGACTGCCTCTCTCCTTTGCTTCTGTCCAACTCATCAGTTCTTATAGAGAAGACATGCTTCAGGTTTCAGCCATTAAACGATGGCATCTTGTTGAATTCTGAAGTCATGCCTTCTCAGTGGCAACAGCTGCTCTACGGACAAGCTCCAACTCTGTTAGCCTTTCACACAGCATTGCAGGCATGGCTACTCTTCCAGGCATTTGAGTTGGGAGTGGATAAGATCTACTATTGTTGATGGTGAATAAGGTCAATGGATTCCTTGGACACCAGGAGCTGTTTTTCTGGAGTTGTTTGATTTAATTCTATAAGCCACCCAGAATCAGTTGTGTGTGATGTAGCTCAGGTCTACCCGACACTTAGTGCTTTCTGTGTCATCTATATTTGGTGTAAATTAAATATGATGACACTAGTGCAAAGTATGACAAAGTGTTATATCTTTAACAACCAAGAGACTTTACATCCCTGCATTCCAAATCAGAATGCAATTAGAGCCTAACCTAATCTTTGAATGCAAATTGATGGCCTTGTCATCAACCCATATTGATATCTCTAATATATATAATGTAGATGAAAAATTTGAAATCCAATCCTACCATCTCTGTCCTAATGTTTTCTTTTATTCGTATCCTTTTCATGTATTTATAATTATGTTTACACTTGTATCTGTCATAAAATGCTTGACGAAAAATAAAATAAATAAAAAAATAAAAAAAAATTTCTTTGAATTGTTTTTTGGATTGCTCATAATAGCTGTTCTGAACCAATGTGACACTTTCTGACAGTTCTAGTTACATATATCGCATATGTTGCTCTAATATTGATTTCTCTCTGTTTCCAAGCCTATGAATCCTTGAGCCCAGATTAGCACTTCCAAAAACCGCAGTGAATCGACCATTCACTGTCATATTTTCATGAGTGAAATTACTTGAAGATAACTGCTCTTTCAAAGGATATGTCCTAAATGCTTTTCCTTTGAAGATTCTGTTGTCTAAATTAGGAAGGGTCAGATAATGAACATAGAATTTTAAGTCTCAACAAGAACACAATACCATTTTAATCTAAAATAAAATTGTGTGGCCAAAAAAAGGGGGAATCAACATTGTTAAAAGTTCTCACTGGAGTTTTTTACATGTAATATTTTATCTCTAAAATCTACTGAGTTTGTTCCAAATATAGTATTCATTTGGCAATACTATAAAAGTCAGGCTTCTGATTATGCCTACATGTCAGATTATATTTTAAAGGAAGTCCCACTGAACATGGTGAAACTGCTTTCTGATTAATTAAACTTTATATCCTGTTCTGTTTTATTGAGAAGCTAGTGTTGACTCTTTTCATCACTTCAGAGTTAGATCCTAATTCAGTTGAAAATTGCAATGAAAGTTTAGGAAGAAGATAATGAAAAGCAGAAACCAGAGCTACTATTTGCTTGATCAAAAGCATAAATAAAATTTAGGTTCCACTGATGGAACATGGACTGTATTGAGAAATGCCCTCTATCTCAGCTTCTCACCAGTGACAATCCACACTGTAACTTCTAGTGATATCTCTAATTCCATTTATCTATCTTTTCCATTATTTTCTTTTTTCTATTTCTCTCAACTTTGGCAAGCATAAGTTTGGTCCTGGATAATCATGTAGTCATATCAATTGCCTAAAGTATGTAAATTTCTGCTTACTATTAACCTCAGGGAAACAATCAAGTCATTGTTTCATTTAAGATTGATTGATCAATTTTTCTTGCATTCTAGGATATAACTTCTAAATCCATGATTCTATGGAATCTTTTTTCTCTTTATCAATGCCTGTCTATTACAGTCTTCCTTATTATTGGAAACATTTGTTTTAACTCTTCTAATTTTTATTGGCATATGGCTATCCCTATTCCTTGTAGTTGTACATTCCTTTTTTGCAAATATTTTTATCATTCTATAATCCATTTGTAAAGGATTTTTGTATAGTTTTATTTTCATTTGCCTCTATTGTATCTTCTCTTTGATTATTCTTAAGTAATCATACCTTGGTGCTCAATTTTCCTGTGATTTATCTCATCTTCTTAAAAGCATCTCCATTTTCTTGTTATTTTCCTCCTTTTGTTGACACTCTTGGCTGAGGTAATTTCTGTGTCCTGTATTGCTTGATGCTGAAAGTCAGCATTCATCATTGCGCATCTATGTTGCTCAAAGCTTTCATCCTGTCTCTCCTGTCTATCATTATGGATAATTCTAAAAGCCACTTGGTCTCCTTTGAAACTTTTGTATGTTTTTTCCAGTTAGACTTTTGCAATGTCTCTTATCTCGTTTTGTACCTTTAATATTTTATTTTTCATAACTCAAGTGTACTGAATCTGTTCCATATGATGATTTCACATTCTGACCACCATTTCCTCAAAAATCTTGCTGCCTACTCTCTTTAGGTTTTTATATTAATTCACATATTTTATTTCAATAATTTATCATCTGTTCTGTCTTCACCTAGAAGCATCCTGATTGACTGTATCTCATATCTCTCTCCTAGGGCAAATCTGATTTAATTCCAATGTTCAATTCAGGTGTTGAGTTTCCATATGTTGTTTGAAGGAAATATCACCAGTGTGCAAAGATTTCTCTTTACAAAATTCTAATTAATCTATCTCTGTCTTGTGACTTTATTCATACAAATCTTCCTAAATTCCTCTATTCTTCTATTCCTCTAACTTTGGTTTTCCAATCATGCAGTAGTACTATTATATCATGTATTAGGTTATACTGTATATTTAGAAAAAAAATTTTTTGAGTATATCTACTATTCTATTCCCTTAGGGCCTTGTGAACTAAATAATGTGTCACACAGTTGTCAGACATAAAGTAGTCCATTCTAATCCACCTAATTTCATTTATTCCTAAAATGGCATAATTTAGCACACTTTCTTTCACATTCAGAACTGTTTAGTCATATTCAGTGTTCTCTGAGGAGGTTTTTCCAAACTGTCTTACTAGCTATAATGATTTGTGGGAATGATCTTGGGACACTTTCTTTTACATCCCAGTTGTCCAGTCTGTGACTCTCCCTTTGGTCTGCCAAGGTCATTCCCACATACTATTACACTAATAGCCCCTAAACCTCTCTAAACACTATAACTATATCTGTTTAGTTTTCTTAGTAATAATAAAAAATTGGTTTTGGTTTTATATTTTCAAGGTTTTATTTTAGGGTACTTTATTCTATTTTAGTTACTCTTCTCACATCAGCAGAATCCATCAATGCTCACATCTGTTACTCTGAGTTTACTCTTCTCTTTGACCTTACCAGCAAAATTTAATCTAGCAGGAGTTGACACTCCTACCAACATTAGATATAGTGAGCTCTGGACATTATTGGAAGGGTAATTAAAACTCGTTCTTAATAAACCATGCAATGGTGATGATTCCTACTTTAGTATTGCTCTTAAAAAGCCTGTGAATTCCAAATAAATTACTAGCAGATTCACTAACCTGTTATTATGCTGTCTTAATCCAAGTTAACATCAGCAACATTTCTGTGTTTACTTAGCAAAATGTGTTCAAAGAAACAAACCTTAACAAGACTTAATGTTGACCTGATTCACACAACAGAATACAAAAATTGCTTGATTCCTACAGTAAACTAAACCACAAAATAATCCCATTTTAATCTTTATGTTTTGTTAAAAGAAGCCATAAGTGACCTAATCCAAAGGAGTTGAATTATTGATTCTTTTGCTGTGTGAAGAGAAGAAAGCACCGATTTGAGAAAGGTGAATTTATAGAGACAGATCTAAAAATAAATTACCTGCAGTGCTTCATTTAATTACTGGATCGCATCTCCGGCTGTTCGGGTTGAGAGATTTTTTCATATCTTTAGATCCATTTGAGTACTTTCTCATCCTTTTTCTACATATAATTTAATAAATCAATTTTTAATGTATCAATGGGATAATTATTTGAGTTAAACATGCTTTGTTTTCTGCAATATATGGAAACTTCTTTGCTTTTTATGGCAATGACTGGCTTGCATATAGCTCTCTTCAGTTGTCTAAATTGCTACATAGCCAGATAGATTCTCATCAGTAGCACATCATAGTTTATACATATGTCTTGTTTGTAATGTCAAGAGTTTGGAGACTCATTGAACTATCTTCCTGGGTTTAAAATACCCACTAGTTAGTCTTTTGGAGATATTACTGGTATAAAATTTAAGATTCACATGAATTAATAGAACAAATCTCATATATTGTAGAAGCACCTTAACAAGAAATATAGTGGGGGAACTTAATTACCTGATCAAAACAATACATATTTAATATGTCCAGTTTCATTACTCTTCACCTTCCAGATTAAATTTTATGCACTTCTGTTCGTTATAGCCATGAGGCCCAAAAAGGACTCTTTGGCCACATCTAGTCATTGTCACCCATTTAGCACTGTCCAGGGACTACATGTAGTTTAGGGAATGCTATGGATGTGTCTGGTTCCATAGAAGAGCTGCACAAACCAATTCCAGAGGCAATCGCCTTGATAGCTGAATAGGTCATCCAGTTATAAGGCTACCGCCATACCCCATAGAAGTTTTATATATAATTATGTGTGGATTGTGTATTTATGTTTACTTCGCTTCTGTCATGTTCTCATCAAATGCTAAATAAATAATAACCTTCCAGATTTTTCTAACCAAACTCAGAGGGTGTCTCAATCTAATTTAATTATCAATGTAATTTAGCAAATTAATTTATGCTGTTCAGAAAAACAATATACAATTGAAATGAATTAATTATTATCAGTTGTTATTTAATATGGCCGAAACAAATACTCCAAACTTACCTGAATAGCTTCTTCTCCTCCTCCTCCTTAGAGTTTTGGAATACCAGATTAACATCACTCTTTTGCTGAAAAATACACTACCTATGTAGCATGATAATGTTTGAAATCCTACCATTCTTAAATTTCAATGCTATATGCATTGGGAATAAATTGCATGGAAAACAGTGAGATTTATTCCTAATTGGCATGTGCAGGATTGTATTTTAATGTACTGAAGAACTAGCGTTGTTTGGCTTCGTGGTAATTAGATGAGAGCAATATTCTAATATTTTATTGGACTATTCTCCCCAGTATATTTTACATTCATATTTAATTCAATGACCAGCAGAGATAGTCTTCTATTTATCTCCTTAATCTCTCCCCAATCATTGGTACAGTAGCCAGTTGCAGAAAATTTCTGGGCATGAGAATTTCATGGCAAATGAGGTCTGCTGAAATTTTATCTACATAGCAATTAAGAGCAAGATGTCAGCAGTTCAGCAGTTTGAATCCCCAGTGCCGCGTAACGGGGTGAGCTCCCATTACTTGTCCCAGCTTCTGCCAATCTAGTAGTTCAAAAGCACATAAAAAATGCAAGTAGAAAAATAGGGACCACCTTTGGTGGGGAGGTAACAGTGTTCCGTGCACCTTTGGCATTTAGTCATGCCGGCCACATGACCACAGAGACATCTTTGGACAGTGTTGGCTCTTCTGCTTTGAAACAGAGATGAGTACTGCCCCTAGAGTCAGGAACGATTAGCACATATGTGCGAGGGGAACCTTTACCTTTACCTTAATTTGCTTGCTATATATTTCTACCTAGGAGTTTACTTGTGCAGTTTTCAATATTAGTTTTTTAGCCTTGATTAACATTAAATATGACTTGCTGAAAGGCATATGAATTTCATTTCTTTGATTTGCCAGCTATATGGCAATTGGACCCAGGTTAAAGTCTACTCTCAGACATAGAAGTGTGCTAGGTGACTTTGTCTCCATCCCCCCAACTTTTTTTTTTTTTTTTTAGGATTAGGGATCTGTATCTAAACAATAAGCAAACTATAAAACCAGAAGATGATTGTGTTAGCACTCTTTAGATAACCATATACAATATTTTACAGAATTATTACTTGTATTTCTTCCATTTGTATTATAATTATATGACCTATATGTAGTGAAGTTGTATTTTATAAATTGATATTTATAGTAGTGATAGTGTTGGATTAATAATGGGGAGGGGGCAAATTTACTCCATCCCTAGTCATAGACATTTCTTAGGTGACTTTGGGCCTGCTATTCTCTTTTAATCCAACCTACCTCTCACTGTTGGTATTATGTTGCCAAGAAGGACAAGGCAGGTACATATTCACTGCTCCTGAAAGAAAGGCAAGATATACATCTAATGTTAGTGATGATAGATAGATGATAGACAGACAGACAGGCAGACAGACAGACAGACAGAAACATCTTATGACTCTAGGCAGTACATACAATTAAAAACACAAACCATCCAAGCAATTAAAACAAAACCATTAAAATACAGTTAAAACAGTTAAAACAATAATAATCCAAAAACATGACAGTGCATTCTGAGTTTACACACAATATAGCAGGCTCCATATTTCCATTAGATCCTCAGGTCTGATGACAAAAGTCTTGAGGACCTTCCAGAACGCCAATCTTAGCAGTGGAAAAGAATTAGCTACGGTGGTGGGATAATGTATTTCAATAACCAAAGCACTGTGTCTAACATTGAACGGTGAGAAGAATGACTCAATAGGCAGGTTAGTCATTTTCCTTGCCCAATCTATTGCTGAAAATATTGTAGAACTTCTACTGTAATTGTACATTATAGACAAAAAACACACTGTCACTCTATCCTTTGTGGTCTGCAGCCTGCAAGTCCCTAGGGAGATCTAATTGCTCCAATTTTAGCTCAAAAATGTTTTCTGAGAGAGACACTCATAAATTCTAATATTTTATCTGTATAAATGCTTTTTTCGGCTTTTGGGGACATATTGTATGGACATATTGAACTACTAGCTTGCTTATTTATTTGTTTCTGTATTCAAGTCAGTTTTTCACTGCCTGGACAAGACCCTGTACGTTACTTGGCAAGGTTTTCCAAAAGAGATTGGCTCTTTCACAGAGCTGAGAGTGTGACTGGCTCAAGGTCATCCAGCCAACCTCATACCTAAAATGCGATTAGAACTCACAGCCTCTAGTCCAGAGCCTTATCTCAACTGGCTCTCTTTCAAACAGTATTGACCTTGAATTCTGTAGTGATGTGTTTGTGTTTTAGAGGCTACTGATGCTTATCCTCTTCCTGCTTGGCCCTTTCCACACTTCATTACTTGCACTTGTCTGTTGGGTGGTTCCTATATTGACTGTAGTAGGGTGATTTTTCCCATGCTTCAGTTCTGCATAAGTGAGAGAAAGCTGTAAAAATTTCCTAACTATGGAAGCAATCATCGTAAATTATTACGAGAACAGAAAGGTAATTCTTGCACAGGAAGTTTGTTTACATTTAACAAATATATTCATCCTAAACAAAAGAAAGGTTAATGATCAACTGAAAGTCACAGTTCTTAGGGCTGTCTTTGAATGGAGGACACCTATTAAAAAGTGAAAGGGTGCTGCCTACGTGATACATCAGGTGATTGTTATGGAAGCCTCGATTCATAGGTAACTAATATATTTGGTTAAGATAAGTAACCGCTGTATCCAGATAAGCCTTTTTATCTGCTTTTCTAATTGGGACTGCCTGTTTGCAGTTCTAACAAGGGAAAGATCAAATATAGGACTTTTGTAATCAAAGGTGAGTCGCTGCGATAAATTTTAGGTTGCTTTGCCAATACAAAAATCACATAGCATCAAGCAGAAATTGCACACCTGTTGAACTTCTACCTCCCAAATGCTTTAGTCAAGGAAAGCTTGAGAAAGCGTTAGGGAAATACATCAAGCATGTATTCCTCAAGAACAAATCTAACAAGGATTGAGGAAATAAAACTGCTAAATATATATTTGGATGCATCTCTGCGCAACCCAAAATTGAGCTGAATGATTAAGGCAAATTAGAAGTACACGAACTTTTGTAAAACCCTTACAGCATTTGAGATGAAACAAAATATTTATATATATATATATAACATGCATTATTTCAGGCAAAATAATCCACTTTCCCATACTTTGGAAACATAAATGGAAAATGGAAACATCTTCTAAAGTTGCTTTAAATCGAAGGCTTTTTAAAATTATGGATTAATCATACCTTAGTATTTTGGAAACACCAATAAGAGGAATATATCAGACATCTTGGCAGTTATGGAATTATATGTGAAATTTATTATAAAAGTTTATCACATATAATAAAACATAATAGTACCTACTTAACAGAAAAATTGAAAACTGTTTTCAATTTGAATTGAAATATAAACAAGTGGCACATGCATATTCAAAACTAATGTAAATAATCATGGCAAATACAAAAAATATGGGTATACTTTTGCCCAAAAGCAGTATTTGTGATAAAAAAAAAACATTCTAATCAAATCTGCTTCATTTAGAATAAATCCAATTAAACAGATTCCTTGTCTCTAAATAGTATGCTTATATAATGATCAGTTCTTGAAACTGATTGTAAAAAAGGCTGCTCTGGATATGGAACGTGTTTGTGTCCTCCAGCAGCTTTTCTTCCATTTGTACATATATTCAAAAGCATTGAAGCAAATACAAATACCCTATAATCCTGCCTGTAGCATCTTCAACAGCCCTAAGGGAAGAGGCGTAATAAAGCATTAACATTCTTTCTATTCTCTGTATTCTCTGAGTTAGCACATAAATCTGCTGATCTGTGGATACTAGTGCAAAAGAAAGCCTACTGAATTATTTGGGATCTGTTTCTGTGTAAACATGAATAGAATGACTTGTGTATTAGTATTCTGAAGGTTTAATAAGGTTGAACATTGCATTTAGTGTAGTTTCCTCCCAGGTTCAGTGACCTATAATAGTATAGCCCAGGGCTGTCTAACTCCCAGCCCACAGGCCGGATGTGACACACACTGGCCATGCCCACACCCAGTTTAGGGAAGGGGGAAAAACTCCCAATAAGTCACATGACCCCACCATGATGATGTAAGTTTGACACCACTGGTATAGCGCAATGACCTGTTTCTAGTTAAGAATATTTGGAATAACTTCAGATATTGTAATATACATTGGTACACCAAATCCTTTTCTTAGTAATGTAATTATTGTTGATAAGGTAACAGATGATTATGTTCCACATAAAATAGAATAGTGTTTCTACTTCACTCAACCCAATGAACAACAGTGTGCCAGAGAAAACAGGAATAGATATCTCTATTCAAACTTCTTTTACAGACTTTTGATATATTGAGGACATGGAAAATGATAACCCATTTTGAAAATGTGATTTTCATTCTTTGCTTAGTTAAATAGATTTATCAATTTTACATACCCATTCATTATCAATCTTTCTGGAAAGATTTACTCAGGTGTTCAGCCAAGTACAGTGTTTGAAAAGTTGATGATAACTAAGTACAAAAAAATCAAGTTTGCACCCTGTTCATTTTTTTAAAACACAAAGAATCATGGTATTGATTCTTGTGTAAAATATGTGCAATTTCTGAAGATAATTTTCTAAAGTAGGCCCATTCATTTCAGAACAAATTTCCATTGTGTTAGAACTAAGGTTGCTATAACTACAAGTAAGAATGAATCATCTATTTTGCACTATAAAGGAAGCCAGTACATGTAAAAAATCAGTAACAGTGACCAGTCATGCATGGGTTCACAGAGAGTCCGCTTCTAGATATTTTTTCTTTCATAACTGATTTTTTTAACCTAAAATAGGGTAGAAGGAAGAGTGATGATGTACAGAATGGATAGAAATGAAAGATTCCAGTAGAAGAGAATATCTATACCCCAGGGCTGAATTGGTGCTGCCATTAATGATGTTGCTACCTAATCGGGTAATGAAATTTCTACAAGCAAGCAATCTCAGAGATCACCAAGCACTCCACAAGTGAAAGATTGTTTGTATTTTCTGAAAAAAATCCTGCATGAGACAATGTAGTCCAATGAAAACTTGCTCAGAAATGAAAAAAAAAAAAAAACTCAATGAAAACATAACATGGAAGGTTTTATAACAATATGTTCATTTGCATTAGTGTATGGTCCAGTGAGACCAAAGCAGCTGAATTATTTCATCTTGTTTCTTTTAGATCCCCAGAAAATATCCCACTGAAAATGTACTGGTTATCTCTATATAACCACTACGGAGTACACCAGAGTTCCCAGTGGAAAACAGCCAAATGAGAATCCTCTAGAGAAGTCAAATATGTAAATCTATGTCTCCAGTGGCGATTATACAATGTATAATATAAGTATGAGTACAGTTGTTTTATGTACTCATAGGTTTTTAAAATAAGGTTTATAATCATGTAGTAAGGCCTATACTGTGTATTATTGTCTTAGTATAATCGTGTCTCTACATTTTATCCCTATGATTTTCTCTATCTCTAGGCATAATACTCAGTAAAACACTGAACTAAAATCTGTTGTTTGAAATGTGAACATCACAAAAATCTGAAAAAAATCCTCTATGTATTGTTCAAAATAAAATATAGAAACAAACCACAAAAAGTAAAATCTAATAATAGGGTAATATTTAACTTCAACATAAACAAACCATTTTCTTTAAGAAGGATGAGGACGAGGAGGATATATTTGTCTGGAGAGAAACTGAAGTTAAATAATGTTGCGTCCATCTTGTTACATTATCAGAATATAGCGTAAGAGAAACACAGCAGATTCTAGCTTAGATATTATTTGTGGAATGCTTTGTAGAACAGACAATGTCATCAAGATGTTGATTGTATCTGATTTCTGGGGATTCTATGTGTATTTTCTGTCACATCATCATCATTGCACATTCGTATTGAAGGGCAGCAGAACTGTTCGGGACACACTGACATGTTGTGTATTATGTGCAGATTCTTTATGCAAGGAGAGGGAAAGGGGGAGCTTCATCCACTGCAATATTTTATTTATTTGTTTGTTTGTTTGTTTGTTTGTTTGATCAAACATGTATAAGATAACAGACACAAGTATAAACATGATTATGAATACAGGAAATGGATATGAATAAATGGGGACAGTAGGACAGGGATGGAAGGCACGTTGGTGCGCTTATGCACACCCCTTACAAACCTCTTAGGAATGGGGTGAGGTCAACAGTAGACAGTCTAAGGTTAAAGTTATGGGGGTTTGGGGATGAAATCACAGAGTCAGGTAGTGCATTCCAGGCATTGACCACCCTGTTGCTAAAGTTATATGTTCTGCAACGAAGTTTGGAATGGTTTACCTTGAGTTTGTATCTATTGTGTGCTCCTGTATTGTTGCGGTTGAAGCTGAAGTAGTCATTGACAGGTAGGACATTGTAGCAGATAATTTTGTGTACTACGCTTAGGTCAGACTGAAGGCGGCGTAGTTCTAAATTGTCTAGGCCCAAAATTTCAAGCCTGGTGGCATAAGGTATTCTGTTGCGAGCAGAGTAGTGGAGCACTCTTCTCGTGAAATATCTCTGGACTCGCTCAATTGTATTATTGTCCGATATACAGTGTGGATTCTAGGCAGATGAGCTGTATTCAATGAACTATGTAACAACTTTTGAGAGATTATGATCAATTAAAATAATTATTTTCTCCTTCAAATTAAATGTAATTCAGGTAGTCCTCAATTTACAACCACAATTAAGCCCCAAATGTATGTTGCAAAGTGAGAAATTTGATAAATCAGTTTTGGCTCATTTTATGATTTTTCTTGTCACATTTGTTAAGTGAATCACTGCAGTTGTTAAGTTAGTAATACGGTTGTTAAGTGAATCTGGTTTCCCTACTGACTTTGCTTGTCAGAAGATCACAAAAGATGATCACATGACCCCGGGACACTGCAACCACCATAAATGTGAGTCAGCTGTCAAGCATCTGAATGTAAATCACATGATGCTGCAATGTGAAAAATGGTCATAAGTTACTTTTTTCAATGCCGTTGTAACTTCAAAGAGTCACTAAGTGAACTGTTGTAAATTGAGGACTACCTGTAATTTGTTTGTTTGTTTGTCAAACATGTACAGATAACAAGTAGAGGTATGAACATAAACATAAACAAAGGAAGTAAATACAAATAAATGGGGACAGTAAGACAGGGATGGTAGGCACACTGGTGCGCTTATGCATGCCCCCTTTACGGACCTCTTAAGAAGGGAGTGAGGTCCATGGTAAACAGTTTAAAGTTGAAACTGTGAGGGTTTGAGGCTGTAACAATGGAGTCGGGTAGAGCCAGGGGTGAAATCCAGCAGGTTCTAACAGGTTCTGGAGAACGGGTAGCGGAAATTTTGAGCACTTTGGAGAACCAGTAGTGGAAATTTTGAGTAGTTCTGAGAACCAGCAAATACCATCTCTGGCTGGTCCCAGAGTGGGGTGGGCATGGAGATTTTGCAATATCCTTCCCCCAGGAGTGGGGAAGGAATGGGAATTTTGCAGTATGCTTCCCCTGGAATGGGGTGGGAATGGAGATTTTGCAGAATCCTTCCCCTGCCATGCCCACCAAGACACACCATACCCACCAAGCCATGCCCACAGAACCGGTAGTAAAAAAATTTGGATTTCACCACTGGGTAGAGCATTGCAGGCATTGACCCCTCTGTTGCTGAAATCATATTTCCTGCAATTGAGTTTAGAGTGGTTTACTTTGAGTTTGTGTCGATTGTTTGCCCATGTACTATTGTGGTTAAAACTGAAGAAGTCGTTGATAGGCAAGACATTGTAGCAGACAATTTAGTGTACTATGCTTAAATTATATTTTATTCCTTCTCAAATGGTGCCAGTTTGGTCTAGTGGTTAAGCCACCATGCTAGAAACCAAGAGGCTGTCAGTTCTAGTCCCTCCTTAGGCATGAAAGCTAGTTGGGTGACTTTGAACCAATCACTCTATATCAACCCATGACATCAGGCTTGGTTAGACAAGCTGGTTAGTCAATTCCTATTGCAACCAATGGATCAACTAAGTGTTGAAAAAAGCAAACCCTACACTTGTGGAAAAATGCTAGGAAGAAAATATACAGTATATATATATATATATATGTTACTATTACTTTGGTACATTTATTTTCATTTTGGCTCCAATGATGATTCCTAGTATACAAATTTAAATTGCATTTTTAAAGTAATAAATACCGCACAGAATAGATAATCAGTTGCTTTAGTTTTCATGAGAGCTTCTGTCCTGCATCTTATCTGCTCCTTTTTCATTCATTCATATATCTTGCTTGCCTTTTGACCCTTTCCTATATGAAATGTTGCCCTTGAACAGCACTGCTTGTTAACTGTTCCACCATCTCTTCCTTGACACTTTTACACATTTCAGTACATAGTCAAGGTCAGACTCTCATTTAAGAGCTACATTATGTACTGCTGAATCAGTGACAAAATAAAGCGTGGCAGCTTTGAATGAGCCTGCTACTTGTTTGCAAAAATTGGAGGCCTTTTCTTTGTTTCCTATGCATGTAGGGCACTTGAGAAAAAGCCAACCAGCATCAAACAAATGTATTCCTGCCCTGAATTCTAATCACCATCTTAGTGTATAATGTAATAACCACACATTATTTTCTACTTTAGGTAATTTCTGGCTTACTATTGGAAATAGTAATTCATCTGGGAAAGAGATTCATGTCTAAAGAAACATTACTTCTGAGAAAGCGTATTTAACAAAGTGAGACATGTGTTTCCAAAAATCACTTTGTAATTTAAAAAGTGCATGGATGAGAATCAAACTGTATGTGGATGAGGATAAGATTGTGTATGCATGACACAATAAAGCATCATATTAATTATTGGCTTTATGAGAGCTGTTCCTTGGATGTTCTTGGAATGGAGAAGGCATTTGGGGGTGCATAAGGGGTCAGTCAATGTCATTCAAAGCAACTACCAACATCTATCCTTCTGAAACACTGCATAGAACTGCATTAGTTCCAGAGTAATGCAGTGGCAGAGACTAGCTATCAATCCTGATTGCCAAAGCAATCTGATACAGAAGAAAAGAAATCCACTAAACTAAACTAACAATTTATTGTGCACAGTGGACAAGAGCTAGCATGCCTCATCACCTCTTATTTCCTATATAGAAACTGACTTGGAAATTAGTATTTTAACTCTAGTAACAACAATGGATCCACCACTGAAACTTAGTATAGCAGCCTAATTTTAATGGTTCAAGACAAGAATAATAGGTATTGTCCTCTAATCCTTTTCTCCTGCTACTCCTGTTCCTTTACTTTACCTTATGCATGTGCAAGACCTATAGGATAGCCTAGAAATAGCTCATAGTGCCAACTTTGCCACGTGCCATATAACCTACCCTGCACATATAAGTTTTCTCAATAAAAGCTGCCTAGGCACATTTTAAGGGAAAGTCAAAGATAGCTCCTTTGGCTGATTTAACTGGCAAAAATTTTCTTGTTCTGCAGCAGTTATGTACCAGATTAGGATAGCATTTACTGGTGTCATTGATAGTTTTGTTCATCATTATCTGCAACAAGGTCATCCCAGTAAATAAAGAAATAGGCAGAAAATATCAAACACATATCAGGGCTATGTACGGATTACATGATGTTCATCTGGAAATCCCCGTAGAAAAGGTAAAATAAGCCTTCTTGTTCGTGATTACATTGCTAAATGGCTCTATTAAACACATTGAATTGGTCCTTTCAAGAATAAATAGTGTTTTTTAACTGGCAATCACTTCTGTTTTATTGCAATAGTTAGCAATCTAATGAAAGAACAGAGTATTTATATCTCAGGGTTGCACTGAGCCAAAATGGGAAAACTCGCCATGGCTAACTTGCAGTAACCAACTCACTACTGCCAATTCACCATGGCCAAATCACTGTAGTCAGCTCATCACAGCCGACTTGCCAGGGGACAACTCACCGAGGCCAATATGCCTTAGGACAATTCACCACGGGACAATTCAACAATTTTATTTAATTATTCATTTACATTAAATGTCATTCACATTTCATTTTGTTCCTCCTTTTGCATCCTTTCTTTAATGATTCTGTTCCACCATTTCTTCAATATATTATGTAACTTTTCTCCTGCAGCAAGTTGTCCGGTGGTGAGTTGGCCATGGTGAGTTGGCTGGGGTGAGTTGTCCTAGACCTAGACCCAAACTGAGCTTGGTCCTTGGTGCTTTCTGAGCATGATGGTTTTCTTGCAGATGTTTCATTATCAAAATAGATAACATCATCAGCCCTAGCATTGAAGATATTACCTAGTTTAGTTATGAAACATCTGCAAGAAAACCAATAAGCTCAGACAGCAACAAGGACCCCACAACTTAACCTACATTCGATGCCTATTCTAAAAGTACAGATGTTACTTTCCAACATGGTGACTCATAAATAGGAACCAAGAGAAGGGGCTAGATGGTAAAGGAAGAAGTCATCAATAGCATATCTCAGGGATGGCTAACCTTTTAGCCATCGTGTGCCAGGAGTAGGGGGGTTGCGCGCATGCATGCCCACACCCATAATTTTATGTGCCCTGCCCCCACGCATGCCTGCAAAAACCCACTCCCCCACTCCCCATTCCAGCTCCTGGCACGTGATGGCATGGTGGGCCTGGTAGGCCCGTTTTTCTCTCTCCCCAGGCTCCAGAGCCTATCTAGGAGCTTGAGGTGGGCAAAAACAGCCTCCCCCCGGAGGCCCTCTAAAGGTTGGAAATGGCCCATTTGCCAACTTCCGGTGGGACTGGAAGGCCCGTTTTTTGCTCTTCCCCAGGCTCCAGGGCCTTTCTAGGAGCCTGTGGAGGGCAAAAATGGCCTTCCCCACCCCCGGAGGCCCTCTGGAGGCCGGAAATGGCATGTTTCCCTACTTCTGGTGGGTCCAGAAGGCCCGAAAATTAGCTGGCCGGCGCACATGCGTGCCAAAGCTGAGCTCACATGCCCACTGATATGGCTACATGTGCCACCTATGGGCCATTTCCTGCCTCCAGAGGGCCTCCGGGGGGGTGGGGAAGGCCGTTTTTGCCCTCTCCAAGCTCCTAGAAAGGCTCTGGAGCCTGGGGAGAGAGAAAAACAGGCCTTCCCCACCACCACCCGAGGCCCTCTGGAGGCAGGAAACGACTTGTTTCCCTACTTCTGGTGGGCCCAAAAGGCCCGAAAATCAGCTGGCTGGCACACATGGACACCAGAGCTGAGCTCATGTGCTCACCGATATGGCTACATGTGCCACCTGTGCCATAGGTTTGCCATCACGGGCATATGTCAAAGCCTTCAGCAACTAATTACCATCTTCATATGATCAGGTGGCACTAACAACCTTGTAGATGAAACCAGAAAAAGAGATTTAGAAAGCTTTAGAGCAGTATTTTCAAACTGGACAAGCTTAGGACTTAAGTGTGGATTTCAGCTGCCAGAATTCCTCAGTCAGCATGCTCCCAGAATTCTAGAAGTTCTCAATATCTCAAACTTGCCAAGTTTGAAAAACACTATTCTGAAATCTATTCCAGCTAGGGTCAACTCCTTGTAGAAATCACTATCAGGTTTGGGAGTCTGATGTATAATGGGCCATAGCCATACATAACATAAAAGGCAACATTTTTAATGATGATTTGTTGAAGAAGCCATAATTATCATATATTAGTAGCTGTGCTAGCATTTCTTGCTAAATCAAAACCAAACCATATCAGATTTATTACTATATTTTTATTTTACTTGTTAAGCCACAATCTAGAACATGTGTGTCAAACATTGTGGCATCACATTGCTGTCACGTGATGTATCATGATGTTTTTTCCCTTTGTGGAGCTGGAGTAGGTGTGGCCTGTGCGTGATGCATCTGGTCTGTGGACCGCCAGTTCGACACCCCTGATCTAGAAGGACATGAATGTTTAAATAATTCATGAAATAATTATAATAGACTCTTTACTCATATTCCTATGTGCATTACAAACAATTGCTTCCTTGTGGGGCTAGCCATATGATCTCTTCCATAGTCTGCCCATTTAAGAGCTAAGCATGTATAAATTTCAGTTATTTTATTGGAAATCAGTATGTTTATTTGATGAAAAATATCCTTTGACTCTTCCTTGTCAAACCGCTTCTGCACATTGTTAATACCTCCATATATGTTGGAATTGCTGTGTATCTGAGCAGCAGAGAGATATGCTTGTCTTACCTTGATTGTGAATTTGTTTTAAACTAATTGCAATTATTATTGTGACAGTCATGCAATAGAGATCTTTGAGCAATGAATTCTGTGTGTGACACTGCCCTCGAAAAGCCTCTGGAAGTTTTAGCATAGTCATCCAGAATGCTAACTTAGAAGTGTCTCAGGAACTGGCAGAACTGAGCAAATCTCTTCAGAGTAGTTTTTCCCCAATTATCATTGTTTGTTTGCTCCTGGGAACAATTCAAAAGCCGTAAAAAGCAGAGTGCTGCATGTTTTATCTACTCCATTTCTTCATATCCCAATCAATTTCACAGATCCCAGTTTCCTTGCTATCTAAAGGCATATACAGATACAAAAGTCTGGCCCTTTTCTCAACTGTAGTATGAAATGTATTACTCTAAAAAATGCTTTAAATATTTTCATTTTAATGACAAAGGAGGAGGTAGCTTTTCTGAGATCTCATTTATCTTATCTTTCTGCTTCTGTATCTTGTCTTTTTATGTTCACTGAGAGCATATGCACCAAAGACAAATTCTTTGTGTGTCCAATCACACGTGGCCAATAAAGAATTCTATTCTATTCTATTCTATTCTATTCTATTCTATTCTATTCTATTCTATTCTATTCTATTCTATTCTATTCTATCCTATCCTATCCTATCCTATCCTATCCTATCCTATCCTATCCTATCCTATTCTTCATTTTGTATTTTATGTATGGCTTGAGTTTTTTCTGCTGTCTTATTACTCTTGTTATTTTTTAAAAAATTGATGGCTTATTTAAAGCATTGATATGGCCACCACCCAACTCAAACAACGCAATTCTGGGTGGCAACCAATAACGAAAAGCAAGAACAAATAATTGGCCAACAGAGACTCCCAAGTTGTTTCACTAGATGGGAACTGTAGTCATCCTGACCCAAATGCCCAAGGAAAGGGTAAGGTCTTGACCCCTTTCTAATGACCTGGAGTTTTAGGGCCAACCAAAAGCAGGTGCCAGCACAAAGAAGGCACATCTCCTGGGTCCACAAAGGTGACATTGTTTCCAGAAGGTGGACCCTGATTGTGCCCTTCTTAGAGCATGTGACATGAGTAGATACCACTGGGAAAAATGATCCTGCCATAATTGTCAAGTTGTCAGCTGCTTTGGGTTGTAATCTGGAATATCAAGCAGTATCAGATTTGTCATAATCAGGCAATATACATTTTTCCCCTTTTAATTCTGCATTTCCTTTGAGATATGACAAAAATTGCCAACTGTTCCTGTCCAAGAGTCTCCCCAATGCTCCAAAGAACTTAATAAAAAATAGATGGCAACATGCAGTGTTGGCAACTGTCCCTGTTGTGTAATAGTGGGTGCTTAAAGCAACAAATTAAATATTTTGCTACCATCAGCATTTCCATTTCATCTTCTGTCCTATAAATTGTATTGCCAGTTCAGAAAGAGCAGCTCAATAAAATCCCTTTTATTTTCAGAATTGTTTTCAAATTTCTGGACAATTGCCATTTTGACCTGGTGTCTATATAGTCATTTACCTCCAAAATGCATCTCCAATAGGCCCACCATTCGCTTCTAGTGTTCTATCAAGTTCATTTTTTTACAGCAAAGAATTTCCTTCCAAACTGTCACTTGTGCTTCCTCAACTACTTTATTTTGATTCTTCGGTTGTCATGAGTGTATATCAAAGTTTATTAAGGAATGAATATCTGCTGGCCCTGCAAGTTCTCTTTAATGGGTACTGGCATTGTTGAGTTAAGGAGTCTTGCTACGGGCATAAATCTATCACACGAAGAATAATTTGATGGAATAGCTATAATACACACAAACCCACACATTATATTTTTCAAATTCAGGAGCCTTTATATGTTTTTACTTGTTCTTATGCAATAATATTGATGTTATAATAAAAAAAACCCTTATCAATACTTCCCTTACACATATGCTATTATTTTAAATTTATTTTTCAAGAAATGATGCATATTGAGGGTTCTCTGTTATTCCAGCAGAAAGCAAGAATCACTGCAATTCTTCTACATAGTGTTCCTTTAGATCAGGTGGGTTGCATCAGAATTTACTTGAGTTATGTTTTCCTGTTACATTTTAAGTCCTAGAAATCTTGAGTTGAGAAAACTCAAATCTTGAGGGAAAAAATAAAATAAAAATTGCCACCTAAGCTATTATGCACAAAAATAATTTTGCAAAATGAATTCCTAATTCAAAAATGTTTCTTACTATTCTTTCTTCACAGGTTCAACAACATGCAAATTAAAAACAAAAATTTGCTGCAGTTTGGGGTAGTTTTCGTGAGGAAGAAATTGAGAGGAACCATCCTCTTCCTTTTAAGTAGGGACTTGGGGTGAGACAGTCAAGGGAGTTATTTTGCCTGACTGTTTACATAGCAGTCTCAAGTGAGAAATAAGCATCTAAATCTGGTGGCCAAACTTTTTCTGCTTAGAAGCTAGACTTAACATTTTTTGTTGGGGGCAGATGGGGGAAGGTAGAAGATTCCCAATGCAAAATGGGCAGGAAATGTATGGCTAGGTTTTTCCCTTTCTTCTTGAACTTCCTTTGTTATTTTAATTAAACCTGTTTGAGGGCTTATATTGCAATCATCAAAACAGCTGGAAAACACCTCAATTTATTTATTTATTTATTTATTTATTTATTTATTTATTTATTTATTTATTTATTTAGTCAAACATGTATGAGATAACAGGAATAGGTATTATTCCTGGACATGGCATGGATATTAATACAGGAAATGGGTACGAATAAATGGAGACAATAGGATAGGGACGGAAGGCACGCTGGTGTGCTTATGCACACCCCTTACAGACAGACCTCTTAGGAATGGGGTGAGTTCAACAGTAGACAGTTTAAGGTTAAAGTTATGGGGGGCGGGGGTTTGAGGTTGTAACAACAGAGTCAGGTAGTGCATTCCAGGCATTGACCACTCTGTTGCTGAAGTGGTATTTTCTGCAATCAAGTTTGGAGCGGTTTACGTTGAATTTGTATCTGTTGTGTGCTTACAGCCAAAAAGACTTCAAGGGCGCAGGATCTATGAAGCCTTTGAGTCTCAGGCTGCTCATTCCTGTTTTAAGATGGGCAATGGACTCGCTAGATTGGAGATACCCAAGTTCAGATTTGTGCTCAACCAGAAATACATTTCAGTTGTCAATTTATTCTGTCTCAGAGGATTGTTATTAATCGGAAGCCTTAAAAAAAGGTCACAGTGCCTTGCATATTTTTATTTTCAATTCCAATGTTAACCAAATCAATTTCTGATTCTCACTTTAGAGCTTAGGTGTACAGTATTTGTTGTCTCCCTTCTCTTCACAGGGTCTCATGTCTCTTTCCACATTGTCAATACAGAAACAGCAAGCCTTGAAAACAGCCTGAATGTTGTATTCTCAGTCTATTATTCGGGTGACAGAATAAAAATAGTTTATAGAGCGCTGTAGAAAAGGGAAAAAAAGTCCTATTTCCAGGCCATTTTGAAATTCATTGAAATAAAATGCAACCATGCTTCTGTTCATTGCAAAGAAAAAAAAATGCCTCTTCTTTCTAATCACACTGTACATAGGAACCAAAGGGTACATTAGTAGTGAGACCAACTATTAATTCATCCAGATCTTTTTTTCAAATTAAGATCCATGGGATTTGTTAATCATGATTAAATCCTACTGACTTTTAAATAGCTAAATTTAAATCATAGCATCCTTAAAACAGGTAATTATGATGGTCCTTTTATGGATGGAGAGTAGGAAGAAAGACAGATGTTTAATTATTTCCTAAATGATTTCAAGAATCCTTTCATTAACAAATTTACTCGGAATACGTCTAGTAAATGTAGTAATTCACTTCCCATTTATGTACCACATGGTGAATACTAAACTCTCAATCATTCCCAAAAGGAGCTTGCCATCTGTTTGTTTTGTACATCAAAGCCATTTTAACTCTCAAAAGGTGCCATGCAGTGGAGCTCCATTAGTTTACTTTCCCACATTGTTGCAAAATAGTTAGGAGACTGCTGTGACCACTCCAGGAAACTAAGCAGCAAAGAAAGTGGCCAAAGAAACATTTCTTAATGAACCAAATGTGACAATCAAGAATCATCCTTTAATAGCAAGAGAATAATTAGAATTATGTTTGTATTTTAATAAAACAATATTTTCTGAATCAGAAAGATTTTTCACAGTATGTCAATGTCCACTGCCAGAAATGGCTATGGATTCTAAGTTTGTTCATTACATTTCTCTCTTCCAGGTATAATAAGACATTGCCAATAGATTCATGGTGCATTGATGTACTTAGGAGGGTGCAGACTAACCATGTTAGCTAAGGGTTAGCTATGTTTCTTGGTAAAGTACATGGGAAAATCTCATTGCAGGGCAATTCCACTTAGGGTTATGATTAGGTCTCCATGAACTCAGATGGTAAAATAGATATAACTAACAACTTCGTAGCCCATCGTTATGCTTAGGAGGGGCCTGAGTTTTCGAGCTGGCCTTATCTACTTTCCCTCTTAAAATATTTGTGAAAATCTCTTTTCGGGGTCCAGGAGTGGGAATCCACTTAGGGTATGTATTAGATCTCCATGAATTTGTAGGAAAAAAATGGACATCAGCATCGTATTTGTAGTACATTCTTATGCTTAGGAAGGCACTGATTTATCTATGTTTGCTTCTGTCGTGAGATTCAAAAAAAATTACTACCGGTTCTGCGGGCGTGGCATGGCTTGATGGGCATGGCAGAAGGATACTGTAAAATCTCCATTCCCACCCCACTCCAAGGGAAGGATACTGTAAAATCCCCATTCCCTCTACACTCCAGGGGAAGGTTACTGCAAAATCCCCATTTCCTCCTGATCAGCTGGGACTCGGGAGGCAGAGAATAGATGGGGGCAGGGCCAGTCAGAGGTGGTATTTACCAGTTCTCCGAACTCCTCAAAATTTCTGCTACCAGTCTCCAGAACTGGTCAGAACCTGATGAATACCATCTCTGTTGTGCTTGTAAAATACATGTGGAAATGCCTGTCTTCCTAGGGAATGTGTCTTATTTATGATCCACAAAATATTAATGTTATTCCAATAGTAAAGCAGGCTCTGCAACATCCCTGTGTAACTCATGGATAACCAAGCTGGTGTGATAGTTATGCATTCCATTCTGCTTAATCAATGGCTTCCTGCTACAAATTAGAATTACTTCCTTACACCCCCACTTTGGGAATATCAAGTTCATTTGGAGGGTAGAATGCTGAATTCTAATGCTGAATTTTCTCTTCAAGTTCAGAGATCTTCCTCCTCATTCAGAGAAGGAAAAAGGAACAGCAGTGTGTCTCTTAGATGCTATTCAGTTACCGGGACTTGGGCAGTACAAGGTTTTAATAGATGAATGAATAATAAATACTCAAGGAGCTATAGAATTCAAAATCATTATTTTGTTTTAATGTGTTATGTGGATAGCTGTTCATTTTTAAAAATGAGAAAAGAAATTTAAATATTTTCAAGAGTGAAACATTGGCAACTACGTGCCTCTTCATTTCAATTTGTCATTAGAGTAAAGTGGGGGGAGCTGTTGATTACAAATGGGTTAGTTGAAGAAACAAAACTTCTATAGTTCCACTGAAACTTGTGAGAGTCTGGAAACTTTTCAAGGACATAAATAGGTGTGAAGAAGAAGGTAGATGGTTCCCATAACACAGAGAACTTGTTTACATGGTCCACATGGATTCTGGGGGTTGGGCTGGGGACTTTATTGTTTAATAGTGTGAACTACTGCCTGAGAAATTCAGAATTAGTTTTACTTCACCATTGCCATGCTATGTATTCAATAAACAGCAAGCTTTTCAGAACAGAAATGATCCTGGACTTTTATTTGGATACTCAAGTTGGATGCTGACAAATATTTTTATACTGAAGTAAAATATATAGTTACCATATGTCCAATTATAACTTTTATCTGTATTGCAGTTTAGAGACCATAAATAACTTTATTGATTTGAGAAATATCTAAAATACAATGTTTTTATTTAAATTATGACATTATTTTTAAATGTTGCCTTCATTCTTTTCTTTACACATAATAGCATTTCATTTATATTCGTTAACATCTGTGATTAGAAAAATAAAAGCATACTAACATTAAGTTATGGTTCAGATTCATGATTAAAATGCAAAACAATATTTATACATCAAACTATTTAAAAGCTAAGACATTTATTCTTCAGTACTCATAGCTGCATTTGAATGACTAGGTTGAGTCAAAATATCCTAAATCAGATGAAGAATGTCTACTTCAGAATGCATTCATGTGCTTCCATTAAAGATTCAAGTTATTTAGTGCATGTAAGATTTTATTCTATTCAGTTATGTTCTGTAAGAAATGGCTTTATTTTTGTGGCTTATCATCCAGCCCCTTAGCAAACTGCAAAAGATGATGTCATGTTGCAGTACCAACATGAACATCACAGCAATTCTTATCAAGTATCAGATCCTGCAGATACACATCCACACTGCTATAACTATGCTTTTCCTTTTTACTGATGGCCTTTTCCTTTTCACTACAAACAAAGATGAGAGAGAAGAAGAAAAAGATCAGTAAGAAAAGAGAGGGGGAGGAATGAGGCAAGTGCATGTATCGCATTTCGATTTGTGCTCAGCAGGAAGAACTAATAGCAATAACTTATTGGAATGAGGCTCTAACTTCTCTGCTCTTCAGAGGCTGACAAGGACGCCAGTTGTCAACCATGCTGCATTGAGGTTCATTTTCCTTATTGAAGCAAAGGCAGCGGATTTTGTTGATCTGGAGGAAAGAAAAGATATTAGTAATCGTCTACTTCAAGCAGAATTCTTAGGGTTGTGACGTAAGACTTATTAGGAACACAATCTTTCCTGTGTGTATGTTGGCACAAATAAAAAATAGCAAATAGTCTCCCATCCTACCCTTTCCAGTCTGGCATTGGCTTCAGTTGTTTTGGGCTAGTGTAGAAGTTGAAATACAACATGTCATGAATGTTCTAGATCAGGGGTGTCAAACTCAAAAGGCCTGGGGCTGGATCCGTCCCATGGGATGGTTAGATCTGGCCTGTGGGGCCACCCTAGAAACAACAAAAGACTCTGTGCTCTGCCAGCGAAAATGGAGCTCAGGAGGACCGCACATGGCCTCCCTGAGCTCTGTTTTCACTGGCAGAGGGGGGCAGGAGGCCATTGCACTGAAAACGGAGCTTGGGAGCTCATTTTCACTGGCAGAGCACTCGGGCCACCACAGATGCTCTTGACACAAATGACGTCAAGCTGGCCAGGCATACCCTGGTCATGCCCACCCTGGCCCCCGAGGTCAAACACAACCCTGATGAAGTCCTCAATGAAATCGAGTTTGACACCCCTGTTCTAGATTGAGTAAATCTGGAGCATAAAATAAAGGGTTGGGCCTCAGTGGTTCCATGTGATATGAGACAGATATGTGGGTTTCAATTATAGAAAAATGTACTTAAGAATATCCTGGATTCCTATGTTCTTTACATATAACGTAACAGCTCTTCCATAATCATGTTGGATCTTTGTGGTATTTTAATATTTGTGCATGTGCCTGAATTATACAGACCAATAAATGATAAAGGGAAGAGGAGAATTCATGTCTAATTTTAATTTGCCAGAGCATAGATGTGTACGTAGATGTTATTCTGTACATTCATCCATATCAAAGCACTCACACATGTGACATGATTGATGCACACACAATGAAGTGAACTATGCTGGTCCCATCCCACTGATACACTGACTCTGAGTAACTTCCAATATAATAAAAGATTACAAAATAATACAAAGCAGTTAAAATAAAGTTCCTTAATTCGGGACTAGTCAGGGTAGTCTCGAGTCAACTCGGTGGAACTGAGTGATTACTGGCTAGATGCCCTTCCTGACTCCTATGTAGAGTTCACAGCTGTTATTTTCTTTGTGCCCTGAGAGAAATATCTACCATTACCTAGGATTGAACTCTCAACCTTGCAAGCTCAGACTCAACCCGTCCAAGACCGAGTGGCTGTGGCTTCCGGCGTCCTGGTATAGTCAGCTAGTACCATCACTGACAATAGGGGATGAGATCTTGCTCCCCACAGAGAGGGCCCGCAACTTGGGTGTCCTCCTGGATTCACGGTTATCTTTAGAAGATCATTTGATGGCCGTGGCCAGGGGTGCCTTTTATCAGGTTCGCCTGATCCGCCAGTTGCATCCCTTTCTGGATTGGGACGCCTTGCGCACGGTCACTCATGCCCTAGTTACCTCCCGTATGGACTACTGTAATGCTCTCTACATGGGGCTCCCCTTGAAAAGCACCCGGAGGCTCCAACTGGTCCAGAACGTAGCCGCGCGGGTGATTATGGGCGCAGCTCGTTACGCCCATGTAACACCTCTCCTACGCGAGCTGCACTGGCTCCCGGTGGTCTTCCGGGTGCGATTCAAGGTGTTAGTTATCACCTTTAAAGCGCTCCATGGCTTAGGACCTGGGTACCTACGAGACCGTCTTTTGCCACCAATAGCCTCCCACCGACCAGTTCGTTCTCACAGGGAGGGACTACTCAGGGTACCGTCAGTCAAATTATGTTGACTGGCGACTCCCAGGGGAAGGGCCTTCTCTGTGGGGGCTCCAATCCTTTGGAATGAACTGCCCCCAGAGATACGGAATATCCCTGATCTCCGTGCTTTCCGCCGTGCCCTCAAGACCCTGATGTTCCAACAGGCGGGGCTAAACATACGAACATGTCAATGATTTTTTAAATGTTATCTAATTCTGGGTTTTATTTAATTGACCAAACTAAGTAATAATTTTAATTAGCAATTTTATGATGTTTGTGTGTCTATATGTTTCTTGACTGTACACCGCCTTGAGTCCTACGGGAGAAAGGCGGTATAGAAATATAAATAAATAAATAAATAAATAAATAAATAAATAAATAAATAAATAAAAAATGGGAGGCAAGTATCTCAATCACAATGTGACTGTCTAAATCCTAGTCTGCATTTTTTGGTAACCTTGACACATTTCAGCAATTAAAAGTGCTTAATATCCATACCATCATGCAAAATCACACTGAGCCAACTACACCTGAAGGCACGTCTAACATAAATACACAAGATTGAAAGCCTACATAGCCATACACTGTGTGTTTGTATGTTTGCATGTGTGTGTTTACATGTGTGTGTCTGTGTGTCCATATACATGTGGTGTAGGAGCGAAAGCAGCTTCATGTTGCTAAGTCTAGCACTGTGAAATTCAATCAGAAAAGCTATTTACCCATGCTCTCTATTTAGATATTAGAGGGGAGATTAGTGGCAAAAGGTGGAGAGTACAATGTTTAAAGCAAATGAATTTACCTGTTCTTTGCTCACAAATACAGGCTCCTTCAGAACAATCCAGATGACACATTCAAGCAAAGGTGGTGTGGTCAGTGATCCTAGGTAAGTCCAATAGTCACGAGAGGCAGGTAGGAGGACAGTGGGATCAAAGCTGGTAAAGTTAGCCTCTTTCTCCTAGAAGAGAGAAATTTGATAAAACAATCCAGTTTAGTGTTTCTCAACCTTGCCAACTTTAAGATGTATAGATTTCAACTCAATTCCCAGAATTTCCCAGACAGAAATTCTAGAGTTGAAGTCCATGATAAAATGTATGCTAAGATATTGTTTTGTAAATATGATTTAATGCAACTCTAGTAATTTTACCTCCACCCTGAGGGATACCAAGTGAACAAAAGCTTTAATATAGAAATGGAAAATAAACATGTCTGCTATGATTAAATATAGCATTTTCAAACAAGACATAGTTAAACAACCATTGCCATTTAAAATACAGTTTAAAAGCAATTTTATTTCAACACCCCCCACCCCCCAGTACTGTTTTTTCAAAGAATAATAAAATTCACAGCTCCGATATTCCTGGCTATCAAGAAAAAGAAGCACTTACTTTGTGTTTAATGGAATCTAGTGCATCAACAACTTTCTGTAGTCCAGGACAGGGACTTCCTACCTGTGAAATAAAAGGATAAAGAGAAACTTGAGTTATGCCTTGTGCCCATTTGCATGTGTTTATGTAATTTATCAACTGAAGAAGCCTTTTAAATTTGGCCCACTGACCTCCTTCCAATAAGTTAATATTAATTCAAAAATAAAATCAATACACAGCTTCTAAAACAATATTGACTCAGTTTATCCTCTATTACCATTTTTCTGAAATACATTTGGAAAAGCAAATTTGTCAATTGCAATGAAATGTAACTCTGCATAGAGTGACATAAAAATATAGAATATATACACAATGAAGTATAACAAAAATATGCATAACCACAGTTCAAATATATATAATTTTTGTTGTTTATTATTTTACACAGATGAATACGCATATGAATTTTGTATTTGTACCTTATATTTGATTACAATATGTTGCAAGAATCTGTTAAACATGGTTAAGACTGGATCTTTGTGATTTTTAGGTAAGAAGCTTTATTGGTAAGTATCTGTTTTTCTGAAATGTATTTGTTCACTCACTTGTATCATAAAGGCTTATTTTCTCTGCAAACTGTGTAGCTTGTTTGGAGCAGTGGTGGGTTGCCCCGGTTCGCACCAGTTCTATAGAACCAGTAGTAAAACCGGCGGGAGGCTCTGCTCACTGACCCTGACATCATGAAAATGCTTCTGCGCATGCACGCAGCCCCGTTGCGAACCGGTAGTAAAGGTAAGTAGAACCCACCCCTGATTTGGAATCATGTTGCATATAAATTAAGTCAATTTCTGATAATCCTGCAGCGGACCAGAAAATGTGGCACCTGACTTTTAGACCCTTTTCAAACTTGATTGTTTTTTTTTTAATTTAACTGACGTCTTCGGTTTTCAGTAGAAATTAATATAAAGGGAACAATGTTATCATTGAAACATCTGGAATGACTGTAGGCAGTTAATTCACTTCTGAGTAAAGCACAAAGTCAACTTGCTCGATAAATATTTTGAAAATGCAAAAATTGCACAAGGAAATAGAAAGATACTAACCTTCAAAAACACTCCCACAACTGCCAGGCCATCAGGATACTTCACAGCTTCTTCAAAAGTTCCATATTTTGTATTCCAATGCACTAAGTGGAGCTGGAATCAAGAAAAATACAGAAGACAGAGAACATCCATTAATAGCCTTTCCTTTAAACAGAGGAACTCAATAAATTATATATTAATCTTTAGCCTGAAAAGAGTATCTTGATTTCAGAGACATTAAAAGAAAGCACTGGCTTGTTAGTTCCTTTTCCCATGCAATAAAATATTCAAATACAATTATATTTCTCACACTGTCTTCTCATGCCATTCAGACCATTACTAATATGTGAGCAGACTGCCAAGCCTTTTATGGAGATATTTCTATAAAAGCAAGAGCTATACTTTATATAAATTTGAGAAGGATCAGGTAGATTGAAAAAGAAATGCCAACAGCTATGAAAAAACAGTGCAAAATGCAGTAGCAAAAATGATCTCTGAAAGCTTTTACTACACACTGGTTTTCTACCATGTCCATTGGCTGCTAATTTCCTTCTGGACTCAATTCAAACTGATAGTTACTGCGTTCAGTGTCATACAGCAACTTTTTCCACCTGTTGACCTTCTAGTTGTTACTCTGCATTGGGATCTCATCCTAACTAGGAGTATCAGAGTACCAGACAGGAGAAGGTGGACCTAAAGAGTCTAAGCCAGGGCACTTCCTCTTAGAAGTGGTAATGTATCCATTGTATTTATCATCAAAGTGATAGATCTGTATCATTTTTTTAGTAGTGACTGACAGGCCTGTAAAATAAGTATATCTTAGACTGTAAGTATGAATTACATGCAGTAAGTATGAATATAAAACAACTATATTAGCTAGATCAAATATGGGCAAATTTATGAGAATCAGAAATGACAACTTGTTGCATCATCTAGAGAGTTACCAGTGGCATTGGTGAAATGGTGGTGATATCATAAGAAAAGGCACAAATTATTTGGAGAGCTGATTTTCAAGTGCTTTTAAAAATGATTCAAAACTTCCCAAATGGTCCAAAATTGTGCTTCCAAAATTTGGCTGGAAAATGGCTAAATTTTGACAGTGCAACTTTTTGTTAACTTGAAAAATAAATGTATTTTTAATAAATACATTAAAAAAAATGTTGCATCACTAATTATTGCTCATTTTGCCACCAAATTTTAGCAGCAAAAATCTGGGAACATATTCATGAAGGCCACAAATAGCCTAGATTTTCTCAGTTAACTTTCTGAAAAGCTTTTCTTTTTATTTATTTCACTTTAATCCTCCTAAACATTCACAATTTATGTGTTATTTTATTTTCAATTCCTTCAGTTGGATTTGATAATTTAAATGTTCCTTCCAATTGCACAATTCTAAGTCTCAAAAAACTGAAAATATTTTTAGCTTTCAATACTAATTGCATTTTATTTTATTGGATTAGATTGACATAATTCTTTATTCCATTTCTAATTTGGTTTTAGAATAAAAAGTAATATGGCCCCTATAAGTATCATACATAAATTTGGAAAGACCCTTTTCAAAAATGTATCAACTGGCATGTAATCAGTACAATATTTGTGCATATGGCATTTATAAATTCTGTTAGGCCAAACAATTATAGTGAAGCTTGAAAGTTCCTGAAATCTGATTATTTACTTTTACAAGTAGGAATAAGTACTTTTGAACTAATTGGAACTTGTTTCAGAATAGACATATCTAGATTATAAAATATGAAAATACATATTGCAATATATTAGGTAACATGTTTCACTAGTAACAGTCTCAGTTTTGTCTACTGAATCTTACTGCGGAAACTAAATCACTAGTTTTAAAATATTTCATCAAGAATATTTGTTCCCCTCTTTTACCTGGGACACAATGCTTTTATTTTTTTTATTTTTTTTATTATTAGATTTATATACCGCCCTACTCCTGAGGAACTCAGGGCAGTGAACAGCCAAGAGATAAAACAAACAGATTACAAAATTTAAAAACAGTATAAAAATCTAATTAAATAAATTTGGCCCAGAACAGATTAAAACACCCCTAAAGTTTTAGACAAATTTAAAATTTACAGTTAAAAAGGGAGGTTAGGCCAGGCCAGCTTGTTGGAATAAAAAGGTCTTGTGGACACGGTGGAAGGTGCGTAAGTCCGGGATCCTCCGTACCTCTGGGGGGAGCTCATTCCAGATAGCAGGTGCCCCCACAGAGAAGGCTCTTCCCCTGGGGACCACCAGTTGACACTGTTTGGCCGACGGCACCCATCGGCCAAACATTTTAATGATCAAATACAGATTCCGAATGAGATATAGTTTTGATAATGATACAGAACTTGAATCAGCGTAAATTAGAGGAACCCCTTTTTGAGAATCCTTAGTTGTAATGAGATTCAATTATTTTCATTTCAATGCCTCTCGTGTTGTTGCTATAAAAAGAAAGGGATGGGTGGTTTTTATCCTATCTTGGCAGGTCAGTATTAAAGTATATAGTACTTGATAAATAAAAAAAACTAGGGTAGCATAAGACACTTCAGGATAATAATATTAGTTATGTGTGTTCCATGTTACTGGATGAGTTGCTAAAGAAGTATTGATTAGAAATTAGCTGCCATCAAATATTAATTTGGTCCATCCCGACATCCATTTCTTATATATTTAATATCCAATTTTTATATATTTCAGTATATTTTTCAATAGTGAACACATACATATATATACACACAAAAATAAACACTTAGAAATTAATGAATTTCCTTACCTCTGCATCATATTTCACCCCATCAACAGTGTGTTCAGAACCTTGGCCTTCACAGGATCCCCAATGAATATGGAACTGCTTTAATTTGTAAATTCCTTCAACTGGGCCACCTTTCAGCACTGAAATAAAAAATAGTTGTTGTAAACTTTGCCCATAAACTGGTTCCTATGCCTTGTAACAAAAAGTCTGAATTGCTTTCTTACATTGAGTCAATTTTTAGTGACATTGAGTCAGTTTCACTAATGTCTTTGCCAGGTTAAGCAATGTGATAAGGACAAATAGTTGAAAATTATGAAGATACAATAATTTGCCCCCATAGCAAATTTCCCACTGACTTTAAGATAGCACATTAACCAAATATGATCTTGCTGTGATAAATTGAATTTCTCCTGCATATCAGTTCATTTAAAAGGCTAATAAAAGTCTCTTAAAGATCGTAATCTGCACATGCAAAACACGTTGTGATCCTGAATCTTAATATGAGCTAATTTCATAGGAACATCTGCATGCTAAGAAAGCAATTACATTTTTGACATTTGTTGAGTCTAATTCTCAGCTGGCCCTGCATACCTACAAGATTTGGAGCATTTCAGTGCTTTCAAAAACATAATTTTCCCTCAAATGGCTACTACTAATAGAACTTGATTGCTATCTGGTGTTCTTCAATCACGGAGTAAGAAAAGAGACAGAAATCTACAAAAATACAAGCCAAAGTATTTCTGTACAACACAATTCATCTGTAGTTTCTCAAAAACTAGGGCAGATGACCTGGATATATATGTGGATTATGCCAAAAAATTATTATACAGGAGTAGAAATTTCCCCCAAATATTTCATGTTTAAAAATTCTGTATTACGGCTGACCTGAGTTAAACTAGTAAGGATTATAAAGGATTAGGCTGTTTTGTCATTCACTTACCCTCAGACCATTATTGAGTTCAATTAGGGTGAATTCTAATCATTATCCAACAGCCTACCAACAGGGCAAATTGACATTTTGGGAGAGGATTTTTTTTTTTTAAATGCTATCTCTCACAAGCACACTTTCTATATTTGGTAATATTTGGTTCTGAATTAGCACAAGCAGAAATTTACAGGCAGGATAGTTATCTTACCTTCCTAGTTTAGAACCTCTAGAACTGTTCACATGTTTAAAAATGTACTTTTAGTAATTTCTCCTGATAAACAGCAGCTGGTTATCTAAGAGAAGTCAGCAGGAGACTGATAGCAGCACAAGGTTTAACTTTAAGAGATAATTTGTGGGGAAAAACCGTTTCCTAAATGGCCCGTATTTATAGATATTATTACTGGCTGTTTGTCAACAATTACCCTAAATGTACCTTGGGGAAGTTCTATTTAAAGACACAAAAATACCCATATCTCAAGTCCTCATATGACATAGGAGAGCTAGGCTAATTTCATATAGGACTATCTCCTAGAATGGTATCGCTTGCAGGTAGAAACAACCTCCCATAAATCTGTAAATAATTATTTGGCTGCTTGAGTACAAGTTAAAAAGCCATACTGAACCACAGTTTTTGATTCCATGAATAAAAAAGGATAGCTGTTATATAAGTAAGCTATGATGGTATTCACACAACATACTTAAACTGTTTACTGAATAGTTAGCCACTCATTGGGTGTCTTTAGTTATTATTATTAAAGAGTCCCTCTTTCAATGCAGCCTGTCTCACATATATTACATGTGGAAAAGAAATTATTACTACTACATTACATTTAGGATAAAAATCAGACAATTCAAATGATGAATTACTGTTATTTCACCCAATAAAAACTATGATGAAGAAATCGAAGAAAAATGTCTGGTGCAAGGATTGCCTTGTCCTTGGGTGGACAAGGATGGGTCTTGTCCTTCTGGACAATTATGTCTTAATAGCCTTAAAACTCTACAGATACTTTATGCCAGGGGTCTCCAACCTTGGCAACTCTACGACTTATGGACTTCAACTCCCAGAATTCCTCAATCAGCATATACCACAAGTCATAAAGTTGCCAAGGTTGGAGACCCCTGTTCTATGCCTATGTTACTTATGGCATGAGGAGAACTTCCAAAATCATGCTGAAAAAGGGTCTTATAAAGGAGTAGGCTGTCCTTGGTTGATAGCCACTGACTATATCACAAAGTTCAGCCTGGGTGAGGTTTAACTGTTATGTGTGGTTCTATTGGATATTTTGGGAGTATATATTATAAGGGAGTTGCATGAGTAATCCCTCCAAAACATCTGTTTTATCGAAGCTTACAAAACTACCAAAGTAAAAGTGGTATCTTCAGTAAGTTATTTTTTTCTGCATCCTTGTATGTTTCAGCTTTGCACTGAATTATTAATAAAAATATATTATAAAAACATGCTTCAAAAAGTATTAATTATGTAGAGAGTAATTTACCTAGAACAATACAAGTTAAAATCAATTAGATAATTAAGTACTAATTGGACCTTAATGACCCATGTATATAAGACTGAAGTGATCCCAATAGCCATATGTGAACTTTTGATCTTTTCTATGATGTGTGTGTGTGTGTGTGTGTGTGTGCGTGTATAATTGAAAAGCTTTTGGTTAATTTTATTGACTTTATCTACAATAGATTATGGACTAATATCGCAATCAGCTTGCCCTTATTTAATCACTGATTTACTATTCATATACACAAATAAACCAGTTTTATCATAACCTCAAGAAAGCAGAATTCACACTGTGTGATCATAGGAGCAAATGTAGACCACCCATCAAACAACATAGGATAATAAAGTACAGCTTGGGACACAAAGCTGATTCTAACAATGCTTGGATTTTAAAAATTACTCAGGTGAATAGCAATAGCACTTAGACTTATATACTGCTTTACAATGGTTTACAGCCCTCTCTAAGCCGTTTAGAGATCCAGTATATTGCCCCCAACAGTCTGGGTGCTCATTTTACTGACCTCAGAAGGATGGAAGGCTGAGTCAACCTTCAGCCAGTGAGAATCAAACAGCTGAATTGCTGGCAGCCAGCAGTCAGCAAAAGTAGCCTGCAGTACTGCATTCTAACCATTGCGCCACCATGGCAGTATGGTATAGTAAGTATAGAATTACAGAATGGTATAGTATACAATTACAAACTTCCATAAAATTTAAAATTTCTTTCCCTGAAAATAAAAGTAGGAGGGGCTAGCTATGTTGGTTGAGAATTCTGGAAGTTTAAAGCCAACATAAACTGAATGGCACCAACTTGGTTAAATTGCTTGTGCAATGCAGGGGTTATTGTCTTGGCACTTTGGTCAAAACCAAGCATCAGAAAAAAAGGTGCCACCTTGCAGCTTCAAGGCAAAGCCAGTCCAGCTCTGGCTTCTGCATGTGCACAAAATGGTTTATTCATTAAAGGGTCAGAGAAGCAACTAAAGGAAAGAGGTTTATATGCTCTGATCCATTCCATACAATGTTGGATCACTATGACGATCTGTTCCAGTAGATCTCAAACTGGATTTTGAGGATCTGCTTTACACATTTTCAAATCAAATAAAAAAAAAATATTAACATTATGTAAACACAATGCTTAAGCAATGTAATATAACATATTACATATTACACTGCAAAGGATTACACTTAAACAGTGTAATATAACATAGCAAAGGATTCCTTAATTTCTGATGCAGTTTATTATCTAGCAATTACCAGACATAGTTAAAGAGACTACAGCAAAGTTGGGGGGAAGGGGGAGAGAGAGAAACTGAAGAAGCATTAAACATTATTACAAATGTTACCTTGCATACACATTTTGCAAAAACAACAGACCAATCAAAATATTGGCAAAATTAACCCCAGGAAGACAGTGAAACTTATCAGCATTCTATAAGGTGACTGTTTAAGTGATGAATAATCTATATTCATTATTTTACCATTTGAGGATTTGTAATGTTTCTGCAAAGAAGAGATCGCTAAATGTTATACATGGACTTTAAAGGACTCTGTGCCAAGCCCTCTCTATCATCAGGCTAATTGTAAAAGAATTACAAAGTCAACATCTGTGACAAAGCAGCACAGACAAAAATTTCTAAATTTCATTATATTATCCTTCACTAGTTTCTTGATTCCTACAACAGTTATAAACTTTGGTAGTCAGGATAAAAAATGTAAACATTATCAACATATGTTCTAGTATAAATAATAGAATAGTCACAGAATGTTCTCTCGTCTTTCAAAGTAATGCATTACAGTCTTAAATTTGTAATGCTGGGTGTAGCATCTTGGTGTTTCAAGAAGAAAATGGACTTTAAATTAATCATTTTGAGAACCGAACAGTCTAATTCCAATACATGTGGGATCTATGTACAAGATATTTGAGACTGAAAAAACATTGATATACTAATTTTCTTCTCCTTCCCATATTTATAGTTTTTTTAAAAAAAATCTGCAGAAAAGAGAAAGTGGGCCATGAGACAGGATTGGCTTGAAAAAAATCTTTAAAACTATTTTTGTCACATTGTTACTCTCTCCAGCTAGCTGACTTGAGTGTCAGTCTGAAGGATAACAACAGAGATCCCTCTGTCCTCTTAGAATACTGAATTTCTGAATTTTCAGCAGTTTTCTGGCTATCACTAGCCCTATTGCTTTTCTAGGAGGAAAGGAACAGTTATAAAATTGTGCCACATGCATGCTATAGATTATCTCCTACATACCTCCTAATGCAAAATATAGTAATTCTTGCAGAAATATGAGCCTCGTCTCTGTCTTTTAAGGATTAGCTGCAAGTCCATACAGGGGTGGGGCTCAAAAATGTTAGCATGGGTTTCTCTACCTGGTTGCTGGGTGGGCGTGTCTATGGTGGGTGTGTCCTAGTGATCGTCCTGCACCATGGTGGCGGGGATGTTTTTGCCCTCCCCGGACTCCACACGCGCCTTGCACCTACCTGCATCCAAAATGGATCGCGTGGGGACTCCTGGGAGGGGAGGGGAGGGGTAGGTGGGGCCAGCCAGGAATGGGATTTGGGTTCTCCGAACTGCACAGAATCTTAGCTAGAGGTTCTCCCGAACCCCTGCGAACCCCCAGCAGCCCATCCCGAGTACATATAGATTGTATAGACTTCCTCTCTTTCCCTCAAAATTGTGAACAAAAATCTCAAATTCCTGCCCATTCCTCAAGAATCGTAGCTTATACCTACATTTCCACTGCTACCTTTTCCTTTCTCTCTGTTATTCTGCCCAAAACAACCAGTTAAAATCTTTCTAAATAATCACCAATTTTACAAGCAGAACAAAATATGTAAATATAAACATTTTATACTGTGACTACTCATGCATGCAAACACACTAGAGGCTGAGATAATAAAAAGGATGCAAAAAAATCCATTACATGAAGAAACATAAAATGGGCCGCCTTGCTATTTATATTTTACATGTAGTTTTTTTGTTGTATTTCAGACACTGAATTTCATTAAAATTTCATTAAAGTCAAGTTAGTTGACTTCTGTCTGCAGTAACCACAAACCGGAGAAGGTAATTGTGAGTGAGAACCTAAAACCTATTCCAGTCAGAAAAGAGATTCTGCAGTGAGGCCTGTATTTAGGGGTATTTTTATTTTTATTACAGGGAATGCTAAGAGTAAAAAGGATTGTACACACTTTGGCTACGATGCACAACATATTTTCTTCCAGAGTAGTCCATTTAAATATTAAAAGAAGCAAGCTAAAGCCTCTGCACGGCTATTTTCAATGCTGTTTGGAAAGCTTACAAATCCAAGCTGTTCCAGGTTCTTTGAAGGTGTCCCCTCAATGAAGCTGCCAACATGGGGAGAAAATACAGAACATTTGCTTAAACAAATCAAACCAAGTAGTGCTGAGAGACAAAGCAGTCCATTTGTTTCTAGCGTCATTGTGTCTCATATTAGAATGCTCATTCATGGATACTGAAAGGGGAAGAAGATTGCATTGGCAAATCAGGATGATTAAAAAGCAAACATTCCAACTTCTGTTCCTAAGATCAGCTTTGCACTGCCAGCAATTGCAGATTCGTCATAAAGAACCGAGAACTTACAAAATGCTAAAAAGAGGGACTTAATTTAGAATTATTGTGAATAGAACATCCTCCAGCAAAGAATGACTAACTGAAACATATGGAAATGTGGGGGAAATGTCTTTTTTTCTTATTTTTTTTAATTAAAAAAATTAAAGAATATTAAATGGAGAGAATTGAAACCTAATGGCAATTAGAATCACTTATCTTGGCATCATGACATATATGTTCCTGAATAATGGATGATCCTTGTCATAAAATGAGCTTCCACTTAATGTTGATTCAAAAAGAAATTATACTTATGGAAAATGTTATATATCAACATTCATAAAACTCCCCCAAAACAATACAGAAGTCTGTTGACTTTTAGTTTTAGTTCCACTGATCTGGAAACTATCAAATGAATATTTTATTTTTCCCTTTTATGCCCCTCCACTTTTTAAAATCCAAATCCTCGGCTATACTTACTATCTATTTTAAAAAATTTTCCACAGGAAAAAATACAGTACAAAAGATCCAAGTTTCATAAATGGCTTTTGTACACAGAGATATCATCACACAACTTCTAAATTGCTTGGAAACAATATATACCCATAGAATTCAGGCTGAATATAAGAAAGTCAACATGTATGATGAAATGCTGGTAATTCTCAACTTATGGCCACAATTTATGTTGCTAAGTGAAACATTAGTTAAGTGAATTTTGCCCCATTTTATGATCTTTCTTGAAACAGTTGTTAAGTGAATCATTGCAGTTGTTAAGTTAATAACTCTATTTTTAACTGAATCTTGCTTCTCCATTGACTTTGCTTATCAGAATGTCACATAAGATGATCACATGACCCCAGGACGCTGCAACCGTCATAAATATGAACCAGTGGCCAAGCATCCAATTTTGATCATGTGACCATGGGAATGCTGCAATGGTCGTAAGTATGAAAAATGTTTGTAAGTTCCTTTTTTCAGTGCCGTTTTAACTCTGAACGGTTACTAAATGAATTGTTATAAGTCAAGGACTACCTGTATAGGCAGATGTAATTTATTTAGTTATTTTACACCTCACCTTTTAAAATAAATAAATAACTCAAGTTGGCGAACATATCTAATACTCCTTCCTCTTCCTATTTTCCTCCCAACAACCCTGTGAGAATTGAGCTGAGAGTGACTGGCCCAAAGTCACCCAGCTATTTTTCATATCTAAAGCAGAACCAGAATTGATGGCTGCCCAGTTTCTATCCTGTTACCTTAACCACTAGACCTGTGATGGTGAACCTATGGCACGTGTGCCAGAGGTGGCACGCAGAACTGTCTCTGCTGGCACGCATGCCGTTGCCCAGGTCACATCTCCATGGCATTTCTTTCATGAATTTCTGTTTCTCTGCAAACGATGAAACAGAAGCTCACAAAAGAAAAAAGATCTTACCTCTTGCCGTACTGCGATGTTGGGATGCCCCCCACCAGCCAGCTGGTCTTTGGGTCTCTGCTGCGTATGAGTGCATGTCCGTGCATGGATGCGTGCATTTCTGGGCGTGTTCATGCATGTGCATATTCATGCATGTGCATGTGCATGCAGGTGCATGTTGGTGCATGCGCAGGTCCATGCACATCTTTTAGTTTGGGTATGTGCACACGCACATTTTGGGCACTCAGTGTCTAAAAGTTTCACCATCACTGCACTAGATTGCAGTGCAATCTAGATACTTTGGATGTGAAGCCGAAAAGATGCTTTGGGGTATGCTATAACTCTCCACAGCTGTTTAAATACAATGCATCCTTTTCTGGGTTTGCAGAGTAATTGCATAATCCTAGGAAATCCCAGGAGTGTTTGAGTCAAAGAGGCAGTAATAGCACATCCAAGCCCTCTCTAAACCCCTTTCTTGTACATCGTCAGCGCCTTCTTAGCTCAAATGTATATTTTGCTGGGACCACACATTATCAATGTGAAACCAAGAAAACAGAAATCTTCCTTAAGGAGGTACATGTGGCCATACTTATCCCAAAGCATCTTTTTGACTTCAGACCCACTGCATGGCATATCCCTCGTATATAAAATATATCTCTTGTTGGACTATAAAAATACAATAATTCAGATATGTTTGCAACACTGTACAAATGTATCTGGGAAAGAAGCCTGCTATGGATTATCTTTGGAATGAATATAGGATTGCAATGTTACACTGGTATTTGATTTCCAGATGGCAAGGACAATAGATTACAGGCAGAGCTAATAACTCCCAATGCCCCTTTCATCACTATTCACAGTGGCTAAGGGAAGTTATAGTCCAACATATCCAGAAAATGTTAAATGGGGAAAGGAATACTTGTTTCTCTAGACTTCTTTTCTAGTGGTAACTTCTTGAACTTCTTAATATTACTGTATTTGAATCATCACTAAAGTGATATATAGCCTGCCCCCATTGCTGTTCTATTAGCACAACATGATTCACTGGTTTTAGAAGACCTACTGCTATTGAGGGAGGGGGGGAGAGAGAGAATCATCCATAAAAATTGACTTTTATCATTTTCTGGATATATGCAACTCTGGTTAAAATAAAGAAACAAAAAAATCCCTCTGCCATACATCAATTAAGTTCTCTCTAGTCAGCCCTTTGCCCTCCCCCTTTGCTGTTGCTTCCATCTCTCCCACAAAGCTTTAAGTCTAAGAAAACAGATCAAATACTAACCACACTTGTCTCCAGAGTCATCAAAGACCACATTGAAGGAGTGCCCGTTGTTGACTATCTTCTTTGCTGCAGATGCATCGTATGTGATGTTCAAGCTCTTCAGTGCAGGGTCGAATTTGGAAGATTTATGTTGGATCGCAATGGGTGACTGTCGTTCTCCATTGGCAAGAGGGAAGTTCTTATGCCAAAAAGCAGGTCCTAAAAAAAGAGAAAGAAAAGTGCAAGAATGAAATCCCTACAGCACGAAAGGGAAATAAAGAGGGTAAAAGGCTTAATGTCTTAAGGCAGTTGAAAATTAGGAAGATAGCAATAGCAATAGCACTTAGACTTATATATCGCTTCTCAGTGCTTTTACAGCCCTCTCTAAGCGGTTTACAGAGTCAGCATATTGCCCCCAACAATCTGGGTCCTGGATAAAGATAAAAGATCAGGAAGAAAAAGATAAAAGATTAAAGCACCTTTTATGACTAAGCTTTTATTAAAAGGCATAAACTGCAGTTCACTTCATCAGTCTAGGTGTAGGGAGATGACCTTGGAGAAGTCAAGAAGCTGTTAAAGCAACAACAGGTGTATAAGCATGCATTAAGTCTAAGGAGGTGGGAAAATATTAGAAAAGACTCAGACTGGCTCCCCTGGGTTATAACAGGGAAATTTGAGGGTGGGGAGGAGGGGGAAGCAAACTTTTACTGTTACAGCCGATATCAGAAAAGTATCATTCTAAACTTCTTCTGGCACCTGATTTGGTCTACCTCACAGGGCTGACATTAGTCCCTCTATGCATCTTAGGAAATGAACTGAAGCTTGTGCGTTTTAATAAAATTTATTAGCTACAAAAGGTGCTACAGACTCCTGATTTTTGCTACTATTGACTAACCTGGCTCTTCTCCTAACATAAAGATACCTAAAAAGGTTTTTAACATTTTTGAAAGAATGAAGTTATTTTGGCCAGATAGAATTTGAAGCGCAAATTATAGAAAGATCATGTAGAGAAGCAGATGGAAAATGAGGAAAAACCTAGTGGGGGCAGGGAAGAGATGGAGGGGGGGGTTAAACTTGAATCTATTCTTGCACAGATGCAGCAAACTTGGGCACAGGGCCTGAGGGGTTTTTGAGATGAATGAAACAGCATCACTCAGATTTCTCCACTATGGTATTGTTGGGAATTAAAAGCTAAGGATGCTTATGATCTGAGCAGTGACAAACTGGAAGCCCACCTATCTTATTTAAATTGGTGCATCAAGTTCAAGGAGATTTAACATACACCAACCAAAATTCACAGGTCACCCCTTCTTTGCAAAGCAAAACACTGGATGATACATTTACATTTTCCTTCCCATGATTTTGTTGTACAAATAAAAATAACAGCTTTCCATGTCCCAGTGTATTATAGAGAAAAAAACAGTTGCTTACCCAATTCTAGTCAAGCAAACTTGTTTCTCAATTTAGCGGGGAACAAAATTCCCATCTTAAACAATCACTGTGCTTGGAAATGGCAAAGCAAGCCTTGGAATGTTAAGTCCACATTCTAATGGAGTTCCTGATCATACCACAAAATCCTCTCCTGGGCATTTCAGTTACCTAACAGAAACTGGAAGAAGTAAGGTTCCTTTGCCTTACAAGTGTCATTGCAGTTGCAACACAGTGTATGTTCCAAAACTCTTTGTGAGTTATGCTTGGAAGGAGGATACAGCAGGTGGAAGTTCAGGTGAGAAGAGTCTATAGCAGCCTTTCCCAACCTGTTGCCTTTCAGGCATCCACAGCTCCCATCATTCCTAGTATACACAGCCCCATCTACTGTAATTGGGTCCCTCTGAAGGTCCAATGGCTGGAGAAGGGATAGCCTACCAAACTCCACATCTATTGCACCTGATACCTTTGATGGTATTGTAGGATTACTTTCATCTACTCAGAACTCTCCTACTTGGCAATCTTATTAGTTCCTATCTTCATTCTCAGTCCAGCTCAAAGGCTAAAAAGAACCAAGCACACACCCCGATCTCACCACCATTCGCTCCATAATCCCATGTTTTACTTCGCTGCAATTAATATGGAGCAGAACTAGCGCGGGGCAGAAGCTCCGTTTTCTCCCAGGTCCCTTGAAGGTCAGGCTTCCTTTGAGCTCTGACCGGGAGCACGCAGCCAGCTCAGGTACTGCAAGCGGCAGCGTGGGTAGCGCTCTCCTTTGGCTTTAGCCCCAGAAACACTAGCCCGCTCCCAGAGCCCCGAGCGCCTCGGGGATCGGGGGGTCCTCCGCAATCCAAGATCGTGCTCGGACCGAGGATGATGATCCTCACCTTCCGCAGAGGAACTCACTCACCGTTCTCTTTGCCGTAGCCCCAGGACATGGTGGTGATGGGTCAGCTCTGCCGGGTACCGCCGTCGCCTGCTCTGCCTTGCCCGAGGGTGACAGACCCGGGGTTCTTTCTCAGGGGCTTTTATAGGTCCCGATCAACTTCATGACCCTCGTGGACCTCGCCGACGGGAGGGGGAGCGAAGGGGAGGAGAAGGGGGCGGCTCCCAGGCGAGCGCCACCAGCCCGGGGGGCGGGGAGAGCAGGACGGGTTGCAAGGCGGCGGTACGTACGGTTGGTTATGTCTTCTGCGCTTCCCGGAGCAGCTTTCGTCGCTGGGCTCCTGTTCCGTCACTGTAGTGGGAACCGCCGCCGTTGCTGCACCGCGTCACTTCAAGCCGGAGCCTGGCACAGCCAAGCGCTCCAGCCCGGCGCTGCTGCCGCCGCCTCGGGAAGGGCGCCACGTAAAGGAGCTCCTTGGCTGAGGGCCGCCGAGAAGATGGAGCAGTTTCAGTTCTCTCTACCGGGCGGGCGGGCGGGCGAGCGCGCAGGCGGTTGTGAGGGGTGGGGTGGGGGTGGGCGGCAGGGAAGCTGTTGCTTAAGTCCGGCTCTTCAGGGCCTCGGCGCCGGCTCTGGCCGCCAGCCCCACCGCGCAGTTCCCCATCCCACGCGCTGGAGTCTCCTTCCTCCGGGAGGCGGGAAAAAAAGAAAAAAACCCCACTCGCGGGAGTGACCTTGAGACGACGTGTGCTTGCGCGCGGGCGAAGCGGAGCCGGCCCGGCGGGTTTTTTGTTTTTTTTTTTTTGCGGGCAATGTCGTGATGCGGTGGCGGCTTTTGCGCTTCGGGTTGGGACGTGACGGGAAGCGCGGGCGCTCTGGGGATTACGAGAGTGCCGGAGGCTTCCCGGGGATCAGGGAGGATCATTTGTGGTCCAGAATCGGCGCCCTGGAGTTGCCTGGAAGGTCGCAATGAGAGAAGAGAGGTTGGTTAAAGAAAAAAAAAAAATTCCCGCGGTCTTTGAATCACACGACGTGCCTTGTAGTCATGCAGTGGGGGTGAGTGGAAACATACAGACATACCATCCCCGGGCGAATACTTGCATAGGAAACTGCGGTGTCTTCTGAAGCTAGTTAATTCTTGCAAAAGTGCAAAAGGGAAATACAATTCTAACCGGTTTCCCGCTCATAAAAGCTTTTAACACAATAATAGTAATGATGACTTCAAAATATGAGACTGTATTTCCCTTAGTTTTGCATTTATAGTAATGTAAGTCTCTTTTTCTGTTTTGGAGGCAGGAATGAATTCCAGTTGCTGAAGAACATTGCAAGAGGATTTTATTATGCTCATGTCCCGCCTTTAGGCTAGTTGTATTCTACAAACATTCCGCTGGGAGACCAAATGCCTTACTTAATTTGGCCTTTGAACTGGTCCAGCTAGAATCTTATACAGTACTGTAACCTACAATGTAGAAACGAAAAAAAAAATCAATGTCCTATCCCCTTAATGTAGCTAAGTGTGGTGGAGATACTTTGGACTGCTTGAGGAAAAAACGCAGGCAGCTAAAATGTGTGTGTGTCTTTGTGTGTGAGAGAGTGTGTGGTTGAGCCATTAATGAAAAAGGAAAGATAAGCCAGACCTGTTGGTTGAGGCATTGGATGGCTGCCAGTATTGTGAAGTAGTTTAGGAATTGTTTCAGGTAGGTATTAGTAATACAAACTCTCAGCATTATTTCCTGTTCTACTTTTTCACTCCAGCTTATTAAAAACGTATCTGCATTCTGGTTTAACTCCACAGGAAGGTGTTTATGTGTCAAAACAACACAGTTCCACCATGTTTGACACTAGTCAAACTAGGTATTGGTTATTACCTTTAAAGCCCTACATGGGTCAGGGCCAGGCTATCTTGGAGATCGCCTTCTACCACATAGCTCCCAACGACCGGTAAGATCCCACAGAGTCGGTCTCCTCTGGGTCCCATCAGCTAAACAATGTTGGCTGGCGGGCCTGCGGGGGAGGGCCTTCTCTGTGGCTGCCCCGGCTCTCTCTGGAGCCAATTATCCCCTGGGGTCCGGACTGCCCCCACCCTACTGGCCTTCCAGAAAGCAGTGAAGACCATAGGTTTTAATGTTTTTTTAAAACTTTTGTATTGGAAATTGTTCACATTGTCTTATTCTTTGTTGTTAGCCACCCAGAGTCCCTCGGGAGTTGGGCGGCATAAAAATGTGACTAATAAATAAATAATAATAAAAATAAATAGTCCATGTGCCTCATCAAAACTGTGTGACAGTAGACAATGTCTCTAAGCATTCATGGCTTAATAAAGTTTATTCTGAGAGCCATATGGAAGGGATTAAACAGGATATGTATGACCAGTTCCTTGGTTCATCTCTATGCTTGAGTTGTTCTTGTTTGACCTAAACATTAAAGTATTAATATTTATGTTAGTAGCTCAGTAGAATTACTAGTGTAACCATGTATAATACTGTACTTATAGATTCTCAATTTCAGTTGTTTTGTTTCTAATAAACAAATTGTGTGCAAAAAGGATAAAAGAATTGACTCTAGCTTAAGAGCAAACTACACAGAGACATGTATAAGGAAGATTCATTCAGTATTTTTAATTGCAAGGCAGTATTAACACAATGCTGTGAGAAGTACATGCTCACACGGGCACCTTTTGACACTCACTCTACATTGTTCTGAATCGTATATTTGAAAGGCAGCTAAAACCCCTAAATTGTTCTTTTAAATGTTCTTCTAAAATTTTGTCTTAGCTGAAATGGGTTTTTAATTTTATCTTAAGAGAACAGAATGAAAAATTAAAAGAGAAATAACTAGAACAAAAGAACATGGAGCTATGAGCTCTTTACCTTTGTGCTTTATTGCAACAGGTAATAAAGATAAACAACCCTTAGGTCCTGAAAATACAGAAGGAAATATATTCCTGTTGATGAATCTACTACAAATTGAAACCAACAGAGTGTTTACTTGATCAAATTAAATAAATCATATCATCTGTATTTATAGGTCTAATAATGTCAGCAGTTTAAATAAGTAACTGTGCTTCACAGGAACTTATATCTACTGAAAGTAATATTATATCATTTGTTTATTAATCCCAATAGCAAAAAATGCAAATGAATTCACTGGAAACTACTGGAAAAGAAGTTCCTTGAGGATTTCCAGAAAATGCTTCAAGGGTTATGATTAACCTAGTTAGCTGAGTTCTTTCACAATTCGATTATGCCATTCGGAAATGTAGTAATGACCTTAATGCACAGTTGGAAAGTTGACACAGGTGGCAATGAGTATAAGAGTTGACTAACATATGAATTAACTTTAATCTACCTGTGCGGGACTTCCATATATTCAAATAATTAAGCTCCAGATGTGTCATCATTGGGTTCTCTGGGCGTAATGATTATGAGAATCAGGAACTTTCCTCTGATGTGTTACTGTTTGTCTATTCAACACTTTCCTTAATATCCTTGTTCTTTAAAGAATCTTCTTTAAATAACAAGGATATTGCAGATCTGGAAGATATTTAGACTGCAGTTCCCATGAAGGCTTCATCAAGTTCTTAAGTTTCAATCACTGGGAACATACACTAAATTGGAAGCTAAATTTCTGAATTGTCTTTGCATGATGATTTTCATTTAATATTCTTGCATTGACTGTTGAAATGTGCGACCACTGATGTAAATGTAGAAGATGAGTCTTATAAAGAAGCAGACAAATGGTTGATTATTCATTATTTAGTAAATTCCAGAATGATGCATTAGGTTCTTTCAGAGGAAAAGTGATGAAATAATTTTGCTAGCAAAGGCAGCTGATAGAGCACAATCTACAAAACAATTAAAATCCAACTCTAAAAACTAGTTCTTTCAGTGAAATTTATGTTCAGAAGATGTATTTATGGTGTTATTGTATTTGAGAATATTATGTTAAATACAGTATTTCTGTCTGACACACATATAATAAAGTTGCATATTAAATATATTTATTTTTGTGTTGTCTTAAGATTATATATAACTCTAAAATAAAAAAAATTAAGCCTTATAAACTTTATCAGGATAAATGTTTCAGAGAATCACATTTGATAAGCAACTGACTAATTCACAAACTGAAGTATAATTAGAGAAGTCATTCAAGTCTGCATTGCAGTCCAAGGGCAAACGATTATCAGGTATTGCTACTGCAGTCTGTTCGTTTAAAGGTGCATTTAGTTTGATGGAGAGCGTAAGAAAATTCCATCAAAATATGTGAGCTGTAGATGGTGCAGCCGATAGCGTTGGGAGATTGTACCTTATAGCCTTTCGGTAGATTAACTGAAAATATTATTACCCTAATTAATGCGTACTGTGCTCCTGGAATTACCTGAGGGCTGAAATTAAATGCTGCCAGGTTTAAGTATACATAAATAGCCACAAGGCTTTACTTTGTGTTCCTCTTTTCGCTGCTTTCAAGCATGCCACATCTAAGAGCTTTTTCTTTTCATGTGAACATTCTCAGGTACTGATAAAGTTACAGCTTAGTAAATATTCATAAACACAAACATAAATAGAAGGCCTATCATGGCAGTGTGTAAAGAGGCTTTATTTGAGTTGAAATCAAAATGAATGAGCTTGCAAGATCAAGTTTATTATATAACAGCATTCTATTCAATTGCATACTGTTCAGATTTTTGAAAAGTTTTACTTGTTCTAATAGCATTCCATATTTCACTGTCATGGCTTTTCGAGTGTATTTGTTATTAATCAGCTCAGGTGGGGCTGGGCCAGTGGTGGGTTCCTCCCGGTTCGGTCCGATATGACATCACCAAACCGGTTCTCTGCCCCCCCACCCACATTATTCTTACCTTTTATTTGGTCCCACCCTCAATCTATTGCTGCCTCCTGAGTCCCAGCTGATGACTAGAGGGAAAAAAACTGTTTAAACTCTTGCTGCAGGGATTCAAAGGGCCGTCCTACAGCTGATCAGTGTTAAAAGCAAACAAATGAGTTGGGTCGTAAGTGTGAGGACTGGTCGTAAGTGTGAAGACCTTCCAGAAATGGCTCTGACCAGCTAGCCACACCCACCTAGTCACATGACCTCCAAGCCACATCCACAAAATAAGCCACACCCACAGAACCGGTAGTAAAAAAAATTAGAACCCACCCCTGGGCTGGGCTGCTAGAAAGGTTGGGCCTGATTACTACTTGGGAAAAAGATTTCCAAGGAATAAACTGATCAGGGAAGCTGAAACAAAAATCCAGAAGGTTGTAGCAAGTATTTCTACACTATGGCCAAGGAAATTCCATGAATGCATCTATAATGTCACCAGCAGTTGAGCTTGACTTAAAAAAAAAAAAAAAGTTTGATTTAGAACTCCCACCATCAGTGTTTTTTTTTAGCATTCTCCTCTTCTTCCACACATACAAGTCCTGGCCTCCAGAGAGGTGATTTAACTTCATTTGAATACTCCATTTAATTTCCTTAAAGCTTTTGCAGGAAATCAAAGAGTTTTGCATCATAAGCAGAGCCATAAAGGTACAGAATGGACAAATAAATGCGGCAGTCCTTTGTTCTTTAAATAAAGACTCCAAGATAATTGTAGGAAATGTTTTGTGATGCCTATTACAGTTCACCACAAGCATATCATATATATCTTAAGACAACACAGGGATGTTAATTTTGCATGGTTAATTTTGGTACTTGCAGCTACTATTAGTCTGGCAGCCCCCTCTACTGATGTAGCAGTGCAACAGCACTAGGGTTCTAGTGCTGGCCCATTGGGTCTTTTGCTTTTATTATACACTTTTAGTGCTACTGCACAGGTGACTTGTTTAAAATGCATGCTGTTTTAAAATATTTCAGACGTTAGCTTGAACCCTAATGCAGCAGTTCCCAACCTTTTGGGCACCAGGGACCGGTTCCATGGAAAATAATTTTTCCACGGACTGGGAGTGGGGGGAGAGATGGTTTCGCACAATACCTAGGTCCCACACATGTGCAGATGAAGCTTTGCTTGCTTGCACAGGCCAGTTCCTAATGGGCCACTGACCAGTACCAGTCCACAGCTCAAGAGTTGGAGACCCCTACCATAATGCATGGATGCCATAGCTCCCATTGTATAGAAATATACAGTAACTTGAAAACTTTTCAGAGTGTACTATGAATATTGGGGGGTATAGATCATGCAGTACAGCAAGTGGAATCTCATGTATATTAAATGTAAGCAAGCAATGCAAATGTGCTCTTCACAAGGAGAAATGTTTGAGATTTATGGCTGGGACTAGGAAAAAAATCTTAAATATAATGGTCATGTAATATGTGTGCTTGATTATTAACTAAGATATGAGGCTCAAGGTTGACTCAGCCTTCCATCCTTTCTAAGGTAGGTAAAATGAGGACCCGGTTTGTGGGGGCAATAAGCTGACTTTGTATAAATATACAAAAGTATGAAGCCTATTGCTTAACGCATTGTAAGCCGCCCTGAGTCTCTGGAGAAGGGCGGCATATAAATCAAATTAAAAAAAAAAAAAGTCAACAGCCAAATTTTTGCTGAAGATAAAGAGAAGAATAAACCATAAAGAAACGTTAGATAACTTGACTTCTGTATAGTAATTGTTGGAATTATTGTGAGAGCTGATTGTACAATCAAAACATTTCAAAGCCACACAAGGCAGCTATTTGAGCAGAGTGCTGCTCAATCCTGTTATCTATTGCTTAGTGTGAATATTTATTTGCTACACTGAACCACATTTAGCACAGAGAAATATTCTGAGCAAGGGTAAAGGAAGAAACTGATGCTGACCTACTCTAAGCAACTGGCAGGAACACCCCAGTTTAGTTCTACTGTATTTGTGATATAAAAAGTGCAGCATGACCTCAAATCTGTATAATTGGGTCAGTCCTTCAAGGTAGGTCAGGTCAAGAACAGGAAACTCCTCCATTAATTATTGTTCCTTCTTTCCCAATTTCCAGGATCCGTTCTACATTCCATCACAAACTAGGAAAGTATTCTAGGAGCTGATCCATCATTCAAGTACTTCCCATAAACAGCACAGGGGTTCATGATGGCTCTATGAGGGCAATAGGATTAGAAAGTGGTGAAACCCACATTTTTTTACTACCAGTTCTCTGGGCGTGGCTTGGTGGGCGTGGCTTGGTGGGCATGACAGGGAAAAGATACAGTAAAATCTCCATTCCCATCCCACTCTGGGACCAGCCAGAGGTGGTATTTGCCAGTTCTCCAAACTGCTCAAAATTTCCGCTACCGGTTCTCCAGAACCTGTCAGAACCTGATGGATTTCACTCCTGGATTAGAAGTAGCTATTCAATAACCCACAAAACCTTCTTCATTGGTTGCCATTGTTGTGACAAAAAATAATTCACAAGTCCGCTATGATGTTTCTCAATGTTTTGCCACCTCAAACTGTCTACTTAGACAGCTTTAAAAAAAAGACATGACAAATTTAGTAAGGAGATACAAAAGGTTTGTGAAAGCTTTGCATTTTTTAAATCTTTCTTAATCTTTAGATTAAGATAAATTTGTGGAAATCATTTTATATAATAATAATCCAGACTCTATCCACTGCAGGCTGAAAGTCCCTTCATTGAAGATTATGACCAATCTACTATGCTTGGTCCAGCACAATTTGATAGATATTTGTCCTTCAACTTCCTGCTTAGGACAGAGTGATTGGGCCAAGTCATCTAGCTGACTAGCATCTTAGCTCTATACCATATTGGCACATGTTGGTTGGTTGGTTGGTGTGCGTATGTATGTACACCAAACTCTATGACACAGTCATCTGAGTTTCCGGGAAATGATACCTCCCACTATTATTGCTCCTTATTGTTTATACATTTTAAAATTCTCTACTCAAAAGAACATTCAGAAGCAATATGAGTCTCAGTTCCAATGCATATAAAACATAAGCAGCAAAAATTGTTGTGATCATGCTTTCCTTCAGAAGCTATTATGCTGGACAAAATATGTTTTTGGTTTGGATCCAATAGGAAATCATCCGATTTTCATGCCATTATAATAAATCAGCAGTATTTTGCTGCAGTTAAGTGTCAGACTAGAACCAGGAAGTATCAGATTCAGGTCTATCTTCATTTGTGGAAGTTCATCATGGGAATTTGGACCATCATTTTTTCAACTTAGCCTAACTGGTGGGATTGTTGTGGAAATAAAACCAAGAGGAGAGCAAAGCTGTGTATTTTTAATCACCTGAACCAAAGTAGCTTCATTTTTCAGAAGGTAATACAGGATTTGTAGGAAAATAACCTAAGAAATTTCACACCACCACCATCTCCATATTAAAAGTTAAGTCCTTAGTCTTGACAAGAGAGGAAGAGGAAGTGAGTAAGGCTATAGCCTTCCCATTGCAACATATAAAAATTCACCTATATAAAATGCACTCTACTACAGTTTTCTGGTTTCTATAAAAAGAAGCTCCCACAGACCTGTTTGAGCTGTTCAGTTCTTCTATTGAACTTTGAAGGCAGCCACTTCCAGCTTTTGTAGTCACCAGATTTATAAAAAAATATAATCAAAGCTGATGTGCAAGGATAACATTACAATAAAGTACTCCAATGAGACACAATATTTTTTTATTTTTTTATTTTAAAAATAGCAATTATCTGTATTGATCTTGAGGCCCAGATTACATTGGTCCTTCAGGTCCCAATTCTGACCAGGGGAGCACCAGTTCACCAAGATTTGGCGTTTATAAAATTACAGTCAAGTTGATTTTCACCACAACATTGCATCTTTTTTAGAAGTGTGGGTGGTAAGGAAACATCTTGGATCTTCATCTGAAGATTACAACTTATTGCGGTGGTGATGATGGTGGTGGGAAAATCTTAAGGTTATTTTTGCTGCATTGTAATGCATTTTTTACAATTTTATTGTAATACTTTTCTCTTTTTTAATTTACAGGAGCGCAATGCAACCGGAGGGAGTTTGCATGGCCCAGGGGATACATTAGGCATGGAAAGAATCTCACCAACTTTCCAGATATTACAAAAGTGACAGTCACACCAAAAGGAAATGGCACAATTCAAAGAGCTGCTGATATTAGTTAACGATATTTAGCCTCTCACAAATGAAGGCATATTATTTAGCCTCTGCGCATTTCTCTGTATTGCTGCCAATGATGACTTTATTATTCTCCATGAAAATGAGCACTTCCTGCCTTCTCTCTTGTTTGCATCAGTTATAAAGTGGTTTTCCCAGTCCCCACAGAAATCTGGCTAAAAATCAGAATAAAACTTTTTATTGGCTCAGCCAACTGCTCAAGAGGGATTGGAATGGATAACACTATTGATCATGCTTCTCTGCATAAAACTTTGGCTAGTTTTATGATATTGCTAACAGTATTTTCTGAATGATTTATATCTTTCATATCTTGTATGATGCTCTAAGCCAGCAGTCACCAACTGGTGGTCCATGGACCACTGGTTGTCCGCGAGAAAATGTTGGTGCTCCGCAGAAAAATAAGTTGCATTTTTTATATTGCATTAAATCAGGGGGCCTCAAACTATGGCCTCTGGGACGGATACGCGCAGTGAACGTTTGTGTTGCTGCAGAGAGACTCCCCCTTTGGGGTCTTTTTGTGTGGGTTGGAGGGGGACAGAAATTCCAACTTGGGGTCTGCTTCAGCCTCCTGGTGCAGGGCTTTGGGTGAAGGCTGGAGGGAAGCACTGCTGGTGGCAAGGAGCCAGAGAACCTTGTTCCAGTGGGACTGTATCATGGCCTTGAACTGGCTGACCATCTCAGCCCACTGAGCCTCCAGGCGCTGGTTCCTGGCCTTGCACTCCCGCAGGTCTTCCCTTTACTTGGAAAGCTTATGCTTGTAGTTCTCAGTGAGATGCTTCTACTTAACCTCCTTCTTGGGTTAGATTCAATTTGAACTGAGCCAGTTGTTTTGCCAACTCTTTCTCGTGGTGGCTGCTTAGCTCCAGCAATTGCTTCCTGTTGGGACCCTAAGGAGCCCAGGCTGGCAAGCAAGGAGTTGGCCACGCCCACCCAGTCACATGACCACCTAGCTACGCCCACCCAGCCGGTCATTAGGCAGATCATATTAGTGGTCCGCGGGATTTAAAATTATGAATTTAGTGGTCCCTGAGGTTCAAAAGGTTGGGGACCCCTGCTCTAAGCAACTCACCATATCAGTAAAATACATAAATATAAAAATCACTAAACAGCACCGAAACACCCCAACAATTATTTTAAAAGACTACAAAGTTTGCAAAACACCCCATAAAAGTAAGGCTCATATCGGAGGTGTTTCTGAAACTACACCAACTTCTGGAAAGTTGTTAGTGAAAAAGTAAGATCTGTCTTTCTTGAGAAGGCTTGCCCCATCCCTGATTATGGCCACATATATCTTAAAGGTTGCTGCAACACAGAAGAGGACTTCCATAGTTGATTGCGGCCAAAGGCCAATGTATATGAGAAAAGATTAATCTTTATTATCTTGTTCCTAAACCATTGTGGGCATTAGAGGTCAACACTGGTAAAGTAGGACGTAAAGTGAGATTTGGATATAAGAGTGAAATGATATGGGATTGGCTTGGATGATCTCTAAAGGTCCCTCGACCTAGTTATTGTAAGAGACAGTTTCTGAGTTCAAAAAGTCAAACCGCAGAGTTAGTGAACTTTCTCACTTCCATGTCAAAATGCAGAACTAAAAACCACATGGGTCAATACTTCCTGCATGACACCTGTGTCTCAGACACAAGATATAATCAGCTTTTCTGCCCAGCAATAAGGGGCCCAGCCAATAGGAATGATTTAACATATTTCTGTGTTTTGCTGCTTTTGGAGACTATAAGAATACGTGTTTTGATCAGGTCGTTGTTCAGATGTTAGATGATTATCTTTTCTGTCTGAACCTTTAGCCAAAATAAAGCTTCTCTTGATCTCAAAGTCCGAGTCCTTTGATTTTCTGCAAAACTGATACATCCATTTCTATATCAAAATAAACTGGAAACCAAAGTAATTGTTTTAGTACAGACATGATGTGTTTCCTATACGCAGCTCAGGTTAAGAAAAGACCTACAGGTAGTCCTTGACCTACGATCACAATTGTGCCCAGAATTTAAGTGAGTCACTATATGATCTGATTTTATTTTATGACCATTTTTACGATGGTTGTTAAACATTAAGGGACTCACATATTTAAATGAACCCCATGGTCATTAAGCAAATCCAGCACATCCAATAGGCAAGCTGGAACATAAATGCAAGCTGGATGTCAAGCACCCAAAATGCCACCCCATGACCATGGGTGTGTATGTAGCAATCATAACTTTGAGTAGCTTTCTTTGAAATTCATCATCACTTCAAAGAGTCATTGTGAGGACAATGTGTGTAGCATTTTGAACCAAGTATAGCCTCCTACTAATCAGCATCTTTCCATAGAACAAGGTGCAATAACCTAGTTGTGATGCAACTCAGTGTCTTTTCCAACTGCTGAACTGAAGTTCTATGTACCCATCCTTGAGCTGGCAGAAAACTAGCCCAAAATATGCAAACACCTTTATCAATCCCTGCTCTCTTTCTGTTACTCATGTTTCAAGTTTCAGTTGAATTCATTCTCAGGTAATGGATGCCCTTGGAAAATGTTGGAAAAAGAAGGAAAATACTGTTTTAAAATGAGTATCCTAAGAACAAGCCTATCTTACTGATGGGCCAACATCAATAAGGCAAGGGGGAAATAAGATGTTGCCAGGGCATATTTGTGCAGTAGTTATGTGCAAATTAAGGGGACACGGTGGCTCAGTGACTAAGATGCTGAACTTGTCAATCGAAAGGTCAGCAGTTCAGATGTTCGAATCCCTAGTGCTGCATAATGGGGTGAGCTCCCATTACTTGGCCCAGCTTCTGCCAACCTAGCAGTTCGAAAGCACATAAAAAATGCAAGTAGAAAAATAGGGACCACCTTTGGTGGGAAGGTAACAGCATTCCGTGCTCCTTTGCCATTTAGTCATGCTGGCCACATGACCATGGAGACAGCGCTGGCTCTTTGGCTTTGAAACGGAGACAAGCACCATCCCCTAGAGTCGGGAATGACTAGCACATATGTGCGAGGGGAACCTTTACCTTTATGTACAAATTACAAAATATATGTGTCCTCTTTGCCATTCCTGCATTTTCTAGTAAAGATACAGCCAAATCAATCCCACCCAGACAAAGGCACTTTCTGCTACTTTTGCAGAAATGAGAGTCAACTACTAAGATTTATTAGATTCAGTCCCTGATCCCGTTTGCTACTTTATATTAAAAGTTTCCTACTTCTCTTTTACCTACTGTATCTGCTGCTTTCTTCTTCTACTGTGACCTCTACAGTGTGTCTTGATTTTCCTATCCTCTAGCCAAGACTTTTATTCTTCCTGCCCGGATCTAACTTCACTAACTTCCTCTGCATGCACATGTGTTTCATTCATGGATGCAATCTGCACTGGAAAACAATTATGTGAGTCCTTTAATATATGGCAGTCCTGATCTTTCTTATACTGTACATCCTGCCCTTGGAAGAACGATCTTGTTTCTTGCATCTATTCGTTATAAAGGAAAGTAGAAGTTCTGAAGCACCATGTAAGAAATAGTCATTTATCCTTCATGTTACTGGAGCACTTTGCTGTCTGAATCAGTTTATTATCCTTCACTCAGCCTTTAATATCACAAAGACTTCCTGTAGCCCATACTTGAGCAAAGATTGCCCCCAGAGATACGAATGCACATATCCCTTCTCTCTTGGCTTTTAGCGAGTCCATTAAAACTGATTTTGCATCAGCCAAAGGAACTCAAAGAAGCCAGAGGGGGGGAAAGGGTTTTAATTTGGAACGGATTGATTGGAGTATATCTGATTAGTCACTTATTTTTTCTTCCCCGCTCTGTGGCTTTTCGGGATCATAATTGTTTATATGTTATTTATTTGTTATTTTAATGGTTTTTAATCTGAAGTCTGAATATGGGAATTGTAGGCTGCTCAGAGTCACTTGCCATTATAGTGACTTATGATCACTATAGATCGTCCTAGAAGAGACTCAGTGCTCTCCATATTATGAACAATATTATTGTCAGGACCAAAAGAAGGCACTTTAGAGGAATCAATGTTGTCATCATCATCCATGAAGAAATATTTCCCCTAGTTGCATTTCATTTTTCATCACATGCATTTTCAGTTATGGTATGGTATGGTATGGTATGGTATGGTATGGTATGGTATGGTATGGTAAAGGTAAAGGTAAAAGTAAAGGTAAAGGTTCCCCTCGCACAAATGTGCTAGTCGTTCCCAACTCTAGGGGGCGGTGCTCATCTCCATTTCAAAGCTGAAGAACCAGCACTGTCCGAAGACATCTCCGCAGTCATGTGGCTGGCATGACTAAATGCTGAAGGCCCACAGAACACTGTTACCTTCCCACCAAAAGTGATCCTTATTTTTCTACTTGCATTTTTTACATGCTTTCGAACTGCTAGGTTGGCAGAAGCTGGGACAAGTAATGGGAGCTTTACTCCGTTATGCGGCACTAGGGAATCGAACCGCTGAACTGCCAACCTTTCCATCAACAAGCTTGGTGTCTTAGCCACTAATCCACCGCATCCCTATGGTATGGTAGGGTATATCATATCATATCATATCATATCATATCATATCATATCATATCATATCATATCACATACTGTATCTTATCATATTTAGTATTATATATTTTCACACACAGCTACAGAGAAAATAAGGGGAGGTTAAGAATAAAAGTTTTTTAAAATTATCTATCACATATCTATTTCAAGTTGGTAACCTGGAATTGTCAAAAATTGCCATGTTTTGCATTTCATTGTCATTTAGATCTGTTTCTTTCTCTCTATATCCATACGTGATTATGAATGCTGGCAATTGAAGGCCATCTTGCATCCCTGCACAATCTATGAAAACTTCTGCCACTATAAATGTATTAATCTTGAAAGTCACAGGACATTGTCATTTTCTTTTTGCCATCAAGAGAACAACCCAGTTAACCATCAGCAGGAAATCTGGGTTTTTTTCCCTTACACATCAGTGCGTATTGTTTTCAGTATTCTAAGATGAATAAGTCATACCAATTCAAGAGACAAATATGGAAAGGCAGGGTATCATTTACTCTCAGTCCTTTGGTAAACAATGTCTAAATGAGATTAAGCTCAAATTCAGACCATGCATGTTTGATCTTTTGGAGACTTGTGTTTTGATAGCTGACACTTTCTGAAAGATCCAACTTGACAAAGGAGCTCCTTCAACAATATCTCTTTCCATTATAGTTAAGTGAGAAATTGTTTTCTGAACCCTTAAGCCAGATCTATTGCTGGGAGATCACTTAAGGAACTGCTAGCAAAAATAAAGCGAACTCTTTTACATTTTTGCTTTAGTTTTTCCTGCCTTAATGATTAGTCATCCTAATTTGGGCCAATCAACTTTCAGGAACAAGAAAGAGGGACATAGACAGAGAAGTGGGGGAATGCTGCATATTCATGTAGGAAATACTGTTTCAGCTGAGCACTTCTTTGTTCCAGGGAGAAGTATGTATCTTACAGTGTTTTTAAACATGGCATTATTTTGTAATGGCTATGCCCATAAAAGTAATTTTCCCAATGCTACTCTGGATAGACAAAAAATAACGGTATCCAATTTATGAGCTTTCAGAAGCATCTGAATCCTGTTTGAAATAGACTGTGGATCTTGATCTGATCCAGGATAGTAAATCTTACATGTATACTTATTTTATAGTAGATTTGCTTTTTGCAACAAAGTTTGCAAAATTTTTATTTCATTTTCATTTCATTTCATTTATTTAAATTTCTATACCGCCCTTCTCCAAAATAGGACTCAGGGCGGTGAACAGCCAAAGTAAAAAACAATACATACAAAATTTAAAAGCAGTTTAAAATAATTAAATATTTGGCCGAAGATTAAAACAACCCAATTTAAAATCGATTTAAAATTCACTCAAGCCAGCCCAGCTAGTTGAAATAAATGGGTTTTCAGGGCCCGACGAAAAATCCGGAGGTCTGTTATTGTACGTATCTCTGGGGGGAGGTTGTTCCAGAGGGTGGGCGCCGCCACAGAGAAGGCTCTCCCCCTGGGGGTCGCCAGCCGACATTGTCTGGCGGATGGCACCCTGAGGAGGCCCACTCTGTGCGAGCGTACTGGCCGGTGGGAGGCTATTGGTGGCAGAAGGCGGTCTCGTAAGTACCCCGGCCCTAAGCCATGGAGCGCTTTAAAGGTGGTTACCAACACCTTGAAGCGCACCCAGAAGACCACCGGGAGCCAGTGCAGCTCGCACAGGAGAGGTGTTACATGGGAGCGCCTCGTCGCCCCCATAATCCCCCGCGCGGCCACGTTCTGGACCAGCTGGAGCCTCTGGGTGCACCACAGGGGGAGCCCCATGTAGAGAGCGTTGCAGTAGTCCAGGCAGGAAGTGACGAGTGCCTGAGTGACTGTGCGTAGGGAGTCCCGATCTAGAAAGGGGCGCAACTGGCGTATCAGGCGGACCTGATAAAAAGCCCCCCTGGCCACGGCCGTCAAATGATCTTCTAACGACAGCCGTGCGTCCAGGAGGACGCCCAAGTTACGAGCCCTCTCCGACGCCGGAAGTCACAGCCACTCGGTCTTGGAGGGGTTGAGTCTGTATGCTCTGTTTTTACCTTGGCTGTGCACCGCCCTGAGTCCTATTTGGAGAAGGGCGGTATAGAAATTAAATAAATAAATAATAATAATAATAATAATATAGATATAGATTTGCTTATGGCACTGTTGAATGTATAGATGCAGAGACATTTTTCCATAATTTGTTAATTGAATCTTAACTTCCGTATAATCTAAATCCTATTCTATTATTCAAAACCACATTGGATTGGCGTTGACTATTGGACTATCGTAAATGTCTTAGATCCACAATCTCTTGTGCTACCCATTCCAGTGCTTTTCCTATAAACTATTTTTGCTTTCAAGTTAGACATAGCAAAGGTACTGTTCAAACACCTGTCATTTGCTGCCACCTACTGGCCATGGAACAAAGTACACCTTATCAGCTGTGCAACTGAATTGCTTTTCTAATTGTTTGATGGATACTGACCTGTTCTAGCCTCCACATTACCTCCACGTTATCTTTAGTATAAGGACTGCTAAATGACACAGCAACTTTCACTTCCTACAGCACCTTATAATTTTGTTAAAAACACCTATCCTTTTAAGGAAAACTCGGAACTTAAAATGAATGTCAAAAAAATCAATGCATTTCAGTGTGTGGTACAGAAATTTAGTACTTGAATGTATAATTCACATGTCTATCAAAGGCAATTATAAAATGCATTTATTAAGATTGGGTGACTAAATCTAGGCTAAATTCAGACTCCATGCTTCACTACAAAATGGGTTTTTTAAAACACATTTCATTGGTCCAATTAAAGATATTTAAGCCAAGATATCATTAACCAAATCTAAGAAACTTTCTATTATTGTAGACATGGTGAAAATGTAAAAGTTGGAAAGGTCACAACTGAATGAAGGTGAGGTTTTATTTCTTCCAGCTAAAGTGGCTGCAATAATACTAACATTCTTATTATTGAAATTATACAGTAGAATAAACGTTCCATGATGAATGGTTGCCAGAAATATGACAAATTCTCATTCTCATGTAAGTACTAAACTACTTTTGTACTGATATAAATGGGCCTGTTTCCAAATGTTAATTTAAAAAAGCATTTTACATATAGCTGTTTCAGAAATTGTTCAAACGTCTATTATTTCTACTTTCCAAAAGCAAGAACATTCAGCAAAGCATAATTCAGTTGCAGAAGTCAATGACTAAAATCCTAATTAAGTTTTAGGGGTGGGCACATCATATTCCTCAAATTCTTTTCTTGATTCACAGCTCTTGCTTTCTGTGACTTAATTTAAATGGAGAGTTGATAAATAAATACATGACAATTAGCTTTTTAAATGTTTTCTATTTGAGAAGAGGATAATAGATTTACACATTGCTTTTTGGGCAACAGGCTTTGGGGGAAAAAAAACACCTTGTAAACCAAATATCAAAACTTCTAATCTCATGGAATTGGTTGGTTTTGTCTTACAAAAGTATACTGTAGTCCCATGGCACTCCAATCTGGTTTAATTCCCAATAGCCATATGTAGCATAAAATATATAGAAATCTTTGCAAGAAAAAGGTATTTCCAAGTAGTAGTTTTAATTACAAAGGAATGTGTTTATCATCCTATCTGTTTTTTCCTTAAGTGCATTAAGATGCTTGAGGAAATGTACTCTCCAGAATACAGAATATCTTCTGGAAGCTTCTCTCCAGAATATATCTGAAAGAAAATGTTACTATCACTCTGACTCAGCTAAGAGAAGGAGGTTCAACAGATTCCTGGTCTTTCTGGTGATAAATTTGTTTTTCAGAAGGCAGAAGAAGAAACATGAAAGTCATCTATCTTGGATGTAATCCTGACCAAGAGAACTGATTTCAAAGTTTAGTGATATATCTTAGACTAAAAATGGACAGTTTAAGAATACAGGCAAAAAAGGCCAGCATACCCTAGGTCAGTAGCGTCAAACTTGATTTCATTGAGGGCCACACATCAGGGTTGTGTTTGACCTCGGGGAGCTGGGTGGGCATGGCCAGCTCAACGTCACTCATGTTGGGGGCACGTCTGGTGGCCCAAGTACTCTGTCAGCAAAAAGAGAGCTCGGGAGGCCAAATCTAAGCACCCTGTGGTCCAGTTCTGGCCTTGCGTTTTAGCTGTTTTAGAAGAAAAAAATTAAATTAATGGAAGAAATTATCTTTATGGAAGGAAAAATGGGAAATGCTTTAGAATGCCTATATTATGATGATAATAATAATATTATAATAATTCATTTCTCCAAGATGCTATGAAGCAAAAAACAAAATGTATAGAAAACATTATGGATGAATGCAAACTGATAACTTACACTTGTAGAATGGAACCAGAAGGACTAAAGCTCAAAATGCAACCTAGAAGAAAATGTTTTATGTTTTGTTTTGTTTTGTTTTGTTTTGTTTTGTGTGTTGTATTGTATTGTATTGTATTGTATTGTATTGTATTGTATTGTATTGTATTGTATTGTATTGTATTGTATTGTATTGTATTAGCATTTGAAGATAGCATGTCTCCCTTTGGTTATCCAGTTATCTTGTTTATCAGTTGCAAAGCAATTTTTTTCTCTATTTAATATCTTCTATAGTGTGTATACATGCTCAGACTACATTCCTTATAAGATCTATGTAACCTTGTGGGCAGGGGTGGGTTCTACTTACCTTTACTACTGGTTCGCAAAGGGAGCACACGCGCAGAAGCTTCTGCGCGTGCGCAGGTCATCCATTATGACATCCGGGTGGGTGGGCGCCGCTTTTACTACCGGTTCACAAGAACCAGACAGAACCAGGAGCAATCCACCACTGCTTGTGGGTCTTGCTCTTGACCAAGTCCAAGTGACTTAGTAATTCACTATAACATGCTAGCTTTAGGCTAATAAACAATCATTTGGACCAGCTCCAGTTGTTTGTTTCTTTAGTAATTATTTTGTCAAAACATGGGCTTATCAGACTGGTAGATGGAGCCAAGGTAGGGAGATGGAGGACAATATCTCAATTCAAAATGTCATTGAAAAGACATGAGCATTCAATCATATCCAAAGGATGATAGTCCACTCTGACAAGGCTAAGGTCCTACATCAAATATATAAGCATAGAAATAGGGAGACCTACAGTATAATAACTGTGTATGTACGAATGATCTAAGCATACTAATGTGCCACTGTCAGGTGCAAGTTACCACATACCAGATATGTAGAGTTCAGACTAAGTACTTTACTGTATTCTGCTCATAATACAGGAATCTTCTGTATTGCTTTCCTTTGGGAACAGATAGATAAGATTCCATGGAGCTTGGGGTGACAGGAGGTGAGTCCTGCATCTCTTGTGGTTACACAATGATTCAAGACTAATTCTTCACTTGATCCCTCTTCCCTGTCTGGCTACGTGTTTCTCAACACCACAAGAGCCATCTGATGGCCTATGAGATGCAGCAGCTTAAAGGCCAATGAAAAATGGGTCTGTATTAAGTTTGGAATCCACATTGAATATTGTTCCAAAGTACTGTGCCCTGATTACTCTGGAAGAGAAGCATAGAGTGGGACCACATTTTAAAAAGAACATGAAGAAGTTGTCAAGATGATAATAGGTCTGGAAATCAAGTCCTATGAGGAAAATTTAAAGGACTAAGGCAGTGGTGAAATCTAAAATTCGTTACCACCGGTTCTGTGGGCATGGATTGGTGTTTGGGGGGTGCGTGTAATGTGACTGGGTGGGCATGGCAGCCCCACAAAATCCTCCCCTATCCTATCCTCTTCTCTCCCTCAGCCTTGCCCCAGAGAAGTCTCCCCTATCGTATCCCCTTCTCTCCATCAGCCTTGCCCCACAGAAACGTCTCCTATCCTATCCCCTTCTCTCCTTCAGGCTTTCTAGCCCCTTTTCTCCCTCAGGCTTGCCCCACAGAAGCCTGTCCTATGTTATCCCATTCTTTCCAGAGTTATTTTCAAGTTGAGAGGGGGAGTAGAACATCTAACTAATTAGCATCAGAGCATGTTATAATAATATAGGAAATACTAATGCTCTGATGGTCATTTCGAAAAATCATTTCTTAGTGAGCACTTAGAAGCCAAGAGGAACATACGTAGCAAATTTCAAGTTTGTAGGCTTTACGGTTTTGGAGAGTTCATGATTATGACATCAGTAGATTTTGCTTTTACATATATAGAGAGATAAATGTATTTTTCCTCACCTATGGGGGGAATCTGACAGGCAGTATTTAGAAGACAATTTCTTAAAGATTTAACTTACTAAAAAAGATGAAATTTTCCTATAGAGTAAAACGAATTTTTGTGACCTTGTAATTTTGGGGGAGGGGTTTTTTTTTTGTTTGTTTGTTTTTAGAATAGTCCATGTACATTGTCTATTGATGAAGGACACTAAAATTAGATTTCAAAACCAAGCATTCTTTTTGTATGTGGTCAGAAAAAAAAAATCTGAAAATGTTGGTTCTGAAAGGTAGATTTATTTTTGTTGTTTTACAAAAGCAAGTATATTGCCATCATACAGTACATTTTGAAATGCTTTTCTTGAAAAGCAAAACCCAAAGCAAGAAAAGAAAAACAACTCAGGCCAATATTTTATTAATAATTCTCAGAAGTTTAGACATTCTCCCCAAACAATGTTGTTTTCATAGTAGCTTTAAAAAGATGTTTTAATGTATGTTTTAGATTTTAATGTATGTTTTAGAAATGTTAAGTAATACAATGCAAATACAAATTGATTTTTTTTTTAATTTGAAGGAAACAATCCATTAACCAATTTTTAAAATTGGAAGAAAATACTCTGATGCTTATAATTTACTAATTATATATACATGGGAGATATAAAAGTTTATTTGAAAAAAATGTAATACTGACATTGAAAAGTCTGGATTTATTATATTTTCCATTTCATAATTGGTTTCAAATCTAAAATGAGATGCCTGTGAAAATCTCATTGCATTATGAAATTTCTTCCCATTTATAATAGAGATTCTGAATATAATACATACTATCTGCATTGCCACAAAATGAATGACTAAATAATCAAGTCAGGATATAGTCAGAATATTACTTTTTGGGATGCTACAAAATACAGCACAACTAAAAACTGAATACATCATATTTTCTTTCTCTTTCAAGAAAAAAGTTTGCTTTCAATTCTCTGAGATTATCTTCATATTAAATAAATCTAAGGTGTTCAAAATATTCATAATTAGCATGAAATAAAGTTACACAATTATAGAATAAAATATGAATTCTATAGTTCATTCTATCTTCTATTTGAACATTTTAATTTATATTTCAAGAAAGATAAATTAATGCTGTAAATATATGCTGGGGTGATTTTCTTTTTTTATTATTTAACAGCATATATTTTCTCAATATCAAATTCCCTAAAATCAACAGGCTTTTCAAGGAAATTTGGTATAAGAATAGAATGTGGATGTTACTTTTTTCCCCTATGACCTTTAGAAGGCATACAGGATTACTGTTGAAATAAATCCTCTTTCACCAATTTCAACTCGTATAAATGGTAGTGGAATTTGACCAGTTTTAAATTAGGAACATTTTAATAAATTGTGAAAGGGGAAAAGAAAATTTTTTTTCAAGATTACATACAGCTGGTTTGGTTATCACTATAATATGAGGCAATTATAGCAACTCAGCAAGCTAGTGCATAGAGATATGGATTGATGGCTTCTCCTTCCAGTGGGAATGGCTAAACAAATCACAGAACTTTTATCAGTATATCAGATAAAAGGCTTTTTGCAATACTCACAAGCCAGAATCTGAAGCTAAGAACAAGCCTTGACACATTACAACTGCAATTCTCAGATGTCAGTTAGCTGCAAACCCACACATGGAAAAGACATCTGGTTGCAGAAAATAGTTTAGCCAGTTCAGTTGGCAGGAACAGCCAAATGAGTAAGGCTGAGCAAGAAAGCATTTGATACACGCTACTCAGTCTCTGTAACATCATGGCATATGGTATATGACATCTGAAGAGAGAGTCCACAGCATATGAATAGACAAGTTAAAGTTTTACTATAATTACTTTTTCCCTCCTCCCAAAGTTATATTCATTTAATAACTTGTCCTGCTTCATTGCTTAAATTTTTTGGCTCAACAGCATAGATCCAGAGGAAGAACCACCAATATACAACATGAGTGTAAAACCTTAGATCTTCATGACTCAAGATGGCAACTGTAGTAGAGAATCTATTGACATGTTGATCGTATCATTCTGTTATTGAGAGGCTGAAGAGGCCGCCAGTTGTCCTGTAAAGGACAATGAGGATCTTCTGCGCTATTGCTGGAAAGGCTACGCAGCTTTAACATCTATGGAGGAAAAAGAAAGATATTTCTAAGCCCAATTTAGTTACAAATGATCTAAAAAAAACATTCAAAAGATATTAGAATGATAATTTCCTTTAAAAAGCTTCCAGAGTTTGTTCAAGGAAAAAAATGCAATACAACCAGTAGTGAAATCCAATTTTTTTTACTACCGATTCTGTGGGCATGGCTTGGTGGGCGTGGTGTGGCTTGGTGGGTGTGACTTGGTGGGCATGGCAGGGAAAGGATACTGCAAAATCTCCATTCCCACCCCCCTCCAGAGGAAGAATATTGCAAAATCTCCATACCCACCCCGCTATGGGGCCAGCCAGAGGTGGTATTTGCCGGTTCTCTGAACTACTCAAAATTTCCGCTACTGGTTCTCCAAATTGCTCAAAATTTCTGCTTCCAGTTCTCCAGAACCTGTCAGAACCTGCTGGATTTCACCCCTGAATACAACCATTGTTATTCATTTGTTCTGTAAAGTTCTGCTTGGCTTATTTTCTAGAGAACCTTGCACCCAAGTAGAAATGAACTCTTACTTGTTGGATTCAATTGTTGTTTATGTATTTGATTCAATTTTTAAACATTCTTTAGCTATCTAATGGTTTGTTCTAGATTATACTTTTCTAAGGTAGAGAAAGCTACCAGGGTTTCAGAACCTATCACAGTTCAAATAACAATTCTTCCCAAACACCGAAACAAACTTATGCCTAATTTAGATAACTATCTTGCTAACTGATTTTCCTTTCCTGAAGATCTATAGAAGTCTTTCTGCTTTGGTAAGAAATTGCCTGGATATCAAGTTATTCCTAATTACAAATAAACCTCTTATCTTTATTTCTCTGATAGGTGCTTCTCAAATTGCTACTCTAAATATCTTATCCCATTTTGTTTCATGACATTTAGAAAGTCTTAGAAGAATAAAGATAACATATAAGCAGATTTTGATTATTACAACTGATCAAAGAGCTTTCTGCAATAATATAAAGATCTGCTTCATTTGCCCAACTTTTTACTAGATTGTTGCTAATCAAGAAAAACAAGTTTAGCAGTCTTTATTTATGAATGACCCATTACTCTGGACTTCACCCTTTTTGGAAGTGACTTCCATTAAAGCCATTTAATTCTACATAAATAGCATAAGGACTGGAGTGTGAGGCCTTATTAAGGGCTTGATTCCTGGCCCAAGAAACCTAAGCAAAGCACACATTTTTTTATTTCCAGGAAAAGTTTAACTAGGAAATGGGAAATGAAGAAATGAAATAAAGTTTAAACAAGACACTACAAAAAAGGAATATGCTTCCTTCTTCTGAGTGATTTTTTCTCCAATAGAATTGATAAAGAATAGTGTCATTGTCTAAATAAAAAACTCTATCTGTTGGAAATAATAAACTTGCCAACCACTTTTATGAGACTAAATTAAAATTTGAGATTCAAGATATGCAAGTTTTATTAAGTCCATTAAAAAAAAAAGATCTTATTTTGAAAAAAAACATTGTTGTACTGATTTAAGGTAGGGTTATACTTTATGTTTATAAGATAGCTGAGGGGTCTTAGAGCACCATTATTTATTTTAACATGGAAATAGTATAGAGTTTTTCCCTCTAGGGCTTATGGGCATGCCAGAAAGGTAACACTGATCAGGTGATCTCCTGTTGCTGCAAGAAAGGAGATTGTGATCTGCTGATACAAATCTCCTCATGGTAGCACTGCTTCCTGGAATGTCCATGTGAGTTTTAAAGCCCTGTGTTCACTTTGGACACTTTGATAAGCACCACTAGAATGGAGCCTCTTGGAGTTTAGATCTATCCCAGGGGTGTCAAACTGAAGGCTTATGGGCTAGATCTGGCCTACGGGGATCTGGCCCATGGGGAAACAGCGAGGGACCAGCCTGTGGTGTTTGTGCCAGTGAAAACAGCCTCCCGAGGTCCGTTTTTACTGGCAGAGGGTTGTAGGAGACCATGGCAGCCAAAAACACAACTCGAGAGCCTGTTTTTGCTGGCAGAGCGTTCAGGCCACCACAGGCGCCCCTGACAGAAGTGATGTCAAGCTGGCCATGCCCACTGTGGCCATGCCCATCCCATCTCCCCAAGGTCAAACATAACCCAGATACAGCCCTCAATGAAATCGAGTTTGACATCCCTGTTCTACCCCATTTACTTGAAAAATAAAATTCCCTCTCCTAATTTTCTTTATAGCACACAAAGTAAGTGTAATCCCCTGCCTCTTGGCAGATATTTTTATTGAACAAAAATGGTTTTAGCAAGAATTCATTTAGTGCTGTAAAGTCTTTAGGAGCAAATCACTCCTAGTTCACTCCTGCCAGACTTAGTGGAATTCTTCTACATCCCTGCTTGAAAGATATAAAAGCACTGTATACATTTGTGGTGTGTCCCTTCCTTGGAAAAGAATCTTCACACAGTATTCCATGTATTAGAAGGAAACTCTGAATACTATGGTGGACTTTTTCCTCAAGCTTAATTAGAAATTAGAAAGATAAGACAGTACACTCAGTCCATTAGTGTGGCATATGATGGGAGAGTAGAGGAAGGTGTCTGCATTCTATATGTTAAGGTCCATAGTAGCACAAAAAGGATGCTGTGGTGGATGGAGAAAAAAGTCTTCTACATCCTTGATGTAGATATAAAAGAGATAAAAGTTAAGGCAGTTTTGGACTGCATCATAAAAAGGGTTCAGAAACATATGAAGTCTTTATTCTACACCCCTCTGTGCTGCTGAAGCCACACTGGGAATTCTCTGTACAAGTCTGAATGTTGCATTTTCAGAAGGAAATTGTCAAATTAAAATCAAGGCCTTCAAAGGTGACAGAGGAACTTGAGCTAAAGGAACTTAAGTGTTAAATCTGGCAAAAAGAAGATTAAGGGGAGACATGATATCAGTGTTCAGGTACACATAAAAAGATGATATTGAAAAGATGGTCAGGAATTATTTTCCATACAAATTGGATCAGAAATACTGAATACAAGTTGTAGCTTCCTAGATTTCACAATTATAAAAAATTACTTTCTGATGCTAAGATCCATACCACAGTGAAATAAGTCTACTTACCGAAGGCACAAATTTGTTTAAAAAGTGGTGTCCACCTCCAAGATGGTTTAATTGGTTTTTTTACCACTTGCAGAAGAATGGATTAACTTCTAACTCCACAATTCTATGATGCTATACACATAATCCTTGACTTACGGCAATTGAGCCCAACATTTCTACTGCTAAGTGAGACAGTGGTTGAGTGAATTTTGCCCCATTTTAAAATGTTTCCTGCCACAGTTATTAAATGAAATGCATCAGCTATTTTGTCATACTTATTAAGTGAATCTGGCTTCCCCATTGACTTTGCTTGTCAGAGGGTCTTTTTTCAGTGCTATTGTATCTTTGAATGGTCACGAAATGAACTGTTGTAACTCAAGAACTACCTGTAAAATGCTCTTAGGTCCTCACTTGTCACTGATTCATTTGCTTTAGAAATTGCCCAATATTTCTCATGAATACAGAAGCACAATATACCTGAATCAGGTATATAATTTAAGGTAAAGCAAGATTATACTTACTAATGAACACATGAGATGCATTTAAACTTACACGAAATATATACAAAAAAAGAAATAATTGTGCAGATTTCTAATTTACCTGCTGCTCATCAACACTTATGGGCTCTTTCATAACAATCCAGGTAACACACTCTTCACACGGAGGCGTTGTAAAAGAGCCTTGATAAGTATAGTAACTTCGATTTTGAGGGAAGAGGATAGATGGATCAAAGTTTAGAAAAGGAGCCTCTTTTCCCTTAAATAAATCAGAAATAATATAATTAAATTCAGTGGTAGAGACAGGAACTCTCTCTACAGTCAAGATTTATTATGGGTGGATGATGATGAGAAGGTGCGGTATATAAATTTGAAATAAAATAAAATAAATAAAATAAAATTTGTATAAATAGCGTCAAGGTATAGTTGAGATCACAGAATACTAAAACTAATAAGCATTTTCTTCTAACATCTATTATCAGTCAAAAGCTATTCCAGATTTACCTAACATGAGATATCCTGTTTTTATTAAGTCTGCATTGATTTTTACTAAGTGCCCCAAGTAGTTTGAAATCTGGACCCATAATGAAATATTAGTTCAAATTGCTTCTTCTGAGGTGGTATGACCAAAAAAAAAATCCCAACTTCCAATTTAAAAGCGATAAAGAGAATCTCATGAGCAAAATCAATTGAGAAGGTTTACTTCTGAATCAAGACTACTATGTCTGGAAAACCTTCCTTTAAATCAGCGGTTCTCAACCTGGGGGTCGCGACCCCTTTGGGGGTCGAACGGCCATTTCACAGGGGTCGCCAAAGCCCTCTCTCCCCCCCCCACGCCTTCACTCACCCTCACCCTCTGCCTCTGTTAGATCGCCCGGTCGCCGTTCGCTTACCCCGCCCTCTCCCAATCTATTGCTGTCTCCCAGCTGGTGGCTAGAGGGGAAAAAAACTTTAAATTCTTGCCGCGGGGCTTCAAAGAGCTAGCTGCAAAGAGGTAAATTCCTGGAGCAAGTTTTTTTCCCCCTATCTATGCTGAAAAAGGGAAATTGAAAGTAAGCAGGCTGCAACGTGACAAAATGAGGCAGAGAGATTTCTTTTTCTTTTTCCTCACCAAAAAAGGTAAGTGCAACACTGCAAACAATGGGAAATTTAGGGCAAAAGAGGAGATTCCAAGATTTTAAAACACAAAAGAAAAAAAGCTCTATTTAACTAGGGAATTGTAATAATTGAGATACTATTAATTGGTTAAGTTGTGGTTTGGAGGAATATATGGGGGAAATTATTTGGTTTATTATTATTGGTAAATATAATTAATTGATTTGTAAGAAATTGGATTGCATGGAAATAATTGGAATATTCATGTTCATATTAATTAATATACAAAAAAGATAGTTATATAACTAATTGATTTATATTAAAATGTTGAATTTGTATTAAACAACTGTATTATATAATTAACCAATGTGAGGATGGATATAAAAATAGATGACAATGCGAAGGGGTATAATATAGAATAGAAGGGAAAAATTGAATTTGATTAAGATTAGAGATGAGGATGAAGGGTAATATTGTTTTTTTTAAAAAAATAGATGAGGAATAAATATGGTAAAAAGGAAATATAGAAATTGTAAATTTAATTGAAATGACTAAATACTGTGTTGGAAGAAATATCCTTCTGGGTTCTGCTCCAAGCGGGGGAAAAAGACACTGGAAACATGGAGACTGCTTGGAAAGATGGTTTAATGTTGGACAGGATCACATGGCTTGATGGGGCCCATTGTGTTAGTTTCTGTTGCTATTGTGTTGCAAATGTCCTTTGACAAAGGATTGAGTTTCTGCCTCTGGCCCATTAACAAAGGGTGGGGGGCAGGAAGGTGGGAGCTGCTTTGTCTGTAAAATATGCTTCTCCATTTCTCATACAGGTAGGGAAATATAATATTCTGCCTTTTTAATATTTCCCAAAATATTTCATTCTTCTAGGAAAAGGGTGGGTGCTAACCTCCTACAACTGTTTAAATTTGTGAACCGGCCAAATACTCTGTTCAAAGAAAATACGTTGTATGTTTGTATGTGTGTTTCTAATTATTGCTATTTATTGCTATTTGTTCTCTTTTATTCTTTAAAGTTTAACAATGCATTCTTTATCTTAATATCTTAATATTTGTTTGGCTTTCTTCCCTTTCATCTTTTTTATTGTACAGCAATCTTTCTCCTCAAACCTATCACCTCTGTCTTTTCTTTCTTTCTTACTTTCTCTTCCCCCCTCTTCTTCTTCTCCCTACTTCCTCTTTCTCTTTCTCCTCCTCTCTTCCTCCCTCTCTTACCTTCACTCCTACTATAATTTCCCTTCCCTTCCTTCATCCCTCTCTATTGCTGTATCCTTTTATGCATATGACTACTCAGAGGGCTGAAAAAGTTATTTTTGACCAGTCCTCGAACTTACAACTGTCCTCACAATTTACGTATTTGCGCTATCTTGTCACCATGGTGAAGAGAAGCAGTTGTGAAATGAGTGACATGGTTGTTAAGAATGCTACAATGGGCATAAATGATGACCAGTCATAACTGCGAAAACTGGTCATAAGTGTGAGGACCTGTCAGAAATCACATTTTTCAGCCCTCTGGGTAGTCCTTTTGTGCACAGGGACTACTCAGAGGGCTGAAAAAGTTATTTTTCACTGGTCCTCGCAGTTTTGATCAGTCCTTGAATTTATGACTGTCCTCACATTTTACGTTTTTTGCCCTATCTTATACCATGTTGAAGAGAAGCAGTTGTGAAATGAGTGACATGGTTGTTAAGAATGCTGCACAGGCATAAATGTGAGGATGGTCATAAGTGTGAGGACCAGTCAAAAGTGCGAGGACCTGTCAGAAATGACTTTTTTCAGCCCTCTGAGTAGTCCCTATACATATAGCCATGGCCACCCGGTCACATGACCAGCTAGCCATGCCCACCCAGTCACATGACCTCCAAGCCACGCCCACAAAATAAGCCACGCCCACAGATCCGGTAGTAAAAAAAATTAGAACCCACCCCTAGTTGGGGGTCACCACAACATGAGGAACTGTATTAAAGGGTCGCGGCATTAGGAAGGTTGAGAACCACTGCTTTAAATAATCTCTTATTTGTTCCACCTCTCATTAAACTTCCCATGGGAAGTTGTCAGCTATTCATTTTTTAAAAAGATTTGTTACAAGATTCAGATATTCCTATTGTCCACATGTTTCATGCTAGTTCTCAGTACTAGGTGTTAGTTGTCACAGCGAAGATTCACGTATCATTCATGACCATAGTGGTGTTCATTTCGTACTGCTTGGCATGTTATGTAAATACAGTCATTAAGCTTCATAAGCATGACTTATGGCTTAGTATGACATCTGCAGGCATTTGTTGAATAAGGCACTAACTGTGCCTTATTCAACAAATTAGATATACTGTAGTTTGTTGTGTGTTAATAATATCATACTTTTTATGCAATATCTAAGTATGTTAGCTCCCTTTATTGAAACATATTAGATTAATCATGTTAGAAAACTTGGTATTAACTAGAATATTATTTTACATACCTTTGTTTTAATAGCGTCTATTTCTTCAATAATTCTTTTCATTTCTGGCTTAGGGTTTTTTCCTACCTGTCATTCAGAAGTCAGCAAGTGAGCAGCCATGAAAGGTGATTATCTCCCAAATTGCAACAGTATTAATTGTTAACTATCCCATATGTCCATTTAATTAATAACATTTGCGGAATATCTTACAACCCCTACCAATAATACTAACAATACTAACAAATACTAACAATAAAAACTAAAAGAGAATAACATTTGCCTGATTGGTTGGTGTTATTTAATGATGCTCTATTTTGCACAACTACAGTATCATTTTAATTTCAGTGAGTGTTTCTGGACTTAGGAAACATTTTGGTAGTGGTGCTGAAAGTGAAAATAATTGAAAATATTCACAAACTGAACTTTCACTAATTAGTACTCTCCAGCTGTATTTGACTACAGATCCTGCTGTCTTCACCCATTACGGTTCTTTATATTTTCAGCCATATTGGCTGAGAATAATGAGAGATAGCAATAGCACTTAGATTTATATACCTCTTCACTGTGTTTACAGCTCTCTCTAAGCAGTTTGTAAACTGCTTAGCATATTGCCTCCAATAATCTGGGTCCTCATTTTACCAACCTCGGAAGGATGGAATGCTAATTCAACCTTGAGCCGATCAGGATCGAACTGCTGGCAGTCAGCAGAGTGAGCCTGAAATACTGCATTCTAAACCCCTCACCATGAGATGTACTTCAACACTTTTTAATTATATCAGGTTAGGAAAAGCTGACCGAATAGTATCCAAGCCAACTTCCTAGGTCTTAAACCAGCTTTCTTGCTACCTTACAAATATGTTGAATGAATTTCCATAAACCCCAGTCAGTGTGGCTCTTTTTCATGCTAGCTGGGGATGTCAAATTTAACATGCAGAGGTCATCAGCTTGGAAGAGGCCTCTCTAATGTATTAAACATTCTGACCAAGTTTTGTACAGGTTTTCTTCAGAATCCCAAATATTGGTGTTGTTAAGTTCAATTGGTGGGGTCCTGTATCAAGTATGAATTTTGTACCATGTTTCTAAAGTACAAATGTTAATTATTAATAATATATATATATATATATTGTTGCCTTAAATTGTAACAAAACTGAATACGGTTGATAAACTGTTTCCACTATTTATAAAACAATAAGTCACAGCTAGTACAAAGACGTGAAAAAAGTGCATAACCCCACCAACTGAACTCAACAATACCAATTCTCCTTTCAGGAAGTGAGCTTAAAGCAGGACTGTTCCAGTAAATTTTGAGTCTACAGTATTGTTTGGATAGTCATTATAGCAGAATATTACTAAAGATTATTATTTTTTAATTGAGTTCAACCATTAAACAGCCCGAACAGTGTATATGGAATGAAAGAACCTACAAATACTACTGAATTAAAATAAATAAACAATTCTAAAAGAAGAGGAGAGTAAGAGATATAGGAGAAAGAAAATTTCTGAGATTTGAGACAGATGTGCACTTCTAGGTGTATAATGCAGTATAATGCAATACAATCTATCCCTATCCAGTTAGTAATTTAATTCCGTTCCGCCAAGTTTTCATTCAAAGAAAAAGTTATAAGACTTCTCAACATGTAAATATAGCAACATGACTATAATTGTGTTTTAATGGTATATATAACAATAATGAATTGTAATTATTAGTGTGATGATAATTATAATTAATGAGGGAGTGGAATTAAAATGCTACAGTTGATCTTAGCCAAAAGGCTGAGAAATGATTAAGTTGAAACAACTAGCCACAGCCAGACACAAATGCTTCTCGCTCCTTTTCCCTCATACACTCAATCATACACTCAATCTAGTATCAATCTTTATTTATTGATTAGCCCTTGGGCCATATCAAAGTGCAGCGCTCCAGAAACAATTATTACAAAAGTTTGGTAGAAACAATTTAAAATGAAATTGGAATAGGAATAAAACACGATTTAAAATGAAATTAGAGTAAAATTCGATCTAGAATGAAATCAGAATAGAATACAATAATTTGAGATACAAATTAAATATGATTAAAATTATATTACAATGTCACCCCTGTATCTACCCAATCAGTCTTAAAACTACTATTAGAATTACATTATTAAATCAAATGATCTTGTTTCCTGCAATCTACCACATTCTGCTGCATCAACTTTGTCCTTTTTTCCAACAATTTTACAGCAAATCTGGAAATCCATTTCACCAGCTGCAAGTTAGAACCTAACAAACAATGTTGCAAGAAGCGCTCTTTAGTCATTAACTCACAGCTTTATTCACAAACATCCATATTGGTATTTCAGCTGCCTGTAATACTTGAGTCCTATCATGGCATTTTCAAGAGTTCAAGAGGCAGCTTCAACCACCCAAATTTTTAGTTTACCAAAGCAAATTCTAAGAATGTGGATATATAAGAGAAAAGGAGATAGGAAAACAGCAAGCAGGTGAGGGAGTGGAAAGTGATGTCTGAAGACTGATAGCTGTCACAGGCAGGCCAAAAGACTAACATTCAACTGCCAGAACCACAAGCTATGATAAGCAGCATATCGGATTCCAGGAACATGGCTTGGGAGTTCAGCTAGAGTGCTCAAAAACAATAATGCTTTTATTGCTGAGCACATTGTAAGCCGCCCTGAGTCTTCGGAGAAGGGCGGCATATAAATCAAATTAAAAAAAAAAAAAAAGAGCAGAACTTGGAACTTGGCCTGGGCTCAGCAGCAACTAGAAAAGGAGCATCCACACCGAGGCAACATCTCATCTCATCACTACTACAAAAGACAAATATTGTATGCCACTTTACAGACTTCTATTCCAATTAAATATTAACAGGACTGAATACAAAGGACTTAGTGTTAAATACACGTTTATGTGGTGACATCACCTTGCAAAGCCAAGAAAAATGGAGTTAACCTAGATTAACAGACCTGTTATTGGGAAAGGTGTTGGCTGCCACAAAGCACTCTGTACATTTGTGATGTGTCCCTTCCTTGGAAAAGAATCTTCACACAGTATTCCATGCATTAGAAGAAAACTCTGAATACTATGGTGGACTTTTTCCTCAAGCTTAATTAGAAATTAGAAAGATAAAACAGTACACTCAGTCCATTAGTGTAGCATATGATAGGAAAGTAGAGGAAGATAGAGGGTAGGTGTCAGCATTCTGTATGTTAAGGTCCCTAGTAGCACAAAAAGGATAATGTGGTGGATGGAGAAAAACAGAAAGCATCATTGTCCAAAACAGATGCAATCTTTGGAGCCACAGCTGAAGATTATCGTGAAAATATGCCTAAGAAAATAGCAATCAGAACTTACTTCCATTAGAATGGCTATGGTAGCCACGCCATCAGTTTTTCTCAAAGCATCAGCATAATTACTATAGGAGGAATTCCAGTGTACCAAATGAATCTAAAAACAAGGAAAACATTATAGTTAGATATCAAAGAATGTTATGGTGACATTCATAAAATTCTCTTCATCTCCAAATAGCCATCTGACTCTCACTACCAGGTAAAAATTTAAACATTTTAAAAATATTAAAAATCAGAAACATGCAAGCAGTGTTAAGCATTATTTAAGTATTTTTGTTTTTTTAGAAAAATGTTTAAAATGAAAGGGTCAAAAGGTAAGATTTCACAACATTGCCAAATTTACATCGAATGGTTTTCATACTACTATTTTTCTCCAACTGAGCATCCTCCAGACTATAATACTTATTCTCAGACAATATGACTAGTGGCCAAGCAGATGTGAAGTTATAAAGAGTCATCACACACCTTTGGAAGCATGTAAAATATATTGAACACCCATGGTTTAATTATTTTCAGGATAAGATCAAAATACTATAAAAATTTCTATAAGTCAGGGGTGTCAAACTGGCGCCCCTTAGGCCGGATGCGTCACATGCAGGCCACGCCCACCCCAGCTCCGCAAAGGGGAAAAATGTCACGAAACATCACGCGGCGGCAACATGACATGGCGAGTTTGACACCCATGCTATAAGTGGTGCTTTCAACGTATCAATTTGTAATGACTGGCAAACAAGTGTATAGTATATAATAGACGTTTTACAAGTTACATATTCTGAGCCAGGACAACTTTTATGAATAAATGCATATGCATCTACATGCATATATATAATTAGCACCTGTGTTCCTAAATATGCCCAGTCAATTTCCATTTTCATTTTAAAAAAGAAAAATGCTGCATCAACCAGTATGTATCCTGGTTACATAGATATCCTCATCTAAGCCTTTATTAGACTATCTGCACCTGGTTTTCTCCTCTCTGGCAAGGGGAGATCTTCCAGTGTTTATTGCAGAACCTACTCACCTCTCCTGCATGCCTTTTTGCATCCACCACATGCTCTGAGCCTTTGTCACTGGTAGAACCCCAGTGGATGTGAAGCTGACGGAGCCTGTAAATCCCAGGAAGTGGTCCTCCCCTAAGTACTGCAAAGAATAGTCTAGATTTAACAGAAGGTTTTGCTGTGCCGTAACAAATGGTATAACCATGAAATAAGATGAGTATTTATGAGCATCTGTTGCCAATATGACTCATGGCAAAGGGAGCATCTCATCTTCCACTGCATTTCCAAATCAATGTTCATAAGACAGTGCATCCTTGGCCAGCCACCTCTCTAGCACGTTGGCAAGTATGTTGTGACACTTAGTATCCCGTTTTTCTGCCTTAGGATTCCAAGCAGTATCAGGGGATTGAAAATATTATAGGAAATATTTTGACAGAGAAGAACAATTGATCATCAGATTGAGTCTAATAGTGTTTTGCCATAATATTTTTCCAGTATTAGGAACAATGCATGTACAAGATACAAAATGTCATCTAACAGTAGATGACAATTATAAACAGGCAGTATGATTGAACTCACACATTTGTCACTTCTGACTTAATTAACTTTATGTGCGTCAAGTTAGACTGGCCTTAGCCCAAAATTCATATCTTTCCTAACTATAAATAAATCTTGTCTTTCCACTTAAAGAAGAACTAGACGTAGCAACAAGAAAGCACCTGAAATGTAAGGCAACTTTTCATATCATAGAAACGTGTTTGAAAGTTTCCTATATGCAGCACTTTATTTAGGCAATGAATGGCAAAAAAAATTACATAATACAACATGAAAGGTAAATCAGATAGAGCCAGTTTGGTTTAGTTGTTAAGGCACCAGGCTAAAACCTTGAGGAGTGTAGTTCTAATTTTGCCTTAGGCGTGAAAGCCAGATGGGTGATTTTGGACCAGTCACTCTCTCTCAGCCCAACTTACCTCCCAGTATTGTTGTTGCAGGGAAAATAGGAGGAGAAAGATGTATTAGGGTTAGGATTAGGATTAGGAAGGCAGAGGGACATATTTCCATTGTAAAGCTGTACTAACTAGGGTTGCAATGTTTCCCTTGGATTTTTCTCCCACCTTACTTGTGATAACCAAGATTGAATTTGCCCATTCACTGTCTACTGCACCTCTGCCCAGTTTCCTGTAAAAAAAAAGTATCAAATCACAATACATAATCAAAGGAAGGATGGTCTTTTAATAGTTCTGACCAGCCTGCAATATTCCAAATTAATAGGGAGATCACATGAGCATCTGGTAAGAGTCATATGAGCAGGTTTTGGCAAGCCAATGTTGTAAGAGCACGATGTTGGAATGGTGAACAGGTCAGCAGGATCTCTGCCAAGCAAATCCTGTGGCTGCTCATGGAAATCCAATTCTCTGGTGACAAAGTTGGCACCATCCAATAGTACTTGCATTGCGGCAGCTTCATTCGGTGTCCCTGGATGTGGAGTTAAGGGATTATGATGATTCTGCACAGGATATACTAAGGCGGGTTTATTTATAATAGTTGAGGAATACGTCAGTAAGTTTCCATACAAGTCTTATGCTGGTATGATATGGAAATGCTTTAGGGGCAAATGTGTAGCTTTCTTCCTCGTCACCAAGGGCACTTAGACTCAAACTGATCTGCACAGATGATTCTATAGGGGATTTTTCTGATTTGCAGTTATGGACCTTGTAGGTATCTCAATGTAGAGAATATCTCTATATTTAAAATATGTTTTAAATACATAAAACCAATTATCATTATTCATTATAAAAACATTTAAAATTTTTATTTAAAAATTTAATTATAAAAACATTATAACAAAAGTTAACATTATAAAAAACAGAACAAACAAGGAAATAACAGCAAAGGGATGTTAATAATGGAGCCATCTCACATGTTCACCTGTCCCCTGGGGTCCCAGGCTTGCTGGCATAATCAGGTCTTAAGGGACTGTGAAACTCAAAAGCGATGAGGTCAGTGTCACCTCATAGTAGATTCTACAATGTGGGCACCACCATAGAAAAGGCCCTAGGGCCCCTAGCGGGCAGAATCTGTAACATACTCCCTCCGCTAGATCTGATGCGACAGGCAGGTAAAGAGATGGGCGATCCTCACAAAACCCAGCCCCAAACCCAGCCCCAATGAAAGGCTTTAAAGGTCAATAAAATACTGTGAATTGGAAGAGACAGGTAATCAATGCAGCTTGCAAAGAAACACACATAATTGCTCATGCCACCACATTTTGCATCAGCTGAAGTTTCCAGTTACATCATCTGACCTCAGGTTGGATTGCTGCAATCCAACCTGAGGTCATCAGGGCATGAATGACCATGAGTAAGGGACCTTTGATCCAGAAAAAGGAGTAACTGGCACACAAAACAAAGTTGTGCAAAGGTCCTTCTAGTCAAGACTGCCACCTGCTCACTGAACTGGAGTGATGACTCCAAGAGGACTCCCAGATTGTGTAGAAGGTCTGTTTGGGGCCGTGCAATCCCATCCTGCACCAAAGATGGTACAGTTTCATCATCTGGGAGGAAAGGGATGTGTCTCAAAATCCAAAGCCACTCAGCCTTGCCAGGATTCAGTTGAAGCCTGTTGTTCCCCATCCAGACCCTCACAGCCTCAAGACACTGGGATAAAACCCACAGCATCAATAAGCTTGTCAGGAGCAGAGATGTACAACTGAATGTCATCTGCATATTGATCATATATCCCCCTATGACAATGGATGAAATCAAGTGTCTCATGCAAATGTTAAATAGGAGAAAAAAGAACACCATCCCCTGGAGCGTGCCACATATAGGAGTCAAGGGCAGGATCTTTGTTCCCCAATCATCACCAATTGGAATTAACCCTGAATATCAGCGAAACACCATGCCACTCTCTCCCAGTCTTTTGAGTCAATCCAGAAGGATACCATAGTCCAGTGATGGCTAACCTTTTTGCAGTTGTGTGCCAAAAGTGGGGGTCGCGTGCGTGCGTGCCCACATTCATAATTCAATGCACATTCCCCCGTGCATGCACGCATGATACCCCCCCTTCTTTTGGCATGTGATGGGACAGTGGGCCTGGTAGGCCTGTTTTTTGCCCTCCCCAGACTCCAGAGGCTTTCTTGGAGCATCAGGAGGGTGAAAACGGCCTTCTCCACCCCTCTGGAGGCCCTCTGGAGGCCGGAAACAGCCCGTTTCCCCACTTCCGGTGGACCTAGAAGACCTGAAAATCAGCTGGCTGGCACACGCATGCACACTGGAGATGAGCTAGGGCAACGCTCGGATGCCCACAGATATGGCTCCACGTGCCACCCTTGACACGCATGCCATAGGTTTGCCATCACAGCCATAGTCGATGGTACTGAAAACTGCTTGAGAGGTCAAGTAAGGTAAGAATGGATGCACATCCACCATCACACCCACACCAGAGATCATCCAAAATCGTGACCAATGCTGTTTCCATTCCATTCCCAGCCTGAATCCTGATTGAAAAGGGTCCAGGTAATTAAAATATACCATTATAAAGGAACATGAAACTGAAAAGCAAGAGCTCAGAAAAGCATGTGTTGCTGGGCTGATGCCATGACTCTTTCCTTCTGAAATTTTTCTCCTACATTTTTTAAAAAAAGATTCGTCGTATAAAACATAAGCCAAGATAATGACAATGTAATTCTACACCATGTCCACTTCTGTAGTCAGATGAGGCTGTCTAATTTATTAAGATTACATTTCCCTATCTCAATGTCAATGTCAATTAAGAGAAATGCAACCAGTGCATGAATTTATAGGCAGAACTGTACAAAAGCATTGTGCACTTCATCCCCAAGGCAAGCACCAGGCAGGCCAGAAGTCATGTGATATGGATTGACCCATTACTATGACCTTCTAGCTATGGAAACAAAAAATATTTGCATGAAAAAAATCAGTATCAAACTATTTCCAACATATCAATAAAACCCTTCTCTCTATTTGCACTCAACTGAACTGCCAAGAGCTGCCATTTCACACAACTGCTTCCTGCACAATTGGGTCTCTATTATTGTATTTAGTTTTAGATACAGTTGTGAGTTCTGAAATACTCATAACTTCTCTTAGTACTTGTGTCTAATTTTTCACATTTTGATGCCATCATTAGCAACCTATATGTCGTTGCAATTATGGTTCACTGTGGACTACTTGCTACCAAATTTCCAAGGAGTCAGTGACTATCCTTTTTGCTGACTTACTTAAATCTCCCAGTTATATGGGAGATTTCTTTTCTTTTTGTTGTTTGCTTGCTGCTTCTTTAACAGAGAGGAAAGATAAAGAGGCAGCCTTGTGACTTTGTGCTGTCTGAATAGAAAAATAGCATAGCATCTTCTATATGTCTACTAATTCCAATAACATACATCATCTATTAAATCTGAAGGAAGCAGGCAGTGGTGGGTTGCTACCAGTTCACCCCGGATCAGGCAAACCGGTAGCAGCAGGCTCCAGCCATCCGCCTGGACGTCTCTGCTCATGCGCAGAAGCTTCTGCGCATGCGCAGAAGTGTCACACATGCACATGCTCACAAGCGAACCGGTAGCGATGGGATTTGAATCCCACTACTGGAAACAGGCTATTTTTCAGGGTGTATGCAATTACTTTATCATGCATCTTGTTGTCACCGAAAGCAAGTGCCCCATCTTGCTCACCAATAGGGCCAGCCTTAGAGAGAACAAGTGTAGAAGGGCAATTTTACCAAGAATATGGAGTTGTGTGATCTGTTTCTTCCTCAATTTTACAACTTTCACAAGTAAAATAAACCATCCAAATATGCAACAAGCATATAGGGATAGTCCTCGCAAACTCAGCCAATGATCATTTCAGGCTTTTATAAAATTATCCTTTGAATAAAGGTAAGCATGGTTTCGGGAGGTCCAGTCCTAGATTTCCCTTTCCTGTGTTATTATTTTTAAGAGAGTATAAAAGTATCCTTTAATGCATCATTAAAGAAAAAAAATGTGAATTATATTACATGCACATTTGAATTTATAGTGTATAAGTCTAGATTCAAATACAGTTGTAATTTGAACAATTTACAGAGAAATATATTCAGAATATTGAGTAATGCTGAACCAAGTGAATGATATGCCTGTACCACATTTAGTTTAGTTTAGTTTATTTTGGATTTATATACTGCCCTTCTCCCGAAGGACTCAGGGCGGTGAACAGCCAAAGATAAAACACATACAATATAAAATTTAAAAAACAATTAAAAACATATTAAACAAATTTGGCCCATACTAATTAAATAGTTAAATATAATAATAATTATTAATATATAATTATTATAATAATTAAATATAATCAACATATGCTATCCATATGTTGATTATAATAGTAATTATCAAGGTCCATCCATTCCATCTGCTTATAGGACTTAAGATAAATAGTCTTTCATACAGCAGATGTCTTCAAACAGCAGATTATTCTCTATAAAAAATAAAATAGAGAAATACTCCACTACAATGGTTTGTCAAAGCTAAGCCAATTTGATCAAAATCACAGTAAACCCAATGTCATACTGTAAGCAACAACTCTATTATTCAACTTCCTCATTAACTCACTCCACCCAGTTTTAAATCCTATTCAGTTCAATTCAGATCTGCAGAATTCACTGCTATCCAATATGGTAATATTTATTTATTATTTTATTTATTGGTTCGATTTATATGCCGCCCTTCTCCGGAGACTCAGGGTGGCTTACAATGCATAAGCCACCAATTTAGACATTTTTAAAGGAATAAAGAAGATAGGAGTATAAATGGGTATTCTATTTTCTGATTCATACTTGTAAGCATACTTGTAAGCTAGCTACAAAGGAGAAATGGTGAAAAAGTTACTCTTCTGTCCATCCTGTAGAGTTGTTTAATATACTTGGTTGGCTACTATTTATCTGTATAAAAATAAAGGCCAATGCTCCATTCTTCAGGCATGGAAGAATGCTATTTAAGCATGCTATTAATTACTTGCTAATAAAAATCTTCAAATGCTCATCTATTGTCCTCACAGCAAAAGAGAGGAATTCAAACACATGCATTTTTCTTTACTGCAACATTCTTGTGATAATAGTCTAGGTCAGTGGTCCCCAACCTTTTTGTCACCAGGGACCACTTTTGTGGAAGACCGTTTTTCCATGGACCAGGGGGAGGGGGATAGGAGGCGTGTGCAACCTAGATCCCTCACGTGCAGTTTACAGTAGGGTTCATCCTCCTATGAAAATCTTATGCCTGATGATTTTAGGTGGAGCTGAGGTGGTGATGCTAGCATGGGGGAGTGGCTGTAAATACAGATGAAGCTTCGCTCGCTCACCTGCCACTCACCTCCAGCTGTACAAGTCCATTCCTAACAGCCCATGGACTGGTACTGGCTTGGGGGTTGGGGAACTCCTGGTTTAGGTCATATAAAAAAACAACTTTTTTAAACCCATGTTTTTTAAAACTATAGTACTCTAGTTCAGTCAGTTCCTAACAAAAAATTACAATACCGAATAGTATTGTGTATGAAGTACCTTGAAAATTCATTATTAAAAAATCCTTATACATTGTGTTTTCAGTGAATGGCACAATATTTAGATCAGGAAAAACAATCTTCAACCTTAGAGATCTGCAATCTTTAGTAAAATCAATGAGAGACTTTATGATCAGCCTATAGAGTAGTATCCTACTGCAAATATAATTTGAGTTTTCTTACAAATGGGATATTCATCAATACATAATTGATCAAGCCAGAAATGTTATCCCTCTTCACATAAAGTCATGGGAAGACCACACTACATTGATACAAAGGTTTGAAAAGCTTCATATATTGTCAGATTTGCAGTAACATGTGACAATCACAAGTGAAAACAAAGGAAGCTCAGCCTTCCTCTAGGTACAAGTGAGGGCTTTGCAGTTTTGTTTTATGATTAAAAAAATAATAACAGTATAACACAGTTGGCCATGTCAATAACAATGCAATTAACAGGTCCAAGAATAAATAGACAGTTGGTATGTTCTTTGAAATAACGGTCAATAAAGTCACCTATGAACATTTAACAACGATATGATGGACTTTTCTGAGATGAAAATGTCTAACTAAAATACTGCTCATTTTCATAATGGCCAGGAGTGCCATTTATTTCATGAATTCAGGTCACATTGAATTCAAAGAGAAGAAAGTATTCTAGCAAAGCATTCTGGAAGCAATCTCAGTTTTGACCTAAAATGCCCCTGCCCCTGAATTTTAAGTCTAGGCCTCCAGAGATACTAACCGCACATTCTTTTGCAGCCTAAAAAGGAGAAAGCACCCGACTCCTGTGGGCAGAAAGCCGATCACTGCCGCAATCCCAGAGGGCCTTTGATTGAAGCAACGTTCAAGTCCTTTGACTGCCAGCAATAGCATTGAATTCCAGAGTTAATGCTACCGCAGAGCTCAACCTTTTGTGTCAGAGTATTGCTGATCTCTCATCAGTGATTAATATCTATGTACTCGAATACCCAAGGACAAAAGATATGTTAAGCATAGGGCAAAAGGCTTAGCTTTGTCTTTTCTTTAGCTGGCATTGTGATGTTGGCCAGCCCAGAAAAACACCATCTCTCCCTTTCGCTTTGGAATTCTGTTCATTCTGATTAGGGTTACTGAAGCACCCATACAAAAGGACATCATAATCAATTAAATGTAACAATGCAAAAAAAAAAAAAAGAAAGAAAAGAAAAGAAAAGAAAATCCAAGGATTATAATACATGAAAAATGGATGCATTCTGTTGCAGCCATACAATGCAAGGAGACAAGGGAACAAAAGGGCACATGATGTGTTCCTTCTCACAACAGCACGAAGAATAGACACTCCAATGAAACAATGCGACCTTATCGCCAAGAACTACTCCAACAAGGGAGTAGATAAGAACCTCCATAGAGGATCATGAGAAAATACAAATATTACATTGACACTTCAGCAACACACAGAGACACACACACAAAAGCAAGTAAATATATTTCTGTACTGTACATGAACGTGTAGAGGTTCTAATCCTTAAACACTTGAAAGTAATTACAGTCCAGGAGGACTGTGCTGTTAAAACAAACCTTAAAATCGTATCGCTACTCCAAGTATGGCTTGAAGAGCCTTGGTAGTACAGGGGTTTAAGGCACCCTGTTATTAAGCTGGTTATTAAGACCAGCTGCCTGCAATTACTGCAGGGTTCGAATCTCGCCAAAGCTCAAGGTTGACTCAGCCTTCCATCCTTTCTAAGGTAGGTGAAATGAGGACCCAGTTGTGGGGGCAATAAGCTGACTTTGTATAAAATATACAAAAGGATGAAGGCTATTGCTGAGCACATTGTAAGCCGCCCTGAGTCTTCGGAGAAGGGCGGCATATAAATCAAATTAAAAAAAAAAAAAGTGTGCCTACATTTCTTTTAAAAGCAAAAAGCTGCTGTTCTGCAACTCCTTTTCCATTTTCTGAGAAAAGACTATTGTTCTCACCCTACGCCAGAAAAAAAAAATCAACTTCATGGAAAATGCCACGGGCTAATGAGAACATTTTGATATTTAACCACAGATGCATATGGAAAGAATCGTGCTGATCACAGTCATCTTGCAATCTTGTAATTCTTGCAATCTGTTTTCATGTTGAATTGCAAGTTTAATCCAATCAAAGACTGTGGCAGCAAAGACCAACATTCTCAATCATCTTAAAGGCTTTTAAATAGTTGAATGAATCCGTACATAACAGAAACTATTGGAAATATAGAGAAGGATTCATTTCAAAGCAAGCAGAACCTGAACTTCCCTACAAGTGATGTACAATTTGGCTGCTTGGAATTTTTGCTGACTGGAATTGTTTCTTGCATTTACCTCCTGTAACCATTCATTATAAAACTTACTTTATGCTTCTTATTTTTAAATTTCTTTCTACCCTTGTGACTTGTTTCTTGTTTTATGATTGCTTTACCCTTTTTTTTTTTGGAAAGGCAGATTTTTTTTTGTATAAACAAATTATACACATTTCCATGAGGAGAAAAAGCAGAAGAAGGAGGTAGAGACTAGAAAAAAATATAGGAAAATTATAATTAACAAGGTTCTAATTGAAAAGGCTGGAAAAGGAAAAAGGAAAAAGAAGAATAAGATGACAACCAGTAAGGTGAATGGACTCAGTTACAACAGCAATGAATGCACCCTCATTGGAGGAGCTGAAGGATCAGATTAGGAAGAGACCATCATCAAGGAAATTGAACTATGGAGTTGCTAAGAGTCAACAATGACTTAATGGCATATAATCAATCAATCTGACTTGGTAGTATAACAATCAAGTACAGCAATGCTTATAGAATAGAAGAATTACAATTTTTAATAAAATGGATGGCTAATAGCTTCCTATGGAAGAATAGAATAGAATAGAATAGAATAGAATAGAATAGAATAGAATAGAATAGAATAGAATAGAATAGAATAGAATAGAATAGAATGGTTGAAAGGGACCTTGGAAGGTCTTCTAATCCAACCCCCTGCTTAAGATAGGAAACTCTAGTTGGAAGGGACCTTGGAGGTCTTCTAATCCAACTCCCTGCTTAGACAGGAAACTCTACACCACTTCAGACCAGTGGTGGGTTGCCCCCGGTTTGAACTGGTTCTATAGAATCAGTAGTAAAACCAGCGGTAGACTCCGCCCACTGACCCTGACGTCATGAGGAAGCTTCTGTGCATGCGCGCGCAGCCCTGTTGTGAACTGGTAGTAAGGTAAGTAGAACCACCCCTGCTTCAGACAAATGGTTATCCAACATCTTAAAAACTTCCAATGTTGGAGCATTTACAACTTCTGGAGGCAAGTTGTTCCACTGATTAATTATTCTAACTGTCAGGAAATTTCTCCTTAGTTCTAAGTTGCTTCTCTCCTTGATTAGTTTCCACCCATTGCCTCTTGTCCTTTGAGCCAGTTTTTTTTTTTTTTTTTAATTCCTGGAAACTGTCTGAGTTTTCTCTACAAGAGTTTGGAAGGGGTTTCCCATTGCTTCCTTCCTAGAGAGGAGAACTGGCTCAAAGTCACTCAGCTGGTTTTGTGCCTAAGAACTCATAGTCTTACGGTTTCTAACCTGATGCCTTAATTACTACACCATACTGGCTCTTTATTTTAATGCACTTCAATTCTTAAATTACAGGACTGACAAATACTTTCCAGCATGATCTACCCTTCATGTGACCAGATTGGGATGCAAAACCAGGACCGCACCTATCCTTCTACAACACAGAATAAAGACTGAAGAGCAGAATAGGAACAAAATCCCAACTTTGCTGAAAATGATTGCAGACTTACTGCAAATTGGCTGTTGACATGGATGGCATATCTCTCGAAATTGGGAGAATATCCCGAGGGGTAGAGGAAAGTAAATAATCCAATCAGCTCAATAAGCAATAAATCACTCATCTCCCACCAGCTGTTTCTGTGTTTGGGAGATGAACTTGAAGCCTTCCTTAGAAGATCATTTCACACCAAGGCTTTTGTAGGCTTAACCCTGATTACTTTAGGCTTACAAGTACATTTGCAAACATTTACCAAAGTAAACTTACCTGAGCGATCAAAAGTATCATCAAATGCAATCCGCAATGTTTTCCCAGTGTTTCTTATATTCTTAGCTGCACCTGGATCATAGCCAGTAAACCAAGGCAAAAGAGCAGGGTCTTTGAAGACATCTTTGCTAAGAATTGCAACAGGTGACTGATTGTTCCCTTTGGCTATTGGGTAAGATGTATGCCAGCTATCAGGTCCTGGGAGGAAAACATGCCAAGGCAAAGGTGTGTCATATTCTGTACCATATGGCAGCCATTCCCAACAAGTTGCCCTTCAGCTATTTTGGTATCCTAACCCCACATGGCTATATTGTCTGTTCCAACACCTGAAGGACATGAAACGTGAAAAGTCAAATGAACAATATTAAGCACTACCTGATCACAGGATGATTTAGTCTTTTTAAATTACTTTTTAAAGTTTTAAATCTTGGAGGCAAAATTGTTGCCTCCAAGAGGCATTGTTACTGTTACAGTTTCAACCACCCTTTCTATTCCTTATTAGAAAGCAAGAAATTAAAACTAAATTTGAACTTAAAACATAGCCTGCAGTCCTGCATAATCTAATAGGAACTCTCACCAAATATAATGAGGTTACCTTCATATATAAACTCATGTAGAAAAAAATTAAAAAGCATGCAGTGCTATTGATAATTTTCACACTGTATAAACTTTTGCTAATTAGAAGCAAAATGGATGAAGTTGCTAAATATATTCCACCAACTTTCTGCTGTAAGAAAACTTTCATTTATTTAAACTTCAAAGAAAATTGTTAAGGCTGTATGATCCTCATAGGAATGACAGATAATAAGGATTCTGCTTAGATTTCTTCATCAAGCCCATTTTTTAGAGTGAAGTAAAAAAAAATCTATTTCGAAATCAGTTCTGCATATATGCAACATAAAGTTCCAATGTGAATCCCTGGAAATCTTAACACAACAATCTTTTGCATGTCTACTATAAATAGGCCATATTAAAGTCAAAGGGGCTTTTATCCAAGTGCATTTCAAATTACCTATTTAGAACAGGTAGCAACATTACCTATTTAGATAGCAAAACTATATATTTCTAAGAAGTGGTAGCGTTACTATAGCACCACTTAATTGTAGGCAGAGGCACAGTGTTATACAAAACTGTCAGTCATGTTTTTTATTCCTATATATCTCTAGCCTGGAATCTAAGTGAAAAACATTCTGGGATGTCATTCTGAGTGCGCAGACTAATTCCACCTCCTCCCATGGGGTAACCTTCAGAGATTTTTTCCTGCTGATTGAGAATGACCAGAGTGCTACTAGAGTAGAGAAAGGTGTTGTATATTCACTTACAGTGAAGACTTATTATTAGGCAGGGAATGATTAACTGGGGAGAACAGGCATTCTGGCATGGAAGATTTTCTGCCTCTTTTTTAGTTTTAACATACTGACATCTCTTACCTACCTAAAGCCACTTGCAACCCCTTCTCTCAAGAACAATGTTATAGCAAGGAAGAAAACCTGATCTCACCCATCAGGCAGTTATCATAACAGGCCGCCCGAAAGCCTTTTCTATTTGAATTGCATATATTGAATTGTAGACTCATAAGCAAAAAAAAAAAAAAAAAAAATCGCCTTGAATTTCTCCTATTTTTCTTTATTTTTCTTTCTCTTCCAGTTTTACTGCATTATTATAAAACATAAATAAAATTATTTGAGTCCATGGGAATTTGTACAATATTGACTGGAGATTATTGATACTCTCATATTTAGATAATTTAAACTTTTTTAAAAATAAAGCTGTTTATATCAGTATTAATTACCATTTCTAAAATGCCAATACTGATACCGATACTGTCATAAAGTTGTTTAAATTAAAGCTGAACATCATATTAAGAACAAATGCAAAGTACACAAAACTATTTGTTATACATAGTATTATGTATGTTATGTATATATGTATGTTTCTTATACATAGCATTAAGTATTATGCTTCAATCTTAAGATTAATACTTAAATACTATGGTCTCCACTGTGTTGTTACATAAGATTATTTGAGCAAGACTGTTTTCTTCAGTACTATTCAGATTTTGAAATGTTAAAGCACTCTACGTTATTCTCATTAGTTTACACTAATCATTGTTAGTATAGAATGTTTTCATATTTCAGGCATATTATTATTAATAGTATTATTCTACTAACAAAAAGAATAAAAGCAACAGTAGTGGGATATACGCCCTTATTTGCACATGCACCCAACAGAGATAGGCAAGTTGAACCCTCCAGATATTTTAGTCTTTAAACGGCCATCAGTCTCAGCCTGCAAGGGCAACAACAGGGAGCCATGGAAATCATAATCCAACATGTTTGCAACCATTTGGTGAAAAAAATGGTGTGTCACACTATGTATTTTTAAAAAGGGCAGAGGCCATTCATTAAAAAATATGATCTGCTCTTAGATTTCAGACCTTTAACAGAAATTACAGCCTTTTTTTTCCTGAAGACTCTCCTTCCACAGGGAAGGAGTCAGAAAATCAAGATGGAAGCCATATCACACGATCAAAAGCCCATCTTTTTTTACATGGGTCATGGTGCACATACAAAAGGGGGAAAGATTTGATTGCATGTTTATGGTCACTATCTTGTCTTTTTCAAGACACACGCATGTGTGCACCCCAGATACCCTGTCTGGAAAGTAGCACATTGCTATAGTGAATCTACTGCTATAGGATACAGCAGTTGAATGACAGGAAATCTCCAGTCAAGCACTAGAAGAAAGCTGTGATAAGCACATTCATCTTTTAAGAAGCTAGAGTGTTCTGTGCTTTAAATAAAAATAAATAAATAAATAAAAATAAAAGTTGTTCTTCTTCCAGCCAAGAAAGGCAAGTAATTTTATAGTGCATGCAAAAAGGGGCTATTTTCAGTCTTTGGCATCCTCAGTTACTTATTTATTTCTAATTTCTTATTCATATTTCTATGCTGCCCACTTTCCGAGGACCCTGGGCGGCTTACACCAAAGACAGTATACTAAATAGCATATTGCCCCCAACAATCTGGGTTCTCATTTTACCCACCTCGAAAGGATGGAAGGCTGAGTCAACCTTGAGCCGTGAAATTTGATCCGCTGATCTGCTGAACTAGCAGTCAGCTGAAGTAGCTGCAGTACTGTACCCTAACCACTGTGCCACCTCAGCTCATTACTAACAAGAATAGCTCAATGAACAATAACAGTCTTCCATCAAAAATCCAGAAAAGTCCAAAATTCAATCCTGAGATAGATAAGCAAACAATCTGGTTAATTTGGCTTCCCAAATATATTCAACCTACGAAAGAACCTCTTAGCCTTGCAAGTTGCTGTCAAGTTATCACTCCAAGCAACATTTCTTAAACATCCTTCACTGCAACCCTCCAGATGCATCGAACAAGAAGTCCAATAAATCTACAGCCAGGTTTTCAGTGGGGATGATAGGAGTTGTGGTCCATCGTACCTGCAGTGCACCCCAAAAAAGGAAAGCCTGATGGGGGGAGGGGGGAAGTGCCTTTGAGAACTTATGCCCTATTTGATAGCATCAAAAAGTGTGGAGTGACCAGGTAAGGCGGCCACTCGGAGAGACATGAATCCCACGCCTGAGATTTTGGAAAAACGCTCCTTCCTTTGTTGGGTTGAATGCTGCGGCGGACCACGGAGCTGCGAGGGAGACTCCTGCCCTAGAGAGCCTCGCTCGGTTGGGGTGTGTGTGCAGTTCGAGGGGCGGGGCAGGATGGGGACTTCTTCCCACTCACCGTTTTCCTTGCTGTAGCCCCAGGTCAGGGCCTCGCCGGTGGACTGTTTGCGCATCGTTCTCTCGCGCGGGCTTTAGCACCGCTGGCCGCGAACTTCTGACGCCCGAGCCATTTATAGGGCTCAGCGGACTCCAGCCTTGGGACAGCCCGGCGTCGGAGGCGGAGGAGCGCAAAGATCATTTACAGTCGAAGGCCGGAGGGGGGAGCTCCGCACCAGCGCGGGTTTCCCCAAAACTTGGCTTGTTCCTTCAGTTGGACCGGTCGGCAGCAAGAAAAACGATCAGCTTAAAAGAGAAGTCGAACTCACCAGATTTCTCTGTATCTTCCTTATGATCCGGCTTGGGGGTTGTTGGTTGTCAGATAGTGGTTCCCCATACTTTCCATATTCGGTGTCAGAATTAGTTGACATTTGCACATTGTTGAAAGGATCCTTCCTTCCTTCCTTCCTCCCTCCCTCCCTCCCCTTTATTTATTTATTTTATTTATTTATTTCGTCAGGCATGTATTTTATGACAGATACAAGTGTAAACATAATTATAAATACATGAGATGGATACAAATAAAAGGGAACATTAAGACAGGACTGTAGGCACGCTGGTGCGCTTATGCACGCCCCTTACAGACCTCTTAGGAATGGGGTGAGGTCTACAGTAGACAGTCTATAAGGTTAAAGTTTTGGGGATTTGGGGAAGAAACCACAGAGTCAGGTAGTACATTCCAGGCGTTGACAACTCTGTTACTGAAGTCGTATTTTCTGCAGTCTAGTTTGGATCGGTTTGCCATGATGAGTTTGTATCTATTGTGTGTTCTTGTATTGTTTTGGTTGAAGCTAAGTATTCATTGGCTGGTAGGACATTGTAGCAGATGATTTTATATACTATGCTTAGGTCGAACCAAAGACAGCAAAGTTCTAAATTGTCTAAGCCCAAAATTTCAAGTCTCCTCTCCCCTCCCCTCCTTCATCATACATGTGTTAGTGAAGACAAAATTTTGTAGCTAATAAACCTGATGAAGTTGATTTTATTTCAAGAGACTAACTCTGCAACCTGTCTGGAAACAAAATTAATATTGGGATTGGGGACAAATAATTCCTAATATGAACTGTACAGTTTGCTTATTTCAAATATGAAATTATACCTTCATGAAATATCTCTAGCACAGCTAGTGCTAGATATTTATAAAATCTATGTGAAACACAAACTGAGAGCAGAATGTATTGCAAGATAAAAAGATTGTTGTAATGATGATATCGCCTCATAAACATTACTGAAATACAAAGATGCCAAACAAGCCTCTTGGTCTTGATATTAGTTTATCACATTTTCAGCTTTTGATTAATTCACGAACACATTTCAGAGAGTCAGTTTGGCATAATGGCTAAGACATCAAGCTAAAGGCCAAGATACTATGAGTTTGAGTCCTGCCTTAAGCACAAAGCCAGTAGGATGAACTTTGGCCAGTCACTCTTTCTTAGCCCTTGGAAGAAGGCAATGGCAAGCCACTTTAAAAATTTGCCAAGAATATCTCAGCAGGGATTTTTCCAGGCAGTCACCTGGAGTCAAGACTAATATGAAATCTAAGTTTGTCCATTCTGTACATATATATATTTCTGAGCTCATTTGAATGAATTTAGCTACTTTGTAGGCTAAAGCAGATCAGTCCTTATAGTGTAAGCTAAAATATTGCAGGTCAGTTATGCACCCTTGTTTTAAAAATAATGACGACAATAAGCAACACAGCAGTGCAATGAAACAGAGAAAGAGGTCAAGTGAGAATTGACTTCAATTCTGTACTTGGATAAGAGATGCCTGTCAAGCAGACATTCATCTGAATACAAATACTCTTCTCACTTGCCTTTAACAGCAGCACAAACGTTTCCAAGCATTTTTTTTTCTCCTATGACCAGTGGTGAGTTGCCCCCAGTTCAGACCGGTTCGCGAGAACCGGTAGTGAAACCGGCGGGAGGTCCCGCCCACCACCCCGATGTCATCATCATCGATCTGCGCATGCGCAGAAGTGATCCTCTTGCAAACCAGTAGTAAAGTAAGTAGAACCCACCCCTGCCTATGACCCCTTGATATTGCCCTTATCTCTTCCAGAGCCCTTGAGTGATTGAGACAGGATTAGGTCATGCTTAGTTCAGTGGTGAAATGTAAAATTTGTTACTACCAGTTCTGTAGGCGTGGCTTGGTGGGGGTGGTGGTAATGTGACTGAGTGGGCGTGGCCAACTTTTAAAAAAACTTTTTTAAAGCACTTCTTTACAACCTATTCAGGTGAATAGGTTGTAAAAAATGCTTTTAAAAGGTAAAAAAAGGTTCCGATGATCACAGCTGTGGTGCGCGATCGTTAGAGCCTCTTTTTTAACCTTTTAAAAGCATTTTTTTACAACCTACTTGCCCGAATAGGTTGTAAAAAAATGATTTTAAAAGTTTTAAAAAAGGCTCTGACGATCACAGCTGTGATGCGCGATCGTCAGAGCCTTTTTTAACCTTTTAAAAGCATTAAGTAATGACACCTGGGTGGGTGGGCGGAGCCTTGCACCGCCATCGCTACCAGTTCTCCGAACCACCTGCCACAATCGTTAACGGATCGCCTGAACCGGTCCAAACCGGGAACATTTTTTTTTTGTAATTTGATTTATATGCCGCCCTTCTTCGGGGACTCAGGGCGGCTTACAATGCGTTAAGCAATAGCCTTCATATTTTGTATATTTATACAAAGTCAATTTATTGCCCCCACAAACTGGGTCCTCAATTTACCTACCTTAAAAAGGATGGAAGGCTGAGTCAACCTTGAGCCTGGGGAGATTCGAACTTGCAGTAATTGCAGGCAGCTGAATGTTAATAACAGGCTATCAGTCTGCTGCACCACCAGGCTTAGTTGTACCTCTGTTAAAGTAGTTTTTCCCTCTGTAACAGGACACCATCCCAGAACACCCTTAAGGTATAAAAAACATCTATTAGGCTTTGTCACCTGTTACCTTGGAGGGAAGACAAATGACCCACAATGACTGGAAACAGATGCAATAAAAGTAACATAGCAGCTACCAGTAAGAGGACAGGAAAGTTCAGAGTGATGGTTTTCTGATTCAAGAAGGTATGGATAGCAATTTAACTCAACTGCCTTATGTTCTACTCCAGCCTCATAAATGTACAGTTCCAAACTATGTATTTTATATATCGGTAAATGTAAATTTCATTTTAATTGTCTTGGTCTCAAGAAAAAAAATCCAACATCCATATCAATCAGTATCTTCAGGTTTTTTTATTCCTTTTTAGCACATTGATTTAGTTTTCATATAATGCTGTAAGACAGAGTGAAAAAGGATATTTTAACAATCTTCTCTTCAAATGAATAATCCTTTTTGTTGCAATTCCAAACAGATTTACATATGAATAAGAACAGGGGAACAAATGTGTGCTCCATATCACAATTGTATGGCACATAATCTGTCTTGACATCAACAATCTACAGTAAGCTTGTTTTTGCCATGGGCATCTATGAGAACAGCAGGCAAGTGACAAAATAAGTATGACAACATAAGCAAACCGATGCCTCTGCTTACACCCTTGTGTCAAATGTTGAGACACAAGAGAAATATTTGCATAATGAGATCATTACTCATTTATTGCCATTTTGGTATCATTGGGTTTTGCTGTGAATGCTGCTGGTCTTGACCTTGTAATCTTTGGAAATTGTTGATTGAGAGTCATTGCCAATGAGAGGTAATAAGATTTATGGAAACAAACTTTCACATGGGAGACAAACTTGGCAAGGAATTCTCTTTCTAAAAAGCATCCTTGGGCACAGGTCTGTTTAATCTCTTTTTCTTTCCTCCAACCTGTGATTTGGCACAGTTAATACTTTTAATATTCTTGGAAAAATTGATCCATTTAGTGCAATGTTTTCTTGCAGTTACCCTTAATGAACAATTAATTTCCTTTTTTTTTTTAAAAAAAAAAATCAATTTTGTTCTTTTTAGAGGTTAAGCAAAAAGTTTTTTGATTGAGAGAAGCTGTTTACTGGCTGCAGTCTGCAGCTGAAAAATAAGACCCTAAAATAGGTTGCAGGGAAATGTGTGAATTTACGTCAGGTGGAGCTAAACACAGCACTTGGAGTGACTCTAGAAGGGAAAGAGGTGAGAAAAATCTCTGCTGGAATCCAACCTCTGCCCTCTTTCCTCACTTTACCTGGCTAAAGAATTCCATCAGGGTCAAAAAATACACTCCGTAGAACTTTTGAATAATAATTTGAAAAAAGCATTTGCTATGCAAAATATTCTTTCACATTGTAAATAGTAGTTGATTATAGTTGGTTAGTTAGGGTTGTTGTTTTTTTTTTGAAGTTAAGACAACACTTCACATGATCATTTACTTTTTCCACTCTCTAATCAAAACAATTGTATCTATATTTGTTTTCCCCTGTCTGGAATATCATCTGATGTCATGGTGCAAATTGACAAGAGTTCTATGATTGCAGTGCAAAATGACTCAAGCCATCACCAATATATCCCATGAAATGACACTGACACCTTTTGTCCCATCCAGCCCAGCCCTCTTTTGATTACTTCACGTCCCATGAAGCAGCAGCAGCAACAACAGCTTGTTAACCACTTCCCTGTTTTATTCAGAGCACCAAATGATATTCCCCAAATTGTTCTCCTGTTCTTGATGACAGCTGTCTTTTTCATTTGTCTTGTGGTAATGGGAGACAAAGGGGGACAGGCAATAGAGAGGTAGCTTGGAGCGTGGAAAGATAAGCATGGTAAAGTCAGCTACATGAGAAACATGATTAACTGCCCAGACCTTTGGGGGAAAAGTCCTCTTTGATTTATCAAGGTTTACTCACAGGAGAATACAATTAGGCTTAAACTCACCAAAGATCAGGTTGAATAATGAAAGTGTTTCCACGTTTTGCAGTAACAAAAACATAGGTAAAGGTAAAGGTTCCCCTTGTACATATGTGCTAGTCGTTCCCGAATCTAGGGGTGGTGCTCATCTCCGTTTCAAAGTCGAAGAGCCAACGCTCTCCAAAGACATCTCTGTGGTCGTGTGGCTGGCATGACTAAACGCCAAAGGCACACAGAATGCTGTTACCTTCCCACCAAAGGTGCTCCCTATTTTTCTACTTGCATTTTTTACGTGTTTTCGAACTGCTAGGTTGGCAGAAGCTGGGACAAGTAATGGGAGCTCACCCCATTACGTGCTGAACTGCCGATCTTTCAATCGACATAGAATAGAATAATTGAGTTGGAAGGGACCTTGGAGGTCTTCTGGTCCAACTCCCTGCTCAGGCAGGAAACCCTATGTCATTTGAGACAAATGGTTGTTCAATCTCTTCTAAAAATTATCCATTGTTGGAGCATTCACGACTTTTGGAAGCAAGTTGTTCCACTGATTATTTTTTTCTAACTGTCATGAAATTTCTTCTTACGGTACTTCTAGGTTGCTTCTCCCCTTGATTAGTTTCCACCCATTGCTTCTTGTCCTGCTCTCAGGTGCTTTGGACAATAGCTTGACTCCTTCTTTTGGCAACCCCTGAGATATTGGAACACGGCTATCATGTCTCCCCTAGTCCTTCTTTTCACTAAACTGGACATACCCAATGTCTATTTGTAGCATAATGCTGGAAGTTGCTGTAAAATTGGCAATCAGTTACACAATACATAGTTTAAAAAGACCATGCATATTGTATATCTAGATTACATACGTGATCATTATAAATGGTGTCTGCCTTATGGAACATTCTTCCTCCAAAGTGAGATCATTTTCATCCCTATTTATTTTCTGGAAACCCCTCAAGACCTGTGTATGTCCTCAGGGGGCTTCAGGGGGCTGGTGAAATCTCAAAGTAACTCCCTTTCTGGTCTAATCTCTTGTGGGTTTTATGCTTTTTAAACTTTTTTTTTTTACTGCTTTTTACCTGTTATTGTTCTTACAATTTTTGCTGAACATCACCCAGAGTCATTTCTTGTGGGATGGGCAGCAATATAAATTTGATAAATAAATAAAAATATCCAGTGTGTGGAAATAACTTAAGGCCTAATAGTGGATTCATCAGTTTCAGAAATTCAGCTTGTTTTTTTCTGTTATTTCCTATGAGGGTCTCTAATGCTAATTCCGCTGCAGATCTGAAATGACAGGTAGCAGTAAGAACTAAACTTCTGTATATTGTATGTGTGTTCTTCTGCATGTAGATCTCAGACCATATTGTATTTTACACAGTCACAGTAAAATCTGTCATCTTTTATGATTATTATTGATTGTATTTGTATCCTATCCTTACAGCAAAGATGTACTTCACCAAGGAGACAAAGCCAATACCTGCTCCTCTAACACAGGGGTATCAAACTTGATTTCATTGAGGGCTGCATTAGGGTTGTGTTTGACCTTGGGGGACTGGGGTGGGCGTGGCCAGGGTGGGTGTGGCCAACTCGACACCACTCGTGTGAGGGGCACCTGTGGTGGCCCAACACTCTGCCAGCAAAATCGGGCTCCCGAGCTCCATTTTCGGCTGCAATAGCTTCCTGCAACCCTCTGTCAGCAAAAACAGAGCTCGGGAGGGCCACAGGCACCCTCCCAAGCTCGGATTTTGCTGGCAGAGGCACCACAGGCCATCCTTCATTGTTTCCAGGGCAGCCCCCCAAGCCAGTTCTAAGCACTCCGTGGGCCGGATCCAGCCCATGGACCTTGAGTTTGACACTCCTGCTCTAACAGTTGCAGCTGTATATCAGATTAAGCATGATCTTGTGTCATTTGGTTTTTACATTTCCCAAAAATTGAAGATGTACATCTAAAATATGACTAGATAAATAAAACAAGACATACCAAATCACTTAAAAACATATTTGAAGTGCAAGGGATATGATAGTGATGTATGTACAATTATTTTCCACTTTTCAAATACTTGACTGCAGTTCAATTTATTTTCAAACAACTTCATAATTGCTTCACTCATCAGGTGGGTATCATTGACAATTTTCAGTTGTGTGGCACGAATAGATCAGCCAGAAGCCTATTCCAAATATGAAAGCTTGAGTTACACAATCTGCTTTTATGAACTCTGGCATAGTGTGGCTCAAAAAAAAAAAAAAAAACACCCCAGGAATGAAAATCTGCTGTAAGCCATTTGCTTTTATAACCTTGAGGTGTGTCTCCACTGAAATTCCAAAAGATTGGCAATTCATTCTTGCCATCAGATGATCTTCTGCTTCTGCTGAACTTGATATGCTGACCTAAGGTGAATGATCAAAGAACGAAAAACAACTAAAGTCATAAAGTAGAAAAAGTAAAGGTCGCTACTGAAAGTACCGTATAAGATGAAGTAACTGTAAATTGCAGAAATTCCTGCTGATATTAATATTGCTATTGATCCTGCTGATATTGATATTGAGACATTGCTAGTCTTTGAAGAACCACAAAATTATTTGTGATTTTTTTGCTTAAACAAATAAATGTGACTGCTTTTCAACCGCCATCCCACAAAATTTTGCAGTGAAGCAATTTTGCTAACCCTGCTAATTTCTGTTAGAGGAAACTATATCAGTGGTGGGTTTCAAAAAATTTTACTACTGGTTCTGTGGGCATGGCATGGTGGGAGTGGCTTGGTAGGCGGGGCAGGGGTAGGATACTATAAAATCTCCATTCCCACCCCACTCCGGGGGAAGGTTACTGCAAAATCCCCATTTCCTCCCAATAGCTGGGACTTAAGAGGCAGAGAATAGATGGGGTGGGGCCAGTCAGAATTTTTAGTACCAGTTCTCCGAACTACTCAAAATTTCCGCTACTGGTTCTCCAGAACTGGTCAGAACCTGCTGAAATCCACCTCTGAAATATATGGTTTGGTACTGGAGCATCTGCTTTCTATGGAACAGTCCCAGATCCAGTCCTTGGCATTTCCAGATAGTACTGAAGAAAAGAAATGATAATATTCAATTGGTATGACTTGGTCACAGTCCTCTGTGCGGTATTTTACTATTGCTGGTAAAGCAAACAAGTTAGGAAAGGTAAGATGGCACAAGGAATAAATGGGGTTCTAGGCCTTGGTTGTAACATCCCTGGGAAACAGTTTTTTCTGCCTCTGAAACTTCTGAAACTCCATTTCAGAAAAAACTTTGTTTTCTGTCTCTGAAAGCCTCCAAAACAGCTTCAGAAAAAAAGCCCCTGAAGCTGTTTGGGGGTTTCTTTTCTGAAGCTTTGTTTCTGATGCTTTTTTCAGCCTCTGAAACCTCCATTTGAGAAGATGGGTGGAGCTATATTCAGAGTATAAGACGGACCCAGATTTTCACCCTCTTTTTTGGGGGAAAAAGGTGTGTCTTATACTCCAAAAAATACGGTATTTTCTAGTGTGTTTAAATCTCCTAGAAGGATTTTAATTGGGAATAGGAGAAAATGGGACCATAGAATAGAATAGAATAGAATAGAATAGAATAGAATAGAATAGAATAGAATAGAATAGAATAGAATAGAATAGAATAGAATTTAACATTTTAATTTAAGAGGAAATAAACACTCCTTGAGAATAATTCCAGACATATATCATAACAGCTGAATATGATAAATACACAGTGCCTTATATAAAGTTAAGTGAAACATAGGAAATGATGCTATTTAACGCAGCTAAATGATTCATTTAATTTTCCATAGGGGACAAGCATAATGGAGATGAGAAGGCCAACTGTAAAAATCAGACCATAATTACTGCAAGCTAAGTTTTCTATACCTCCCTATTTCTGTACTGGTCATACGGATTTTTAGTCACCCAGCTATGGTACCTCTAATTCACAGCCATTCCTGAAATATAACCCACCCAATTCTTCCTACATCTCTTTTCTTTGCAAAATTGACATTTCCAGTGTAGGGAAATCTTTGAAGACTGAAAGGAATGAAGGATTTTGTTCCCTAAACTGGGTACTTTCTGTCTAATTTTGAGGAGAAATCCAATCAGCATTTTTTTTTTTTTTTTTGCCTTTGGGCAATTGCCCATGATCAGTAAGATTGCAACTGTATCCTGCATTCAAATATTTCTTTAAAAATTATTGCCTAGTTAGAAGCAAAGCAATATGCATCAAAGCCTTTTTTTTAAAAAAAATTGGTTTGATAAATCAATGAATCGATGAAACATTGTGCCACTTGTGTCTTTACAAATATGGATATAGAAACCTATGGCTTCAAATTTTGGCCTGTGGCTCATGCAGAGACAAGAAATGGCAGGGGTAACTTAGGTACAAAACAACATCTGAAAAACCTGAGCCTTTAATCACAGGTGCTGATTCTGAAAAATATGAAACAGAGAATATTTGGTGGCATTCCACCTATAACCATGATGGCGAACCTATGGCACACATGCCATAGGTGGCACACAGCGCCTTCTCTGTGGGCATGAAAGCCGTTGCCCCAGTTCATCTCTGCCACGCATGTACGTGTGCCTCCCACTGGCCAGCTGGGTGTCAGGATTCTGCCACGCATGCATGGGGGTTAGGGTGCATGCAAGGGGCTCATGTGCGCATGCGTGAGGAAAGTAAGTGGGCCCGTGCATGTGGGGGGGCGTGCAGGGGCTGCACATGCATGTGCAGGTGTGGGGCGCATACACGGGGCCACACACTCATTGCATTTTGGGGATTTGGACGCGCACGTCCAGAAAAGGTTAGCCATCACTGGCCTATACAATTCCAGACAAATAGCTGTCCAGTCTCTTCCTGAAACCGCCAGTGATGGAGCATCCGCAACATCCAGAGGAAAGCTGCTCCACTGATTAATTGTTCTCACTGTCAGGAAATTTCTCCTTAGTTTTAAGTTGAATCTCTCTTTAATGATTTTCCACCTGTAGCTTTTTGCAATGCCCTCAGACAGCTTGGAGAATAAGTTGACTCTGTCTTCTTCTGTGACAATCTCTCAAGTATTGGAAGACTGTATCAGATTTCTCCTAAGCCTTCTCTTCAGTAGACTAGGCCCGTGATGGCGAACCTATGGCACACATGCCCAAGGTGGCACGCAGAGCCATCTTTCCTAACTTACTTACAGCTGCACATGCGCACATGTCCCAGCTGGCGTTCGGGCCTCCGTTGCGCACATGTGCATGTGTGCGAGTGTACTTGTGCACAGCCTGCACGCACAGAGCACAGGGGAGCTGCATGAAAGCAGTGAGCATGTGCAGATGGTGCAGTTGCATGGACAGCGCACGGGAGAGGAGCCGCATGTTAGCGTGGATGGCACGCATGAGCACAAAGCGCGCGAAGCACATACCTGTTCAGCACTCAGTGAGTAAAAGGTTCTCCACCACTGACCTATAACATGCCTTTCAGTATATTTGAAGGCATGTTGTGCTGTGTTTAGATTGAAGGATGCCAAGATCTTGGTGGTCGTTTGCTGCCAGAAAGCACAGCAGGGTGTCACTTCACAATATTGCATTCTACTATGACGGGAAGCATGGTTAAACATCTACAGGAGGCTGTTGGGCAAAGTGGTCTGATAGTTTGGGGGCAAAGTATCACCAGGATTTAATTTAGTAGTATTTTCCAAAGTTACTACGGAGATACACAACAGCTTATATATAAAACATCTTCTCAATTACATTATACAACATTTTTTCTCTAGCCATTTTTACAAGTACATCATTGTAAGTTAGAGTTATGAAAATTCTCACAAAAGCTTTCTAAAATTTGTTGGGCATAGAATGCTAGAACCTAGATATTTTTTCCATATTATCTTGCCTAGATACCATATAACAGTGATGGCGAACCTTTTTTGCATCGAGTGCCCAAACTAGAATGCACGTGCAAGCACATGCGCACACCGGAGCACTGGAAACCCAAACAACAGCTGGCCAGTGTGTGCATGCCTGGTTTTTGCCCATTTTTGGCCAGCTTTTGGGTCATTTTCGGGCCATTTTCAGGCTGTTTATAGGCCAGTTTTTTGCCATTTTCCAAAGCAAAAATGGCCCAAAAATGGCTCCAAAAATGGCCTGGGTTTTTTTTTCTGTTTTTCAGGCTGTTTTCCGGTGCTCTACACCCCCAAAAACCAGCTGGCCAGCGTGTATGTGCGCACCAGAAACCAGAAGAGCAGCTGGCAATGGTGCGCATGCCCACAGAGAGGGCTTTGCGTGCCACCTCTGGCACTCGTGCCACAGGTTCGCCATCACAGCCATATAACATTGTGTATCTGTGCATTTTTATAGAAAATCATTAGTTGATGTAGGGTTTATGCAGTTCAAATCTTTCTTCTATTTAATCACAGCTTTTGAGATTTAGTACATGGAAACCATTCTGCTGGTCACTTTTCCCCCCTTCTCTTTCCTTCCACCTTTCTCATCATTATGATCTTTTACAGACAGCTAGGTCTTCACATAATGCTTCCAAAAATGATAATTTGATCTTTGTCATTTGCTCCTTGAGTGAAAAGTCTAGGTAGATTTGCTCTATAATACATTTGTTTGCTAATGTCACCTAGAATATTCAAACTGGGGTGGAAAAATAAATAAAAACACTTCTAAAAATAGTTGTGGCTACCTCTTTAAATACAAGTCACTAAGTACTGTCATTCACTGCCTTGAAAGTGCATTTTCATTACTGGAATTACAATGGCACTGGTGCAGGGATATATCGAAATTGCTCACTGTTGAAAGGTCCTGGTTAAAACTTGATGATAATTGGGGATTCATCTCACCAGAGTTCTGGAACTGGGATTTTATCTAGAAGATCTCAAAGGCTTGTTCTTTATGTCCTCCTTACCAGAAAAATGTATTTGTATCACAGGATATGTTAATCACTAGGTATATTGATCTCTACAAGATATATTCCATGGAGTTTTTCTTATACTTAGTTCCCGTATTCTGCATTAGTATTCCTAATCATCAGAGGTAGTCCCGCATATAATTTATTTCAGTAACTGAATCTGGATGTTATCAAGGCATGGATTCAAGAGCCAGGCTATTTCTGTCCATTAGAGGGTCTCGGTTAGCATACTAGCCTTAGTTGGAAAAGGTTTTTCATGCCATGGATACCATCTAGGCAAGCCATCTAAAGCCAGAAGTAGATCTGATGGCACCCCAGTCTATGAAAGTTTTTTTTAAAATGAGAATACAACCTAATCCTAAATGACATAAGCAAAATTTCTTTGCCCAGATGAACTGACCATTAACTAGGATCTCTCTTCAGTCAGTCTAAATATATATATAGGACCTGCAAATGAGAAAGGATGGAAATAAGCCCAATGATTCTGACTTACATAGATGGGAACTAAATTTGTCATTAATGGGAAGAATTTCAATAATTAAGATAAACATACTCCCCAGAATGGTTTTTCTTTTCCAGACTATACCTACTGTATGTTGAGTAAAGATTCTTCTTTTAAACAATGGCAGAAAGAAATATCCAAATTTACTGGCAAAACAAAAAACCAATAATAAAATATAAGCTCCTACAGGATGCTAAACAAAGAGGAGATCTAGGTTCTCAGATTGTATTACAAAACCTTTTGTTTGGTATGGTTAAAAGATTGGATAACATTGAAAAACCCAATGTTATTAGGTCTTGAAGGTTCTGATTTGAGATTTGTGTGGCATGCTTATTTGTGATGCAATAAGATAAAAGCTAAACCTGGTTTTAAGAATCATGTTATTAAACAATTAATTGGGCATGTATGGTGAAATATAAAAGAAGATTGGCTTGAAAAAGTGCCAATTTAGTTGTCACCATATATGTTGATGACATATCAAGTTCTACTGATAAAAAAGAAGTGTTTAATATAAAAAGAAGAGAACAATTAGTAAGTGAAGAATTTGTTTGTGATTGGTTTAACCATCATAGAATTTTTGAAAGATTTAAACTTGATAAAAAAAAAGTTGTATTTGCAGAAGTTAAATCTGACATGAATTTATGTTCTGGAGATGACCATCTGATTCCAAACTTTATAAAATGTTACTTAAGATGAATCTGGAAAATGAATTTATTAAAGATTTTATGGTAAAACGGGCGAAGATTTTTGGTTACAATGTAATGCTAATCCAATGAGACAATGTATGGCCAACTAGTTTAAAATTCACTTTGAATTACAGTTTGAAAGAAAAATTTTATAAGATGATATACTGCTGGTGTTTGATTCCAGAGTGGTGAAAACATATAGAGAGGTTTCCAACAAGTGTTGGAAATGCAACTAAAATCCAGGCATATTCTACCATATGTGATGGTCTTGTAAGTATCACATTGGATAAATGCAAAATTGACAATGATGAAAATACTTAAAATTAATTAAACCAGAAGTTTTTCAATATTAATGAAACCATAAGTTTTTCTTCTAGATATTATGCATAAACCAATTGAAAAACAGTTTGGGACATTATTTCTTTACATGGTGACTTCTGTGAGGATTGTATATGTTAAGCATTGAAAGGAAAAGGGGACGCTGACTGGTAAAAAGTGGATTTTAAAATTGACTGAAATAGCAGAGATGACAAAATTAACTGCTTTGATTAGAGACAATAGATTAGGCAAGTCTATAAGAGACTGGAAGATGTTTGTGGGTTTTCTACGTGTTAACTATAATGACTGATGGTTAACAGAAGGATTTGAAGATTGTTTTAAATTTGGGGTAACCTTTTATACAGACACACATATACACACCAGTGGTGGGTTTCAAAAAATTTTACTACCGTTTCTGTGGGTGTGGCTTGGTGGGCGTGGCAGGGGAAGGGTACTGTAAAATCTCCATTCCCTCCCCACTCCAGGGGAAGGTTACTGCAAAATCCCCATTTCCTCCTGATCAGCTGGGACTTGGGAGGCAGACAATAGATGGGGCTGGGGCCAGTCAGAATTTTTACTACCAGTTCTCCGAACTACTCAGAATTTCTGCTACCGGTTCTCCAGAACTGGTCAGAACCTGCTGAAACCCACCTCTGATACACACACACAAACACACACACACACTGTGTGTATGGGTGTGTGGGTGTGGGTGTGTGTAAAGAGATGTTGGATCACTTCAATTATTAGATAAATAGATTTCCACATCAGGGATATTTGTTTATGTAATATAGCACTTTTGTTAAATATAGATGGAAAAGTTTATAACTATTATAGACCCATTATGAGAGGAAAGCGGAAGATATTAGATTTTTGATGTATCTTTCAGCATTCAGCCAGGGTGGATTTTTTTTCCCCTTATGTTTCATGTTAGATGTATTTGATATTTGAGGGGGGTATTCTATACCTGATTTTTTTTTTCTTTTTGTTGTTAGTATTGGGTATTTGTTAGTTTCTTCTTTTTTCTCCCTTTTCTTTGTTTTTGTATTTTATCTTTGGTGATAAAAGAATAAATAAAGCTGTTTCAAAATAAGGAAATAAGCATAGTGGTTCTTTGTTTTCCTGCTAATTATTCTTATTATACATAGACTGTTACTGTTATTAATCTCTTCTGTTCTTATAGTCCAGACTCCAGAGCATAAGGATTCTAAATCAAATTGAGATCTTTACAATTAGAGGAAGGTCTTTGGTACAAATATGAAGAATAAGGAGACCCATGTTGAACAGGAAGATGGAATTCAGATAACAGAAAAAGACAACTATAGCTTATTTTATATCTTATTTGGACTATATCTTATTTGGACTGAATGTTATTCACATATCCCTTATTTCAAACATCTGTTCAAATATTATTCATTGTACTTGAATTTTCAATAAAATAAGTGAGGGCATTTAATATACATTGGCAGAGCTGGATTGGGTGGTGAGGGAGTAGAATTGAGAAGTCTCTGTTGTTGTTTTTTAATTGTGATATTTTAGGCTTTGCACACTAGTTTTTCTAGGTTGCTGATCTCATTATGGTGAGAACTGTACCTTCACTTTTTAACATCATGGTCAAAGGAACGTTTTCCAGACTGCAGAAATTGTACTGAAAGATTAAATAGGGAATGAAATAATCCTTTGGTCCCAAATTATAGCTCGTATAGTCATGTAGTGTGTCTAGATTTTTTTTTTCACATTATGTTCAATGGAAAGCTGTCTGCATATGATGCTTAGACCTTTGCACAGTAATGGTTAAACAGCCTTCCTAGGGAGTTTACAAGCATCTCATAGATTACTAGGCGTTATGTATTACCTATTCATAGGCCATCACAGTTAATAATACAAATAGTTAAAATAAACATATATTTTTAAACCAACAACTATAGGCATAAAGGTTTGCTACTGTCAGCTAATTCTGACTGTATTAAAAAAATCTTTTTGTTCATCTTGATTTTCTTTTAATTCACTGTTTATGGAGATTCTTAGCCATTCGGTTGTGGTTGTCCCAAAGGTGCTTTTTTTTTAAAGAGGCAACTGAAATTTCTGGTTTTTCTTTGAAGACGTTTCACTTCTCATCCAAGAAGTTTTTCACCCAGTCAGAGCTGAAGAAGCTTCTTGAATAAGAAATGAAATGTCTTCAAAGAAAAAACAGAAAGTCCAGTTACCTCTTAGGGGGAAAAAAAAAACCCTTGGGACTTTTAATTCACTATTACTCAGAGATAAACTGGACATACTTTCGCTTTTATTTTTAATATCTCAGTTATGATGGCATGATTTAATTCAATTCTTCTTATATATTATATAAACATATTATGTTTAAGTAGCTACAGTTAAGTAGTTATATATTATGTTTAAATTTAAGTAGAAACAGCCAAGAGAAGAAAATACAGTCATTCTTCTGCCTTGTCTGCTTACTTTTCAAGAGCATTCAGCTGCACCCAATGTTCCACTTAGAATGGTTTGGTTTCCCCATCCATGTGCACACAATGTGGCTATAATCACACAGAATAGCTGCAATTCCCATGTAATTCATTATCTTAATTGCCAGATTAAACAATCCCACTGGTTTTACTGGCAGTCATTTAAATGCACTCTGAAAATACTTTATTGATTTATCTTCATGTCTATTCTTGCCTTCCTGCCCATCTAGACCCTCTTCAAAAATTCCATAAATTTTCTGCATCTATTCAGGAAGAACCCACGCTGTACTCCATGATCCCCAGCATGGAAAGCATTCATTCTGAATTTGTTCCTTTTCCCACAGCCACATGAACTCAGGATTTCAATTATAGCACTTACGCAAGTTGTTGGGCAACAAGTCAACAGCTGGCATGCCTTCCTCTGCAAGAGCTTGCAACATTTGTTTAGCCATAAATTCTGAGGTGCTGCAGCTGGTGATAGGCCTGCCACATAGCTCTGCTGTCCTATAATAGGTATGCTTTGATGAGGCATCCCCTTCTCTTGGGTGGACTTTTTAAACAAAGACATTAAAGTGCACAAAGGAGTTTACAAAACCAGAGTTCACAAGAAGAACTGGCATCATTTTTAATCCTGAATAAAGGGATTTAACAGTCTCTGAAAAGCATAGCAGGTCTTGGACTGGCTTTTCTGCAAAGCACGAGTGTCCTGAGTGAAGGGAAAAAATATAATTTCATTGTGCAGTCCTTGAAATCACACTAGAAAGACCGATAAGGATCATCTGAGAAGTTTTGCTCTAGTTGCTGTGAGTTCTCCTTCAGTGGTTCAGATTCAGTCTCCTTGAGGTCTCTGTCCATGTCTCTGGAATGTTCTTCCAGCTGACTTGAGTTCTTAGTTTGGTTTTTAGAAAGCATTCTACATATGTTGACAGCAGCAAGACTATTGTATGCGCAAAAATATTTCTTTTACTTTTTTTCTTATCCTCCCTCGATTCTCTTCCTCCTCTTCCTCCCCACCGTTTTCCTATTTACTTTCCTATTTTGTATCTTATTTTATTTTACAACCCAATAAAAATGTTAAACTCACAAAAACTCACAGAAAGCATTAACACACATCTTTCAAATGGATTTAACTTGTTAAAGGTTTTTTAATTTATTTTTAATATTCCTGGTTTTAATTAGGATTTATAGTATTACGACTTTATTTTTTTATTGTCACAACTGGGTGACTGAAGCCTTGCCTCTTTTGAATATGTGTTGCACACAATGCATGCATGTACAAAGGGAATGGATTTAAATTACCAGACTGTGTCCACTATTTTGATGTCACTGACTCCTCCCTGCAGAGAGAGACAGAGAAAGAGATTACATGATTTGTGTACCATCTCAAAATCCGATGCCTTCCTTATGACCAATATTTCCCATCCCCAAGATTCCAAAATACAATGCATAGGAAAATATTTTGAAACAGTTACAGCTATAAATATTTGTACGGTTCTCATATATTGCTGAGCACGTAAGCAAGTTGTATAATTGTACCTTGCACATATTTGAAGTGTTTAAATTACAATAAAAAACAGATGCTGTGTCCAAGCATTTTTAATATTATTATTCATTCGTCTAAATTTAAGACGGGTTGGAAAGGATTAGTACTGGACTCAGAGAGCTTTAGAAAATCCTAGACCTGTAGACTAGACTGGGAAATCCAAACACATCCTTGGAGAAGATAATGGTACATCTGGAGAGGCAATTGCATTCTGTAAACATGTATGTAGGCATTCCCTCTCCTCTACGCCAATCTGCTCACATGCATCAAAAAAAAGTCTGGTTGCAATTTTAACAATTCTCTCTTTTTTTACAAACCTCTGTATCTCCATGATACATTTGCCTTGCAGCCCAGAACAGTGGTGGGATTCAAAAAAATTTACTACTGGTTCTGTGGGCGTGGCTTGGTGGGTGCGGCAGGGGAAGGATACTATAAAATCTCCATTTCCCCCCCCCCACTCCAGGGGAAGGTTACTGCAATATCCCCATTTCCTCCCGATCGGCTGGGACTCAGGAGGCAGAGAATAGATGGGGGTAGGGCCAGTCAGAAGTGGTATTAACGGTTCTCCGAACTACTCAACATTTCTGCTACCAGTTCTCCAGAACTGGTCATAACCTTCTGAATACCAGCTCTGGCCCAGAAGCATTAGCCTGGGGAGGCGGGGGGTCACCATCTCCTGTAAGCATTCCTCAAGAAGTTATGCCAGCTTTGATCCAGCTGCCATTCTCAATTGCCAACTGAAAAACGTCACCTCCCCACCCCTCAATGCCCTGTCCACCATGTCATAAGCAACATCAGAGATAGGAAAACACATATATTTGCTTCAGTAGTGGGTTCCACTTACCTTCGCTACCAGTTCGGAACTGTGAGCGCGTGCATGCACGCTTGCTTCGCTCACGTGCGGTGCTTCTGCACATGTGCAGAACCTTCTGCGAATGCGCAGAGCATCCATGATGACATCCGGATGGGTGGGAGGAGCCTCCCGCCCCCACTACTATCAGTTCGCCCGAACTGGGGTGAACTGGTAGAAATCCACCACTGATTTGCTTACTGAAAAAAAGCAATATGAAAGAATTATTAAACTGCAACAGGAAATGTTGAGAAAAAACAGAAATGATTCCCCTCCTATACTATTTCTTCCAGATAAAATACTAAAAACAGATACAGGAAGTTGTTGTTTTTGTTTGTTGAGTCATCCAAAACATTTAATGGCTACTCATACAAATGCATTTTGATTTGATTTGATCTGATTTGTATGGCTGCCTATCTCACCTAAGTAACTCTGAACAGTTCACAAGTCATGTTTGGAAGGACATGTTTGGAATTATAATTTAGATCTATAATGACAGCTGAATTATCATATATGTCTGCACATACAGTAAGCACACACATGCACACACACACATATTAACAAAGACATTTATAAAATATTTAGTATATTAAAAGGAAAGCAAGTTTGATGATAATATAATAGTCAATAATACTTAAGGAGAAGGGATTTACAAGGATCTTAAGTTGCCTACTAGAGATCTCATTACACTTTACAAGATTCCAGACTGGATTATCAGATATTAAGTACTGTAAGCAAAGACATTTGTGCAGGAACTCATATAATGCATTGTCTAAATGTTGGAGGAAAAGATTGTGATGATACATAGAAGTCAAGCCAATGTAATATTTAATATCTGCAACCAATTAGGAATGGGGGAGGAGAAATCTGTTTCATTTCCATTTGTTTGCAAGCAGAACACATTTTGTATCTTTGAGCCAACACATTCTTTGGGATTGAGTTATCAATTGAAATTAAAACTTTTCTGAATTTTTTTTGGGGGGTCATACTTAAAGCCTACCTTTCCTTCAGAAATCTGAGATGTCATATATGGTACTCCTTCCTCCATTTTTTGTCACAACAACCCCATGAAGGAGACTGCAAAGAGAAATGACCAGTCATTTTATAAGCTTCCATGGCTGAGGGTTAGATTTAAACTAGACTTAGTGATCTGACTCCAACCACTTAAGGAAACTTTCTTCTGCTCCCTTCCATATGGAGTGTTCTTTTCTTTTGAATATATCAGCCATTGATAAATAGCTATAAGAAGAACTTTACAGGTTGCAGAAAAACCTGACTCCATTAAATATGACAAGGAGACATGATCAAGCATTCATTCAAGACAAACATTCAATCATACCTATCTTCCATGAATACACACACATTTTTTTTTAATTTCAGTCCAAATGTAAATTGCATGTTATAAACCACTTAAATCCAACATTTTGATGGCTAATCCCAGCTGGTAGCTGCATGGAATTTGTTCTGTGATTATTTAAGTACCTGCCACTTTGATGGATTGTTCCTAATTCCTGCCAAGGAATGAGGTAGGAACATAAATGTGGGAAGGTGTTTTTATTTTTATCCATTGAACTTTCTAACTCCAGTTACATAGCTATCAAGGAAGGGAATTAATTAGGCGTTCAGAGATTTTTCTTACCTGGATGCTCTGTTGTCCATTTTTTCCCCCCCTTTGAATATGGTACTGCAAGGAAGGACTCAGATGCTAGTATTGTTCTGGAAATGATTATTTCCCAAAGTGCCCTAATACTTTTTTTCTAGACATAAACTTGGATGTGCAATATTTTGAATTGTTTCTATCCCCACCTAGCCATGTTGAGAATTGGAAATTGAAAAACTAAAACAATTGGGTTTATTACAAAACTGTAAGAACTTATTTTAAATTGTTGGCTCATTGGGGAATAAATCACTTGTTTTACTATCAGTGTGACCGAGTTCCTATGGTGTTCAAAATCATGGTTTGTTTCACCATTGTTTGTTTAACTAAATATTTGGCTGAATAATTTACTGAAGTCAGAGGAGCCAGAGCTTCTGTCTTATTCTTTATCTCCTGACAATCCATTTCTTTCTGCTAAGGTCCCTTCTTCTATTGCCAAAACACTACATTCTCTATATATGGAAAAGGGGTAGCTATTATTGTTCAATCCCAGTGATAATAATATGAAGATAGCATATTAAGGAATCAAATCCATATCATGGATTTTAGCAGCAGAAACTTCAACAAATTGCAGTCACACCAAAATGACAACACATATAATTGTATGATCATGCAAGTATAAAATGACATCGTTGTGCATAAGTCATCGTTTTCCTTCCACAGATGCCTCTGTATTGAGCATTGGTCAAAATGCACTTTTTCTGATTCCCTGATTAATGTTAACTGTCATTGCCATCCAGAACCTCATACCCAATAATCAGAAATTAGGTAGGAAATAGAAATGTATGTCTAAGTATTCAGCCAATGTATGTATTTAAAGCATGGATCATGGTAATGATAACCTACTTGTAGGGAAATGAAGGCCCTGAAATGTCTCCCTGCTTGGAAATATGGTACACATGTGTAACTATACTGAATTCCAGAGAACAAAACAGCAAACAATCGATACAAACTCAAGGTAAACCGCTTCAAACTCTATTGCAGGAAATACGATTTCAGCAACAGAGTGGTCAATGCCTGGAATGCTCTACCCAACTCCGTTGTTACAGCCTCAAACTCTCACAGCTTCAACCTCAAATTGTTTACTGTGGACCTAACTCTTTTCTTAAGATGTCTGTAAAGGAGGCGTGCATAAGCACACCAGGGTGCCTACCATCTCTGTCTTAATGTCCCCATTTATCTGTACTTCCTTTCTTTGTTTATGTTTGCTTCATACCTATATTTGTTATCTTGTACATATTTAACAAATAAATAAATAAATAAATAAACTTTGCAACTCTTGTCGTCCCTCACCCAAATTGCAAATATATGATTATGCTGAGGAATAAAATTAAATTATGCTGCAAGTATGATGCATAAAAAGTAAGTGTTTATAACCTTGAAATTGTTGGGCTTCAGCAGCCCATAAAATTAAATATACTATTAAATGGAGAGAGGTTTTTTTTAAAGAAAACATACATCTCAGGAGATAGCAGGCAGTAACACACACCTCTCCTAACACTTGCCAATCTCTCTCACCAATGAGAACACATTGTGTGATTTGCATACCTCTGTAATTGTAAATCCACAGTGTATGCTAATCCTAAATGGTAATGGAGACAGTGGACCATGGATTATTATAGACCTATGATGGAGGATAAGGCTCTCAGTAGTTACTAGTCATAAGCCTCTAGTATGTTTAGCCATCAATTATTGTGGAAGATGAATGGCAGAATTTTATTGTGCTCTTGCATAATCATTTTCCTGTAGTGTACACCCAAAACAGCTTCCTGCAGACCCATAACAAAGTCACCATTGCACAACACAATCCTGAAAGATTTCATCTCATCCAGCACAGACCTTCCTAAGATGTTCTATTCCTTGGGTGAATGTTAAAAATTCCAAGGAATCATATTGGTGTCAATTCTGTTCAGTACTGTTACTATGCTACTTCCATATTATTATAGATTTCAATTAATTTAAATAATGTTTTCAAAAGTGGGGTGGTGAACGTGAAGTTTGGAATGAAATACCCAAACTGGTGCATAGATGGTGGAAGAATTAACTCCTTTATTAATGATTCCATTGCAGAAATGATGTTACTTGCCAATGCTAATATTTTAAAAGGGAAACAAAATGTATGGAGATGAAAAACAAATATATTAATTTAATTCTTTTACAACAAGCTGTCTCACAAAATGGTAACTAGAAATGTTGATCCTTCATTCTTATGCTGTAAACAATTTTACTTCCATGTCTTTCTTACTTTTCTATTCACTTTCTTCCAAGCAATTCAGGAGAGCCTACAAATCGGTGAAATCCAAATTTTTTTACTACCAGTTCTGTAGGCGTGGCTTGGTGGGACGTGGCTTGGTGGGTATAGCAGGGGACGGATACTGCAAAATCTCCATTCCCACCCCAGTCTGGGACCAGCCAGAGGTGGTATTTGTCAGTTCTCCGAACTATTCAAAATTTCTGCTACCAGTTCTCCGAACTGTTCAAAATTTCCACTACCAGTTCTCCAGAACCTGTCAGAACCTGCTGGATTTCACCCCTGCTACAAATTTTTCTTTACATTTACCTTCATAACAATTTCATAATATAGGATGAGATGAAAGAAGAGCTGGTCCAGAATCACCTTGTGAGTTTCCTGGTAGGATGGAGACTTGAACCTGGAATTTACTGGTGCAATCCAACATTCTAACCACTACTCTACTTGGAGATTATAGATTTATAATATAAATTTATGAGATATAATATAGAAAAACTTCTAGGATATTTCTTCCTTCTCTCACATTAATTGCAATTTCCCCCAGTCTGATACATTACTAAGGCCATCATCTTCAGCCAGCGAGGTTTAACTGAATGTGGTTTGGTAGGAAGAGCATGTAAGGAAGATATGGTGAGGTGTGTCTTTGCTATTCTGCCTTTCTACCTGCTCATATTCTACCCGTGGCAGCCCAGCACAAATTGCCCTGTGGGATGTCTAGAATAATATGTTGTAGATTAGATAATTGACTCTGAGAAGACAATCAATCTAAATAATATCCCTGTCCCAAAATAATGATTTCTTACCTCCTTCTTATGGTAAGAGAATATCATTGGCTGAACATTGCCGCAAAAGGAAGAAACTTTGAATGTTGCTGAATTATTGGTAAGTAAAACCTTACATAAGATCTTTCAACCCTATCTAAGGTCATCTTCAGGGTGTTCAAAAAGGTCAAGATGGCAGCTATCACCACACAATTGAAGGCCTGTTCTCCTTTAAATGAATGCCACAGGTAATAAATGCTAGATATCTCTTAGCTATGCTTAGACTGATCATTTATTCCTACTGAACTCATTAAACTATGTAAAAATGGTGGGTTATGTAACAATCAATTAGAATTACATCTTTATATGAATTAGTGCCCAAATATAACCATCAAGAAGTTGAATAATAGTTGATATCATTCTTTGTTCACAATTTTTATGTGCAACAAAACTGGAAAGAATAATCCTTTCTACCTCAGACCTAGTAGAGCCTAAAATCCAACAGGTTTAATTCAAACTATTATAAAAACCTATAGTGGTTTATTGCAAATGTCCTGAGACACAGTTCACAAGACTCAGGGATAAAGGTAAAAGCAAGCAAGAAAGTAAGGATGTAGTTTGAATAGTTATACAAATGAATTATTCTGGAAAGTCATAGATTTATTATTTTATTCTTTTTGAGGTCCTTAAACTATGTTTGAAATTTTTCTATTTCAGCTATTATTTCTTCCCAATAGACACTAGAGGTCAGCATCTACCACTGAAACACTGCCGACAGTATTGTTGTGGGGTTTTTTTCTGTTTTAAACTTTTGAGAAAAGGCATGATTTAAACAGATTTAAACACTTTAAACAATGAATCTATTAAGTTGGGTGAATGAGGACGCAGCAAGCCAGAATAGTTAGTGACAACAGCTCTTTATTATATAGTGAGACTCCAGCAACTGACCCAGGGAGCCCGCTCCCTTTATATGCCTTGCAGCTGTGGTGGTCAGCCAATCAGCTGAGGGTCAGTTAATTCGAACTTCCCGCCAAACAAACCTATTTACATAACACTCCTCCCCTCCCAGAAGTCACTTGGGGTGTTATTTACATACAAAATCTCTCAGGTGACTAGGGCGTGTGCGAGTCCTAGTTGACCTGCGCAGTTCAGTCGGAGGGGCGTCGTCGAGCAGGTCGGAGGGACTTCCTGTTTCTCCCTGCTCCGCCAATGAGGCCTCTGGTACCTCCTCGTGGGCGGTGACTTCGGCTGTTTGGACTACCTCGATGGGGCGGCGCTGGACACCAGAATCCTCAGCTAAGTTCTCCGCTCCACTCGGGCTTGTAGTTTGTGTTTCTGGTTGGTAGTCGTGGTCAGAGATGGGGTCGTCTGATTTGTCGTTGGTGTCTGCGGTTACCCATTTTCTTAGTTGATCAATATGTCTGCGCCAAACTCTCCCGTCCCTCATGTCTACCCTGTATGATTTGGGCCCCGTGATTTCTGTGATTGTCCCGGACTCCCAGAGTGGGCCCTGTCCGTAGTTTCTAGCGTGTACCGGTGTTCCTATGGTGAACTCTCTAAGCTTCCTCTCCCCCCCCCTTGAAGACCTCTGGGGAGTAATTGGGGTTGAGCCTATCTAATATTCCCCGAAGTTTCCGCCCCATTAATAGTTCTGCTGGACTTCGGCCCGTGGCTGTACAGGGTGTGGAGTGCTGAGCTATTAGGAACTTGTCTATCCTTTCCTGCCAGTCTCCGGGGCTTAAACGTGAAAGGGCCTCCTTTGCTGACCTCACAAATCTCTCAGCCTGTCCGTTACTAACCGGATGAAACAGGGCTGAAAGGACATGTCTGATCCCAAGTCCCGCTAAGTATCCCTCGAACTGCATTGCGGTGAATTGTGGCCCGTTATCTGACACTAGGATGTCCGGTAACCCATGGGTGGCGAATAGCTGTCTTAGCTCCCTGATGGTTGCGTCGGTGGTAGTGGCCTTCATTAGCTTGATCTCCAACCATTTGGAGAATGCGTCTACGACGACCATGAAGGTCTGTCCGTGAAATGGGCCTGAAAAGTCAATGTGTATCCTGGACCAGGGTCCCTGGGGTCTTTCCCACTCCCTCACGGGTGCCGTTGGTGGATCTGCTCTGGACTCTTGGCAGGGCTGGCATCTCCCCACCCACTCAGTAATGTCTGTATCCATGCTGGGCCACCAGACGTAGCTCCTGGCTAGCCCCTTCATTCTTACAATCCCAGGGTGCCCCTCATGCAACAATGTTAAGACTTTTTCCTTTAGCCGTGAAGGAATAACAACCTGATTGCCCCACAGCAAACAACCCCCTTGCATTGTCAGTTCGTCCCGTTTTCCTGTGAACGGTTTAAACTCCCCGCTCCCAATCTTTTCCGGCCACCCCCTCATAACCCAACTTGCGACTGTCCGGATCACGTGGTCTTTGGTTGAGGCTCTCGCAACCTCGGCTGATGTTATGGGCCCAGAGTCCAAAACGTCTAGCAGGATGGGGATGCCGGGTATGGGGTCTTCTAGGCTGTCGGGTAGTGGGCATCGGCTGAGTGCGTCCGCGTTGCCCATGTCCACCCCTGGTCGATGTACCAGGCGATAGGAGTATGCTGCGAGGAAGATGGCCGAGCGTGTCATCCTGGGCAATAGTGCTGCCGGGGTTGGACGATCTCCCGCAAGGAGACCCAGGAGCGGTTGATGGTCGGTGATTAGTTCAAAGTCCCTCCCGAACAAGTACTCGTGGAATTTCTTTACTCCCAAAATGGCGGCGAGGGCCTCCTTGTCGAGCTGGCTATAATTTCGCTCGGTGCTTGATAGAGTTCGGGAGTAGTATGCGATGGGCGCTTCTAGGCCATTCGGGAGTCAATGGCTCAGGACAGCTCCCACCCTGAACGGGGACGAGTCACATGCTAGAACAAGGGGAAGCGTTGTGTTGTATTGTATTAAAAAGCTTTCAGCTGATAGCAGTTTTTTAATGCCGGCGAATGCCCTGTCTTCCGTCTTCCCCCATTTCCAAGTGGCTTTCTTGGTTAACAGTCTATGGAGGGGTTCTGCCACTGTTGCCTTGTCTTTAAGGAAAATGGCGTAAAAATTTAATAGTCCCAGGAAAGCCTGTAACTCTGCCTTGTCTTTGGGGGTGGGTGCTTCTCTGATTGCCCTGATCTTGCTCTCTGTGGGGTGTATGCCGGTGCCATCTACCCTGTATCCTAGGAATTCGACTGAGGGGACTGCGATCATGCATTTGTTTTGTTTTACTCTGAGTCCTGCGTCCCTGAATTTCCTTAGGACCTCCCTCAGTCTTTCTCTTAGCTGCTGCTCATTGCCGGCGGTAATGAGCACGTCATCAAAATAGGGCACCACCCCGGGGATTCCTTGCAGTAGCCGCTCCATGGTACTTTGGAAAAGTCCGTGGGCTACGCTTACTCTGAATTGCAAGTGGGTGCACTTGAAGGCCCCTCTGAGGGTTACGATAGTCTGTGCCTCTGCGGTAGCGCCATCTACCAGCAGTTGCTGGTATGCCTGCGCAAGATCGAGTTTTGCGAAGATCTTGCTGGGGCCCAGGGAATGCAACAAATGGTGAACGATGGGCACTGGATAGGCGCTCTGCTGCAGGGCCTTATTAATTGTGCATTTATAATCAGCGCATATGCGCACTGATCCGTCCGGCTTTACCGGTGTCATGATTGGGGTGTCCCATTTGGCGTGGTCAACTGGAACGAGCACCCCTTGTTTGATTAATTTGTCCAGTTCAATGTCAATTTTGGGCTTCAGGGCGAACGGTACCCGCCTAGGCTTTAAACGGAAGGGTGCAATATTGGGGTTGAGGTTAAACGAAATTGGGGTCCCCACATACTTGCCAAGCCTTTCGTCGAACACGTCCTGGAACTCTTGCATCAGGTCCTCTTTCAGGGTGCTTCGAACATTCCTTACTCTGGTGAATCCCATGCCTAGGGCTCTGAACCAGTCCATGCCCAGGAGGCTTGGGAGGTTGTCGCTGACTATGGTGAGGGGCAGTTTCTCGGTAAACTCCCCGTACTGTACTTGGAACTCGCCTCTTCCTTCAACGGGTATGCGGTTCCCCTGAGAGTCCTTCAGTCTGCGATGCTGTGGCTGGAGCTGTCACTTGTGTGCGGTGGGGATGACTTTCTTTAGGTTCTCCCAAGACATGATTGATAAAGGCGATCCCGTGTCGATCTCCATCTGGCACTCCCGCCCCTCGATCTCGACCGTGGTGTAGGTCTTCTCTCGGGCGAGATGCAGGTCTGTGCGATGCGTATGGTGTAGGCCCCAGCATCTTCAAATTTCGCGCCCTTCCGGTTTCCGCCATCTCTGTTGGGCCTTCGGTGTGGCGCTGGCTCGGATTGGAAGGTTTGGCCACGTGGTTTGTAGCTCTGGTGTGTCTTGGATCTGCAGACCCGAGCGATGTGGCCCCTCTTCTCACAGGAATGGCAAACGGCGTCCCTGAACTTACAGTTTTGTCGTGAGTGGGACCCTCCGCAGCTGGCGCATCTGTCTCTGGGCTCTCTCCGGGCTGTGCGGGACTGCTCGGTGCGGTAGACCTCTTCTTCAGACTCCCCCTCGTTCGCGATGCTTACGGCCTCTCGATGCACTGGCGCTGTCTTCTGCGTTGTTTTGGTTAGGTGGGAGCTCTTTAGTTTCTCTGCAGCCTTTACTGATGACTCTTGCGCTCGTGCCTTGTCCAGGGCGATGTGTAGGGTCAGGTTTGACCTCGCAAGCAGTCTTCTCTGGAGCCGGCTATCTCTCACTCCACAAATTAGTTGCTCTAGGAGCATCTCATCCAGGTCTCGGTACTCACATTGGGATGCGGCCTTACGCAGGGCAGCGACGTACTCGCTGATCGATTCGCCCTCCTGCTGGAGCCGCTGCCGGAAATCATAGCGCTGGATGTACTTCAATGGCGTTGGTGCATAGTGGTCTTTTAACAGGGTCTGTAGCATCGACCAGGAAATATTGTGGACCGAATTTGGCTCCGACAATGCCTCGGCTGTGTCGAAGACCCTTGGCCTGCAGTGACTCAGGAACAGGGCTTTCTTCCGAACGTCCGGTAGCCCTTGCATGTCGTTTGCCACCATGAAGCACTCGAACCGAGACATGTAGGATCCCCACTTCTCTTCCTTGGGGTCAAAAGGCACTGGCGGGGTGTAGGCAGACATCGTTTCAGGATTCTCCTGTGCTCCGGTCACTCGCCTGGCTGGATTCGGATGCAATCTCCGGTCCCCTTCTCCGAACATGGCTTCAGCTCTCCTCTGCTTCTGGCCTCAAAATCCCACCTTCGTCGCCAATGTTAAGTTGGGTGAATGAGGACGCAGCAAGCCAGAGTAGTTAGTGACAACAGCTCTTTATTATATAGTGAGACTCCAGCAACTGACCCAGGGAGCCCGCTCCCTTTATATGCCTTGCAGCTGTGGTTGTCAGCCAATCAGCTGAGGGTCAGTTAATTTGAACTTCCCGCCAAACAAACCTATTTACATAACAGAATCTGCCAGTCTATTTGACACAACAATAAAGTTAGTGCTTTGTTATTCCAACCAATAAATGTGATTTTTATAAACATTTAATAGTTTAAGTGCTTAATATACTTTTAAACCTTTCAACACAGTGGTGAAATCCAATTTTTTTTACTACTGGTTCTGTGGGCGTGGCTTGGTGGGCATGGCATGGCTTGGTGGGCGTGGCAGGGGAAGGATAATGCAAAATCCCCATTTCCTCTCTACTCGTGGGGGAAGGATATTGCAAAATCTCCATTCCCACCCCACTCTGGGGACAGTCAGAGGTGGTATTTGCTGGTTCGCCAAACTGCTCAAAATTTCTGCTACCAGTTCTCCAGAACCTGTCAGAACCTCTCAGAACCTGCTGGATTTCACCCCTGTTTCAACAACAGGACAGTTCTTTCAGAGATTTATATCAGGGATGAAATTCAAACATACTGTAGCTCTTCCTGATTCCTGAAGACAGTTTCTTTTCCTTGCAACCTGCATCTCTTGATGTTCTGGGTACAGTCTTGATGGGTATAGTCGTGTCTGAGGTAATGGATCAAATTTTAGATTAGAGAGATGGGTTCAAACTGCTAGCCAACTATGAAACAGAACTCCTTCATAGAGATATTAAATGGATAAAATAAGATAATCCTGTATGTATGTTTCCTAGCTTCTTGAAACCTGATAAAACAAACATTGCTTTCAGACTATTTATGCATACCTTAGCAAGTATTTCAACATCCAGTTTGAGTGTGTCACGATGATATCAGGTCATTCTCCACAGTTATTCTGGGGCAGTACAGAGGGAAAGGGATCGGCAGTTTTTCCTTTATTTACTCATTCTGTCCCACTGTGGGGATGAAATTTCTGACTGAATCAGGTCTTTTCTATAGACATTCACTCACATCTAGTTTTTACATATGATAGAAATACCTGCAAGCTATTTCAGTTTTCAAATGGTTCCAATCTCTCCAAGGCTCAAGGTTGACTCAGCCTTCCATCCTTTTTAAGGTAGGTGAAATGAGGACCCAGTTTGTGGGGGCAATAAGCTGACTTGTATAAATATACAAAAGTATGAAGGCTATTGCTTAACGCATTGTAAGCCGCCCTGAGTCTCCGGAGAAGGACGGCATATAAATCAAATTAAAAATAAATAAATAAATAACTTAATTACTTTTAAAACCAGAGCTATGTCTATCATGTTGTTTTCTAAAATCCTAGTTTAACACATACTGAATTGTTACAACAACTGGAATATTCAGTCCCAAACCTTCTTTATTTGTTATCTATTATGTTCACATTCAAATAAGCCCTAAACAGGACAATATGATGATGTTACCCATTTGGTCATGTCTGACTGTTGGCGATTCTATGGGTCAAATCTCTTATCTTCCAAACTTGCACTACTTCTTTGAGTTGTTCTATGCTCTGGCTGGTATCAGCTTTGAAGGTGTCCAGTCACCGAGTTCTTTGTTTCCTTTTGGTTCCTGTTTAGATCATGATTTTGATATGGATATCAATATGAATGCTGATATGCATATTAAATTTTACTCATCATAGTCTGTTGGAAACTTCCTCCATTTTAACTGAGCAGTTAACTTAAATATAAATATCATCGGCCAGTTTTGATAAAATGGAGAGCCACATATTACTTCTTCTTTGGCCTGCTGTTCATGTTTTGCTATTTCCTGAAAGAAAGTTTCAGTTTTAAATAGCAGTAAAAGCAGTAATCCCAGTTGCAATGTATGGCTGTGAAAGTTGGACCATAAGAAAGGCTGAGCACCAAAGAATTGAGGCCTTTGAACTATGGTGCTGGAGAAGACTCCTGCGAGTCCCTTGGACTGCAAGGTGATCAAACCAGTCAGTCCTAGAGGAGATCCACCCTGACTGATATTTAGAAGGCCAGGTCCTGAAGATGAAACTCAAATACTTTGGCCACCTAATGAAAAGACTCACTGGAGAAGAGCCTAATGCTGGGAAAGATTGAGGGCAAAAGAAGAATGGGACGGCAGAGAACGAGGTGGCTGGATGGAGTCACTGAAGCAGTAGGTGTGAGCTTAAACGGACTCCAGAGGATGGTAGAGGACAGGAAGGCCTGGAAGAACGTTATCCAGGGGGTCACGATGGATCAGACCTGACTTCGAAACTAACAACAACAACAAAAGCATAGTAAGATAAAGAGAAGGGTTGTGAAGAACAGACAGGAAGGATTCCTAGAAGGAATCAAGTATGGGATTCACATTTAATAAGAATTCTAGTCAGCATAATTGTAATGACATTATAATTTAATATTTTTATGAAATAATGTCATTCTAATCAATATATTAATATTTCCTTTTACTGATAATGCTTCCAAACATAATGCTATCTCCAGTGAATTCCTCTGTATGACATGGCCAAAACAAGTGAGATCCAGTTTCATGACTTTGCCTTCTAGTGGCATGTCTGCTCTTATACACTTCAATATTTGCTTGTTGGTCACCTTTGCTGTCCAAGGTATACACAGAAGCCTTCTTTAGCATCTCAGCTCAAACAAGTCAATTTTCTTCCTGTCTTGCTTTTTTAAAGTTGCTTTTTTAAAGCAACTTTCACAACAAAGTAAAATATGAGTTTACTACAAAGTTGGGGAGGTGACAGTTTTTTTTCCAAATGCAGGTATAAATATCAGGGAATGAACCATCTTCTTCACAATACACATCATTGGATTAGGACACAATTTATGATGTACACTTGATATCTTGCAGCTTAAGAAAGTTCCTCTTGTGTTTGTCATGAAATTTATAGTAACGACCACAGATCTTTGTTACCAGATGTTGTCAGCCTTGCTGACCAGGACTTGGCAATAAATCACACCTCTTCGTGCCTGTGGTTTGCCCAAGTAGTAGACACTTTGACATGGCTCGGATAGATTAGATCTTGATACCGAACAACAATAAAAATATCATATTCCAGCACTGATTGTGCAGATATTTATGCATCTATATTCTTTCTCCTATCTTTCCAAGGTAGTGGGTATTTATTGGTTTACTTGGTGGTCTTCGGCATCTGAGATAAGTACACATAATAGTCTCTCTACCCTGATAACTTTCTTATTTTGTGTGAAGACAAATGGTGCCCTAACAATTAGTTCTATTTGCTGTCTTCTTGCTGTTGTTTCTTCAGCCACTGACTATTAAGGAGGCACATATAGCAAAGGAAAACATGTTATGCATATAGGGTGTTTTTTTATGTGATAAAAGAAACATGTCTAAAACAATCATTCCTGATATGATGCCCCCAAATGTGTTGGGTGCACAACTTTTACTATCCCTATCTGGATTGCTATATAGTCCAGTTAAAAAAATAAGTAGAAATAAAAACTCCCATAGATAATTAAATCCTAAATTTAATGCCTGAAATCTCCAATTATAATAGAGATGCATAACTTTCTTCATTGGAGACTGCACTTTTAAAAATTATGATTAGCCTTCTAAGCACAGCTTAGAGTATAATGGTTACATGTGGTCATCACACAAGTGAGAGAGATGAACATTTGGGGAGTTGGTCGGTCTCTCTCACCTGTGTGATGACCGCCTGTAACCATTATACAGAGTGAGCTGAAGACAAAATAGTGTATTAAACCGGGCAGAACTTCCAGATCTCTTGTAGTGGCTTGAAATGAAAGTGATTCTTTTTCTCAATTTCTATTTAGTAAAGTTTACTAAAATGAAAATGGTAGAGATTCAAGAATTCCAGTGTGTGAACTGCTTTCTATTTAGAATCAATACTTCTATGTGTACCTCAGAGTGGAGATTATTGAGACTTTTCTCCTAGCCTCCTTCTACCCCAGACAGGAAGCAGGTTTCTTCAGTAATGAAGAAGAGGTCCACAGCTAATTATGATCTCCATTAATAATTGCTTGAATTCAAGGTCCCTTTAAGCCAAAGTGCCAATGGCTAGAGGGTACCAATGCTATCCTTCCTTTTGAATCATTCTAAAAATGCAAATCTTTCCATTTTTGTGATGTGGCACCATCAGTGAATGTGGCCTAGGGCACCATATGCCCTGGAGTCTGCATTACTTGAATCCATATCAAAGTGAGAACCAACACTTACAAGAAGTTTAATGTACATTTTATCCCTTGGCTGGAGTTTCACAACAGATATAATCAAGGGAATTAAAGACCTAGAAGCTATATTTGACAACTTGCTAAGCTTAGGTAGGTTTAGCCCTGATTATATATATGTGTTTGTGACTGACTTAATATCATATACAAATGCAGCATGATTTGTTTACTTATTGTTCAATATAACTCAGTACTCCTAAAAATGGGTTTCAATTTGTTATGCAAACTCAGGAACTGTATTGTAAAACTGTTCTGTGTCAAAAGGAAAGACATTGAAGCAGCAGCAAAAATGATGGTGTTGGTTACCCATTCCTGACTTAGATGAAATGGAAGTTTGGGAAATATTTTTTATTCTGGATTAGGTAGATCAATTTCATCTGTTATACTGTAGCTTTTAAGTTTCACGTGCAAATTTCATGCACCATAGATACATGGTGTTATTGTCAGACTGTTCTGACCTGAATGCAACTGTTCAAAGCATATCCTTCTCCTCTCTTTAGACAGAGCAAAGATTGCTACTGGATTGTTTGCAAATGTTGGATTAGGATAAAAACAAAAAAATATCTCAGAGGACAAAGTATATCAGGGATGACAATATGATGCAGTTGTTTTGTTTTGGAGCAAACCGAGCAGTTGTTCCATCACTCACAGCAACCTTATGGCACTGAGAGAATCCTAGGATTACTTAAAAGCTTGGCAGACAAAACCTAAAAGTGCATTATCGTAAAGCTGGTTACTCCCCCAAGATCTTTCACAGAGCCAGCAGAATGCTTGCTCAGAGTGAGCAAATAAGTTTATACCAGAAATTGCCATCTACAATGGCAAACTACAATGAAGCATGTTTTTGCAAATTATTTCTCCCTTTTATCTGTTCATTAGGATGAGATTTTTTTTACTGGATCTTATTTCTAAGATTGTTGGTCATTATTTTTATTAGGCATTAAAAGTAAGCTATCTCACACCTTTTTGCCTTGTATTGTGTAACCGTGTATTTGGATCATATCCTATTGGAACAGGTTACCAAAATAGCTTTAACAGACAATTGACTGAATGCCTTTATTGATCTAGATATCAAAACAGGAACAATAAAATATTGAAAACCTTTAAGAAGCCTCTATTAGCAAGCTATCTTCAAGTTTAGTAGGCCAGTGTAATTTTTCCTAGTTTTGCAGTTTCTGATATACTTTACCCTTTAAAAAAAAATAGTTTGGCTGTAATACCCATCTTTTTTAACAGAGTTTGGAAAAGGGATAAAACTGTAAAACCAATGCAACAAGTAATGGATTTTTAGAGTAATTGTGAACACTCTTAGTGCAATACAATAGCAATTACTATCAATACATTACAAACATTCGTTTTTAATATGACTTTTACAAAACTATCTATAAACATATTGAAAGGAATCTGGCCACTCACTTGGTTAGATTCATTCAGTAAGCCACTAAAACCTCAGTCAGGATTAACAAAAAAGCAAACAATCACACAAATTGTTTGCTCCAACAGGTAAACAGAAATTAATGGAATCACTTGGTTACACATCTTGAGCCATAAAATAACGCATCCTGAGAAGGGAATTATTTGAGTAGTTGTGTGTTTATGTTAGATCGGCGCAGGAAAGGAAGACGTGACCAGCTCGTTACATTAGTAACTTTTTATTGAGAACAGAAACAGTAGCAAGACTGGCTGTGCGCTGCCGGGGCTCTCCTTATATTCGCTCCGGCAGACGCACCGCCCCCTGACAGGGATTCAAATCTTCCCGCCCGGTGGCTGGCAGCCAATCCGGGCGGATGTCCTTATAAGGACATAACACTCCTCCCCCCTAGTCCAAAGAAAAAAAACAGTTCAGCGTTCGTCAATGAACGTGACGTAGTCCCGCAGGTACGTAGGACGCCTAGGCACCCTACTTGACCTGCGCAGTCTCATTTCTTCCGCGTCCCCGCCCTGGACGGACGGGGTTCCTGTGGCTCCTGGCTCCTTCCCCGGAACCGGGCTCGGTTCGGCTGGCGAGTGTGCGGGGTCACCCTCAGCGCCTCCGGCCGGACCGCAGACCTTGGATGGCTGGTTCTGGTGGTCTTCCTCCTGGCCTGTGGATCTTTCGCCTCGGCGGTGCTGTTCGGTCTCGACCCGGGAAGAGCGTCTGAGTCTCGGTAAGACCCCGGCTGTCACTTGCTCTTCCTGGGTCTCCCGGTGGCTGCGGTTCTGCTGCGGCCCGGTTCGTTGTGGTCCGGAGGGTGGTTCGGGCCGGTGCCCTTGGGTCTGGTCTGCTCGCTGTGGGTGGTGTTGGTTCGGGTAGCGGTGTCCGACCTTGCAGGGGTGGCGCAGGTCTCCTTTGCCGGGCTGGCGCTGGCCTTCCCCGTCGGGTTGGTGGTGGTCGACCTGGTCGGGGTGTCGTTGTGGGGCTTCCTCCTCGGGCTGGTGGAGGTCTCCCCTGCCGGGGTGGCGCAGGCCTCCCTGGCCGGGTTGTTGTCGGCTTTCCCTTCCCCCTAGTCCCTGGTCTACCGCCAGTTGGTGGTTGGGGTCGTCTGGGTTGGGTTGTTGTTGCCGGGTTGTTTCTTGCGTTGGGCGGGGGTCCCCCTCGCCGGGGAATCGTGTGCCACCCTCGCCCATGTGCTGTGGTGTGCCCATCTGCGACGGTCCCCGGTCTACTCGCCTTGCGTTGAGGTCTCCCTGGTAGGGCTGCCGTGGGTTGCCGTCACTGGTGGGGTGCGGTGCTCCCCTTCTGGGCAGGTCCCGGTCTACCTGCGGGCTGGGTCGGGGGTCCCTGGGCCTGCTGTGCCGGGTGCCCACCTGGTCGGGTTGGTGTTGCCATCCCCCGTGTGGTTGGCCCTGGTCTACCTCGCTGCACTGCCGGCGTGACAGTGCCTGGTAGTGTGCTGGGCCGACCTCGTCGGGATGGCGTTGCTCTGCCTCGCAGGGGTGTGGTAGGCCTACCTCGTCTGGGTGTTGTAGGCCTACCTCGCCGGGGTGTTGCAGGCCTACCTCGTCTGGGTGTTGTAGGCCTACCTCGTCAGGCTGGTTTTCGTGTGCTCCCCCCCACCTTTTCCGGAGTTGGTCGATGTGACGTCTCACGACCTGTCCATCTTCCAACTCGACGGTGTAGGATTTGGGGCCGGTTGTGCTGGCAATCTTCCCCTTCAGCCACTTAGGAGAGCCGTTGAAATTCAGCGCGAAAACTGAATTTCCTTTGCTGAAGGCGCGAAGCGGGCGGCTGGCGGTTGCGGTCACTTCCGGGCTGTATTGGGGGTGCAGCCGGTCCAAGGGTGACCTCAACCTTCTGCCCATCAGGAGTTCGGCCGGGCTCTTGTGGGTGGTGGCATGCGGCGTGATGTGCTGGGTGAGGAGGAAGTTGTCGATGCGTTCTTGCCAGTCTCCCGGGCCCATCTTGGTGAGGGCTTCCTTTGTGAGCCGGACCATCCGTTCCGCTTGTCCGTTTCCGGCCGGCCTGTACGGAGCGGAGAGGGCATGGCGGATGCCCAGTCCTGCCAGGAAGGACTCCATGGCCAGGGATGTGAGCTGGGGGCCGTTGTCCGAGACCAGCACGTCCGGTAGTCCGTGTGTGGCAAACAGGCGGCGCAGGGCTCGGATCGTCGCTTCTGTTGTGGTAGATGCCATGGGTATCACCTCGAGCCACTTGGAGAAGGCATCTACCACGATGAGGAGGTGCCGTCCTTGCATCGGGCCCGCGAAGTCGATGTGGACCCTCGACCATGGGTTGCTGGGGGTCTCCCAGTTCGTGACTTCGGATTGTGGTGGTGCTGGGCGGACTTCTTGGCACGGGTCACATCTGGAGACCCATTGTTCAATGTCTCTGTCCAGTGAGGGCCACCAGACGTAGCTCCGTGCCAGGGCCTTCATGCGGACGATGCCTGGGTGCCCGTTGTGCAGAGTCTCTAGCGTCCGCCGTTGCAGAGTGCTTGGGATCAGCACCCTGTCTCCCCATAGCAGACAGCCCTTTATGGTGGACAGCTCCGTCTGTTTCCTGGTGAACGGGCTGAACCTCTCTTCCGTCTGTTTCGCTGGCCACCCCCTGAGGATCCAGGACCTTACTTGGCGGAGGGTGGGGTCCCTCTGGGTGTGCGCGGCCACATCTGCGGAGGAGACTGGACAGCTGGCATCGTCATCTATGTGGAATAGATGGAGCGTGGGGGCTGGGTCTTCCACCGGGTTCTTCGATGGGCATCTGCTGAGTGCGTCGGCGTTTCCTATGGCTGTGTCCGGCTGGTGCACGAGCCTATAGGAGTAGCCGGCCAGGAAGATGGCCCATCTCGTCATCCGCGGGGACATGAAGGTCGGGGTGGGTTGGTCGCCTGCGAGGAGTCCCAGGAGTGGCTTGTGATCGGTGACTATGGTGAAGCGCCTTCCATAGAGGTATTCGTGGAAGCGCTTCACTCCTGCCACGATGGCCAGGGCTTCTTTGTCCAGCTGACTGTAGTTCCGCTCTGCGCCGGACATGGTTTTCGAGAAGTAGGCGATGGGGGCCTCCGTGCCGTTGGGCAGCTCGTGGCTGAGGACTGCCCCCACCCCGTATGGCGACGCGTCGCAGGTCAGCTTGATGGGGAGCGTCTCGCTGTATTGGATGAGGACGCTTTTGGACGTCAGTAGTCCCTTGATGGCCCGGAACGCTGCTTCCTCTTCCTGGCCCCACTTCCAGGAAGCCGATTTCCCCAGCAGGCGGTGGAGTGGCTCAGCAACTGTGGCTTTCTGTTTTAAGAAAATGGCGTAGAAGTTGAGCAACCCAAGGAAAGCCTGAAGCTCCGTTTTGTTTTTTGGGCTTGGAGCTTCATGGATTGCTTCCACTTTTGATTTGGTGGGGTGGATGCCTGTGCTATCAATGAGGTAGCCCAGGAACTCGACTTCCTGTACTCCTATGATGCACTTGTCCCGCCTGACCCTCAAGCCCTTGGCCTTGAATCGCTGCAGGACAAGCCTGAGCCTTTCAAGGAGTTGAGCTCTTGAGTCACCGGAGACGAGCACATCGTCGAAGTAAGGCACCACCCCTGGAACGCCCTGGAGGAGGCGTTCCATCATGGATTGGAAGATGCCGGGGGCAGCGCTGACTCCAAATTGGAGCCGGTTGCATTTGAATGCCCCCCTGTGCGTGACAATTGTTTGAGCCTCCGCCGTTTTTTCATCCACTGGCAGTTGCTGGTAAGCCTGGGCCAGGTCCAGTTTCGCAAAAATTGATCCAGATCCCAGGGAATGCAGCAGATGTTGCACCACTGGGACTGGGTATGCGCTCTGTGCCAACGCCTTGTTGATGGTGCAATGGTAGTCGGCGCAGATGCGCACAGACCCATCATGCTTCAGTGGGGTCACAATGGGGGTCTCCCATGAAGCATGATCGATCGGTTCCAGGACGCCCTGGGCGATCAGCTTATCCAGCTGCTCATCTACTTTGGGCCGCAGGGCAAACGGAACTCGGCGGGGCTTGAGCCTAATTGGGGTGATTCCCTTGTCCAGATTGAAGGAGATTGGCCTCCCCACAAATTTCCCCAGCTTACCATCGAAGACTTCCTTGAACTCTTCGATGAGGTAGTCGAGTTCGTCCCTGCCAATTTGGTTGATGCCCTCGATTGAGAGCCCCAGCGGCTTGAACCACTCCACTCCTAGCAGGTTCGGTCGGCTGTCCCGTACGACGGTGATGGGGAGCTTGCCTTCGAACTGCTTGTAGGTGACCCGGATGTTGGCTCTTCCTAGCACTCCGATGGGGTTTCCCCCGAAGTCGACGAGCTTGGAGTGTAGTGGCTTCAGCTCTCGCTTGGTGATGCTGGGTTGCAGGCGCTTCAACTGCTGCCAGTCCATGATGGAGTAGACCGAGCCGGAGTCTACCTCCATTTTGCAGGGTGCTCCTTCCACGTGGATGGTCACATGGAACTTGGTGGCACTGTCTGACATCGTGTGAGCGATGGTCGTCTGGTGGACCGCTCCGCTCCGGGGAAATTCGTCGTCTCTGCGTCTGGAAGGGCCAGAGGACCGTTTGGATGACCTCTGGTAATCCTTCCGATTCTCGCGGGGACGGTGGCTGGAGGGCTCTGGGGCTGGTTCCTCAGCTCTGCAAGCTTCGGCGATGTGACCCCTTCTGTTGCAGCGTCGGCAGGTCGCATCTCTCCACTTGCAGGTTGCTCTGGCATGGTCCCCTCTGCAGCTGGCGCAGCGCTCCCCTTTGTAGTTCCGTTGGGCGGTTTCCCGCCTTGGGGGTCTGGATACCTTGTGGACGGTGGACTCTCCCTCCGACTCGGATCCAGCCGTGGAATCCTCTGTTGAAGATTGCTCTGTGGAGCGAATCTTGTGGATTCCCTTGGCTCTGCTTACTGCGGCAGCTGCTTTCTCCGAGATTTCGGATGCGGTGGCTTCCTCCACCACATCCTTGAGCACGAGCTTCTTCCTGCTCAGGAATTTCTTTTGCAGGCCTCTGTCCCTCATGCCGAAGACCACGCGGTCAGCGATGGCATTGTCCACGTGGTCGAACTCACAGCTGGCTGCGATCTGGCGTAGGGCGGCCACGAATTCCTTGATCGTCTCACCCTCCTTCTGGTCCCGTTGGTGGAAGGTGAAACGGTTCGCCACCGGTGTTCCTGTTGGGGCATAGTGGTCCTCCAGGATCTGCAGCAGGTCTGTCCATGGCACTTCTTCGATGTCTCGTGGTGCTACGAGATCGATTGCCATGTCGAGGACCTCGGAGCCGCAGTTGGCCAGGAAGATGCCCTTCTTCCGGTCATCATCGGCATCCCTGATGTTGTTGCCTCTCAGGTATTGCCGGAATTTCACTACGTAGGATTTCCACTTGTCCTTCCCTGGGCGGAAAGGAGCAAGGGCTGGCAAAGTGACTTCAGCGGATGCCATGCCTTTGGAAATGCCTACTGTAGTTCCCGGTGCCGGAGTCTTGTCTTGTTGGCTTGGTGCCGCGAGGTTCGTTCTTCTCTCAGTCCTTCGTCGCCAGTGTTAGATCGGCGCAGGAAAGGAAGACGTGACCAGCTCGTTACATTAGTAACTTTTTATTGAGAACAGAAACAGTAGCAAGACTGGCTGTGCGCTGCCGGGGCTCTCCTTATATTCGCTCCGGCAGACGCACCGCCCCCTGACAGGGATTCAAATCTTCCCGCCCGGTGGCTGGCAGCCAATCCGGGCGGATGTCCTTATAAGGACATAACAGTTTATATCTAAGACTTCCATTTAAACAAATAAACCCATACCATATCTGTAGTATGACTGGAAGATTCATTTACTTGTTTGACTTTCTGTCAGAAAACTTGCTGTTGAATTTCGAGGGTGTAATCTTTGAAGACTCCAGAAAACACACAACATTTGGGCCTTGTTTGGAGAAGTTGGCCTACTTGCCAGCTCTTCATTCCACTGCAATAGTCAGCTCTGCTTTTTGTAAAAACATATTTGGTCTACCATTTCTTCTTCTGGAAATCCTTTTATTTTTTATTTGTCTATTCTGCTAATAGACAAATAATAAACATAATAAAATGTCCTGGCTTAAAAACATGACCCCAGAAGAAAGAAATGGCTCCATCATTTGCTCAAAGAGTGGAATATGTTCTCTAGGGCAAATATGTGTCTCCCAAAAGGCACTGAAGATCTTTCTACTTCTAGCTCACCATATTATTAAGCCATATTAATCAAAATATACCTTATATTAACTCTCATTTTAGGATTCACCTGATACTTTTTATATGACTGAATTAGAGGGTGGGGGATTGATCCTTCCTCTTCCTGAATGCCAAATAGGATAACTTTTCTGGTCATGGAAGTTTTGTAATTGTTTTGTATTCTTTGTGGAGCTGAAAGAGGGGCAATTTTGTTCTGTACATCAGTTTTCTAGAAGAATAGAGGACAGAAAGCATGAAAAACACAATTCCAAAAATAAAAATAGTTCCTGCCTGTCTGTCAAAAGAAGTGCTCGTTTTTTTCTTCTAAGGAAGGATTTGATTTAAAAAATGAAAATGATAGGTATTTAGATTTTATATCCAATATTTTCTTTTGGATCACAATGCATGTTCAAAAGAGACAGAGCACATGGTTATGGCTACAATCTTGACATTTTTACTCCTTCCTTGCAGACATCTCTGGTTTATATAGTTGGACATGAATTTTGTGGAATTTTTAGGTCATTGAACGATGTCAGGACACAATTAAAGAACATTTGGTACATTTTAGAAAAGTACATGTACCCAAACCCACACCCATACCCCACCCTCAATTTTCTGAGGATGACGACAAATCCTGCTCTGGCTATGATACCCAGGGCCATATCTCCAACTCTTACCTCATTGAGGAACATGTGTACAAAACTGATACTTGCATCCAGTTTATCCATCAAGAGCAGCCTGTATGAATATCTACTGCCAGTTGTTTATGCCTTTTTTAAAACACAGTCAGGAGGTGTCTTAAATGCCATTTTAAGATTTTAAAATCTACTGATTTGAATTAATGAAGTAGAAGCAAGTGCTTCTTTTGGGGTATCTTCACCAGGATATGAAATTTCTTAATATCAAAATTATTATTCCCATTGCACAATCCAGAACTAGGCTCACAGTTTATTTAATGATGATTCAAAGTTACAAAGGCACTGAAAATAGTGTCTTATGACCGTTTCTCACACTTAGCATCCCCATGGTAACATGATTAAAGTTCAGATGCTTGGCAGCTGGTTCATATTTATGCCGGTTGCACTGGGGCCTTGGGGTCACGGGATCCCCTTTTGCAACATTCTGACAAGCAAAGTCAATGGGCCAGATTCACTTAAGAACTGTGTCACTAAGTTAAAAATTTTAGTGGTTCACGTACAACTGTGGCATAAAGTCATAAAATGGGGCAAACACTTAACAAATGTTTCACTTAGCAACATAAATGTTGGGCTCGATTGTGGTTATAACTTGAGGACTACCTGTATTCACTCTTAAAATAAACCTAATAAGAAGCCAATTTATAATGTTTAAATCTGAACCTATCTATTAGAAAATAGTTCTTCAATACTCAAATTAGAACATAATATTTACTTTTATACTACAAAAGAACAGGCTTATGCATGATAGAAGTGCCACTATGTACGATACATCTGCATCTGCCTGCTATGTTTTGACTATAACTCCCAGAATTCCCCAGCAGCATGCTGTGACCTAGGAATTCTGGGAACTGGAAACCTAACAACTTGAAGATTTCGGGAGAAGCCCTGTGCAATCCATAGCAGTTATTGGAGCAGTTAAGAAACTCTGTTCTAAGGATAACAAAGATGGGAATTCCTTCCCCACAAAGTCAGAATTCCTTTATTGCATAAATAACAAGAAGACAATTGTGACTGATCTGGAACGAATGTGTTAATAATCTTTGCAAGATAAATGGGCAGGAGAGAAATTGCATGAGGTCCAGGTTAGTTACCTATTACAAGATTTCCTAGGGAGGAAGAAAACCGTTCATGCTTTCGGTCTTATCTTTTTGGTTAGCAAATGCATATTCCATGACATGTCAGATTTAGTCCAGGTATTTGTTGTTCTACATGCCTAAGAAGCAAGAAGGATTTGTCCTATGTATGGGATGGGCACATCTTTTGTTTTGGTGAATGTGGCTTAAATAGAAAAATGAGTTCCTACTATGAAGTAACAACCTGGAAATGAGAAGTAATATAGGAAGCAAGTAATGGAAGCAAGGATGATTTACAAGGACAGAAAGCTATGGAAAGATACAGTGATTGATGTTCGAGCAAACTAAGGGATAACATTTCCTTTTATTTTTTTCATCTCCTGCTTCAATTTTTTTACTTACTATTTCTTACTCGTTTTCTGCACTTTGCATTTAGTTGCTTGCTCCAAAAGGGAACAGCATGTATGTATTACATTGTTCTATGAATATCTTAAGTTGTGGGTAGCAAAATTGTTCCCATGAAATTAGCCAGATCAGAGAAGCCAAAAAACAGAGTCCTTTCTGTATAAAAATATTTCAGCTGTAGATTCATGCCAACCTTTAAAAAAGTTAGTTTTGTACATGTGCATTAAGTCCCACATGTATATATCAGCAGCAGGGGATATGGAAAATGACATCTGTTGTTAGCATTTGACTGGCGCCTGGCATTCTATTCTTTTCCAAGCTCTTCGTGGATGTGAAGAGCAAATATTTGGAAGGATTCTGGAAATATTTGTCAAGTAATAGCACTACCATCTCCTATAAATATACTGCTGTTATTTTGGCTGTGAAAATACAATATCCAACTTGCTTAGGAAAACTAAAGCAGATTGCAGCACTTTTCTCTGCCTAAAAGCTCTAATGCTAGAATTTAACACGAAAGCATTAATGGTATGGTTATGGTAAATATAGTGTACTTAGAGATTAAATGCAGTGTATTTAGAACCATTTAGATACCATCTGATGGTCCCAGAAATACTGTTCCAGGCATAGGTTTCTTGAAGAAGTCATGATGATGAATGCATTTATGGCATCATCATTTCTATGCCACAAAGTATGTAATGTATATTAGTTACTGTTTTTATGATGGCCATGAGATGTGATGGCTGCATGTGATGTAACTTGCCATCCTTATCCCCCTCCACCAGAGATGCCCATGGTCATCAAGGCTATGGGATTGTTCCATTCAGTTCTTCCCTTCTGAGAAGGCCGGGGGTGGGGGTGGGGTATTGTTCTAACTATAGGAAGGGAAAGTGGATATCAGGCTCCTCACCACTCCCATTTCCTGACAGTTCATGACTGGCTTTATCCAAGATCAGAACATCCTAACTTTCACAAAGTTGGCCCAAGGAGCTGGGCAAATTCAAAGGATCCTCTAGCCACCATTGCCAGTTTCCTTTGATGTGCAAATGATGTCCCAAAACAACCTTCTCCTTATTCTCATTTTTCCTTTCAGAATTCCAGCCAACATGGGACTTTAATTTATTGCACTGTTCCCAATTGAATACTGAGCTTCTTCTGCCAGTGGCATTATTTCCAAAAGAACGAATGAGTAGAATGATACTTGCATGCTTCTCTTTAGATCTTTTCTGGTTTTAAAAAACTGAAAGGTAAAGATTTATAGACAGACCAGACTTCATCACCTCTCTCCTATCCCCATGGTTATTTTAAGAAGGTACAACTTGTTTTAACATAGACAAGCACAAGCCAAAGAAATAACTGCTTGAGACATCTTGCCATTGTTTTATCTCTTTAATAATCTTTATAGGATTTGCAAAAAATTTAAAATGAGACTCACAATAATGACACAATGACTTCAAAACTCTCATAGAAAAAGTCTCTGTGTCAATGCTATTAAAAGTATAGGTCCATTGAATAAGTGAGCCTGCATGCTTTGCTAAATGTCAGCATGCAGACAGTATTACCATGGAAATCTTGAGGTATTCTTCACTGTTATAGTACTACAAGACCTGCCCTGTTTTTCAAGTCAGCATTACCCAGGCTGTGATCACTGAAAACACAAGACTTATTCACTCGGCCCTGCCTTTTTCAGTTAGAGGGAGAAGTTAGTTATTTCTTAAACAAAGCTCTGTTCATTTAAAGCTCTCAGTTTCACTGAATAAATGAATTGATTTCACATTGCAAGCATACTTAGACAAGGAAGAACCTCAGTGTCTAATTGGGAGATCAGAGGCAGACTCATTTCTATGCTTGTAATCTGAAACAAGTCGGTGTCAGGTTAGTTTCACCTCTAAATAAAATGTCTAAACCGAATGCCGAGGATATTGAAGAGTGGATGGTGTTTTGTTCCTGAATCTTGAAGTGTTTAAATGTATCAAGAAAAAAAACAGAACTGGATTCCAGTTACTATAAATTACCTCGTTGGAGTAAAAGCCACAGATATAGTGATTTACCTTTCTTTTTTTTTTCTGAATCATGTTGTAATTCAAATTATTGAATTTCGTATCTTATAATATTTAGTCAATGATTATATATAGATATGGTTGGCATGGACAAAAGAATTCAAAAAAAATAAAATAAAATTCAAAGCAAAAGCAAAAGCAAAGCAAAAGCAAAGCAAAAGACTTGGGGACTGTTTTCCTAGTCTAGAGATCCATAGTCTTAAAGTTGTCATCAACACCAGAAGTCTTGGGCTTAGGTCTTAGAAATCTACAAAACCTTTCTTTCCTTCCTTCCTTCCTTCCTTCCTCCCTCCCTCCCTCCCTCCCTCCCTCCCTGAAGAAGACTATATACTTCTTAATTTTACCTGAATTAAATTAAATCATTCTGAAATAATTATTGTAAAACTTTTGACAGTAATATTGGAAGTATAGCAACTGCATTTTTTTTGAAGTTGTTAGTAACAGTTTCTAGTACTGTATAACAAAGATATCTAAAAGAAAATAAAGGAAAAGAAGTCTAGACCTTACTTTTTGATCCAGAATTATGAGGACTCAAGAGGCATATCAATTTAATAAATTATATTATTTGTAAAAATTTAATTTAATTTAATTTAATTTAATTTCCAATTTATATACCGCCCTTCTCCCTGAGGACTCAGGGCGGTGTACAGCCAAGATAAAAAACATAGAATACAAATATTAAAACATTTAAAAATATATATAGATTTGGGCCGAAAGTTAAGAATAACAAACTAATTAAAAAATTTAAAATTTAAAAATTTCTTCTAAGCCAACCCGGCTTGCTGGAAAAGATGGGTTTTCAGGGAACGACGGAAGGCATTGAGGTCATGGATTCTCCTTATCTCCGGGGGCAACTGATTCCAGAGAGTGGGAGCCCCCACAGAGAAGGCCCTCCCCCTGGGGGCCACCAGCCTACATTGTTTGGCTGATGGCACCCTGAGGAGGCCCTCTCTGTGGGAGCGCACGGGTCGATGGGAGGTCATTGGTAGCAGCAGGCAGTCTCGGAGATAGCTAGGCCCTATGCCATGGAGCGCTTTAAAGGTGATAACCAACACCTTGAAGCGCACCCGGAAGACCACCGGGAGCCAGTGCAGCTCGCGCAGGAGCGGTGTTACATGGGAGCGCCATGTTGCTCCCATCACTACCCGCGCTGCTGCATTCTGGACCAGCTGGAGCCTCCGGGTGCTCTTCAAGGGGAGCCCCATGTAGAGAGCGTTGCAGTAGTCAAGGCGAGAGGTGACGAGGGCATGAGTGACTGTGCACAAGGAATCCCGATCAAGAAAGGGCCGCAACTGGCGAATCAGGCGAACCTGATAAAAGGTCCCCCTGGTAACAGCCGTCAGATGTTCCTCCAAGGACAGCTGCCTATCCAGGAGGACTCCCAGATTGCGCGCCCTCTCCGAGGGGGCCAGAGACTCGCCCCCAATAGTCAGTGATGGAGTCAACTGACTATATCGGGATGCCGGGAGCCACAGCCACTCAGTCTTGGAAGGGTTGAGCTTGAGCCTGTTCCTCCCCATCCAGATCCGCACAGCCTCCAGGCACTGGGACATCACTTCAAGGGCATCGTTGGGGTGGCCTGGGGTGGAGATGTACAGCTGGGTGTCATCAGCGTACTGGTGGTATCTCACCCCAAAGCCACGGATGATCTCGCCCAGCGGCTTCACATAAATGTTGAACAGAAGGGGCGAGAGGACCGATCCCTGCGGCACTCCACAGATGAGAGGCCTCGAGGTCGACCTCTGCCCCCCTGCCAACACAAACTGCGACCGGTCGGAGAGAAAGGAGGAGAACCACCGTAACACAGTGCTTCCCACCCCCAACTCTTCCAGCCGGTGCAGCATGATACCATGGTCGATGGTATCAAAAGCCGCTGAGAGATCTAATAGGACCAGAACAGAGGAATAACCCCTGTCCCGAGCCCTCCAGAGATCATCCACCAACGCGACCAATGCCGTTTCCGTGCTGTGCCCAGACCTGAAACCCGACTGGAACGGATCTAGATAGGATGTTTCCTCCAGGAATTGCGGAAACTGTTGCACGACCACACTCTCAACAACCTTCGCAATGAAGCGAAGGTTGGAGACAGGACGATAGTTGGCCAATATTGCTGGATCCAGGGACGGCTTCTTGAGGAGAGGCCTCACCACCGCCTCTTTCAGGGCAGCGGGGAAGTGACCCTCACTCAAAGAAGCATTAATGACGCCCTGGAGCCAGCCTCGTGTAACCTCCCGGGAAGCCAGTACCAACCAGGAGGGACACGGGTCCAGTAAACATGTGGCCCCACTAAGTCTCCCCAAAATCCTGTCCACATCATCGGGAGTCACAGCATCAAACTCCTCCCAGATAACATTCTCAAGACTGTTCCTCGTCACCCTGCCCTGATCTACCCAGTCAGAGTCCAGATCCCCCCGGATCTGAGCGATTTTGTCATACAGGTATTGTCCGAAATCCTCCGCCCTGCCTTCTAAGGGATCCTCCCGCACTCCCAGGTGGAGCAGGGCGCGGGTCACCCTAAACAGGGCGGCCGGACGATTCCCTGATGACGCAATAGAGGCGGAAAAGTAGTTAGACTTTGCCGTCTTTATCGCCACTAGGTAGGCCTTAATATGCGACCTTACCAGTGTTCGATCAGATTCAGCGAGACTGGCCCTCCAACCGCTCTCCAGGCGTCTTTTCCGGCGCTTCATTTCCCTCAGCTCCTCAGTAAACCAAGGAGCCGCACGGGATCGGCATCGGGTCAGAGGCCGCAAAGGCACAACTCGGTCCAAGGCCCCACCAGCCGCCCGATCCCAGGCGGCTACCAGGTCCTCGGCCGAGTCATGTGCTAGATCCTCAGGAAATGGCCCAAGCTCCGTCTGGAACCTATCAGGATCCATCAGGCGCCTGGGGCGGATCCATCTAATTGGGTCCGCCTCCCTGCGGCGAGGGGTCGCGGTTCGAAGATCTAGGCGAAGGAGTGAGTGGTCAGTCCATGACAAGGGTTCCACGTCTATATCCCCTATAACAAGACCACTCAACCACTGGCCAGAGACAAAAATCAAATCCAGAGTGTGACCTCCCCTGTGAGTAGGGCCATGAACTAACTGGGTCAGGTCCATGGCCGTCATGGAAGCCATGAACTCCTGAGCCACCTCAGACGTTTCACCGACGGATGGCAAGTTGAAATCACCCATGACTAAAAGCCTGGGTGTATCTACCGCCACCGTGGCTATCACGTCGAGTAGCTCAGGTAGGGCTGTTGCCATGCGGCAGGGAGCCAGGTACGTAAGCAACAAGCCCATCTGAACCCCACGGCCCCACCTCACAAGGAGGGACTCACATCCGGCTATCTGAGGCACAGTGGTCTCCCTCGGACTCAGATCCTCGTTAATAATAACCGCCACCCCCCCCGCCCCTCCCCTGGGCCCTCGGCTGATGGAATGCTCTGAAGCCTGGTGGGCACATTTCCACCAGAGGGACGCCACCCTCCGGGCCCAACCAGGTCTCCGTAATACCCACCAGGTCCGCTCCTCCCTCTTGTATAAGATCGTGAATGAGGGGGGCCTTATTGACCACGGACCTGGCATTGCACAGCATCAGCCGAAATGAAACTTTGTCTCAAATTTGGACAGTCAAAAAATGGAGTACATGAAATATAATAGTTGTTTCAAAAATAAAGTTGCATCTTTTAAATGTCTTGTTTGTTTTGATCTAGAATGTTTTTAAACAATTTCTAGATTTGATTGTACCTCCTTATTCAGCTCCATTTTAAAAAATGTAAAATAATATTTTAAAAGTCATCTTATTGGTGAGATGGATGGTATGATAAATTTAATAAATAAATAAATAATCAAATACAATATTCCATGAATTAAAAATAAATTATTGCTATAGAACAGAGTACACAATTATAGCATTAATAATTGAATTAATATAATGTGACATTGTCCAGATACATCAGTACTTTAAACTTGAGTTGGTGGTTCTTATTCAAGGAAAAAAATCAATGCTATTGTAAGTTTTGCTATTGTCATCTCTGCATATTGCAATACTAAATAGATATTAATCCTGCAGGGTTATGGTAGATAGGACCCAGCTCAGATCAACTATAGGAGCCAGTGCATGGCAGGAGTGATAAAATTGTTCAACTATGACACACAAATAGGATAGAGCCGCCTCCCCCCGCCACCCTGCCCAGTATCAGGCACGACAGGTTTACATAATGTTTACAGCACATATTGGATATTAGAACTCAATGTTCCAGCTGACTCCTCAAGGCTTAAAATTAGGAGTCTGATAGCATCTTTTCCAGTTAACACTTTTTTTTAAACAGCATAAGGTTTCTTAAGCTGTAACTCACTTCATACATCTGATGACATTTAGATTATCAGACTCCTGTGTTGTTTTTTTTCACCATACACTAATACAGGTCTCCTCCTAGAATATCCTCCAGGCTTCCAATCTTATGAAAATGTATCTGCACCCATGATCTTCTTAGGTAGGCATCGGATATTGCCAATGTGTGATATCTGTTCCTTAACAAGCTGAATCCAACCTAGTGCCTTTCAAATACGCTGGCTTACAAAACTGTGTTTATGTTGGCTGTAGTCTAAAATATCTGGAGGACACCAAGTGGCCTGTGAATTCCTTCACATTGGAGGTTCTGCTCCATTGTCCAAAGTACTTTGGAATTAGAAGATATGCATTTAGTACAGAAAACACATATCTCGTTCTCTTTATCTCTTTTACAGAAATTGACATGGTAGCCTGCTCTTCATCTAAGTTGTTCAATGTGGCAAACATAAAAGAAGGACCAAGCTCCCCTGATCATGTTTGTTATTTTTGCAAACCATAAACATCTGCAGGATAGGGTAAGTAGAAGCTATAAAACATGTATCACAGCATCATCAAGCCCACTATGTCTCTTGAGCATTTGTTCCAACACAGGAGGAACTTGTGCTGGGCAATGTGACTATGTAGTATGATGGACTGCAGGGCCAGTGCAATATGTAACATGTTCACACTGGTGCAATAGGACTGGGTGTTTTGTTAATATGATTAATTGGGTTAGGGATTTTCTGTCTTCACTGTGAGTTGTATTGTGTTGGGGGGGGGGATACACTGAGGGAGCTCAACTAATCTCATTGTACATATCTTGTGCACATATCTTGTTCAAAAAGATTTGAATTTGAATGTGTCCTTTCGATATCACTGAGGCTGGGAGTAGATGCATATGTCTTTAGGGTGAAAATATGTTCAAATCCCTCTCACAGAGAGAAAAGAAATGGCTGAATTTCTGTAATTTATTATGATAGCAGTATTTGAAAGCAGGGCCAATTTATTTCTGGCACCATGTTGTCTATTTGAAATTTCAATAAAACACTGCAATGTTTTCTCTGAAATGCTGCACCCATGTGGTTCTTGTAAATACTTCATTTCCTTTTCTGTCCATAAGGCCCAGTTTCTTGGCTGCATGAAGCTTATCCATTCTCTCAAAAGGAAAATTGGCTTGATAGCTTTGCAATTCTAGCTCATATTAGGGTTGCTCACATTTGATTTACACATAGTCAAACATGTGAAAAAGCAAATGTTCTGTAAGGCCTAGTAAACAAGGTCAAGAACTATGGGGAAAAAATGAAAAATATAAATAAGATAAACTAATGATAACAGATGTAGCACCCAGTTTGAGAAAGGTCAATGGAGATACTGAATTGGTGGATAACATTTGCCTTCTAGGATCAACCACTAACAATAAATAAACCAGCGATCAAGAAATATGCCACAGGATAATTATCAGTAAGATAACAATGAAGGCCTCCAAAAGATATTCAGATATATGTCTGAACTACAAAGATTAGAACCATATAGGCCCGTGATGGCGAACCTATGGCACGCGTGCCACAGGTGGCACGCAGAGCCATATCAGTGGGCACCCAAGCGTTGCCCAAGCTCAGCTGCAGCGCACATGCATGTGCCAGCCAGTTGATTTTCGGGCCTTCTGGTCCCACCAGAAGTTGGGAAACAGGCTGTTTCCAGCCTTCAGAAGGCCTGGGGGAAGGTTGTTTTTCATTCTCCCCAGGCTCCAGAGGCTTTCTAGGAACCTGAAGAGGGTGAAAATGGCCTTCCCCACCCCCTGGAGGCCCTTTGGAGGCCGGAAATGGCCCATTTGCTAACTTCCGGTCCCACCGACCCCCCTGTGCTCCCCCCACCCCCCCACCCCCCGCTTTTGGCACATGACGGCAAAAAGGTTAGCCATCACTGGTATAGGCAATACTTTTCCCTGTCACACTCTATGAAAACAAAATGGATGCTTTGACCAAATTACCATATATTGGACACATTATGCAGAGGCTCAGGTTTTTATGAGAAGCCTATAAATGCTGATAAAGGTAGAAGGAAAGGAAAGAAGAGGATAATCACAGCATAGGCTTAATTACTGTGGCAATGGGTTCTCCAATAAAAAAAAACTGGAGGGCCAGGTTGGAGATAAACCATTCTGAATAAAGTTTTATCTAAGTGGTTGCTAAAGGATAAAATTGATCTGATAGTAATAATCATTCAGTCAATAGGCAAACAAATACAGTACACATAAGATGAGGGGATGTTGTAGAAGAGTGGTGTGATCACAATAAATTTCTGCATAAAATATGGTGAGGTTTCCCGAGGAACAGTACAACTTTGCGCAGGGGAATAATTTTTCTTCTTGTTCTCAGTTTTACAAGGTTGGTAAACTAGAACATGATTACTGATCATCTTCAAACTGCTTTTGTGCAATTGGGATGGAACCAGAGAAGGCATTATCCTCCAAGCTGATGTTCTCAGCTTGGAGGATAATGAGAGACAAGTAGGTTAAAACTCATTGTAGAACACAGAATAATAGGGTTGGGAGAGACCTTGGAGACAGTGGTGCAATCCAATTGGATTTATCTGGCTCGTGCGAACCGGTAATGCTGGGTGCGGGAGGCTCTGCCCACCTGCCGGGACATCATTATGTGCCATTTTTGGTGCTCTGCGCATGTGCAGAAAAGGCACACGTGCATAGCTCACCTGCACACCCGCGCACTCCCGTTCCTGAACCGGTAGTGAAGGTAAGTGGATTTCACCGCTACTTGGAGATCTTTTAGTTCAATCCCCTGCTCAAGCAGGAGACCTTATACTATTTTGATATTTTGGCATATATTTCTTAAGGAAGATGGGGCAGTGGAAAAACCGAACACAATGAATTTGTACAGTGCCTGGAAATCAGGGGATAGTTCAAGACTGATTGGATGGGCTACTGCATTTTTGTTGAATCTTCTGCTGTGTAGGAATGCCTGTTTGCCTCCAGGTTTGTATTCAGAGCTGACTTTGGTCTAAGGCCCTGTAGATATTGGTGTAGGATGCCAAAGCTTAGGAAGCATCAAAATTGCCCCTTCTTCCAAATCATTGTTAAAATGTAGATTTTCATATTAGCAAGAGGTGGTGCCATCAATCAATGTCATCTGAGGCATCATATTTATTGTTTATTTATTTATTGGTTCGATTTATATGCTGCCTTTCTCTGGAGACTCAGGGTGGCTTACAATGCATTAAGCAATAGCCTTCATGCTTTTGTATATACCTGCTTAGTAGGGCTTCCCCCTCCCCACAAGCGGTGTTCTTTTTTATACAAAGTCAGCTTATTGCCCCCACAAACCGGGTCCTCATTTTACCTACCTCGAAAGGATGGAAGGCTGAATCAACCTTGAGCCTAGTGAGATTTGAACTTGCAGTAATTGCAGGCATCTGGTGTTACTTAACAATATTTTAGTCTGCTGCGCCACCAAGGCTCATCAATATATCCTTGATTTGCAATGATTTGTATTCATAAGTAAAGCACAGAAGATAAGCTTAACCAATTCTTAGCATCTCCAGTGTCCTGTTCCATTTTTTTCTTTTTCTGTTATTTTAAAAACATTAAAATATTTTATATAATTATATATTGTTCTGATAACATACTATGTCTTATTTGTATTTGCATTATATTCACTTACTTTTTAAGCACTTGTTATGTATTTTTATAATGTGTATATTTTTCTATTTTGTTCCATTTGCTTTTTCCTGTTTCTGCTATTATTTCAAAAGCAATAAAAATATTTTTTTTTAAAAAAAACACCACTTTTGGCATCTCGTCATCTAAAGCAAACAAGACTTGAAAAAGTTGCTGTGGAAACTGTTGCTTGTAGAAGCCAAAAGAACCAGCAAGACTATCCTACCAACTGACTAAAAGCAAAACCCCACTCTTTACTAGCACTGATGATGTTACCCAGCTTGGGTAATGAAACTTCTGCAAGAAAACAACCAAGTTCAGGGAGCATCAATTTAATAATTTAATTTAATTTAATTTAATTTAATTTAATAATTTAATTTAATTTAATAATTTAATTTAATTTAATTTAATTTAATTTAATTTAATTTAATTTAATTTAATTATTTAATTTAATTTAATTTAATTTAATTATTTCCAATTTATATACTACCCTTCTCCCTGAGGACTCAGGGCGGTGTACAGCCAAGATAAGAACATAGAATACAAATATTAAAAACAGTTAAAAATATATATAAATTTGGCCCGAAAGTTAAGAAACCACAAACTGATTAAAAGAATTTAAAAATTTCTTCTTAAGCCAGCCCGGCTTGCAGGAAAAGATGGGTTTTAAGGGCACGACGGAAGGCATTGAGGTCATGGATTCTCCTTATCTCAGTGGGCAACTGATTTCAGAGGGTAGGAGCCCCCACAGAGAAGGCCCTCCCCCTGGGGGTCACCAGCCTACATTGTTTGGCTGATGGCACCCTGAGGAGGCCCTCTCTGTGGGAGCGCACGGGTCGATGGGAGGTCATCGGTAGCAGCAGGCGGTCTCGCAGATAGCTAGGCCCTATGCAATGGAGCGCTTTAAAGGTGATAACCAACACTTTGAAGCGCACCCGGAAAACCACCGGAGCCAGTGCAGCTCGCGCAGGAGCGGTGTTACATGGGAGCGCCATGTTGCTCCCATGACTACCCGCGCTGCTGCGTTCTGGACCAGTTGGAGCCTCCGGGTGCTCTTCAAGTGGAGCCCCATGTAGAGAGCATTGCAGTAGTCAAGGCGAGAGGTGACGCGGGCGTGAGTGACTGTGCACAAGGAATCCCAATCAAGAAAGGGCCACAACTGGCGAATCAGGCGAACCTGACAAAAGGTCCCCCTGGTAACAGCCGTCAGATGTTCCTCCAAAGACAGCTGCCTATCCAGGAGGACTTCCAGATTGCGAGCCCTTTCAGTGGGGGCCAAAGACTCACCTCCAATAGTCAGTGATGGAGTCAACTGACTATATCGGGATGCCGGGAGCCACAGCCACTCAGTCTTGGAAGGGTTGAGTTTGAGCCTGTTCCTCCCCATCCAGATCCGCACAGCCTCCAGGCACTGGGACATCACTTCAAGGGCATCGTTGGGGTGGCCTGGGGTGGAGATGTACAGCTGGGTGTCATCAGCGTACTGATGGTATCTCACCCCGAAGCCACGGATGATCTCACCTAGCGGCTTCACATAAATGTTGAACAGAAGGGGCGAGAGGACCGATCCCTGCGGCACTCCACAGATGAGAGGCCTCGAGGTCGACCTCTGCCCCCCTGCCAACACAAACTGCGACCGGTCGGAGAGAAAGGAGGAGAACCACCGCAACACAGTGCCTCCCACCCCCAACTCTTCTAGCCGGTGCAGCATACCATGGTCGATGGTATCAAAAGCCGCTGAGAGATCTAATAGGACCAGAACAGAGGAACAACCCCTGTCCTGAGCCCTCCAGAGATCATCAACCAACGCGACCAATGCCGTTTCCGTGCTGTGCCCAGACCTGAAACCCGACTGGAACGGATCTAGATAAGATGTTTCCTTCAGGAATTGTGGAAACTGTCGCGCGACCACACTCTCAACAACGTCCTGTTGGAGACAGGACGATAGTTAGCCAATATTGCCAGATCCAGGGACGGCTTCTTGAGGAGAGGCCTCACCACCGCCGCTTTCAGGGCAGCGGGGAAGTGACCCTCATTCAACGAAGCATTAATAATGCCCTGGAGCCAGCCTCGTGTAACCTCCCGGGAAGCCAGTACCAACCAGGAGGGACACGGGTCCAGTAAACATCCCCAAAATCCTGTCCACATCATCGGGAGTTACAGCATCAAACTCCTCCCAGATAACATTCTCAAGACTGTTCCTCGTCATCCTGCCCTGATCTACCCAGTCAGAATCCAAATCCCCCCGGATCTGAGCGATTTTGTCATACAGGTATTGTCTGAAATCCTCCGCCCTGCCTTCTAAGGGATCCTCCCGCATTCCCGGATGCAGCAGGTCACCCTAAACAGGGCGGCCGGACGATTCCCTGATGATGCAATAGAGGCGGAAAAGTAATTAAACTTTGCCGTCTTTATCGCCACTAGGTAGGCCTTAATATGCAACCTTACCAGTGTTCGATCAGATTCAGCGAGACTGGCCCTCCAACCGCTCTCCAGGTGTCTTTTCCGGTCCCCTCAGAATTGAAACCACTTATGCTGGACTGATTTTCTTGTTCAATAAGTCCTGCTTGATTCTTTTGAAGCGGATCAATGATACTCTAGGGCAGGGGTCTCCAACCTTGGCCACTTTAAGACTTGTGGACTTCAATTACCAGAATTCCCCAGCCAGCCATGGTTGGAGACCCCTGCTCTAGGGAGACCATTAGAGTGGAAGTTAAAGCTAAAGAATTTGACAATGTAGCAATTAAAATTGCAATGGGCTCGCACGGACTTGGTTGCATGCTGTCTTTAGCTTGTCAGCACATCCAAAGCTGTCTTTCTCATATTTCATTGCAAATGAGTGAGTTTTCAATGCATCATACTTGGAACTTTCAGAGACAGCATCAAAATGAACATTGTGCCAAAAATTTCTTCTCTCTTCCCAGTTCATTTGATCTGGAGATCAAATGTCTTCAATGTATTTCCTTCAAAGGAGAAAAAATGTTGATAGGCAGTTTTTGCACATCTTGAGTTACGAAGTGGCTAATGAACAAAGTTCTTTTTTAAATTGTATAATCATATTCCATTGGTCTAGGGCAGGGGTCAGCAACCTTAAACACTCAAAGAGCCATTTGGACCCATTTCCCATAGAAAAGAAAACACCGGGAGCCACAAAATGCTTCCCATGCCTGACTATTTCCTGAGCGGCCATAGAACTAGCATATGTAGTTGAATTAAACATTCTGTTTTCTTCTGAAACTTTTCTTTTCTTGGATTTATCCATGGTTGGCTTACCGGGGGTCGAAAAGCTCAATAAATTGGGTGGTGGCGAGTATCACACATTGGCGGTTGTAATATTTTGAGCAACAGGGAGCCGCAGCAGAGGGATGAAAGAGCCACATGTGACTCCAGAGCTGCAGGTTGCTGACCCCTGGTGTAGGGCCTGACTGGATTCCTGTGTTTCAATTAAATCACAGGAATTTTTTCCTATGCGCTTTTTCACTTCATAAAGCTGTCCCTGACACATATCCAGAATGGAAAGGAATTGGGATGTAGAAGGAAAAGCTACAGCTTCTACAACAATGTCAAATGCTAAAGCTCAAAAATACCAAAAGGCATCAGAAAGACTAGTGAAATGCACTGTGAGAATGATATAGGAAAACAGAAGCATCTTTCCTGTAGGAAGAAAATTTCCAGGACATTTTGGAGAACAGATTTAATCCAGTATTCTTTCATCTTGCAGTCTGCACAGCCAAATTGACAGTGGTGCTTTCCCAACTTCGTAATAAAAGCTGAAGCTGGCTATTTTCAATCACTGTTCAATCACTGACTCTGAGCCAAGTTTAAGACATTTTTTGTGAAATATTCTCATCATTGATATTCACTATTGATATATTGATATACTCAATATATATCAATACTTAATATACTTAATAATTTCCCGCCATAAAACTATTGGACAAATTATTGATAAAATCTATTTGTTTCAGTAGTTATCATGTTTCTTAGATCGTAGCCCTCCAAAGCCAAATCATGTTTTTCATTACTTAACCAAATCCTAAGAGTTGTAAGTGTATTTGGGTTGATTTAATCCATCATGTAATAATTCAGATACAGATTTCTACTGACGGGAACTATCTAATGAGTGCTCAGGCTAAATAATCATTGTGCAATAAAACCCAACTCTACAATAAACTTTTCCCGATACTGACTTTAAATGCTAGACACCCATCCTTGAATTGGCAAAAACTAGACTTGCCATATAGGACCATCCACAGAGGTCAATGGCAGATATAAAAAGTGGTGAAGTTTCAAGCACATAGTTGCACACATCCCAATGTTATGGTAGACATCACTGACACCCTTCTCAGCAAATGTCCCTGCTGGTTTGTATCTTGCCTCAATTGTTTTTGTTCTGATTTACTGCAGAATGGCACTTCCTTGATCAGGGGCTAGCAAAAGGATTGATTCATTCTTCCAGCTTCTTCTCATTCCCAATCCACAACTGAGACAGTTTAGTCTTTTCCAGAGCTTCTAGTTTTAAAGTAATGTTTTCCCTCTTATTCTGGCACAATTTGTGTTATGGACATATTTAGTTATTTGCCACATTTCAATCATTCATGTTTACTTATTCCAAAACTGTAGCTCTTTTATCCTCTAAAAATCATTTAAATGGTTTCAGATTCTATCTTAACATTACTTTGTTTATAATGACACCTACTGGTCAGAAAAGCTAAAAAGAAATTTCTGCCTCCGGTTCATCAATCCTTTATTTTGAACTATCAATTTTTAGAGTAATGTTTGGGGAAAGCATGTTAAAGTCCTTATATAGTTAATTATTTTATTTTAATTTATTTTATTTTAATTTATTTTATTTATATACCTCCCATCTTGCTGTCCAAAGTGACTTATGCTGCATAGAAGATTGGAATTTCCAAAGCAGATAATATAAAAATTCTGGCATAAAGAATAGGGCTTGGACAAAATGTAAATGAAAATATGAATTTATCAATATCAATGAATGTTCATTTTAATGATACAATACTCTAGTCAATATTTGGTGTTTGTTGATAAGTTCTATTGATTAAACAGTACAGGTTTAACATCACTATCCTGAACAACAGTGATTATTGTTTCCACTGTGTTGTTTAACCAGCTAGTCCTGAGCTATTCCAAAGACTCAGTATCAAGCACCAACATCTAACTGGGGCATTAGGGAAGTTTGCAGCCAAGATGGCAACCACAATGGTGTGATCAAAGCATCAACAATTTTTATGGCAAATATTTTGAGTTTGGGGACCATATTCCTTGTAGGGAAGCTAGACTTGTATTGGACATCTTGTTGGCATCTTCCCAACAGCAAGTCATGAAGTTGTCATTTCCTGTCCTACTTGCTTTTTCTTCCCAAGCTAGGCTGGAAAACACACAAAGATTCACTGCCACACACACACATACAGACACAGTGTAGGTATCATGCATATTTCCCTGATTCCACCTGTTTCTTTATTTTTAATTCCCCTTAAAACAAGGCGGTCAAACTCCTGGCCCTTGGGTCAGATGCATCACGCACTGGCCACACTCACACCTGGTTTAGTGAAGGGGAAAAAAAGTCCTGATACGTCACGTGACACTACCGTGACAATGTGAGTTTGACACCTCTGCTTTAAAACAATGGAATGCCCTGAGAGACATGGATTTCTACATTTTCTTGGCCTCAGAAAAGATTAATTGAACCATAGTCAGCATTTTTCCTGATGTAGAAGGAGTTAAGCCCCATGAATAGACTACATTATATTTTTGAGAGTTATATCTAATCCTCTTTTGGGTGTGTTGATTGGGCCCACTGACTGCCCTCTAACTTGAAAACTAAATAAACATGGTTTGAGGAGAAGCCTCAAATCAAGGTTATCTATATTTATGGATCTTTATGCTAAAGTAATCTCCATTACATTCAATGGGAACTTTTCAGGAAAACGTAACTAGACTAAAAGGCTGACTGTGGTTCAATTAATCTTGTTCGTAATTGTAAAATTACATTTAACCCCATTATAGTTTCAGATTGGATCTAGTTTCATATATTTTATTGCAATTGCTAAATTAAGAATAATTAGCCTATCTTTCCATATGTGAAAATTTAAGGATTTAAAAATATGTAAATTTGAAAGCATTAAAATGATTAGCTATTATTTGAAATAATTGTTAAACACACTGTTAGAAGAAAACTTAATTTATTGTCAGTAAACTTTTCTTTAAAAAATATCTAACATAGGAGCATAGACCAATACTGTTCATTTACTCCTTCTTGCCTTGATTCAAAATTACTGCTGACTCCTTAACAATGCTTTTATGAAATTATTTAAATAGAATGAAAATATTAAGATCTATAGTTTTTTTTAAATATGAAACAATGCCATCTCCAAACCATTATTCCCAGCTTTATATACAAATACCCACCAATTAACATACAGCTTATATAATTCAACAAACACATTTCAATCCAAACTTCACTTCTGAATGAAGGCAAAAACCTTTGTTATCACTGATAATTTTTTTTAAAAAAGAAACATGTTGCCATCATTATATTTGATTTTGATTTTTTTAATCAGTCTTGCTATTCTTGCTTTCTGGTCCAATTAGTTGAATAATTTTCTATTGAGTTTCTTTACACAGCAACAACTCCTAGGATGTTTTGAAAATAAACTATTAGAATCCCAGAGTGGAAGATTAAATCATTTAATCTTCTGCCTACTTAGGTAATTTCATTCACAAACCCTTAATTATTTCTACTGAATCCTTATCACTCACACTTAACATGCTACACTACAATCGAATAACAGCATGAAGTTCATTCAGACCACAAAATGTAATATTAATATTAACTACAACTCAAAATAAGTCTGATTGATTATATTGTATTGCAATCCAATTACATATTATGTTATTAATTATATTCTTGATAAAAAGGGAGTGCTTTGCCTGTCTAACATAGTCAAACTGCCAAAAATCTATTATTTAAAATAGATGTATCAAATAATTGAACAAAAATATTGTATCTCTAAAATAAACTTTATATCCTGATTGGATATAAGTATTTTAGTTCCTGTTCTATTTCTTCTTATCATCTCACTACTTATGCATACTTTGCATTTACTGTTATTTTATAAAAACCCCTAGGTTTTTATTTGGGATTTATATTGTAGGGGCAAGATTGTATATTGTCATTGTCAGGAATCATAATAATGGCTATTCTATTCTATTCTATTCTATTCTATTCTATTCTATTCTATTCTATTCTATTCTATTCCATTCCATTCCATTCCATTCCATTCCATTCCATTCCACCCTACCCTACCCTATCCGACCCCACCCCACCCCACCCCACCCTACTCTATCTACTCTACTCACAAATCTTTCCATCAAAATTCCTACAATTTAAAAATGAAAGCTTCAAATTAAAAAAAAAAATAAGGGCAATATTTTAAATGGGTTTTGCATCCATAACAGTGTCAACTACTATAGCAAATTATCTTTCCTTTAATTTCTTCTTACTTCCCGCCCCCTTAAAGGCTGTGGTGGTCTGAAGTTTTTCAGCATGCAATAGGCATGCTCTCCTTCACCAGTACACAGGAGGTTGCGAAATTTGGCCAGCTGTGGATAAAAAAGGTACAAAATTCATCAAGAATTAATGCCAAAAATGCACTCCACACGCACATAATTTTCTTCTTGATGACATATATTAGTATAAACCTGTGCTTTTTTAATGAGCAATTAGTTATAATTGAGCCCCACAAAGACATAACAACTGAACAACAAAGAGTTAATGAATGAGGACCGATTATGAAACAGTGCCTACATAATATTTGTAAACATAAGCTGAATGTATTTAATTTGTACTGTAACATTTAAGCACTTTAAGTATGTACAAGCCTCAAGCACACACTTACTATCTCACAATTTTGACAAGCCATCTAAATAAAATGAACTGAAATAGAATACAGCAGCTCTTAATTATACTTGCACCTTAATGGTTAATATTGATTGATTAAATATGTCAATGCTGACTCTTATAAGTCACATAGATTTTCTCTATTGACTGAGTGGTTAACATAGTTGGATTTTAGTAGGTGATCCATGTAGACTCCTGATATCAGAATATAATAAATAGCAAACATTCATATGAGAACTCCTTTAAAAATATATTTCAAATGGGAAAGTAAATATACCTGTTCAGAGCAAACACTTATAGGCTCCCTAAGGATGATCCAAATGACACTCTCAAGAAGGGGAGGGACTGTGAGAGACCCAAGGTATGTCCAGTAGTCCAGTGAACGAGGGAGAAGACAGGAAGGATCAAAATTGGTGAACCTGTGCTGGTTACCCTGAAGGAAAGAAGGAATTAGCAAATGCCATCTTCCACCTCATTGTGTGACATATAACTTCCACTGTTGATTCTTCCTTCTGTGACAGGCTTCCTGCTTCCAAAAGATACCTTTCCTTCTCCAGTTTTGCCTCCATGAGCATAGAGATATTTAGATTTATCCTATGGTTGTTCTTACATAGCAGCATATTATTGTCAGCACTGGTTGCCCTTTCTCAAACTCCAATGTTTGTAGGATTACCAGATCTGGGCTGCAAATATATGGACAATACTTAAAGGGCAAAATTAGCATTTTCTGTATCCTCTCTACTCAGCGGTGGAATTCAAATAATTTAACAACCGGTTCTCTGCCCTAATGATTTCTTCCAACAACCACTTTGCCAAACTGCTCAGAAAGTTAACAACCGGTTCTCCCGAAGTGGTGCAAACTGGCTGAATCCCACCACTGTCTCTACTTCCATTTAAAGATTTTGCATGTTTTGTTGCCAAAATCTGGCAGTTTTTAATGCTTCTAAAGGTAGTCCTCATTTAGGACTGCCTTGAACAGCAACTGTTTACCGCTAATAACAGTGATGAAAAAGTAACCATTTTGTGATTTATCACAGCATTTATGATCTTCGCAGGTCTGTTAAGCAATGGAAAGCTGAAGTAAGATCATTAGCACAGTTGCAGTTTCACTTAGTGACCGCTTTGCTTAATAATGGAGTTGCCAATCCCAACTGTGGCCGCTAAACAAGGACTATCTGTAAATGCCAAGAGACTGTGTGCTTGTGAGAAGTTTAAAGCACTTTATTTGTATGGAGAACCGTAGAAATTATTGCACAGTATTCTATTAAAGCAGCTGAGGGGAACTGGAAAGAGAATATGTACATTTAGCATTTTGATTCATCATCTGTACTTATAGAGATTCTGTGTCTTCCACACTACCAGCAAAGGAATCATAACTCTGTGAATCAACAAAAAGTATAGACAGGTCTGCCATCTATTATCTAAAACAGTTTTTTAATAGTAAACCTTCCATTGCAATCCCAATAAGAATATACAGAACTAGGACCTGATCTGCCTTACCTTCACTTTAATGGTATCCAGTTCGTCTGTGATTTTTTTGAGTTGTGAATTGCATTCACCCAACTGTAAATATAAATATAAGATCATTTCTTTGGCTAAGAGAAAATGAAGTTTTATTGATTTTAAACTTTATTTACTGGTTTTTATCATTAACTTTTGTCAGCAAAATGATTAACTGGAAGTTAAAGTTTAAAAAGAAAGAAGAAATATATGCAGTTAAGAAAATGTATTTTAAAAAATAACCACAGGAAATTCCAATGGTCAAAATGTCAAAATATGTAAGAAAAATAGGAGGTTTTATAGAAAGTAATTCTATTATTATGATCCTATTACTGAAGTTCAATTATGAATATGCAATCCACCTCACACTATCTGATATAAACTTTGCTAATTCCAGGAAGATATAGTTTTGAATAGATTTGCATGGGTTGTATGGTAGGCCTCTGGAGATATTTTTTCTGGAGAACATCTTCTTAAAGGCTCTTCTGGTATAATGAGGTGAATGAGGATGCACATTCCCCAAAAGCAACTGCATCTAGGAAGCTTTTGTTCCTTAGAAGTTTGGGAAAAATAGTTTGCTCTCCATATAATATTTAATATATTTGTATGTACTAAAACATCACATAGATTCTTCAGGATATTTGTCGTAAGAAAAAAAATTGAAATATGAATAAATATATATGGGAAGGGGATTCAAATCTCCAAGGTGATCCATTGTGTCCTCTGAAACTATTCCCAACTGTATTGCCAAATTTTAATTTCTCAACATTTGGAGACAGGAAGTAGTAAAAAAAAAAAGTAGGGTATAAAATAAATAGGCTTGTTTTTTAAAAGGAGAAAATTCCATCTTCCCCAAATAAAACCAGAAAAAAAATTACCCATCCACTTGGGATCATTGGATTCTTGAACTATGAGGGCCTATAATTGACTCCAGCACCCAAATTGGTGAAACTCACCTCCCCTGGAAGCCATTATGCCTAGCTTCCAACCACTTTTCAAACCACTAAAGTGTTCCTCGCCCTGTCAGACAAAATTATGTGCTTCCCATATTTGAAATGAAAGAATGTCATTTTATTTCCTTACTTTTAAGAAAACAGCCATGACTGCTAACCCATCAGGTTGCTGAGCAGCTTCAACGAAGTTGGGGTATTTATCTGCATTCCAATGCACCACATGAAGCTGAAAAGCAAGAAGACAAGTACAATTAATCATCACTTTATGAAGTTAGCCAGGGGTTTGTAACATATGATGGAATATTGGGAGCTAAGTCATTGGTTTTTTTTTTTTTACAAGTAGCCAAAAGCCATCTTGATGCATGTAGTCCTTTGGAAGCTCCACACGCGTTGGTCCAAAGCTCTGAAGATCCATTCTAGCCAGTCCTAGTTTGGGGCATGTTTATAAAAATAATAAGAGTCTGTGGCAGATCCTCATGCCACTCCCTCCCACCAGCTGTGTTCCCACCCTCATTTTTCTTTCACAAATCCTCACATTCACACACACTGGATCAAGGGCTTTAACATCCTTGCGGGAAAGCTGCTTTGTAGGTGCAAAGTATTATTATGAATAAAATCTAGAAGTTCTAATGGCTCAATTCACTTAATCTAGATTCTTAAGGTGTCAACACTCACATACTTTAAAAAGCTAGACAATCTATCTCCTGAAATATTGTGAACATTTTACAAAAAGGAAACCAATGCTTTCAACAGGAATGGCTTTTATTGTAGATTTATGAAAAATAACAAACAAGAAAGGACACGAGAAAATCCTGAAACACTGTGGGGGAGGCCCATCCCAATGGCCAGTGGCTTCTCTTTTAAAGGATGTATGTACTGTATCTTGTCTTACCACCGCTCTTGAACCACAGCTTGTTGGAGAAATCTTTTAAGGCCTGTTTCTTTTATGCATCATCCTCAGCAGTCCTGTACCGCAGCCTGTTGGAAACACCTGGGTCCAGGAGATAGGCTGCCTCAGATTAATAGGACTTTGGATCCACAGAGATCATCTGCCAGAGGAACAGTGTTGTCTTCTGCTTGCAGAGCAGCTCTTTCTTCCAGCATGTGCCAATTTGGCAGAGGTGCATTCTTGAGCCAAAGAGCCTTTTCTTCCTGGATCTCAACACCGTACGTCTGTTCACTGATCTTTTGGACATGTCTCCAACCATATGATCAGCCTGACACTCTCTCAAATCTAGGGTCTTTTTCCCCAAAAAATCAGTAGGGTTTCTAGTGGGTTCTTGATAATCAGCAGAGGGAAAACTTTTTAAACTGACTAAACATTCCTAAATATTTTCTCCTTCCATTTGGTTTCTTAGATGGAACTTATTTCTTTCCAGCTATATATCTGTTTTCTAAGCACCTCTTATTAATTCGTTATATTCCATCTCACCTGGTTCCTGTGAAAAACATAAGTCTTTAAACACTGCAAATGTCATTTCCCCCACTGATTTTCCCCCATTAATTTTAGGCATTTTTCTATCTTCCTTTATTTTATCAAGGAAATTATTTCTGTGAATCTTCAGTTCCTTGCATTACAGTACTGACAAACATGTCTTTCTATTTCAAACTACTATTCCATTTCAGATATATATATATATATTTAAACCACCACAGAAAAGTGTCCCTCTTAATGTTAGTTAACGAGAAGCAATTTATACTTTTTGAGGACTTCATGTTGAGAAAAGCAATCATTGGAAATGTTAATGTATTAATAATGCCTTTTCCATTTAGCATTTTTGCAATTCCATTTCAACATTGAAAACACATTAAAATAAATTGGCAGAGATTATAACTAGACTATACTTTTTATCTGAGAGAATTGTTACAGTATTATAAAAACAGAACATTTACAGTGTTTGAATTTGGTTCCACACAGATATACCTCACTTCATCTCCACCCAGCATGGTCTCAAGCCCATCCAGTACACCAATAAATCAGCCAACAGGGAAATAGTGTGGTTTCCCTTGGTTTTTTGAAAACATCAACAGAAAACCTTGGTAGTACAGTGGTCTAAGGCACTCTGTTATTAAGACCAGCTGCCTGCAATTACTGCAGGTTCGAATCTCACCAAGGCTCAAGGTTGACTCAGCCTTCCATCCTTTCTAAGTTAGGTAAATTGAGGACCCAGTTGTGGGGGCAATAAGCTGACTTTGTATAAATATATACAAAAGAATGAAGGCTATTGCTTAGCGCATTGTAAGCCACCCTGAGTCTCCGGAGAAGGGCGGCATATAAATCAAAAATAAAAATAAAATATATAAAAAAACAAGCATTTTAGTCTGTTTTACTAAGAGTTTTACTCTCTCTGAAGCAAATACTGTGGAAAAATATAAAAGGGAAGGCTTAGTAACTACAGGTTAGGCATTCCCAAATGCTTAATTGACCTTTATTCTCCTCCAGCAAGTTTATGCTGCTTAAGCAGCTTAGTAAAATGTAAGGCAGGGGTGGGTTCTACTTACCTTTACTACCGGTTCGCAGCGGGGTCGCGTGCGCGCTCTTCTGTGCATGTGCAGAAGCTTCTGCACATGCGCAGAAGCTTTTTGCTGATGTCGGGGTCGGTGGGCGGAGCCTCCCACCGGTTTTACTACCGGTTCTATAGAACCGGTGCAAACCGGGGGCAACTCACCACTGATGTAAGTTTGAGATCAGTACATACTTCCCGTGTGCTGAGAAGTGAAGTAAAAAGGAGGAAAGCAGAAATTAAACCTAATGGAAATCTTGGAATTTAAATGCTGAGTCAATCCCTATTATTTCAGAGCCTCTTCTGATGCTAGTTATATTTTCAATGAACAAGAAAGTTTTACAGTAATTATTCCCAAAGAAGGAAACGATATGCAATATAGCATGGGTGTCAAACTTGCGGCATCATGTTTCCGTCACGTGTCGTTTCATAATGTTTTTTCCCTTTGCGGAGCTGGGGTGGGCGTGGCCTACGCGTGATTCATCCGGCTCGCAGGCCGCCAGTTTGACACCCCTGCAATATAGTTTTATTTTATTTGTTCTGATGTTCACCAATATGAACTGAAAGAGCTGATTAATTCTGGGGCCTCCATGTATTACACTACAGTTTTACCATGTCACTAGACAGTGGACATTGGAATATTTTAAAGGAAGATTTGCATCCATAGCAGTTATGTCTGAGAGGGTCAGAATATTGGCTAACTCCCCATATTTGTCCACCTGTTTGCAAAAAAGTACATTCCTTTAAAAATTTCAGTGTCCACAGACATGTGGCAAGTTGAGAAAATAAATCTACAATGGGCTACAGATGCACTAGTAGCATAATAGCTAATAAAAACATATTGCGCAATATACATAAATGAAAGAATATGGAAATGTTACTGAGAACACACCAAAAACACTTTCCACAGCAACCAGAAATAATCAAAAGCACAGGTTTTAATTAAAGAAAACCCCACTGATGTGCATTTCTAAGCAGATGTGATTGGGAGTAATTCCCATGGAAGTACATGGAATTTACTACCAAGGATATGATCAGTATTCAAGATATAGTAAAAATGTCCTGGCCAGGTTAGTTTTAAATTATAAAATTTACTTATTAGGAACTAAGAATTTTCCAACTAAATAATAAAATTCTCATCTACCATTACATTTTACGGCCTGAATTTGACCAACTACATTTTTGGTTGGCCAATATCACTAAACACATGCACCAAACATACGCAAATATAGTAAAATTTACCACTGAAAATTAATAATAATTTTTACTGCTGAAATCACACCAGTCATCTCAGAAAGGACAGCTTTAATTATGCTGCAAAATAAATCCTGTTGCTTCAGAACAGATCAGAGGAGTACTTTACCTCTGCTGGGAATTTTGCTCCATCCACGGCATGTTCAGAACCAATGTTATCATTGGACCCCCAGTGGAAGTGGATTTGTCGCAGCCTATAATTTCCAGTGAGTGGACCCCCACTTAGCACTGTAAAAAATAACAATGATTCTTATTGTTAAACAGAGGGTTGGAAACGTTTAATGTTTAAGCATATTTTCAGACTACTTGAAGGCCAACACAAAATTGATGTGAAAAACACTGATGGGATCTCTCAATGTTAAATAATAGCTGGACGTTCCAGCTTAGCACTAGAGCAGTGATGGGTTTCAAAAAAAATTTTCTACCGGTTCTGTGGGTGTGGCTTGGTGGGCGTGGCAGGGGAAAGATACTGTAAAATCTCCATTCCCACCCCACTCCAGGGGAAGGATACTGTAAAATCCCCATTTCCTCCTGATCAGCTGGGACTCGGGAGGCAGAGAATAGATGGGGCCAGGGCCAGTCAGAATTTTTACTACCGGTTATCCGAACTACTCAAAATTTCCACTAACGGTTCTCCAGAACTGGTCAGAACCTGCTGAAACCCACCTCTACACTTAAGGTCTGGCATCTGCCCTACATGCTTTTTTTCTGGTTCTAAATAACTGTGCTGAAAATTGCTATTCACTCTACAAAAGAAAAAGAAGGCAAGCAAAGAAAATGTGAACTTGAAATGAGAGCAACATAAAACTAACAATGCCAAAGATGAGAGAGAGCAGTGTTTGAGAAAGGAATTTAGCCCACTTTGAATAGGGCATTTAGGAAGCTATCCAACTTTCTGCACCCAATCAAATAAAATCATATTCAAGAAAGATGTGGACAGCTCATTTGAATGCAAATATATTTAGGCAATTACAACTAACTGAAAGTCCCTCAAGTGATAAGATAAAAGGATCTTTATCATTTGCCTTATCATTTAGATACAATTAGTTATAGAGCATTAAATCAGGCCTTGATTTGCTAGAAAACAAACCTGATTTATTCTCAGTGTCATCAAATTCCACACTGGTGGAATGTCCATTATTGAGTATGACTTTAGCAGACGAAGGATCATATCTGGGGCTGAGAGGAAGCAGGGAGGGGTCGTATTTAGTCTCTTCAGTTTGAATATCAATGGGAGATTGCCGGTCTCCATCAGCAATGGGGAAAATTTCCTTCCAGTGAGTAGGTCCTAAAACAGATTACCATAAAAACACTGATTACAGAATATCATTTGCTATAGTCAGACAAAGAAATTGTCATATAAGAAAATGCACAAGAACCTACCTGGATTTTCTTATTTTTCTTTTTTTTTAAAAAAAATAAAATAATTAAAAATAGTTGGATTTAAAGGGATGGAATATATACCACCCCATCATCTTTGGAGGGCTGAAAGACAGCCCTCTACACAAATATCTTAATTCTAATGAATTGAATACCCAAGGATGCAGGTTAGAACACTAGAGTTGTTCATTTTCTGCCTACTTCCAGGCATTCTGGTCATTAGGAATGCAGCAAACACCTGAAATTAACACACATGCAATAGATTCAGAGAACATTTACCCATCAGTTGATTTAATCTGTCACTCACACAACTATAATGCTTTACTTTGGTTCAGTAACATAGAAAGTGCTTTATTCAGAGACAGAGATTAATAATGGTTCATCGAAGTTTCAGATAAGGTTGAAGAAGATGCTCTGCCTAGTTAGGAAGCCCACATATTGATCTCCAAACTTGACATAGTATGGTCACTTTGAAAACAGAATACTTCATCATCACAAAAAAACTGATTTATATATGCAATACAGCAAGATAGAATTGCGGTGATAAACTACACTATATCACGTAGAACTATATATGGGAAATGCTAACAACAGTTTTAAAAATTGCATTCTCATTAGTACATACAGTTTATATTTTTTTTTCAAATGTAGAAGGTGATTTCCTAACATTGCCATCAGAACCTGTATTGACTGCATTTGCCCCTAAAATACCTGAGTACTTATTCCAAAACAACCAGGTCTCAGTCTACCAGTCATTATCATATGTGCAAAATCAGAATTATGAGTTATGAACATATTTCTTAACCCAGGAGTTAAATTTTAGAAGTGGCAAATTTCACAAATACCAATTTAGGGCAGAACAGAAAATAAAACCAAAATACTCAGCATATTTACTGCACTTGTTATCCTAGTTTAATTTTCCCAGCTTTCTTCAAAAGAAATGAAAGAATTATAAGGTAGTAAAAATGTTAGGCATTTTGCTGTTATGATAAACAAAAAAGCATTATAAAACAGTAGTTGTACAATCCTGGGAAAAGAGAGAGATATCTGTCAGTTACATAATAGAGGCAAACTATTGGTCAGCTATTGATCCTAATAATATTTTGAGTAACTGGCATTTAGATCAGCTTTACACACTAGCCATAATATGAAATGTTATTTAAGAATATCAAGGCTACCAAGCGAATGGCAGCCTTGCTTACTCTGAAGTAGCCCGCCCAGGCTGATTGCCATTAATGGGAATTTTAGGAAGTGTAATCTCAACACAAATGAAGAGCAATAGGTTGTGAAATAGTGGTTGCTATTCTTTTTCATTCAGTGAAGAATTCTGCATTGGGAAAGGAGTAACAGAAAATGCTTCTGTTATTTCGGTCATCAGAAATGCTTTTAGCCAAACTTGGAATTTGGTGAGATTTTACCACATTACAGTTGTCAGTTGATAAGTCATTTGTAACCTATTTTATATGTACTATGACCTGTATCTGCATAATTACCTCTGTACACACACACACACACACTTTCCTCCAGTGCCTTATTCTGATTTTATTGCAACATCAATAAGTCACACAAACTTTGAATTTGGTTTAAGTTTAGATCTCCTTCAGCAGGAATGCAAAATCAGCTTGCCATTATGCCCTTGGGGGTGGTACCAAAAATTTCTCTTTTTTTCATTATTAAGAGATAAAATGACTGATTAGGGAATGGATTTCAGCACTTAAAAATCCTAACACCGCACGCAGCGTGCCCCAAATAGAGTCTGGTCCTACCTACTTTGGAATTAAGTTCTTGAAACGCTGTATAGCGTGTAATACAATTCTCAAACCAAGAAAAAAAATGTACTCATCCTACATATTTTCTCTATTTCTTTGAAATAGTTCGTAATATTTTCTGGAAATGTCTGAAAATCAGTTTTTAATTAATCTACTATTTTAAGTGTTCAAAGCAAGACTTCTATCTAACCACAAGATTCCTTCATAGAATTTTAATCACAAGGGATTCTTTTTGATTTGTCAAATATTGATAGAGAAGAAATTATGAAATCCTGAAACCTATGTTTTGTATTTCCTAATACAGAAAACCCAATGCATGCTTAGCATTTTATATTACTCTGGTCAGAATCCATCAGCAATATCATCCAAAAATTGTTCAAAATTCTTCATCAAGATCTTAGTAAGATACATGAGATGGAAAGATTATTGGCTTGCCTAAAGTCCTTTAGTCTAATAAAATAGTATCTTAACAGTCTTAAGCTTCTAATTCTGGAGAGAAAAAAATACATTATCACGTTCGTTATCACTTCTTTGCACACCATCTGTTTTACGTCAACCATATTTCTGTCCAACCAAGATTATGTTTTGCACTGTTTCATATCATATATGCAATGTCAAACTGTACTTCTAAAATGAGTCAGCTATATCATTTTTCATTCCTGAAAGATAATTTATATCATTTAATATTTATCATTCAGTATCCAAAAAGATACAAAATCTTAGTGTGCTGATTGCTTAAGTAATTTTATGCTTGCATAGAAATATCAAATAAGGAATAGACAATGTCTGCTCACCAAATACTTTAAATTTACTAAATCTTAAATGCTGATTTAGAGGGCAATCCTATGCAGATTTTATTCAAGAGGAATTTCCATTGTGTTTACTAAAAGTGATAATAGGAATGATTTACCACAAACTTTTTAATTCAATTAAAGCATGAAGTTATTAATGTAACCCATTATTCTGGGTAATTACAATGAGAATATAATAATAATTTATTCACCAGAATAAATGTGAATCGAAAAATGTAAGAAGTTATTATTTGTATGGGCTAATAATATAAATCTTCCTTCCAATAAATAGCCACATCCTAAATAATACAAAACATCTAAGTATAGGAAATTAATGTGGAACTTCAAAAAGTGCTTTGTGTGTTTGTTTGATCACAACAACACAACTGGAGTCACTGATGATAAAAAGACAAAGTTTTACAAAGCTTTGATGTTGTTAGGTTCTCAAACCTAGGAACTACACAGTTTTAAAAGTGGAGCCCCACTGATAGTGGCAACAAATTAAGATTGACATGTTAATTGTTGGATATTCTTGATATGCATCAACTACTTAGTCCGTCAAAGCAGTATCTCTTAGATGTATCACCCAGCCTTCTAATAACCTTTTGAAGTTCTTCCTTATGAAGCAGGACACAAAGTTCTGGAGGATTATCTTTAATGCTTTGCTTCCTAAACGGACGTCATCCAGCCTGCTGTATCATCGAGATTAGGCAACAGCATCCCAAACTGAAGTCTTTCATTATCTGTATTACTGTGGTATGTACACATCCAGTAAGACATGGTACATTTTAAAAAGTTTTCCTAAATCCGTTACTAAATCCTGTCTATCAAAGGGAGCAAAAGAGTACACAAAATCAGAGTTATTCTAAACTCATCAACAAAACACTCGGGAATTTAGAACCCCTCAAAATATATATATATTATATTAAAGGGGTCTTTACAGAAGGAGCATTTGAGAATATTAATATATTAATATCAGAATATTTAATAAATGTTTCAATAATCTTTCATTTATTCCTTCCACATTGTTCAAAATCACTTTAAGGTTCAACAGCTCCAACTGGACGATATATTTATTTGCTGTGCTTATAACATAGAAATAACTAAAAAGCAGTATTGACGATAATATGCATTTCTCTTTTGAAATCCAACATAAACAGAATTCATGTGTGACATTTAAGAACTGGACCTGAACAGGACCTGTATTAAAATGAAATTTTAAGTATCTCTGTGAAATCAGTTTAATATTTCTCCTGCCCTGATATTAATTTTAATGTAATAAATCCAGATGTTCAGAAATATAACAGAAACATAGAATGGTTTGTGCAAATCACGAACCTTGAGATTTAATCCAAATATCATTAATACAACTCTTTATTGAAGAATAATATATATTGTGATTCTTAATATTACATATAGCAAAAAAGAATCAAAATATGGGAGAACAATAAATTGCCTTATCTCACTTAGCATATCTTAAATGCTCCAAACCATTCATGCAGACAATATGATGCTGTTTCTTTGTCTTATTAGGAACAATAGAGTAAGGGCAATTTTAAAAAATCAAGATTTTTTATCTTTCTTTAATATTGGAGCAATTTAAGGTAACTTGTGATTTACTGTTTCCACAGATCCATGGAGATCGCTGATGAACATTCTTTTTTCCTCCAAAATTATGGCTAAATAGAAAAGAATTAGATAGCTGAGTATGAAAAATAATTTGTTATGCAATATCCTTTTAAAACACATTTTTACATTTTGGTCTAACTTTGCAGCTTCAAATTTATGATCAAGAAATTTCATTTAATCTCTAAAGATATCCAGACTCAGACAAAATGTACTCTTAACTCACGAAAAGTAATGCACCTATGTCTCTACAATTTTTTTAGAAATTTGGCTTCCAAAGGAATATAACAGAGGGAGGGAGGGAGAAAGAGAAAGAGAGAGAAAGACAGAAAAGGAGAGTGTGAGACAGAAAGAGAGTGAGACAGGGAGGGAGGGAGAGAAAGAGGGAGCAAGGGGGAGAGAGAGAGAAAAGAAGGAAGGAAAGAAGGAAGGAAGAGAAAGAAAGAAAGAAAGAAAGAAAGAAAGAAAGAAAGAAAGAAAGAAAGAAAGAAATGTTCTTTTCGCGGTTGTAATAAATTCAATGGGTACTTTTTTGGAAGTAAACCCCGTCTCGTTGGAAAACAGGCGTGCTCCCAAGGAAACACGCGAAATGTAAGAGAGAGAGGTCGCACGTCTAGTGGAAGAGGCTCGAAGGCGCAACGGCCTAGGAAGGAAGCCCTTCTACCTTCTCCCATCCCAACAGGAGGAAAGAAGTGGGCATGTGAGGAGGGTGGTGGTGATCTCCAGCGGGAGCAGAGCCTCTCCTGGCCCTGGGACACAGTGTCCTGACAGCCCATCCCCTGCACCTAATTCCCTCAGAGAGCCACCAGCTCTCCTTCTCACCGTTGTCTTCCTCGTATCCCCAGTGTAACATGACTTTAGTCCGCTTAACGGGATGGAGGCAATGGAGGCGTTGCAGAGAGGCGAATACCCGTCTCGGTGTCAAAAGGGGTGCAGACCGGCGGCGGCGGCAGGAGGAGGAGGACGACGACGATTCTCCCCGGGGTGAGAAGCTGGAGCCCAGCAGAGCCCCGCGACGCCCTTTTATCTTCCTCGTGCCAGCCGTCGCTGCGCCACCGCCTTTGGCCTCCAGGTGGGCCGGTCAGCGAGCGGCCCCCATTCGGGCAACGTCACTTGGGAAGGAGTTACGCGGCTCGGGGAAGGAAGGCACCTCAGGCTACACGGTTTACGCGGGTGCTGCGTTCGGGGGCTCAATTCTTCAGACGCGCTCTTTTCCAAAAGCGGGGGAGGGGGGGTTCCTTTAGATAGCCTTTTTTATTATTTATTTATCAAACTTAGATATCGCCCATCTCGCTCCCCGAGCGAGTGAGCATTTGCATCGCAGCATCTAAAACAACTGCGTGTTAAGGAAAAAGTGCGATGCAAACTTTCGGAATCAGATCGGGATTGTGCCGGGACTTCTGGAGAGAGGAGCTCCCAGGGACCTAAAAGAAAAACAAAGTGATTGAAGGATTCTTTTCTTTTCTGCAAAATCCCAAGAAATCAATACAGTATTCGATTTAAGAACAGTTCGTTTCGTGATTGTTTGACGTTAAATGTCACTGAAAAAAGTGACTTATGACCAATTTTTCACACTTAACGACCATTGCAGCATCCCCATGGTCAGGTGATTTACAGTTGGATGCTTGAAAACTGGTTTGTATTTATGATGATTAAGAGTGTCCTGGGTTGCGAAGCAAAGTCCTTTGCGACCTTCTGACAAGCAAAATCAAGGGGGAAGCCAGATTCACTTAACAATCATGTTTAACAATCATAATTTAACAGCTGCAGTGATTCAGTTAACCAATGTGGCAAGAAAAGTGGTAAAATGGAGCAAAATTCACTTAACAAATTTTTCACTTAGCAACCTAAATTCTGGGCTCAAATTGTGGTCATAAGTCGAGGACTACCTATACTTACAGACCTCCTTTTCCCACATTGAGTTTGTCCATCTTTGTTAGATTACAGTAGACTACAACTCCCATCACTTTGGCCAACTAGGAATAACAGAAATTTCTTAACAAAGGGAGACCACCACGTTGGGAAAGGTAAGGCTGATGCAGACCAAACTACTGTTGGTCTACAGAAAACTACAGTTTTCTCCTCTTTCCTCACAAATGTCACTGAATTGTCTACATTTCATCTCTATAGCTGGCAAGAACTCCCAAACTCCCAACCAGTTGCATAATTATTTTTTTTTTTAAATTTGATTTATATGCCGCCCTTCTCTGGAGACTCAGGGCGGCTTACAATGCACTAAGCAATAGCCTTCATTCTTTTGTATATTTATACAAAGTCAGTTTATTGCCCCCACAACTGGGTCCTCAATTTACCTACCTTAGAAAGGACGGAAGGCTGAGTCAACCTTGAGCCTTGGCGAGATTCGAACCTGCAGTAATTGCAGGCAGCTGTTCTTAATAACAGGGTGCTTTAGATCACTGTACTACCATAACTGATAATTATATCAGTATTCCATGACTGGCTTTATAGAAATCAACACAGGCAGGGATTCCATTTTAAGTAGTGCACCCAGTTTGGTCGAGATGAGGTAAACCAACTCCTTCAACTCTCCTTCCCCAACTTTTCTTCTACTGCCTTTACTCTTCCTACTTGCGGCAGCTGTCAGTTCTAGCTAGGAACAAATTATAAGCCTTATTTTAATAGGACTTTTAAAGCGGATTTATTTTTGCCAGAGTTTATGGTGTACTTGTCACTTGCAGTTGAGATCTTCTTTTCTGCTTCTATAAATCAGTTTTTACACAAAAGCTGGATGTTGACAATATTTATTTCATCTCCTTTGCAATAGGTGCACCATTACCCTACTGATCCTTTCTGTTTAGAAAATGAGAACATTGATTAGATTGTACGTCTGATGTAGCTTGTGGACCATGTTTGCAGCTAGTTTGTTAGGTTATGTAATATCCATGTGCACATATAATATACTGCACAACATTGCAAATAGTTTTATTTTTGCCTATATGGATTAAGAAAGATATGTTCTCATGCATACATATTATGTTTTATGTTTTTATGTTTTATTAAATTTGTATACCGCCCTACTCCCGAAGGACTCAGGGCGGTGAACAGGCACAGAATAAAATACAGAAATACAAAAGTTAGAAAGAATTTAAAACCAAATTAAATAATTTAGCCCAAGACAATTAAAAATCCCAATAATTTAAAACAAATTAAAATTTCAGTTTAAAAATTTAAAAGAAAGGGGAGAAAATTAGGCCAGGCCGGCTTGCTGGAATAGGAGGGTCTTAAGAGCACGGCGGAAAGTGCGCAGATCCGGGATTCTCCGTATCTCTGGGGGGAGCTCGTTCCAGATAGTGGGTGCCCCACTATTATATATTGTTCTACAATCTACATGAAGGTTTGGCACCAATTCTGTTTGGAAATATGGTTATGTATGAACTGCAGTCATTTGCCAGGTTGAAAGTGATTTACAAAGATCATCCAGTCGACTTTAAACTTCTATTCTAAATGGAGTTTTCTTCCTGCAATCTCTCTAGTTCAGACAAAACTGTTATGCAGCAGGTGCTGAGTAGCTCTTGCAGATCGAACAGCTTGCATTGTGTATGCATGAAATGGACACAGTCAACCAGAGGTTTATTGCTGGCTGTTGTTTAATCTCCTCCACAGTTCCAAGACAACTAGAGAGATATGATTGTTAAGAATACAGATAGAAAAGCATAAAAGGGACATATGAGAATGATAAGATAATGTGCAAAATATTGGCCGGAGAGATAAACAGACTAGTCCGCTCCCTTTCGTTTTAATATTCCAACTGATGCTACAATAGGAAACCGGGGTTGACCAAACAATCTTGAAATACCAGAATTCTTATTTCAGTGTTAAATCTTAATGCAGTTTCTTTGATTTTGGCATTGTGTAATACATGATTTCACTCATTTTATACTTTGTACTACCATTATCAGACCATAGCTCAACTTGTCTCTAAAACCCTCGCTTAGTATGTGTAGTGTATGAATCTCACTAGTACAGGATAATCCTTGACTTTATTTATTTATTATTTATTTATTATTTGGACTTATATGCTGCCCTATCTCCAAAAGGACTCAGGGCGGCTCACAACAATAAAACACACAAAGTCCAATCCTTCCTTTAAAAATACCCAATAAAACTATAAAAACCATTAAAATCAATTATGGCCATAATTGAACCCAACACTTCTGTTGTTAAGTGAGACATTTGTTAAGTTAGTTTTGCCCCATTTTACGACTTTCTTGCCTCAGTTGTTAAGTGAATCACTGCAGTTTATTTATTTATTTATTTATTTATTGGTTCGATTTATATGCTGCCCTTCTCCGGAGACTCAGGGCGGCTTACAATGCGTTAAAGCAATAGCCTTCATACTTTTGTATATACCTGCTTAGTAGGGCTTTCGCCCCTGCCCCCCCAGCGGTGTTCTTTTTTATACAAAGTCATCTTATTGCCCCCACAATCTGGGTCCTCATTTTACCTACCTCGGAAGGATGGAAGGCTGAGTCAACCTTGAGCCTGGTGAGATTTGAACTTGCAGTAATTGCAGGCAGCTGGTGTTACAGTTGATAAGTTAGTAACCTGGTTGTTAAATGAATCTGACTTCTCCATTGACTTTGCTTGACAGAAGGTCGCAAAAGGGATCACATGACCTTGAGACACAGCAACGGTCATAAATATGAACCTGTTGCCAAGCATCTGAATTTTGATCACAGGACCATGGGGATGCTGCAAAGGTCATAATTCTGGAAATGGTCATAAATCACTTTTTTCAGTGCCGTTGTAACTTTGAACAGTCACTAAACTACTGTTGTAAGGTGAGGACTATATTGTGCAACACTATTTAATATATGCATGTCTTAAAGTAAAACACCTAAAACGCCCTGGCCTGATTTCAATTTTAAAATCAGAAGGAGTCTGATAACACCTTTTCAGATTAACAAATTGTCTGAGAAGTCATAAGCTTTTATGAGCCATAGGTCACTTCATCAGATGCAATGTCGTGACTAGGCTGATGTGGTGTAGGATTTAAATTGGGATAAGGTGAGGGGGAGAAGAAGGAGGCAGAAGGTAGAGTGGTTATGCAGGTACAGGTTACACATAAAATTATAAGTACCTGATGAATTGTAATATGTTAAAAACACATGTATGTTGAGAATTCTTTTTTGCTTGTTTGTGTAGGAAAACCCAATTTAGCTTTATTTCAAATGCTTTGGCATATATAATTATGTTAAAGGAATTGTCTTATTGACAGCTTTCAGTCTGTTGAATGAACTAAATCCTTAAAGGCTAGGAATGCGTTTCTTTTGTATCATAATTCGCTTTATGGAATCCAAGGGCCACTAACTCTAGGATTCTGTTCTCTTGGGATGCTAATAAAAAAAGCAAAAAGCCTGGGATATCCTCATACTTCGCTCCCAGAGGGACCTTCCTAAATGAAGCTCTACTTCATGCTAAAAACAGGAGAGGGGAGAGCAGTTCTGGCTGTAGTGGTTTATCCTAGGCTTGTGATCAATTGCCATGTGATCCCTTAAATCTTTGATCTTGCACTTCTCTCCTGTTACCAGTGACAGTTGTAGGAGAAATACATTTGAAAGCTGTGCTTGCTTTCAGCTGCTCCTTTTCTTCTATTATCACAAGGGGTCCCACTGTCACACTGGAGATCTTTGAAAGATGACAATTTCTTTGAGAGCGACAGCAGGAGTACGATGCTTAAATAAGATGATCTTAGCAGAGTAGGTGGTCTTTTAGTGGAACAGAAAGAAAAATAACCATAACTGGCCCAAGTATTTGGTGAGCAGACAAGAAGGCATTCAGGGTAGCTAGGAGGTGTTTCATCCAGGTCAAGAATTCAGGATCTTTATTCTTCTGTCTCAGTGCTCTTGAATTTCTTCCACAACAGAGTCCTAAATTCTGCTTCATGCCCGAAATATTTTGAAGTAAGTGAGATTTTACCACATTACAGTTGTTAGTTGATAAGTCATTTGTAACCTAGTTTACATGTCCTGTGACGTAAATCTGCAAAATTATCTGTCCCCTCCCCACACACACACTTTCCTCCTCTGCCTTATCCTGATTTTAATGCAACACCAATAAGTCACTCTGTAATCTGACAAAGTGAGCTGTCACTCACAAAAACTTCGCTTTTTAATTCCATTAATTATACAGTGCTGAACAGTCATTACCAAACTTCTGATTTTTGGGTAACATAGACTAATGCAACTGTCCTCTTACAATGTCCATGGATTTTAGATTCTCTGTCAAAATCTTCCCTTAAGTGGTTGTGTAAATTACCTTTATTTTAAATACAGATAGCAAATGCCACAAATAAAATCATGTATTTTAAAAAGAGAAAGTTTAGAGAGCCAGTTTGGTTTAGGGCAGAGGTTGGCAACCTTAAATCCTCAAAGAGCCACAAAGGTCCCGTTCAATTCTGGAGCCGACCGGAAGTCCAGTTCCCCCACCATAGAGTCTCTTCCTAGTGCGGTGTCCTTTTTCTTCTACTTGTCCTAACCAAAACCCTATCAATTGTGGAGCCGACCAGAAAACCCACCCCTTGCCATAGAGTCTCCTTCTGGCAGACCATGTTTCCCCCTCCCCTTAACTGGAAGCTCCTCTCCAAATTGTGGCACCGACCAGTGACAGGCACCTGCAGCAGAGGGATGAAAGAGCCACATGGCGGCTTCAGAGTCACGAGTTGCTGACCCCTGGTTTAGGGATTAAGGCATTAGTCTAGAAACCAGGAGAATTCCAATCACTCTCTCAGCCCAGTTCACCTTATAGGTTTGTTGTTCTTGGGAAAAATGGGAGGAGGAAGGTATATTTGCAGCTTTATTTATAAAATAATAAATGCAGGATAAAAATTAAATAAAAATTAAATAAAAAGAGAGTTAGTTGGGCCAGTGGTTAAGCAGCCAGACTGGAAACTAGGAGGTGGTGAGTTCTAGCTCACCTTAGACATGAAGCCAACTGGATGACCTTGGGCTAGTTTTTCTGCTCTAAATATAAGACAATAACAAGACACTTCTGAAATCTCATTAAGAAAATAGCAGGGAAAATAGCACACTGCTGTACTTGAGGACTGAGATGACAAAGCAGACTGAGGATAGAGGACATATGACAGCTTTTTGCATACTTTTTAAAAATACATTTCCAACATATAGAAACTAGCATGATAAGGAATGAGAGCATGTTTCTTGTTTGCAAAGTTTTGATGTATTTAAATGTGCCATTCCTTGCCTGCAGTCTAAATTAATATTCAGTTCTTTTATCAGCTGATTCTACAGCACATCTTGACTCAGACTATTATAACTAAATTGGATCCTCATTTATGGCAGAATGCAATGGAATATCAGTCCTCTCCTCACTTATAAGGCAGCAGTGGGGGAAACTGAATATCTTACTGCCCTATTTGTGTGTGATAGCTGGTCTCTACATGTAAAACAATGATGAACAACATGAAAGTTGGCCTTAGAATCACAAGCCCTAAGAATGGTAACCTATGTATGCACCGCCATCTTCAGTTTGCTATTAATATTGCAATCAGTGCTAGCTGATGATGTTACCGTACCTAGTTTGGGTAAATGAACCGTCTGCAAGAAAACAACCAAGCTCACAGAGCACCAAGAACCTCTCATTTCAACCCTGTGCTACAAATATTCTCCTTTATTGACTGCGATGTGAACACAGATTTTAAACCCATTTTATTCAAAACAACTACTGTACTGAGATTACCAAATATTACTGCATAATAGTCCTTATTCAATTTGCTATTTGTCAAGCATATATTTTAACAAGAACAGCTTGTCAGCTCTATATTAAAGTAGCATGACTGATATTCATACAAGATATAATTTTAATTGCAATGCTGTATCATCATCAAAAAATTAGTAATAATATGGGCTTTGCAGGAAGATTTTATCTCATTTTTCTAAGTCAATCCTAGAGTATGGTAGTCACAAATAAAGTTGATGACCTATTCCACAATAATTAACCATATGCCCCTAGAGAACTCACAGGAAGGTCATAAGGTTGATAACCTTAGACACAAAAACACATAAACAGACTGATTGTGAAAGTTAGTGTTGAGCACAAGTGATTCTTGGTGAAGAATATTGTACATGTTCTATGAGTGTTGCAATAGTTGAGGAAAGTCTGGAAGCTCCTCATATCCCTTTTAAAGGACTGGTGTTGCAGAGCCTCATGATGATTACAGCAGATGAAAACATCCCATTTTCTGGCTTAGGAGGAAGAAGTGCTCAACAGATGGTGACAACTCAGGAGCCAGATGAGACAAAATGGCCCACCAGGCCCATCCAGCAACAGTCTGCTGTTTGGCCACAACTCGATTCAATTTATTATCTTCAATTTGTCTAGCAGCCCCATCTCTCATATATGACCCTTAATGCTTAGCTACTTAGTGCTGGACTGGAGATGTTGCCAATCAGATGGCAATTCAGTAGTCATGTGGTGGAAGCAGAGCTGGTGTTAACTTTCAGTCAGTTGGCAACCAAGGACAGCAAATTTGACTGCAAGAGATCCTCTTCTAGCAACAGCATCCTCTGCTTGGCGGTCACGGTGACAGTTATTCGGGATGCCTGGTTTCAGGATTCCAAATTTCTCTGCAACTGGAAGGCTGGTAGCCACTGACAGCGGGAACAGGATTGGGCCAATTATTGTGCTGGTAGGCCAGCACGAACCCCTATGGTTGTTGTGGAGCTTTCATACTCTGGACAGCTATCAACTTTTCTCCTACACAATAATGCAGGATTCTGATTCTGCCATCTGTTCCAGCTGTGTCTAGAGGTCTTCAAACTTGGCAGCTTTAAGACTTGTGGACTTCAATTCCCAGAATTCTCCAGCCAGCTATACTATGCTGTGCTATGCTATGCTGGCTGGCTGAATTCTGGGAATTGAAATCCACAAGTCTTAAAGTCGCCAAGTTTGGGGACCCCTGGCTTATTCAAAACGAAGCGCCTGCGAGGCCAAATGGATACGGCTGGCAGCTCCTCCAGCAACACCCGCATCCTTTCCCTCACTCGCAGTCGGGGGACTACGTCACCCGCGTCCCGCCGACGTGGGACAAGGCAACCCCGAAGAGGTTCAACAACCGGGCTCGGAGGCGTAGGGGGGAGACGGGGAAGAGAACAACCCGTCGCGCTCGAATGACGGACGCGGGTTGCGCAGCATCTCTTGGCCGAGTCCGAAGAGGCGGAGCTTCGCCACCACGTGGACCGGCTTCCGGATGGCGTCTTGTGAGTTGCGTACGCCGTTTTGAAGAAGAGTTAAAGCCTAAGTGGGACCGCATTTGAACATTGTCGTCGTCGTCCCCCCCGCCCCCCCTGGCTTGGAGGTTTTTTTCTCGCTCCTTTTCTCCTCAGACAAAATAAAAAGTGAGTTTATTGGATCGTACATTGAGTTTTATTACAGTGTTGCAGCATTGGTTGGATACCCAGAACAGGGGTCTCCAAACTTGGCAACTTTAAGACTTGTGGACTTCAATTCCCAGCTGAGGAATTCTGGGAGATGAAGTCCATAAGTCTTAAAGTTGCCAAGTTTGGAGACTCCTGACCCAGAAGATGCTAAGGTCTGACTGGGGCCAGCATGGCTAATAACAGCCCCTGCCCGCCCTGCGGAACCTTCTTCCCCCCCGAAATCTTCTGTCTTTCCCAAAGGCCCTTAAAACCTGGCTGTTCCTCCCCACCCCCACCCCCGGCGATGGAGTAGGGTGAGGCCAGATTGGATTGTGAATGAAGGGGCACTAGAGAAGTATGACTGTGGCGCCAGGCTTTTCCTTTTTAATTTTCATTGCTGCTGGTTTTTATATAGTTAGAACAATTAATCAGTAGGACAACTTGCCTCCAGAAGTTGTAGCTGCTCCAGCATTGGAAGTTTTTAGAGAAGAGATTGGATAACCATTTTGTCTGAAATGATATAGGGGTTCCTACCTGAGTAAGGGGTTGGACTAGAAGACCTCCAAGGTCCCATCCAGTTCTGTTGTTCTGTTTTATATTGTTTTATACTGTTTTAGGGTTAACACCTTTTAAATAAATGTGAGCAGCTATATAAATAAATAGGTCTGTTCAATGACATTTAGTTTGGGGGTCAACTCTTGACAAATGTGCCTTCCAACCCTTGGTGAATCTGTATACTGTATGTTATGGCCTGTTGTGTCTCTCATTTTACAGGAGCCCTTCATTCACTCTGAGTGTGAGTTGCCCCAACGCTGTTGCTAAAGCCAGTCAGCAGGAAGAATGAGAGTTACCTTTTCTGGTCAACTTTGTATTATCCAGAAGGCTGATAAGATGCTAGGTTAACTTTGCCATCTGTTGTCAGCAAAGTACAGCAGCTTTTCAGAAATGGGACTATTGTACTATGTATATTCCCATGTCTATGTTATTTTTAAACCTTTGTGCTCCTCCCACAGCCACAGAAGGGGGATAAACAAGGGTCAAAGAAGGGTAGGAGGGATGGGTAAACCCTAACCACCCACTTGTGATATGCTGATTCTGAATTACTTTTTAAAGTCCCCCCACTACACCCACCCACACACACGTCTGATGGAGAGAAACACAAAGACATGAATGTTATTGGTGGATGGACCGTCAACAAAAATGACTATTCACTATTTAACTAGTCATTGGAAAACATGCCATGAATATAGGGGAATGTCAGTCATGTGCCCAAAGGACTTTATTGCATCTTAAAAGGTGCAATGATATCAATATTTTAAAATATTCTGGCCATATAACCCATCCGTTTTCTTTCCTGAAGGTTTTTATTTTTCCTACAATTAATTAATTTAGGAAGTCTTTTTATGTGAATATAGTTAATATCAGCATTATTAAAGATGACAGAAGGTCTAGCACTGTGATGGTGAATCTATGGCACGCGTGCCAGAGGTGGCATGCAGAGCCCTCTCTGTGGGCATGCGCACCATCGCCAGCTGCTCTTCTGGGTTCCGTTGCGCTTATGTGCACCGGAACCCGAAAGAGGATTTGGCTGCCGCACACATGGTTAACCATCACTGCTCTAGCACATTGCCCAGAGCTAAAAAAAAGGAACCTCATCATGCAGAAATAGGCATGTAGATAATATATTTGTAATAAAAAAGTAGATCACAACAAGAAGCAGTTAATGGAAGATGTCTTGTTCTGAAAATGCACCCTTCGATAATTCATTCAATAATGAATATACCAGAAATGATAATATCTTTCCAACTAGTGAAATAGATGTTATTTAAATCATTAACTTGAGTGTTTGACTAATTATTACAAAATTTCAAAATATTTACTTACTTTAGGTCATGGGCAAGAATAAGGTAAAAGGATTGAAGCAGGCCAATGTATTCCATATAGCCAATAAAAAAATACTGAAGGCTAAAAGTAAAGCAAAACCAGTGGCAACCAATCTAAAAAAGGTATGTACATTCTACCAGAAAAATATGATAAAAAGACTGCATATTTGATTCTGCATATATTAATGGCAACTAGATTGTATTTGTGCAACAATGGAAAAGTGATAAGATCCCGTCTGAGGGGAATGTAATTTAAAAAATATTAGATTGCACAGAAATGGATAGATTAAATTATGCTATTAAGGATAAAGAGTTGCTCAGTGGCTAAGATGCTGAGCTTGTCGATCAGAAAGGTTGCCGGTTCGAATCCCTAGTATAGGTCTCCTGTGTGAGCAGGGGTTTGGTCAAGATGACCTCCAAGGTCCCTTCCAACTCTGTTACTGTTACTGAGTATTTTTTGATATGGGACATATTTTATCAATGGCTAGATAACAGAAACAGAAGTTAGAAAGGAGGAGATATAAAGGGAGGAAATGATATAGAGGAGAGTTGTTAAAGACGATGATGTTAAATGTTAAGTATTAAGGTTATTATATTATAATGTTGTTATATTAAAATGGTGACTAAATATAATGATGTATAAATGATTATCTAAACGTAATTGCACCCAGAATACAGTGTGATGAAAATTGAATGTTATATAAATAAAACAAAACATGAAAAAGAGGAAAAAATAAAAAAGGTAAGTACTAGATGATTCTGATACTTTTAAAAAAACCTGTGCCTGCACTGTACATATTAAATTGTGGAGTTAAAAAAACATAAGACTTTGGTTATCTAACTATACAAGCTTTGTTCCCAGGCCTATATCTATATAAAGTCACTTTCCTTGGTGGAATGTATTTTGTAGGAATTCTGACAATTGAAATCCCATGCATAAAGAACATCGGCTATGGAATGCTCCAAAAGTGAATAAGTCCATGCTTTCTCTAGAGTGGAACTTTATGTATGATTAATAAGGTTGCTATAATGTTGAACCTGATAGTAGTTGGGAAAAACACTTTTTGTGTTGGGATTTCTTAGTCAAATTAATTGATAAGAGCATTGCCAAGTTGTATACAAAACTATGCTATATTTATTTATGCAGTTTATAAGACCATCCAACTCAACCAGCATTTGAAAAATTGTGCTGTGTTCTTGTCACATTTGTTAAACAATAGAACATGCAGAGAACCTACAGAATAAGCAGCTTAAATTATGAAGTATTATAGCAGCTTGACAATTTTAGTTTAGAAAAAATGCAAGGGAGACATGATAGAAATATTTGAGACCTTGGATAGAAGGTGGAACTTTGCACCTCCAAATACCAGAATAGGGGATTAACTCATGGTTGTTCACTGTTGGGAATTACAATGTAGGTAGAAATAAATCATCTCTCATATTTTAATAATGGAATTTATTACTAGAATATAGTTATGAATGCCAAGAAGCCAAACTCATGAAGACAGCTGTTTATTATCTCTAATGCCAGATACAGTATATTTCTCAATACCAGTCCAAGCAAGAATGTGCTAATAAACATGTTCTGCTTTGCTTAGCAACTATTGAAATAGAATGTTTAACTCAATAGTGTGAGCTTTTTGAATGGATCTTAACAGGACCCATTTTTAAAGCAACATCAGTTCAGGACAGGATTAAACAATCTTGGCAGCTACATTTATTATGAAGGTGGAGCTGAAACACATTGGCAACTGGACAAAGGTTTTAGAATAGTTTAGGGTTGTTGTTTTTTTTGATAGTTTAATTGTAATCTGCATACTTTTAAGACTTACCTGTTTCCAAATTCCTAATGGTAGAAAATCATACCTTAGATTTTAGCAGTTGTGAGGCTTAAAAGAAAGGACATTGGAAAGATGCATAGGTTTGGTATATGCAATTAGGAATTCCTATTATGAAAGATTTATAATTGTGCTAAAATGTCTACACATTTAAAATTCCATTTTATTAAATGTACTGAACTCAGGATTATGACCAGCAAATACAATCCTGTTTTCCCTCCATTCTTTTAAGCCTTTGGTAAATGATCAGTTTCCTCAGATTGCTTCTTTTTCATATTGGCAATTAATACAAGTTTAATTGGTCAATAAAACAGTCTTTCCTAAAAATCAATGAGTTCCTAAAACTGATCAGTTTCCCTGCAACTGATAATCAGAGTCCCAGTCAATGTTTAGAGGAGCAATTGTGGAGTCGGTTTATCAGAAGTCGATATATGCATGCAACATGGGAATGCATATTTTGGATTTCAGTGGTCACACAGTAGCATGTGTAGCAAAAGTATTATGGATTTGATTTATTAATTCCTTTGGCTACTTAGGACTCTGTTTTAAAGATCAAATATTTAACTGTTTCTGCTAAAGAAAACAACTAAAATGTTGTGGGAATGCTTATCTTGATGATTTGCTTCTTTCTGTCCAAAACCTGCAATTATTTATTGTAAATTAATGGAGATTAAACAGATTCATTATTGTAGTTGTACTTTTGTTCTTCAGTTTCGTCTTGATATAAAAAAGGACAAATTGTTTTTCTTTTTTTCCCCCCAAAAGATAAATATAGTGAATGATGAAAAAGTTCACAAGATAGATAAGGTATTTACAGAAATACAGAAAAATGTTAAACAGTTGTCCAAAACTGTTCCATCAGATTCTTCAAAGAAACTTCAGGTAAGTTTGTTCATATCGAAAAAAATTCTGATCCATGTATCTTTTTTGGGGGGAGGGACGGACAATTTAACCAAAGGTTGGTTGTTTAATCAGACCCTTTCTGATAAACATAGTCAACACAGCAAAAGTGGCAGAAAGGAGTGATGTTTCTTGCCTTCATTTCCCCCTACCCCCAAAGTAAAATATTTTTGCAAACCAAATATATTATCTTACCTTTTGGAGAGATTCTGTGAGTCTTCACACACTTCCTGATCCTATGTCTGAGAGTCAAGTGGATAGGGAGCAATTTGTGTAATATTTTTTGAGCTTTCTAATTTCTAGAAATTGGAAATTTGACCAATCATATTGTTCCTGGGACATTGAGGTCTTGATAGATTACATCTTGTCTCTATGGTTTTGTCCACACCCTTGCTAAAATGTATATGTTGCACCTCAGAAAGTCATCTCAATTATTATTTAGGCAGGGGGAAGAAAACATTCTGAAATATTCTCTAACCCTTACGTTGATAAACAAATTTTCCCAACTGCAAAGATTTCCTGGTGCTCTTCTTATAATATTCACACAGTCTATTTTGCTGTAGCAATATTTTAAAATGTATTTCTGCAAACTGTAATGTCTCCCCACCCAACTCCCATCAATTGGTAATGAAGGCAGACATAAAAAAAACACCAAACCTATCACATGCATTTCTGCAGTCTGAGCAGAAGCAGCCTAAAAAGCCTGAGTTTCTTCTTCTGAAATATTTTAAGCAAATGTTTTGACGATTGTATCTCTAAAAGCCCATATTAGCTGAAGAAATCTTTAGTACGCAGAACATTTCAAGGTGCATGTGTTTCCCTTCAGATTCCAAAGTCTCAGGAAGACAAACCAGCTAACGTGGATGCTGCTGCGAACTTACTTTCTCAGTTGTAGCACAAAACAATATGTGAGATGTGAAAACTACATTCTTTTGGTATGTCACAAGCAATCTTTTGAATAATTTTTATTTTAAAAAAATCTTGTTAATATACAAGTATTGGTGTTCTTTAATATGAACTACAAATAGTGCTTTCCTTAATCTAGGAATGTGAGAAATAAAAGAAAAAAGACATTTAAAGTGCTAATAAAGAAGGCACTCCACAGAATGTTTTTGGGGTTCACCCAAGGGAACTGGGAGAGGAATAACCTAAGAAACCGTCCTTTACTTTACAAATGGCAGTGGAAGTTTGAAACATATGGCCAAAACTTCATAATGATTATAGGGAGTTCCTAAGAGATCAGATTTGCTAGCTCTAATGGAAGCAGAGAAGTAGAATTAAGAATTCTGCTTCCTAAAAAAATAAATGAAAAAAATAGGCATATAAGTAACTGTACTGAGATACTCTAACAGTTCTTTGAGTATCAACTCTGCATTTCATTACATTTCGAAACTGTTCACAATAACAGTTTAAAAAAATGTATGCCCAGCATTCGTCAGTCATGGAGTTTTGCATTCATTATTTTAAATACTCAAATTATAAAACTGCATCTACTGTATTACATAGTTAAGAGGTAGATAAGGAAATCTGGTTGCATCAAATCTAGTAGTTCAAGATCTGAACATCGAAGAGATCACAGACTCCTTCATTATCATCCAGGTTGAAGCTGTAGTCATCTCCAGGTGTTGGAGACAGCCGTAGCAGAGGAAAAACTGTAAAAGAGTATCTCAAGTTATGCTTAGTTAATATTCAGGCACAGTAAGCATCATTATATTGATTCACTGATATGTGTGAGTGCAAGTGGAGTAGTACCCTGTTCCTTTCAGTCCCAGCACACTAATATTACATTATCTAGTCCCAGGTTTTAAAATATGAACCTTACTCCTATTCTAAAATTTGGAAGATCTTATGCCACTAGCTCCTGGAATACTTATGTTGTTCATATGCATTCTATCAAGCTAATGTAACAAGTAATGAAACAGAGTTCACAGACCTGACAGACTTAAAAAATCCCACAAAATTCAGAGTATTTGGTTATTTATAAATGGTGAGAAATGACTCAGAAACCAAACAAGTTAAATACAATGTGACATTCTGGATGCAGAATGCAGATGTAATCAATAATGGGAAGGTCAGTGGTAGAAAACATTAAATTAATATGTAAGATTATACTTAAAGAAAAACTAGTGTAAGATGTTTATCACTGGTATATTATTCTACTATCAAATGCATTTTTTCCTTACTTCCTTTATGTATATCTTTTCCTTTTCTTAAAAATACTCAGTCAAGATATTTTTTAAAGCATAGTTCACAAATTTCCTGTGATTAATAAATACTGCTACTGAGTTGTTTTAATTCTAGTTTTTTTAATTTTAAATTCAGACAAAACAAATGATTTTTCACAGTAAATAAATACCTTTACAATGCAGTTGTACTTGTACAATGTACAAGAACATTATCTAATGTACAAGTAATAATTTAGCATATCTATTTCATTAGATACTTGGTAGTACAAGTATCTAATGAAATAGATATGCTAAATTATTAAGCCGGTATTATCTATAGGCAGAATTTAAGAAACAAGTAAAAAGTAAAGGATGAGGCTGAAGTTTGGCGAGACCTCCAAAGGCTTATTTCTCTGCGACAGGGATTTTTAGTTATTTCATATTAACTTCCAACCAAAAGCTTCATAATACAAAGCATTCTTGGCTTTCTATCTTTTCATAGGTTTTACCTGTTATTTTTTTAAAATGTGATTTTTATGCATAACCTTTGAAGTAATAGTAAGAATGAGATTTGGATATCTTTATAGTAAAAATGGTTTTCCTTTGTTTTTTAATTCCAGATACAGAATGGAATTCATAGTTTTCAACACTGGAAGCAGTAGTCTAGCAATTGAAGAAATATTTCAAGATTTTTTTAAAAATAAAATTATATTCATCCCTTTAGAGTCTATGCATCGCTAAGAGGCAAATTATTTATCAACAGACAGCTGGATTTGGGACATTGGTCTATACTTTACTAGTTGGAATTATAATTCCAAGTGAAATTGTGATTTAAACTCTTAAATCACTACTGTCTAATGTTATTGATAAAGTTTCCTGAGGACTTATTAAAAATGTAAGATAAAAGGATTTTGCACATTAAATATAATTACATTTCTTTGCTGTAGACAGATTCAATTTCTGATTTATTCAAAATTTTACATAATGGGTGGAAAAATAATAGGAAAAGAAATAAAAATATGTACTTTAACATTGAACTGAATTATCCTGCTTGAACAAGTGCCAGAGTAAATCCCTTACTTTAGTTTGACCCAAAATATGGATTTACTGTTTAAATTTGGGCAATATGAAAACGTTGGCTTGTATTTTGACTATGTTAAAAGTAACAGCTGTTTTCGTTTTCACCCTCCTCCAAAATACAGCTTGATATTTAAAAACGAGTATAGCAATAGCACTTAGACTTTATACTGCTTCAGTCTTTAGTGCCCTCTCTAAACTGTTTACAGAGTCAGCATATTGGTCCCAACAATCTGGGTCCTCATTTTACCAACTTCGGAAGGATGGAAGGCTGAATCTATCTTGAGCCAGTCAGGGTCGAAGTCCTGGAGTGAACAGTGAGTTAGCTTGCAGTACTGCATTCTAACCACTGCGCTACCATGGCTCGGTGTATCTTAGTACTCCTGTAATAGTATAATTTCATCTATTAAATTATTCAATTTGAACCATAGGTTTGAATGAGGCAGTCTTCCATAAATTAAGGGGAGACTTTTTTCAGCAGTAGTATTTTGACCAAGGGGAGTTACCTTGCTAGATAATAAGAGTCTTTACCACATTCTCCTTTCTCCTAGAATTCCCCATGCCCCCCACCCCCAATTAAGAGCTGAAAAAAAAGGAAGATTGCCTTGAAAAGGGAGAAAATTGGTTCCAAGGACTATAAAAGAAAGAAGAAACTGGCCAAAGTTGCTTGCCTACTGTTTTCATCAGGAGTATTCTGTGTAAAAATCAACTATCAGTATTCTCAATTTACAACCACAATTGAGCCTGGAATTGTGGTTATAAGTTCTGGTGGTTAAGCAAGGCACCCATGTAATTGCCTTGCTCAACAATCTCACCACTGCAGTTGTTAAGCAGAATGTGGGTGCCTAAAGGTGGAGGGCAGCAAAGTTCCAGGAGCCCATTGCCGCTTCCCCCCAAATCACATCTGCCTATGCTGGGCCTTTTGGTGCCTTCCCCAGCTTTTGAGGCACCATGCACAGCTTCTCACCCAGCTGGATCTCCACAGGCAATAGGCCTGCTTTCCATCCCACTGGGTCCTATAGAATTGGGCTTGAGAAGAAAATCACACCCTTTAGAGAAATTGGAAGAATGGCGATAGTTTCCAGAATGATGTAAAGCAGCTTCTGCAGAAAGGTATTGCATTGCATTGGCTAGGTGCTCTTTTAGGAAGTCAATCTTCAGAACAGGTAGAACAGTAGACCAAGGCATGTCAAGGCAAGGAGGAAGTCTAAGGTGGAACATCCTAAATCTCAGATTTATTTGAAGTATAAATAACGTTTTAAAAACAAATACTAGCTTTCCACAGGTATTGTTTTGCTTGCTAACTTTAGTCACACATACTCAACATGCAAGTGGTACTGCATGAAATTCAGTGCAATGGATGTACTGTCAAAGTGATAAATGGTTTTCTGTAAGAAGATGTGCTGGCTACAGCCTGTCTGACTTCAAAAAAAGATTGGGCTAATTCATGAAAGTCATGAACATCAGAGACTATTAGCCTTGATGTGTGATCGCTTCTGAAAGCCTTCTGCTAGAAGACTAGTGGGCTTCCATTTACAGTTAATTGTCCACTGTGAGAAAAGACTGCTGGACTAGATGGAGCAGGGGTTTGCTTCAGCAGGAAGCTGCTGAGGTTGTTTTAAAAAAGATAACTTAAGTCTTCATGGATCTAGGAACAATGGCTACTAATGGCCTTCAGCATAGTATTTCTATGTCTACTGCTGAGAAGTGTACTACTAATTCACTCCCTGTTAATGACCTACAGAAGATTGGTTGGACTATAGGTGCTTCCTCACAAATGTCAGGACATTATTTTTAATGGAAGTAATAAATATGGATGCAACTAGTTAAGTGGAAAATTCAGTGCCCAAATCTTTTTACACCAATGAATGAAATTCTGATTTTTACTGGTATACATCTATCCAAAAATGGAATCATGCACTAACACTTGTGCAAACTTGTAAAGTATAATTTTACATCTTCACATCAAATTTTATAATATAAGAAACTTACCATCGGAGGACATCAGTTCATCAATGATATCACTGTTAATAACACCTGTTGACAAAGGGAAATTCACAACTATTCATATGCAGAAATGGCAAACCAAAATGCCTAAGCAAAATTAAAATACCTCATTTAACCTCCCCTAATTTCTACTGTAATGCCAAAAAAGTGAAAACAAAAAATAGTATACTGAGCCCGACAAATCTAAACATTTTACATTTTATTTTATTAAACATTTTATTAAACAAACTAACCTTCAAACCTCCACAAAGCATTTTTCACCCTCAAAAAGATAACCTGCCTCAGCATATGGGATATGAATTTAGCTAATGAATCAAAGAAAGTTACAAGATTATGATCTATTTTTAGTGAAATAGTACCCAGGTAATCTAGCTTCAATTAATTTCTTCAAAACTTTCTTTTGGACTTCTAATATTTCATATAAGCTGCTCTTGGTGAAATGAACACAAAGCTGTGCCACACCCAATACTATGATCTCAAGTTACAAGGATCAGGATAAAAACAAAATTAACCACATGGCAGTTATGAAGAACGCACTAGGAAAAACTAAGCCCTTGGCCAGCAACCAGAAGCATCAACTAGGAGACAGTCAAAAACTGCTTTAGATTGTTTTCATAAAGCACACAGAGTTTGACAAGTACTATATCAAAAATGTGTCAGAGATATTGGCAATCCTTAGAATCTTATAAATGTTTTCAAAAATTGTGGGCATAACATGTGCAATAAGAGCCCTGGTAGCGCAGCAGACTAAAGCAGACTAAAGCACTGTTATTAACATCAGCTGCCTGCAATTACTGCAAGTTCAAATCTCACCAGGCTCAAGGTTGACTCAGTCTTCCATCCTTTCTAAGTTAGGTAAAATGAGGACCCAGATTGTGGGGGCAATAAGCTGACTTTGTATAAAATATACAAAAGTATGAAGGCTATTGCTTAATGCATTGTTAAGCCGCCCTGAGCCTTCGGAGAAGGGCGGCATATAAATCAAATTTTTAAAAAAAGTGGTATAATTTTTTTAATGTCACCTTTGATCCCAACAAATGGTATTAAGATTATTTAGAATACTGCATTGTCTTCATGCTATATCCGCTAAAATACAAGAATAACCTAAAATAGGAAGGTCTCAATCTTAGCCACAATCTTCTTTTTCTCTGTACTTCCCTTTCCAAAGATTTATCTATGAAGCATAATTAAAGATTTGGAGAGAAGTGGAAAGCAGGATGTTGCTGAAATGAACAGATAGAAGTTCTTCCATTTTATTGCTTCCAGGATGAGGGCAAGCATTTGCGTATTGTATCTGGACCACTACAATAGCTGTTAGCCAATCTGGGTATCTCTGTAATGTCATAAAGGAAAAGCTGGTCAAGCAGATATTGGCAGTAAGAATTATCCTTCAATGTAATATATTGCACTGTAGATGCAAGAAATTGGCTATATTATCCTCTGTCTAGTCACCCATGGACTTTTGGCTCAGTACCATATGCAGAGATTATAAAATAGCTACAGATGAAAAGGCTTGACCCCAGAACTAAAGTCAATTGTAAGGCTTCTAATTTATTTTTTTTTAAATAAAGCAGCTAAGCATTTTTACCAAACAAGAAAAGTACAATTCTTTTCAAGTTTTGGATTTCTGGATACTTCCCAATTAACATTAAATGATTTAATTGATTTAGTTTGATTTAGTGATTAAGGCACCAGACTAGAAGCCAGACTAGAAACGAGGAGACAAGCGTTCTAGTGCCACTTTAGGCATGAAAACTAGCTGAGTGATCTTATTTCACAGGGCTGTTGTGGGAGAAAATAGGAGGAGGAAGGAATATTAGGTATGTTTGTCGCCATGAGTTATTTATAAACAATAAAGGCAGGTTTTTAAAAAATCAAATAAATAAACATAAGATGATCTTTACCTCCAGGTTCATCCATCTTTGCTATGTCAAATGTGTTCGACTTTAGAATACTATTGACATCCAGCGGAAGGAAAGAAGAAGGGAGGATTGTTGAGCTAGGGGTGGTTTCGGTTACAAGGCTATCATACAACTCAGAATCTGGAATACTGGCACACAGTGCTTCAGGAGTTGAGCTTCCTTGTAAAGTGATATCTAGAGTAGTGGAAACTTTTCAAGTTAAAATCCAACATGAAAGTTCAGTGCAATAAACAAATATTGAAAAAGAGCACAGGTTGACAACCTCTATTTTAATAATCTATATGGCTTCTCATCTCAAGGAAAGCAATTCTGGAAGATGTACAACAATCCAATAAAACAATCTCTCAAGAGTTTATGAAATCCTGCAAAATTTCAACATAATATGCTCCCATATTATTTCAGTCAAAAACTAAAATCCCACCAAATTTGACATTTTTGCAAGATGTGGAATGTTGTTTAAATTTTCATATATTTTTTGGTGATTTATGCCACCTCATAATTACTAGTATCAGCATAAGAAGACATGATTAGAGATAAGAAGCAATTTTTTTCACACCAGCTAGTACATAAGTAACTAGTTAGCTAATTGCACTACCTAGTTCAAAATGTTTGTTTCTTTGTTTTCCACCTTTATTGTTTTATAAATAACTCAAGGCAGAGAACATACTCAGTATCACAAGCTTTTTATTTATACAGACCCATTTTGTTGTTTTCTTGATGATGGACAACAATCAAATTATGTTTCCAGTTAGCTATTTTTCACATTTTGTCCAGAACAAGTTGGAATTTTAAAACAAATTTGAAAGGCTGGTTTAAAATCATGAATTCTAAACTTGGAAATTAGTATCTTAGCTTGGGTAGAATGCAAAGCGATGGATAATTAGGAATAGCCTCATTTCATTATTTCAGTGCAGATCAAATAGAATACCATGCTTAAACTTCCTCCTGTATGAAGATATTCTTGCACTCAAACATGATTAAAGAATTTTGATTTACAGCCTGAGGTGACTCTCAATACTGTTTTTATAATGAGAAAATCATTGAGACCCTGTTAAGCTGCCCACTGAAGTAGTACCTATTATCTACTCACGGTAGCCCACTTTTGAACTGTTGGGTCAGCAGGAGCTGGAGTGATTGACGGGAGCTTACCCCATCCAGCAGCACTAACTAGGTTTCAAACACAAGCCTACCAATCATCAGCCCAGCATCCTAACCACATAAGCCACCACGCTCCACTAGCACTGGGAATTACAATATCTTTTCTAATAGTAATAGCTTAGTTTAGAGTTTTCTCTTTAGCAAATATATTATTTTTACAAGATGATCATCCTAATCGTTTTCTTAGATAGGACACAAATATAAATTTCAGAAATCTAGTCTGTAAATAACCTAGTTAGTTTAAAAAATTATACAGGATACAACCATATCCCTTGACAAAACAGTACCAAAAAAATCTAAATAATAATGGTATCAAGTTTTCTGGGCAAATTTCTGAGAAGAAAAAGAGTTTCTATACCCACCTGTTGATATATCTGTCACTGGAGTCTGTGGAAGGGATTGTTTCTGGTTAAGATCTGAAGGCTCTTGTAATCTCTGGGGATCTGCGTTTGGTTTAGGGGAAGTCAGTGGAACTGCAGACTGCAGGAGATCATCTGGTGGAGGTACTGGGAAAACAACCGGTTGGGAAGAACTGGACTCTTTGTTAATGAGCAATACATGGATAGGTCCCAGACTGCTCTTTAGATTGATCTGGTATTTCTTTTGTCCCTTTAGAGAGAGTGGTAAAGTAAAATGAATGTCTTAACATGCTTTATATATGAAAATAGAAGTACTAATCAATAGTCAGTCAAATCTGATTCCATTCAAAATTATAAATGAAAGTTTTGAACTGCAACAGTAGGGAATCAGTTTGCTAACATGCTTTCTTTCTTTAGTTAACATCTTGTTTTGTTCAAAATGGAATTGGCATTGTTTATAAAATTATCTTTACATAACATTTACTTATTTAGCAGTTTAATGGAGTAAAATATTGCAAAGAAGTAAAATGCACAACCACAAAGCAAAATTCTTCAATAATAAAAGTATTTTATATTTACATATCTAATATTTTCTCAGGAAGGCAAAAAGAGAACTCTCTGGCAGTGAATGCAGATATGGAATTTATTTTGAGTAAGGAATTGCTGCAGGATTCCAGAAAATTTACTGATTTTTAAAAGTTTATCCTAAGGCAATTACCTTAGACTAACTGAAAAATACAAGCTCAGGTGGTATGCAACTGAGAATTCAGAAACAGTTTTTCTAAAAAAAAAAAAAAAGAGTATTTGTACTACCATATCCAAATCCCCCTCAAAATCAGAATAATATAACAATGCTCTTTGATATTCTATGGAAATGAAACTTGGATTTTGAACTAATAGGATAGGAAGAGTATTGACATTTTTGAATTTTGGACAAAGGCTTCTGAAAATATCTCAGACAGCCAAGAAAAACAAAAAAATAGATCACTGAACAAATCAACCCAGAATTTTCCCTCAAAGCACAAATGACCAGGCTCAAATTATCCTACTCTGAACACATTATATGAAAACCTAGGTCTCTATCACATCCTTACTAATCCCCACTCTGTAGTCTATTTCAATAGATAATTTTTCAGTTTTCAAAACTTTTTTCATAATCAGTATTTATGATATTAAATAACTGCTTTTGAAGGTTTTAGACTACAAAATCAACAAAACTAGATTTGTAAAGTTTTAATTAAGAGTTAAGATAAAAGTAGGGATTTTATTTCCAATTTAACTAGCCCACAGCAATTACCATTATGGATTTGTCCTTTTAAGTTTATGAATAAGGAATGGATGTAAGAGAGATGCATGAGGAATAAAACTCACTTCCCCATCTCCTATGTATTTGCAGCTACATAATAATCAAGACAAAATAGAGGACAAAAACAAAACAAAACTGTATTCAGGAAACAAAACAGAACAAAACAACAACAGTCCATTCTACTCCCTCAAGACCACTTTGGAAAGGAAAGCTAGAAAAATGCCTGACAGAAATTCTTACATTAAACTAGAGAATAAATATACTGAGCATATTTTCTGTGCCAAAATGAGACTGAATACACTGACTAGGCACTAATAAATAACAATGCTGGGCATTGTGGCTTATTGGCATTATTTTAAAAATTCATATATGAAATGTTTTGAGGATTAATAAGCCATGCAAGTTAAATCATGACAACTAAACTTCTTTTCAGTTGCTATGACTCAACTTCCAGACAACTCTATCTGGATGATTGAGAATCTTCATTGACAATTAAGCTATGCAGTTTTCTGTGTTTAATATATGGGTGTCCATACATCTTTCTTTCACCAACGTGACAAAAAGAAACATCCTATAATTGTGTTGCAAGATCTATTCATTTTAAACACGCATGCAACATCACCATGCACATCCAAAGGGTTTGGACTTATGTTGGGATGGCACAACACCGCTTTCATCAGACAAACTCATTCAATCCTATCCCTGAGAACAACTCTGATTCAATAGCTATTCAGATTATTTATGAATTCCTGCTTGAGGAAAAGATAAATAAGTTTTCTCTTTTTTAAATAAATACATGATATGGAATTATTTTCCACTGTTGCTGACTGCCATATATAGTATAAGTTAAAAATGCAGAAAGTTGATTTCAATTGAATGTTAGCAAAATTTGTAACAAACATTTTGGTATCATTCTCCAAAGAATTCTCCTTTGCAAGATATGTGGAGGTCCTTTAATTTGGATTACTGCACTAATCATTAGCTTGGATATGACAATATAATTGGTCCTTCTGATTATTAAATTCTATGATCCAATTTTTTATTTGAATCCCACAAGAACCACAAGGCTCAGATTTGACATGAATAATTTAGTGCTGCCGATATCAAAATGTCAGCTACACAAAATAAAATTTGGATCCAACCCATTGGCAATTTTGTCTTGTATCATAAGTAAAACTTAGGTAACTGAAAAAATTAATTAGAAAATTATTATCTAGGTAGTCCAAATAAGAGAGTAGAGAAGCAAGTAAGATGATTAAGGGCCTGGAGACAAAAACATAAGAAGAAGGGTTGCAGGAACTGGGTATGGCCAGTCTAGAGAAAAGAAACATGACATGATAGCAGTATTCCAGTATTTGAGGGGCTGCCACAAAGAAAAGGGAGTCAACTTATTTTCCAGAGCACCATGAGGCAAGACTTAAGAAGAAACTTCCCAACAGCAAGGACAATTAATCAGTGGATCAGCTTGCCTTCTGAAGTTGTATGTGCTTCATCATTGGAGGTTTTTAAGAAAAGCTTAGACAGCCTCCTATCTGAAATAGTATAGGGTCTCCTGCTTGAGCAGGAGTTGGACTAGAAGACATCCAAGGTCACTTCCAGCTCTATTCTGATTGATAAGTAATACAATTTCCATCTTCCATGTATTTTGGAAGTCAATCCTAATGATATGTGATTTTGAATACTAAATGCATGCTACTTCAAGTCATTGCAAACCATGGTTTCAAGTTGATCAATTTATGGACATTAAACATCAGAAATACAGTTAATTCTGTGGCTAATCACAGAAAGAGCCACCAGCTAAACATATGGCTCTGGAATGATATAACATTTTATAGTTAAGTGCAATGTAGTCACTCATATATCACTTCTTCAGCAATACACAGGCTTCAAATTGAAACTATTCAATCGAATCACTATCTTCACATCATCACCAAGCTGCAATTTAAATAATCATTACAACATTTGCAATCATTTAAATGGATAATTGAATTACTGAACTTTTTAAAAACATGGCATTTTTTAAAACAATTTGTGAGACTAACTAATAGTAGTCCAACTTTATAAAACTGATACAAAAGAACAATTTTAAATTATATGCTTTGTGCAATGGATATTCTGTTTCCCCAATTAAATCAAAATGGTTATTTCTACATACCACATGTGGCACAGGAACTTCTAACTGTGTACCAGAAGGTGCTTGAATTGCTAGTAGTGTATCTCCTGTTTATGGACAAACAGTCAAATCTTAATTGAATGCATTTGTTTATATTTTTATATGCATTCTCTCAGTTCAATCTGAAACTCCATGTTTTAATGCATATGGCAAATAAGACATGGCAACAGCTCTGTAAACCACAAGTCATGCTTTAATGAAGAGAGTCCTATTTGATTCTACATTGGTCATTTTACTTTTGTGTTCTTCAAGTTTCATTTACTGTCCCATCTGGGTGCAGTTTCCTACTGCTCTAATTTTTCGAAATCTTATTGTGTTCTACTCTCTGAAAAGGAATTAAGGATACAGAGCAGATTATATATTACAGTACAAATTGATAGCACACTGCACTGTGAATAGCAGATCTATGTTATTAGATAAAAGGCTCCTGAGGATTTCATGAGGCTCTCTCTCTGAAAAACAATTGCTATATGCTTAAATTAACACTAATCACACAGCCTCTGTGTCTCATGTAGGAAAAAAATTGCAAGACCTAAATCTTCTCTCTTACCACTGAAGCAGTCACAAATGTCTTCATGAGTGATATATGAAAAAGTAGGTTTTGTCAAGGAATTGTTCAAAATAAATTGATTACATATAGTTGATGAGATTTTAAGAGGTATAACAAGTAGTGTGGCATTCATCACCCTGAAATTACATCATTCAAAAATAATGAAATGGTTTCTTTCATTTTAATGACTTTGAGAACTATCAGACTGAAAGTGATGACTTTTTAACAGGGAACTAAGTCTCAAGCAAATGTGCCATTCTGTAGTTTTGTAACTCTGGAAAAAAATTTCTATAAACCATTCAAATTCAGTGCAATGCCAAATATCCTACAGAGTACAGACACTCTAGACCAGTGGTTCTCAACCTGTAGTCTGCAGACCCCTGGGGGGCCACTATGTGACCCGCGAAGGCTTGAAGAAATGTTATGATTTAAATCTTGAGTTAAGTCTTGGGGGGCCATGGCCACAAAAGGTTTTTAAAAGGGCTCTGTGGTGAAGAAAAGGTTGTGAACCACTGCTCTAGACTAACATAACCTGGGATGTGGAGGCAACAAGTGTGAAATTAATATACAGGCAGTGCAACAGGAACAAAAACCTGCTTGTGACCAGGGCATCCTATTCCACTTCCTCTGTCTTCTGCCCCAATCTCATCTTTAGTCTCTAGAATCACTGTTAAAGGTACAGAAGGGCCCAGGCGAAGGCTTGTCCTACTCTAACAAATTATACTGCATATCAAAGGATATCGTTTATTGATGGAATCTTCCTTAACATTTTTGATACTTTGTTGTAACCACAGTTTCTGCTGATCCAGTTCCTTTTCTTTTATTTCTAGCTCTTCAATTTCTGCTTCAAGGTATCTCAGTCTCTCGATGACCTCCTTTGTATTACAACCAGCCCCTACACCTCTTAAAAGAAAAAAAGTTAATATTATGAAGTGACAGTAAGTAGACAAAAAGCAGATTTTCAGTCTTTCAAACTGTTCAACTGGATCTGAGAGTGACAAAAGTTTTGCAAGTTTCCCTTTCCAGCCAAAGTGATAGAAAGAATGGTAAAATAGCGTTTTCATATGATTTTAGCATGTGAGACAAAGAGTTTAACGTTGCTATACAGAAGACTCCTTAATATAAAAATGTTAAGTTTCATACTAAGGAAGAATTTTTTTTTGAAATTATTTTCATATATTATATCCTGAGCATGTGTTCTAAAACTGAAAAAATAATCAGGGGGAAAAAACATATGTCCTATTGTTGCTGATGTTTCCTACTATCTGAAATATAATGCCTGCCAAAAATACACAAATTGGTAATTGCTGGTAGATATTATTGAGAACTGAATAGTAAGATCTATCAGGAATGCCAATTTAATGTGCTTTATTGGCAAGCAATTTGCATTGCGGAAAGGTGAAATAGGACATCCTCCATTTTTATAGATTCTTTCTCGGTTCATTAATTTATTTTTATTTGGATATAAACATAATTTATTTCTTGCCCATCTCATGGTTTGAGGTGATTTATTATTATTATTATTATTATTATTATTATTATTATTATTATTATTATTATTATTATTATTATTATTATTATTTAAATTTTTATACCGCCCCCTCTCCCGAAGGACTCGGGGCGGTGAACAGCCAGAATTAAAAACACACAATACAAATATTAAGGCTTCTCCAATTTAAAACCCCGTTACCCATAAAATTCACCCAATTAAAAATTTTTAACCCAGCCCGGCTTGCTGAAATAAAAAAGTCTTCAGGGCCCGGCGGAAGGTCCGGAGGTCCGGGATTAGTCGTATCCCTGGGGGTAGCTCATTCCAGAGGGCAGGTGCCCCCACAGAGAAGGATGCCCAGTCTTGTAGGCTTTAAAATCACTTGAAGCCCATATGGATTCATAAGACTTCGATTAATCGGCATTGTTGAGTCTTTTATCCTGATTGGTCAGGATATTTACATATTGTTATGGTTTTACAAGATAAAGTAAAAGTTTCTATTGTAAACTCTTTAAACTGCTTGAGTTTGTCTGTAAAGCATAGCTTTACAGACAATAGATAAAATATACAAAATAAATTCAAGTCCCTTTAAAATTCATACATTCATCACATTCATGGAAGAAAGTTACCCTTCAAATTTTCAGCATGCATATAACAGTATACATAAACTGCTTCTCTTACTTCCACTGGATGCTATTTTTTGACTTTTTTTCAATAAGATCTATCCCTTCCAAAACATTGGTGATGTCATAGATCCGCCTTTTCTGCCGTACAGCCAATGTATCAGCAGCCTGGGAAGAAGGGAGAAAAAAGAACAATGCATGGAGATGAAGGGCAAAAGGAGAGGCTCATTAGGCAGCTGCAGTGCATTTGTACAAGCCTCCTAGGGAATATTAATCACAACCTTCCAAGGAGACAGATGCACAATTAGAGGCCTTGGACCACCCTCCCTGCCTGTGGAACAGGGGCAATCAAACAAAATGCCTATACAAGTGACCTCCTAAAAACATGCCTATGGAACTCCCCACGTGGAAAGGAATGCTTTTGGAGTTAGCCATGTGTGAGTCCAATGGGTGAGAGGGGGTGGAAGAGTCAAAAAGATGGTGGAACCTTCTTGAAGAGGACTTAGAAGAATAATGTAACATTTTCATCTAAGAAGAGGGCTGGAAAAGAACAGAAAATGGCAAGTCACTATTACAAAGACAGGTAACCCCATCTCTGATATACTTTTTAGGGAAGTGTAAATTTTACCATGGATTTCTACTTGTTGTTTTGCCAAATTTTAAAGGAATATGAATTTCACCAGCTCAATCCCATATAAGTATTATGTACCTTATGGGGGAGAGGGGGAAATGAAACCACATAACTCAAATGCTATCATTACAGATATTCTTAGCCACATGATACCTTACTTCATCCGAAGTTCTGCTAAAAGGCAGAAAGAGAGTAAAGTTCAGTCTGCAAGTAGTAGTCAACGTGATTAGCAGCCTAAGATTTAAGCCAGTAATTTTTATATTGGCATGGATCCAATATAAATCTTTGAAAGAGCAGGCGGCCTAAATTTTCTCAATAAAAGGAAAGTAGATTTTACTTTAATACTATTTTAATGACTCACTGGATGAAACATTTTTTTTTTTGCTTCTTCAATTAATGGTGTAATATTTCATTTTTTAACCAAAATAAGTAGTAAAAGATTATTTTAGATTCCAGCAGGTTTAATGTACCTAACATATATAAAATGAGAATCAGTTTGATGTAGAGATTGACACCAGACTAGAAACCAAGAGACTTTGTGCTTTAGGCACAAAGCCAATTGCGTAACTTTAAGCCAGTCACTCTCTCTTAACCCCAGGAGGAAGATAATGGCAACCACTTCTAAAAATCCTGCCTAGAAAATTGCAGCAACTAGTCCCAGCCTTTGCCAGAAGTCAACACTTGACTATATCCATCCATACATTTATCTAAATCATGTTATTTATCTGATTAAAAATTGATCTGAGGTTCAACTTGTTTTATATCATGTGTAAACTGACAGCCAATTTGGTGTAGTGATTAAGGCATCAGGTTAGAAACAAGGAGACTATGCATTCTAGTCCAAACTTGAGCACAAACCCAGCTGAGTGACATTGGACCAGTCAATTTTTTTCAGCCCTAAGAAGGAGGCAATGGCAAACTACTCCTGAAAAATTTTGCCAATAAAACTACAGGAACTTGTCCAAGTAGTGTCTGAAAATTGGGCATGATTGAATGTAAGAAATAAAAAAAGCAATGTTAACACATAGAGAAGCTCTCTAGCATGTAAAAATGATCTACCATTAAGCAAGTGTCTAGGCCTACCCTTGAATAACAATGGACGTTTTGATGACCAGACCCACACTTACAATTAAGGCTAGAGAAAAGGACAGGGTTTTTATGAAAATTGGGATGAGGATGAAGTGATCTTTGTATTTTAACGATGACGTACCTATTTAGGAAACTATATTGCAGTACTCCAATTCAAAATGGTGAATGTCAGTTTTCAGCAATCCTGATTTAAAAAGCAGGTGGTTGGGGCTACAGATTATTCATTTCTGCCTTAGACAGGATGTAATCAAGACTAAGCTGAGTATCAATGCTAGTTCGTGCCTGGCTTGTACCTGAAAGTAATTTTAATCTTTAACACTAGATAAATCTACTTTACCAAGCGGAACTGGATTACTTTAATTTGAAAATAAATTTTTAAGGGGGAGGGAGGGGTTCAAGTTTTATATACAAATGAGGGTTTTTCCTTCTACTTGATATGAGTATACTGTGTGGAAGTCTGGGGGAGAGGGGAGGGTTAGGGTGGGTTAGGGAGGTTGGGAAGTTTGGGGTGGGATGAGGGGGGAAAAAGGGGTGAAAATGTAATTGTAAAACTTTTGCAATAAAAAAAAAAGAAAATAAGTTCCGCTGCATTCACCCACACTTATTTCTTAATAAAGCCACAAATGTTTAGGCCGCAATCCTACCTGCAGGTTTTCTCAGGAACAAAAGAACATCCATTGTTCCACTGCTTACCCAGGGAGAATAGTATAACAACCTTCACATCTCTTACCATATTTATCTTGAATATGGGCACAAGCTTTCAAAGAAGTGTGGCATTAGCATCTTAATTCACCCCACCCAGAATGGAGGAGGGGGCTTTATAGAAGGGAGAAAGGCCTGAATATAAATCTCTTCTCAGTCTACAGCAAAGTATATTATATGCCTTATGCCCAGAAACTTTATGATTGCAGGCTAACCCAACCTCTCAGGTTTGTTTGCATAAATGAAAAGGGATTAAAAGAAGGAAGGAAGGACTTTGAAAAAAAACCTGAGCTCTTGAGGAGAAAAGGGTGGCTTTGCCTCAAAAATGATAATGTGAGTTAATACAGGTGTAAATCAGGAAGCCTCCTCCCCAACCCATTGTACAAGGCTTTTAAAAAAAGCCTTGTTTTTTAAAAATAAAATAGGCATGATGGAGAAAAGTGGCCACCAACCCTAACCTGAACACGTTCTTTCTGGTGCATTTGGTGACACGGGTGTGATAATTATGCAGGATGCTTGTTTGTTTTTTTTGTTTGTTTAAAAAAAAAAACCTTTATTGTTAAGAGTGAAGGGGCAGTTTTGGAAACACACGAGTCACCTTTCCCCGGCCCCGCTATTTCCAGTTCTTTTTCCTTGCAGAACCCAGGTAAGGAAGCTGCTGCTCCACCAGGGAAGGAAAAAGCTCCCGTGGGGAGGCGAGGCTTCCCCACTTGATCTCTCAGAGCCTCCTTATTTCCCTTTTCAGCCTCCTCCACCACCCCCACCCCAGCTCACCGCCTTCAGGTCGAGCACGCCGTCCTTGGCTTCCTGCAGCAGCGATACAAACTTGGTGGTGAGGAGCCCCAGGCTCTTCTCGTGCCGGCTGCTGCTATTGCTGCTATTGCTGCTGCTGCCGCCGGAACCCCCGCTGCCGTCCAGGCTGCCGCCGCTGCTAGAAACCACCTCGGCCAGCGCCGCCGCGGCCATGCTGCATCGCTCCAGCCTCCTCGGCCAGTGGGGTTTCCCCGGCAGCGGCGGCCCCACGTGGCCCTCGCGGACGGCCTCTTCTCCTTCCCGGCTGCCAGCGAGCACAGCTGGCCCTGAATGGAGCAGCTCCGGGCCTCGCAGCCTCGTTTGCTGGGTGGGGGAGGAGGAAGTGACGCTGCCTCTCAGTTGCTGGGAGACAAAGTTTTGTGTAGGGAAAGAGGGAGTGGGGGGAGGAAAGAGGCTTGTTGCTTCGAGGAGGAAACGTTTGTAATCTGCCTTTTCAGTTTAGCAAGCTCCCCAAAGTCCGACGGATCTCTCTCCCCTGTCCCCCGTCCCCCCCCCCCCGCTTGTGTTAAAATGAAACTTTCTCCAATTGGCAAGGTTGGAATTTTCTGCAACCACAACTCCCATCATTCAAGGACCTTGGAGTACTCATTTATAAAGATCTAAGTGCCCGCTTTAACAAGATTGCCAAAAAGGCTTTAAGAGTTGTTAACCTAATTTTGCGTAGCTTCTTCTCTGGTAATGTTGTACTATTAACTAGAGCATACAAAACATTTGCTAGACTAATTCTTGAATACAGCTCATCTGTCTGGAACCCGCATTGCATATTGGACGAGAGAGAGAGAGTCCAAAGATATTTTATGAGAAGAGTCCTCCATTCCTCTAACCGAAATAAAATACCTTATGCCACCAGACTCCAAATTTTGGGCTTAGACAACGTAGAACTATGCCGACTTCAGTCTGACCTAAACGTAATACACAAAATTATCTGCTACAATGTCCCACCTGTCAATGACTACTTTTGCTTCAACCACAACAATACACGAGCAAATAATAGATACAAACTCAAGGTAAACCGTTCCAAACTCGATTGCAGAAAATGACTTCAGTAAGAGTGGTCAATGCCTGGAATGCACTACCTGACACTGTAGTTTCTTCCCCAAACCCCCAAACCTTTAACCTTAAACTGTCTACTGTTCACCTCACCCCATTCCTAAGAGGTCTGTAAGGGGTGTGTATAAGTGTACCAGGGTACCTACCATCCCTGTCCTAATATTCCTTTTTACTTACTCTTTTCATGTATTCAAATTATATTTATACTTTTATCTTATATATACTTGACAAATAAAACTTACGATTCTAGCTGAATGGCTAGGACCTATTGTATAGTTCTGGGTCTGCCTTGAAGGACATTCATCTTAAGATCCAGAAATCAATTATTTCTATAAAATGACTAGAAAATAAAATAAAATATATATAATGACTAGAAGTCCCTAGACTTCTGCTTTCAGGCTTGCACAAAACTTGAGCATTCCACCGTGTAGAGGATGATTCTTAATTCTGTCTAGAGGGTTCTGGTTCTTCCGGTGTCTGTTTTCATACATAAAGGTGTAGGAAGTTTTTAATTAATTTTAAATAGCATGTTTCCATTCAGCCCCGACTTCAGCGGCGACTTTCCCTTCAAGGGATGAGTCAAGCAGATATTAAGAGTCATGTTAGTGATGCTTTTATGTGGATTCTTATAATGAGTGAACAATTGAATTTGATTACCTAATTAGGCCCTTCAAAGTGTTCTTTAAATGCTCATATTAAAAAATGCTTTTTAAAGGGTGCTAATAAAGATGGTTTATAAGTACTGTGTAAATTTGACAAAGACCTGACAATGGTTTTGAATACCAAAAATAATGGCAAAGGTACCTGAACAGAATAATCCTTTCAAGTAGGGAAAGGATAGGCAATAAAACCATAAGAAGTTGTAGAAAAAGAAATCAAAATTCATACTTTACAGATATTTCAAAATCTCAAGATTTATACATATAATTTCTATTCAAACATATAGTAAAAAAGAAACTATTTCATCCTTTTAGAATTATAAAATAGGAACGATAGATACCACAAACAAGTAGATTTTTTTTCACTTTATTTTACTTATTTATATATCAAATTTAGAGACCACCCATCTCACTCACAGACCAACTCTGGGCACTTTAGTTTCAGGGGCTGTCAACCTATGCTCTTTGAGCTTATTAATAATAGTTCCAATGATTTTCATAAAACCAATTTCAGAATAATCAGTCAATCATAGGATTGTAATACCTTTTGATTAAATATTGTCATTTTTAAGGCTATATAGCGTTTAAGGAATGAAATTCAGTCCTTTTAATCACCTCCGATCTCCTAATTCTAATATATTATACTGTTTAGCTATAATGGAATGAAACTTCTTCCAAGTTTGATGTAATTATTTTTATAGGGAAATGTCTAGGTCACTGATACTTTAACGAAAGAAAACTTTTATTCTGAAAATATTTACATCAAGTACAAATATAACTTATGGCAACAAGTAGCATTTCAATCAATCTGTAATGATGGTTACAAATGCCAAATGTGCTGTAGATGTATCTCAGAGTCCTTGCTGAATATCACTCAAAGCAACCGTTAGCCATTTTATTTTCTCTTCCATAGTCTTTTTATTCTTTGCAGTTTCTTGTAGTAATTGACGCATTTCTTCTTCAACCTGGTAAACCTGAAATAAAGGTTATTATGTATCAATAAAACCAGGTGTGAAATCAGTTGAAGATATACCATGAAGGCAGAAAAGTATAGAATTGCCAACAGCATGTTTTCATACAGGTAATCTTCATTTGGCAACTGACTGGCCCTTGCAGTGATCATTCGCAGCAACAATGGTGATGAAAAAGTAACTTTGAAAACAGTCTTCCCATTTACAATCTTTTCAGGCCTGTAAAGCAGTGGTTCCCTAACTTTTCTGGCTTGGCAGAAGGGGGGGGGCGGGGGAGAGAGGGGGATGGTTCTGTGCATGTGGCAGGTGTGCGCTTGCAGCTCCATTTGTACAAGTGATGGACACAAGCACCATTTTTGTCTTTCCTAGTCAACATCTAACCTTTCTATTAACCTAACTGAACAATTTCACAGATAAAAAAGCTGCCAAGTACTTTCCTTCATACTTCTATTCTTCCTTGTAAAGAATCCACCAATTCTTTAATTCCAAACTTTTTTCAAAGGGAAAAGCGAAGGCAACGGTTTGAAAAGGTAAACATTTGATCACTTTTGTCAGCAAACTCATTTAATTAACATATAAATGATTTCAACTGCTTAGCACAGTCACCTTTTCATTGGCTGCTGCAACTTGTTTCTGCTTTTCATTTGCTAGCTGTAGCAGTTCTGCCTGATGTCCTGCAATGGTTGATTCATGTTGTCTTCGGAAAGCATCATCCACAGAATGCAGTTTTTCCATCATAATCCTAAACAAGATAAATTCTTAAACTTCCTCTATCCCATCATAATTATCTATTGCTGATATTGGTGCTATCTATTAAGTGAAATCTAGTGATGCCTATGTATCAGAAAGCAAAAAATTACATTCTCCTCCACCCTACAGCAACCCAGGTGTCTCACATAAAGGCTTTTTGAAATAGATTTGGGAAGGTACAGAAAAGAAAATACACATAACATATAAACTTCTTTCCTACAATAAAATATAATTCTAATTATAAATATATCTGTCATTAAATCCAGAGAACATATACTACAGTATTAGCATATTCTCAAGGCTGCTTACAAATGCCATTTTTAAATCCATATTATTTAAAATCACATTAAAAGAGAAAATTCAATTTTGTATATTTTCAATGAAAGCTGGTAAAAAAGAAGAACAAATATTTGGTCTTTTAAAGAAAAAGGTCTGAGAAATACAGAAATTGCTTTGCTTCAAGTAAAGCTATTTTTCCAAAGATAATAGCAAGAACAGAAGTATACTAATAGGTGACTTATTTCTATAAAGGTGCAACTCTAGCTAAGTAACCATTCTTAGAGGATATAAAAAAGCTGTGCTCAAAAACTGCTTCCTAATTTAATCTGATCCTTTGAAAGTCTACTTCAAAAAATATAAAAACAGCAAATCAAAGTTTGGTTGCAGTCTTCATTAATTACACTACAAACAATTCCTTTCTCTAAGATTGCATATGAGATCTAATGAGTTCTGAATGTTAAGTGTATGGCATAAAAGACACTTTAACACAAGCAGAAAAGCATACACAATCAGTTCATTCACACATAAAACAAAGGCTCTAGTTTATTAAACCATCATGTGAACAAATTGCATACAACATTTTCATATGAAAGAGACATTTCTGACTTTCATATTGAAACAGAGACAAGCCGCAAAATACTCCACATCTATAAACTAGAAGTAATGTTTTGGCCAAAGCAACTCAGCAACAGACTAACTTCTTGAGTTGAATAAAATAAACTACAGTTGTTGTTGTTTTTTATTTATATGCCGCCCTTCTCCGGAGACTCAGGGCGGCTTACAAGGCGTTAAGCAATAGCCTTCATACTTTTGTATATTTTATACAAAGTCAACTTATTGCCCCCACAAACTGGGTCCTCATTTTACTTACCTTAGAAAGGATGGAAGGCTGAGTCAACCTTGAGCCTGGTGAGAGTTGAACTCGCAGTAATTGCAGGCAGCTGGAAGCTAAATACTACCTTTAACAGTAGCATTAGTCTGCTGCGCCACACAGGCTCCTTTAGTTTGTGACTTAGTTTGTGACTAAGCTTGATTATTTTGGCTAATTAGTATACAGATAAAATGGTCTATGAGTGTGCTTCTTCATTCACCTGTAGTTTAATAAGATAAAATGTTACCTTAATATTGTGTGTTAACCTTATCGAAATACTTACTTCTGGGCTTGAAGACTTTTATCTCTTTCCTCTCTCAGCTGCTGCTCCCTGATATCAAAATTTTCTTTCATTTGTTTAACTTGTGCTTCCAACTTGCTCAGCAATCCTCCTTTATCTTGCCATTTTTTATTCATTACACTGAAATATAATAAATATGTTCTAAGTGGCTTCGGAGATTGCCTTTAGTCCATGAAAAATCCTACTTTATTTATTAATTTTAAGACAGGCTTTCCACCAGCCAATCTCAAGGATTATAAATGGGAATGGGGATTTATAGTTTAACCTTATTTTCTCTTCCCATATTTCAATGTGTGTAGAAGATGATATTGGTTTTAAGCACCTATAAGATTCTTTGATGTCATTAAGCTCAGCATCTTTTTCTTGCAATTGATGCTTCAGTTCTTCTTTTCTCTCATTTTGCCTTTCTATTTTTTCCAATAAATTATCTAACTGTGCATCTTTTTCCTGTAGTTGTACTTGAAGTCTCTTCTGTATTTCAATATTGTCTTCACGAAGCTTTCTTATTTGCTCATCTCGGTTCTGTGAGGCCTTCAAAATAAAATGTTTTAATCATACATTTAAAGTGAATTTAAAGTGAAATGAATTTAAATTTTTTTCACTCATCACATAATTTACATAATTCTCTCCACTTTGAAAAGGAATAACAAACAGGAAAAAGTGTTTTTTTAAAAAAGTACCTTATTACCAATGCAACCTCACAAATTCATGAGATTCAATCCAACCTAAATCTTTAAACTTTCTATTTAATACTTTATCCTTGCACTCAGCAAAACTATTTTTAATCATGTAATTGACTCCAAACATTACTTATAAAGACTTTTCTATTTAATAGCATTTATATATTTTATATTGCTGTCTGTTTCATCACAATAAAAATAAAATAAAAGCCACTGAAACAAATTACCACAGTGAATTAAAACAATATAAGGTTGATATTGGTACGAAACTGTAAAAAAAAGTATTGGTATCTACACCAATTTCCCTTTGTAACAATGGACAATACACAAGCAGAAAGATAGCAAATAAAAAATAAAAACTGTATTCAATCTGTTCATGAAGCTATAGCATCATGACAACTGCAGCTTTTCAATGCCCCAAAATAAAAGTATAAATCTCTGTTGTATCTATATCCCTGCTTTAGAATTGTCAGGGTTCACACAGTGCATCGATCAATTTCATTTTGGATTAGCATGTTGTGACCCAACCATGTCTTATTCAATAATCAAGGCTTAAACTGAAATATGATTTAGTCTAAACTGTTATTTATGACAGCTACAAAAAAAAAAAAAAAGAACACTCTTACTTCTTTTAGCTTTCTAATGGTTTCAGTTTGATCTTCCACAATTTTAGACTTAATCTGCAAAGCATCATTGAGAGATTCATTTTGTTTTTTCAAAGCTTCAGTCTCACTAGTTAGAACTTCTATTTTGGCTTCCAATTTTCCCCGATCTTGAGCAAGAGAAGCTCCTGAGAAAAACAAAGACATCAATGCTTGTGGTGTAGTAAACACAGGAAATATATAAGAAAGTTCACAGAAAAGAGATCACTGCTGATCTACAGCTTGGTTTTAAGTACCAGATTCATTCATTATTCAGGTTGTGGACTGCCCTCCTGCTTTTACAGGTAATCAATCTGCTTAGAAATGTAATCATAACTGGACTACAGGCTGGGAACATCTAGAAGCCTACATATACGCCTCATAAGCTATCAGAAAACCAAAACGAATGAAGGCAAATATACGTGTCCCAGGATAATGTTGCAGGATCTAATCAGGGTTGGTCACCGGGATCAGAGATTTAGTCTTATTAATTTTCAGACTCATGCTGGAGTCCATCTTCAGGAAACGTCTCTCTAGAAGAATGTGTGTGGGAGACATTCTGTTAGAGAAAAGTTGCCTGAAGATGGGCTCTAGCACAAGTCCAAAAGCTTGGAAGATTACATCTCTGACCCAGATTTTATCCTACAGAAAAATTAAAAAATTTAGTCGTGAAAGTAGTAGACTTAAACAGGTAATTAGATCCTTGTCTGACTTTTTGGGTTCGGGTCTATCTAACCCACCCCAGAGTTATTAAAACAAAACAGCCACTTTCTTAAACATAGCAGTTGATGATATGATGGGTCTCCTCCTCGAGTGGATGATAATTGTTGCTAGCATTATTTTCCCTAGTGTGTCAGCAGCTAGGAAACTGATTGCCATTGAGGTCGTTTATTTCATTTACTCTAAGCTGTTTTGGGATTTGAAGAGGAGCAAATGTTACTATTTATGCCTGGGGTGTCAAACTCGCAGCGTCACGTGATGTATTGCGACTTTTCCCCCTTCGCTAAACCAGGTGTGGGCGTGGCTAGCGTGTGACACATCTGGCCCGCGGGCTGCAAATTTGACAGCCCTGATTTATGCCAACCTATGTTGGACAAAGACAAAACACATCCAAGTCTTGTCAAAAGAACGATCTCATATTTCAAATAATGGCCTGGAAAGCAGCATCTAGGGAACCATGGTATTTCTAAATGTTCCCCTTAGACCAGTGTTTCTCAACCTTGGAAACTAAGATGTATAGATTTCTGTTAAAGTCGATGGTTCTAGCCCAATAACTCACTAATCAAAATGTATTTTATTTTCAAGCTTTTATTTTAGACCTGGATAGATCCTAGGCCTCTTTATTCATTAGACCTTTAACGTTATGTTTCTCTCTTTTAGATACACAACTGGAACAGCACAGATTTACCTCAGAGAGACCTTTTTATACCCGAGGGGAGGAGTCAGGAATTAGGTAGGATTATGGAAATGAGGGGGCGTGTATTATTGTTAACCCTTGCAGAAATGTAAGAAGGTAGAGATACAGACAAGATATAAACAAGTTAGACATTTTACATAACAAAACCCCCTCTAAATGTCTAACTGATGGCTTGTACATAATATATACATATATATCTAAAAAATTAATATTGATGAACATGAAGATAAATGGTTTATATACAAACGTGAAATTTTGACATGAGGTATGAGTGTTGCTTGTTGGGTAAAGGTTTGGTAAGTATGTCAGCTACTTGTTCCTCAGTGTCACAATGTATAGCTTTAATGAATCCGATTTCTGAGAACTGTCTAACGTGCTTACATTTAATATCTATGTGCCTTGACCTTTGTCCAATGGCATCAGAATTTGAGATTTCAATGGCAGCTTTATTATCCTCGTAAATAATTATAGGATATGATGGTTCTGTCCATATGTCACTGAGCAAGTCATCAAACCAAATTAGACTATTTGCTGCTTTAGATAGACAAATGAATTCTGCCTCGGTGGTGGAGGTAGCTACTAGTTTTTGTTTTCCTGTATACCAATGGATTGGGCAATTATTGAGAAAAAATACATATCCAGAAGTACTTTTTCTGTTTTTAATATCTCCTGCCCAATCTGCATCCGCATAACACGATAATTTGGGTTTTGTGGATAAGTTAGGTTCAAGGCATAATTGGGCATTAATACTATGTTTTAGATATCTGAGCAATTTCTTTATAGCATTCCAGTGGAATGTGGTGGGATTACTTACATGCCTGGATAATAAGTTAACAGCTAAAGCAATGTCGGGTCTAGTCCAATTTGCAATGTATAGTAATGATCCAATCGTGGATCTGTATAATTTATTATCAGAAAAGGGCTCTGCTTTATTGTACATATTTTTCAAAAAATCTTGTTGCATGGGAGTTTCGCTGGGTTTTGCTTCTGACATGTTGCATTTTAATAAAAGTTCGGTTATTTTCTCTTTTTGTGATAGTCGAAAACCTTTACTTGTTTTTGTTGCTTGAACTCCCAGATATTTGTCTATTTTTCCTAATGATTTTAATGAGAAGTGGTTTCCTAAATCAGAGGCGAATTTATTACATTTAGCTTTTTCTTTACCTATATATAATATGTCGTCCACATAGACGAGGATGCCTTCAAAAGATCCCTTCTCTCTCTTTATGAAGAAGCATTTGTCTGCGGAGGTGGCGGTGAAGCCCATTGAGTTGAGTGCCTTAGATAGGCACTCGTACCACCTCTTGCCAGATTGTTTTAGTCCATATAGACTCTTATTAAGGAGCCATGTGTCGTCTTTTCCTTTGTTATATCCTGGTGGAGCTTTTACATAAATTTCTTTGTCCAGTTTTGCATGAAGGTAGGCAGTTTGAATGTCAAATTGAAATACTTCCAACCCTAGGATGGTGGATATTACGAGGGCGCTCTTGACACTTTCAGCTCTGACAGTTGGGGAATAGGTATCTGTATAGTCTTCTGGGTACTTCTGAGCAAAACCCTGTGCCACTAGCCTTGCTTTGTACAATACGTTGTTGTTTTCTAGGGTCTTGATTCTGTACACCCATTTTGTCCCTATGGGTTTTTTATTTTCAGGTGTTTGTGTTGGTGAATATACTTGCAGGTCTCGGAGACTCTTCATTTCCTTTTCCATCGCTTCTTTTCATTTTTCTCTCTCCTCTAGGGGAAGTTTTAGTATATCTTCATATGAGCTGGGTGCTATGTTGTTGGTTTGTATGGACATGATGTAATCCTCGAGTCTTTTTGGTTTTTTGTTTCTACTCTCTCTGATTGGTTTGTCATTTTGTTTGTTTGTTTCGTGTAGGTATTCAGTCTCTTCATCAGTGAGTTTATCTATGTTCAAAGTGGGGTGTTCTTCCTTCCATTCTTTGACTTTTATTTCATGGTGTTTTGGTTTGTATGTTTCTGTTTCCTCTTTCCTTTCAGTGATCAGCCGCTTATTCTCGTTTCTGTGTATGTGTATATTTATTGGCAAAAATGTCATTGGAGTGTAACCTTGACCAATTTGAGTGTTCATGGAAGTCAGCTGATCTTGATACAACAAATTTGTTGTTCTGATCTAAGAATCTGAAACCTTTTGTTCCTGGTTCATAACCCATAAATCTCATTCTTTTGGATATTTTATCTCCCTTCCTTCTTAATTGTCTGGGGATATGAACATCAGCGGGAACGCCAAATACGTGTAGGTGGGCCAGGTTGGGTTTTCTTTTGTACATCATTCCATAAGGGGTTTTGCCAATTGAACTAGACCATAATCTATTTAATGTGTAATTTGAGTAATGTAATGCTTCCGACCAAAATGATTTTCCCATCCCAGCATCCTCTAGAACACATCTTATCATGGTTTGGAGTACTCCTTGTTTTCGTTCTGCTACTCCATTTTGAAAAGCTGAGAAAGGTGATGAAGTAAAATGTAATATGCCTCGTTCTCTTACCCAACTCGTGAATTCTTTAGCCATGAATTCTGAACCTCGATCAGTCATTAATTGTTTGATTTTTGTATTGTGTTGTAATTCAATTCTTTTGTAAAATTCCTTAAACTTTTGGAATGCTTCATTCTTGTGTCTGAGTGAATATACATAACTATATCGACTGTAGTCATCTACAATGGTTAGGAAGAATCTTTCTTTATACCTAATGGATGGTCTCAGGGGTAAACCAGGTCCATGTGTACCAGTTGGAATATAGAATCAGTGGTTCGTTCTGATTTCTTTGGTCTTGCTTTGACCTTAATTTTAGAACATTTGCAAACAGAACACTCCAAGTAATTTTCAGTTTTTTACTTTTAGACCCTCGGCGCATTCCAACATTTTTTTGACAATTGGGAAACTAATATGCCCTAATTTTCTATGGAGAAGGTGAGCACAATTGTCATGCAAGGGTTTGCCTACAGACATTTTACTTTTACTTGGTGAATTACACTTGTCCGGTCCTTCTGTTTCTTTGTTTCCTTCTGTCTTATCAGCAGAGTTTATGTTAATGCTTCCCTCTCTGTTTTCTATGGGTGTAAAGTAAGGTAGTCCATCGTGTATGATTACTTCCCCAATGTTTGTCCCCTGATTTGATACATATACTTTGCCTTTCTTAAACATCACTTCGACGTTTGTGTCTTGTGTGAGTTTTACTGTTGCTAGCACGTTGTATGGAATATCTGGTACATGCAAAACCCCCTCTATTTCTCCTATTCCTGAGATATGCACACTTCCTTTACCTATTACTTTAGCCTTACTCTGGTTGGGTACTTTGATCTCAAAATTTGTTTTCATGAGTGAGGTGAATAATCTTGGGTCATGTGAAGTATGGTTAGTGGCTCCCGAGTCTAGGAGCCACCTGTTCTTGTATGTTTATAGTTTGGTGTTTGAGTTCTCGTGTTTAAAACCATACATTGATTCAGAGTATCTATCTCGTGAGCTGTTTCTATGTTCGTAATTTCTCCTAGTGCTGGGAGACCAACCACGCTCTCTCTCTCTAAAAATTCTGTTATCTGGTGAGCTTCCCCTTATGTGCCTTCTTCCGTGCTCAGGTCTCTCCCTACGATCAGTGTATCCTTTGTTTTTGTAGTTCCTGGGACAATCTCTTTTTAAATGGTTTCCAGAACCGCAAGAAAAGCATTCCTGTGAATTGCTTACTCTATCTTGGAATTCAACTCTCCTTATAGGTTTGGGTTCCCTTCTAGATATATGGCGGTCCCTTCTCAGGTTGTCTTCTGCAATTAATCGATTTGTGAGTGTGCTCAGGGATATCTGCTCTAAGTTTATGCTATCTAATTGTGTTACAAAGTTGTCCCAGCTAGAGTCCAATGAATTAATAATGATACTCATCATGCTTTCTTGAGTTATTATTTCCCCTCTTTGTAATAGTTCTGCTCTAGTGGCATTAAGTTTCAATAGGTGTTCGCTCATGGGGACCCCTGGCCTGAGTTTTGCAGAGTGAAATTCCCTGGATATTCTAGTGGTGGTTGCTCTGCTTTGACTGTAGAATAAACTATATAATTTTTGCATAACTTCATACACAGTTAGGTTGTTATCTATGCTAGGGTACACAGTGGGTGGTATACTTGTTAACAATAGACAAAATGCTTTGTGGTGGATACAATCAATTTCAAATGACCAGGGTTTTTTTGGAGGTTTAGAAATTAAGAAAAGTACATTTTCTCTCATAAAAATAATTTGCAACTGTTGACTCCATTCTAAAAGGTTTCCTCCATCTAATTGTAATTTTGGAAAATTAATAGGCAGTGTTCCAGAATTAGTAGAATAATTACTTACTGGGGGTAGCTGTCCATGGTCTGGGATGTGACTGAATTCACAGTAGGGCAATGGTATGCTTGGGCTAATGGAAAAAAAACTGTTAGTAAAAAAATTTTTTTCTATCATTGCAGGTAAGTACTGCGCATGTGCGAAGCCCATTTCGCGTTGGGAGCTGTTGGGTGAGGAGCTTGCGGCTGCTGCTCCTAGGCCTAGGCCCAGGCCTGCCAATGGAATGCTGGGATCACCTCCTGCACACCTGGATTCTACGCTGGATGCATGGATCTGTCGCTGGGTGGCTAGATCCCCGGCGATGACAGGCAGAAGACGCGGTGGCAAGGCGGTCGTAAGACGAGGATCATCGGGGTTCGAAGGCTCTGCGGCGGCAACGGCAGCAGCGGCGAGTCTCGGCCCATGGATGATGGTTCCTGGATGATCAGAAAAACCTGGTGGAGGTCGTAGGATAGGTGAGTTATTGGTTTGATTTTCTTTTCTTGGGTCCCGTTCCGGCAGTAGTATGGGTGGTGAGTTCGAATCTTGCCATGTAATTGATTTGTAGGCGGTTGGTGTTTTTTGTTTTTCGTGGTAGTTTATTTCTTTGTTTGTTTTAAAGTTTTGGTTAATTTGCTGAGTTAAATTTGAATATTGGCTTTCTATTGGTTGTTGGCCATTCCAAGATGGCCGTCGGAGCGGGAGCGTGGGAACAGATTCGGCTATTTCTGGGTTGTCCGACTGAGGTGGCTTATCTTTTTCTGAGGTGGTGATTTCTCTAATCATTGCTGATGCTTTGGTAGTTGTTTCACGGTTTATTAAGAGGTTTTGGAGTTTAGCTATAAGATTTTCTTCGCTGTCCTGCATCTCCATTAACCTCATTATGGATAGTCTTAGCTCATCACCTTTTTGTGATTTTTCTTCTTGTTGGTCCTCGTTCCTGAGCAGCGAGGTTTGATGGTTGTCTTGCTCACCCTCATTTAAAGTAGTTCTTGTAGTGGCATCTTTGGTTGTCAGCTGTGCAGCCATTTTCTTGGTGAAGGCTCTTGTGTTTACTCTGTTTATATTTTCAGAGTAAGCATTTGTTTCAGTCATTTTACAGAGTTATGGGCAACCATCCTCTAGCTACCATTTTGTTAAAGTCGATGGTTCTAGCCCAATAACTCACTAATCAAAATGTATTTTATTTTCAAGCTTTTATTTTAGACCTGGATAGATCCTAGGCCTCTTTATTCATTAGACCTTTAACGTTATGTTTCTCTCTTTTAGATACACAACTGGAACAGCACAGATTTACCTCAGAGAGACCTTTTTATACCCGAGGGGAGGAGTCAGGAATTAGGTAGGATTATGGAAATGAGGGGGCGTGTATTATTGTTAACCCTTGCAGAAATGTAAGAAGGTAGAGATACAGACAAGATATAAACAAGTTAGACATTTTACATAACAATTTCAACTGCCAGAATTCCTCAGCCAATATGCTAGCCAGGAATTCTGGAAGTTAAAGTCCACACATCTTAAAGTTGCTAAGGTTGAGAAACCCTGCCTTAGAGATATTTAAAAAATAGAAGTCACTCAGTTTAGAGTCTCCTGCTTCTGGTGTGAAAATGCATCTTGGTGTGAAGATGCATAGTTAAAATCTCTATTTTAACTGTGTGGAGCACTGCAAACATAATCGCACAATAGCACAATAGAAATTATCCCTAAAATAGATGTACATGCTGTACAACTAAGGTACACATCCTGTTGTATTTTGATCCCATATTCACACAATTTTTGTTTCTCAAAGCAATTCACCAAGCAAGATTTTCTGAGATGATTTTTTTTCTTGGCAAATGTAAGAGGAACAAGTTGTTTTCTCTCTGCTTTGGTTATCTTTCAGGAAGGCAGGGATATGCAGTCTTCTATATATAGTATTAGACATTAGTTTTGTGGCTTTTACAGGGGATTAGACACACAATGATAAACTGGTTGGTTCTAGCAGGGGATAGATAAAGGATAAAAGACTGAGTAGCTACCTTGCTGTGCCAGCTCCTCTCCCCATATTTTTCTTTCTGCTTTTAATCCATCAATTACAGACACCTGAGCTGTTACTTGTGAGATAAGTTTTGACTTTTCCTGCTTAAGAAGCTCAAGTTGAATAGTCTTTTGTTGGTCTTCGTCTACCATATTTTCAAGAGTTTGTATCCGGCTCTTTACATAAAAGTAAAAAGAAAAAATAGAAACCAACAACTTTAAAGCAACTCTTGATATTCTAAAAACAAACATCTTCACATACATATTGCAGCATATTTATAATCACTTCTTGCTGACAATAGTAAGACCTCTAGTTGTGACTTCTAAGAGAACCTAATGACACTGAAGGGGAACATCTATTGCATCTATTAGTTTATTTTTTTATTTTATTTTATATCCAATTTATATACCACCCTTCTCCCTGAGGACTCAGGGCGGTGTACAGCTGAATAAAAACATAAATTACAAACATTAAAATAGTATTAAAAGGATATATATATAAATTTGGCCCCGTAATTTAAAAAACAATAACAAACCAATTTAAAACATTTTAAAAAGTTAAGCCAGCCCGGCTTGCTGAAAAAAGAAGGTTTTAAGGGCACGGCAGAAGGCACCGAGGTCTTGGATTCTCCTTATCTCTAGTTGAACTCCTCTGACTTTAATTGTAGAAGATTCAGAAAAGTAAGTAACTTGATGAAGCATTTAATCAAGGGCAATGAAGTGGTGAAAAGCAAAAGGAGGATAAAAAGAAATCCTAAAGAATAAAAAAATTAAGATAGTTAAGTTAACAAGCCAAAGCGTGGGCTACTAAGAAGATAGTATGTCAGAATTAAATTCCAGGAGCATTGTTTATTGCAGTTTACAGTGAATATAGGAGACTAGTTCAAGCAGGACCAGAAATCATGGTTCTGCAACAACTGAAAAAAATGATAGCAAACTATAAGCTTCCAGTTTTCACCATTGGAACACGTCCTCCATGTAGGTCAAAGCTACCTTTTTCTACACAGGTTGAAAAGTAAATATTTCCCAGGTTTTTAAACATACACCACCACCTTACCCTATTCTATTCTTTTTCATCCAGGCAATAGATTCATCTTTATTAATTATACATTTCTGCCAGATACACACTCTATTTCTTTTCTCTTCTGCATCTGCTTTCAGGACAGAAACTTTACCTGTTGTCTCTAACTGTCTGTGCTCCATTCACAAGAATATGTTTCATCATGGAAAAGCTTTTCATCACTAGTTTATGATAATGAATGATGAGAGAACATGAAGATGAGAGAACATGAAGCAGGCAAATTTAGTTTTTTCCCCCCAACAAATAAGTCCTCCCAAAAAATATTTAAACAGAGAGCTGGAAATCAGGTAAGATGGCAAGAGGAGCTCCATCTTGGTCCACGCACCCCAAAATAATAATACCTCCCCGAAAATGAGGCCAAGCGCTTATTTCGGGGTTCAAAAAAATGTAAGACAGGGTCTTATTTTGGGGAAAATACGGTACTTATTCATTGATCATACAAAAAGCTTTCATTGCATTGAGCTGGATTCAAATCTACAGCATCACAAGATGTTTTGTTATTGTTATTAAAGTGTTTCTGATTCATCACAAAATACAATGTATAGAATATAATATATAACAGATACATCTAAAAAGTCATACTTTCAAGTTGTGCACTATGTCTTGCTTTGATTTGATTAATTCTGTGATTTTATCTTTTTGTTCTTTCACCACAGATGTCAGCTCATGGATCAAACTAGCAGATTGCTTTTCCTTTTGCTGAGAGTGGAGAAGAACTTGTTTATGCTCTGCCAGCTCAGCAGTAAGTCTATCAAAGCCTTCTTTAACCTATTTTAGCAAGAAAACAAAAAATTCAAATAAGGTGTTCAGCATAACATTTTAATGAATGACAGTTCAATTTAAAAATGTATTCACTATGCAATATTAACTTGCACCATGAAAGAACAATTCAGGCCATCTATTAATTTAAAACATATCAGACTAAGACACATTTAAACAAATCAAACTGATTGTATTTTAAATTTTTACTTGCAATAAATTTCTTTGAAAATACACTGCTTTAAAGTTACATGAAAAAGTTTATTTTCTTATAGCCAAATAAAGTTTTTCTTCTAAATGGCTGGGAGGTTTGCTTGTTTTGTTCTATTTTTGAGAAAATACTGTTCAGAAATTATTATCCCAGTCATAATACTTTTTGGAACTGAGGTGACCAAGCAGTCAGTATACATTTGCCAAAGTGTTCTAAAGAAAATAATTCCACTGACTTACAGGAAGGTTTTTCGATGGTTATACTATTTCTTCATAGCTAGATCCTCAATGATTTATCCAAGTTTCTAAGAAGCATTATTAAGAATGAGAAGGATGAAGCTAAGAGCTTTATAAAACTGAAGGACATTTGAAGAATAACTGAATCCAATAGCGAAGTTGTTTTGAAATTTAGTGAGACTTAAATCAATTTCATACACTTGAATCATTGTGATGTACACATGCATTTGTTCTGAATTCAGAATGACTTCATTACCATCAAATGAACTTTCATTCTGGTTAGAAAAACAGAATTAATATACAAAAATCTACCTAGAACTATAAACCTGGGATGCAGGAAAGGAACCCAGAGGAGAAGAACAGATAGCCTGTATTAGAAGAACCCAAATTACTTTATTTTCATCCTTCACCTGCATAGTGAATACTGAAAACCATTTTTAAAATCTCAGTTAAGGGAAATCCTTCAAGAGGAGAACATTCTAAGCATCTCTTAATCTTTTAGACAAAGGTTACTGCAGCTTTATTATATAACACTTGTACAAATGCCATTTTAACATCTGCAATTGGTGATAATGTTGGCAGCTTATTAGTATTGACCTTAGGTTTTAAAAGCTTTTAAATAAAACACAATTTTCAGAAATAGAATCACCGACCTCAACCTTACATGTTTTCAATGTAGTTAAGTCATTTCAGTATCTACCTAAATTGAAGAACAAAATAATTCCTATGGTTTCTTTTCCCATACATTTTCCTCTTCTTACCTCTGAAAATCTTTTGGCTTCTATAGTTAAGGCTACACGGAACTCATCCTCTAGATCCTTATATTTCTGGTTTAATAGATGACGTTTTTCCTGTAGTTCTTTAATATGGTCCTTATGTCTCTGTTCTTCTCTGGCTACTTCTTTTGACAGAGCTTCTTGAAATTCTGAGCCATTTAATGTAACTCTGGTTTCCAGTTCTTTTCTGGAACAATAAGACAGAATAGCAATAGCACTTAGATTTATATACAGCTTTACAGTGCTTTACAACCCTAAGCGGTTTACAGAGTCAGCATATTGCCCCCAACAATTTGGGTCTTCGGAAGGATGGAAGGCTGAGTCAACCTTGAGCCTGGTGAGATTCAAGCTGCCAAACTGCAGGCAGCCGGCAGACAGCAGAAGCAGCCGTAACTGCAGTACTGCACTCTAACCACTGTGCCACTGCAGCTCTACATTAAGATGAACAGAAATTGATTCTCATAAGCAAAATTCTGTACTTCTAAGAAGCCTATATTTAATGTGGAGACACAAAGTACAGTCCAGGATTTCATAAAAGTTCCAATTGGATGGATTACAATTCTGTTATAGAACCACTATTTCTGCCATAAGGACTTTTGGTCATTTTTTAAGCTTACATGCCAGCCTTTAATAGAAGAAGGGCACATATGTTTTTGGCTGGCATGATGGAAACTGAGTTCTACAAAGTAGGTAGAACCAAAACAAAAAAAAAAGTATAAAAGCCAGACCAGTATAAAACAAAAATATAATTAATCCAGTATTCACTCAATTCGTTGTAGTTAATGGGAGAGTCACTTTGGTCTAGTGATTAAGGCACCAGGCTAGAAAGCAGATCATGAGCTCACGTTCTTAGCCATAAAAACCAGCTGGGTGACTTTGGGCCAGCTCTCTTTCTCAGCCAAACCCACCTCAAAGGGTTGTTGTGGGGAGAATAGGAAGAGGAAGATGTGTTGGACATTTTCATCATTTTGAGTTATTTGTAAAAGCAATAAATGCAGGAAATAACATAATTTGTAAACTGCCCAGTGTCACCTTATGGGGTGATAGGATGCACAACAATTTAATAAGTAAGTAGGTAAGCAAGTAAAGTAAGTAAATAAGTGAAAAAAATAAAATATGAGCACTGAATATATTGAGATAAATGTCCCAGTTCTCTCATCTTAAAAATAATTATTGGTTGACAGCAGTGGTGAAATGTAAAATTTGTTGCTACTGGTTCTGTGGGTGCAGATTGATGGGGGAGTGTCATGTGATTGGGTGGGCGTGGCCAACTCTTTTTTTTAACTTTTACTTTTTTAAAGCATTTTTTTACTACCGGTTCAGATGAATAAAAAATTTAAAAAAATCGTGCTGTGCCGCGCGATCGTTGGAACCTTTTTCAAAAACCTTTTTAAAGTATTTTTTTACTACCGGTTCACCCAAGCTGGTAGTTTTTATCACTACCGGTTCTCCCGAACCGGAGAGAACCGGTAGCATTTCACCCCTGGTTGATAGCTTTTGGAGGATTTCTGGTAGTTTCTCCCAAAGTAATCAGGAACTCCAAGTTGTGCAGCTATTTTTTTTAAAAAAAGATACAATACTCAAACAATCAAGTCATTATGAGTGCAAGTGAAATTAACACAGTCTTATGTCCTACGTTCTACCCTAAAATGATCAAATTGACCCCTTCTTTATTTTCTGAGACATTGATGATCTTTCAATTTAAATCTATATTGTATATAATTTTTGGATTGTTGATTTTTTACAAAATTTGATCTGGAACTGCCACATAATAATCTATTCTACAAAAGGTTTGTAGAAAGGCTAATCTGGTCAGGATTTATTCAATCAAGAAATCTGATGTTTAAAACTTGAAAAAATTTTAGCAACGTTTTTTAAATTAGGTATTTATTCAAAGTTTCAAAAATTTAAAAAGAGCTGTTCCTCACATACTCAATAATGCTACATATCTTTACTGGATTATTAGGAAACATGTACCTGTGTTCCTGCTCTCTTAGAATTAGGAGTTCATGGACTTGTTCCACCTTTTCTTTTTGTTGCTGAAGAGATATTCGAAGTAACTGTACTTCTCTCTCGGCTGCTGATGCTTTAAGTTCTGCAGTTTGAATCCTTTTCATCTGTGGTGTTTGAAATAACAGCAAGAGAAACAATCACAATTTCAAAGCTTGATAGCACAAGCAGATGTTCTTGAGCAGTAGCAAGTTTTCCCATGGTACAATGAACAAATGTTAGGGTTTTTAAAAATTTTAAAATAACCAGAATTATTATCTGTGCATTCAGTATAAATGCACACACATTATACAGTAACTCTTGGCCATTATGGAAGCAATAATTTAAAGTTTTTGGACTGAATCAGCAGAGCTATTTTGATCCAATATTAAAAACACAAACACCACTATCTCTTATCATTCTGATCAACTTATTTTAAAACATTCTCCAAAAATCAGTACATGTAATTCATTTGACCATATTCAAGGAAGAACAGAACTATTCTTTATATATCAAGTAAAGTTCTGGTCAATTTTTTTAAAAAATTCAAAAAGCAAAGAAATTTTTAACTGCAATATTAACACGATCTTTTGTTATATTCAGAACCAATAATTCTACCTCCGAAGCTTGCTGCTGTGCTTTTTGTGACTCCAGTTTGGAGAGAGCTTCTTCTAAAGCCTGGAAAGCCTTTTGCTGGTCCTCTTCTTTTTGTCTGGACCGCTCTAGCTCCTTACCAAGTTTTTCAGCTTCTTCTTTCACTTGCTGAATATCAATCTGAAGTCTTGTCTTTGCATTCCGTTCTCTCAAAATCAGTTCCCTTAGCCTGAGAAACATATATGTGGATGGTGTATTTATTTACTTACCTATATCCCACTTCATTATTTTTAGAAATAACTCAAGGTGATGAACATATCCAACACATTTTCCTCCTATTTTCCGCACTATTATTTAAACTTCCGACTGAGCAAATGAAGAGATTACAGAACAATTATTCTGGTCAAGGCATATCTGAACTGAGATGTTCTTGTTTAAATCAATGCAGGAGAATCACAATTTACAACAGGTGTATCCAATCCATAACCCGCAGGCTACCTTTGGCCCTGGAAATCTAGTAAAGTACCTCACAAAATAATAAAAAATATAAAAAATAAAATTTGTTATTTATAGCAATAGCACGTAGATTTATATACCGCTACATAGTGCTTTACAGCCCTCTCTAAGCGGAGTCAGCATATTGCCCCCAACAATCTGGGTCCTCATTTTACCGACCTTGGAAGGATGGAAGGCTGTGTCAACCTTGAGCCTGGTGATATATTTTATATGTGACCCCAAATAATTCTGTTCACTTAATGCAGCCCAAGCAACCAAAAGGTTGGAAAATCTTGATTTAGACATACATCTTCCTTGTCTTGCGTTTACAGTTTAGGACATACAAGCAGTTAATTATGCTCTATATGTGCCAAGACTACAACTCCCAGATTTTTCATACAAAAGGCTGTACTACTACTACTACTACTGTTACTATTACTACTAACTTACTGTACTTCTATGCTGCCCAATTCCAAATGACGTTGGATAGCTCGCAACAATCAAAAGAAAGAAATTATGATAAAACTAATAAAAGGAAAAAGAAAGAAAAATATGGCAGGAATGACAGATTGGATAGAAAGAAAGATCTGAACGAAGAGCCATAGCTTCGTATCTCTTTGAAATAACGGCAGAGAATGGGCCATCCAGATCTCAGAGAAAACCTTATTCCAGAGAATAGGCATTACTATAGTATATGGGCAGTTCCAGGGTCCTGATATATTACGTAGGTTTAATTGAAGACACCTGGAGTACACCGTACCAACTCTGCAAGATCAAATTGGCCAGGAAGTTAATTCCAAATCAAGTAAGTCATTGAAGTTCTATGGCTCAGGATTAACTCGCTCTGCCATTCCTAGGCCACTTGCTTACCTAGGTAATATCCATCAAATTCACTGAAATAAATACCAAAATAAATGTCATTTTAGAACTTAGAAACTCTGTAATCTGAAAGATACAGTGAGTTCAACTGATTTGCTAATCTATATATACCCACAAGAACTGATCATATTTTACAGCTCTCAAGTGCTTAAGAATGTAAGAATGAACAAATTCTTTCCATGTGAATTGCAACCGCACAGTGTCAACTCAAAAGAAATATACTAATACTCACCTATCTGTAGTGTAAACAGCAACGCTTTGAATATCTTTTTCTTCTTTGGCCTGGTTCTGCAGCTGCTTAATGCTTTCACTGAGTTTCTTTTCAGCTTGTTCAGCTTTCCATCGCTTCTCTCTCTCCTGATCTAGTTCTTGAATCAGTGCCTAAAGAAGAAGAAAATGTCTGTTTCTGAAACAAACTAGTAATGTATCAAAAGTCCCTTGCTTCTATTACAACAAAAGCTATCCCAATTTTATTTTGAAGTTTATATCAATACTACACAGCAAAAATGAAAATCTCTCAGGCACATATCACCTCAGAATAATAAATATATCTACCCTGTAAGTGAATTCTTCTTGAATACCAGTATCCACATTTAGTTTTTTCATTTGACTTTTCGGCCCACCCAATTTCTTCGGTGTTTCCCCCACTATTTTCAAACTTGCAATTTCTGAAACTGGGCTTGAACTTTCTTGCTCTTTGATGTGGGATTCTTGAAACTTAGGCTTCATGAAATCTTTCTCTTGTTCTCTAAAGTGAAACAAAAATTGAATTTGAATACTGGAATGGATATAAGCTTGCCAGAATATCAAGTGGGTATCATTTAAAGGGCCCCAAAGTAATTAGAAGGGTTTTAAACTCTTCTATCCCACAGGTAAATTTCTGCAAACAATAATCCTTTCTACAGTTTCTAGAAATATACTTCTGGACTAGTTTTTTGGGCAGTAAATAAAATGAATCTAAAATTTTAGATTCATTTTCAGCAATTATATTTGAGTTTTAACTTTATTATCCAAGTCAGAAGAGAAAATATAAATTATTTATAGAAAGGATCAAAAATGGGTTCCATCGCCATTAAGCTTCACCATTAATTAGTCTTATTTTCATGAAAACCAGGTTAGAATCAATTCTGCAGATTACTTATCTTCATGAAAGAGTAACAGACTACATGTGAATATGAAAACACCGATAACTGAATTAAGACTAAGATATCATACCTGGCTGACAGTTTGGCCCTTTGTGAACGGGGCTTGGTTGATAAAGTGCTTTTCCGATAATTAGGCAACTTGCTCCTTTTAGTAGCTTTTCTATTCTCTTTTCCACTTTCACTACCACTCTCTGAGGTAAAATCTGTTTCTTTTTTGGCTTTCACAGTCACATCAGCTTTTGAAGAATTAGTAACCTGAAAATAAACAAACATGTTGATTAGGAACTCTTATTCGGTCTGTTCAATTTTGCTGTTGTTTCTTCTGTTGATCCAGGAAAAGATAATAAATATGTTGTTAGAAATTAAAAACACATTAAAAAACAAACACTAAGTATTCCATTATCAAAGTAACAACCCAATCTCCCACAAGAGCTAAGAACATTATTCAGACAAGTACAATCAGAACACCAGACAAAGGAATAACTCCTATACCACATCTTTCAACAAAATGGACACCATGCAATTAAAAATTACAGCTTAACCTGAGCTGCACATATTGTCTTCTATTGGAATAATATGATGCAAATGAGAATATACCAACAAACATTTATCAAGCTAAACTAAAAAAACATTAAAAGTTACTACCTTTTGCAAGAGGTGAGATATCTGTTCTTCTAGTTTTTTTATCCTTGAGTCATTATCAAATTTAATTTTTTCTGGCTCAGACGATGACATTATTTCAGTGGAAGAGCTAGTGGTAGTCCAAGGTAATATCTTTGTCCTCTGGCGAAACTGGGCTAATACTTGATCAATATGAGGTGTTATTATTGGCAAATTAACATAAGTCTATTAAAAAGAAATTAAAAATTCTAAGTCATACAAAAAGAAGTTCAAACTAACTTTATAGACCTCAAATAAAAGCAAAAATATATTAATTTACAGCACCTCTTCTTCATCTGTATAACTGGATGAAACTAAACAGCTTAAGAGATCTTCCAAGCACTTCAAATCAGATGAGTTTGGTTCCATTAAGTTAATCGGTTCACCAAATATATTCTTCCCATCCAAGATGGTCAGCTGAGGTAAAGCCTGAAGGAGAATCTCTCTGTAGCCTTCAGATAATAAAAGAAATTACTTTATAACTGCATTGTGAAAAGACTCCAAATGCTTTTCCAAATTAGTTTCATGTGCACTAGATTTTATCCTATCCACCTGAACAATTGCAGCACTTTTACCTATTTTGGCACACACGGGGTTACTTTTTCCATTTTTCTCCAAAGTAAGGTTAGTTAAGTATTGCAGTCCACTAAGGCACTGAAGTAAATGGTTAACATTATTTACACAGTTGCTGTGAAGTTCAATATGATTAATTTTATAGTTGGGTCCTCGAAGATGTAGAAGTCCTGAAAAAAATGCATGTCAATAATAAATGTTGAAACATCAAAATACCATTTATCTAAACACAGTTTAATTAAAATAGGGAAAAAAGTTGCCCTTCTTTTGTAAAGTATTCCAAATTTATTTATTTGGAAAATAATTGTGCCTATCTCCACAAAACAATTATGATTGCAAAGCAAGTGTTGCAAAACCAAGGAATAGAGGAGAGACAGACTAATTCGAGATGGGGATTGATTCAGGCACCAAGAATGACAATTTGCCAGTGCATTATGAGATCATCACGGAGCAGGCACCATTTGATTTGCAGCCACTATATGGAATGGAATGGCTTTGGGACAGGAAGAGCCACAGCCACGACAAGTCAGATAAGAGACAGCTTATCTTTCAGAAGGAATGTGGATATGGCAAGCAACCTAATTCTTGGGCTGTAAAGGCAATGGGGAGAGAAATGTCCTCTCAGAATTGTAAGATTCTGTTAATGTCACTGTACAATAAAGCACAGGGTGTATTTCTTGCCTGGAATACCTTGTAAAGCTGATAGCTACAGGCACAAGAACATATTAAGCTAGTCCTGCTGATAAACTGCCTTCTTCTCTAAAAGTTCTAATGACCACCAAAATTGCAATGCCACAAACACATTCAGGGGTGTCAACATCCCTGGGCTCAAAATTGTGTGTGCATCCGGGTAATCCTAATCCTATTATTTTTAAACTATGCACCAAGTGCATTGCATGCACATAAAAAGAGATAAGGCATCAACTGGTTCTGCCCATCATTTTGAAGCCTATGACTGTCACTGTATTAGGCTCTGCACATATGGATTTCCAAATAAGTTCTTCAAAGTCAGTAATGCTTGGGTTTGAATAGATTCAGCTGAAAATCTCTTACCTGAAAGGTCATCTATACGGTTGTAAGATAAATTCAGTTTAGTTAAATTATATAGATTTTCCAGCCCTAGGGAAGAGACATTTTTTATTTAATGAAAGCAACTATATAGGCAATCAGAAATGAGTCCCACACATATTTCAGTCTGAAATACTTCTTTTAAGACTTCTAGCCATTCTGTGAGCATTCTACCACCCCATCCAATTAGTCAACATTCTGTGCTTAAGCCTTAAGGAGCTATTATTCTGACAGCTTTATCTTTTTTATTTTATGTATCCTTTACAAATCCTGGCTAAGCATGCTGCCTCCTTTTTCATTTATAAATGGATTGTAAATTAACATTAGGATAATTACCAAGCTCCGTTAATTTAGGCTAGCCTTGGTAACCAAGCCAAAGATTATGATTCCCTGAACTCTTCATCTCTTTTATTTCTGATCTGATTGTGTACTTTTAATTGTGAACCTCAGCACAGCCATTTTAGTCTTCTGATTCAGTTATAGTTAGTTTGGCGTTAGGCTGCCAAAGAACTCAAAACACACTGGAAATCTTGGGGGGGGGAGGGAGGGAGATAGAACTGCAGCATGAATAGTTTTCTTGTAGCAGCAGTATACTTCTGATATCATTGCAAAGTCACACCTACTGCAAATGAATCCTTACTACACATCTAATCTGGAGTCCCCTTATCTCACCTATCACAACAAGGAGTGTAGCATATTTTTATACATATTTAAATAGCTGCTTATCTCACAATTCGAGACCGACTTCTGCCACCAATAGCCTCCCACCGGCCAGTTCGCTCCCACAGAGAGGGTCTCTTCAGGGTGCCATTGGCCAAGTTATGTCGGCTGGCGACACCCAGGGGGAGGGCCTTCTCTGTGGGAGCCCCAGCCCTGTGGAATGAACTGCCCCCGGAAATACGTAAGATCTCCAACCTCCGGGTATTTCGCTGTGCACTGAAGACCCTGTTGTTCCGCCAGGCCGGGCTATCAACATAATAATTTAAATTGGGGTATTTTAAATTTCTGGGGTTTTAAATTGAGCCGAATTTATTTAATAATTTTTAATTTTTAATTGATGTTTGTCTTGTGTTTTTCAATAGGCTGTACACCGCCCTGAGTCCTTCGGGAGAAGGGCTGTATAGAAATAAAATTATACTTATACTTATACTTACAATTTGTGACTCTGGGCAACGTACAATAAAAAAGCATTGCTGAACCATTACCGTCTAATAGGCACATGCCATTAAAAATGCTAAATCTCTACAGGCATTCTTTAAATGAGTCAAGTGTACAAAAATGCTATAAATCTTCAACATTCAAGAACTGTAATTAAAGGGGGGAAAGGGAATGGGAATATGACAGGTTTTAAGAACCAGTTTTATTTCAGCCTCTATTATTAAATGATGTGGCAGAGTGCTTTAGGCAGGTAAATATATTTCAATATATTCAGAATATTCTGTGGTTGACCTTCCCAGGTTTCTATGGAGAAGCAGACAGAGTTACCATTTCTTCAGTTTCAGAAATATAAATTCCAGCTATTACTATAAAAATGATTTTCCTAATAAATAAATCTTCAAGCATTGGAAAGTTCAAACAGGCTTGATCCAGTTTTTCTACAAGTAGCATTACATACTGCATTGGATCTGTGTTTCTAAACCTTGTCAACTTGAAGTTATATGGACTTCAATTCCCAGAATTCTCTAGCCAATATGCTGAGGGAATTCTGTGAGGTGAAGTCAACACATCTTCAAAACACTGGTCTAGACCAGTGGTCTCCAATCTTGGCAACTTTAAGCCTGGCAGACTTCAACTCCCAGAATTCCCCAGCCAGCTTTGCTGAATTCTGGGAGTTGAAGTCCGCCAGCCTTAAAGTTGCCAAGGTTGGAGACTCCTAGTCTAGACATTCCCCTTGGAGCAGCTCTGGGAAGGGGGAATCTGGACTATTAATTCTTTTGTCTGAGGGTGTTGAACCTTGAGAAGTCATTCAGAACAATATGAGAGACAGCACTGGTATCAGCAAAGGAATCAACAAAAATCCTTTAGCAAGGTTTCTCTATCCTAGAAATTCTGAACCTTTTTCTGTCATGAATCCCTTTGAGAGTCTGGTGAAACCGATGGACCTTGTTTCAGAAAAATGCCATTTAAACGCAACATAAACCGATTATGCCCAAGTATGGTTACCAAAATGTTTTAAAAAATAACGATAGCAATATAGATGCTTCTTTATTAATTAAATTTATAAAAAATGTCTTTTCTAAGGTATAATTTTAGATGAGTTTTATTAAAGTGAAATCTTTTGAAATCTGGAGATCATAAATCAGGTTGTTGCTGACGTATGTTACTGAATGAAAAAAAGTGAATAAAATTTCAATTTTTTCCCCATCCACGTACACAGATTCCGTGAAATTTATTTACAGATCACAGTTAAGAATCTGACTCTGCAAAGAGCTTCCCAATCATGGTCACTTCAAGATGTGTGAACTTCCTAGAATTGCCTATTCCAAGGCAATTCTAGGCCTTAAGTCAACACATCTGGTAGTTGCCAAGGTTGGGAAACATTGCTTTCTAGTTCCTTCCCACAAATGGAAGGAATCCTATATTAATCCAACATCCAGCCTTGATCTAAGGACTGACCTTCAACTTTTGTTATCAAATTGCAAGCCAAATTTAAGGTACGCAGGTTTGCAAGGCAGCTTAGCCCTTCAATCCAATGTATACGATTTGATGAGAGATCTAGATGTTGTAAGTTCAACAGGTGATCAAGACTTTCAATTCTGGAGATCAGGTTACAGTGCAAGTTGAGTGTGTGAAGCTCTGAACTTAAAGGCAGCTCTGCTAAACTACAAATAAAGAACATATGACAAAACATTGGTTTTAACAATATGTAGAAACTTTGAAGCACATGTAGTCCTTGACTTACAAAAGTTCAATGGCACTGGAAAAAGTGACTTATAACACTTTTTCACACTTACAACCGTTTTTCACACTTACAACCGTTGCAGCATCCCCATGATCAAAATTCAGACGTTTGGCAACTGACTCATATGTATGATGGTTGCAGTGTCCCAGGATTATGTAATCATCTTTTGCGACCTTCTGACAAAGTCAATAGGGAACCCAGATTTACTTAATAATCATGTTACTAACTTAAAAGTGGCACTGATTCACTTAACAATTGGGGCAAGAAAGGTCAGAAAATGAGGCCAAACACTTTTGCACTTGACAACCATTTTGCTTAGCAACAGAAATTTGGGGTTCAATTGGGCTTGGAAGGTTGAGAGTTCAATTCTAGGTAGCAGCAAATTTTTCTCTTTAAGGTACAAAAAGATTATACCTGATATAATGTCAGGAAGGACATCCCACTAGGGCTCCAGTCACTGTGACTCTACTCTTAATTAAGGGATTACAGGGTCATAAAAAGGAGTTTTGTGGTCATAAATCAAGGACTACTTATAACAAGTAACAAGTATTCAAGCCCATGAAAACCACACTGTATACAAGGTACACCAGTATTTTTATGATTCCTTGGATAACAATTTTAATACTAAAAATACTCAATTATGCAAAGTCAAACTTCTTATCATCTAATCTTATCCTAGCGCTTTGAAGAAAAGCTAGGTGTTCAAAGCTTTACAGACGGTTAGGAAGGCTGCACCTTAGAGGCAGAGTCTTCCACAGGGCTGCCCTGGGAAAGACATGCTTCCTAACTCCTATCAAATAGCAAAATTTAAGGGAAGGGAGTAGGAGCGTGCCCACCCTAGCTGACCCGATAGGGTGTCAGGGATGAAATCCAGCAGGTTCTGACAGGTTCTGGAGAACCAGTAGCGGAAATTTTGAGCAGTTCAGAGAACCGGCAAATACCACTTCTGGCTGGCCCGAGTGGGGTGGGAGTGGGGATTTTGCACTATCTTTCCCCTGGAGTGGGGTGGGAATGGACATTTTGCACTATCCTTCCCCTGCCACGCCCACCAAGCCACACCATGCCCATAGAACCAGTACTAAAAAAATTTGGATTTCACCACTGGATGAGTAGTTGTTCTTAGAGAAAGGCAGTCCTGCAAATAACCTGGCCCTGTTCCATACAGGGCTTTAACATGATGGCCAACACTTTGAATTGCACCTGTAAAGAAATTGAAAGCTAGTGCAGCTTATAACACAAAGGTGTTACAAGAGCAAACTAGGGGCCTCAATTACTGTCCACGCTGTTGCATTCTGGACCAATTGAAGTTTTAATCTTCAAGGGCAGCCCCATGTAGAATGCACTGCAGAAATCCAAATTAATATTTAATATTAATTAAATATTAATTATTTAATATTTAATATTAATTAAACATTAAATATGAGCCTGGTGGCTCAGCAGACTGATAGCATTGTGATTAACACCAGCTGTCTGCAATTACTGTAAGTTTGAATCTCACCAGGCTCAAGGTTGACTCAGCCTTCCATCCTTTCTAAGGTAGGTAAATTGAGGATCCAGTTTGTGGGGGCAATAAGCTGACTTTGTATAAATATACAAAAGTATGAAGGCTATTGTTTAACGCATTGTAAGCCGCCCTGAGTCTCCGGAGAAGGGCGGCATATAAATCATTTTTTTTTAAAAAAAATGTATTCATAAATAAAAATATATCATGACTTGCAGCTGTTGATAATTTTTTCTCCACCAAAGCAAAGAAATCTAATTTTATGATAGCTGATCTTATGGTAGCAGTTTGTAAATTAAATTATACATTACGGAAAGACTTTTTTTGTTGTTGCACCGAATAGCCTCAACTTACTTGCCATCTTCTTCCACATAAAAAGACCAACATTCCACGGAGCACCCCTTCTAAATGTCTTCAAATAATTTAAGACTAAATAGCTAAATTTGGCTAACAATTCAGGCTTGTCGTCCCCCAGTCTACTTTAAAAATGGGTAGTAGATCAAGGAAACCCCCGCCCCCAAAGGTGGATCTGTGCCCCCAAAAGTACCCCTGCACTTCTGCATGACACCGGAGGAAAGGACAAGGGGAAGCACCAGTTAAGTGTGCAAAAATGATGCAACCTCGCAGTAGCAACACCTGAGACGGCATTTGGAAAAAGCTCAGAGACTCCCCTGTGCAAGGCTTCCTCCCTGCTGCCTCTCACCTCTTGATGCCTTTATCCATTAGGCTGAGCTCCCCTGAAGTTGCACAGACCTCCGCCATCCCGCTCCGCTTAGTGACCTCTTCCCCAGCCTGAACCGCGGTAATTGCCGCCCTCCGCTTTGAACCCCACCCACCAGGGCCCTCCTCGCTGTGACTGCGCCAACAGCACCGCTGAGCATGACGGGAGGAATGTGGGCTGTTCCAGCTCTCCTTCCCAGCAGCGGCGAAACGAAGGTGCTGCGGTTGGAAGACAGACGTAGGGGAATGGGGGGGGGGAGTAGTTTCGGTGCCGCTCTCTACTCCAGGGACGGAAGAGAGAGAAAAAAACCCGCCTAAAAAGTTTAGAAAGTGATTTACACTTGTGGACGCGTGATAGGAAAGAGTAAGTTAGGAGCAAGGGAGTCCCTGTTGGTCTACTCATTCCACACTTGCACCTGCGAACACATCTATGTACTTGATTATTGAAATATTAAAAATAAAAAACCAGTCCTGCAATGCAGTTTCCAGCCTGTTATTTTCATGAGGAACCCGAAGTTGTCGATAAAATTGGCTATTTTTATTTGGGGAGGGGGGGGAGGCAGAGCACCAAGGAGAAAATGTGAATGACTCGCTGTTTTGTTTTGTTTTTGCATTTTAAACTGCTGTCTGATTTATTGGGCTTGAAAATCGAAACTTGTCGGCGATGTGCCTCCCGTTTAAGCGAAAGGAATTTTAAGCGAGGGAGAGGGCGAAGAGAGTAACTAACGGGGTTTGAAAATTCGGGTTTACCTTCCTAGAGGTGTAAAATAACAACTGGTGAGGGCTTGGCAGAACTTCGGAGAACAAGGTTAGGATTGTACGAGTTGGGCTGAGAGATTCATACGACCACCAGATGGCAGCGGACAATTACGGTACCTCTTAGTTGCGATCTGGCGATAGTTGGGAGATTTGCAGCTGTATCCGGTAGTTCGGACTTGCCCGTGCAAATATTTTGTATTTCGAATGAAACGTGCCTTGATTCAAAGTCCAAAACACTTTCTCTGAAAGAGCGAGAACATTTATTTAAATCGCAATCCTGAGGATTGCATACATCTACAATGCAAACTACAATCTCAAGGATCAAACATTTTTTTTTTAGTACTGCACTATATAGTTGGAGGTATATCTTTTTTTTTTTTTTTACTATTTCAGGTTTGAGATGAAATATCCTGTAAGAGTGTAAATCTAAGTGCTATTGCTATAATAAACATTGCATAATGCACATACAATAAGCTTTACAGTGCTTTTTTGTGGGAGGATTCTGATACAATCCAATGTATCTGTTGGTACTGGCTTGAATATTCTTGTCTGGCAGTAATAATATTTGTGAATTCTATTTGCGTTGCCAGTGGAAATTGGAAAAATCTTGCAAAACAAGGAAATCTCATGGCTCAAGGGGGCCATTTTTTAAAAAAAAATTGATTTATATGCCGCCCTTCTCCGGAGACTCAGGGCGGCTTACAATGTGCTAAGCAATAGCCTTCATCCTTTTGTATATTTATACAAAGTCAGTTTATTGCCCCCACAACTGGGTCCTCAATTTACCTACCTTAGAAAGGATGGAAGGCTGAGTCAACCTTGATCCTGGCGAGTAATTGCAGGCAGCTGGTCTTAATAACAGGGTGCTTTAGACCACTGTACTACCAAGGCTCGTTTAAAGTGGCATTTGAAGGAGAAAAGTCAAAAAGGGATATGTGTACCTATCAAATTGGAAATTGCACAGTTAGGATTAACCATTTCTCAGAAGTGTCCGCAGTAAGCTTCAGGAGCAGTGTCAAAATAGCAGATGTTGGTAATGTTATCAATTATAAATGCCTTAATTGTGTACCTACAGGTACATAAAGTTGAAACTGTTGTTTTCTTCCTGCATTTCATCTTTTGCCACCCTTAACATCCTTCCCATTTCTTCCATTTCTACTCTTCTTGGTAATTGCTAGGAATCTGACCAGATGGTTAAAATTAAATTATTTGTTCTCAAGTCAAAGCACAACTATAATATTTTCAGTGGGGCACTTTTACCTTCTGCAGATGATGAGAGATTATTTCATTATTTAAGTAGAACAATTGTTCTAGTGCTATCACATTGCCCTGGCATCAAAGAGATCTAGAAAACTCATTGTTTTGCCTTCCTCTCATCTCACCCCGTACCTGAGGCAGCTTGAAAGTTATCCTTGGCTGTCTGAATATTAAATACTGTTTTACCCCTTAAGCAGAAAATGAGCTGTTGCAGGTTCACTGTGTGTCTCGTTGACCATCTAGTTGGTGTTATAATTGAGGAACACTAGGTGGGTAGATCCTGCAGAATAACAGAATTACAAGTTGGAATGGACCCTGGAGGTCTTCTAAACTAACCCCCTGCTAAAGCAGTAGACTTTGCACCATTTTAGACAAATAGGTGTCCACTCTTCTTAAAATCCTCCAGTGTTGCAATGTGCAGCAATTGGCACTTGAATTACACACATCCCCTTTCTTTGGTTTTGGGGCATTGTCTTCCAAAGCCTTCTGCTTTGAGAATGTGAGAATAGTTCTTTCAAGCCATACTCTCTCCATTTCCTTGCCAAGTCTGATGATTCCTTGGCTCAGAATCTTGAGAAAAGTCTGCATGGTGAAGAGAGAGATAGAGAACCAGCCCTGGGTGCTGCTTTCTGGTACCACGGTCCTCGTGCCTGCTTTCAAACACAGGTTTGACTCTATTCTATAATCCTCAGGCTCCCTCTGAATGCAGCTGCACAAAACCAGGATGGGTTTTGTCAAATGACTAAAAATGCCACTTTACCCATTTTCTCCTCAACCCCAATCACCCCAAAGAGTTGCAGATGGTTTTTTTCCAATATCTAGTGGCTTTGCATGAAAGGGAAAGGAAATAAAGATGGTACAAAACTCAAAACGCCTTTCCCTAACATGTCTTAACTCTATGCATAAGAAAAACTGCATTATTTGCTGACATCATTCCTCTAACAAGATAGAGGTCACTACGGTTAGGAAAAGTTATATCTGTGATTTTTTGCTGTTTTAGGATTGGTAAGTAGCACTTCAACTTGACTGAAAGACAGCCTCTCATTGGCTAATAAACCCAGAAGCTGTTCCCCCACAGTATTTACTTTCACAACAATCCTGTGACGATTATCGCACAAGACATTGTGACTGCTAACAAGCAACTTGTGAGTTTCAGGAACAGAGTTTGAACTTGGACCTCCCTATCATAGTTCAACACTTTAATTGTTGTATCCCACCTTCCGACTTGCCACCAAAAAAAAAAAAAAAAAAACAGTACAGAGACTGAGACTTTAATTGGGAGGAACAATGAAAATGATTGAAATAATTGTGAAGTGATCTGCTAGCTACTTTTTGTCTTCCTCTTTTGGCCATCTTTGATCTTGGAACTGAACACGATCAGGTTTAATTTATACTTAAATAAAAAACACAGAAAAGGAGTCCAAGGTGTTGGCTAGTTTATGAAGTTGAAAAAAATCAATGGCAAACCGTCCATAATATAACTAGAGCTCATGTTTGACTTGAGGACTTCTTTGGGTTTACTTTATTGTAAATTAAGTTTATCCATCTTTTATATTCTGGAACAAGATTTCAACTGCACACATTTCCCAGAATATAGCTCTACATCATCACTGTTTTGTGCTAGCTTGACAATTATGCATATATTTTCTTGCCATCTGTTGTAATTATTTTTTAAACATTAACAAAAAGACAGTGTTGGCACTCCCTAAGAAAATATGGATGCTGTCTGGTAAGGCATATGTACAGATACTTGTCAGTTTCCAGAAATGGACATGGTGCTACATCATTAATCTGAAGGACATGCATGTCTCCAAATGGGAATGCCATCTGTGATCATTCTGAATTTGTTGGGATATTAGCTACTATTAGCTAGCTTTCTTAATCCTGTCTGCCGATCAGCAGAAGTCAGCCTATTGATTCTGTCTGAGTCTTCTGGTTTGTTTTCATTCTAAGTTGTAATAGTTTGTTACTACACAAGAATTTATTAACCAGCTGTAATTTTGAAGTCTAATTAATTTAAGGCAAAAGTGACATGACAAGTTCATCATACTATTAATGGATTGTTTGGCAGGAAGGTACCATATCAAATTTAACTATACATCAATTTAATTCCAATCACTAGTAGGAAACCTTATGAGTTGCTGAGTTGGTCACTTACATTGTAGTTTGGTGATCAGGTCTGAGGGAGGCCAAAATAAAATGTAACTTTTGGTCAGTCTGCTGCATTTCCTTATATTCACTAATATGCCCTAATTATTCTTCTGCCTTCTTCCCAGGAGCTGGCAACTATGAGCAGAAACATTGCTCAGTCCCTCAATTTTTATTTTAATCATTTCCACAGATTGGATGCAGAGCCTTAACAAGGCAACTTGTCTTTAAATCCCTCTAGTGTCTGCCCAAGGTACAGATGCATTGGGGCAAATAAAGATAATTGGCAGATGTAACAATTTACATTGTGTTGATATTTAACCTGCCTGACCCATTGGCTGCTACAACACACTCCCTTCGGCTCTTGTTTATTTGGGGTCCCCTATCTACATGGCTCCAGATTCCAGTCCTAATGATGGAACTGATTTCAAATGGAAAAGGGCAAGCAAAGGGATGCCGTGGTAGGAGGAGACACTATGGTGGGGGAAACCGGATTTCCGGTTGGCTCCAGAATTGAACGGGGGGCTTCCACTTAGGGCCTTTGTGGCTCTTTGAGTGTTTAAGGTTGCCGACCCCTGATTTAGTGACTGTTTAGGGAAAGTATCCCATCTACTGACTTACCACAAAAAAACAGGACAGATATTGAGACTTTTGCTAGAAGGAACAGTGAAAATAATTGAAATAATTGTGAAGTGATCTGCTAACTACTTTTTGTCTTCCTCTTTTGGCTAGTTCAAAGACTGTTCAAATGACACTGAAAAGGTGACTTATGGCCATATTTCACACTTATAACCAGTGGTGGGTTTCTCCCAGTTCGGCCCAGTTCTGCCGAGCCGGTAGCGGTGACAATATGACATCACCAAACCGATTCTGCCCCCCCACCACTCCGCCCACCCCACCCCACCCCGCGTTATTCTTACCTTTTATTTGGCTCCACCCCCAATCTATTGCTGCCTCCTGAGTCCCAGCTGATGGGCTATAAGGAAAAAAACTGTTTAAACTCTTGCTGTGGGGCTTCAAAGGGCCGCCCTACAGCTGATCAGTGGTAAAAGGCAGTTTGGTGGTAGACCGGTGCCTGCAAAAATAAATGGGTAGACCAATGCCTGCAAAAATACATGAGTAGACCAGTGCCTGCAAAAACAAATGAGTAGACCGGTACAGCTCTGCAAGCAGTTAAAAGTCTGGTAGACCAGTACCTCTGCTAAATCCTAAAGAATTGTCACATGACCATCAAGCCACACCCACAGAACCAGTAGTAAAAAATTTTAGAACCCACCCCTGCTTATAACCATTGCAGCATCCCCATGGTCACGTGATTTACATTTGGATACTTGACAACTAGTTAATATTGATGATAGTTGTCATGTCCTGGGCTCATGGGATCATATTTTGTAACCACGTGACAAGCAAAGTCATTGTGGAGGCTAGATTCACTTAACAACTGTTTTACTAATTTAACAACTGCAGTGATTCACTTAACAAATGTGGCAAGAAAAGTCATAAAATGGAGCAAAATTCACTTAACAAATTTCTCACTTAGCAACATAAATTCTGGGCTCAATTGTGGTCATGAGTCAAGGACTATCTGTACCTTGATTTAGTCTAAGTCAGCGATGGCAAACTTTTTGGGCTTGGTGTGTCAAAAATTTGAAAAATGCCTAACTTGACTCTGCTGGCAAGTCACTCCACACCTGAACAAAAGAAAAACAATTCTTTATGTATTTGTTTATTTAAACAAAATACAGCAAACACCTGTATGATCCCCAGAATCTGCTGCAAAGTGCTTGCCTTCAGGTGGAGCTTTCGTTCCTTTGACAGGCCCCTGAGACCCATCTGAGGCAGCTCCGGTGGTCTTAGTTTCCTCAAACGACTTTGAAGAATGCTCTTCTGTGGCATCTGCAGCCATGCAAAAGCATGCTCCATTCTCGAACCGTTTTTGGAGGGCCCAGAAGCCACACAAGAGGATGAGACTATCTGGAGAGCCTGACATTCTCAGATGGCATTCAAATATCATACATAAATGCTTTTAAGAATAGTTGTTGGGTATTGGTCACTGCTGGCATGTCATCCTAAACATTGTGGCATGTCACCTTTGTCATGTGTCATAGGTTCACCATCACAGGAATTGTGTGGATTCTCTGAAATGCCTGGACACAAAGGTTTCTGGTACATAATAAATAAGACCATTCTTAGATCTATTATTGCTTAAACCAAGGATCAAGAAAGGCAGTCCTTCCAAAAATCTTTGTTTATGCTACAACTGTTATCTTTTACAATAACAGCTTTTGTATTTAGTAAGTTTCATCCAAATTTTCCATCCATGTTATCTCAAAACAATCCATCTAGGCAGAAAGGTGAACAAAAAGGCTGTCAGTCCAGCTGCTCCCCTATCGCTTGTGTTTGTTTCGAAACAAACTGCTAAACTGTTGAGAGGCATGTATTCTATAGAAAAATATCTACTGCTAACAGTTTGTAGGGCTTAGACTGCAATATTAAACCTGTCAGTTTGGCTATAATGTCATTTTGTATTGTATTTTATGGTGCATGGGCTTGGCCTATGGTGTAATGTTTGAGAAAATACAGCACAAACTCTACACATCAGAGGTGGTATTCAGCAGGTTCTGACCAGTTCTGGAGAACTGGTAGCAGAAATTTTGAGTAGTTCAGAGAACCAGTAAATACCACCTCTGACTGGCCCCGGCCCCATCTATTCTCTGCCTCCTGAGCAGAGGTGGGTTTCAGCAGGTTCTGACCAGTTCTGGGGAACCGGTAGTGGAAATTTTGAGTAGTTCGGAGAACCGGTAGTAAAAACTTTGACTGGCCCCGCCCCCATCTATTCTCTGCCTCCCAAGTCCCAGCTGATTGGGAGGAAATGGAGATTTTTCAGTATCCTTCCCCTGCCACGCCCACCTAGCCACGCCCACAGAACCAGTAGTAAAAAAAAATCCCACCACTGCTACACATGCACTCAGAAATATTGTAATAGGGCTTTGTGTTAGGTAATAGTTATAAGATTCATACTTACTATTAAGTTAAAGGGAACTTAGCTTTGATATAAATAAATAAATAATAATAAATAACTTTATTGTTGTTGTACGTATATACACAGTATACCCATACAACGAAATTCACTTAACACAAAAAGACCAGGTCCAACACACATAACAATCCCCAAACACACTCCCATCCACTACAATTAAAAAATACCGGTCTCTGGAGCGTCGAACCGCTGCATATACATGCACCGCCATATACAGGTACTTCCCAATGTATGGGCACAATTGGGGCCAGATTTTTAGTTGATAAACAATGAAGCAAGTTATCATATGACTGTATCCAATTTTACAATATTTTTTTCTATGGATGTTAATCAAGTCATTAACTGAATCACACAGTCATTAAGCAAATCTGGCTTCCCCAATTGACTTTAATTGTCAGAAGCTAGCTGGGAAGGTTGCAACTTGCAGTCATGTGGCTGCAAGATACTGCAACTGTTATAAATGCGAACTGGTTGCCAAAAGCCTGAATTGCAAGGAGGTGATTGTAGAAGTGATGTGTGATGGGCATACCCTTGAGAACAGAGGGTAGGTCAGTTTCCAGGCTGTTGTAACTTTGAACCAGTGGTGGGTTCCTCCCGGTTCGGTCCGGTTCAGCCGAGCTGGTAGCGGTGACGATATGATGTCACTGAACCGGTTCTCCCCCCCCGCCCTCCCACCCACCCACCCACCCACCCATGTTATTCTTACCTTTAATTTGGTCCCACCCCCAATCTATTGCTACCTCCTGAGTCCCAGCTGATGACTAGAGGGAAAAAAACTGTTTAAACTCTTGCCACAGGGCTTCAAAGGGCCGTCCTAAAGCTGATCAGTGTTAAAAGCAAACAAATGAGTCGGGTCGTAAGTGCGAGGACCTTCCTGAAATGACTCTGACCAGCTAGCCACGCCCACCTAGTCACATGACCTCCAAGCCACACCCACAAAATAAGCCACGCCCACAGAACCGGTAGTAAAAAAATTTAGAATCCACCCCTGCTTTGAACCATCGTTAAACTAACACTTGCAAGTCAAGGACTACTTGTAAACACAAACTGGCAGTTAGTCCTCAGTTAACTACCATAATTGGGATAGGAAAGTCCATCCCCAAACAACATGGTCACAAAGCAAAAACAAAAACAAAATCCACTTGGTTTCCAATGGCAGTTCAAGTGCATTTGTTAAGCAAATCCCATGTGTTAAACAGGACATCATGTGACTATTACCTTCTCCCAGCTTCTCCATTTAATTTGCTTGTTAGAAGCTGGCAGTGAAGGCTTCAAATAGTGATCATGTGACTAGAAGAAGTTGCAGCCATCATTGTGCCCGAATTGCAACTTCAGGGATGCTGCGATGGCCACAGCTCTGAGGACTGCCTACCTGTCTCCTTGTTTAGTGCCATTGTAACTCTAGTCACTGGTCATTGAGCAAGGATGTCTTGTATATGATTGGGGAGTAAAGACAGTAAAAATGTCTGGTGAACAATTTCATTTTAAAAGTTTTAAAAGACTAAAGGCCAGCAGATGAAACCTGTAGGAATTTTCTTTGGACTCTTTTTTTTTTTTTTTGACAAACCAAATACGTGAAGGCATTGTAGCATCGCCTCAGTCCAGGGTAACAGTTTGCTAAATCATTAAAGAACCAGTAAAGTTTTATGGCCATATGCTTCATTTAATGAGTAATCTGGGGAGAACATTGAGCAGCACTTCATTTCGATTAACCAGGTACTTAGATTTGGTAGCAGACTTTGAGTAAAATATGTAGGAGGAAAATTAACATTCTCTCCAAAGATAGTCTTTTATTCTGTGCAATCTAATGGAACATTGGAAAGACATTATGTAAAGAGGCTTGAGACTCTGTTCGTTTGTCTGCCCAAAAATAGAATAAAAGGAAATCCAGTCTGATGTGGAATGAGAAGACACAAAAAGTAAGATTGAATTAGAAAATGTCCTGGATGCTGTAGAGTAACCCACCCCACCCCACCCCAGTATATTTCTATGAGAAATTGGGTTGAGGCTCAGAATGCTACCCACAGTCACACGATGGAGCTGCTAGCATAGGGATTGGAAAGAATTCCAGAAGCCATAATTGGGGGGGGGCTTTCTCTACATTGCTTTTTTTTCCCCAAAGGTAGAAATGATTCTGTCCAATGATATATTAGACAGAAATTATGTGTAGAGGTCCAGGAATCAGTCTGCCTGCTAACTACCAACTGATAACTCTCCAAACACTCAGTGGAACTGGATTATATCTCTTGTGCAGAAAACCCACAGATTGAGTTAATTGTTCTTTGCAAAACTTGACCTTTGTCCTTTGAAAAGACATGGTTAATCATCAGTCCCTTTTTCCGTTTAAAGTTAAAAGGACAGAGTTCTGAAATCATTTGCTTGCTCTCAAGAATGGAAGGGGGTACAGTCTTCAGGTTACCCTCAGATGCTCACTCAAAAGCACCAAAAGAAAACTGAAACCATGGGGCAAGACCAAGGTAACCAGGGTAGTGACGCAAATACCAATGAAAACAAGATCCAGCTTAAAAGGACAATGGGCTATTTAGAAGGGGTTAGCTTCATAGTAGGCACAATTATAGGTGCAGGGATTTTTGTCTCCCCAACTGGAGTGCTCAAATATTCCTCGCTCAATGTTGGTGTGTCTTTAATAATCTGGACCGCTTGTGGCATCATCTCGCTGATGGGTGCTCTCTGTTACGCAGAGCTCATCATAGCACTGCCATTTTCTGGAGGGGAATACAGCTACATAAAAAGAGCCCTTGGCTCTCCAGTGGCTTTTATCTTTTTATGGACAGCCATGTTTAATAGACCAGCCTCGAATGCTGCTCGAGCCTTGCTGTTTGCCGAATATGCCATTCAACCTTTTTATGGAGAGTGCCCAGCTCCTGAGATGGCAAAGAAATGTTTGGGATTGGCTGTTCTCTGGTTCCTTGGGATTCTCAATGGGCAAAGTGTCAAGATGGCTGCCTGGGTGCAGATCGTTTTCACCTTTCTCAAGATGATGGCTCTCTCCATTGTTGCAATTGGTGGAATTGTTCTGTTGATCGGAGGAAAGAAAAAGAACACAGCCAGATTCGAAAATGCTTTCAGTGCAGAGATTCCAGATGTTGTGCAGATCTCAGAAGCATTTTTCCAAGGGTTGTATGCATACGGTGGCTGGTGGTCACTCAGCTACTTGGCAGGTATGTCTTCCATTTTCTTTGCCAAATCGCTTGCTGTGCTGTCAACTAAATCTTGACTATAGCTAGGTCTTGACTTATCACTCTTTATTCAAAAACCATTTGAAATTATGCTGAACAAATTGTAGTTATGGCTGATCCTTGCAGTTCTGGCTGTTCTAACATTTCCGCAGTTATGTGATTATGATCTGGGCACTTGACAGATCCTAAATAGGACAGATCCTATTTATGATGGTTGCAAACCCCACAGTCCCATAATTGTCATTTGAGAACTTCCCTGCCAACTTCTCCAGTAAGTCAACTGAGAAGCCGGCAGGGGAAGGTTGCAAGTTGATGAGGCAGGGGTGAAATGCTACCCCAGGGGTGAACTTTTTAAATGCTTTAAAAAGTTAAAAAACAAAAAGTTCCAACGATCACACGTCGCATAGCTGATCTTCAGAACTTTTTTAAAAAACTTTTTAAGCATTTTTTTTACTACCGGTTCTCTGGAACCGGTAGTAAAAAAAATGCTTTTAAAAGTTTTTTAAAAGTTCCGAAGATCAGATGTGCGACAATCAGCTGTGCCGCGTGATTTATATTTGTTGGAAAGCAGGAAATCCTGCTTTCTAGCAAATCTAAATTGTGTGGCACAGCTGTCACCTCCCCCTGCTCTTCTATTTACCTTTGCAGACTCAGAAAAAGCTTCTTAGCACCTGTGGTGTGCATGAGCACAAAGCGTGAGTTTGGCGCGCATGCACGCTCGAAGCAAACCAGTAGCAGACTTCAGAGCATTTCGCCCCTGTGCTGAGCTAAGACCCCTCCACTCTTATACCCTCCCTCAGCCACTTTATCCTCATCCCATGCCACCCACCCTGAACTCACTTTGCCTCCCTCGTGCGCCCTCCCTGACACTTGCTGTGCCTTCCTTATGCATCTTTCTCAACCCTCGCCATTTAAAAAAAGGACATGTTTGTTGTTTACTCCATTCAACTCTCAGACGGAATCCATTCTCCCATTTAACTGAAATCCATTTAGAATACTGCCCTCTTTATCTGGCCATAATGAAATAAGCAGTTTATTTTCACACAGTTCTGTGAGACTAAAATAGGCCAATTCTTATTAATCATGGCCTCGTTACATTCTTTTTGTAAATGAATTGGGAAAAATCCATCTTGGGAAGAAACAACTTCCAGCTTCAGCTTTATTTCTAAGTGTGATTGTAGTATATAGGTTGTATGACAGTGCTTTGACTGGAAATGTACACATCTGCCTAAAAAAAGACAAAGATAAAATAAGTGGTAAGGAATACCTTCGTAGAGAGGATGATAGCACTGGAGGAAATCAGTGCTGTATAGCTACGTGTATCCCAGTGGTGGGATTCTACTGGTTCAGACCGGTTCGTGCAAAACGTTAGCTCCGACTTTTGGCCATGAGCGAACCGGTTCTCTGTTTCTTTCAAGTGCCCCCCCACCCGCTGCCCCTGTGTTATACTTACCTATATTTCTGCTTCCAAAGCCCAGCTGATTGGGGCGGCAGAGTGGATTGCCAACTCTCAGCTGTTTTTCCTTGCTCTCAGTTCAGTTTTCTGCCAATTGCGCACACATGTGCATGGGCGCAAAGCGCATACTCAGTGAACCAGTTGCTAAACCGGTAGGATCCCATCCCTGCTGTATCCTTCTAAGGTGACATATTATTATAAATGAGCATGCTCCATCAACACATTCTCAAAATTCCAGACCTATGTAATCTTATGACAGTGTCAGATGCTAAGAGACTGGATTTTGGAGTCCGTGCCTTTTTGAGAAAATTTCTGAAGCTTGATAACTGGAGAGGTATTTCTGTATGAAAAACAGGTTAAGGATTCCAAGAGATGTGAACCTCCTCCTAAGATTTGCACCTGATTACAGGTGTTACTAAGAAGGCTGAAGAAACTCATGGAATGTAAACATGACAGGAACTGAAATTTGCTTTTTGTAATTTCTGGAGGTCTTCAGGGAAGATTAGATCTTGTAGTTCTTTTCTGGCAGGGGTCAATCTCCTTAAGAATAACTCAACAAGTAGATATCCCTGCTAACATCATAAGATGCAGATTAGTTTTGTAAAATACAACGGCTGCATCTCAGAACATAGGCTATTCTGTTAGCTTTCATCGTGATTTTTTTTGTTATTTTTTTCTTGGGTATTGTGGTTTGTATTTTGACTTTTATTGGTTGCTTTGAGTTGAGTAGGTAGAGCTAGCCAAAAAGTCTAATAAATCAATAATAGAATAGAAATGCTTTGCATGAGCAACCATTTACATTTTTAAATTTGTTCATGTATTTCCTGTACCACTGTTCAGGACACAGCAGTGATAAATTATTAATGATGATGTTTGCTTTGAAATCAAATTTAAAGCATTACAACAAAAATGGTGATGACTAAAAGTAGTAAATTCAGGGCAGTGGTGAAATCCAATTTTTTTTTACTACGGATTCTGTGGCTTGGTGGGCATGGCAAGGGAAGGATACTGCAAAATCTCTATTCCCACCCCACTTAGGGGAAGGATACTGCAAAATCCCCATTCCCTCCCCACTCCTAGGGGAAGGATATTGCAAAAACTCCATCCCTACCCCACTTTGCGGCCAGCCACAACTGGCCGGTATTTGCCGGTTCTCTGAACGCAAAATTTCTGCTATTGGTTCTCCAAACTGCTCAAAATTTCTGCTACCAGTTCTTCAGAACTTGTCAGAACCTGCTGGTTTTCACCCCTGATTCAGGGGCACTGATCACTGTTTCGTATATGCAGCATTTCAGAGTCCATGAATCTGAAAATGTTTCTGGATTGTTTCCAAATTGCGTTTAAGAACCTGACGAATGGAAATGGGAAAAGCAGGAAACCTTTTTTGTTTGAGAAAAATTACAGAAAAAATAATGTTTTTCATAAATACTTGGGATTGTATGTTTTCTTGCTGTATGAATAGATACGTTCGAGTAATTTCTATTTTATGTCTTACAGAGGAGATTAAAAATCCAAGCAGAAACATTCTTTGGACTGTGTTGACTGCACTTCCTTTAGTCACTATTTTCTATTTGCTGGTTAACATTTCATATCTGACAGTTCTCACACCACAGGAAATTGTTTCCTCAGGTACGACTGGGGAGACTGTATTTTTCATTCACAAAGGGTAATTGTATCACCTATAATCGATATAACAAAGAATTCACTAGATAAGCTCAGATGAATCACAGGCAATCTATCCACTTGCAGTTAATTGCGGCACAAATATTCTGACTGCCTCTGTAGGCTACCACTTTCAGTGCATCTCCAATCCCCAAGACCAATTTAAAACATGTCTCCTCCCCCTTCCTCCTACAGTCTCAGTCAGGCTGGCCTGCCACCATTCTACTAGTATCTTCCTGCAGAGCTGTGTTGTGTAGAATGGGCTTTGTACTGGAGGCCCCTTGAGATTTCAACAAGAAAGGAAGAGGGATGTTTTTAGCACTGGGGTTCCTTTTGTTTTGTATTGCCAATCCTGCTTCAGCTGGTTGTAAATGCTTTATGTAGGCACATATCTCTCTGCAACTGAAGGTATTTGGTTTCCACCATTTTGCATCCTTAGTTAAATGATGGGTGGTAAATTTAAATGGTGGTCTTTCAGAATTGCACTGTAGCACTAAACTATTCAGCTAGCAGTGTTGCAAATGATTTGATTGCTTTCACTTCTCCATTGTATGGTTCAAACAACTAAATGTTGAAATGACAAGACTTCATTCCTTTATTGCAGTGTTTCTCAACCTTGATAGCTTGAAGATGGGGGGACTTCAACTCCCAGAATCCCCCAGCCAGCGCTGCTGGCTGGGGGATTCTGGGAGTTGAAGTCCCCCCATCTTCAAGTTACCAAGGTTGAGAAACACTGCTTTATTGCTTTCCAAACATAACACAGAGGAACTGGGGAGTTGGCATTTGTCTGTCTGTCTGTCTGTCTGTCTGTCTGTCTGTCTATCTATCTATCTATCTATCTATCTATCTATCTATCTATCTATCTATCTACAGGAATGACTAGAATGATATATTCCTGTGATGGCAAACCTACGGCACGGATGCCAGAAGTGGCACGCAGAGCCTTCTCTGTGGGCATGCATGCCATCACCAGCTGCTATTCTGGTTTCCGGTGCACACATGCACACCGGTCAGCTGGTCTTCATGGGTGCCGGAGCACCAGAAAACAGCCTGAAAAACTGCCAAAAAACAGGTTGTTTTTCAGACTGTTTTTCGGCCACTTTTGGGGCTGTTTTTGGGGCCGTTTTTCAGGACATTTTCAGGCCCTTTTTCGGGATGTTTCAGGGATGTTTTGTGGGCCTGAAAAACAGGCCAAAACCACCCCATAACCGCCCTGAAAACCGCCCGCATAATGCCCTGAAAACGTCCAAAAATCGCTCTGAAAACAGCCCGAAAAACAGCCTGAAAACTCCCAAAAACCATTCTGAAAATGGCCAAAAACCAGGCATGCATGCGCCAGCCAGCTGGTCTTCGGGTTTCCGGCATGTGCAAATGCAAGTGCATGCATGTGGGTTCCGGTTTGGGCACTCGGTGCCGAAAAGGTTCGCCATCACTGATATATTCTATGTAGAACTACTGCTTATCTTCCCTTGAACTCCCTTAATGATTCCAAACTGTTTTTCTTTTACCTTGATTTGTTACATGGAATTTTATGGAAGGAATTGAAAAGGGCTCAGGAACGAGCCTAGAGATTAATCCAGAAACCCCCACTTTCTACTGTGGTGTGTGTGTGTGAGTGAGAGAGAGAGAGAGAGAGAGAGAGAGAGAGAGAGAGAGAGAGAGAGAGAGAGAGAGAGAGAGAATTGACAGACGCTTTTCCCACTGACTGGAATTATGTTGAAGAGGGAGGACAGCAAAGCCAAAGGATTAAAGTAATTGCTTTGCTTAAACCTGTGCATGTTTGATAGTGCGCCAGAAGACAGGGATTGGTAATGTGGTCAGCAAACTCCATGCCAGTAATAATGTATAAAAATGTTTATGTTTTATTAAAGGTGTAATTGGTCCAGTTGAAGGTTTTACAAAACAGCTCTAGGCATTTAGTTAGTATTATTGCTGCAATATATATATTGAATCTTTGCAACTGCATCTTGCAGTTCCACCATTCTTATTGCCATCCTATTCCATTGCCATCATGACTTGAACTATACAAAATTCTAGCAGATGCTTTCTCCAGGATAACCTAAAACAGAAATTCTGTAATGAAAATTTCCCACAAGCCACCTAGGATTCTGAGTAAACACAAAGTTGCGTACAAGTTTTTTGTTTGTTCTTGATAATACTAAGGAAGTACTTTGCCATTGCTGACTTTTAAAATGGATTTAAAAAAAAAGTCAGTCTAATGACTAGATATGAGAATACCTGGTGGTTTCCCTTCCAGCAAGATTGCCTAATGATGGTTACCTGCTGCAGGTATCACTTTCTTAGAGCTAAGAAAGGACAAAGGATCGCTGAGCTTTATTCAGCTTTGCAATGCCAAACAATGTTGCTTCTGTTACTCTGGAGCCAAATCTTATTTATTCTTCAAAGTTCACTAAAGCATATTAAGGTTCATTAATATATGAAGCTGTGTGTGATATATTGAGGAAAGCTGTTTAGCCTTTACATATAATCTGTTAACAATGCTGATATTTCTTTTCAGTTGTTGTAGCAGTCATGTGGGCTGAGAGAGTGATCCCTTCATTTGCTTGGATAATTCCTGCATCTGTGGCTATTTCTATATTCGGTGCCCTCAACGGCAGTGTATTCACTCTTGGGCGGTTGAGCTATGCTGCGAGTCAGTCTGGACAGTTGCCCATTATAGTATCCATGCTTAATATCCACCGTTCTACTCCAGCACCAGCCATGATTTTGTCCACAGTTATTGCAACTGCTTTCCTCATTTCATCCGATCTAATTGCTTTAATGAATTATTTTGGATTCTCCATTTGGCTTATGACTGGACTAACATGCACTAGTGTCATTGTCCTCCGATATCGAGAGCCTGATCTACTCAGGCCATACAAGGTACATAGAAAGGAATGGAAATGTATAATTAAATTTTTAACTTGCATCCTGTTGTATGTAATGTTTGGGTCTGGTAATCTTTGAAGGGTCAGTCGGTCACCCTAAGCAAGCCCAGTGGCAATTTTACCAGTGGAATAGATAAACAAAGGAAGTTGCTTTACACTGAATCAGATCACACAACAATCTAATCCCAGCAGTATTTCTTTTGATTGGCATTTACAAGTCCCCAGGTTCTCAAAATTTTCCATTCCCTGATTCTGAGAACCACATCCAACCTTGCTCTGCTGGGTTTGTACAAGGAGTACATTCTGTTTGGATGATAGAGAATGTGGAAGAAAAAACATCACAGGCAGTGCTGATTTTGCATTCATGAAATTCACCTTTTTTTAAAAAAAATAGCTTAATAGCTCGATACTATATATAATGGCCATATGCAAAATTGAATGAATTCAGGCAAATTATTGTAAGATGATTACTTAAGCCTCACATTTAAAGAAAGTGTCTCCAGAGTTATTTATGGTTCTCCTAGTGACCATAAGCTGATTGTATGTACTTGGAAAATCCATAAGAAATGGTTGTCTAATGCAGCTCTGGCAAGATTGTGCCTAAAGTTGATTTGTGTTCATGTATGAAATGTATGGGTTTTTTGCATTTCTTGCTTGTTCATCTATTTAACACCTATTGTCTTAACTCTATGTTTATATTTTACAGGTTTGTTTACCAGTTGCCTTTGGAATGGTAGCCGTTTCCTTGTTCTTAGTTTTGGTTCCTATAATTTTGTCCCCGAAAATGCAGTATTTATATGCTTTCCTTTTCATGGTTGGTGGTTTTCTTTTATACCTACCCTTTATACATTTTCGAATACACGTTGAGTGGCTTGATAAAATCACTTGCTATCTGCAGCTGCTGCTCGAGGTTTCGCCTGCTAATTATAAATCTGAGTAATGCCAACATTTGAAACTCTGCAGTAGGAACAAAATCTTGCTTGTGCAGCACAGCAACAGCTTCTGATACCTCCCTTGTTGCTTTTAAAAAAAATGTGCATATTGGTGAAATATATGTAGTTATGCACATACACACGAGTGGCTGTTTCATCAAAAGATCTTGATTGAATAAACCATGTAGCTCAGTGTTTTCAACCTTGGCAGCATTAAGATTTGTAAACATCAACTTCCAAGCTGCTGGCTGAGGAATTCTGGGAGTTGACATCCACACATTTTAAAGTTGCCAATTTTGAAAATTACTGCTATAGCTTTTTCCAAATCCTCTGAAAAACCTCCTTGGAGTCTGGGAGACTCAGGGGGATACAGTGGAAGAAGACTTTAAAAAAAACACTAAGACTTAAAAAAGAACACCAAAAGAATATAACACTGTCTGCCAAGTAAAAAGTGAAAATACCTTTAACATAATTAAGGAGAAAAATCCTTAAAACCCTGAACAACTTTTAACAAATCCTTTGTTAAATAACAACGTTGTTATCCTTTAGTAAAAGTTGGCATCATCATTATCAGGCTTTGATATCGCATCAATACTTCTACATCAGCACTGTTTGGTTATTTTTCAAATGCCTTTTGTGCCTCTATCCCATAGGCTGTCAAACTTGTGGCATCACGATGCCATCATGTGACATATCCAGAGGTGGGATTTACTTACCTTGCCTATCGGTTCATGTGCGCAGTAGTCACACATTATGTCCAGGTGGATGGGCAGAGCCTCCCGCAGTTGCTGCTACCAGTTTGCACGATCAGAGAGAACCAGCTGAATCCCACCACTGGATGTATCGCGATGTTTTTCCCCTTTGCGGAGCTGGGGTGGGCATGGCCTATGTGTGACACATCCGTCCCGTGGGACGGCAGTTTGACACCCCTGCAGAGTCTGTCCCATCTGGGTTACTGCAGTTTTCACCTGCCACTAAAGAGCATGTGTCCTACTTGACACAGTCTTAGTAGGGATTGTGCTAAATTCACACACTATGTTTTACTCTAAGTACAAAAGCACCATCATAGCTTAAGGGGGTAGTCTGGTACATGCAACTTGCTCAAACAAATACTGGCTTTTTGCAACATGTTCTTTATCAGAAGCTACCCAATCCTGTTTTAGTTCAGCCCACTGTTTCACAAAGTGTTGGCCATAACTGTCATAGGGTTTATGAGAGACCCTCTCCTCACACTTCTTTCTGAGCAAGCTTACCAGTCAGATGCAAATGTGTGCTGGATGCAAATCAAGATGGTGCTTCCAGAGGACTCTCTGCTCTTTGCTGTGATAAATATAAGAATAAAGAATTTTGAAAATGCAGCATACTGTGTATTGGTGTTTCTGATTTATTTTTTTCCACCAAATATTGTGAATCTGGTGGTGATGCTGTCTAACCACATGTTTCTATTTTATCAAGTAGTAGGTTGTGGTCTACTTTGTCAAATGCCTTACTGAAGTCCAAGTAAATTATATCAACAGCATTCCTCTAGTCCACTAATTTTGTCACTTTGTCAAAGAATGCAATAAGATAAGTCTGGCATGATCTATTTTTGACAAACCTATGTTGGCTTTTGGTTATTACTTAGTTTGCTTCTAGGTTTGCTGATTCGTTGCTTGAATAAGTTATTTAAATTATGCAATTAAATAACTTAAAATAAAAAGTTAGATGTGTCCTCTTCCACATTGTCCTAAACTAGGCACAATTTTTGCACTCCTTCAACTTGATGGCCAATATGGAGAGATCACAATATCCATGGGCAAAAAAAAACTTGCTTTCAGATACCTTTAATTTGAGAATGCTTGTCAAGATATCCACCAGATGGCACTATTCTAGCAATATAGTATCTGACCTGGACACCTTTGTCTGATGCCTTTCAATTCTATTATGATTCCAATTATCAGCAAATAGCGCTGATTGAGAATTCTGGGCTTCGTGTGCTCCTAATGTAGTGAAAGACTACCTGTTTGGGGGAGGCTGATATAGAATGAGATGATGGAAGGAGGCACATCTGTGGAGACTGCAGTCACTGGTATATTTATCTGAAGCCTATGGAACTTAATGGCATTTCGTTTATATAGGGGGCTGTACTTTCAGTAAAATTTCTATTTTGGTCATAATCTGCATAGAACTATGCATTTTGGTCATAGATCTGCATAGGGTTGTAATTTTCAAGATAAAAATGAAAAATATGTATATTATAATTTGGAATTTGAAAGCTGTCTTATAGTCTATGGTCCTGCTTTTAAAATTTAAAATTTAAATGATTTATATTCTGAAAGAATGTGGACCTTTCCCACTGTTGAGTCAAAGTTCTCTCTGCTTCTTTTTGAATCAGGAAAATTTTACCAACATGAAACTTGCTAATCCATTGTCAGTTTCTGTCTTGTTTTGATTGCATCTTTTGAGCTCATTGCCAGATAGTACTATGGGTTATGCACAGCAAGATGACTAAAGAAAACTGACTGCTTTAACCCTGGGGCTTCATAGTCCTCTCTCTCTGGACATTACCAGTCATCAGGAAATGTTACTGCAGTGATGTGGGAATGGGATGATCTCTTATGACTTTAGGGTTTTTGCACCTGTCTCCAGATAGAAGACAACTAAACACAGGGAAACAAACCAGCTGTTTCACACATCCCCATGAGTGTGCAAAGTTAACATGAGTTGACTGTCCTAACAAGTAGTCTTTTTGAACATAATTTCATTGTTGTGCAATTTCAGCATTGTGCTCTTTCCCCCTCCACTCAGTGATAGAAATTGTTCACACTCATCCCTTTAGCTCAAAATAGATGGGGTAAGGAGTCTCACCTCTCAGGTGAAGGCCAAGGTGATAATGTTTCTGTTTAGAGACACTGCTACTCTCCTTACATTTCCATCCTTCTAATTTGGCTATCCTTACCACACCTTTTAGTTGAGCGCCACTGAATGAAACTACCACCTGTGCTCACCTTCTGCAATTAACTGCCTGCAACACTAATCTCTCTTAATCCATTGGAAGACTGGCTGAGATAGGAGGGCAATTCACTATGTCCTCAGAGACCATTGAAAGTGAGGCACAGGAAGAAGAGGAGGACCAGACATGGATATAGGTATACGCAGGGGTGGGTTTCAATTTTTTTTACTATGATTCTGTAGGCGTGGCTTGGTGGGCATGGCGTGGCATGGCGTGGCTTGGTGGGCATGGCAGGGGAAGGATACTGCAAAATCCCCATTCCGTCCCCAATCCAGGGGAAGATTACTGCAAAATCCCCATTTTCTCCCAATGAGCTGAGATTTGGGATGCAGAGAATAGATGGGGGCAGGGCCAGTCAGAATTTTTACTACCAGTTCTCTGAACTACTCAAAATTCCACTACTGGTTCTCCAGAACTGGTCAGATCCTGCTGAAACCCACCTCTGGGTATACGTCAATATCAGTTTAAAGCATCAAATAAGTAACCACTTGATTCTACCTACTTTGGTTCATATAAGTTTACGTCTCCCAATAGCACATCAGATTTGTTATAGTGCTGTTGAATGCTATTGGATTAAGAGGCAAAATTTTATTGATTTTTTTATTCCACCTTTACTATTTTATAAGCAATTCAAGACACGAAACATACAAAATACTCCTTCCTCCTTCTGTTTTCTCCATAACAACAATCCTGTGAATGACAGAGAGTGACTGGCCCAATGTCACCCAGCCAGCTTTCATGTCTAAAATAGGACTAGAACTTGCTATCTCCTTGGTTTCTAGGCCAGCACCCTAACAACAAAACCACACCGACTCTTTATTGCTACTTTAACAACACCACAGCTAAGTTGGCAGAAGCTATCTATTCCTGGGTTGAAGATATGATTAAGACAATTTCACGAGGATTCATCAGAAAAAAAAAATGCTGCTTGAACATGTTTGTAACCATGATGAGATGCAAGAAGAAAAAGGACCAAAGACCAACAGGGAAACCATCCTATAAGGATTTGCAATGCTGTTTGCAATTCTTGTAATTATTCAGATTGGTTCACTGACTGTAGATCTGACAACCATCCTGTCAAAGTAAAGGGCATTGTTTTCTTTATGTAATATAATATGGTGACTGAAAGAAAATGTGTTTGTGTAGCAAATTGCAGCCATAATTATTGGCAATTTAACAGTCTGTTCTAAAAGCACAGTTCCTTGTTGGCTAATATACAAAGGAGAAATTAGAATTTCATTTTTTTAAAAAATACCCTTTAATTTTTGGAGCCTAGAAAGAAAGATTTCAAAGTTGCAACCTTCAGAGTAAGGCTGGATGTGTAAGCATAATTATTATTGTTAAGGATTTTCAAAGGTTAGGATTTGTTAGCTATTATCGATAACAGTTGTCAATCCTCTTTTCTTCAAAATCTTTGCTGGCAAATTTAACACTAATTCTATACTGAACTTGCCATTTGGAACATATGTGCACTGAACTATTACAAGAAACACATGAGTCTGGTAGGAAAAAAGGGAGATTATTTATCATCATCATCATCATCATCATCTTCATCATCATCATCTCCATGTTAGGTTGAATCTAGGATTGGGCACATGAAGTCCTTTCCAATGTGATGCTTTCTGGATGTCCTTAGTCAACAACATCCAAAAACCCTGTTAGAGTGGCTGATTAGAAATTTTGGAAATTGAAGTTCCAAAATATTTGGAGAGTGGCAGATTGGGAAAGCTGTTTTAAACAATGGGAGGACTTCATCAGACACAGATGTGACACCATTAAAAGGAAATGTTCTTTCAGATGCCAATGAATGAACATCCTAGTGTTGGGAAGACACAAATAATTTAACCATGTAAAGCAGGGATGTCAAACTCAAGTTTCATTGAGGCCACATCAGGGTTGTATTTGACCTCAGGGGGCGGGGTTGGGTGTGGCCAGGGTGGGCATGGCCAGCTCAATGTCACTCATGTTGGGGGTGTCTGTTGTGGCCCAAGAGATCTGCTAGTGAAAACGGGCTCCCGAGCTCTATTTTCAGCTGCAACAGCCTCCTGCAAACTTCTGCCAGTGAAAACGGAGCTTGGGAGCTCCATTTTCGCTGTCAGAGGTACTGCGGGCCAGTGTTAGGTTGCTACTAGATCGGGCAAACCGGTAGTGGCAGTGGCGGTAGGCTCTGCCCACCCACCCGGTCATCTCAGAAGCATTGCGCGCATGCGTGAGCACGCGCACCCGCGAGCAAACTAGTAGCAACCAAAATTGAAACCCACTACTGCTGCGGGCGGTCCTTCGTTGTTTCCAGAGTGGCCATATCTAAGCACCCCGCAGGCCAGATCCAGCCCCCGGGCCTTGAGTTTGACACCCCTGATGTAAAGAGTCTTGTAACTTCCAATATCGCTGAACTACACCTCCCAGCATTCCTTACCACTAGTCAGGATTAGTTGGAAGTTAATCATCAACTTGAAATCACTATAGCCAAGAAGGTGTAAGAAACAGCTGTTCTTATAAGTCACCAATCTTGTAATTCCAGCCCAGTCCTAATGCAAGAGCAAAGAAAATTCAACCCTTGATTAGAATTGCAGGATTAGAAGGTCCCATTTCAGCCATCAAGTCCAAACCCTTTCTTAAATGCAGAAATTAAAATATTACCAATAGATACTGTAGCTGTGCAATCTCTGCTTAAACAGATCCAGTGAAGGTGAAACTACCTCTCTGAATAATTGGTTCCATTGTCAAACTGGGTTCTTTTTCTCTTAGGAGGTGGTGGCTGCTCCATCACTGGAAGTTTTTAAGAATAGATTGGAAACCACTTGCTTGAAATGGTATAGAGCCTCCTGCATGAGTGAGTGAGGGGGATTTGAATAGAAGACCTCCAAAATCGCTTCCAACTTCATTCTGTAAGGTTTTCTAACATTTCTAACAATAGAATCTGTCTTCCTGCAATTTAAATCTATTATCTGTGTACTGGAGTCTTGTAAAACGGAAAACAAAATTGATTTTGGCTTGTGAGACTTGCTCAAAGCTCTCAACACACAATGGCTTTTAACAGTTACAACTGTTAATTGATAAGGTACCTGTAATCTGTCTCACTTTTAACCTGCATATGAATAGCCAGTCTGTGTTCCCTTTCCTTTTCTTCAGATGCATCCCTAATTAAATCCTAGTTAAATTGATATGTAGCCGCTCCATGCATCTAACAAAGTGAACTGCAGCTCATGAAAACATATGCCTTTTAAGAAAATCTGCTAATTGGAAAAGGTGCTATCAAACCCTTCATGATTTTTTTTGCCAGCATAACATTTATCCACACTGTCTTGTGGGTGATGTCAGTGGTGGGTTGCCCCCAGTTTGCACTGGTTCTATAGAACCGGTAGTAAAACTGGCGGGAGGCCCCGCCCACCGACCCTGATGTCATCAAAATGCTTCTGCGCATGCGCAGAAAAGCGTGCATGCGGCCCCGTTGCGATCCGGTAGTAAAGGTAAATAGAACCCACCCCTGGTGATGTGCCAAGGTAAATTGGAATTTCACATCAACATGAGATTATTAGGCATCGCTCAGTACCAGAAAATGTAGTTGAATAACAGCCATCTTTGGAGTTTTGCTATACAGGATGACAAGGATCATGAGAAAGGTCAGTGGTGACCAATATAATATCCAGGTCTTTGTCACATGGTAGGGTCATTAATAAAATTTAAAGAAACTGAGTCCCAAGACTCCTTGGTGAAGGAAGAAATTGCAACAGATTGGTCAGTCTGGTGATTAAAGGCTTAATATGGCAGCAGGAGTAACAAGAAGACAGAAAATCACCAAAAGCAGGTAGGTTCCCTATCTTAAATATCCAACTGGGCGACAGTTATGATTGAATCATGTAAAGACAGTTCTGGAATAAGAAATGTCAGCCAATATAGCGCAATTTATAGGAGATGACCAGGCTGAGCCTGAAGGAGGGGTCAAATACAATTGAATGAGTCCAGAGGTATTTCACGAGTAGAGTCCTCCACTCCTCTGCTCACAACAGAATACCTTATGCCACCAGGCTTGAAATTTTGGCTTTAGACAACTTAGAACTGTGCCGCCTTCAGTCTGACCTAAGCCTAGTACACAAAATTATCTGTTACAACGTCCTACCTGTCAATGACTACTTCAGCTTCAACTGCAACAGTACAGGAGCACACAATAGATACAAACTCAAGGTAAATCGCTCCAAACTTGACTGCAGAAAATACGACTTCAGCAACAATGCCTGGAATGCACTATCTGACTCTGTGGTTTCTTCCCCAAATCCCCATAACTTTAACCTTAGACTGTTTACTGTTGAACTCACCCCAGTCCTAAGAGGTCTGTAAGGGACGTGCATAAGCGCACCAACGTGCCTACCATCCCTGTTCTACTGTCCCCCATTTATTGGTATCCATATCCTGTTTTCATAATCATGTTTATCCTTATATCTGTTATCTTATACATGTTTGACAAATAAATAAATAATAAATAAATAAAATGTGTCATCAGTCCCATTCAAGAGAATCCATAAGTAGATGGGTGGGTTGAACCCCTAATATGATGGTTTTGATTGCTTGGTCACAGACATTATTTTGACTATATTGAAGGTCAACTAGACACTACTCCTAAGCAAGGCTTATTGAAATGTTGGACCAATTAAACTTGAATATTAAATGGAAAACCGATTAAAGAAAAACGTGACTAGGTTCACATATTGCACTAAATCAATCCAATAGCAGGATTGATTCTAGGTTAATGTAATGATCTGTAATGTAATGATTTTAAATTGGGTGTTTTAAATTTTTGGGGTTTTAAATCTGAGCCGAAATTATTTAATAATTTTAATTATTTTTAATTGATGTCTGTCTTTGTGCTTTTAATAGGCTGTACACCGTCCTGAGTCCTTCGGGAGAAGGGCGGTCTAGAAATAAAATTATTTATTTGTTTGTTTGTTTGTTTGTTTGTTTGTTTATTTTTAATGCAATTAACCTGGAAAAAAAAAGAAAATTGAATAGATTCTCCCTCTCTATACTATTCATTAACTTAGATGTCCAGTGCTTGCTCCAGAGGAAGCTTCTCCAGGCAGCATCAGCTGAGCCTGGGAAATGATCTTCCATTTGACTTTTTTCTCCAGTATTCAAGAATGTTGCAATATCAAACCTAACACCTTCTTAGCTGCCGCTATCAGCAGTCCACAGGTGGATGATTCTGTTTTACTTCTGCAACATTAAGAGATAATCTATTGCGGCTCAATAAGGCATTTGTAAGTTAACATCAGATAAAGCATACAGAAAAACAGATTCTTCTGTTTTACTGTATGTGAACCATTTGATCACTATTGCTGATGTCTTCCATTTTCAGCAAATTGTTATTGGAAGGAAAGCAGATGGAGTAGGGACTGCTTCTCCTTATCATAATCTCTTCAGTAAATTGAGTTATTTTGCAGTTTGATTCAAATCTCAATAAGCAAATAATACCTAAGAATATGTCAATCATCCTAGTCCTTTTTACTGTAAATGCTTAACATTTGATAAACATGGGTGAAGAATAAGATGCGATTGTTCAACATGTTTAAGTAAACTATAGCTGTCTGGTTTATTAATTCCAATAGCTGCATTTGCACAACATACTTTTTAATTATGTTTTTATTCCCTATCAGCCACCCAAAGTCATATGTTTGAGATGGGTGATAAATACCTAGAAACTAAGCAAAATATCCTATTTCTTAGCCTGATAGGGAACCGTTTCATTTCATTTCTTGCTACAGAAAGTCACTTCAATATTTTTTTCTATTGGTCCCATATGATACATATCATGACAAACATGCAGTTTGTTAATATCTTATAATACTGTTTAATCCAGCCACTATGACTCACAATTTGCAGTTTATGGTGCAGTATCATGTACATCAACTTTGATTTAGTAAACAAATAGTGGTCAAATAACTTAGCAAAATACTTATGCCTTTCACTTCAAGACTGCAATATAGTTGCTGGAAAACTGATCTTTTCATATATCTGCCTTTTGAGAACTTTTCACATATTGTCTAAATCAAAACTTTTCTTTCCTTCAATGCTACAAAGAAGTGGGGTTTGCTCTAAATTTACATACAGCACTGTAGTTTTTCCTTTCAATGTTGGTGGGGGTGTTGTTTTCTTCCTTGATAGTTCCTTGATAGGCTGTTATTTACTGTTTGCTTTTTGTTTGATATTAACCCTGGTGTTAACCTCTTACTTATGAGTGTTGTTTGCTGGTGCTGATGTTCTGGCTTTTGGGCTTTTTTGGGGGGGGGGGTGTCTCTTTTGAATAGTGTGCAAATGTTGTTTATCTCTATGTGCCTGTTGATGGCTAATTTGTCTGAATACTAGGCTTTCAGGAAATCCCTAGCGTCTTTTTGTATTTAGCTTGGTCTAGGATGCTCAGTTTTCCAGTTGAAACTATGGTTCAAGTCTGTCCATTGTGAAACTAAGGAGTTTTCATCATGACTTTTAACCTCTCTCTCTCACCAACATTGACAGGGTAAGCTATTGTATATAAACAATGAGAAAACTCTACTTCTTTTTAACATTGAGATGTTATCTAGTCTGGTAATGAAAGCTCTGCAAGCAAACAACCAAGGTCAGAGAGCACCAATTACTCCATTGTTCAACTGAGTTATATATATTCCTTTCCATTGGTGCTTTCCTTCTATTTGTGCAAATTTATTTCTCTTTCCCATTCTTATCCAATTTAAAGAACTATATTAATTATAGGGAGTAAATATACCCTAAAACATATATGTAAGCATATATGCAGTTTACTTAAGCAGATGCACATATTCTGAGGTTCTGCTTGTTTTATCTTTGTAGAGTTTAAATAATTTGCAAGTATTTAAAAATTAGATAACATCTATTCCCTGCCATATCCCAATGCAGTATGCTGCATTGGGAAAGCAAATTCTGTCTCAGAACAAGACTCTATAAATGATTATTTTCTTACCTAAATTATCTGAAGATTTCAACATTAGCATTTTGGATTTAAAAAGCATTATGTTACTCCACACATTTGTTGAATTAGATAAGCAGTTAACCTTCAAAAACATAAGGTAGAACAGTAGTCCCCAATCTGTGGATCGGTTCCACGGAGAAAGGTTTTTCCATGGACTGGAGAGGGAGTGGCTTTGCGTGCTGCCTGCATCGCACGGATGGGGCTTTGCTTGCTTGCGTGGTCCGGTTGCTGGCATGCTGCAGCCTGGTGCCAGTCCATGGAGTGGGGATTGGGGATCCCTGAGGCAGAATAGAACTTCCAGTCTCCACATATATAGAGCTTGTTTTCCAGGCTTCTTGCTCTTGAACATGATGAAAAAAATCAACTAATATTTCAAAGTTAGCTTTTGTAGGTCTCAGGTCTTGCCAGATTTTATTTTTTTATTTAATAATAATTTGTTTTTACTGACAGAATTCATGGTGTTATCTCTGCAAGTCTCTGACACTTCTTCTAATGGGTGCAAAGCTAACGGGAAGTATATAACCAGAAACTAAATACATATGTAAACTGGAACATTATCAATATTGCCCAATATTTTATTTGAAGTTCCTGAAGGACTTTTTGGATCAAATCATATTGCTTTTGACTATATATTTTGTTTGGGAAGAAAGACCAGGCCTTCCCAACTCTTACAACATTGCTGCTGTTTCTTTATACTGGGAGTGAGATTCTTGTCAAGAAAATACTCATGGCTGCCCTGCTCACCCCACTTCCTGCCCATAATTTTATATAATCCTTACATATAAGTAGTTATTAGTAATTTATTAAGTATGTTTCTGATTTTGTATTGTTAATTGATTATCCTGGCTTGCCTGTACTTGTTACAATTCTTGCAGGCTCATGAGAGTTCTTGGTTTAGTAAACAGCAGGAAAATCTACTCCTACTCAAATGTCTTGATTGCTCAATTAAAAAGACACAGTAACAGCTCAGGTGACGTATGGGGTTACAGTGAACTTAATCCTGTTTGAAGCAGGCTACTAGCAGGTCTATGTTTATGCTGAAATGCCTTGAAGCAAGACAGTTGAGCAGGTTTACTTGTTTTAGTAATTTACTTTCAACAGTTTAGCTAAAATCCCTTATGCAAAATCGCTGCATTACTGTCATGCTTTAGGGATTTAATTTAGGAACTCTTAATTTTCGTCTACAGAAGCTGTGGGGAAATGGGAGCATAGAATTCAACTTTTTGTTATGGAACATGAACACAGTTCCAACAGTATAAAAAAGTAGATTGTGCATTTACCAATTGGTACTTATAGCACTGGGATTATAATGTATATCTTTTATAGCTATCTTAATTATTTAATGATTGGAAATGTTCATAGTTGCATTCTTAATATTCCTAGAAAATAGATTGGGGAGAAGGACTGATATAGAAGGTTTAGGGACTCACATTTTTAAGATAGATTTCACAATTCTTCATCTAACACAAACTTATTTTTTCCCTGGGATTTGTATTGTTAAACCTAAAAATTGGGTCTAAACTTAAGCATGTCTTTTTAAACTTTTGAAAATTCCTGCAGGACAGAATATTATTTCTGAAGGTGGGGTTTTAATGTGGATTGCCATTGCAAAAAGAGCTGCATAATTTCACTTGGTACATCAAACCGTCCAGAATAGGTAATATTTAAAGCCCAAGATTTTTCACACATGAAAGTGAGATATAATTTAATGCATGTCAGCCCTAATTTAACTCTTTTGATCAGAACATCAAATGTTCCATTAGTGACACTTAATTTTCTCAGCCTGTTTGATGATAATAATTGCTAGAAGCCCAGCTGTTACTGACTGAAGCTCCTAACCGGTCTGCTTTAATTTCTCATCTTTAGGAATTTCTTCCATTGTCAAATTAAGTGAAGAAGTATGATTTCTTTGAACAAAATACTAAAAATCATGTCCCACTTCAAAAAGTGATCTTCAAGAATTGGCACTACTTACAATACCTACCATAGTCTCGACTTCAGGATATCTAAAGTCACTACTGCTTAATTTTCAAATGTTTCTTTTTAGTTAAAAGGACATTATACATACATAGGCAAAATTCTCAAAAAAAGAGGAAGACCCTCAGCTCATATGCTATAAAGTCAATCCCTTATTTAACTTTTTGCCTACTCTTCATCATAGATTTCACTGTTTTTCTTAAATTGTGATTTCCTGTAGACTTTTAATTCATCATAAGGACTTCATGCCGAGAGATGAGCCAAAAAGACTACACAATAGGAAGATGTTGAAGCCTACTACGGCTTAGGTAATAGAGTGGTCTCTACATCTTTAACGTTTTTATTTGAAATACGTTATCCAATTTCTTCAATATTTCTATTGTTTTTTTTGGTGGGGGGGTTGGTTGGTTAACAGAAAGTTAAATTTTGAGATCCTAACACAATTAAAAGCCATAGTGAATCATGCCTTAGGCCAGGCCCAGTGTCTGAAAAGAAAATATTCTATTACCTATTACACTGTGAGCCATACCTGGAACAACTACCCACTTAAATGCAAATGGACACTGGAGTTTCTTATATTTTCTTTGAAGCTTTAAAGTCTGCAGAGCTGTACAATATCCTAAAGAAAGGCATCATATAACAATCTTTTTTGAAGGGGGTAATGGGTACATACTGACCAATAAACAATAGCACAAAGCTAGATCCCTCCTCCCCATTTTCAATTGTTAAACCCTTGGAAACTGGTAAGCCTTGCTAATGTATGGCACATCATTTCAAAGAATTGTCAACAGACTTGGATCTTCTCTTGCCTCTGGACAACTCCAAACCAGTCTTCCAGAAATGCCTATCAAAAGAAATGTCATGCTAGCAAGAAATCAGGAGTCATGGGCCACCTTGAGAGTACTAACTAGAAAAGGCACTCTAAATTCATACCATAGTATTTCTTGATTGGATTTGCAGTTTTCACTATGTCACAATATTTTTTCAAACATTGCCCTAATGTCTTGTGTTAAACAAGCCACATTGTTTTCCAAACCTTAGTTTATGAATTAATAAATGACTCTGGACACCTCCTCAAATGCAAAAGAGCAGCAATTTCATAAAAGCAAAGACATATCTATAAAACAATAACCTTTCAAAGAAAAAGAAACATTCATCCATACCTGACTCCAGTTTAAAGAAACAATCCATCTTAATCCAAATCCTGGGGAAAGAGCCAGTTTGTTAAGTACTTGAAGGCTTATACAATAGGGATATGATGGGATTTGTCTATCTAGGAGGTTATGGTTGATTGAATTATGCGTACTTATAACAAAGCAGAATTTAGCAAAGTTATTGCATTTCTTTCTTTTATACAGACCACTACATAATCCTGAAAAGCTTAAAGTTTCCCACATAAACCAGAGATTACAGTGTCCATATAAATCCTAGCATAGATGAATTATTTTAGATTTTTAAAATTATATAATTAAAATATATTCAGTGATCTGGAATAACAAGCAATGGTCATATAACAGAAGATTACACTGTTACCAACTGAAAATTTGCAAGAAATCAAAATATTTAACATTTAAAAAAGAAGCCCCTGGGCAAGATACAATATTAAACCCCCCTCTCCCATCCCCAGAGTAGGGGAGTTCTTTAGACTACAAGTTGGGATCCCTTAGTTAGCACAGTATGTAAACCTAACCATTTTTTCTACAATCAGTCTCTTCCACTGAAATACTACATAGGATATTTTATTGCTCCAATATTTCAGTAAGTCATGCTCAGAATAGCACCAAATGATTGCAACACGGGTTGCTCTAGTCTAGTGATATTGTGCTAGCTCAATTTTTTTTTACTGAAGTCAAAGTTTGGTAGACTAAACAAAGCAAATAATACACAATTCTTTATATTGTGAAAATAAGCCCACAAATCTGTCCTCCACTTCTGCTCCAAGTAAGAGATGGCAACTATATACTGTACATTTCAATTTTTTTTGTTTCACTTTGGCATTAGAATGATTCATTCTGCTTGGATGAATTGCGTGGTTTTTTTTTTTAAATTGCTGTTCAAGAGCTGGTGAACTTTCCATCTGACAGAACTATTGGGTAGAATTTTCTTGTCAAAACTATCCATGTGCAATTACATGACTACTTTTCTTCCATCTCATTTCTTCTCAAGTTATTGATCTGCCGTTCTTATATACCCTGTTAGAAATCCAGGATCACCAAAACCAAAACTCCTAATAAATTTGCCCACAAGACCAGAATCAAACTGTCGACAAGGGAGGTATGCCACTTTTCTGCATGGTGGACTTTGTACTTTAAAAAAAAGTGAAATTTTGACATAAATGTGTATATAATCAGAGGAAGAAACAGCCAGCTAGTCTAAAAGGCGACTCATGCTTGAAATCAGTGTAACTGATTTTATCAAGTTTGCTTTCAAAACCTATCGTAGATTTCCAAAACCCTTGATCTCCGAAATGCTTCCTTAAATAACAATGCTTTTGGACCTACCATCTTCTTGATATGGTATATTGATTATAAGATTCATTAATTTGGAATATCTATATCTATATATTTGTTTCTTATGCAGAACATGAAAAATATATAATCAATTTGAAGCCTTATATCAGTGAGAAATTATTGCTACTAATCAGGGCAACAGTGCAGTATTTTGGCTTCAGAGGCTAAAAGATATTTTGGAGCTATCAGATCATGAGACATTTAGGATCTCTCTGCAATTTCTAAAAGCAGCTGTGATTTTCCTGGGATTTTATAATTCTAGCAGAATTTGGCTAGAATTTAGGATTACAGCTCATGCCTCTTAACTAATAAAAGCCTTTTAAACCGTTTTAATTATATAACAGAATACCCTTATCAGCATTATTAGAGGGGAAAAAATCCTCTATTCACTCTTGCTTTCTCAAGACAATTATCAGGATTTTTTTCCTTATATATTCAGTTTTCTGAGTAGAGCCACCAGGACCTCATTTTCTTCCCTTTTATTTTCAAGAATTGCCATCCTGCTTAAAGGAACATTTTATATGGAAGGTCAGTCTCATATTCAAAAACACCTATTTCCATTTAACTTCAGTTACATGGTATTGTTTAGAGATCACATTCACAGAATTTGTAGTACCAAGGTGACATGAAAAGTCAATCTTATTTGAAATTGCAATGGTTTATAGTGCTGAAGATTTTTAGTATTGTCTTATTGCTGCGGTTGTGACTATTTTTTAACTTGCTGAAATACTACAGCCTTTTGAAAGATGTGTTGAGATGTTCTGCCTATGAATTACTTTCAATATTGCCGATAGCCATTGAAGGTCTATCATGATAAATGATTATCAGAAAAGTTGTTTTCTAACTTAGATAGCAACTCAGATGTTAGCACAGATCTGCAGTCACTTTTCAACTGATTTACAGCCTGGAGATAATTCAACCATTTTGATAATTAGCAATTCCCCCCTCAAATTTCAGAAACAATGGATGGAAACTAAGCATGAAAGCAGCAACCTGGAAATAAGGAGTAAGTTCCTAACAGTGAGGATAATTAACCAGTGGAACAGCTTGCCTTCAGAAGTTTTAGGGGCTTCATCCAGTTCGCACCTATTCGGGAGAACCGGTTGTTAACTTTCTAAGCAGTTCAGAGAACCGGTTGTTGGAAGAAATCTTATTTTATTTTTTTCCACTTTACAGGGCTAATCCTGTAAAGCAGGCAGGCAGGAAACATTCTGGTGTTGTTTCTAGCCTAATCTTTATTGCCCTGCTTACAGAAACTGCCTCTCTGGTTAACCCTTATTACATTGTAACAGCTAAGGCGAAGTGCCCATCGACATGAGTGATGTTGAGTTGGCCATGCCCACACGGTCACATGACCACCAAGCCACGCCTACCCAGTTGGCCATTAGGGCAGAAAACTGGTTGTTAAATTATTTGAATCCCACCACTGGGTACAGAGTCTCTTGCTTGAACAAGGCATTGGATTAGAAGACGTCCAAGGTTCCTTCTAGCTCTATTTTGAGTGATTGATTGAAACAATAGCATAAATTTAAAGATGTTTACTTAGGAATAAAGTTTTGAGTTTACACAGTATGTATATTGTGTGTCAGCCTGATTTTTTTTCTGGACCCCCTGTTAATTTCCACTAGTATTTTTACAGAGGAACTACTGAAGAGAATTAGTCCATTAATCAGAGGAAAATATTTATTTACAGGAATGTAAAATTTATGTTACAGCATTTGAAATAAAATTATATTGAATGTTGACACAAAACCAAAATGTTAAGAAGATGAATGCAAATAACATTCTGTCCTATTATTGAAAACCTCCATGGCTTTTAAAAATGGCTGTAGAGTTCCCTTATGGATGTGTCATGTTTTGGATTTAATTCAAATGAAGTGTTCTGAAATTTGTAGGAGCTGAAACTATTTCCTTTCTGCAACTCATTAAAGCAGCTGCCTCATGTTCTGAAAAACTCCTTCCAAATTGTATTGTTCAATCCTATATTTTACTCAAGTAATAATACTTTCCATGGTCTTTAAGATTTTTTTTCTCATTTCATAGAAGAATTGTTCTAAACCAAAATGCGATACAATTTAATGCATATGTTTAAAAAGAGGGGGAAACATCCCTATGACAATAGAATCAACATTCCATCTCCTTTTCTGGATTCATTTGACTTGCATGCAAGGATATTTGGCAAAGGGATGCAGAAAGCAACCTTGCACATTCTCTTCTTTCTCTTGGTACTTTTATAATCACTGCATGGAGTGAGAAAAAAATAATTTATACAGAAAATAGATAGCTTTTATGGGAACATTGTAATAATGCAACAGACAGAAGGTCAGGGTGAAGGAGCTCTCAGTTCAAGTAAAACATGTGTTCTGCCTACAGAAAATTCCAGCTTGAGTGTCTGGCATCTGAACTAATGCTTAGATTTAGCAGATGGCAGCTTCACATTTTATTCGCAGGTTTAATTGAGCAACAGGCTGTTCCTTTCCCATAGCTTTTAATCTGGTGATACAATGCTGCATTTAGAGATGTTTTACAAGTAGCATACTGCATATTCCTGCCTGAATCCTTATGTATGGACATTGTAAGAGTCACATTCAAGCATTGTGAAATCTATAATGCCCAACTGAGGCACTGTACAATTGACATCTAGATCTGGATAATTCATGAATTGTATGCGTAAAATGATGCAGCAATGAATTCATGGAAGCCGCATTTCCAAAAATGAAGACTGAAGAAATATTTGTGAAAATACTAAGCAATACATTGAAGCCTTTGAAGAAGTTTGGGGGAAAGATCATATACCCAGTCAGTGAACACTTACCACAATCAAACACATCTTCTATTTAATTATCAATGTAGACACGAATTGAAGTTTTGATGGTTCCTTAGGGCCCTCAGAAAAGTGCTTGCATTTGGTAATGACGTCCTATTAATTAAGTTGACAAACTATACTTATCCTATTCTTATATAGATTAATATGAATTATGATCATAGAAACAATCTAGTTTCAAGCCTCGTTCTCTAAGCAAAACTGAAAAAACAGGACAATGGCATTAATTAACACTTTTTGTATGTTATTGAGAAGAGAGAGATGATGTTTCTGTGGTAAGTCACACATATACAGTATATATGTATACTGTATAGTGTATGATATGATCTATTCAGTATGATGCACTCATTTTGCAATTCAACTCCAGAGAAACCAATGTATCTATCTACCTGTCTGGCTAAAATTGGTTAAAATTAGAGTCTCCAGTCACCTGAATGAAGAGCTAAAAAAAAAAAAGATAGGCATCAACATGGCAACATTCATAAAGGTATTAAGAGATTTTTGAACCATACTGATCTATAGTTTATCCAAAATGTGCTTATCTGAAGCTAAGGGTAGCAACATAGAGGTTGGGGCATATTGACATTAATAATAGTTTTCTACTGATACCACAGGAAATGGTTTACAGAATATATTCAAATTATATCCATTTTAGTGTAATGATGCATTGAAAATCTTCAAAGACAAATATTGATTTGTTCTTTTCTAAAACCCACTAATGTATGTATTTGACTTAAACCAAGAATAAAAAATAATTTATATATATATATATATATATATATATATATATATATATATATATATATATATATATATATATATATATATTTGTTTATGTAAGTTTTCACGGGTATGTATGTGTGTATAGTTAATATTTCGGGTTTCTTCCCGTGTAATTGTGGATATATCCCTAAAAGGGTAGAAGCGACGTTTCGACAGAATCCCATCTGCCATCATCAGGCTTATGACAGCAGTCATTTTGTACTAACTGCCGTTGGTATTTCAAATCTGGTGCTGGTATTCTGGGATGGCTCCACCTTTTCATTCTGATTGGTTGGGAGTCCCAGTATCTGCCACCTAGTGGAGAAAAACCGACCATACACCCGAAGCCAAGCCAATAAACACATACTGGGACTCCCAACCAATCAGAATGAAAAGGTGGAGCCATCCCAGAATACCAGCACCAGATTTGAAATACCAACGGCAGTTAGTACAAAATGACTGCTGACATAAGCCTGATGATGGCAGATGGGATTCTGTCGAAACGTCGCTTCTACCCTTTTAGGGATATATCCACAATTACACGGGAAGAAACCCGAAATATTAACTATACACACACACACACATATATATATATATAGAGGCTCATAAATTTTTGATGATCTCATCATTATGCTGTAAACATTTAAGTGCAATATCACTTGACTGTAAATATGATGAACATAAATCATGCTAATCATAAAAATAGCTTTTACAAATATACATTTGTATACAGTATTTCTTTTGCTTTAAATATGTCCTTCATATTATCATACAAGTCATTGGCTATCTGACATCAAAATAAAAAAAAATACCAATGATTAGCCAGGAGAAACACATTTACAGTCTAAACCATAAAAGTATGACAATCGCATAGTTTTAAACATATGTTTTAAAATTTTGAATGGCAGTCTCCATTTCCAAAAGTAAATTCAGTTCTTCATACAAATTGAGTCAAAGATGTTACGAGCTGACAATAAACTGTAGTTTACATTTTCACACAGGGAAGTCTATGAATTATCTTCTCAGCTTCCAAAAGAGTTGTGTAAGGGTCCCAATTCATTTGATCTGTAGAAACTATAACATAAAATATAGTTGTGTTTTAAAACATTTCGAAGAATAGATAATAACATATGTAATTAATAGGAAAATTTTTATTTTATAGAAAGCAATTGATTTGGATCAGTTTTGTGGAATGACAAATATTAATCTTTTCTCCAATTCAAATTTACTCACCCAAATTGATATGACATGTGCAAGAACCTACAATTCTCTAGTTTTCAGCACCGACTACCTAACCAAGTGCTCTTAATGAGGCAAAAGGAATTCTGAAGTTTCTTATTCTTTTTCCAAGTTAAAAGCAGGGGTGAAATCCATTTTTTTTTACTATCGGTTCTGTGGGCGTGGTGTGGCTTGGTGGGCGTGGCAGGGGGAAGGATACTGAAAAACCCCATTCCCTCCCCACTCTGGGGCCAGCTAGAGGTGATATTTGTTGGTTCTCCGAACTACTCAAAATTTCCACTACCGGTTCTCTAGAACCTGTCAGAACCTGCTGGATTTCACTCCTGTTTAAAAGTAAATTAAAAATTGACCTATTTCCTAATTTGGTTCATCCACACAATGGCACTAAACTTGGGTAAAAAACACTTGACATTCATTATTAATGCCGATGTACTTAAAGTTTGACAGCTATACAAAAACTTTCTGCTTCTCAAAGTAATGTACTACTGGTATACGAAGAACAAAATGAAGTGCTGAAAGTAGGTTCCTGTGAAATCAATTAACAGACTGATCAAGTAATCTTTCAAGGGTAGAGATAGAGTTATGAAATTAGAGGCATTAACATTTTCCACATAATGTATGAAGGTCAACTAGTCTGTAGAGCTACTATTATACAATTCCTATTAACGAAGTCACTTTGAAAACTCTTATCTGCAAGCTCTTTCTATTATTTGTAGTACCAAATTGACAGAACAGCTGAACAGAAGAGGTCTATTTTGTCCTCCTTCAGTTTCTTTCCTGCATCAGAGGCAGCCCTGAAGATAGTTGAAGAGCTCTGTTGCTCTTCTTAGAATAAAAGCTCACCTTGCAGTTTTTGTTTGTTTTTCTTTGTTTTCTTGCTTGTCTTTTTCTATTATATAAAAGTCAAAAGCCAGGTATTACTGAAGATACATTTTTAGCTTGTTATAAGTACTAAAATGCTTCCTTATGCTTAAGAGCATTGTAAATAATCTATTTTTTTTAAAAAAAAAACTGCTTCGCTGTTGCTTAAGACCTTAAGAGATGGACACTGGCAATCTCAATAACTAGCAGAAAGGACATAAGGATATTTGCAACAAACAGGTTTATTTTAATGAAATGGGAAGGAAATCCACCTCAGAAGTTCACAAAGAATTAGCAATGTAAATTGATAATGCCATTATTACCAACATTCTCAATCTACAGTAGAGGTCTCTAATATATTCATATTACGACTCCTAGCAAAATCAACTATACAAATGTTAGGAGCAGCACTTTAACACATCTGGAGGCACTTATATTGGATAAAGCTACTTTATTAGATTTATGCTTAGATTTCACCACTGTATGCCAGTCTCCAACTTTTCTGGTAAAGAAAGAACTACTTTACTGGGTCCCTGAAAATGCTAGCCCCTGAAACCTAACTAGGAATTTTTGGTAATACATGTCCTGGGATTTTGCTTGCAATTTTTATGCAAAACATGAAGTACCGTATTTTTTTTTAATCCAGGAAAAGCTGCTCTTGAGTGAAGAGTTAAGCATTCGTATGAGAACAGAAAGATTTTACAATAGAAAGTTTCATTATATTCATTAAAAAAAATAGATGGGATTTGAACATGAGAGAAAAGCAATTAAGTCTAGCACCATGCCTAAGAAGTTTTTTTCCAGAATAATGGACAGCTGAAATAAATGAATTGAACATTCATTTGTTAGTTCATTTATACAGAATGGAGCAGTAATCTAGTTGAGTGCAATGCTAGCTATATTAAGCACAGAATGTCTGATTTTCACTTTTTGTAACGTAATTTTTTAACAGTTATAGTTTATTAGAAATATAATAGGTTTAGAAAGTCTGACACAACAATACTTTCCAAGTGATCCAAAACTTATTTTTAAAAATTAGTACTATTGATATTTATCTAGAGAACTACACGCTTGAATTATTCTAACAATAGTTCCACACATGGATGGCAAATTCATTTAGTTCACAGTTGAACACATTTTCAGAACAACATACAAAGAAAATCATTCAACCTTTATAGTTCTACAAATTGTGTATGGCAATTGCATTTTGTCTGCACCTACCATACAATTCTGGGAAAAGATATGCTTTTACTTTCTCTCTCTCTCTTTCTCTCTCTCTCTTTCCCTCCCTCTCTTCCTCTATTTACTATCTATCTGTCGATCTATCTATCCATCCATCCATCCATCCATCCATGTGCTTTCGAACTGCTAGGTTGGCAGAAACTGGGAAAAGTAACAGGAGCTCACCCTGTAATGTGGTACTTAGGGATTCGAACCGCTGAACTGCCGACCTTTCAATCAATAATCTCAGCATCTTAGCCACTGAGCCATGTTTACTTCATCATTAAATGTTTACTTCATCATAAAAAAAAACATCATTAAAAATGTTTACTTCATCATTAAAAGGTACTGTCAAGAGCGCTGGAGATGTAGTTTTAACCAGCCAGTGGAACACACTGAATCTGAAATGGAAGAATTGGGGTGAACTACATTTTGCATCTTATAAGATAGTCTGTAGTATTTATATATAAGTTTGTTTATTTATTTATTTATTGTTCAAATTTATATACTGCCCTTCTCCCGAAGGATTCAGGGCAGTGAACAGCCGAAGATAAAAATACATAGAATACAAAATTTAAAAATAGTTTAAAACAAATTAAATAGTATTGGCCCACGACAATTAAAACAGCCCCAATTTAAAATCAAATTAAGAACTAAATTACTCAATTAAAAGAGTTAGGCCAGCCTGGCTTGTTGGAATAGAAAGGTCTTGAGGGTGCGGCGGAAGGTGCGTAGATCTGGAATCCTCCTTATCTCCGGGGGCAATTCGTTCCATAGGGCAGGTGCCCCCACAGAGAAGGCTCTCCCCCTGGAGGCCGCCAGCCGATACTGTTTGACCGATGGCACCCTGAGGAGCCCCTCTCTGTGGGAGCGTACTGGCCGGCGGGAGGCTCTTGGTGGCAGAAGGCGGTCTCAAAGATACCCGTGTCCTAAGCCATGGAGCGCTCTAAAGGTGGTAATCAGCACCTTGAATCACACCCGGAAGACCACCGGAAGCCAGTGCAGCTCGCGCAGGAGAGGTGTTACATGGGAGTGCCATGTTGCTCCCACAATCACCCACACGGTTGCATTCTGGACCAGTTGGAGCCTCCGGGTACTCTTCAAGGGGAGCTCCATGTAGAGACCATTGCAGTAGTCCAGACGGGAGGTGACGAGGGCGTGAGTGACCATGTGTAAGGAGTCCCGATCCAGAAACGGCCGCAACTGGCGGATCAGGCGAACCTGATAAAATGCCCCCCTGGCCATGGCCTCCACATGTTCTTCCAAGGACAGCCATGTGTCCAGGACACTCAGGTTGCGAGCCCTCTCTGTGGGGGCCAACTACTCGCCCCAAATAGTCAGCGATGGCACCAGCTGACTATATCGGGACGCCGGAAGCCATAGCCACTCGGTCTTGGCAAGGTTGAGCCTGAGCCTGTTTCTCCCCATCCAGGTCCGCACGGCTTCCAGGCACCAGGACATCATGGCAAGGGCATCATTGGGGTGGTTCGGGGTGGAAATGTACAGCTGAATGTCATCAGCGTACTGATGGAACTGCACCCCAAAACCACGGATGATCTCACCCAGCGGCTTCACATAAATGTTGAACAGGAGGGGCGAGAGGACTGACCCTTGCGGCACCTCACACATAAGGTGCCTCGAGGTCAACCTCTGTCCCACTGTCAACACAAACTGCGACCGGTCAGACAGAAAGGAGGAGAAACATTGCAGCACGGTGCCCCCCACCCCCTCTAACTGGTGCAGCATGATACCATGGTCGATAGTATCAAAAGCCGCTGAGATCTAAAAGGACCAGGACAGAAGAACAACCCCTGTCCCGAGCCCTCCAGAGATCATCAATCAATGCAACCAATGCCGTTTCCATGCTGTACCCATGCTGAAACCCGACTGGAGTGGATCAAGATAGATCGCTGGTACTGGGGAAGTTGTCGCGCCACCACACTCTCAACAACCTTCACCAACCTTATTATTTATAAAGTAATAATAAACATTTCACCAGGCGCTGATATCCACTGATGTAATTCATAGTTATTGCAATAATACATAAATATTACCTATTACATTAATCATTTCAATATGATTGTGGCTCTGATTGAAAATATCCTAATGTCAAATAATTCATGAGGTGTCCTTTTTATTTTATTTTACAAAAAGGCATGGCATCAATTATCTGCAGTGACTAATCCTCAGGCATAATAGCCTTTCAAAAGAAAATCCATGATAGACAGAACTATAATCACACCTAATAAGAATTATTATTACAGTATTAATAATATTCTGTTGGTATCATTCCAAAGAATAACTTTAAAAATCCTAAAAATGTTTTATTGACATCATTTCTATTTATTAAAAAAATATAAAACAGCACTTTAGAACGTGCTACTATTATAGTTGAATACTGCACTGCCTTTTAAGTTGTGTTCATGTTGGGTACCTAGGATATATTCTGGCCCTCTCTAGTCACAAAGGCAAAGTCCTGAATTCCATGAATAATTTATCGAGTTTCATTTCATTATTTTGCTCAGGGCAAGATAGAAACTCAAGAAATGTTTGTTTTCGGGGTAATTTAGGCTAAAGGAAGACTAATAACCAGCAGCAAGACATCATGGAAGAAAGTTCCGTTTTTGGAAAGCAGGGCAAAACTAAAGAATTGCATTATATAATCTAAATTGTTCAAATTAATATTTCCAAGAAATAACTTCCATTACAGAAACCTTTAACTTTTCCATGTTTTTTTGAATTTTGTAGGGCATAATGCAATCTGCAATATTAATATAAGGCTGTTAAGAACCTGACATTTGACCTTTAAATGCTTTGTGACTCCAATCTGAGGTTGCCCCAAACCTCTGTTCTCTGAAGAGGTCAACTAAACAGCCATCCAATATGCTGGGAGTTTATTGTGACTGTGCAAATCTTTTGTTGGAAGGTGCTTTGCAACATTCAGGAAGGCACAGGCATATAAAGCAGTCACCTCTTTTCTCTGGTTCACCCAGCTGCTTTGCAAACTCTACTTTCTGATTCGGCTTGCAAGAAAAGTGAACCTAAATAGTGGTGCACATATACAAATGAGAGGCAGCTAAGAGCAGTTGTTTCCAAATAAGCCACAGCAATTTTGAAAAAAAAACAACACAGCTGCATTACTGATTGAAAGAAAAGTGCCTTGTAAGATTTCCCATGCATTGCAAAGTACCTTTTTAAAAGAGAGCTTGCATATTATCACCATGAATATGCCTGATTCCTAAATGTCTTCTGATACGTTACTGACCCAGTGTGTGTGTGTCTATAATGACACAATCTTTTTGAGGTAGCTAGATAAGAAGCAGCTCAGAGTATCTTACTGAAATTATACTTATGACTACTGAATTTCAAAATATCTGTTTTAGTATCCAAGGGTTTTAGAAGGTCTCTGTCTGAGTTATATATTTTTTAAAAATAGCTCAGTTTATTTTTAACAACCTGCATTTTCCAGGTTGTGTTGGGACTCAATTACCCAGCCACTAGGCAGTTAAAATTAAGATACACCTGGAAGATGTCAAGCTATGAACAGAACTATCTCTACACAACACCGGTTCCACTCCCTAGGAAGGGATGGAAACAGGAGTGAAAAAAAGTCAATCTTGAGAGAAAGAAAGAGAAATAAATAACCTTGTTATAGGGACAACAAGTATATGTCTCTGTTAAAAAAAAGTACAGAGAAGATTTGTGTTGGAGACAGCACATCTCTTGAAATGTTTTTTTTTTATTAAATAATAAAGAAAACAATTCTAAGTAAACATAGCTTCCTTCCTTTAAAAAAAAGATTAAATACTTGCATGGCAATCTCTTTTACTGCTTTGTTTCTTAATTTCATAGTTAGCCCTCTTGTTTTATAAGTATAGGAACAGAAATCTTTCCAGGCAGTGCAATATTTTGCTGCAGGAGAGAAGCCCAGCTCTCTTGCTTAAAAAATAATAATAAATCAGATGCTGAGAAATGAGGATGTCATCCTGTTTTCATCCCTTTCTAGGACTGGAATTAGTATTGCACTGGTGTCAGTTCAAATCTTTCTCCCTCCAGCATTTTTGTGTGTGCTTACGTCTATGTACTAGATAGGATTGAGAAGGGAGATATCTTTATATTTTAATTCAGAATGGCTGCAAGATAAAAGAAATAACAACAAGGCCACACATTTTCTTCAAGGTTAGCTTCAAAAACATAGGGACACTTGAAATTTGAAATCACAGTAGCCTATATACTTTTATATATTAAATCAAATATTTTATTCATTTCAAATTTAATCCACCATCTTCAGGAAATAATCTGTGGTACATTCCAGCTGGCTAGAAACCCTTTCAGCAGCTGTCAGTCGAACACATTAATTGAAAGTGAATTCCACCACAATCCAGAAGAGCTATGCCCAAGCAGATAGGTCTATTGCTTTGCATTAATAACTTGACAAAAAAGTCATTATGCTTTAATTTGCCCTGTCTAAAATATGCAATTGAAATGCTTTCAAGCTAGTTTCAGTAGGGGAGATGTGATGGATATTAAATTTGCTATTAACGTTACTGCAAGCATTGAAATAATAGTATTCATAAAACATTGCTTCTGTCTAACAAGTCAGCAAAGAGCCTTGATGGTACAGTGGTTTAATGCACCCTGTTATTAACACAGCTGCCTGCAATTTCTGCTGGTTCGAATCTCTCCAAGGCTCAAAGTTGACTCAGCCTTCCATCCTTTCTAAGGTAGGTGAAATGAGGACCCAGTTTGTGGGGGCAATAAGCTGACTTTGTATAAAATATACAAAAGAATGAAGGCTATTGCTTAACGCATTGTAAGCCGCCCTGAGTCTCCGGAGAAGGGCGGCATATAAATCAAATTAAAAAAAAAAAAAAGAGAGAGAGTGCAGGGCAAAGAAAAGGCATTATTGGTGTAGGTGGCAATGATAGTGATGCAAATGGCAGCAGTCCCTTGCTGCAGATTCTGTCATTGATAGCTAAATAGGAGCAGAAGGTACATCCATCCCCCATACTGTCTTCACATTTTCCAGGGCAATTTAAACGCTTCCCAAAGGTTCTTTCACAATTGCAGCAGATTGACTCTGCACCCCTGGAAAAAAAATATCTTGACAAAACCACTTTGCGTAGTTGTTTGTATCGGTTCAGTTGATCTTTAAGTCTTTTTCTATGCAACAATTTGCTCCTGAAAAACTCTTTAAAGAGAATCTTTTTGCTTTTTTCAGAATCACATTAACAATGCATAGGCATAGTGCACATCACAGATTACAAAATCTGATGACTCTTGTGTTTTACTTCTCCTACAGCTATAAAATAGTTCCAGCTATTCACGGAGGTAAGAGATGACCTTGCTGAACTCTTTTATGCTGCTGATTTTTGCTGTCAGCAATAATTCACAAGAGAAAAGGAACATAGCCCTATCCTTATTCGGAAGCAGAAGCCATATGACTGCTATTCCATAAGGCTAATTGTAGTTCTGCTTATGACAGCCTTATACATTTAAGATGCACAAATAAGGAACAGATTCCACCATCTCCTTCTGTGCTTTGGTGCCTCCTTAATTATTGCCACTAAGTGTTGATGTGCCACTAAATCACATTATCAATAAAGAAGATAGCTTAGGACAGATGTGAGATGCTCCCCTATTTAGTTCTTTGTCCAGCTCACTCTATTAATTCGTCTCATTGGCCCGCTCCAGCTTTTGGCACCTTGTGAACTTTATTTAGAAGGCAAGATCAGTGTGATAGGAAAGTATCACCCCTTTATCATTTCCTTTTGGCCAACTTGCTTTCTTGTCTTGTTAAAAAGGTTTGCAAATTTGGAGAGTTCCATAAAATGCCTTTGTTGGAGAAGACAGTTCAAAGGAAAAAATGCAGACATTTGATTGAAAGTAATAAGTACGATGTGACTAAACACATTATTCTCAAACATACACTCAACCACAACCCCCAAATCTCTATATGTAATTTTCCTTTATTCCCAGATATTGACTACACTGCAGGCTTTCTTTGGCCATCAGTAAGAGATGAGTCAATACTATTTTGGCAACTTGTGTTGGATTTGACTGAACCTAAATTTTGAGCAGAGGTAAATCTGTAGTTTAATGAGGCAAAGCAGAATCTACATGAAATAGCATAAAATCAGACCTCAGTGCTTTGTGAATGCTTCAGGGTGCTGAAGATAATGAACTATAAAACACTGAGGTAGAATGAGAAGGTGGGGGAAGAATGCAATGATTTGTAACTGCAAATCTTTCTTCTACTTAAAAACACTTTATGGGGAGCTCTATACTCATCCCCTCTTTTGTTGCAGATGACTCAGAATTCCTCTTGAGCATTTTGGATAAGAAATATGTGATTGCAATAAATATATTTTGAAAGTTAATTTATATTTTGAGAGGTTCACCAAATTTATTCCATCATTATTTTTTAAAATTAATTTTCAGGTTTGACAACACATCTAGAGAGTATATTGGATACATAAGTATCAGCTGACAAATGTGCATTTGATTTTTGACATTTTTCAGATTTATCACTAATAATAATATTTTAAGTTAATATGTTGCCTAACTCCCAGTGCCTCTGGGTAGTTTATGCTAGTTTTGGACAGTTTTGGAATAAGAAACTTAGAACTTAACTCATTTTAGCTCCTCAGTTCAAGAGATATTAGTGACCTCACTGAAATCCTGGTTATTTGAATGGTTGTTTCCACAGGGATCAGGTTCAATGCTCACTTTTAATTTTGCAGGACACATACAATATATAAAATATGTTTTCATAGCAGAAAACCTCTGCTATGGGATAATCTCAGTTTAAAAATAAATTTGGTATAAACTAGACCTGATACAAGGTTACTTTGGTTCAATTTACATCTAAGGAAGCCATTTTAAAATAACACAGAATTTAAAAATTAGTTTGATTTAGCCCAAAGTACTTACTGGCATTATAGTCAACTTAAGCACTTGTTATTTGATTTATTCAGTAGAGGTGCAATTGAAGCGTTACATTAAAGGTTTTAGAAGAATTATCCATACAGTGACCTTTTTTAAAGGAAGATGATATTAATTATTTACTTAACCTTTGGAATAATGCTTGAAAACCCTATCCTGGTAAGCAATAAAGAGTTGCATTAAAGGTATAAAATTCATTTCCTATTATCTTAAAATGGAGACTATAAAGCAACAAAAAAGTGCTTTTATGTATTCTGGATATATCAGATAATATTTATTAACAGTGGTTATAATCACTCTGCTACTGTAGATTAAATTGGAAGACGGAACATGGTAGACACCTCTTGTTATTCTGTTTCCCCTTTTCTTTACTGTACATAGGACACTTGTAATTTCTTACCAGCTCGTTACTACCATCCTCATCAAAATCTTCCTCTATCCCATCTGTCATTTCTTCTCCGTCCCCATCCAGCCCTCCTTCAATAGGCTCTTCTGTAGAGTTGTCGGCATTCTCTGATGTGCATTCTTCTTGGATCAACTCTACACAGTCTTCTATTTGTTTCTTTTGGACTTCTGGAATATACAAATTACCATATAATTCCACTTGCATGGAATTATCACATTTATGGATTATTAAAAATTATCAGAATAAAGGACTATTCATATAATTAATAGCACATTTATCAATTAAACCACATATCATATTTTTCGGAGTATAAGACGCTGCAGACTATAAGATGCACCTACCTTTTTTTGGGGGGGGGGAAACAAGGAAAAAAAAACTGCCTCTGCCTCCAGCATCCATGCTGGTTTGCCGCAGCCCATTTGCCGCTGCCACAGCCCATTAACCACCACCCATTTGCCACTGCAGTCCATTCGCCACAGCGTGTTTGGTGTGGTGCGTTTGGTGCTGCCGCGGCCCATTTTCCACCGTCACTATTTAGCGCAGCCCGTTCACCACTGCCGCGACTCGTTTGCCGCCATGGTGGCCCGTTCATCACTGGCCTGTTCGGCATGGCCCATTTGCCGCCACTGCGGCCCACTCTAGAACAGCTGATCAGCGCCACACCAACCCCCTTCTCCCGCAACACTTGCTGTATTAAGACATACCAAAATTTTCACCCACTTTTGAAGTGTGTCTTATATTCTGAAAAATATGATAGTTAATTAACTTATAGACATTGATTTAATAGAAGGGAGTAGACTATATATTAGTATAGAGGTCCATTCTCTATCATCTGGAGATGATGAAAGTTGAGATAACAAGTGGATAATAGTTCATATCAATATGAACAGTGATAACAGAGAACCAGAGATGAGTTTTGAAGAAAAAATGTATAATAGTCTGATTAAATCTAGTCCAAAGGAAAACAATTCTGTGAACTGCCATGAGTAAATGATTGGGAAGAAAATAAGATAGTACAAAAGAAAGTTATTGAGCAATTTGGTGTCCTAAGAATGAGAACAGTGACTTCAGAGTAACTTCTTAGAAAAGGTCTATTTTAAATATGCTCTATAAGCATGAGCTTATTCTATTATAAAGGAATTTTGCCATTTTATTTGCTCTGAAATTTTTGTTTTAAAATTACTTTTTTATTTTGGAGCAATTCAAAATTTTTGAATAGCTATTGCAAAAAATAAAAAGTAAAGTCTTCTTGTCCACAACAGCTGTTGCCATTGCTAATAGTGGCATTGATTTTTTAAGAGATACTGAGTTACAGATTTCATTAAAGAATGCATAAAACTTATTTAGTTTTAATTGTGAACTGTTCCACTTTTGGATATTTCTTTAATTCTTTCTTTAATTCCATTTTATTGTATTTTATACTGTTGAATTATTTAGCCAATTTGCTCCCATTTTTTTAATTCAACTGGACAACAGAAGATTTTTTTTGCATTGTCTTGCAAACAGTCCAATAGGGATTAATCCCAAATTGTATAAGACATTGTATGGAGGATTTTTTTTGGCAAAGAGGGGAATCTCATTAACATTACTTGTGTGTCTAACTAGATATGAACTTGAGTGAATCAAGATTTAATCTCAAATAAGAAGAAACAGCCAAATGTTTTGGAGAAACCCTATTAAAGGACTGGCCTATCATTAAATCTTTTTTTCTTGACTCAATTAGTTTCATGAATCAGTTTAAATATTGTATTCTCTATTTAGGAGAACACTCAATAAAAGCAGTTTTCCTATGATGTAGATTATAAATACATCCAATCTGTGTCGGTCACAAGGACCAGAGGTTTAGTCTGCCAAACTGGAGTAATTGGATTCGTACTGGAGCCCATCCTGGGCTCCAGTACGAATGAGCTCCAGTTTGGTGAGAAAGAAATCCAATTTCTTTCTCACCAAAACATTCTCGTCCTGGAGCATTTTGGTGAGAGAGAAGTTCCCTGAGGATGGGCTCCAACGTCTGAAGACTCCAGCTTGGAAGATTAAACCTCTGGTTCTGGTGACCAACCCAGATTAGATGTACTGTAATATAATCTGCATCATAGGAAAACTGTGATTTTATTGTTACTTCTCTCTAACCAGAGAGAATTTCAAAATAAATTGCCTTTTGAATTTAATTTTAACTGGTGGATCATGATAGAATTTTTAAAGTTTACTTCAATTTTTAGGTTTACATCTAAATCTAAAATTGAGGAAAATTTAAACACCTTAACTTAAACTCAAAATTTTAAAACAAACACCTTAATTTAAACACCTCCAAATTTTCACTGGTACCTACCTCCAATCTCAAATGACAATATAATTGATTTTACAGTGGATTAATTCATGTTTTAATGAGTTACTAAGAGTTATAGGCAATTTTCTTCTACCTGCTTGAGCTTTCTGCTGCTTTTCAATCTTCTCCAGTCTCCCTAGCAAAGAATCAATTTTTGTTTTGATCTGCGTTAATTCCTTCTTGATTGTCTGCAATTCATCTGATTTCACTAAAAGTGAAAAAAGAATAGAACAGCAATAATAAAATGGTATAATATTATTTCTTTTAATATTAAATAATTAAATATTTAGTATTTAATTATACTACATTATACTAAAGAATACACTGCTAATAAAGCAAACATTTTTGGAAGGGAGTATAGTCACCTAAACATCTAATTACCCTTAGTTATTTTTAAAACTAAAGAAGTTAGTTCACAATGTATGCATGAACTCACATTTTGATCCTGCTGAAGAAGCTCCACTTGATATAGACCTTGATGTCCCTTTCATGGAGAAGACTCCTTTTCCTCTGCGAGTTGCTGTGACTGTTACTCGTGGGCGTTTCAATGGAATCACAGCACGAGGTGGGGCAGGAACCCGGGTGTGATAATCAAATAACCTTCAGAGAAATAGAAACAGAGGCTTCGGAATGTTCAATTGTAATTTTATGTTAGGTAGATTTTGCATACTAGGTTCTGCTCTTTCACATGAGAAAGCTGACCTCCAATATTTCAAAAGGTTTAATCAGAGTTAAATTACCGTGTTTCACCAAAAATAAGACCCTGTCTTAAATTTTTTTGAACCCTGAAATAAGCGCTTGGCCTTATTGCCATGCACTCAAAAGCCCGATTGGGCTTATTATCAGGAGATGTCTTATTTTGGGAGAAACAGGGTAGATTTCAAGAGTTCATCAATAACAATATTTATATTTCATTACAGTCAGTGTGTAGCTGTTTTTTTTTCCATGAAGAACATCATTACAAACTGACTTTGCCGTAATGTGAACATTTTTATCTATATAATTTTATTTCAGTCAATTAATTATGAAACTATTAAAAGCAACTCCACTTTCCTTTGCAGATGTGTTTGGATTACAATTCCCAGTACTCTCAGAAATCATGGCCTTCCATAATATCTATACATATAAAGAGCACATAACTAAGCTGACACATCAGATAAACTGAAGTACTTCTACCTCACAAAGAGAATGATAAGAACTTCAAATGTTTTGGAGAATGATAAATGTCTTTCCTTGATACAGTCCCATTAACTTCTCATCAAATTTTAACTGTTTATAGGAATGAAAAACATTATTTGCACTGATATCATACTACCAACTTCAAATCATATTGGTTTTAAATATATGGTTGTCATTAGATAAACATGCTTAATTGTTTCCTGGAACAAGTTAGAATTGCTTATGGGTAAATATGCCCTCAAATGATCTACATATATATGATAATCAACAGGAGATGCCAATACAGAAATACTGTATTTCTGATTTGTAGTTTATGTGTTTGAAAACTTTTGCAATATATCTAAGTAGTCTGGCTTGTCTTTTTCCATAATGGTACTAATATTCTGTACTAATATTTATATGCACACAGAGTTCCCAGCACAACTACCAGCAAAGCTCTGTAGCTCTATTCATGGCTAGGAGAGCCTGACTGAGTGAAAACCTTGTCCAAAAGGAAAACAACAACAGCTGACAGCTTATTAAACTGAGAAAAAAATGTTTTACATATAAGTAACTAACTATAAGTATTTAATTTATTTAAGGATATTTAAACTTAACTATAATGAACATCATTACATTTGTACATCAACGTATAAATTGAAGGAAGGTTATCCTTTTATCTAAAGGATCTATCTAAAAAACCTTTCCCATAGACCCAGTTCAACTCTAACACAATTCCTGATGATTTCCTGAGAAAATTAATGCTCTCTTCCCAATCTCTTATAATAAATAAAAATGCAGTTCATATATGCAAAGGCAGGAAGAAAGGTACACATACCGATTGTAGAAATCATCTCTGTAATAATCATAATCAAAGACATAACCACTGCAAGAAGAGTAAAGAAAAGTCCCATGAAGAGATGAGGCAAATTATATTAGTTAATAATAATTTGTAAGGCATGAATCACAATAAGAATTTTTATCTAAGTTTGGTTTTATGGTTAAGGCACCAGGCTAGAAATTACGAGACTATGAACTCCAATCTCATCTCAGGCATGAAAGCTTCGTGGATGAATTTGGGCCAGTCACTCGCTTTCAACTCACCTGACCTCACAGGTGGGGGAAATAGGAAGAAGAAAGGAGTATTAGATATGTTTGCCACCTTGAGATAATTATTAAAAAATAATAAAAGCAGGGCAAAAAAAAAAAATCTGATTTTTAAAGTAAAAATAAAAGTAATATCCTATACTTTGTTTATATATAGTACTAAAACTTGTTGGCATAATCTTTAATTGGATGAAATGGTATATCATAGGACAATAATTTTTGAACCAAAAAAATGGTTCATATGGTCTAATATATAGAATACGTCCAAAATCTGAGACCCATGCCTCCAAAGAAAATGACCTTTTGGAAAGTTGTGGTTATGGTCATGTGAGCTTTATTTTTAATGTTTTTAATGTTTCATGACAGTGTCCCAGCCAGAGGAAGCTTTTGGATATGCGTTTCTTTACCCTCTGCTAGACAGAATCCAATTATAAGTTCAAATAGAGTTGTAAAAATCAAATTTAAGTTAAGGTGCATGGCTATTGTAAGCTTGAGTTGTATCACGTTCCCCCTCCATCCCATGAAAACATTTGTGACTCATGCAAAAATATTTGCCTCAATTCTCTCCCTCGCCTACCACATTTAAAAAGTTGTTCTTGAAAGCCTGTCACTTTCCTTGATATGAATGTCTAGGCATCAAATGATCACTTACTTTTATACCAAATAAAAATATTTATTGTGTGATCTTGATATACCGTATTTTTCGGAGTTAAAACACACCGGTATATAAGACGCACCTTAGTTTTTGGGGAGGAAAATAAGAAAAAAGCTGATTGCTAGCTGGATCAGTCTCCCACAATCAGCTGTTCCCAGAGGTGAATTTTAGCAACAGGTTCGTTGGTTGTGAGTTCTATGCCTTGCTTTTTTTTTTGCCTCTGAAACTTCTGAAACTCTGTTTCGGAAAAAAACTTTTCTGCCTATGAAAGCCTCCGAAACAGAGTTTCAGAAAAAAAGGCTTTTTTTTCCTGAAGCTCTGTTTGGAGGCTTTTTTTCTGAAGCCTCTTTTAGAGCAGTGGTTCTCAACCTGTGGGTCGGGACCCCTTTGGGGGTCGAACAACCCTTTCACAGGGGTCGCCTAAGACCATCGGAAAACACATATTTTCAATCGTTTTAGGAATAATTTTATGGTTGGGGGTCACCACAACATGAGGAACTGTATTAAAGGGTCCCGGCATTAGGAAGGTTGAGACCCACTGTTTTAGAGGCTTTTATTCTGAAAGACTATCTATACTCTGTTCAATCTCCTTTCTTTGGTATTGGCGTGTAGATGGGGCGTTGGTCCTACCTGAGACGCTCTTTCTCGTTGAGTGGAGACAGCTCTTCCAATCTGTTGGTTATTGTGTCATTCTCCAGATTTGTTAGCATAATTTGGTTAGAACCTTTACTGATTCTTCTTTTGTTGCTTGCCAGATTATTTAGATAAAAGCCTTTTAGAGGCTTTTTTTCTGAAGCTCTGTTTGCAGGCTTTTTTTTCTGAAGCTTCGTTTCTGAGGCTTTTTTCAGCCTCTGAAATCTCTGTTTGCGAGGCTGGACAGGGCTACATTCGGAGTATAAGACACACCCAGATTTTCACCCTCTTTTTTGGGGGGAAAAGGTGCGTCTTATATTCTGAAAAATACGGTATATATAAGCCAAATGGTAAACATATGAATAACAAAAACAAGCTAATATTATGAACATCCAGAATGAATCATTTTCTTTTCTTTTGAAAAATCCTGTTGAATCACTCACGTCTTTCTATGGTAATGAAAATAGAAAATAAGAAAGAAGTAGATGAAAACATAAAGTTGAAAACTGAAGATGGTAATTTTTCTGAATCATAATGACTGTCTCACTGGCAGTTACTGACAAGCATAATAGGCATTATTTGCCTAATTCACATCTATATGCAATTTACAGTCTATGTTATTATATATAACAAGAGACACGTGCAACCTCCTTATTTCTTATGGAGTGATTACTGTATTGAATTGTTTTAGATTTAAAAATGTTGAGTTCCTCAGGCTATCGCTATGTGATATTGTCCCATTTATTTGTAGACATGATGATGTGTAGCTGGCGACATCAGCACACAAATGCCACAATTATGTGCTTACAACTTGACATCAGATACAAGTATGCAAGTCACAGCATTTGTATTATGACATAGATTTTGTCTGTTGTCTTCATACCCTCTCAGCCCTACAGATGTCCATGTTTTAATTCACTCATGCAGTAGGAATTAGAATTTTTATCTCTTTTCTTCAATACCAATTTTGACCAAGTAGAAAACTTGTAGAAGAATGACTTGATTGGATTAAAATTGTTTTTTTTTTTCTGATTTGCCCAACTATTACTATTTTTTTAAATATGGAATAATCTTTTTAAAAAGACATTTGTTTTATGCAGATTCAAGTGGAAGCTTTCTTGTACACAGAAAAAGTTACTTAGAATAAGCTTGCTTTAATGCACATAGAGTAAATTCACAAATATAATGACAATATTTTCTATTTTCTATAGTACCAGAAAATGGTATTTATCCCACCTCATCCACAGCAGTCATCTCTTTTTAGCTAATTTTCCTGTCCTAAACTCTGGCAACCTTAAAATCATAAAATGAGAAATAGTATAAGCATAGGCAAACAAGGATGGGGAAAAAAGTTCTAATACAGCCAGCAACTGGCTAACATGAGTCTTTTCTCCTATTATTACTGTAAAGCAAGGTAATATAATAATATTCATTAAAGTCTCCTTTAGGTTGGGCTCAGGTCCTGGTGACTTCAGAAACACATCCATGCACCAAGGTGCTTTGTCACTGCCTTCTTCTAGAAAGTTTTCTGTCTTCCTAGTCTAACCTATACTCCAGGATTTCTTGGATTTCCACCCAAATGTTAACTAGTCCTAACCTGGTTGACCAGTGCATGGCACAAACTTCTTTTGTTGAACTAGGATGACAGGTTTCTATCAATAAATACACAAAACTGCCTTTAGCTGTATATCTTAGCAGATGTTGTTTTATATTTTACTGAACTCTTCTGAATTATTTTTCTTAGCTGTGAACAAAATTCATAGACATTTCTGTAAAAAACGGATAGTGTCTACATCTGTGCTTCCATAAGTGGCTGGATGTGAAGTGTTCTAGGTGGAGTTGGCAGATAGAAGCAAGTTAGAGATTTTGCTGGTGTAGCAACCTCCCGTTACTTAGCTAGTTCCTTTCCTGAGTTTTTTCAACTTTGAACTGGCCAAGTGGTAACTCCCAGCTCTGTATGTTGGTGGATTTCTACCTTCATAACTTTAGATTGGGGAGAAAACAGTTGGCATGGAATTGCAATGGAGGAAAGGAGAAATGCAACAAATGAAATCCAATAATGTGCTATCAGTCTTCCTTTTATATAGTAGAACTTTTCTTTCTTTCCCTGTGCCATTTCCAGTCCCTTTTCAATCTGGATAGTCCCCAATTTCCTACCCTGCATGTAAAAGGACTATAGAGAGATGCAGAAATCATCCTAATGAAAAATGTTCTCTTAGGACAAAAATTAATTGGATGCAGTCTTACATAAGAGTGTGTGTGTGTGTGTGTGTGTATGATGAATTTATTAAAAGTCACACATATATAATATTGATTGTTTTTGCTGCCAATGATAAACAGCATTTAATCTGCAAGAAGCAAATAGTAGTTATAATGAATTGACATATTATAAAATGAGACATAATGATTCTTTCCAAACGTAAGTAAAGTCTCACTTGTTTTGCACTATTTAGTTCTTGTACATGATTAAACATTCACATAAAGAATTCCATGAGGATCAGAGACATGAAAATTATTAATTCATCTACAATCATGCAATGTACTGCTCACTGTATTATTTTGCTCATGATGAAGAGCTGCAATTACCCCATACTGAATTTTGCAGAATTGTACATTTCTATTTCAAGCAGGGAAAAGATAATATTCTCATACTATGACATAAAAACTGTTTTAAGATAATTCAGAGAAAATGGACTGCATCAAGATTATAACTAGGATGTTTGAATCTGAAGCCACAGTAAAGCCTACGGATGTCTAATGCATGAGTTGTTACAATTGACAGAAAGAGAAAATAGAAATGTGCAACACTGACTACAATAATTGATGAAGCTGTTTATTCCTGGTATAAAAAGTATGTGCCTGGCATCCCATCTTTTTCTGTTTTACTTTAGATTCTGGCTCCTTGAGTAAGGTTGGGCTAAGTTTCTCTCACTCCATGGGGCTAGAACTGAGGAGAGGCTGGCACCTATCTGTGAAAGATGCTTGGTTATAACTTCTGAACATCCACCCATAGTAAATTTAGGATTTTGAGGATGGAGGCTGCTGTTGCAGAAGTTCCTTCCTCTAGGCCCCCAACCTTTTGAGCACCAGGACTAATTCCATGGATAGAGGATTTCCCGTGGACTGTAGGGGGCATTGTTTAGCATGCTGCCTGCATCCTGTGGACGTGGCTTAGATTGTTTGCATGCCGCAGCCTGATAGGGGACTCCTGTTCTAGATCAAATCAGTTTTTCTTCTTCCAAAGCATAAAGATTTCAGACAAAGGTTGCACTGCAGGATTTCCATCATCTTGACCTCTGGGTCTTTGAGGTTTTCCCTGTCTTCATTTTTATAGGTCTAAAATGTGCTATAATGGGATTTTCAGCATGTCCTAGGCTTCTTGAGGCAAAGTATTCAGTTTGGCAGCTTGTTTGTCACTCTTTGCTTCTCCTAATTGGTCTTAAGGATTCGGTTTCTGGGAAATATAGGCAGGATGGGAGGTTACTAGATATCAGAAAGGTTTTGCCACCAGTAGGGAAGCCCTGAGGTCTTTGAGGCTTAAGATCTTAGAATTTCATGTTATAGGAAAGCAAGACTTTTTTCTGAAAAGAATTAGCTTTTTGCTATTGCCTTTGATCCTTGGTAGGACACTTTAATCACTTGGAGATGTAGTTCCTGGAATTCCAATTTTTCCTTAATTGGAAAATTAAGTCTCCTCTCAGCTGGAAGGATGCTATCTAATGACGTAAAAGGTAAATGAACATATTTATAAGAAAATTATATGAAGGGTGCTTAAGAGTAGCAGCTGTTTTCCAAGAAATATACCAATGATACTATGAGTTGGCACATATATTTATTATTTCATATTGATGGCATTATTACTACTATAACCTCACATGTTATATTACTGTTTCTCCAAATGATATATATTGGACAGTTCTCCCAATACAATTAATTATCCCTCCTGCTGACAAAATCAAAGAAAAAAATTATACTATGTCTGCACTCGGGTGGGGGAAAGCTGATGTGAGATTTTACAAACTCCTAAACAACAGAATCTGAGCTCTGTCTGAAAATCTGCAATTTAGTGCATCTCTATTCCTGAACCACTCCTCATCAGACCAGGAAAACTTGTCATATTCTTTCCTGTTACAGCGTTCCAACCAGTGGTGGGATTCAGCCAGTTCGCACCACTTCGGGAGAACCGGTTGTTAACTTTCTAAACAGTTTGGCACACTGGTTGTTGGAAGAAATCATTAGGGCAGAAAACCGGTTGTTAAATTACCTGAATCCCACCACTGGCTCCAATGTTGTGTCCTCCAGGTGTGTTGAATTTCAAATGCCATAAATCTTAGTTAGCTAGCATGGCCTTTGGGAGCTGAAATCTATTACATCTGGATAGCACTTGATTACAAAAGGCTACTCTAAAATGAAGATTCAATTCTCTTAGTGGTTTAGGGTTAAAGCTGAAACCCATTCAAAATGCAATACTGATTTTCAAATACACAAAATAGACTAGTCTCATCCTGACTATGTACACTTTATAACCAAATCCTAACGGGATATTTCTTTTTACCCACAAGAAGGTAAAGATGTCAACTTGGAGAAGGCTGATTTACATAATCAAAATTAAGTGGTATAAAGTTGCAGATTCTTCTAGAACCATTTCATTCCAAAAGTTAAAGTGTCCATTTGATGACAATTATCTTGTTAAGGAAAGGAAAGAATAAAATTGGAAGTGATAGAAAATGTTTTTAACTTGTATGTTAGCTCACTTCAATTTAACTTCTTTCCACTGCATCTGTTAGTGTATTTTTATCTGTCTGACTGTTGTTTGTTCATTCTTAAGCATAGTTATTTTGAGGTCTACATCAGAAGCAGTTAAAATATATGTGTAAAAGAAAACCCTAAAAACCACCCACTCTACCTCTGCTGGTAATTACAGACTTCCTATATCATTAACAGGTTTGACAATCTGCTTTTTACAAAACTAAATTGGAGGATTATTTTTAGTGAGTTTTGGTCAGCTTTTTCACTGAAAAGTTGTCTTTGAAATGTTTGTTGTTCAGAGGATCATCTGCAAGGAAAGAGCTGTTATATGTCTTAGGACTTCTGTTCAAGGAACGAGGAGAATGCAGGTTCACAAAGATCCATACTCCATATCCATAGACCAGGGGTGTCAAACGCACATTGTCACATGACCCTCCATTAAACTGGGCATGGGTGTGGCCAGTGTGTGATGCATCTGGCCTGTGGGCCTGCAGTTTGACAGCCCTGCCATAGACTATCTATATAAAACCACTACAGGTAGGCCTCAACTTAAGACCATACATTTAATGACTGTTCAAAGTTACAAGGGTGCTGACAAACTGACTTAAGATCGGCCCTTGCGCTTACAAGTGCTGCAGTGCTCCCTCCTCACGTGATTGGGTGCTTGACAATGAGCATTTATTTATGATGGCAGCAGTGTCCTGAGATCATCTGATTACCTTTTGTGACCTTCCCAGCCAGCTTCTGATAAGCAAAGTTAATGGGGGAGGCCAGATTCACTTAACAACCACAGCAAAGGTAGTGAAATCAGGTGCAGTCACATGATGATTCACTTAACAACTGCTAAGAGATGGAAATTCCAATCCCAATTATCATAATAAGTTGAGGACATCATCTATCTCCAGTCTACAACACAGTCCTTTCAACAGTTCCAAGAAGGCTCCACACCCATTTGCACTACTCAGGTTGACCCTGATGACACAGATAAACCTCCAGGTGGCCTCAACGATTCTCTAAAATAATGCAAATGATGAGGTATCTGCAAGGAGTATAAATCCTTCCCTTCCCCAGCATCCAGTCAGAGCTGAAAAAGCTTCTTGAATGAGAAGCAAAACAACTTCAAAGAAAAGTTGCCTCTTGAAAAAACACCTTTGGGACAACCATGACCTGGATGACTGAGAATCTCCATAGATATCTGGTGTTTATGTTATTTAAGTTGTGATAGCAATATTGATAAATAATCAGGATATCTGTTGATTCTTTGATAGGACTATTCTTTAAACAAGAAAGCAATTGGAAATGATATTGTAGTGACAGGTATTCCTCGACATACGACTCCAATTGGGACAGAAATTTTTATCATAAATCATAGTTGTTACAAGTCAAGGCACTTGACTGGACCCTATTTTATGACTCTGTTTATGGTGGTCATTAAGTGAATCAGTTGCAGCAATTGCAATTTGCTGTATATGACCATAGAATGCTGCAACCAGTCGTAAATACAAGCTAATCACCAAGTGTCCAAAATGCAGACATGTGACTGTGGACGGGGCACACAGTTTTACAATGGCTATATGTGTGTTTTATGGGTTGTTAAACATCAGGTCATAAGTCAAGGATTGAAAACGTCTGAAAAAGATATGCTTCCCCAAATACTATATTTTTCTATTCATTACTGAAAATCTCCAAAAGTAAATGAAATATTCCTTTTGAGTAGCTGAAAGTTACTGAAAGATATAATTATGCAGTTATTTTTTTCTAAAATTAAACCAAAATGTTCTTACTCACCCAACAGAAAGGAAAGGTTCTTTTGATTCAAGTCTGTTAAATAAAATAGCAAAAATAGTTACATTTGCTGAAAAAATAATGCATGGCACAAGGTTTACATTGTATGCTATAGCTACACAAGATAAAGACCTTATATTTTCCAGGATTCAAGGTCTCACAAAGGCTCAGTACCCCAATAATTCAAGTTAACATTCTGCAATGCATCAGTGCCTTTCCTCATTCATTCTGCATTTCAGAACCATGATTTTGAAAGGACCAGCTTGTGTCTGGTTCCCTCACAAGAGATAAATCATTACCATTGCTAGATCTGCCACTTCCCAGATCAGTTTACTGAATCAGCAGATAGGTCTTCTCCAACACACTCTGCTAGCCCTTGCTTGTCTATGGTGCCATCTTAGCTGCAGCTTGTGAAATCCTTCCTTCCTTCCTTTCTTCCTTCCTTCCCTCCCTCCCACCCTCCCTCCCTCCCTGAAGGACATTGTTTTTTTCCACAGAATGACAATTTAATCCCTATCTTCTTGCTAGCAGATAATAACCAGCAGATAAAAAGGTACAAATAAAAAATAAAATAAAATAAAAAAGGAGCCTGAGTGGCGTAGGAGGCTAATGCCTCCTAAGGCAGCATTTAACATCCAGCTGCCTGCAATTACTGCGAGTTCAATTCTCACCAGGCTCAAGGTTGACTCAGCCTTCCATCCTTTCTAAGGTGGGTAAATTGAGGACCCAGTTTATGGGGGCAATAAGCTAACTTTGTATAAATATACAAAAGTATGAAGGCTATTGCTTAACACATTGTAAGCTGCCCTGAGTATCTGGAGAAGGGCGGCATATAAATCAATTTTTTTTTATAAAAAAAAACCTTTTCTGTTGACTTGTTCTCTATGACCAAGAAAATCCAGGATCTTGTCATTAATTTCAAAGGTACTTAGAAACAGTCCAATATTCTAATTTATCTCTTTGGGCTATTGTGAGGGTCAAAGAGGTTGGAGAGATCTTGAACTCTTTGGTGGAAAACGAAATATAAATACATAGCTGTTCCAGAAGATAATCAAACCAATGATATGTAATGAATTTAAATCGTAAGATTTCACTAGGTTGCTAATAAATGCAACTGGGTATGTGTTTCCCTGGGAAAAAAAGAAGAGATACTTTATGTATGGTGGCCTGTGGATAAAACACTAATTAAAAACAATTTTAAATCCATTCTGATGAACTGAGATTCAATTTGCTCAAAATATGGCTGCCCTCAGTTTGACCCTCTTTCAGTGTAAATGGTTTCAAGAGATTTGTGGTGATACAGTAAATTATTAAAAAAAAAATCTTAGGCAAAAGAGGAACACAATTATCTATTGGCCTTTCATTTAAATTGATCTTTAAATTAGTAACTTGGTGCTATGAAGCTAAAATCAAAATGAAGTCAAATTGGTATATGAAAGACTATATACTCTTAGGATATTTATGGATGTAGTATCCATGGTAATTCAGCAACTCAACTTCATCAGAATTCTTCATAAACACCAAAACTATATAAGTTTCATGCTATTGTTACCCATCCCCTAAATCTAGACCAGTGTTTCTCAACCTCAGCAACTTTAAACTCTGTCAACTTCAACTCCCAGAATTCCCCAGTAAGCATTACAATTGGATTGAGAAACTGCACTAAACCCTTAATTGCTAGAACCTGCTTCAGGTTTCTTTTGCTGTTTCTTTTGGAACCTGATCTATAATTGCTTCTGGCCTCGAAACACATTTGCCTCTCCTTTTCTGGAGGAGAGAAACATGTTCTTTTGCTGTTTTAGCTTGGCTCGATTCAGATCTGACCTCTGACTTTTTCAATTAACCATCTTCAGACCTGATCTTGCAGGGCTCTGGCAGCATCTCAGGGTGAAGCCTAGCAGAATTGGGCAGAAACTGGGTGAGCTGGAATTTAACCATCAGTCTCTTTCCCTGTTTTGTTCTCCTCTCCTTTATCTATGTAATGGATCATCTTTATCAACCAATCCTCTGCCATACTTTCAGTTTGGAACAATAATAACTGATTTAATAGACATGTCAATAATAATTATAAGCATAATTATTATAAGCATAATATAAGCATAATAAGCATACTTATAAGGCCAGCATCCCTTAGTTATTTAGGGTATATGAGAAGACTATATTGAAAAAAAAATATATCAGGAGAATTATACAAATACCTTATTTTATTTCCCCCCTCCACTGGATGAATTAGTTTGTCTTAATTATCAGTGCCAAATCCAATCTGTAAATCAGATGGAAATGGATCTAGATAGTCAATGTGTCTGGGATGACATGGTGAGCATCTGCTGAAGCACCTTCATTATTGTTTTATTGCAAAAGATGGAAGGGTTTATTTAGAATACAAACTCATGTGAGAGTTGATGAAATGATCTGATGCTAGGATGTTTATTGTGTTATAAGCTAACAGATGCACTCCTGAAAGTTTAATAGAATAGCTGCCCAGAAGACTCTTTTGAAATACCCCTGACCACAGAGGCCCATTGGTCAGCAGAGGTCTTCTTTGTATATTGTTCAAAACTGTGGAACTTTTTTTAATGTAAAATTGCATTGAAATAAATTGTTTCTGAGACTCAGTAAGCCTGGGAGCTTTAAGCAAATAGTACTTGTACTAAAAGCAGTTGTCTAGAGATCCAATAATTCATATGAGCTCTCAAATATTCTTTCTTCTAAAATTAAGAGTGCAAAAGAGAGGTCTAGAAGGTGAAAGAAGTAGCTACTGTCAGAATGCAGTATTGCAGGCTAACTCTGCCCCTCCCAGGAGTTCGATCCTGACCAGCTCAAGGTTTTACTCAGCCTTCTATTCTTCCAAGGTCAGTAAAATGACGACCAAGATTTTGGGGGCAATTTGCTGACTTTGTAAACTGCTTAGAAAGGGCTGTAAAGCATTATGAAGCAATATATAAGTCTAAATGCTATTGCTATTATTTAATTTGTGAAACATTTTTAAAGCTTGAAACCAGCCAAACTCTAGTTAGTTTACAGAAATGTCAATCTTATTGCTTAATAAGGGCACTAAGGGAATGGTGCCAATGGGTATCCCTGTAGATATGATTTAGGTGAAGAAGTCCTGAAAAAGGCTGAAAGAAACATGGCAAGAGAGGTTTTGGATTGAAACCAAGCTGCAAGTTCTAAAAAAATGAACGCTAAGAGTTGGCACCATTTATTTCCAGCAAGACTTCTCTGCCAAAGGGCAGCCGAATGGTCAGATATTCAAGCAAGGTTGAATATTTTACCAAGAAACATTCACTAAAAACTTCAAAAACACTTCATAGGTTCTTTAATCAATCGGACAGCTTACCTGTAGAGAGCAGAAAGTGGTCGCTTGGTTCCCAGCTTAGGTCTGTATGGTTTTGGCTCTCCTGCCATGTTAATGTCTGAAAATAAGCATGGTGCACACCTGAATTAAAATGCAGTATTGAGAGAGAGACAGGGAGATCATATGTAATAATGTATAACATTGCAGGGAGTATTATAGGAACAAGTTGGCTATTTGTGTGCAGATTATTGCATCAGTCTTTCACACTCTATATTCGGATTTATGCATAGATCAGACCTTAAGATTTACTTCTTCAGGCCTAAAAAACAACATGGTTTTTGGTTTCCAGGAGAAAGTGATGCTGTAGATATTTCATCTGACTGCCAACATTGTCAACTTTTTCAAAAGCACACACAAAAATCACTGCTAGAAACAGAAATATCTTTGATAAACATTCAGAAGAAGAAATCTATTAGATAAGGATCTCTATTTTTCACTTTATAAACAATGATATAAACTTTATATCATAAAATTGTACCTGTCAATAATTTTGACCTAAATTGTGTGATTATTATCTTGCTTCCTTTTAATAGTTCAGTTCAGGCACATATTTTTGGCAAAGAGAAAATATTACCCTCAAATGGAGGAAAGATAAAGAACCACATACAGGAGAATAAGCACTGTCCACTTGCTTATAAAACATCACAGCATAATAAATCACCCACAATAATTTTCTTACAAGCAGGAACTTTTAAAGGGAGTTCCCAAAATTAACAAATGGAAGATTATAATATTTATTTTTCTGATATTAGTCTAACCATAAATTTCTATAATTATTTTAAAAAAAAGGGGGGAGGGAATAAAGATATGGAGATGGTGCTTAATTTCCTTCTATGTCACTTTGAATAATGAGGTGGACAGCATAAAAACAAACAAACAAACAAAATAATATAAAATTCATTTCGAGCTAATATTTGTTGAGTTTGTGGTTGCATTCTCAGATTCCTTTAGAACTTGGGGCAGTATATGATTTCACATGAATCTAGTTAATAAGTTATAATATCTATATACATTACCATGTGAAGAGTTTAAATTAGTTGAGGGTATAATTACTAACTGAATTCATTTAAGTTTTTTTTTTTTAAATGGCTACAAATGGAATTTTACATTGAATAGAATAGAGAATAACTCTATTCTCTTATTCTATTCAATAAGAACTTGTTCATCCATGCAGAAGTACCCAGATTAGTGGGTGTTTCTCTACTAGCTGGTGATATGAAGAAAGAGACAAAGGCATTACTAGACGAACAAAACAATTATTTTCTTGGCTATTATGAATGTCACATTCCTATGCAGCAGCAATAACTTGGAAAAGATTTAAGTAGCAGATTTAAATCAGCACGGTTTAGGTCAGGTCAGGAATAGATAGATAGCATCTTAACTCAATAGCGGATAAAATCTATCAATCTCATTTTCTGCAGTTTCTATGCGTTAGAAGACTGAGACTTCATTTATATCATCTGACAAACATATGAATCTGAGTCTTTATTCAGCTTTCTGTATAGATTTATTCTTTGTGTATAAGAACTATAATGTTTTGATTCTCATTACAAATCACTGGAAAACATTGGCGGACAGTAAGAGATTGCTATATTTAAATTTATTCTTGCATTCACTGTTCTAAAAGAAAACATTTCATTTGAATTTTCTCTTTCTGAACTCCTTCATTTTTCATTTATCTAATTTTGATTCTTTACATTTCTATTGTTAATATATACAACTACTTTGCATATTAGTTATTGTTATCCCTGATATTAGAGGCTTAGTCTCATTCTGTTAGATTGGACCAATGTCCTAATTTGCAGTTCATAAGATATTGCTTTATGTTATTGTCTACTGATTGACATCCTCAGTCACCAATTTGTTTGGTTTGTCTTTGATATGCCCTGTTTATATTGTTTTTTATTTGACTGCAAAGTGCGCAAAGTCATTTGTGAGTTGGGCGGGCATACAAGTGAATAAATTAATAATGTAGAACTTTGTATTTTGTATGTTCCATGTATATTCTGATATGTGGATTGAAGAATTGGATGTAAGAAAAATGTAGGTATGATTTCTAAATAGAGAACTAGCATTTGACTTCTAAAAGACATTTTGCCTCATCAAAATATGCTTTTTAAAAATTATGTGGGGGATTTGTTTAAAGCCACACAGTAATGAGATTTTTGCAGGGTAAATTTAATTAGCTATATGATATGATACACTGCATTTTTAACAGGTTAACAAAAGATTAGATCTTCTTCTCAGATATATCTGTGAGGGTTTTAAAGCTATGTCTTTTTAAAAAATAAAAAAAAATCTAATAATTCTCTCAATATTACAAGAAATGATAGCAGAATGTTTTTACCTATGCCAAGACATCTATATGGAGTTTGTGTACTATAATTACAATGGAAATTTCATCCAGTGACCTTTTATTATAATAGGACCCTTCCACAGGTTTTTAATATGGCAGCTTTAAGGTCACTTATTCCCAGTATACAAACTTACGACTCAGTAATATATTGGAAACATGCAATATTTATGAAATTCTAAAGAAAACTACTTTAGACATAGCATTAATCTCTGTATTTTTTTTTCTCACATCAATCATTGTTTTCTAGTAAATATTTGATTATATTTTTATATTCTTAGGTATTAAGGATTTACATTAAGGATTTTCCAGAATTCACAGGTCTTCTGGAAAACATAAAATCTTCATTCCCCCGCTCCACTTTTGATGGCTCAATATGATGCAAACTGTTAATACATTTCAACATATCTTTGATTTTATTCCTGAATTAGTCAAATAAAATTTAACAATTTTTTCAGAGTTTCGATGTCTACCATCATAACACTGAACTCACCAGATGAGCGGTTGAGAAACACTGACATTGAGAACATAACACATTTTATAAAATATAGTATGGATGAAAAACTATAAGCCTGGGAATTGTTTTTAGAGTTATTTAAAATTTAAACTATTTCACCCACACTAGTATCACCCTTTTAAAGTGTAGAAGACCAACAAGACCTATGGTAAGTCTGCAAATAATATGGAACACATAGGTGATGCCTGGAGAATTTTGCTCAGTGACAATGCCTTCTTTTTTGTGTCTTCCTTTCAACTTTCATAAAATTTGGGCATATGGCACAACAAAGCTTCACTCATGTTGACTTCTTGAGAGCCTCTCATCTTTGTTCTGTAACGTATTTAACTCCTTTTTTTTTTCCTCACAACTGACTCCATTCAGTTCTTTGTCCTGTTGTCCAGTTCTAGCAATGTTACCTACACCTGAGTTTGGAATAACATAAGTGTTGGCCTACCACTGTGGTGTTAAATTCTTTCTAAGAAGGGAGTCTTCTGTAGTTTAGATCATGGACTGGAGTATATGTTTCTGCATGATATGAAATAAAACAATATATGTAATACTTTTATCCCCAAAATATTTAAAAATATCTGGTTTTTAACTGGTTTTTAACAAAGTACCTGGTTTGTTGTGCTGATATTTTTCTGGATTTTTATTATCTCTATTTAAATGAATACTATTGGACTATTTGGTCAAATATTTATGTATTATTTCTCTAATTATCAATAACCTTTCAAATCCTATCAGAAAAAACATTAAAATATATTCCAGTAACAACAACAAAAAATTATTCAAACAATGCAAACATCAAGTAATTCCTCATTTAATTCCTCATTTAAAGATATGACTTGGTGCAATACACATACAAAACATCTAATCTTACATAAAATTATGGCCCAGCATTGTGGGCATTCTTTTTAACATATATAGACGTTCTCACCATACTGAAACTAACTTTAACTAATACTAACTGACTTACTGTAGATTGCCTGCTTTTGAGACCTTCTACTTTCAATTTTTGCACCATGTAATTTAACTTGAATTAAAGATGTACATATTTTTGGCAAATAGATACTTGTTTTTGAAATACTAAATAATAAAAGATATCAGATTATCTTCCACAATATTTCTGATATCTATATAACAGAACTGCATGAATTTTCTACTGTAACCATAAGAGCTTAAATTCAAATGGTTATTACAATTTGATCCAACAGGTTCCAATTTAAAAATTTAGAAAATAGAAAAGTTTATCAATATATTCAGTTATAAACCTGTAGTAGCTAATAATCATTTTATGAATTGTTAGCCATTGGTTTATATATTGCATTTAAATCTTTTTACTGTCTCAATATACAGTAAATGGCTGACAATACTGGAAGACCAGATGGTCTGAACTCTTTTTACTATTTATTGCAATATCCAAGAAAAGGTTTGTACAAAATACATCTAAATTATCCCAGTATTTCAAGATGTGATCCGTAGTTTCAACTGCAAATTTAGCTTCTGGGAATTCTCTACTGAAATATTAAAGAAAAGTCATTTCCCATAACTGACTATATATACCAGACAGGAAGATATCAAGTTCCATGAAATTATTTTGCTTTTATTAGACCTTAAATATGTACCATTTAAAATCAGATGCAAACAGCAGCTCAAGTAATGGAGGCACTGAGGGCCAGGAATTCATTGAGCATATATTTAGCTCAAAAATATTATTTTCATCACCAGAATTACCCTTTCACATGGAAAATTTATGCCTGCTTTTCCCCATTAGAGAAAGACATGATGGGTATAATATAGTTGCTTTAAGAAGTGACTAAAAAGTGACTAAGTTTTAGTGATCTACAGCAACTCATAGTAATACTCACAAAATTCTCTCCAAATTCTGATCATCCTTGCCAAACATCTGTGTCACCTCAACCTAGTTATTAAATATTATCTGTGCTTAACTGGTGAAATAATACATTATGCAAAGAGATGGAAAAGAATGAAGACTTTTTCTGAAATACATGTTGTAATTCTCATTACTAATTTCTTTATGGATAGTTCCCTTTTTGTAAATATAATTGAAGCAGTATATCTAACGGAAAGACTGGCTTATGTTCTCCCAGATATATTCTGTGATAATGTTCTGCTTATAGGGCAGGATGGGAGAGTCACAAAAAAAGTGCTTATGTGTGAAGGAGGCAATCTTACCCAAGTCTTATAATGATATATCTCTGCCCAAAGTAATTTACAATCCTGTCAGTCTAAATCTTTGGGGCATTGTTTGAAGAATACAGCACTATTAATTCTAAAGTTACATTTATCTGTAGTTAGGGTAGCTTTACTCTTATTCTAAATTGTCAAGAGAACTTAGTAGCAGTTGACCGTTCCACTCCACAATCATGGATTTAAGTCCAATTATTGTTTTCTGCAAATGCTAAAGTTACCTTAACTCTCTAAAAAGCAATTCAGGAATAATTTCTGATGAAAAAAAAAATCTCTGAGATATATTATTGTCTCTATTATTTAAGATTTCCAATTCTGCTAATCTGTTAGTTCTAATTTCCTTGCTTGATAAGCTTACATATTCAAAAGTTTATGATTTATGTGCTATTATGAATTAATCAATCAACCTTCTGTCAGTTATACCATCTTATATAAACATATTTGTAACTTACTTTTAAACAATAAAAAGGAAACCTAGTAAATCATAGGATCTGTTGGGCACAAGACTATCTTTGCTGATTTCTAAATACTGAATAGCCTGGGCCTTGAGAAGCTGCTGATGTACCAGTTACACTAATGAACTGTACCAGTTACTAATGAAAAAAGTACAGGTTTTTGTGCACTTCTAATATGTTTTTTGTGTGATCCCCCTCAATTTAAGGTTATTATGTTTTATTATCTATTTATGACAGAGGACATATATATTGTAATTGGTCCCTTTTTCTCCATAGCATCCTTTCTCCCCTCTATCGTCAGGAAGAAAATCTGAAGTAGGGAATCTGCCTAATGCAAATAAACTCTTCCTTTGATTTACAATTCTTTATATCCTCCCTGGAGAAAAATCAAGTTGATAGGTGCACATTCCCATGGCTTGATAGGATTCAAATGCATCCCAACAATTCTATAGCTTCTGTAACTAAATTTGGTTGGCACTAATCCATTATTAAAATTAATCACGTACATTTTCTATTTCCATCAATTAGCAACTACAACTCTTCCTCTTTCAGGTGCGACTTATATAGGAAATGTTATTCAGATATAGGAAATTATTTAGAAGCATGCTGCAAAGAACAGCTTTAGCGCTTAGGGATTTAGATTCAAAGCTCAGCCATTTTTAGTCACACAGGTGTCCGTTTATTAAAGGCAATTGTTTTGGAAAAGCCAATTATCTTGAGTGCTTTATATTTTAGCTCTCACTATCTATTTGCATACAGCTGCAATAATTCATACTTAGTTGAAATTTAAGGATGTTTTTTCTCTGATTACTGCCAGGAGAGCTTTAAACCAGATTGCATGGAATATTTATCGATGAACTAAATACAACTTAATTTCTTCTGTTGAAGGAGGTAACAATTTCTATTTGAGAAATCATAGCTACTGGATTAATTCAGTATCCGAATTATCCTATTGCATTAACTCAGCTCCAAGGAAAAGCACATGGTCCTGGAAATAAAGCAGATGAAGTCTGGCCCAGCATCTATTTTTCAGAAGAGACAATGGGGCTACACAAGAAGGGGTTTCTATTCAAATTAAGATTCAGTTCCTGAAACGAGTATACTGATCAATATATAGATCTAATTAATTCCTGTAGTAGCAGTGATTTGAACCTAAATACACTATGATTTTCAACACACACACTATGATTTTCAACCCAAGAATTATGCAAATATTTTTGATTTTCTTACTCTTTCCAATTTATGAAGCTATTGATTTCATTGGAACCTATCTATTTATCTATGAAAAATGTACAGAAGACATAATGAAAGATGACAATGAGAGTTCTAATGAACTTTTTAATGATAACCCTACAAATGTGTTGAACTTTAATTCCTAAAAAACTAATTGTGTATCAATAGTCTTGAGAGACTCACAGTGTAATGTAGTGGTTAAGTTGTTGAATTAAGACTAAGGAATCAAATTCATCTTTACCCAGGGGAAAATAAAAACACTTGGCTAATCACTCACTCTCAGTGCATCCTAGCTCACAGAGTGGAAACAAAATGAAGATCTGTATAAGATGCTTTATGCACCATATCTTGAGATATGGTGAGATATAGGTTACTGCTATAAAAATGACTAGTAGTTGCCATTTTCTGTAAGTAAAAAATTGATACTGAAACTCCTATTCCTAATGATTGGGTGCATTCATAGTTGTCTACTTTTGGATGGTTAAAATGTTTCCTGAAATAACTTTAAAATGTTATTTTGGAAAAAAATAACAATTATAATTAAGGTAATACATAAAGAACAATAACAGCTTTTGGCATTTCTCATCTCTTGTAAATATTGTGGAAAATTTTATCCCTTTCCAATATTCAGGAATTCTCTTGTATATAGGTAAAACCTGAAAGTGTTGAATTCCAGTTTGCATGAAAATCTGAAGTAGGGAATATGCCTAATGAAAATAAACTCTTCCTTCGATTTAGAACTCTTTATATCCACCCTGGAAAAAAAATCCAGTTGATAGGTGCACATTCCGATGGCTTGATAGGGTTCAAATGCATCCCAACAATTCTATAGCTTCTGTAACTAAATTTGGTTGGAGTTGTCTTTTATGTGGATTGGGAAATATGGCAGCGAATTGGGGAATAACTGCAGGAGATGTCAAATCATGTCAAATGCCAGTTTCCACCTCCTTCCTTAAAATCTAACCATAGCTGGCTATACTGCTTATCTCTTACTATCTGTTACTTTTTCTTCAGGAAAGATGACCACCAGAAATACAAAATACAGGAAACATGTAAGATGTCAGCAGCCAACTCTTTCGTTTTGGAAAACTGCATTACAATCTTTGTTCTATTGTCCAGCATTTAAAAAAAAAGCCATTTAGTATATTTTTATTTATAGGAATACTTGGTTTATAGATGAATTTCTACTTTGGATTCTGAATGCTGACTTTTCCATTTTAATTTCAATAGTGCACTTTGGTTTCTGATTGTTTTTATTGATTTCTTTTTACATTTTTAGTCCCTAATTTTCAGCTGCAATAGCAAACATATGTTGGGCTGATCTGGCAGAGTAGAAATTAGAATAGAAGCAATCAATAGTATTAAAACTCAATGGGTCTAGCATTCAAGCAATTTGCATAATGTCAGGATCTACTGTAAGTATTCCACATTATCTGGATTGCATCCGAGGTTATCTTTGACAAGTTCATTTTTAAAATGTTGTAGAATTGCATTTCCAATATAGTAAAAGTAAAAAAAAATGAAGATAAAAATATAGGAAATAAGAAGTGAATAAAGAAAAGAGAATTTTGATTTCTGCCCTTCTGTTGACTAATTGACATCTTACTCTTTCACTTCCCTTTTTAACTCTTTCAAATCCCCAACTGACAAAGAAATTCAAATCTACAACATACTGTAAATTCTAATGTCCTTGGAGAATTTTTAAAATGGTTTATCAGCCTAGCCTTGGCTGAGTTCCAGAATGGAAGCTTCATTACCAGTTTCTTGGCACAGCTGTCTAGAGAAATTCTTCTAAACTTGGGCAACTCTTAAAATTAGCAGAAACGACCATGGTGACTGAGGAATTCTGGGAACCAAAATTCATCTATCAGGAATTTAGTCAGGATGAGTAAAACTAATCTGGAGGAAAAACCACACCAAAAGGGTTTACATGGATGACTGTAGTGAGATAAGGGTAACATATGTTTATTACAAACATGGGATTATTATCCCATGACATACAATGTCCTGAAAGGGAAGCAAATAATTCCCCAAAAGTAAACTGTTTTATATGAAAATAAATAACAGATAGTCCCCTCCCGACTCCTCCATGGAATAGCACTATGCAAGCAAATTAACAAAGGAGATTGGCTACATCATTTTCACCTTTGGCAAAACACAAATTGTGACATTTAAAGAAAATTGGCAGAATGTTCTTAATGCTTAGGACGAAAAAAATCATAAGATTTCAATGTTTTAGGCAAAAAAAGGCTTGGCAATCCATTATTTATTTATTATTAAAGTTAGGATAAACAAATGAAATCTTTAATGAAACTATACTATCCAAAACAATAAATGCAGAAGACCATTTCATAGAATGTGCAAATAATGGGAAGCATCTGGCCCAGTTTAATCTTAAGGACTAGGAAAGTATAGGAAAATTTGATCCTACATCCTACTTGCAAATCAATTTATGGAAATAAAAATTGATTGAGAACAAAATAACTGGCATGAAGCTGTAATCCATTGCTCTTCCAAAGAGGAAACTTGGATTTCTCAGTGACCACAGCCAAATTTCAAATGAATCGTGGAAGAGAAAGGTTGACTACTTCAGTTACTTGAAGACAAGAAAAATCATAAGAAGAGGGAAAAGGGAAAAAGAGACAAGTGGACATAAACAGACTAGACTGTCACAATGAATACATACGCTGCCTGAAGATAGTTTGCAAACTGGGTTGATTAAGAATATGGCCGAAAGGTGATCAGCTGGAAAATTCTGGCACAAACACATTTTATCTTTCTCTCTCTTTTTCCCTACCTCTCTCTCTCTCTCTTGGTTTGGTATTTATATTTACCAACATCGGTCTGAGCACAAGTTTAGATAATGTTTTTGATAAAAATATAATCTCATGTTCATGAAGTGAAATGAGGAGATGTAAAGAAAAATATTCTTTTCTACAAGGCTGTAAATCTTCCATAATTTGCTTGGAAGATCTTCCCTCAAATGCCCTCTTGCAATGAGTCTGAAACTGAGATGCCCACATTTGTCCCCCAGTAGGAGCTACATCTTTAAAATAGGCTGCAATCAGGCAGATCTATATAACAGCATACAGTGGTACCTTCCAGGTATCATTAAGGATTCACTTTATAGGGGAGATGGGTGGCATGAAAATTTAATAAATATTTTAAAATATGTATATCCAAGAGACTATTGTGCTGTCTGCTTTTATCCACCAACATCATTTTCCTCGACCGTCTTCAGTGGGAAAACTATGCTACCTCCAATCTTTAACCAAAAAGGGTGGGTTTTTTGTATTTTTTTTTTAAAGTAAGAAGACTAAGACAGAATGAACTACATTTCCGAAGGTCATTCCAAATGACAAAAGAATAGTCTGATCATAATTTTATCTTCCCCCATATTGTGGTAGGTGTACAAATAGGCTATATCTTACTATTTTCAGTGCTGTCACCTTTGAATTCTTACAATTTCTTTAAGAAAGGTACTGCCTTCCAGTAACTGTGAAAAATGCTAAGAATATCCACAGGGCAGACTATTTAAACAAAATCTACATTAATGAACATTTACCTTGCAAACTATGGGATCTAGACTTATTCATACTTATAATAAATCCCTTAATTAATTTGAAAGATGGCTACAAGATGAATTTTTACCAATGACAAATCTCCATTTAATTCTCTTTTCATGGGTATATTCCTGGAGTCTGCATTGCTTTTTCATGCCAAAGAGAAATGCTTAAATGGTGATAATTTGATTGCTATTACTCCAACTATTTTATCTGTTAAATTTTCAGTATGCTGTTATGTTTACTATTTTTATTGAACAAACCGCAGTGAGATCATTTACATTGATGGGTGGCACTGAAAATTAAAAGATTGGCCTGACAAAATTATATCACCACATTTCAAATTTTCTTAATTAACTATTTTTCATTGAATTAAATTAATCATGTATTTTTAAAATGGTCTAATTTTCTGTTTTTTAAAGAAGTTACAATACCTGTGCAAATCTCTTTAGCTTATCTACTCTAACAGATAGTGCTACATTTCCCATCTTTCTTATTATGTTCTGTGAATAAAAAGCACCTTTGAAAATATATATGGCAGACAAACATTACATTATTTTAAGTGCATCTTATCAGATATGCAGAAAGTGTCTCAAAAAATATTAAAACGTTAGAGTTAATAGTCATTTAAAAAAGAAACAGGAAGTTATCAGTCAACATTAAAAGATATTTAAGGATTAGTGATTAGTAAAAGTTCCTAAATGCTTTCCATTCTCACAGGCACACACACTCATTGCCCAAGCATAGCTCTCTAGTTATTTTAGACTGTAGCTCCAATAAACATAGTTATAATGGCCACCATTGTCAAGTATTGTATGAATTGCAGTCCAAAATATCTGTGTGTATGAAGATTTATGATAAGAGCAAGAAATCAAGAATTTTGAGCTTGTATTGTGTGGAAATGTATTAGCAGGAATGTCAACCTGAAAGATGAAAGTTGGACCAGAAATTACGAACATACTGATTATGATTACTAAGATATTCAACTAAACTGATGCTAACATGTTGGTTTGCCTTCCAATACAAACCATGAAAGTAAATAACAATGAACTAATCAACAACAGAATAGAGAAGCTCGGCAATTGTGTATCTTGCTTATGTTCCCCATTTCTGAACCTTTTTAGTAGGCTACCAATTTCTGCTTGAGAACTAGAAATGCAAGTTTGATGAAAAGTAGCCATAATGTTCATATTACTGAGAATTTTTACAATTTAATTTCTGCTGCATCTATCGGATGCCAGAGATTTTTAACCCAAGTTTACTAAAATCAGCCTCTTTAATCAATGACATTTCAATAGCAATCTGTTTATTTATTTATTGGTTCGATTTAAGGTTTAAGGGTTTGTAGTCCCTTACTTGTTATTCATGCAAGGAGATTATTCCTTGCATTCCATTTAAGCAATCTGCTATATGATGGCCTGATAACCCACATCTATATTCATAACATCTGCTTTCATTTTATCTTTCAGTTGTGTCCTGGACCTAAATCAGCAGGTCAGTTCCAGAGAAGTTTTTTGCCCTCATTTTAATACCAGTTTGGGTTTCTAGCTCTAATTTTTTCTTGTGTGAAGCCTGACTATATGTCTGATTTTAATGTATAGCTTTTGTCAAATATATCCTGATAAAGTTTCTATATCTATATACCCATGTTTCTGCTAAGATTGATCTAACATTATGATTCAATGATGCCAAATGAGTCCTAAACGGCTTTCTTCCAATAGTCCCATAATTTCTTTACAAAATAAGCTAGCCCTTAAGAGTGAACAAATGAAGAAATTAAAGCACTTGTATCAAATAAATATATACGTAAGTCAAAATTGTCTTTGCAGGGTTTTCATTCCATTCCACTTTCAGCATCTAGGTTCTCTTTGGGTGGTACAATAACATTTTAAGATATATACTGCAGAAAAAGCTTGGTATTATTCAGTGCAAAGACAGGGATCAGTGTGTCCAATCTCAAAGTTTAAGCTGCTGCTGGCAATGTGGAAAAGAATAATGGTCTTTAAAAGTGCATGATTTCCCCACAAAAGTCCTTTTGTTTTGAATGGAGCAGAAAAATGCATTTTTTTTAATGATCAGAAGCACTTTCTGCTACCAGGAAAAGCATTTATAACAATAAACGATTAAAAACTAGACAATTTTTAGACCGAAGATGCTCTACTTGTTTTTCAGTCTAAAATTTGTTTACTTTTTAACCATTTACAAAACAATCCCACTTCAGTTACATCATTTCTGTAAGAGTCGATGAAGGGACATCCCGTTGAACTCAATGGCAAAACTTGATTTGATAACACAACTGACTTTAATTTTAGCAATATTAGTTTCAGATTTGAATCTGACTCAGATATGCAAAAGTAACTGGGTAGAGCTGGCTTTTTAGTTGTGGCATTATTTTCTTGAATCATAAAATCACAAACCAAGCCAAACTGATAATGAAATGAATTATTTACATCAATCTCTTTTTGAACGTTGAGTTCTTCCCCCCCACCCTTGTCTCAATGTGTTTCCTTCAGAAGTAATGCATAAAAATGAAGACTTGAACTTCTACCATTTCTAGCTTTCTTAAGTCAATTTGCTTAACATAACATATGGAAGAAAAAATCATCCCGCCTTTTTTAAAGGGCAAAACTCCTACCAAATCATTATGTTCTGAATAATGAACACTGAACTAGTATGAACTTGCATTTGATCTCTAATTCCTTGTGGTTTTTATAAAGCAATCACTTGCTGATGGTTTCCATAGTAACAAGGGAGCGTATTTTTTATTATTATTATTACTCCTCTTAGGATTTCTCCTTCACCTAACCATATTGATAATATAGGGTCTAAGCTCTGAAAATTCTACTTATCTCAGTACAAAAGAAACTAAGGCATAGTTTTCAAATTAGGGAACATTTCCCTTCTGTTCATGTGCATTCTTTCTTTCTTTCTTTCTTTCTTTCTTTCTCTCTCTCTCTCTCTCTCCCTCCCTCCCTCCCTCCCTCCCTCCCTCCCTCTCTTTCTCTCTCTCACATAAACACACACAAATCCAAGCTACTTACATCTTTGGTGTCTTCGCTTGCTCTTGTACATAGTCATTCTGAAAAAAAAGGCTGCTATTCAGGAAGCAATTATCTCCAACACCGAGACAAAAGAAACACCCTGTGCTTTGCAGTGAGGCAGTTGCTCATTCAGACAAGGTAACCAGCATCTCTTACTGAATGCCAGGGTAATACCATTCTCCTCAAAGCTTGGGGAGATATTGCTGCTCTCCTACCTTGTATGCAACTTGGGGTTAAAAGGAACCTTCTCCTACCCACCCCTGTTCCTGTAAATTTAGTGCTTCATTTGAAAACCCATGTAATGTAAAGAAACACATATTAAACTGAATTCCTTTTAATATTGCAACACTGGCCTCGCATAGGACGACTTCAGTGTTTTTTCTTGGAAGTCATGTTTGTAAAAGGAGAAATAATAGACTAAATAAACACACATCTAATTAATAGCTGTTTTTTTTTTCAAAGAAAGAGAAAAACAATCTCTCAAAACAAAAACAACTGAGATTAACTACGTATTTGCCTTCGAAAGACTATTGTTTCACAACAGCATTCTTCTTGAATTCAAGAACTGATACTTCTTGAAATATCAGTAATATACAGTGCTAATGTAAAATATCATTGCTCATATGAAATCAAAGCAAATAAAAGCCCACAGCTGTACGACTGAATATACAGAATCAGGAACATATGTTCATTAATTCCTATTCATTTCTGTACACTTCATTCCTGAAGTTAAAAATATTATTATTATATGGTTGGTGGCACTGTGAACCTTATGCTTATACCTTATGCTAAATCCTTATGTTTGGATTTGGTATTTTTAGCCACTTATTTTGGCCTTCCCAAGGACCTGGGATAGGCAAATATTGTTTGATAGTGTTAAAACTACCATCACAGGAGATAAGATGTTCCAAGTAAAGCTGCCTTTTGCAATTGACATTTGCAATACCAATAGTGTTCAGGTCATGTTCCAGATGTTTTGGGATTGCAGACAAGGCACCCATTACTATTGGTATTATCTTTGTTTTCTTTTTGCCACAGACATTCTCTTTATTTGCAGGTCTTTATGTTTTGTGATTTTATCCAGTTCTTTCTCTTCTATTCTTCTGTCACATACATTTATGTCCTTCAGATATTCTTCCAATGCCCTTTTCTTCTTCTTCAGCTACCTGGTTGGTATATTTTCAACAGTCCATGGCCTCTTACGTGCCTTAGTAAATAAAGTCTGTCAACATCATTGCATGGTTTAAGGGCATGATTCATTTTCTGATCTTCCTAACCAGGGCTTTTAGAACTGCTTGGATTTCGTTCACTATTCCAACTGTGTATCTAATGACTAGAATTTCTCTGATTTAATTGTCTTTAAATTTCCCACACTGAATTTGGACTTTAAAGTCTTCTTCGCTCCCCTAATGTATCCATTACTAACCTTGACTTCAGTGTGCTTGATATTGTCAGCTTGAAGTTTGCCCAGGTATCTGTAGTGATTGTCCTTGATGTTATTTCTATAGAACATTTTATTCCTTCAGTTTCACTATTTTTCTGCTGTTGATGGTAAGAGTGGCACATCTGTCTAGATCAAATTCTACTGCAATATCTTGGCTATACACATGGATACTGTTGAGCAGTGATTCTATTTGAAAATGATGGTGTTTTTCCATACAGTTTCAGATTGTCCATATATAGCTGGTATAGGTTGCAGATATTTTTGATATTTGATAGCCATCGCCTGAATTGTTCATTATTATTTTTTTATGAGGAATGAATGCAATGACAAACCGTAGGGGTGATAGTAAGTCTCCTTGAAAGATTTCTCTCTTGATATTAACCTCTTCCAGTCTGTCATCATTGTCCTGCAATTCTGTTTTCTATTATGTCACTGGTCTTTGCACAAAGCTTCTAACATTTCTACTCTTATTTCTAGGCACTTGATTTTCCAATCATTTGCAAGGGAATCAAATGCATTCTTGTAATCAATCAGAACTATATTCAAGCTGGTTTCCTCATCTTGCAGTTTTCCAAATCAACTTATTAATTAGGGGCTGATTTTTTTTTGGTCCTCTGCTGTTGGGCAGTTTCCTGGATGGAGTTTATTTTCAACTTGATGCTGTTGGACTGCCTCCGCCACCACATCCAGTTAGCAATTTGAAAGTTGTTGGTGAGCAGGCAATGGCCTGTATTTGACTGGGTCTACCCCTTTAGTTGGATCTTTCATTATCAGGTAGATTTTGCTAAACGTTAACCAATCTTCAGTTTCACCCTCTTGCAATATGTTGTTAAACTACTTGGCAGGCACGAAATTCAAACCAGTCAGATGCTTCAACTCAAACCATGCAGTTCATCTTCACTTGCTGCTGGCCAAGTCTTGATCTTCCTTGGCCCTTTCTCCACCATTTCTGCTGTTATTAAAAGTACTTTCATTTCGGCTTCTTTTTTATTCTTATCTACCTCAGTTATTCAAGCTGCATTCTTGTTGTACAGTACATCTTTGGTTTGTTCCATAGCTGTGTCAGGAACTGTTGACAAGCATTGTTTTTTCTTTGTCAAGTGGTTGGTTCATTGCAGTCTCTCCATCCATAGGTTGGTAGAAATTTACTTATTTGAATGAAATTGGAGATTCTACCTATAGTGTCCAATTTCAGCTAATCTTCAATGTATAGTTGTTATTTTTTTGCTTTATTATTTCCAATGCTTCCTTGAGCTCCCATGTTTCTAGGTGATATTTCTTGATCAGGTATTCTTTGGTCTTCTTGTTCTTCAGCTTCAACTACATTAGTTATTTTGTTTCTTGAAGTGAGCTGGTACTTATATTAGACATTACAGTATTGGTATATTTAAATACTTGTGCTTTTGTGTAAAAAGCTTCATTGCAAACAATTTTATTTTGTTGTTTTTGTGGTGTTCTAGCTGCTCAATTATTTTTGGTTCAATTCATCTTATTTTTTTTAGTTTTAGAAGGCTTTGTTTTTTCTTAGGACAAGGTGTCTGGTTTGGGAATGAAAATGATTCAATAGCTATTCTAGCTTTTTCTACTGCTGACTCCCTCTGGTTTGCTTCTAAGGTCTGAACTACTTCTGACAAGACTTCAATTTCTTTGTCCTGGGTAGACCTTTGCAGTTATTCCAGTTCTGCTTCTTTCAATACTTTATTTTGTATTATAAATTGATGTTGATCTGCTATCCTCTGTTATTTCTGATTCTGGATGTTGTTGATCTCCGAAATGAACCATTCTTTTCAGGTATTCTTCTTGGACTTGATTTGAAATAATAATAAAATTATTTTTTGTTTTTGGATTCAGTATATTTGCAAACAACTTTTCTTCCAGTTGCCATATAGCTGTTGGCCTTTATTGTACAGCCAACAGTCTCAAGTTCCATTGTTCAATTGTCATCAAATAACCAGGAACTCCAACACTTAGAACATTCCTTATTGATTCGGGTGATGACCAATATGGTCATAAATTACCATATTGGTAAATTACCCATCATATTGTTTATAGAAGAGGCACTTTTTGCCTGACTCCTCTGATGAAATCTGTCCAGTATCGTTGATCCTCTGGCATAATTCCCATCCTCCTCAGAACATGCACATCCTACAAAAATATTAAAGAAGTGCCTCATTGGGGATTATTGTTGTTATTGTTATTAAAATCAGTTTGATATAGTTGTTATGTCTTCAGGCTAGAAACTAGGTAACTGTGAATTTTAGTCCTGCCTTAGCCACAAGCCCAACTAGTGAGCTTGGGACAATCATGTTCTCTCAGCCCTAGGAAGGAGGCAAAGGGACTGGCCTAGGCAGTGTCCAAGAAATTGACACAATTCAGCAGCAGAAAAAAAAGCTCTGATGATTATTTATAGTTTATACTTTAGCTTCTGTTATCAGCTAATTAATTGTGAAAGAGTCAATAGTTCATGAATACTACTAGTGTACATTTTGTGCCTTTAGCTAGGTCTTCAGCTGATTACTTAAGTTTACAGTGGCAATTTTGTCTCTTATAACTCCATTACTGTCACGAGGTTTCAGCAGCTAACAGTGATTGTATCTGACTGCCAGGAAAGTCTCTTTTTTACAAGAGAGTTGAGCATCTCAGCATCTTTTCACTTGCTCTTGTTCACTTTGGTTTTTTGTTAACACTTATCTCCTACTAAATCAAAATACTGGATCTACTACAAAGGATACTATGCATTTGGTAGCTGAAGCAGTGTCTTCAACTTAACTGGAGAAAATTTTTCAAGAATGATAACAGCAATTTGGAGAAAACCATGTACATTTTATTGTACCCTCCAAACACAGTGAAGCAATATTTTTTTAAAGGCCACTTATTTTTTTTCCCCTTGATACTATGAAAGCAGAGGTGCTAATGTCAACAAAGATGTTTCTTGTTGCTTGCATGAAATACACCAATACAGCAAGGACCAGCAACAGAGGCTTTGATAGGCTTAATGAGGACTTTTCAGCTAGCCATAATGATGCCAAAATGGGTCATCATGACACAAGCTCCATCCTTTTTTAATATGCACTGTGATATTGTAGCAAGTACATAAGGAGTAGAATTTGCATTACAACTTATGTACCCTTTGCTACCCATATAAACTTGTTATTGCCCTGCAAGCTAGAATTAACAATTAAAAAATTCTTTATTGCTTTCAAAACTGAGACTTTAGCCAGGTTGGGAAATTGACTTAACTTTTTTTTTTTATTCCTAACACTGACACACAAAATACAAAGCTATGCACCTTTTTACCTTTATAAGCTGGATTTGTAGATGGCCCTGGTTATTTCAGTTGATTATAGTACCTGAACAAAGTATATGAACAAATATCTGCTAGCCAGAGGATTAAAAAAAAAACCCCAAGAACCTCAATTTATTCTGTCACAGACCTTCCCTGAATTACAGTATCTACTGTGGTTGAGCACAGCTCTGCAGTAGTTTTATAACTTCAGTAAGCCAAATTTGTTTTGGAAAGTTTGAAATCCTGAAAAAAATGAGAAAGCCACTTCCAAATGGTAGCACTGGAGGACAGATGAGACCCTGAGGTATTTTGCGAGCCTTTATTGTGGTTTTCTCTGTTCCCAAATGGACAGAATCTCAGCTGTTCTTTGACCTTTTTTTTTCAATACATTCATTACTGCCTACACCAGAGCAAAATCAATCAATGATCAGGATGCATGTATATATATTTATTTGCAACCAGACTGTAGCAAAATTCATACAAAATTACAACGTGTATCAATTCAATACATCCCTTCTGATATTAACAGCACTATTGGTCAGCAAGTGCTTTCATATCTTCCTCGAGGCCATTGTAAACAATGCAGCTTGTTTTGTTACATGTTCAGCTACATCAGTCAAAAGAAAAAAAAAATTTTTTCTGCTAAATCAACTGATTCATTTCGATTAACAAAGTCACCTTGAATCTAACTCTAGGTTCTTGATATAATTTGAAATGTAATGGATCAAATCTTCCTTCTGTGAGTAATGATCAGGATGTTATTCTTTAAGTCTTGTGATGGCTCTGTTGTGGTCCGCCAGCAGCCTGTGGAGCTGGCAGCGGAGTCAGACAGTGAGGAGGCTGAGGAAGAACATGGGCCAGTCCTGGAGGCTGGGAAGGCCCGAATGAGGGCTCTGCGTTGGAGGCAAAGGTGGGGCCAGGGCCATCTGGGAGTGATGTGCGGACTCCGGAGCCTCCTGAGGCTGACAGCAGAGAGGCAGAGGAACAGGAGGAGCCTGTTCCTAGTACATGCATAAGAAGAGCTGCCAGAAAGCAAGAGCAGCTAAAGCAAAAAGGACGACTCGGGAGTAAGGCCAAGAGATGATTAGCTCCTCCCATAAGGCTTAAAAGAACAACAACGGCTCTTGGGCTCTTTGTCGGAAAACAACGTTTCATAGATTTGTTTCTTGTCTTGCTGCATTTATTTCTTGTCAGTGTCTTCTGCACTTTTGCCAAGAAAGGCCTTTGGCAGTTTGCCACAGTAGACCAAGGTTGGTGATAAGGCTGTGAATTGTGTTATGAAGAATTTGTTTTGAATTAGTTTGGACTACGCTGAGAATGAGTTAATTCTCAGCTGTTCTAATAAAGTCTGTTTGTTTAGAACTTAATACCTACTAAGGCCTGTGTCACAATAGGCTCACTCTTAACAATTTGGAAAAAAGTAGTTTTTATAAATATATGTTTAGGGATATTGATAAATTCTAAAGCCGCAGAATATGGTGTGTTTTTATAGGATGTTCTCCTTTCTGATGGCTTTAGAAAAATTTACAAATATTGTAAGAGGAGACAGGATTTGGTTTATAACATTTTCATAAGACTGACTACATATGTCTGAAGGGCATGAATATTTCTGAAATTCCTGAAATATGTAGCATCTTCATCTTTTTTTCCACAAGTGATTGTGCCCTACATGGTATAATCCCTGAGAGACAATTTGTTCAATTTTTCCTAGCTACCATTTCCAAGTAAATTAATGGACTTCATACTTTTTCAGAACTCATTAAGTGAATCCATTCTTCTGACACTGAAAACTCGCAAAAAAGATCACAAATCTATAACCAGTTGTAAATATGACTGTTCCCAAGCACCTTAAAAGGACCAGGGCGATGGGGCCATTGTAACTTTGGGTCATAATTAGCTTTAAAAAGTCTATTACAACTTTAAACTGTTGTTAAACCATTATAATTGAGAACTACCTGTACTTTAGCTACTGTTTTTGAATTTGAAATACCCTCTTTTTAGCTACAATAGTTGCTTTAAAATCAGAACACTTTTAAACTCAAAAATTGGGAAAAAATCAAAACATTTGTAAATTGAAAACAGTTGTTTTGCACAAGTCTTTGAAAGATGAAACCAGATTAAAAATGATTTGGAATATAGTGTCCTTACTTACCTGGAATTTCTCACATCTGCTAATTTACTCAATTTTCACCGAGCACTTTAAGTAGTATATAGCAGTATTGGCATTTAACAGAGTTTATGTTTATTTATTTATTTGACTTAATGTATGAATCTTTTTATTCACTTGCATATTTAAAGTTTTGGGTTTGGGTTTATTAACAGTGTTGGACTATCAATTGGCCCAGTGAAAAATTCTTTCTCCTCTTACTTCATTAATTTTTAAATTAATCTTTTAAAAAATATTTAAGCTTATAATGAAATCCCAGCCATTTAAATCGAATATTGAGTTCATAATGAAACAGCAAGTAATTTCCAGGTTAATCAAATAAGAAAATGCTGATGCAAGATAAGTTGGAATATATTGATTTTCACTGTCCTTCTTGAATATAATGGAGGTTGAACCTAGAATCTTCTATATGCTATTACTGTTATACCATTCCTTAATATAAAATGACCGTAATTACTAGATTATTAAAGTTAGATAAGGATCTACATAGATATTTTTTTTGAGAAGATTCAGATAATCACTTTTGTTGAATTTCTAAAAACCAATAAAAAAATTAGCATCCTATAAACACATCTATAAATTTAGCATGTTCAAAGTAATAAACATAGATTACTCTTAGAAATTCTTACAATAAATTTAGGAAACAGTATGGTCTTATTTTCCACATGCTGCAGAGTAACAGTTAAGCTAAGAGAAATTAATTTATATCATTGCATTTGACCTTCTAAACTGAATTGGAAGCTTAGCTGCAGACTATCTGGATCACAGCTTTATAGGTTCATGCAAATATTCTATCAAACCTACTAGGACATTTGCAAATAGTCCTATCAGTAAAGAATGAAGTTCCCAGGCTATATAGAATTAATTAAGGTTGACTCAGCCTTCCATCCTTTCAAAGGTAGGTGAAATGAGGACCCAGATTGAGGGGCAATAAGCTGATTTTGTATAAATATACAAAAGTATGAAGGCTATTGGTTAACGCATTGTAAGCCGCCCTGAGTCTCTGGAGGAGGGTGGCATATAAATTAAAGCAAAAAAAAAAAAAAAAATGAACATATTGCAGCTGCCCAAGGCCATCAAGCAAACCAGCAGGTACTTTTTAATCTGGAAAAGTAGTGTTGGAAGAAATGTCCTTCTGGGTTCAGTTCCAAGTGGAGAGAAAGACACTGGAAACATGGAAGCTGTTTGGAAAGATGGTTTAATAGTGGGCAGGACCACATGGTTTGAGGTCCTGGGCAATCGAGCACATAGATGTGTGTGAGAGAGATTTATACCCTCTCTTGGGTCCCGGCTTGGAGCTTCCTGTTCCTGTGTAAGAAATGTATTCTGATTGTTTGTCAGACTCCCATGGGGTCATGGAGGGGTAACTTTGTAGGTTGTCTTGAGTCCCAGGCTTTGTTGAATCTTGTTATGTAATGACATCACAACCATTATGGCTTAATGGTTTTGTCCTGGTTTGGATCTTGAGTGAGGGCTAATCCTATCACCTGGAGCTGAAGGTCTTTTGTAGATAAAATGGCCCAATTTTTTGTCTTGTAGATAGGTTGGCACCTGTCTTTCTGGGGCTATTAACAAAGGTGGGGGCTGCTTTCCAAGAGCATGTTTCTCCTTTTCTCATCCAGGGAAGTATAATATCCTGCCTTTTTTAATATTTCCTAGAATATTTCATTTTTCTAGGAGAGGTGGGTGCTAACTTCCTACAGTAGAAAGAACTCTAAAGCTCAAACTCTGGAGTACAAATACTGAATATAAAGACTCTCATTTCCTAATACTATATCAGGTAATCAATGGTTGTGTTTGAGTCTTCATTTTTGTTTGCAATAAACATTCTGATCTACCTAAGCCATGCCAAGAGGTGAATAAGGGTTTATGAATTTGGAGAGATCTGATTTACTGTGGAATCCTGGTATGAAGCCTGACAGTTTGATTCTATTCTCCTATGTCCATTGCTATGGAAAGGCATCTTTGCCTATAGACTTCTACCAATTCACTAATCATTGACCCAAATTGCTAAAGTCTTGCTACAGTATCACACTCAAAGAGAAATCCTGTTAACACAATAAATTAGCTAGGCCAGCAGGTGGGACAGAATCCAAAACACCCGGTGTTTCTGAACGAATACTACTTGATAAATCCAATGGATATTCTACAGATGTATTGCCTCCCTCAATGTGAACCATATATCTTCCTGAGATCAGATATCCCTTCTCCCCAATGACTGAAGGAAAGTAAGTTGTGCAGTTGCCCTATTGATTAAAGAAGCTGTAAAATGACAGATCCCCCTACTGATTCAGAACAGTCCCGATCCGGACAATTATGCTAACTGTGGCATGCCTGGTAGCTAACTTCAAGAGTCTGGTGAAGCAAGTGATTGCCAACTGTGAAATCCATTGCCTACAAGAAGCTAAGTTACTGGTGCAGAAGTATATGACTGACTTTCAGCTATTAGCTCAGAATGGGGGCTGGAATGAAAGAGGCTTAATGACCATTTCAGAGGAGTAGTATCAGATGAAATATGAGATGAACTCATTTTTCAACTCATCCCAGGGGCTATGACAGCATTGTTACAGATCTGCTTAGAAATTGATGGAACATCTAAAGAACTGAAGCAAAGCATGGTCAGGAAGGAAAAATGCTGCTGTATTATTTCTCTCTTCTTCCTTTGATATTCTAACATAAATTTTGATCTAAGTTTGCTGATATATATATTTCAATGTGTCCATGTGAAGGTTTGCTTCATTATATATCTAAGCAGGAACCAAGTAAGAGATAACAATAAAAAGCAAATATATTTAGAAACATACTACTGATTTGATTTAAACTTACTTTTCATCTTGTACTTTATTTAGTAACAAACTGAATTTCACTTCTTCATTGTGTCATGGTTCCTGTGTCTTTTCAGAATAATCCTTTAATAATGTGACTCTCAAAAAGATTCAAATGTTGATGATTGAAAACTGAAACTAAAATATTATAACTCTGAAAGACCTTTAGAGTGCAAGCACTCTGTGTCTAGAGATTTAAATTCCCATATTGGTGAAAAATACTTTTGGATGTAAATGTTGTTTTACAACTCTGAATACATTAATGTTGAATTACATATTTTTCAAACAAAATGACTGCTGAAAAGTGCTACTATTTCCAAATAGCAAAAAGTGCTATTTGCCTATAATTCTTGCCTAATATGAAATTCAAGCTCAACTTTTCAATGATGGTAGTGGACCAGAAACAGTGATTTTATGTTCAAAAGAGGTAGAAAAAAAAAGAACAAGTCACAATAGTATTTTAAAAATAGAAAAAGATGTTTGGGGAGTGGAGGTAATAATTGAAGTGGGAGACATTGTATAGCATGTAGGAATACATTTTTTCAGTGCTACGCATCAAAACTACTAAGTCTGTTAACAATTAATTTATTAAATTTACAGTATATTTTGCCTTTCATCCAAGAGCTCAAGGTAGTATGCAGAGCCCTGCCTTCAATAATTTTCTCTCACAAGAACAAACTTATGAGATAAAAATATGTACTTTTCATCAACTGAGGTTTCCTAGAGAGCCCATAATGCATATATACATGAAAAACTCCAAAACATCCTCTACTTAACAACCAAAGCATGAAGGCCAATCAAATGTATCATTTTCAAGAGCCTGATTCTGACACTTAGAATTAATGATCAATTCTGCAGTTGGCTTCTAATTAGAAAAGTGAGCAATCTAGTTCGACATGAGTGACGGAGAAATTCTGAAGCAATTTTAAAGAGCTCAATAGGCTTCAACCTGAGTTCAGTATGCAAAACATTTTGATTTTCCCCTTGTTCCTGATTGGTTTGCTTCCTGGAAAATATTTCTTTAAATGGAGAGCCTGGTTCTATGTTCTTCTCTGATGCTATATTTTTCATACAAGATTCGTAAAGTCCATCTACATGGGCCTTCAAGGCTATAGTAATATCATCAGTTGTTTCTTATACAGCATCTTTATGGACCAGGTGTTTAAAGGAGCTCCAAATGTAGGCCATAGAAAGTGGTATTATGTATTTTGTTTAACAATGTTAAAATCCACTATGAAATAAGCAGTTTTTTCCTAATTGCTATAGCACATTTAATCAGATACTTCATTGTTCAGAATAGATTATTAGTGTGTGAACACCTTGATATGCAAGTTGCATATAAAAAAATAATACTACATCTTTGCAGCCAGGAAGGGTATAACGTTAACAGGTGTTAAATCACTTTTCCCAATTTATTTAAGCTAACTGTACTTAGCAATTACAGCATGGGCCCATAAAATCATGGGCATGAAGCCTTAAATAGGCTTCAAGCATCAGGCAAAATGAACATATGTCACCAACAGTATGAAAATACAATGCTGCTTAAAACTCAAAAATAAAACAACCGGAACTCCTTTTCAGGACAATCGTTCATTTTATCATTCCACTATGTATCAAAGATAGTGATTTTCAAATTAAATAAATATTGAAATTAGTAAACAATGGAGATATCATAAAATTAATAAAATTTTGCACTGTGTAAATAAAAAGATATGCTTTTCTTTGTTAGTATCAGAAGTCTAACTTAAGCATGACTTTTGAGACTACATGAATATCCAGGTCATTTTCTTGACATGACTTGCAAAATAATTTGTCACTGCTGTCCTTTAGGTTTCCCCTCCCGCCCCACTTTTTCTACTTCACAAATTAGCCCTAAGGTTTTCCTGAAGGTTTAATATCCAAGTTCTAAACCTTCTGACACTTCTTGGCTTTACTTAGATCAACCATGGTTGTCTACGTCATTTGTATGATATTCTTGAAAAGATGATGAAAACTCTGAGTTGAAAGAACACGTCTATAGTTAATAAATTAATGTTGATTCATGAGCCTGTCTTTAGACTCTGTGAGTCTAATATGGTAACACCAAAGTTGCAAGGAACTCTGGTCAAATGGTACCAGTATTGAAAGAGGAATTTGTTTTGCGACATTTATAACTGAATCCTTAAAGTGGAAAAGAAGAGAAACAATTTAGGAAATCAGCTATTCAGTAAGATGGCAAAACTGCTAGCTAGTAACAAAGAAAATAAAGAGCTGCTTAATTTCTTTGGTCCAGTTTTCTTCAACAAGAAGGAATGAGTTTGACCAGGAAGTTATAAGAAACAGAATGAAAAGGGTAATTGAAGCTTGAACTGATAGAAATATGGTTTGTATCAAGTATGATACTATGACTGAGTATCTAAATCTCCATCGTCACAAAGAATTACATTGTATGATACTGAATTTGTTTAGGTTTCATGTAATATCAGCAATCCAAAATTAAATATTCTGAGAAGCTATCTAATTAAAACTGCATTTCGAAATTTCCTATATAAATTTGGTTTCCAAGTGATTGTTAGAAGGAACATTTTTTAAAAAATTATTCTTTTAGACCTCACCAGGAGTTTACAAATTTCATTTTCTGGTCTACCCTATTTTCTGTATAATTGCTTTCGTGTACTTTGCCTACATGCTTAGATTATATACTTTAGCAGTCATTTTAAATTAAATGTTTCTTAATTCTTACCACACTTTCATTGGGAAAGGACTTTTCAATTATTTTAGAGATGCTTACTGTGATGTTTCTGTTTCAGAGATGACATTAATAAATAATAGTTTAGTAAATCTGATATTGCAGCAATCATTTTAAGCATGCAATACATTTGATGCCTAAATGTATGTAAAACACCAAGGTTCAGTATTTGGATATAATCCCAACAGGAAAGACCACTTCCATATTGTTACCATATATCCATTTGATAACGAAGAGGAAAAAGGGGGCAAATCTTAATTTCTTGCATCTGTCATGGGGACAGAAATATGAAAGGGCAGGGTTTGTGATGTCTCCATGCATGTGTCATTATTATACTTAATTATATTATTATCCTGGTTTTTCACCTTTTAAACTGATAACATTTGATTTTCTTTCCTCTCTTCTGTTCTATTTTATTTAATCAAATTTATTTATTTTATTTAATCAATTTATTTATTTTATTTAATCAATTAAATAATCAAGTTTTATTTGCTTGATTTTAACCTAGAGTAATGTCCAAATCCAGTCACTCTACTCCTAATGATTTATAGTTGATATGATCAATATATGTAACCATTGCAGCTTACTCAACTGACTATGGTCAAACAAATAATGATCTACTGTAATGCTTGAACCCAGCTAGTGTGAGTGGGCTTAAGTCATCTAGTATGTTTCCTTCAGAACTGAACTGAACTGAGCTTTCTAGTCCTTTCTAGTATATCACTTTTACACTAAATACAAATAATTATATTTGAGAGGTGCACCCATGCCATGCCATGCCAATATTGCAGGAAGTTCTGTTATGTATTGACAACTATCCTAAATGATTATGGACAAAATCAAGAATGGGTTTTTAATCATGTATGTAACTTTTCTGCCATCTAGTGGGGATACTTCCTTATATTCAAATTTTTGAAAAAGTGTAGAGCATCTGTAAATGGATATAGTTTTGATTGGGGGGAGGAAGCTTTCATTTCTCCAGACTGCCTCTCATTTCAGCACAGAGCTGAAGAAACGTCTTGGATGAGAAGCGAAATGTCTTCAAAGAAAAACCAGAAAGTCCAGTTGCTTGTTGAAAAAGCACCTTTGGGACAACCACGACCTGGATGACTGAGACTCTCCATAGACATTCAGCACCAGATGTTAACACCAGTCACATTCAAACACATTTTAATAAGATTTTTTGTCTTATCTACCCCTGAGGAATATTTGTAGAACTTTATTTTTTATTTTCTTCTGTTCAATCATGTATGATTCTGGGAAATTGTGTAGACAAGTTCCTCAAGTTTTCTTGACAAAGTTTTTTTAGAAGTCGTTTGCCATTGTCTTCTTCCTGAGGGCAAATTTTTTGACACATGACTATTACCTATTTTATTTATAATTGTGATTTTTAGCTACAATAACATCTGAGATAAAAAAAATGAAATAAAAAATACACCAACTGTGTACACAAACTGATCTCTGAAAACAAAGAGCAGAAACAAGAACCATCAGTATATAACACCGATAATAAACACTGATTTGTTTTATTAGCAATGAAATCCCACCTGTTAGTTATTAAATTAGTTATTAGTTTTCTTTGGTTTCATCAGTTCCCACAAAATTCAAATACTAGCTATGAAATATTTGCCTTTCTACATTAAGAGTTCTAGTTTTTTCCTGTTTACTTCCCAAACTATGAATTCCAGTGATTATAGAATCACTGGAATCCTTGGATTATATGGTTTAGGCCTGGGGTACTTGCAGGACCATCTTCTGCTATCCTCCCATCGTCCTGTGTGCTCTCACAGAGCGGGCCTCCTCAGGGTGCTGTCAGTCAAACAATGTCGGCTGGCAGCTCCCAGGAGGAGAGAGTTCTCTGTGGGAGCACTGACCCTCTGAAACGGTTTGTCCACCGGGCTTAGGACAGCCCCCGACCTCCTCTCCTTCCGCCGCGAACTGAAGACGTGGCTTTTTCATCGAATGGACTGACCCGTTGAGGGGGGTTTTTACATTGTAATAATTTTAATTAATTTTAATTGGATTTTAATTTATATTTAATTCATATTGTTGAATTTTTATCTTGTAAGCCACCCTGAGTCCTTCAGGAGAAGGGTGGCATATAAATTGCAATAAAATAAATAAATAAAATAAATAAATTACAGAATTTAACCTATTATTTTCTAGATTTAAGAGCTTTTTATTGAGTGCCTCCATGTCCTGCATTCCATTCCCAATCCTAGTCCTTGGCATCATTTTCTGGCCTTCTTTCTTGCCATGTGCTCAAAAGCCCAATTGGGCTTATTATCAGGGGATGTCTTATTTTGGGGGAAACAGGGTAGACACCCAGTTCCTGCAACCATTCTTCATATGTTTTAGTTTCCAGTCCCCTAATCATCTTTGTTGTTCTTCTCTGCACTCTTTCTAGAGTCTCAACATCTTTTTTACATAGTGGCAACCAAAACTGAATGCAGTATTCCAAGTTGGCCTTACCAACGAATTATAAAGTGATATTAACACTTCATGTTATCTTGATTCTATTCCTGTTTATGCAGCCTAGAACTGTATTGGCTTTTTGGCAGTTGCTGCACACTGCTGGCTCATATTTAAATGTTGTCCACTAGGACTCCAAGATCCCTCTCACAGTTACCACACAGTTATAGTTAGTTTACTAAGAACCTGAGCAGAACAGTCAGATCCCCAGGCTTTGGTAGACAACCCAAGATTTAGGAAGACATACCACCATACTGGTGGGAAAGTGTATGTCTGTGTCTGTGTGTCTGCATGTCTCCCTGGCTTCCTCTTAGATATTTACAAATGCACATATATAGTCTTTATACTAGCTAGTTTATAAGGAAAAAATGAGATTAGGAATCAGTTTCTCATAGAAAGATGTTCCTAAAGGACTTGAACAACCATACTGAGTCACTGAAACTGTAAATGTCAACATTACTATAACTAAATGTCATTGTTGATTTATGGATTATCCTCCATAAACACAATTTTCTCTAAAATAGTGTTACTTGTGTGAAGAAACTGCCATCTAGCGGGCCAATGCAAATATTACATTAAAAGATATCAATCTAATTCAAAACAATTCAAATTTTACTAATAATGTTATAGCTTCTGTAACCACACCAAGGACACCTGCTTTTACTTTAGGCTTTTTAACAATTTAATCTCAGTTAAAGTTGTGGTTGGGCAGTAATTAAGCCATGTTATGGCTGCCACTTGGTGGTAAAGATCCCAATCTGGGAGTCCAAATCCTCCCTTACTTCTACTATTCTGTAAGAGTTTTATTCGGGCTTTCTTCCCTAACCAAATAAATTTTAAGATTGTTTTATTAAGTTCTATAAAATATTTTTCCCCGAGTTTTATTGATATGGTTTGAAATTGAAATAAAATTTTAGATAAAATATTCATTTTTATTGTCGCAATTCTTCCAATTAATGAATTTGTAATTTTGCCCAATTTTCCAAATCCTTTTGTATTTGTGATAATAATTTGATATAATTATCCTCCTTTATAGAAGAACATTTTGATGTCAGCCAAAGTCCGAGATATTTCAGTTTCTTTACTATTCCCAGTATCCAATAGTAAAAGAGAGTAGTTTCTCTCCAGTTTCTCATTCTGATTGTGTATAAGATTTTTGGTTATTATCTTTGTTTTCTCCTCCTTTATTTTTAGTCCTGCTACATTGCCAAAATCCTCTATTTCCTGCAAGAAACGGTTCCTGTTTCTAATGGTTCTTCTATAAAAAAAGACCAGATCATCTGCAAATGCCTGTGTTTCATATTCTTTTTTAATTCTTAATCCTTTTATATCCTGTTTCTGCCTAATCTGTATTAATAGCACTTCTAATGATAAAATAAATAGAAGAGGGGACAGTGGATATCCTTGTCTGACCCCTTTATTTATATTGACTTTCTCTGTTAATTCTCCATTTACTATTATTTTGGCAATTTGATTTGAATATATTGCTTTAATCATCCCTATAAATTTTTCTCCAAAGTTCACACTGATTAGTTGGGAAATGAGAAACTGTCAATTTAAATTGCCAAAAACTTTTTGTGAGTCTACGAATATCAATGCTATCTGTTTCTCAGGATGGACTTCATAGTATTCTAAAAGGTTCATAATCATTCTTGTGTTATTCCTTAATTGTCTTTTTGGGAGGAACCCGTTTTGGCCGGGTTGAATAATTTCGTTCAATATTTTTTAAAAAACCTTTCTGCTATAATCATGACAAATATTTTATAATCAGCATTTAACAATGAAATTGGTCTGTAATTTTTAATCTTTTTGATATCAGTATCTTCTTTGGGTATTAGTGTTATGAATGCCTCAATCCATGAAGTTGGTAGTCTGGCTTGCTCTACACTTCATTGTACAATTCCAGCATTATTCCCTCCAGTGGCTCTTGAAATTTTTTATATAATTCCGCCGGAATCCTATCTGGTCCTGGTGTTTTGTTATTTTTTTGCCTCCTTCATCTCTGTTAAGGTTATTTTATCATTTAACATTTTCCTAGTTTCCTCTGATATTTTCGGCAGGTCCCTCTTTTCTAAATATTTCTTAATGTTCTGGGATAGCCTCTTGGCTATATAATTTTTTAAAGAAATTTTGGATAATCCTTTTTCCCCCCTCTGATCAGTAATGAAGGTTCCCATTTTCATCTTGTAATTGTTGTATTAATTTTTTCGTTCTCTCTTTTTTCAGTTTATGTGACTTATGGCAGAACTACTATATTTAATTTATAAACATATTAAAAATGTTATAATCCCAAATTGTATTTAATGTAATAACTTTATTCCAATACTGAACTATTTTAGTGGCTGCTTTATAACTGCACTAAGTTATCTATCTATCTATCTATCTATCTATATATATATAAGCCAAATACCAATCACTCATCATGAAATCTCCAGAACGGTAAAGCCTACAAACTTGAAATTTGGCACGTATGTTCCTCTTGGCTTCTAGGTGCTGCGAAATGACCATCAGATCATTAGTATTTCATATACAATATTATCTTCACATGCTCTGATGCTAAGAAGGGAGTTACTCCCCCTCCCCACCTGAAGGGAATTCTGTCCCAACTGCCAATTTCCTTATATTAACACCCTCTGATGTTACCCCTTCCCTAAACCAGGTGTGGGCGTGTTCAGCATGTGACTCATCCAGCCTGCGGGATGGGACATTCTATTCCCCCTCCCCCTCTGTTCCAACTGCCAGTTGCCTTATATTAACACGCTCTGATGATACAGAGTTACACATTCTACATTAAGTTTCAGGCTTTAAATGTCAATTTATCATGCCCGATCACATAGTTTCGTAGTGAAGCATGGGTGTCCAGCTAGTAGTTTATACAAATCTGTATTTGTAAAAAAGTCATAGGGACCTGGTTCAAATGTAATTATAAATATGATTGCATTCACGCAACAAATTAATGGTAAATTAATTGTTTGAAGATATATTTGATGTTCTTAACATTACTTTTTTCTCTGATCTTCTTTAGTTTTACAAGCAAAAGCCAGCTTCAGAAAGATGCAAGTTAGAGAACAGGAAGGACCAGGAGAGAGTAAAGTAAGGTTATATTCCTGCTCATCTAACAGGAGAGTCATTTAATTTGGTGGAGTTTTTTTTTCTAAATAGAGATGGCTTGAATTTTGCTTATATAATACTGGAAATAATGGAAACTGGGACAAACCTTTAATTGACCAACTGATCTCATTAAGAGAGGAATGCATTAAAATTTTTAAAATTAAAAATCCTTTTTTCCCCAATTATATTGTAAAAATAAAAACTTCCTTTTCAGTATGCTCTAAGTTAGATGTTTTTGGTTCCAGGCCAACAAAGTGCTGATAATAGTCAAAACAACCTGGATCCCAATAAAATAGGTGGGATTTTGTTTGACAGAAAATGTAATATGCAGTAGAGATATTCAAAGAGAAGAAAGAGAGAATGGAAAAAGGAACAAATATCCTAATATTTTTTGTGTTAGAAGATTGCTTTATAGGAACAGTGAGCAAATCAGGGTTAATATACCATATCTGGCTCCCAAATGTTTTTGTGGTCCCCAAAGTCAGCTGAGATTGTGTTAACAAACCGGTTTTCTGATAGATTGTATTAACAAAGCAGTTTTCAGATAGTTTTATTTTACTATACTTATTAAATGTATTTACACAAATAATTTATAATAGAAAACATTTAAAAATAATTTAAAGGGTTGGAGGAGAGTAAAATAAGACAAAATAGAACCATTCATCCGAGATTTATTCAGGGAAGGCTGGGTTAAAAGATATGTCTTCAACAGCTGCCTAAAATGACCTGTGCTTTTTGGCATATGCAGCAGGAATTGTGATTGGCAATTGTATCACAGCAATGTGGATTTTCAGATATCCTAAGTTGTTTAGGCCCTTACATATGGCAAACGCAGCCTTGAATCATACATGGTATTAATTGGGTAACTGATACAGTTGTTTTGGCCAAATTCAACACTTGCATGGCCAGATGCCTACACAACAAGCTACTTTTTGCAATCTGGACCAGCTGCCGCTTGTGGATTCAATGCAAGCCGGATCTCCAGCATGGGTTTTCTCTTTGATGCTTGCTTGCTATCAGGTGCCATTGTAACAGGAAGTGGGGGGGTATGGCATTGGGGTTGAGGAAGTGAGCTGGTGTGAAGACAGCCATGTGAATAAAAAGGGAGGTTTGCTCACACAAGTTACTGTGTTGCTGAACGGAATTGTTTACATCTTGTCAAGGCCAGGCTCTCCAGATGGTTGAAAACACCTGAAGATGTGCCCCACATGACACTATGTGGGACAGGGATTCAGCCTGGGAATCTTTCAATATGTAACTTCCGCGCCTTTTGACCCAGATCTTGATTTTCTTTCGCTGCTATCATTTCAAACTCAGTAAAAGTATCTCTTCTCTAATTCAATGGAGTCGGGGGTTTTCTTTCTTGGGATTTGAATGGAAGCAGACCTAACATTATAGCTGTACAAACATTATGCAACATTTAAGACACTGTAGACAACATATGAGGAGTTGTAGTTAGGCCATCTCTATCCCAGAAATGATATAATTGGTATATTAATTATGGTATAATATGAACTGGGGCTGCTAATTAGTGCTCTTGACCATAGAGTCACTAGTGTCTCCAATGATAGTGATGACTATAGGAGCATCTTCCATCTCCCTTTTCTTTCTGAGAATCTGCAGTCCATTCAAAATGGGCAATCCCAATTCCAAAGGGTCTTCACCTAGGAAATATGTCACTTCCTAACTCTTCCTAAATTTGACAGGAGAAGTAATTATTAGTGTACAGACAGATGAGAAATGGATGACAAGAATAGTTCAAGATGCTTTGAATTCCTAATATATTTGGGGATTCCAAATACTGTGATTGCAACTTTTAGAACCAGGAGAATCTCTGTTAGCTATAGAATTACATCACATTCTTGAAAGCGCCATCATAAAGTTGCAGCCTTTGAATGAATCTGAATGAATATTAAACACTTCCATGTAAAATATCCTGATGTGTATTTTAACAGCTTTAAGAATTTAAATTTAAATGTAAGATACGGTCCATTATCCATTTGGTAACCCAAATGTACATTATGCTTGTATTCATCTGCATGTCTTGAACACCATATTTAGCTTGAAAAGTGAGCAAATGGAATCACTCTATCCATTTTTTGGATCTCTATTGATTTCCTCCGGAATACAGAACAATCAAACATTATCCTTGAAATAAAATTGCCTTACAATAGGTATACATTTTTGACTTAATATCCATTAATCAACTGTGACAAAAAGCTAGAGATATATCCTGGCTTATTATTTTGATTAGTTGATTGATATTAAGCCAAATTTTCTATGGTTTATGATAGAAATACGCAATACTGTACCTTCTGGGTGTTTTTGCTAGAAGTCCACAATCTCTTTTTCTAGGAGCACAGAATGTTTTCTATCACCTTACTTTTCAATCAACTGACTGTCAAGCTTTTTCTTTGCAGATCAGAACATTTTCAGTCAGAAGCTCTGGATTGCATCTACCCATTATTTTATTTTATAGAAAATAGACACTAAAGCAGACATTGGCTAGCTTGTGGCCTCTAAGCAACCTAATTTCCCCTGATAACTGTATTTATTTATTTAAGATAATTTATATGGCCATCCAATTCACTCTTAATGACTCTGTGTGGCTTACAAAGATAAAAACAATAAAAGATAAAGATAAGACAATAAAAAGCAATAACACACTATCCCCTGGTGACAACAACCAGATAAGCCATTTTATGGGCTCCATCTCACTCTAAGATCCTCAGGCTTGTTGGAAAAACCAGGCCTTCATGGCCTTGCAAACGAGTGTCATGGAGCGGGGGGGGGGGGCAATCTTGTCTCTGTGGGGATGATGTTCCACAGGGAGGGAGACACCTCTAGGTCCCACTAATCAGGGGTGTCAAACTTGCAGTGTCACGTTGTTGTCGCGTGATGAAAGGCGATTTCTCCCTCTTTGCTAAACTGGGTGTGGGCATGGTCAGCGCATGATCCATCCGGCCCATGAGTTTTACACCCATGCGCTAGATGAACCTTCTTAGAAGGGACCCATAGCATTCCCTGCTTTCCTGCTCTGGTGGGTTGGGCAGGTGTGACTAGAAAAGACAGCCTTTCAAATAACCTGGCTACAACTCACATAGGCCTAACCAGTACCTTAAATTGGACCTGGATACAAACAAAGAGCCAATGCAACTCTTGCAAGGAGAGATGACACATGTATGCATCAAGCAGCCCACAAAACCATGTGGGCTGCTGCATTTTGAACACAAATTCATCTGAACCAACAATCTGTTTCAACAACTATATAATTGTGTTATATAAGAGACTCACACAGCAGTAAAAAAGCACTTCTCTGACCAACAGGTTTTATGTCAGAAACTGTATTCTATTAAAGCAAAAAGAAGGTGAGGGGAAGTAACTGGAAATTATTTCCCACTGCCCACATTCATTTATAGGTCTACATAACTTTGCCACTTTACTCTGCCTATAAGCTGGCAGCACATCAGTGACTACAAGGAATCTCAAAAATTTAAACAGAATCAGACATGGGTAGGATTAGGATGGGAGACCATCAGAAATTCCAAGCATGTAGTTTAGACTTGAAAATCATAAAAACATTGAGGAAGAAAGTATAGCAAACTGCTTATGTACTAGTTCCAAGAAAACTGCTGGGCTTTGTTTCTATGAGGGCTCCAGATGTAAGGTAAACTTGCAAGATAGCTACTGTTTTATACTGCAATGAAGAGCTCACATTTGGAATACTGCATCCAATTTTGGTCACCACAATACAAAAAAGGTATTGAAACCTAGAAACAGTGCAGAGAAGAGCAACAAATATGATAAGCAGTCTTGGATATTATGCCATATGATGAATGACTGAGGGAACTTTGTATGTCTAGTCTAATAAAGAGAAGGACTACAGGTTTTAGAGAAGAGAGGATCAATCTATTCTCCAAAGCACCAGAGGGCAGGATGAAAAGTAATGATTAGAACATTAAAGAGAGATCCAACCTATAACTACGGAGAAATTTCCTGACAGTTAGAATAATTAATCAGCGGAAGGGCTTGCCTCTAGAAGTTGTGGATGCTCTATCACTGGAGGTTTTCAAGAATACATAGGATTCATAAAATCAAGATTTCATAACATAATTATTGGTATCATTATTATTAATATACTGTATTTTCTGACAGAAGAAGGATGGTATAAAGTCTCCTGCCTGGATTAGGGGGTTGGACTAGAAGACTCCAAGATTTCTACCAACTCTATTATTCTATGTTCTACATTTTAGTGTTATTGATCCCACATTTAAGTGAGGGAAACACCAATATCAATATTTCATGTACTTTATGGCACCATCAGCACCAAAGAACAGTCTCCTTCCTTCCTATTTTGAAACATTTTAATGATACAAGGGACTTTTTTTGGAGAATGTTGTCCTGATTCTACTACGCTGTCTTAATTTTCTCTATTTAGTTGTTGTTGTACCGTTAATATATCAGTTATATTGTAAATGTTTTCCTGGTTTTACACTTTGTAGAGCCTTAGAAGTCTCCGGGGTGTGGTAGATAAAAATTTAGAAAATAAATGAGTAACTAAATAAACAAAGCCATGTCATGATTTTATCTTGCTTTATTTCTGAGCAAAAGAAGCCCTCAAAGCTGCAGATTTGCCCCAGTGCAATTTTCTAGCTCATTATGATCATCCTTCCGCATTATTTAATCTACAATTTTTATCAAAACCCTAGCATGTAATTCAACTTTTATACAGCAGCCATACTTTGATCTGACATTTTCACTTATAATTGGATCACTCTGTTGTGTATTTCAACAGGTCAATTCCATGAAATATATCCATTTATGTAAAATTTCCAGCTTCCTATTTCTGTATTTCTACACTCTTAGGAAGCATAGACATTAAATATATGAAGAAGAACAGATATCTAATTCTGTTGTTTGTGAGTTTATCAAATTTATCCATGGCTGGAAGCCTCAGACCGTGTTAAAAGAAGTTACAGATCTTACTTCAAGATATGAATCACAGGTTGTAATTTTTGCCTTTTTCTTGTTACTTCAATATTTAGCTCTCTTGAGAATTTTAAAAAAATCTGTTGATAAGACTAATTTCTTGAAAGTAAATAGGACTTCTATATCTTCCAAATTTCTTTCATTTTTGCCCAGTCCAATTATGATAGCACAACTGGTCATAAGTTAGAAGTGAAAGAACATATAAAGAGATCAATAGCAGAGCACTTTCTTATGTGGGAAAATGCTATTTAATACTCTAGAAGACAGTATATTAGTAATAATTATGAAATCTTGATTTTATGAATCCTATGCAAGCTCGTTTATAAATAAGTTCCACTGAACTCATTGGACTTTTCTTCAAAGGAAAAAAGATTGATATAATTAACACTTCTATACAAAATATAAGGCAGTACATGTCTTATGCCACATGGTGGCACCAAAGGATTTTGTTGAAGGTTCTTTCAGATTTTACCAGTCACACAGCATGTTTTGCTTTAAAACATAAAACCAAAATTATGGTTTAACACTCTTTTTTTCCCCCAGCAAGAAACAAATGGTATAGTTGACATCTCAGATCCTTTAAAACATATTCATCACAGACTGAACCAAATAATTGTGCTGAAAACATACATAATCAAGAGAGTTAAGACGACATTACTATATGTAGTATAAGTTATCATTCATAAATGTTCTCCTTATTTAGATTATACATCCTGTGATTATATGTATTATGAAAGAGATACCTATGAGGTTTTAGATCCAGAAACAGACAGGAATATTCCCACCTGTAAAATTTAAGTGAGAACTATTATTGAAATGAATTAAATTTGATTGCTCTTTAGTATGTTACATTCTAAAAAAAGAGATCATACTTTTTATTCAGCTGTGCATCTGAACTTTTAATATATTTTTTAATCTCCTTAATGTTTTCTTAACATATGCATTATGCATGATTGACATTTCATATGTATCAGATCAAAGCCCAATCAGTTTTAATTTACCACTTCAACAGCCACTAAGCTGTCTGGAAGTTGGCATTTTAATGCCTCTACATTGAATTATAGTGAATCCATAAAGCAGATGAATTCTGAAACATTGTGACACTTTGAATTAAGTGCAGGAACAGCTACTTTCTTAATCTTTGAATGGGAGGTTTATAAAGCTTATGTCCATGCTGACATTATTTCATCATATAAGAAGAAACTTATATATGACACAAATTTGAAAAAAAGAAAGAAAACTCAAAGATGATATCTTATTACCAGCCTACCAATACCAAGGACAGACAGTAAATTAAATCTGAGCTGAATAATATTACAATGATGCGATTTTACATTGACATATTTATGTCAAAAGTATTGAGAAAATACTGAAATATCTAACCAGATCTTGGCAAAGTGAATGAAGGAAAAACAGACATAGGCATCAACTATAGGTATGTTAAAAGTATAAAGTACTTGTGAGGTTATAAATGTTCAGTGTTTAAGTGTTTATTTTAATCTGAATAGCAAATCTGGAGATCTATTTTCTAATTTAATGTCCTATCCACAACATCAATTGGTCTAATACTTAGCCTAGAATTATTCTGCCTAAATTTATATATATTATATATATATATATATAATAATGATATAATATTATATAATAATATAATATATTATATAATAAAATTATATATATATATATATATATATATATATATATATATATATATATATTCATTCTCTTCCCTTAGGAAACCAAGCGAATATAAAATTCCTTTTCTTAGCATCAAAAGACAACAAACCACTCAGCAAGGAAAACAAACCAATCAAAGAAGCACACCACTTGAGAGGTACCCATCATAGTCCGACACGTCGTCAAACTTGATTAATGGTTTCTTTAGAGGATCTCATGAGAAACAAAACTATGCTACAGTAAACTGTGTTATACTCAGTAAGCATACTTTCAAGTATGTATTTAAAACATAGGTCAGAAGTATAGTAAACTTAAATAAAACTACTATATACGGTATATGGTAGTAATGATATCACATAGAAGTTCAAGTTTTATTTTTTTGAGATATTTGCTGTATGATGTGATCAATCTAGAGAGAAAGGGAGGTACACAAAGATATACACACAGTGGGAGAGGGAGAGAAAAATGTGCAGAATTTTGCAAGACCAAGACAATTATTAAATTTCATCAGAGATTTATTATATCATAAAGGTTTGCCTATCCTGCTAAAGGGTTTTAGAGAAAGCAGGTAATAACCAACTGCAGCCCAAAAGAAACAAAGGGAGTAGAGAAAAAGACTTCCTTTTGTAAAAATATCGTTAAGGGTTTCAAGAAAAATCATCTGGTGAAGACTGAATGATTCTTGTTTCTAAGCTCACTCCTTATAACTGCTGAATCAATACCAAAGTGATTTGATAGGAATGGAAAGATCTATTTGTTCCTGAGAATACAGAACATTGTACAGTTCAGAAAATACAGAACACACAGAGCAACAAAAATGATTATGGGACTGATGGCTAAAATATACAAAGAACGATACAGGAATTGGGTATGTCTAGTCTAATGAAAAGAAGGACTGGGAGGGGGCATGATAGCCCCAATATTTGAGGGGCTCCTACAAAGACGAGGGGTTCAAACTATTTTCCAAAGCACCAAAAAGTAAGATAAGCAACAAAGGTTGGAAACTAACAAAGAACAAAAGCACTAAGAACTAAGAGAAATTTCCTAACAATGAGAGCAATGAAATAGCTTGCCTTCAGAAATTTTGGGTGCTTCATCACTGAAGGCTTTCAAAAAGCGACTGGACAACTATTTGTCTGAAATGATATAGGGTGTCCTGCTTGAGGGGGTTGGACTAGAAGACCTCTGAGGTCCCTTTGAACTCTATTATTCTATATTCTATTTATTTATTTAGTGCATGACCTATCATATATGGGCTGGCAATATATTAACATTTCACCTAGATTAGTAAAACACAAATTTGCTATAGAACATTGTAACCTGGAAACTGAAGCTTTCATATCCTTGTTAAAGACTTGGGACAGCCAAATACTGTTTAGAATAACTTCTAACATCTTTATGTATATAATATTCATGTACTTCTCATAGCAACTTGCATTAGGAAAAAACTAGCTCTTATAGCAAAGATGCTTTGGTTACAGAAGATATTTAATATTCTAAAGTAGAGTGACACCCATATAAAGTTTGCCTTATTTTGTTTATAATGTTTAAAAGTTTAATTCATTCCATCCCATTTTGTATCTATCAACAAATATTAAAAATACTTTATATATTCATTATTAGTCATGGTCCACACATACACAAACATAAATACATTGTTCCTTATATACATAAATTGTTACCAATGTCTTTCTATTGTGCCTTGAGCACTTATGCACAATACATTTATCAGTTGTACATTATATAATATTCATCAAAGTGCATTATGGTACGGTGACCCATATAAATATAGAAGTGAGAACTGATGTCTGATTTATTTTGCATACAAATTAACATCTACCAATTTCTTCCTATTTTATGTACTAACCTATTACCCCAATATGCTTTGAGGAGTAAGAAAGATGACATACTTCATATTTCAAGTTCTTCCCACTCAAAATCTCACTCTACCTATAATTGCACAGTCCTATTTTTGTGTTATATCATGCTAATTTCACCCTGCATCTGCTAATGAAAGCTGCATCTAGCAGAGAAACATTTAACCAAATGCTGTACATTTACAGCTCAGATCACTACAAGACATCATCCTTTCAACCTGATATGCTATAAGATTCCACCCTTTCAATCTGATACAATACACTTATATACAGACATTTAGCCAATCAGGCCATAAAAGATATATAGTAGATTGTCACAGAGGTAAAAGGTGCTGAACCATGTCTGATTAAGTATGATAAATCATGTTCATAGCCAAATGACCAGAACTCCAGTAACTGAACATGTGGTGAAGAGTTGGACTTCATCCAGATTACTTGATTAGGACTCAACTGGCTTTAATCCCAGATTCTTCCCATAAATACCTGATGGACTGATTTCCAATTTACGCATGCTGCCACTTATTTAGCACTGCAATACAAGCAATGTGAAGGATACATGCACATCTTGATGATGAACATATTTAATATATGGTATTAAATAAATGGGCACTACAATTCATGAGTATTTTTCTTATACCTACAAGAAGTTCTTACATTAAGTGTTCTTGTTATTTAATAAGTGTGTGTGATGCCATTCTTGAAAAGTTATTGGAAATATCTGACTTCTAGATGAAGAAGATGGTGAACTAGAAGTCTCAGAAAGAGCAGAGACAAACCTCAATGAAAACCAACTAACAGATGCAAATGGGATTCAATGGAACCTCTCCAGGTAAATAGAGGGTAAGAGACTGCCTGCTTATATTCCAGACAGCTGATCCTCACAATGAGACCACAGGATAGTGATCAGCTTCTGGCAGGAAATGTAAAAGTAAAATCTGCAAAAAGACAAAGAAAAGTATGACATTTCAGACGTTTAAAAGGATTTTTGAAGAGGTGGGGGAAAAACTTATAATCAATCCGATAGCAATAATCTCTGTATTTGTAAATGTATTTTTTGAAAAAAAAATTATAAAGAAGTAAAAGATGTGACAGACAAAATAGGAAAGAATATGAAAGAAGAAGAGATATAAATTTAGCTGATGGAGAAATATTGGAAAATAAATGTTATAAAATAGGAATGACAATCAAAATGGAAAAACAAATCACAAATCAAGAGGTGAAAAAGGACATGGGCAAGGATTTAAGTTTTGAATGTACAAAAGAAGATTTCTGAAACCTTGAAAATATTTTTGAAATGAGAGACAGAAAGTTTGCATGGAGATTCAATCCTACAAAGGAACTTGGTGAATTAAAGATTGTTAGAAAAAAAGAGAAAGAAACTTAAAATAAATTACTTATTACAGGCTACCACTCAATATTTTGCAAAAGGGCCTTGGTAGTACAGTGGTCTAAAGCACCCTGTTATTAACACAGCTGCCTGCAATTACTGCAGGTTCGAATCTTACCAGGCTCAAGGTTGACTCAGCCTTCCATCCTTTCTAAGGTAGGTTAAATGAGGACCCAGTTTGTGGGGGCAATAAGCTGACTTTGTATGAATATAGAAAAGTATGAAGGCTATTGCTTAACGCATTGTAAGCTGCCCTGAGTCTCCGGAGAAGGGCGACATATAAATCAAATTAAAAACAAAACAAAAAAAACAACAACCCACCAATTTAATTTTTTATGTATCTTAAATTAAATTAAATAATCTTTCTGTCTCTTAGGATACATTTCAGTAACTCTTATTCAACAACTGCATACGTTTTTAGGGCTATTTTATTTGACTGACATGAATGCAAGATGCAATCCCAATAGGAGGAGTCTGATAACATCTTTTTACTTAACACTTAACACTTTTTAACTACACTTAAGCTTCTTAATAAAATGTGTTAGTCTGAAAAGGTGAAATGAAATTTAAAACCAAACAGATTTATTACTGACTCAACATCATTTGTGTTTCCAAGTATAGTGATTCTGTATGAACTTTTCTACATATTATCAGTTTTTGATTAATAGGAACCATTGCAGAGCATAAATTTATATATCACTATTTTCAGCTATATAAATTCTACACTATCAGTTCAACTGATAAGCAAACTGTACTCAGGAACTGCAAATAATATATGGTCTCCCAGTTTATTAACTGAAGGAAGCTTCCCACTCTTGAATGAAAGTAATAGCAATAGCATTTAGACTTATATCCCGCTTCACAGTGCTTTACAGTCCTCTCTAAATTGTTTACAGAGTCAGCATATTGCCCCCAACAATCTGGGCTTCCATTTTACTGACCTTGGAAGGATAGAAGGCTGAGTCAACCTTGAGCCTGGTGAGATTTGAACTGCCAAATTGCAGTCAGTCAGAAGTAGCCTGCAGTACTGCATTCTAACCACTGCTCTTTCATTCATAAACCATAAATGGAGTACATATATTCCTTTGTTTCTTTCTAATTCTGGGCCAGTGAGAACTGTATCAAGATATCCAACTACAGATTGTGGGACTCAGCAGAACTCATGGAAATGTCAACTGAGGAAAGGATGTGCGGTTGCTGGGATAGAACTACTTACAGCATTTAACAGCTTTGTTTCTTGATAAAACTTTATACTGGGAATTGTTACAAACCATATTGGAAGGGATGGATGGATATGGAAGACTAATTTAGGTGATCTACATCTCAGTTTGAAATACTGATTTATTTGAATGAGGTTGAATCTAAAGATCAACATTAATATAAAAAGGTTATGCAGGCAAATAAGACAAGTCATGAGGTTAATTCTTCCTAATGACCTGGACATCTCATTAATGCCAAATTCCCATAATTGTATTACTATAAATGGCAACACTACAGAGCTATTTTTTCAGTTCACAGTATTATTATTTTTACCTTCAAACTCTGCCAAATTACTGTTAGCTATTATCAGTCGGACTGCTTTGCTATTACTCTTGACAATAGAATTTCTTTGTCATTTATCTTCAGATAGCTCAACTAAGTCTCTGGCTTGTATTTCACTTAAGGCTTTTCAACACGTGACATGCAGTGGTGGGTTCTAACCGGCTTTACTACCAGTTCTCTTTGTGCACACGCTTCGTGCGCGATTGCCTCTTCGGTGTCTTCACTGGTGACATGGCACCATTAGGTAAGAATCTTTTTTTTTTTTAATTTTGATTTATATGCTGCCCTTCTCCGGAGACTCAGGGCGGCTTACAATGCATTAAGCAATAGCCTTCATACTTTTGTATATTTTATACAAAGTCAGCTTATTGCCCCCACAAACTGGGTCTTCATTTTACCTACCTAAGAAAGGATGGAAGGCTGAGTCAACCTTGAGCCTGGTGAGAATTGAACTCGCAGTAATTACAGGCAGCTAGAAGCTAAATACTACCTTTAAGAGTAGCATTAGTCTGCTGCGCCACTCAGGCTCCTATAATGCTCCTTAGCATTATGACACATGCTAAGAAGAAAACACCAAAATAGTTGACTGTTCTCTGACAGTCAACTATTTGACTGTTATCCAGTGAAATTTAAGTCCAGTACTTCTTTCTCCCATGCTTTCTATGTTTTAATGCACCTTTTGCCCATATTACTATATCTTACAGATGGGCTGGGTTAGTTTGGTTGTTGACATAACTGACGTCACTATCTTGATAAACTGGCTCTCAACTCCCAGTGATAAAGAGATGAAGTAAATTATGCTAGAAAATTTGCTGAAAGCCATAAATAATATAGCACCCAAAATAAAAACTAAATAATTGAAATAATCACCTTGCTTTCTGCAACATTCAGACCAGAAAGTAAAATGTTTCCAAATATTTTACTGTATTGAACTCTGGAAAAATTTTTAAAATCATCATTTGTTAGCATAACAAATTATTAGTGCTATTTTCAGGAATATTTCAAATTGCATAATATATTTTGGTGGTTATTATGCAAGTAATGGTAATCAAATGTTTACTTAATTTATTAGTAAGATTAATCCCCACCTTTTTGTTTATACAAACAGTAATTGTAAAATAGATTTTTATTCCCAATTTGTAACTGTTAAAATGTGGCAGAGTCAGAACATACTGTATATCAGTGGTCTCCAACCTTTCTGGTTCTACGGACCAGCAGTAGCGATGGCGGGGGGGGGGGAGATGATTTTACGCATGCAGAGTCCACTTGTGCAAATGCAGTTTCGCACCTTTGTGCACTCACCCACCACTTGTGTGGCCCAGATCCCAACAGGCTACGGACCGGGACCTCTGCTGTTTATGATGATTAACAAAAGGGATTTTCCTTCTACAACTACAACTGCTTCATAAATTTCTTTTTTATAACATTTAAGTTTACCTTTTTTGAGGATTTGATCATCTTATCCAAGTAAAACTATTTCCATCTTCCAATTTTGTTCTATTCTCAAATCCATTTATTTTTCTTTCATATGATATATTTTATATAACTAATTAATCTCAACACATTTATTTTATATTCAATCTCTATTTTTCCAGTACATCATTCTTAACTTTACACATTCCCACAGCATGATTACTCAATTTTTATTTCCATAAAATGAAGTGGACAGAAACATGCTCTTATATTTAGCAATTTTTGCTTTTTTGAGCAAATATCCATTCTTGCAGCAAACAACATAGCTATATTTTTATGAATATTTGCATGTTAAATTACTTCATTTCCTCTTCTTTTATAAACTATCAAGGTTTTTTGGCATGCATGTGTAAATATATAAACTTCCTAATTGATGGGATATGCAACCAACTGTATATTGGTTTGCATGAGTCTCTAGATTAAGAGACCCTAAACCAAGTAGAATAATGTAAGTATGACTAGGATAACTGTCCTTGTCATTAACAAGGAATGCAATATATAGCATGTGTACAATTAAGGCTGATAATCTAATCAATACCTTCTTGATCATACTAAAAAAAAGCATTATATCTTTGACTTATTAGATAAACCCCATTAAGTGTTTCTGAATGACTTTGCACGTGGGAGGAACACTTAATGATGCAGAAAAATCCTATTAAACTGCCACTCCAATTATAGTAAAGATCTACCGGACAAAATACTTTAAGGGGATAGAGAAGACAGAGAAGTAGGGTGCAAAATAAAGGATTAGTACAATTATATCTATGGACTGAAACAAACTATTCTAGCTCAATAGAATTAGTCAGGATTTTAAATAGCACCTTGTATCTTGATTTTATTCTGATAACTCAATAAGAAAGTTAGGAACACCAGGACTAGTACCAGAAGTAATTAAGATTATTTGGTTGTTTGTCTGTGGGTGACTTTACAGATAGGCAGAACTACCAACTGGGTATAAATATTACCAGAATTTACCCAAGTAAATTTAAAATGTACCTAAATAAACAAGAATAAATTAAGAAGCAATGATCTAATAGAGCCATAGTGACAGTGGTTAGAATGCAGTATTGCAGGCTAATTTTGTTGAGTGGCGATTACCAGCAGTTCGGCAGTTGGATTCTCACCTGCTCAAGACTGACTCAGCTTTCCATCCTTTAGAGCAGTGGTTCTCAACCTTCCTAATGCCGCGACCCTTTAATACAGTTCCTCATGTTGTGGTGACCCCCAACCAGGGGTGGGTTCTAATTTTTTTTACTACCGGTTCTGTGGGTGTGGCTTATTTTGTGGGCGTGGCTTGGAGGTCATGTGACTGAGCGGGCTAGCTGGTCATGTGACCGAGTGGCCATGGCTATGTGTATAGGGACTACTCAGAGGGCTGAAAAAAGTCATTTCTGACAGGTCCTCGCACTTTTGACTGGTCCTCACACTTATGACCATCCTCACATTTATGCCTGTGCAGCATTCTTAACAACCATGTCACTCATTTCACAACTGCTTCTCTTCAACATGGTATAAGATAGGGCAAAAATGTAAATTGTGAGGACAGTCGTAAGTTCGAGGACTGGTCAAAAGTGCGAGGACCAGTCAAAAATAACCTTTTCAGCCCTCTGAGTAGTCCATATGCATAAAAGGATACAGCAATAGAGAGGGATGAAGAAAGGGAAGGGAAATTAGAGTAGGAGTGAAGGTAAGAGAGGGAGGAAGAGAGGAGGAGAAGGAGAAAGAAAGAGGAAGTAGGGAGAAGAAGAAGAGGGGGGGAGAGAAAGTAAGTAAGAAAGAAAAGACAGAGGTGGTAGGTTTGAGGAGAAAGATTGCTGTACAATAAAAAAGATGAAAGGGAAGAAAGCCAACCCCAAACAAATATTAAGATATTAAGATAAAGAATGAATTGTTAAATTTTAAAGAATAAAAGAGAACAAATAGCAATAAATAGTAATAATTAGAAACACATATACAAACATACAACGTATTTTTTTTGAACAGAGTATTTGGCCGGTTCACAAATTTAAACAGTTGTAGGAGGTTAGCACCCACCCCTTTCCTAGAAGAATGAAATATTTTGGGAAATATTAAAAAGGCAGAATATTATATTTTCCTGTATGAGAAATGGAGAAGCATATTTTACAGACAAAGCAACTCCCACCTTCCTGCCCCCCACCCTTTGTTAATGGGCCAGAGGCAGAAACTCAATCCTTTGTCAAAGGACATTTGCAACACAATAGCAACAGAAACTAACACAATGGGCCCCATCAAGCCATGTGATCCTGTCCACCATTAAACCATCTTTCCAAGCAGTCTCCATGTTTCCAGTGTCTTTTTCCCCACTTGGAGCAGAACCCAGAAGGATATTTCTTCCAACACAGTATTTAGTCATTTCAATTAAATTTACAATTTTTATATTTCCTTTTTACCATATTTATTCCTCATCTATTTTTTTTAAAAAACCAATATTACCCTTCATCCTCATCTCTAATCTTAATCAAATTCAATTTTTCCCTTCTATTCTATATTATACCCCTTCCCATTGTCATCTATTTTTATATCCATCCTCACATTGGTTAATTATATAATACAGTTGTTTAATACAAATTCAACATTTTAATATAAATCAATTAGTTATATAACTACCTTTTTTGTATATTAATCAATATGAACATGAATATTCCAATTATTTCCATGCAATCCAATTTCTTACAAATCAATTAATTATATTTACCAATAATAATAAACCAAATAATTTCCCCCCATATTCCTCCAAACCAAACCACAACTTAACCATTTCTGCTTTCAACACAATATGCAATTAATAGTATCTCAATTATTACAATTCCCTAGTTAAATAGAGCTTTTTTTCTTCTGTGTTTTAAAATCTTGAATCTCCTCTTTTGCCCTAAATTTCCCATTGTTTGCAGTTTGCACCTACCTTTTTTTGGTGAGGAAAAAGAAAAAGAAATCTCTCTGCCTCATTTTGTCACATTGCAGCCAAGACCCTGCTTACTTTCAATTTTGCTTTTTGAGCATAGCTAGGGGGGAAATCTGCTCCAGGAATTTACCTCTTTGCATCTAGCTAGCAACAGAGCCCTCCACAAAACAGTTGAGAGTAGAGGGTGAGTGAAGGCATGGGGGGGGGTGAGAGAGGGCTTTGGCGACCCCCGTGAAATGGCCGTTCGACCCCCAAAGGGGTCGCGACCCCCAGGTTGAGAACCGCTGCTTTAGGGGTTAGTAAAATGAGGACCCAGATTGTTGAGAGCAATATGCTGACTCTGAATAATACTTAGAGAGGACTGTAAAGCACTGTGAAGTCTGAGTGTTATTGCTACCTTCCTGTAAAATAATCTTCTATACTTTCAAAGAGATGCTGCAGGGATATGCCTAAAATGAGGCACAAAATGGAACAGTTATCTCACTCAATTGTGAAATTTTATACAGGGCAAGATAAGCAAACCTGAGTTTTATCACGAATTGCCTTTTAAAAATACATTCCTAAAATGTAGCCCCTTTGTTAAACTTGACTGCTTTCAGAAAAATTGTCTTGGTTTTGACCTTTCCTATGTACATACAAACGAATGGTATTGTTCTAGAAGGGTGGTTAGATGTATTTATAATGACTAATGCTTCTGCAGATGAAGCATTTGTATTATTTGCCCTCTTCAGTTCTCTGTGTGATTAAATTCTCTCATTACAATGAAGGCCATTTATCATTCTCAATGTACAGATAATATGATGATTGATAGCCTTGCATCCAACTGTATAATATGCAAATATAGCCTTCTTTTTCTTTAGCAAAATATTATTCTTTCATTTTTAAATCTCCTTAAACATGAATACATTACATTTCTTATGCAATATGATACTACAGGGTTTGAACTCCCCTTGACCTACCCCTTAGACAACAAAAAAGATGATTTAATAGCTATTAAACTGAGCTAGCATTCCCATATTAAATTTATGCACCAAGGAAATCATTTGGCTTTTTAAAGCTATCTGAATATACCGTATTTTCCGGCGTATAAGACGACTGGGCATATAAGACGACCCCCAACTTTTCCTGTTAAAATATAGGGTTTGGGCTATACTCGCCATATAAGACTACCCCTCTTCCAACACACACCAAATAAAAATTAAAAAACATCAACTGCCTCAACACAATGTAAAAGCAGCTGTGCTAGACCCAAAATGGCCCCTGCAACTAGCAGGAACCTCACACAGCTACAAAAAGCCCAAAAAAATCAACCTTCACACTTTACACACACAAAATTCCACATACAGCTTTGTGAGATTTTGTGTGTTTGTGTAGTTAGAGTGAAACACTACAGAAACACACCACATCTCAGAAAGCTGCACAAATATTATTTTATTTTTATTTTTATATGAAAACTAAATTTAAAACTTCCTAAACTTTAAATGGCTAGGTCTAAAAAAGAACAACTAAAAAAACCCCAATTAACTATTTTTTTAAAGCTCCCAAAGGGGAAAAAAACTTACCCAATAGAACAGGGGTCTCCAACCTTGGCAACTTTAAGACTTGTAGACTTCAACTCCCAGAATTCCTCAGCCAGCTTTGTTTTTACTGGCTGAGGAATTCTGGGAGTTGAAGTCCACAACTCCTGCCTGCATGATTGCAGGCAGAAAGTGGCTTGCTGATGGAATGGATTCAGGCAAGCGAAGCAAGGCAAACGTTGCGATTACCAGCTAAGGTAAGCAAGCTGGAGGGGGAAAACTTTTCTCTTTTTACAGGACTCTGGGCTCTGGCGATCCCAGCTGAGTTGCCTGATTAGCAGGCAACGCAGCTGGGATCGTCAGAGCTTGGATCGATGGCTCTGGCGATCCCAGCTGCGATGCCCGATTGGCAGGCAACTCAGCTGGGATCGTCAGAGCTTGCAGAGTCACGTAAAAGGAAAAAAGTTTTTTCCTTTAACATGGCTCTGGCATCCCAGCTGAGTTGCCTGATTAGCAGGCAAAGCTGGGATCGTCAGAGCTTCGATCGCCAGAGCCATTTCAGGCTCGTTAGAGTCTTTTGGGCTGGTCTGCCTGGTTACAGGAGAATGACACCCGGCGTATAAGACGACCCCCGACTTTTGAGAAGATTTTCATGTGTTAAAAAGTCGTCTTATACGCCGGAAAATACGGTACTGTAAATATTGCCTTCATTTATAAGTGAAATATTGAAAACTGAAAGCATCTGAAACCTTCTTCAGCCTTTTGGAAAGTATATACAGTGGATGAGAGTCGGGATGGCCAATTTAGAAGTCTAGTTTGAAGAAATACCACAGAGTGGGCATTCCTCTGCAGGCTGTTATCTCTTCCAATAGAAAGTGTTTAGAGGAATTATGGAATGAGAAAAGATACAGCTAGTGCACCAAGCCAAGCCTTGTTCTATGCAACAGTGCCACATTTTACAAATAAGAAAAGCCTGAATGAAAATGATTAAAATGCTGATACTATATTTTCGTTCCCAGTGAATAAATTAAGACCCTAGAGTTAGTGACCAAACAACCAGAAGAAAAACCAGCAGGTACTGTTCTTTTTTTTTTTATTGCAAAAGTTTTACAATTACATTTTCACCCCTTTTTCCCCTCCCTCAACCCACCCCAAACTTCCCAACCTCCCTAACCCACCCTAACCCTCCCCTCCCCCCGGACTTCCGCACAGTATACTCATCAGGTAAAAGGAAAAACCCTCCTTTGTATAAAACTTATATAAAACTTGAATCCCTCCCTCCCCCTTATAAATTTTCATCTTCATTACCTTAAAATATTTCTATCTTAATATAACATTTTCAAATAAAGGCTATTTGATACTTCATAGTTTGATATTTGTTCTGAACATAATCTATCCACTTTTTCCATTCCCATTCATAAGTCCCTTGTGAACAATCTTTTAAATATGCTGAAATCTTCGCCATCTCTGCAAAACTGGCCATCTTCAAAGTCCATTCCTCAATCGTGGGCAAAGCTTCATTTTTCCAGTATTTACCTATCAACAATCTTGCTGCTGTTATCATGTACAATATCAATTTTGTTTCACCCAATGTAAAACCCTTAACTATACCCAATAAAAACAATTGTGGAGAAAATTGAATTTTTTTCTTCAAAACATTCTGCATGACCCACCAAATTTTTATCCAAAAAGCCTTGACTTTCGGCAGGTATTGTTCTTGATAATGACCTTGCCCAATCGACAAAGGACATGCTCTAAGTAGCTGGGACACTTCCTTAGATTTTATCATGGCTTATTTTACAAACCTAAAATGATTTTAAAAAAACCAGTCACAATGTACAATTGCATTATCATGCCATTATGCTTAGCACAATAGGAGAGAAAAGATTCAGTGTAATACATACTGAAAAAAAAATCTCTGTGCATTACTTTATAGAGGGCTTTTTTTGTCAAACATTCTCGTTTTTTGAACAAGTAAATTGCTTGTAAGAATAATAAACTCATTCTGGAAACATGTCAAAACTATTCACTGTCTTTGGACTCTGAAAGAGTACAAAATCTATAGGTGTTTATCTAATACATGGTAGAAATATCACCGTAAAACATGTTTTATTCACCAGAGTCAATTCTACTGCATAATGAATATAATCTGGTACCCTGAATTCTACATAGTTATAAGTTTCATGTTTACATCTTTCAAAAGCGCAAAAGTAAATGAAACTGGAATGGTTATTCAAATATGTCTAGTTAAGCAGCAAGTGGAATGCTGTACACATAATTCAATTATGGTAATCCTCGCTTAGTGACCACAATTGGGACTGGCAACATGGTTGCTAAGCAAATCATCATGCAATAAAGTTACAATTTCACTTCCCATTCAGTTGTTAAGCAAGACACTGAAGGTTATTAAATGAGACATCACATGACTGCAACTTATGATTTTACTGCTGGCTTCTCCAAAGACTATGCTTGTTGGAAGATGATTGTGAAGTGCACAAATAGCAATCATGTGAATGTAGGAATCAGGATGCTGTGATAGTTGTAAATATCCACTGGTTGCCAATGCCCAAATGTCAATCATATGACTCCAGGACATTGTGACAGTTGTAAACATAAGGACTGGTTGTAAAGTTAGTATCGCAACTTAAAACAGTTACTAAACTGGGCAATTAGTGAGGTCTACCTGTAGTGGCTAAGACACCAGGATAGAAACTGCAAAACTAATTCTAGTTCTAGTCCTACCTTAGGCATGAAGCCAGTTCTCAGCTCTAGGGAAGAGGCAATGGTAAGACTCTTCTTAAAACTTGCCAATAAAATCCCAGATTAGTCATCAGGAGTCAACACTGACTTGAAGGATAGATAGATAGATAGATAGATAGATAGATAGATAGATAGATAGATAGATAGATAGATAGATAGATGTATTGATTAGCCTATAGGCCATATCAAAGCACAAGGTTCAAACACATATCACCAATAAAATCCTATACAAACAATTTAAAATAAGAGTAGGGTAAAATACAATAGTTATAGGATAAGATACATAAATATCATAAATATGTAAAATAGAATAAAATGACATAAAATTATTTTTCGGTGTCACCCTTACAATTTATCCCAATCAGTCCCATGTATGCAGATCTCAACTGAACCATTTTGTTCAAGTACTCTGCTGTGTTAAATGTTATTTTCAGGTTCTGGCCGCACATACAGTAAATTGTTTTGATATGGGGATCCCAATGGGTCATTCGTTTGGTATATAGACCAAGGTACCTGTCTCACCCCCTTATACAGGCGACAGTCAAATAGGATGTGAGCCAGGTCTTCTACCTCTGTTGCTCTGCAAATGCAGAGACGCTCATTGTAGGGTATAGAATGGAACTGGCTTGAAGGAACAAACACAAAACCCACAAAACTAATTTAGCAGAGACAATTACAAATACTAATACATGATAAAGATAACTGAAATAATTCATTTGCTTTGAATCAGTAATCAGTCAATTTATTCTTATTTATTCAATAAGTAAATGCTATCTCTTTTTCCGATCTAATCATTATAGGAGTCATTTTATGCACCATAATTATAAATATTATGGATACAAAAAGTAATCCTGTTAAATATATAAAGCAGCCATTCATTTTCTCCACCTATAGCTCTTATGTCAGTCTTCATTCTGGATGCTACTTCATCTGTCAGCCTCTGGCAGAGGACACAAGTTTAGACCCGAAAGACTGACATTTAGCCTTTCCTTAGCTGTAGTCAATCAACACATTCCTGTCTGAACTTTGGAGTACATTTTGCAAAATAGTTGGATAGTGTCAGTCAGATTCCTGTTTAAAAACTGCTCCTTTTCCCTTTTCCCTCTAGGAAATGAAGTCATGTGTGCAAGTTGTTTTGCTGGCTTGTCTGACAGCCTTTCCATCATAAGCTCTGTAGGGGGGAACCTTAACACTATCAGATAATAGCTGTGTGTGATGGAGATTGTACCTCCTTCAAGAAAAATGCTTCTCACTTATAAGGTTCAACCCCAAAATAAAAATGTAAAAACTACAACTAAAGAGAAAGAATTCAAAGAATATAACTGCATTTTGACTATTTTGAATATGATTGGTAAAATATTATTATTGTGTGTCAATCAGTATCTTAGCTGATTGGAAACATCGACTAAGATAAATCTTGACATGCTCCGGTAAGTTTTTATAAAATGACATGTCTTTGGTCAATATATGCACTATTCTGAAAATTGAGCCGTTTTCAAAATGTTGCTGAACACTTGTTTAGGAATTTAAAGATTCCATTTACACAAAGGCCTACCTAATGCTTAGTGATGCTTAGCTATCTTGCTGATTAGGAAAAAATTAGGGGAAAAAAGCCTGCAGACATTCATTTGAAATGAAGTTGTGGGTGCTCTCTATTACGCAACATGGTCATTTACTATGTGTTATAAAATCCTTTGGAGATTAATTGGTGGGAAAAATTGCCTTCATTATTTTTCAACCATCACGGTCTTTCCAATAATTTTTATTTTCATATATTTAAGTTTCAAATTCATTGTGGCTTCCAATGACTAGTCTAGTTATGCTTTATCTAGTATTTAATGATTTCTTGATTTTAACTATTACTAAATTTAGACCCAACTCTAGACATTTTCAGAATGATTCCTCCTTTATAGATTGATGTGCCATGATAAGCAGTTATTCATCTAAGCAATCTTGGCATGGACAGTCCTTAAAAACACATATTAATCAAATAAGGGAATATTGCTTTCTTACAATACCATAATTTACCATTAATAACATTTTATCATTTCGTCGTGATGGGTGGCTATAGAAATAAATTGAATAAATAAATAAATACATCTTAAAATAAGCATTTGGAAATTATGCATTTATAAGAATCCTGTGAAATTAAACAATGCAACATCAAGGAGAAATAATGTTTGGTGTGACTAGAGCCAAATCCTTAAGCTATCACTAGTTACCCAGGATAATGTGAGCTGTTACACTGATTACTTTTCAGGGTTCATATTTAGTCTCTATATCAAGGCACAGATGGTTCTTGATTCTGATGGATGTTATATAGACAGTAAGGAAGATTACCTAGATAGAGATATGCAAGTTTTGTTACCAAAACAGAAAGACATAAGTTCACAACAGGGAGATTTGTAAAGGCCTTAGACAGACACCCGTAATTCACAAGAATATAATAAAGGGTAGAGCACAGATTCACAAGTTTTCGTTATTATAGTCAATCTCAGTAAAAGTAGTTTTAGCAGTCCTGTGGACTTGAATTAATTAATTAATTAGTTAATTAGTTAATTAATTAATTAATTTCTCTATCTCTCTTTCTTTACTTACTGCCTGCCTGCCTGCCTTTATTATTTTTACATATAACTCAAAGCAGCAAACATATCCAACATACCTTCCTCCTCCTATTTCCCTCATAACAACATCCCGGTGAAGTGAGTTGGGCAGATAGAGATTGACTGGCTCAAGGTCATCCAGTTGGCTTTCAAGGCTAAGACAGGACTGAAACAAAAGGTCTTCCACTTTCTAGTCTGGTGCCTTGGTCTGATTTCTTGGTCTACTCTATGTAGAAGAGCTGATAGTTACGCAGCAATGAATATTAAAGAATCATGTAGATGACAACCTGGCAAATTTCCCTTCTTAACTAAAATTATCCTAAAAAAATCAGAATATTATTTTTTTCTAGCATATTAAAAAAACCAATATATGAAACAGTGCACCAACAAAATATTGCAGAGTAAGTTAATATTGCAAAAAATCAGACTAGACATGGGTAATATGAGAACAAGCATATTTTAAATATGGCCCTATTTTCTTTTGAAAAATAATGGACAGCATGTAGATCTGACTTAGAATATTGATTTACCTGAACTGAAAAAATGCACGTTTGCAATGTAAAAACATAACAAAATAAAATAAGTTTATTAAACCTTCATTTCCAAATGTTACATTTTTTTCATTGGGGAACAAATTTTGTATGACAATGTTTTGCAAAGCTTTCTCACTGAAAACTGATGCAGTAGAATCACAAGTAAGAAAAATTGGCAGTATCAACATCGGGAAATTGGACAAGAAGCAATACTGAACTGACTAGCTTTGAAAATTGAACCTGTAAACCACTTCCACTCATCCCCCTGTAAAGCTCTGATAAATATCAATAAATGTTTGAATTAGAGTTATAGTTTAAAATGAAAGCATATCAGAATCTTGCACCTGGGTCCTTGATATTCAACCTGTTCCAAATTGGGAGAAGGCAGTATTATTGAACTTATTCACACACACAAACACACAAACATAGAGGGGGGGTGGAGGAGGGAGAGAGAGAGAGAGAGAGAAAGAGAGAGGGAGTGTGTTCCTGGCAGTAGATATTGTTCTTGTTAGATGTATTCTCACCCAAGAGTTTTTCTTGTCACTTTGTGATAACTTCTTGTGTAAGAGTAGAGCTTTGTTTTCACAGTTGCCCATTAGCAATGAAAAAGAACAGATTGAACCAACAAGCAAAGCCAACACATCTCCTAGTCTCAGTTTCAGTGTTGTTTTGCAACTAGCAGCACCTTGTCTTTTCCAAATGAGAATTAATCATTATGTAAAACTAGTGTAAATATGTATCTTTGTCATCTTGGTCTATCTGAAGAGCTAAACTCTAGTAAGTCTCGGGAGAGTTTAGAAACTGTTATGAAAGAATAATATAACCTACCAAGTACCTTATGATACCCCAAATACTGTTCTTGAAATTGAAAATCAAGGAATTATAAAGAGTCATTTTATAGTGAAACAGGAGAACAGAGACTAAAAGGTAAATGTTTCCCTGTCCAGTTGTGTCTGACTCTGATGACAATGCTCATCTCAGTTTCTTGGCCGAGGAAGTCAGTGTTGTCCAAAGACAATTTCCATGGGCATGTGACCAGCATGACTGTATGCCGAAGGCTCACGGAATGCTGTTACCTTGCCACTGAAATGGTACCTATTAATCTACTTGCATTTGCATGATTTCGAACTGCTAGGTGAGCAAGAGCTGGATCAAGTAACAGAAGCTCACTCCATTGTGCGGAGCTCGGATCTTGAACCCAGGCTGTCAGTTTTCCAGCTGACAAACTCAGTGTCCTTAATTGATGAGTCATTGCACCCCCATATTGTAATATTAATTAGATTACAAACACATGACTTTCAATTTCATATCTAACAACAGCTTTTCTTAGCGGCCACTATCTATAGATAATTTTCATTATTTTTTACTTTCCCCCTTTTTTTGTCCCCATCAATTGTTGTGAATGCATATTTGTATATTTATAAAATCTATACCTCTATATAATATAGGACAGAACTCTATTAATTTGATGTGAAGTGTGAGCCACAAAAAAAGTATGCAACAATAAATCTGATATAAGATGATAACAAGACTTTGCATGGCCTTATTGCAGTAGATCCAGGTGTCAAACGCACATCATCACTGCAGCGTCACATGACATATTGGGACTTCCCCCCCTTCGCTAAAACGGGTGTGGCGTGGCCAGTGTGTGATGCATCTGGCCTATGGGTCAGGAGTTTGACAGCCCTGCAGTAGATGAACATGACTATTTTATGCATACAAGTTATGGATTCCAATTGGTAATATCCTTCATGTTGATTGCATCTTTATTTGATGGGTGTGATAGTCAGGTACCTGCATAAATTTGAAACAATGGATATTTCCATGGGGTAGGCTTCAGCTGAAGGAAATTATGAACTATCAAGGAGAAAACCATACCCTCACCAATAATAGCAGGGCAAGCTATTGTACATAAAGAGAGAGCAAACCTGACAGTCACTAGCACTGATGATGCTATTTAGTCAAATAATGAAACATTCAAGCAAACAATCAATCTCAGAAAGCATCAAGGCTTTTAAAATAATATGCAGAGGTCACTTAATTCTTCCTTATCTAAAATGTAACAACTACAGATTCTTTCCCCCCTAAACCTGCAAGTTTGAGGAATCTCTGCCATATTGCCATGGCACAGGAGTCCCATTGTAATTTACCTGCATGTTATGAGCAGATCTTCTTATGTGAGGCAGCCAAGATTGGAAATAATGGCTCTTTATTGATTAAACTGCCCATCAACATCTGTGCCCAGACAGTGTAACATCAGAACAACAGATGTGATTTAGAATCTATTGATAGATTGAGACTAGTGTCTGAAAATGTAAGCACTTGGAAAGTTCATAAGGCTTCAGAAGAATTCCAGATCAGAAGTCTATAATATGAAAGGATAGTGAATGCAGAATGTTTAGAGGGGCTGTATTTGCATTTACAAAGTAAAAGGAGTAGCAGTGAGAGATGGAAAATAAATGAGGAGATGAATTGAACAACACAATTCAGGTAAATCTAATAGTAAGCCAGACTATCTTAAGAGACGGGTCTCTAATCTTTTCAGCTCATATTATTTTCATTAAGTTTCAGATTTATTCATTGATACCCACACGTTATATTAAAATAATTTAATATTAATTAATAGCTGTGAATAATAGCAACAGCAATAATGAATGGGCCCGCTGATCCGAGATGGATACTTACTATATGGGGAATCCCTGATCTATGACATCACAACAACACATACTTTTGTTTCTCACATGAGTTTGACCTTCATGTAGAATCAGTGGTGGGTTGCAAAAATTTTTACTACTGGTTCTGTGGGTGTGGCATGGCTTGGTGGGCGTGGCAGGAGAAGGATACTGTAAAATCCCCATTCCCACCCACTCCAGGGGAAGGTTACTGCAAAATCACCATTTCTTCCCAATCAGCTGGAACTCAGGAGGCAGAGAATAGATGGGGGCAGGGCCAGTCAGACGTGGTATTTACCGGTTCTCTGAACTACTCAAAATTTCCACTACCTCGAGGAATTAGAGAAGAGGAGAGACAAGACCTGAGACAGATCTGTGCTGAAGCCTTAGCTGTGATTTTAAAAGTTGAACCTGAGATGGTCTTTTGTAAAATAGATAAAATCTATAGAGTTAACTCGTGGGTGGCCAGACAAAGACAACTGCCTAGAGATGTGGTCATATATTTTACAGACAGAGCAATAAGAAATGATATTCTGCAAAAATCTTTTCTCACTTCTGTGCAAGTGAGCGGATCTAAGATTACAGTTTACAAGGAGCTCCCACCCAAGATGTTGAAATCTAGAAAAGAGTATGGTTTCCTTGTTAAAGAATTGCAGAACAGTCAAATCCCATTTCGTTGGGATGCCCCAACTGGCATAATTTTGAGATATAAGGGAGAGAAACACCGTTTGAATACTGTGGAGAAGGCGGAGCAATTTTATAATGATATTTTTAAAGAAAGAACTCCATCCCCACGCTCATCTACAGTTTTGGAGATTAAAGAGAGTGACAAGAAGCAATCTCAAGAATTGCAACAACAATCTAAGCAGGAATTAGTAGAGTTGAAGGGTGCCGAAGGAGGTTTTCTGGATGAGCCTTTGCTGGAACCTTCTCCAATCTTGGAGCCGGCTTGGGCGGCTGAAGTCAAGGACCAGCGTATAACCCGAGCAAAGGCCAAGGAACTGAAAGAAAAGTTACGGCAGGAGAGACAAGACAAGGCTGGGGCTGTGGGAAATGCAGGACAGATTTCAGATGAAATCCTAAAGTTCTGCGCTTCGCTCCAGAAGGAGAATGATGATTAAATGTTTATCTTGGAATGTGAATGGGTTGAATGTAACACAAAAAAGGAAGAAAGTATTTGCATATTTAAAACAACATAATAATGATATAATTTGCTTGCAAGAAACGCATATTACAGCTCAAGATCAAAACTATTTGAAAAACTCCAAATTAGGAACACATTTTATATCTTCAACTAACCAAAAAAAGAATGGTGTGGTTATTTACGTAAATAAAAAATTAACAGCCAAACTTATAGAAGCTGATCAAGATGGTAGGTTTGTAGCAATTGAATTATTTTTTGCTAATAATCCAATTCTCTTGATAGGAATTTATGCTCCTAATCAACAACAGGACTATTTTTACAAAATGCTGCATACTAAAATACTTCAATGGGATTATAGATCTATTTTAATTATGGGAGATTGGAATGGAGTAATTGATTCTAAATTAGACAAAAAGACTCTGGCAAAGTCAAGAATTAGATTACCACAGACTTTTTTTGATATGAAAGAAGACTTGGAATTAAAAGATATTTGGAGAATACATAACCCAAAAGAACTGGACTATACTTTCTTCTCTGATAGACATAGATCCTTTTCCAGGATCGATTTTATTCTGCTGTCTGATGATTTACTTGTTAGGACAAAAAGAACAAAGATTCTGCCAAGAACTTTGACTGATCATAGCCCAGTCTGGATAGAAATTGAGACATGCAAGACTGAGAGACGCTCTTGGAGACTAAATGAAAATTTGTTTAGATATGAGAAGAATATAACAGAACTCAAAAAGCATTTGAAAGAGTTTTTTGAAATGAATTTGAATAAAGGCACCCCAATGGAAATTGTGTGGGATGCAAGCAAAGCTTATATGAGAGGGGTGCTTATATACATGAACTCTAAACATAGGCTGATTCGACAAAAGAAAAGACTTGAACTGGAAGCAGAAATAAAGGACAAAGAACAGCTACTTAGTAAAAACCCAACAGATGAAAGAATACTTAGTGTTATAAAACTTCTGAAAGACCAATTTCAAATGCTTATAGCGGAACAAGTAGCAACAAATCTACAATATGCGAAGCATAATACATTCTGCAACGCTAATAAACCAGGCAGGTGGTTGGCTTACACATTAAGGAAGAAACAGAGTACACGGACTATTGATAGTGTTGATATTGGGGGGAAAGAAGTTTTTCAACAGAATTTAATAAAAGAAGCTTTTCTTCAATATTACACTAAACTATATGCCAGAGAGGAGGTGCAGAATGGACTTATAGAAAAATATCTGGACGATAAAAGAGTTACAAAAATCACTGAACAACAAAAGGAAAGAATGGATTATTCTATAACAGAGGAGGAGATAATAGCAGCAATAAAACAATTAAAAACAGCTAAAGCTCCTGGAACGGATGGTCTGACTGCAGTGTATTATAAAACTCTGCAGGCAGAAATGGTGGAACAACTTAGAGATTTATTTTGTAACATACAACAAGGGGGAAAAGTACCTCCATCGTGGACTACAGCTTATATTTCATTGATACCAAAAGAGCAAGCAGGTCCCAAAAAACCGGAGAATTACAGACCAATATCTCTTTTGAACACGGATTATAAAATTTATGCAAAAGTATTAGCCAACAGACTGATGCCAGTAATTCAAAAGGTGATCCATGATGACCAAGCGGGATTTATTGAGGGTAGGCACATGAAGGACAATGTAAGGCAAGTAATAGATTTATTGGAATATCTTGAGAAAAATAAACAGATCCCTGCAGTGCTGGTTTTTCTGGATGCTGAGAAGGCCTTTGACAGAGTGGATTGGAATTTTCTACTAAAGACCTTAAAAAAGATGGGCTTTGGGGACCAATATATACAGGCGGTCTCAGCAATTTATCAAGAGCAAAAGGCACAGATCATTATTAATGGAAGTTTGACAACAGAGTTTAAAATTGAAAAAGGAACAAGACAGGGATGTCCACTGTCCCCACTGTTGTTCATTTTAACACTAGAAGTCTTGTTAAATACAATAAGGGACTCTAACACTTTGAAAGGTATAATGATAAGGCAAGAGGATTACAGAATAAAGGCATTTGCAGACGATCTGGTTGTTACCCTAACACAGCCAATGGAATCGATAATTCAGATGAAGGACATTATACAAGACTATGGTAAAGTTTCAGGTTTTAGATTGAATCAGAGAAAAACTAAGATGGTAGTTAAAAATATGACACAAGATCGTAAAGTGGAGTTAGAAAGGAGGGCAGGTTTTGAGATTGTACCAAAGGTAAAATATCTAGGAGTTCAGGTTGCAGAATCAAATATGAAATTGTTTCAAAATAACTATGAGGTATTGTGGCGAGAGGTGCAAAAAGATATGGAGACTTGGAAAAAACTGCAGCTGTCTTTACTTGGAAGAATAGCAGCAGTTAAGATGAACATTTTGCCAAGATTTCTTTTTCTGTTTCAAATGATCCCGGTGCTCAAAAATGATAAACAACTAAAAGTATGGCAAACTGGAGTGAACAAGTTTGTCTGGAACGAGAAAAAACCAAGAGTAAAATTGAAAATTATGCAAGATGTTCCAGAAAGGGGAGGTCTTAAACTTCCAAACCTACGGTTATATTATGATGCAGCAGCTTTGACTTTAGCAAGTGATTGGTTTGGAGGAAAAAAGACTGGAATACTGAATGTAGAAAGTTTTGATCTGGAGTTTGGATGGCACGCTTACTTATTTTACGACAGTAAAGTGGATAAAGTATTTAAAAGCCATATACTTAGAGATTCTTTGCTGAGAGTTTGGAAGAAGCACCGAAACAATTGGAATTATAAAATACCGCTATGGCTGGATCTTGGTCATACCTTGTGGAATACAAATATAATGTCACTCGGGGGGTTTTTATACAAAGAGGTTCTTTTTACAGATGCGGGCAGATGGCAGCTGAAGACATTACAGACATTGTTGGCTGAAGGGATTAATTTAACTTGGTTACAATATAATCAATTGCAATTGAGATGGAAAGAGGACCAAAAAATTGGTATTATGATGCATGAGGAAGAATTGGTTAGACACATAAAAGAGAAAGGTCCAATGCATATTAAAAGACTTTATAATGTTTTGTTAGAAAGGGATTCAGAAACTGAATTAGTTAAAGACTGTATGATTAAGTGGGCACAAAACTTTGAAGAACCAGTGATGTTGGAAACATGGGAAAAAATTTGGGTTCAGAATGTTAAATTTACGCAGTCGCAGAATTTGAGGGAAAATTTCTACAAAATGTTTTATAGATGGCATCTAGATCCTAAAAAATTGTCGTGTATGTACCCTAATGTCCAGCCTAAATGTTGGAGATGTGATTGCCTAGACGCTACATATTATCATGTTTGGTGGACCTGTAAGAAAGTTAAGGCTTTTTGGATAAAAATTTGGTGGGTCATGCAGAACGTTTTGAAGAAAAAAATTCAATTTTCTGCACAAGTGTTTTTATTGGGTATAGTTAAGGGTTTTACACTGGGTGAAACAAAATTGATATTGTACATGATAACTGCAGCAAGATTGTTGATAGGTAAATACTGGAAAAATGAAGCGCTGCCTACGACTGAGGAATGGACTCTGAAGATGGCCAGTTTTGCAGAGATGGCGAAGATTTCAGCATATTTAAAAGATTGTTCTCAAGAGACTTATGAATGGGAATGGAAGAAGTGGATAGATTATGTTCAGCATAAATATCAAACTAGGAAGTATCAAATAGCCTTTATTTAAAAATGTTATAGCAAGATAGTAATATTTTAGGGTAGAGAATAAAAATTTGCTAGAAAATGTTATATTAAGATAGAAATTTTTTAAGGTTGAGGATGAAAAACTGTTAGAAAATGTTATATTAAGATAGAAAGAGGTTAAGGTAATGAAGATGAAAATTTGTAAGGGGGAGGGAGGGGTTTAAGTCTTATATATAAAGGAGGGTTCTTTCCTTTTATCTGATATGAGTATATTAGGAAGTCCGGGGGGGAGGGGAGGGTTAAGGTGGGTTAGGGAGGTTGGGAAGTTTGGGGGGGGGTAGCGGGGGGGGGGGGAAAAGGGGTGAAAATGTAATTGTAAAACTTTTGCAATAAAAAAAAAAAAAAAAAATTTCCACTACCGGTTTTCCAGAACTGCTCAGAACCTGCTGAAACCCACCTCTGTGTAGAATGCAAAAATGCTAACTAGGGATAGAAGAAAATTAGTTAAGTTGATAGACAAAACATTCTCCAATTGGGTAGAAAGGTTAAGAGCTTTCCTCTGAAATGTTTTCTCTTGTTTTACTAAGATATCCAGCAACAATGTCTCCAGATAAATAAAACTGTTAAATATGCAGGACTAACCCAATTGTTTCTTATTTAGTTAGAGCTTTCCATTTTGAAAGTATGTTGAATGAAGCTTACAAGAACTGCATTTTTAAATATCCAATTATTAGTCTGGTTCAGTGATGGTATTCAGCCGGTTATATCCGGATTGGGCGAACTGGTAGCAGCGGCTGCTGGAGGCTCCGCCCACCCACCTGGATGTCATCACGTCCCGTTTTTGACGCTCTGCGCATGTGCAGAAGGTCGTGCGCATGCACAGAGGTGTCACGTGCATGCAAAGCACGCGCGCATGCTCACATTTGCGAACTGGTAGCGAAGGCAAGTCAATACCACCCCTGGTCTGGTTCAAATAGTAATACATTTTCATCATAAAATTATCATTATAGTTGTGAATCATTCTGTTTTCATGTTCAGACCCCTGTAGCTATGGTCATTTCATGGGCAGTGGAAAATAGGAGTAAAAATGTTCTAAACAGTACCTGACTCATCTGTGCCAATCAAGATCTTCTCTGGTTCAAGACATATTTTTCAGAAATTCACAAATACATAGTCATTTAATTGGTAATAGGATGCCACTGACTTTCCATTTTACTCATTTGAATCCCCAATTGGAAATATAGAACTTCCACTAGTGATGGGTTGATTATTAGCCTGGCCAAAGAAGCCACAGAATTAGAATTGTAGGACATGTAATATATCTGTGCTACAAAGCAGAACCTATAATTTGTTTCAGCAATGGCACATTTTCTGCCCAATTACCTTTTCCTAGGCCAAGAATTGCATTTGGTCTTTGAGTGGCAAGCCAGAGGCCATAGTTTTAAAAATAGCAGCTTGCAGGAGTGTTAAAAAGGACTATATTTACATATATTTAATTAATTTAAATATTGTCCATAGAATTATTCCCTGTATTTAATCACATTCTCTTTTCTATTGTTTTCAAAATTAGAATTGATAATTTTGAAGATCTCTCCCTCCCCACCCTTTGTGGTGTGTTCTGTAACCTGAAATAGTGCAATCTAATCTAAAGAAGCAACCATGATAATAATATAGGAGAACACAGACATCTGCATTTATGTCAGGCACAATGAATCAGGACCATTTGTAAGATTGCAGCATAGACAATTTATTGAAGCCTATACACAAGAATCTAGTCAACTTACAGTCAGCACTAAATTAGTGTTAGATAAGGGTTAAAGGAATTCACAGGGAGCTGGACTTGGCTCTCTTGAGGCAATGCAAGGATTCTACACTGATGACACATTTAAGTCTCCCCCCTCCACTCTGCCTGCTCTTCGCCTACATCTTATCTGCCATGATAACCCCCAAATAATCTTCACCCATTTATAAATAGTTTGAACAACATGAGCTGCAGTCAGATTCCAATTATGAGAATTTGTTTTTCAGATTGTCATGAGTTAATAAAATATTCTGATAATTCATTAATAAAATAAAAGAGTTCCAATCTTATCCAGAAATCCTATGAAAGAAATGGACAATCATAAAGCACTCATGTGATTTTTAGAGTTAACGTTAATTTTAATGAATTAATGCACATTATAGTTAGTGGGTATGATGTGCAATTTATGAGAATTACTCTCTAATTTAGCAATTAAAATACAATTATCTTAAAATGATCCTAACCATCTAATTCTACTTTCCATTACTTATGTCATTTTAGCATAAATTATAGAGATTTGCAACTTTCTTAGCTCAAAAACACTACACAAGTAGAAGTACAAATAAATGTTAATTAGTTTCTAGGGAACTGTATGTTTTATTAAAAATTCAAACAAACTTGTGTCAGTATAAAAGCATTAAGCAGCAAAAAAAAAAAAGCATTAAGTGGCAAGAACACATAAAATATGCTAATCTATATCACAGGTACACCAAATGTATCACTTACATACCTCTTTTTGAAGGTGACATGCATCATTTTTTCTCCAACAGAAATAAAATAATAATTGAACTCAGATTATGATATGATAGTTAAGGAAAACTGAAGACATCTGTAGGAAATAATTTTTAACTTGTATTGAGGTACTATTTTTAGCCTGTTCCTTTTTTCAGTTTTTCTTGTCACATACTATTCCCATCACAATAGCTGTATGGATAACTCATGCAGATGCAGATGATAATTATATGGATATATGAGTCATATTTGTAGGTCTAAGAAATAGGAGTTCAATTTAGTATAGTTGTACAAAGAAAGTAAGCTCTTTCAAATTAATTCTAAAGGGAATCTACTGTGTTCTATGGAATGAATGAAATGGACAGCAATCTAGATTTTTGGTTAAAATGAGAAGTCTAATGGCAGATTTGGACTCGCTTCAGAATGAATTATTTAATTAATGTTTTCACATTCTTCATTCTCAATGAATATGGCTGGCCTTTGTTGGATGGGATACTACATAAAATATAGTCTGAGCATTCAACTATTTTCACTAAGAAAAGGTAAACTCTACAGATTGTATAAATTTACTATTTAAATGAATGGGTGAGTTTAAATGCTGCACCAAGATGCACATGCTTTAAGGCCACATGCTCTAACTCTCAAGGAATATAGGAATTTATTTACTGTCTATTCTATTTGATAGCAATTTTTCTGGAGACGTTTGTAATACCTCCTGCTACCTGAATCCTGGTAATTGAACCTGGGATCTTTTATATGCAAAACATGTGTTTGCCTATTGAAATATGGTCCTATTGTGTCACATTCTTAATTTCGTATGTGAGATTTTATGAACACCGAAGTTGTTACATTAGCAAAGCACATGTCTGCATGCAATATGTACAGACTCAGTCCCTGGCATCTCCACGTTCAGCTGGAAAAGCTATTGCCTGAAGCCATGTCAGTTAGCATTGACAAACCTGGACTACACAAAGAGCCTGATTCAAATAATATAAATTCTCATATCTCTGTGTATATCTTGTCAAGGGTATAGACTAAAACCTATTTCCAAAACTAGAGTACATATTGTTCCTTGTTACTACGAGGCACTTATTTGTCAGCTACTGCATGAATGCAAATAATTTTTCTACAATATCAGGCAATCTGTGAGTAATTATTGTAAAACATTTGGGCTGATAAAATAACAATGAAATAAAGAATGAACCGCAAATCACAACCTCAAGAATAAATCCGTTGAAAGAAACTTGAGATTACGATCAAGATCTTTTCAAGGAAGCAAAGTTCTCCCACACAGAATGTCAAATAGATCTCTAAAGAACTGTTGCTCATTGTGAAAACATGAATTGTTCACTAATGCTACACAATTGGAAATCTGTTTTGTTCTGTATAAAGATTGCAGTCATACGCAACAATGTCATATCAGTACAATTTGTATGAGATTTTCTATGCTATGAATATAAGTATGAAAACCTTAAAGATGAATAATTACATAGAGGTTGCTGACATCCGAAACAAGCTACCATGCTTCTTATTTCAACTGCATAAAACTAACAAGACAAAAGATTCAGAAGAGCTAGATTCTACATCATTTCAGCAAAGCTGAATAAAGTAGGGTAAAGTTTCTGATATTCTAGAAATTCTAGAACAGAAAGAAAATGCCTTGTAAAATTTGTCCAAATGTTACATAAACTGGACTTACTGTAAAAACTGGAGCTGTCTATGGGCAAACATTTTAGTTTCACAATTTTATCTTCACTGGTTTTATTTTATGTATGACTTACTGGAATCCCAAAGACAATCTATCCAGGTATTATGTAAGAAATAGAAAAAGACACCATATGGAAAAGCCCAGGAGTCAAATACATAGAAAGCAACCAGTCACTTACGAAGTCACTAACTTCGATCACTACAAAGATTGCAAGGAAAAAGAGGTTAATTAGGAGACAATGTAGGCGACATTCTATTTTGTATAATCACCAAACTGTTTTTCAAAACTAGATGTGGTCTTGTAAAATTAATTTCAGATTATTTCCTTAAATAGAATTTGTAGAAACACATAGAATGAGCCTTGCATTGAAGGTTACACTATAAGGACGCAATCTATCCAGGTTTTGCAACAATCCACAGTAGCAAGCTGGATTCTGCCAAGATACAGTTCTTTTTGTTCCATGATTTCAATTTTAGCACAAAACAGGAGTGTACTTGATTCACAGAATTGTGTCTTTTGTTCACGCTCTAGAAACTTCAGCCAATACTTCTAGTTTTAGATGACAAACTGTTGTGTGCTAAACTAATATTAAGAATGAGCAAGTGAGTAAAACAGAATGACCTTGTCACCTGACAAAATTTCCACTTCCCCTACTCTGTGGCGAGTTCTATTATGGTCATTGTCTCTTAAAATTTCAGCAGTATCCTTCATAGTGTTTCTCTTCTGGAGATGCCATATCTGTCTAGACTCCAGGATGATATAAAACTTCATCCCATTCTACTTTGAATATTATAATGCATTTTATAGCAATCTGCCTTTGAAGAGTTTCAGAAATGCAGTACTGTAAATCTCAGTTTAAGAGGCCTTAGATTTGCAAACGACATATGTGTCTATGTACTGAATGTTTCTGCCCATGCATAAAGTATGAATAATGTCCATATAAAATTTTAATCATCTTCTCCTTCTCCTCCTCCTCCCCACCCCCCCCCCCCAGGTGCAGTGTCTGCTTTTCGGATCATTGAACACCACTTTGCACAGTCGGCTGCATCTCCAAGGCACAGGCCTGCGGCCTGTGGTTTTGGACCCCCGCAAGGTCTCCTGCCATTGACTTCTAATTGGTAGGCAGTCTTGGCAACGGTGGAAAATGCTGCTCTCTGGACATGTCCATATCAGCGGAGCCGGCCTTCTATCATCTTCTTGTAAAAGTAACAAAATCACTTCTTAAAATTACAGTGCAATTATACAGGCATCTATTCTGAAGCAAGCCCTGAGAAACCATTTTAAGGTAACTTTATATACAGTAATGAGGACTGAAGCTTTGAATTCCTTTTCATAATTCTAACTTCTCAGATGAGCTTATCAAGAAAATTCTGCAAAATTGGTTGCAAGGGAAGATACTACAAAGCACTTTTATCCCTTCTGTTTCTGATTTATCTGGGTTCTTCTTTATTGACTAGCCCTCTGGGATGTCTGTGAGTTGGAACTACAATGTAGAAGTTGCAAAGTACTAACAGTACTTTAGATACAAAACCTTAAGTTCTGACTGGGGTCAGTCTGCTCGTGCGTCCGTGCGTATGTGTGCGCTAAGCCATTTCCCCTTGCTCACACAATTGAAATCAAACAATTACTGTTTCCAAAGCAAATATAAGAAATAAATAAAGCCCATAAGTGGCATTTCAGGAAGCATTTTTCTCCATACAGCCTGGCAAATAGCTGCTTGGCATGCTTTAAATGTAAACCCTGCAGAGTAACAGCTTTTAGCATGGAAGGAAAATGCTGAACAGCAATCAATTTCCAGACTAAATGAGACAGAAAGGTCATGAGGAATGGGAAAATAGTAAAGCTGCTTTATTTAAATAAATAAGGATCTGAATCAACCATAATCAAGGGACATGTTGTATGGTTGTTCAGTTGGATAAAGGATTTCCTGGAAGAATTACACTAGAATATTTTCTCCTGGAATTCTAAGGATTGTCATTATTTCCTTGTAAAATCAGGTCTCTCTTGACCCACTAAGTTTATGAAGTTCCTGCTGTTATTCAATAGAGAACAGTAAATTTCAAAGTTGCTTCATTACAGGGTGGACAAAACAAGGCATGTCTATATTAGCTATATTGACGTAGCTGCAAATTTTGGAAAGAACAGTTTTTTATTTTATTAAGTTCTTTATTCTTCACCCAAGAACAATGACATTACATTGTTAGGTGGGCAGCCACTCAGGACTCGCCTTCCCATTTACAGCACCTTATATACCATATTTTACGCACTATAAGACGCACCAGACCATAAGACGCACATTAGCTTTAGAGGAGGAAAATAAGAAAAAAAAACTGCCTCTGCCTCCCAGCATCCATTCAGTATTTATCTGGCTAGCATCCTTGCAGCAAACAGCATACAGCCTGGTCAGCTTCAGCATGTCATCGTAGGCCCAGCACGTGGCTCATCAGGGCTTCACTCCATTGTGCCCACCACAGGTCAACTGAGCTGCTGCCGCTGCTGGGAAATGCTGGAGCCTTTGCTGCCGAGCAGCTGATTCGTAGTTGGATCAGCCTCCCGGAATACAACTGCATCAGCTGTTCTAGGCGGCTGGTATTGCTGCTGCCAATCGCCACTGTTGCCATTTGCCACCGCCAATCACCGCCACAAAATGTGACTTATGATCGTTTTTTACAATTACTACTTTTGCAGCATCCCCATAGTCATGTGATCAAAATTTTGATGCTTGGCAACTGGTTCATATTAATGACTGTTACAATGTCCCAGGGTCCTTTTGTGACCTTCTGGCAAGCAAAGTCAATGGGAAACTAGATTCACTTATCAATCGGATTACTAATTTATCAACTTCAGTGATAACTCACTCACTTCAGTGTTAACTCCACTTAACAACTGTGACAAGAAAAGTTGTAAAATGGGGCAAAACTCACTTAACAAATGTCTCACTGAACAACAGAAATTTTGGCCTCTATTTTGGTCGTAAGTTGAGGACTACCTGTAGCAACAAACCCAAAACCAATGCCTTTGTAAAAAATATTAGTCGTCCCATATAGCTTACATATACACAAGTGCTTCAATAAATTAACATCCTGGTCCTATACTTGGGGGATGAGTCAGATCTTCATAGCTTTCTAAAAAAACAAACATGATGTGGGTCATCTATATCTCTGGGAAAGGCTAATCCAAAGACCAAGCACCATAACAGAGAAGGCATGCTTCCTAGGGCCCACTAGGTGACACTGTTTCATGGAGGAGACCCAAACCATCCTCACTCTACTTTGAATGGTCTCACATGTACTTTGGTCTCATGCCATGTACGTTTTAAAGGTGACAAACAATACCTAGACACCTAGTGGAAACCAATATATATCACATGGCAGTGCTGTTATATGCCTCAAACTACATGAACTGTTGACTTCTGGAACAGCTGAAATGTCTGAATACTTTTCAAGGAAAAGCCCCATCAAGAGAGACTCAATAATCCAAGCAGGGGATGACCAGGGCATCAATGATCAGGAGCAGTTCCTCCCAGTCCTGAATTGGGTGCAGCTGGCACAGTTATCGATTATGAATCTTGTCAGGATTAGATTTTTTTCTATTGTGAATATTAGAGTAGCTACCTGAAATGATTTTCAGTGTGTGGTATCTTTGTTGTTTCTGTTCTACCATTTTTACCTCTCCTCTGCTCTTGCTCATAAACATAAACAGTGATATAGGATTATACTGCCATTTAATTCAACATTGTAGACCTATATGCAAAACTAATAATTCTTTAGAGGGCACAACAATATTTTGTAGCCAGTTTTTAGAATGATCCAGATTGGGTACTTTCAAATTTCTAAAGCATTTGACAAACCATCCAATATGGTATAATATAAATGTATGTTGACTTAAAACTTTTTGGTTTTAGTTTTTACAGGTGGGTATGAAAGTTAATTAAACTTCTATCCAGAAGCCTCCACATTCTCTGCCATCACTGCAGCACCAAATGAAAAACAGTAATGAAAAAGCATATCAGAAGAAAAATATGGCTTCATAATGCCACAGCGTTAACTAAATTAATGACTGTGTTGGAAGAAGACTTGGAAATCACATTCATGGAGAAGCTATACTTAGTGCAGAGCTTAAATTGAAGAGTCTATTTCTGTTATAACTCATATTCAATTAATTGGAGCAGTGCCGAAGTTTAGGAAAATGCAGCATCATTTTTTTATTGTAATTTCATGCTTGTTCCCTCTGAAATTGCACACAGTGTGGGAAGGAATACAAATATAAAATGCCAGATCAAGAGCTAAACAGTCAGTTGAAGCCAGCATTTCAATCTATCTGTGGAAGTCTTATTGACGTCAATGGGATGTTTACCTGAATAAAATTATGTAGGAGTTACGTTTTCACAAGTCGTGTCTATCAGTAAAATGTTCTCAAAATAGCTTGTACTTCATCCAGTTTTGACAAAGCTTATGCTCAAGTAAATTCAAATAAGTCTTTTGATCTTAAAAGGGAAACATCAAAATATGAATTAAATAAAAGGCCTGATTTTACCCTGTCGGTTTTTCTTTCAGTACTGTGAAAGCGGTAATAAATTGATCCATATTTCACCATTTATAGTTCAATATTTGAATACTATTTAACCTTTCCTTTTCCCCATTATTTATTTGAATGCTTATATGCCAACCCAGCAGTTCGAAAGGATGCAACTGCTAGTAGATGAATAGATACCGCTTCAGCAGGAAAGGTTATTGTGTTCCATATTTTCATGCTGGCCATCTGATGTTGGAAACATCTCTCAAACAATGCAACCTCCCTCGACTGAGAATCAGAGAGGAGCAATACCCACTCAAGTTGGTCACAACTGGACTGGGGAAATCTTTACATCTGTTATGATACCATTATTTATCTTTTACATTATAGTCTAATATTGTTTTTCTTTTTAAAAAAAGAATAGCTGTGGCTTTTAAACCTCCTAATCTCAGGAAACTTGTTCCACATCAAAAGTTTGGCCTGCAAACGTTGCACGCTAGAGAAGATTTTGGGACAACGTTGAACATGTGGTTTATACTGAGTCAGGGTTGTCTGCAGAAGGAGATCAAAAAGTCAACATGGTGACTATGACTTTATGATCAAGCACTGGTCTGTTTTTAATGTGCAAGCCACATTACAGTTCTGATTGCTCCTTTATGCCTGCCATCTTGACTTCTGCAGACACCACTGCACAGAGCAGTTATGACAGTAGGATATAAATTCTGGAAATAAATAAATATTCATTAGAAATATTGCCATAATTTATGCAACATTTCTTCTCAATAGGAAACAAATCTGCTCAAGGCTCATGTGTAGCAGACAAATGAAGGAGAAATTAAAGAATGGTCTATTATAATTTCCACAAATTTCCTTTGCACTTCTTGCAACATAGTCACCCAGCTCTACTTTCTCAAGGCCTATTTTCAGAGATGGAGAATTGAACTAAAAGGACAGGGATAAAAAGAGATGTTTTTGGAGCTATTGCAGCAGTCCCCAACTTTTGCAGCTGGTGGGGGGGGGGGGGACAGGGGAACCGGGCTGCGTGAGTGATGGGCTGGCGTGCATGTGCAGCTCAATTTGCACAAGCAGTGGGGCAGCTTGCACTCGCATGCACATGCAGTTCGACTACTTGAGCTGCATGCATGCATGTGTGTGCACTGCCCATCACTTGCGCCAGCCTGCTGCTCACACGAGGCAAGCTGTGCGGGTGCTGGCCCACTGCTCATGTAAGTTGTGCTGCATATACACGCCAGGCCACTATTCACATGGTGAGTGGTGACCCAGTCCAGTCACGAATAGGCCACGGTCCAGTAGTAGGCCATGGCCCCGGTGTAGGGACCTCTGAGCTACTGCACAAGTATTCACTTCATCATTCAATATTTCAGGTTTATTTCTACTATTTTGTTTTGCCGAATTTTTGCTATTTTTAACATTTGATTAAATATCAAATGTTTTATTAACATAATAATATGTAAGCAACCATTAATCAATATAGTAATTTAAAAAGATTACCTAAGCATAAAGTTTCGTTCTCCAACTCTTTATTGAAGCTGTAAGACAATATTATGTTATCTTGGATATCCCCTCCCTGAAAAATGGCAGGCAGTTTAAATAACATTCTGAAGACCAAAACACGAGCAGATGAAATCTACACCATATTCCTTTGATGCAGCTAGATGAGTAATATTTTTCTGTGATGAGCCCAAGGCCAATTAATGAGGCTTGGAGGGAAGTAGAGCAGATGGTAAGCTTCAAAGTAGGCTTAATTCTATACACCTCTCTTTGCTAGAATCACAAATGTTTCTTAGAGGATAAAGAATAAACCACTTTATAATGAAAACTAAATTTATTTTTACTTAGGGCAAACTATTCTAAAAGATTTTACACAGCAATGTTTGCATGCTTAGCTACATATATACAGGGGTTGCCTAATGTAATACATTTCATACAGACTGTGGGATTATACTGGCTCTCAGTTTCAGTTCATACATAATTTCTATGCTACCCTAAGCGCTGGCTAAGATGCATTGTGACGTAAATAGAGAAAATAAAAGTCAAGGCAAGAAAGGTAAGAAAACACAACTCTAGTAGCTCCAAAGCAGAACTGAAAACATGTATTAGGTAAAAAATGGTATCATATTGGAAATATGGTGATACTAGCATCTATATAGGCAACATTGAGTATCATAAGTTGTTGCATAAAATCTCCTCCTATTTGCTGGCTCTCCGTCTTGAGCAACATTGCACCACCAGCTCTACGAAGGCAGGAAGCCTTAGTGAAGGAGTACAACAAAATTTTGAGAAATCCACTTCTATCTATCTAGACCCGTACCAGTCGGGCTTCAGGCAGGGGCACAGCACAGAAACGGCATTGGTCGCGTTGGTGGATGATCTCTGGAGGGCCCGGGACAGGGGTTGCTCATCTGTCCTAGTCCTATTAGATCTCTCAGCGGCTTTTGATACCATCGACCATGGTATCATGCTGCAGCGGTTGAGAGGGTTAGGAGTAGGGAGCACCGTTTTGCGGGGCAGAGGTCGACCTCGAGGCATCTCGCATGGGGAGTGCCACAAGGGTCGGTCCTCTCGCCTCTTCTGTTCAACATTTATGTGAAGCCGCTGGGTGAGATCATCCGTGGTTTTGGGGTGAAGTGTCACCTGTACGCTGATGATACTCAGCTGTACATCTCCACCCCAGACCACCCCAACGATGCCCTTGATGTGATGTCTCGCTGCCTGGAGGCCGTACGGGCCTGGATGGGGAGGAACAGGCTCAGACTCAACCCATTCAAGACCGAGTGGCTGTGGTTGCCGGCGTCCCGATATAGTCAGCAGACGCCATCGCTGACTATTGGGGGTGAATCCTTGCCCCCCACAGAGAGGGCTCGCAATCTGGGTGTCCTCCTGGACGCACGGCTGTCTTTAGAAGAGCACTTGACGGCCGTGGCCAGGGGGGCCTTCTATCAGGTTCGCCTGATCCGCCAGTTGCAGCCCTTTCTGGACCGGGACGCCTTGCGCACGGTCACTCATGCCCTGGTCACCTCCCGGCTGGACTATTGTAATGCTCTCTACATGGGGCTCCCCTTGAAGAGCACTCGGAGGCTCCAACTGGTCCAGAATGCGGCCGCGCGGGTGGTTATGGGCGCAACCCGTTGTGCCCGCGTGACACCCCTCCTGCGCGAGCTGCACTGGCTCCCAGTGGTCTTCCGGGTGCGATTCAAGGTGTTGGTTACCACCTTTAAAGCGCTCCATGGCATAGGACCCGGGTACCTTCGAGACCGTCTCCTGCCACCAGTCCGTTCCCACAGAGAGGGTCTCCTCAGGGTGCCATCAGCCAAGTTATGTCGGCTGGCGACACCCAGGGGGAGAGCCTTCTCTGTGGGAGCCCCAGTCCTGTGGAATGAACTGCCCCCGGAAATATGCAAGATCTCCGACCTCCGGGTGTTCCGCTGCGCATTGAAGACCTTGTTGTTCCGCCAGGCAGGGCTGTCAATATAATCATTTTAAATTGGGGTATTTTAATTTTTAGAGTTTTAAATCAGCCAATTCTATTTAATTATTTTAATTTTTAATTATTGTTGTGTCTTGCATTTTTAAACTGGCTGTACACTGCCCTGAGTCCTTCGGGAGAAGGGCAGTATAGAAATAAAATTATTATTATTATTATTATTATTATTATTATTATTATTATTATTATTATTATTATTATTATTATTATTATTATTCCTGGGCACGCTGATCTTCTTCATCTATCAATTGGCAGGCTTAAATCCAGGAAGCCTTCTCTGGTACTTGCTCAACAGCTGTCTAACAACTTTTGACGTCAACACACAGTGGAAAGCCAAATGGGCTGCTGAATGTCCAGATACAGGCAGTTACATAGATGACCCTACACAAAAGGTGCCAGGTTTTGACCTTCCTCACAGCACTGGTCAACTCTGAACAGAATCTGTACCCAACATGGCATCTGCCAGGACTCATTGTTTAAGTAGTGTCTTGTCTCTACCCCTCAGTGTGACTGTGGTGCTCCTCAACAAAATATCTATCACATTGTGTCCGAATGTCCATCGAGAGCTTACACCGGCTCAGTGTCTGATTTTTTCAACATAGACCACCCTGTCCTTGAATGGCTGGGCGGACTGTACATTAACATTTGAACCACTGTAAGTCCATGTATTTGACATACACTAAATAAATAATAAATAGGCAACATTATGATTAATTATTATAAATGGAGTAGATCTCAAGAGTAGATGTAGACTGCATTCAGATCTAAAATGGGCAAATGAGAATTGGATTTAAAAGAGAACCTTGTTCTCATTGTTAGCCCTCCCTATAAGACTTACACCTTTTTCTGAGATATAGTGATATAGTGGCATGACCCAGGAAAGTAAACATTTAAATTAAAGGAGTGTAAAGAGAACATGACAGCAATATGATATGTTACCTGGATGTGTAAGGATCTAGATAAAATGGCTGAACTGGGTCCAAGTAAGACAGCATGTTATTTGTCCTCAAATAAGCTGTCTCTATGTATTCTATGCACTCTGGATAGAGTTGTACTTCTTATAAAAAGAGGTCCAAGATTTGGGCCTCCTAGTTTAATGTTTCCTGCTAGAGAAGCAGATAGGAACCATGGCTATGAAGACTTTGGCGAATTTTAGTTGATGCACCAATAGCAACTTTTTTTTTAGTGGAAGGTTTTTAGTGACAGTCATTATTACACTGTTGAAGCTGGATTACTGTAACTTTGAAGCTGGACTACTGTAACATGTTATACTTGGAGCTGCCCTTGAAGACTACCTGAGAACATCATTTGATGAAAAATGCAGTGACTCATATCCTGATGGGTGAGGACTGCTGTAATAATATTATTGGAACTATACTTTTATTTTCAGTGAAATTCAATCAACATGGCTTAATACACATAAAACCATCTCTTCCATAGAGAAATTTGCCACCCCATTCAACTAATCATGCATTTTTTCTCTTGATAAATTGGGGGGGGGATGAACTCAAAAAGAGGTCTTTTCAAGGCTACCCCATCTCTGTAGAATATTTTTCTACACTCCTACCTTTTCATAGAACAATGAAATTCTGGATCTTTAAGAGACCATTTGGAGCATTAGAGTTGCAGTGAATTATATATGCAGCAATTCTTTCTTTATATTTATGCAATGATGGTGCACTTTTTAATCAGTTTTATTTGGATGTTAGGTAAAAGTAAAGATACCCAACACACAAATGTGTTAGTCGTTCCCGACTCTAGGGGGTGGTGCTCATCTCTATTTCAAAGCCGAAGAGCCAGCGCTGTCTGAAGTCATCTCTGTGGACATGTGGTCGGCATGACTAAATACCAAAGGTGCACGGAACGCTGTTACCTTCCCACCAAAGGTGGTCCCTATTTTTCTGCTTGCATTTTTTACGTGCTGTTGAACTTCTAGGCTGGCAGAAGCTGGGACAAGTAACGGGAACTCACCCCATTACGAGGCACTAGGGATTTGAACCGCTGAACTGACAACTTTTCGATCGACAAGCTCAGCATCTTAGCCGCTGAGCCATCGCATCCCTTATTTGAATGTTACAGGACCAGAATTTCTAGAGCTAGGTGGAATAGATCAACAAACTACTAAATGAATAATCAATGGCTACAATGTCTCTGTTTTGTAAAAAGCATAAAAAATCTTGGATTGTTTTTCTCACATTTTGTAACCGTGTTCTGCATTATCTAAAAAATAAAATATAAATACTTGGCCTTCTTGATGGAATGGAAACTGTTTTACATTAAAGGGTTATCTTTTAGAAATGAGAAAGAGTAGTCATAAAAGGTAACATCACTCATAGTCTAGAAGTCTGCTTTTGCTGTGATTAATTCATTTGCCCTGAAGTTTACAAGCTCTGGAAGTTGAAATGTTGCATATCGGTAAGTCACGACAAGCAGTGAGACTCAAAGAGATTTGATGGCCAAGGCATATGTGATGAAAAAGAAAAAAAAAGTCTCTCTTGCCAATTGCCACATTAATCTAATATACAACAGAGATATATAAACAGTCTGTTTTGTTAAAAACATTATTTATTGCCTATACCATATGTTGTATTGTTATTAGAGTTGTGATTTAAAAACCTCCTGGAGGGCTACACTACTTTCAAAGACAAGTAAGAGAACATGTTGTCCAAAATAATTATCTGTGTCCACTAGTTTACTTCGAGCTATATGTTGCTGAGTGCCAGGAAATCTGTGCATTTCTTGGTGGAGACAGTGTCTAATTTATATCTGAAGAGAGGCAAGCTTTTAATAATATTTATAGGGACTACACAGAATGGAAATTTACTTATCAAAGAAGCTGTGTTTAGTCTTTTGTTATACCCACTAAGCACAGACCCTTTTGTGAGATATCTTAATCTTTGTTTAATCATTTGATTCTTCTACAAATTATTATGAATATATATGTTCATTTTATTTTTAATTGGAGTTATAGCTTGCTTTCATTCAGGAGCTCCAGACAGCATAGATATTCCTTCCTTCTATTTTTTTTGAGGTAGATTGGGGCTGAAAGTATGGCTAGCCTCAAGTTACTTAGTCAACTTCCATGGCCAAGAGTAGATTAATAGTAGAAAATACTGTTTATAGTCAATGGCCCTAGGTAGATTAGAACATGAGTCTTCTTTCTACACTTAATCCAACACCTTAACTATTATGCCATATTAGTTCCCCACACAGGAAGGAAGGAAGGAAGGAAGGAAGGAAGGAAGGAAGGAAGGAAGGAAGGAAGGAAAGAAGGAAGGAAGGAGGGAGGGAGGGAGGGAGGGAAGGAAGGAAGGATTTTTTTTTGCTGACAAAAATGTAATAGTTGTTCAGCTCAAGAAGTCGATCAAATCTTGTTTGAATGGCTGTTTTATTTTCTTAAAAATAAACATAAACACAAATATGTTTGATTCCAGGATATAGACAAATTGACCCCATCAATCTTGTTCTTTTGTTATTAAATCAAATGACTAAATAACATTAGTTAATAACCTAAGTTCTTATTAAAAACTATTCAGCACAACTATTGGATGCAGTATTAATGCACCCAAAGAGCTATCTTCCAATAATTTTAATGGAAGACAGCAAATATAGACATATCATGGAAATAAATGCATATTCGGGGGGGGGGGGGACTCAACTCATGTGAGAGAAAGGAAAGAAAAAAGAGAATATAGGGGATAGGAGAATTTCAGAAGAACAGAGTAAAAAATCAGCATTTTGAATAAGAACAATTAATTATAAACATGCCACTGAAACTTGATTTGTCAAAATCTCTGGAATGAATCCTACAGAATATTTTCTCCCTTTATAGTGTATGATACAATTATCCTGCAAATTTTATCTTCAGGGTTATTGCTAGAAATTTTGCAAGATGTTGAAACCTTTTTCTGTTTTAATAAACCTTCATTGCAGAGGGTGGCCTCGGGCTACTGTTAAAATATTTTCTTCCTGAAAGTGATGCTTGTTATTTATGGCTTATATTTTTAATAAACCACCCTGAGTCTTTTGAAGCAGAATAGAGATATATGAATGTGTGTTTATGTATGTGTAGCAGAACAGCAGAGAACAAATGGCTTAAGCAAGGTGGCAGTAAATTTTTACAGGAGAAGAATGTCTAGTGCATGTTCATAATCTTCCTCCAGAAAATCTAATTGAACTATGTTGGCTTGTGTTTTTCTCCTATTTATTTTAAAGATTACTCCAAACAAGTTTCTATACATCTAAAGACAAATAACAAAACATATCTTATTAGTTTCTATACAATATAGTCATTGCATAAAAATGATGGTTTCTGGGCAGTATACCAACTCACTAATGATTGTAGTACTTCAAAATTCCTCAATAACTTCTACAGGGCAGCAGACTGGATAAAGCTTTTTTTTGAATCAATCTATTGCTGACCTTATGTCATTTTCTATAATTATACCATGCCTTATATATTATTTGCTAGCTACTAAATATACCCTTAAATATTAAGATGAAAGTTGTATCAGCAACTTATGTTAGGAAAGCCTATAATGAGCATGACTTCCAGTCTACTGGTGCAGCTGTCAAAGGCCAAATTTGGTTATAATTAACAAAAAGCTCCTATCTGCACTTCAAAACACATCCTGAGCACTGTAATTTAATTACAAGTAGTTCTCGACTTACAACAGTTCATTTAGTGACCATTTGAAGTTAAAACAGCACTGAAAAAAGTGACTTATGTTGTTTTTCACACTTACAACCATTGCAGCATCTCTATGGTCACATGATCAACATTTATATGCTTGGCAGCTGACTCATCTTTATGACGGTTGCAGTGTCCCGGGGTCATGTGATCACATTTTGTGACCTCCTGACCAGCGAAGTCGATGGGGAAGCCAGATTCACTTAACAACCATGTTACTAACTTAACAACTGCAGTGTTTCACTTAACAACTGTAGCAAGAAAGGTCGTAAAATGGGGCAAAGCTCACTTAATAAATGTTTCACTTAGCAGCAGAAATTTGGGGCTCATAAGTCGAGGAGTACCTATATATCTTAAAAGGCCAAAAGAGTTCCATTCTTTCACGATGCCATCGTTTAGAATTTCATGAATCAAACACAGCAAACATTGGACTCGCACTCTTCTTTTTTATAGACATAAGGAGTGTGGAAGTTTTCATTCCAATTACAGCAGTTACGCTTGCTGTCGAAATCTTAACTATTGGTTCATGTTAAGTATGGCACATTAAAACAAGGTCATAATTCATGCTGAAGGGCTGACCTTTGGATTTGTGGGTCTAAGAAATACTCACAGTTGAAAGTGCCCATTGTGTTCTTCCACAAGAGTTATACGCACATATATATTTATGTAGTTCTAAACTTCCTTTATCATGTAAAGAATACTAAGTGCATTGCAATTTTTGCTCACTACTAGAATGCATATAAAATAGTTAATTTAATTCACGTGGATTCAGGCTGGATATAAAAGAAATGAATCTAGAAACTAAAAAGGTAAAAAAAAATATTGAACATATGAGGGGCCATGCAGACACTCACCCAATGGTTGTCCTGCAATGATCCTGGCATTTTCCCCTGCCACAGCAGCTCTTGCGTGCCTCTCACTCATGTATTGTACAAATGCATAACCTTTGTGCACTGAACAGCCAACTATTTTTCCATACTTTGCAAAGATTGCTTCTATATCTCCTTTTTTGACAATGGCTGTATTAAGATTACCAATGAAGACTCTAGAGTTGATGGATTTGGGATCATTCTTATTGGTGACATTACTGGTCTGTGTTTTGCCGGTCATGGTTGACTCACTTGACTTCAGCCCTTGAAAAAAGATGACAAAGGATTTGATTTAGTTACATAAAAACATGGCTAGATTAATGTAAGAATTATAACCTAATAAGGGGAATAATAACATTTAAATTAATATAAAGAAAAATTATGAGGAAGTTATCATATAATGCTGATCAATATTAAGAAAAATGTAGAATTACTAAATACCCATTTTTAAATATTTTTATTTTTTATGAACTTGAAATGTATAAACCAACCTGCTAAAATCAGCACTTCAACAATATTCACTTATTTTAGATTGAATGTTCAGTCTCTGGCTTATTAAATATTCATCTGCCTTCATCATGTAAAATAATAAAAGGTTTAGATACTACAGATATCACTTAATGATCACAGTAGTGATCAGCAATTCCATTGCTAAGCAATATGATCATTAACATCACATGATGCAATGGATTTATGACCTCAACTTCCACCATGGTTAACAAAATCATGGTTTGGTTATGGTTAAGTGAGATATCACATTGACCACGATTTGCAATTTGTAATTTTATTGCCAGCTTATCTATTGACATGCTTGTGAGAAGCCAGCTGTGAAGCTGCAATTGGTACATGAATTTCAATCATGTGATTATAGGGGCATTGCAATGGTTGTAAGTGCAAAGAATGCTTGTAAAGTTACTTTTTCAGGACTGTTTTCAAGAGTTGCTAAGCAGGGCATTCATTAAGTGAGAATGATTTATGGAAAACTATCTGTATTGATGAACTAAAAAGTAAGGCTAGTCTTGAAGCAAATCTGAACTATGATGATTCTTTACATGGTTCACCTGAATATGTTGTATTTTCCAATTAATATTATTGAGTAAATACTACTAATACTATAGATTACTCTAAAAAATTTAGATCATATTAAATACAAATGCTCTAATATTTCCATTGGTTTCCTCACATAATAGCTTTCAACATTAAATAAAAAAAAGTATTAGTAGTTGGAATAAATGCTAATTTTCATCAAATCACAAAGCAGTCTCTTGTCTAGAGTTGAACCTGATTGAAGTCCTTGTAAATAAACAGATAAAAATGTACATGGTATGGCTACTCTGAGATGATGTGGTTTATCACAGACAAAGAGTCTATCTTTCAACTGTGATTTATCCTGAAATTAGTATTCAGATAATACATTAACTATGGTGATCTCATCTTTATCATTTTATTTCTTAGAAAACTAGGAAGGATGTCATGTATTTTGTTTTAAGAAGTAGAAATGTCATGCACAAGTAACCAGGAGCAGGAGCTGAGTTCAAAGCATTAAAAGTTAGTTACATGCTACCTATACATAAAAATCTGATCTACTAATGATCAAAGCAAATTGGCTCTATGTAAGAGTCAATGGAATTAGGTCTCTTGTGGCTGCGTAAGGATTCCAAACTGATGATGCATTTGACCCAGCCTTTGGGCTTTGCCTAGTCATCTCCTACAGAACAACTGTTACTTCTTAAGTTATTATCCTAAGATTGCTAAACACATTCCAATGATTAGAAAATACTTCTGAGTACTTATGGATATATCAGTATATGATATTTTATTTTTTGACTTATCTATTTATTATTTATTTATTTATTTATTTATTTATTTATTTATTTATTTATTTATTTATTTTTATACATTAAGCTGTATGCTAAGAATTAAAAAGACAATGACTCACTGATCCACCTGACATGGATCTACAGGAAGGACACTGGGATGTTATTTTGATTGGAGAAGTGTGGCCAAATGGTAGTAAAGAGAAGGTCTGATGGCGTGGAACTACCAGTGAATCACGTAACAGACATACAGACTGGCTACAAGTATCTTGGTATTCTACAGTCACATGGAAATCATATGAGGCAAGGAAGGCAGGAACATTCAAGTACCTCCAAAGGATAGGACAGATCCTGAAGAACTAGCTCAATAAGAAGAACAAGAGTTCTGAATTCTTCACGCCATTACCATGTATGTACTGCCAGTCATCAGATACCTTGCTGGTATAATGAGTTGGACAAAGAAGGGCATAAGACTGCTAAAGCGAAGACCCAGAAGTTCTTCGCAATTACTGAGGCTCCTAAGGTGGGAAAGTGGCTCCAACATATCCCAGGTGCAACATTAGAGTTCTCTGTCCAGAAATGTGTAGTGCTAGGAACAGCTAAAATCCAATTCCAGTACTTTTCATAATCATTGATTATGGATGAATATCAGTGACAAGTCTCTCCAAAACTTTGTCAAAAACCCTGTAGAGATTATACCAGGAAAGTGCCAGGAATTAACAATGATGCAAAGGTACCAGAAAAAAAGTCATTTCATATAGATGTGAAAAGACACAAAGGGTGGGTGAAATCTTCAACATCTTTTAAGTTAACAATAAATTATCATGGGGCACAAATTCGCCAGCACCATCTTTTTACTTTGGAAGGCTCATTTTCTTTTAAATCAGAAATTATATAGAACTAACAGGATAACAGTTTCTGTTCTAACTGTTCCTGACAGTTTCCATTCCATAACCAAGGGAGAAAACACACTTGTTAACATGGTAGGCAGGGCAATAATCCAAACCTTGAGGAAAATTTAAAAATGAAAAAAAAAAAGAGATAAATTCCAAAAATAAATTGTAATATCCTCAGCATACACAAATAAGCACAAAGCAAAATGTTATAAAAGAAACATTAAAAGAGAACTTCTTACTTCTTAAATATTGGCTTGATTCAGATTAAGTAGAAAAACTGAATGCTGGAGGGCCATATGAAACTTTTTGTGGCCTCCACTGACTTATCTTCATCCAGAATAAATTCTAAAAATTGGTTCACATTCAGGAACATTTAAGCAGCCTTAAGAAATGTACAGCATAATTCTACAAACTTCCACTGACATATAAGTCTTGTTGAATTAAATGGGGCTTATTTGAAGATAGATATGATTTCAGTTTAACATAAATAAGTGAACCATATACAATTCAAGTTTTTATATACTATCAAAAACTGAAGATAATCCTTGATTTAAATCTTCCAGTGTTATGACTCATACAGATTAGGGATTTATAGAGTATTTTCTTTGTTTTATGTCAAAACATTTTAAATTCAGTGTCTTTTATGAAGGCTTCAACAAATATTAATAGGATTCTGTGTTATAAGCAAGCATTAGAATAGCAAAGTGCGGAGAGTATTAATCAGAAAGAAAAGAATTTATCCAATGGTTATTTTCATATTATTAAAATATGTCTTGTGGAAATTTGGTAAAGTAAGAAAAATATTGATGTTTGCATAATTAAAATTCAATTGACTGCAATTTGATTGCCTTTGATGTGAAAAAAATAATCTCTGTTGTTTAAATTTCTATATAAGAAAAGTCAAGAATTTCCCTAGCAATAAATAACAAAAAAACTTACGTACTACTTTTCAACCTGGAGTTACTGTTTTACCTATAGAATCAGCAATAAAAGATGTGTTTGTGATACATATAATCCTTACAGTATTAGATTTGTACATACACAATTGATCTTTATTGCAATGATAACTATTTGTAACATTTGACTTCAGAAATTCAGAAAATTCCCAGGCTATTGGAGCAAGTAAAAATAAGTAAGATAGATGTCATAAACAACTCTTCTTCCTTGATTCCAAGCATTTCAAGTATGCAAAGCATATTGTAGATAGTACATATGAACCTAATTTACATAAGAGTTTAACTATAATATGGTTTGTTTATTTTTAGCTCATTGCACTTACAATCCCACCCATTGTGGTATCTCCAATGTGGCATGTTTAAAGAAATCATTTATTAATAAGTAAACATAATCATTGTCTTCTTTTCTAGTTTGTAACTTGGCCTATAGAGATCTGGATAAGCAAATGAAAAGAAATAGAAAACCTAGTTTTTTGCTTCTCTCTGTTAATTATCTAGAACATGCAGTCCAGACAGGGTGTTGTCATTATAGATGAACACTTAATTATTTCTCTGCATTAATTTTTACTGAAGGCCAGATACCCTTATTTGATCTCTGCATCTCAGATAGTGGATTGATAAAATAATTCAAACAAAGCTATGCCAATTTCAGTATGCTGAATAACTGGCAGTAAATTCCAACTGAAAACAAGGTTTTCCCAGTTTCCTTCAACAAGACTTGACAACAAATGAAATAAGGTTACAGAAATCTCAGCAATTAGATTGCTTTCAGTGCAGAAATGGGTTTGGCTCAACTTGCTAAGACAGAGCTTTTTTCAGTTTTTTACTTTTACTTTTATGGACAAAGAAACAATTTGCTTTCCTGAAAGCTAAGAAATGTGCAAGTAGCCAGGATAAGACTCCCAGGTCCTGAACACAATATTATTTGGCACCAGCCTATCTATTAAAGATCCTACACTTGCTTTTTATTGTAATTTCTTCCTGGATCATTGGCCTTCCTTTGCTACAGAATCTGAAATGGTTGAGTTGATATGAACATGTGAGTAAGTAATTGGGGGAAAAGCTTTGGAAATGCCTAGCTTTCGCTGATTGCTTCTATGTCTTTCCCTAGCTATTTGTCTAACTATGACTTAAAGATACCATGGTGTTTTTGAATTATGTTCCAAAAATATCACATTCATTTAAGAACTTTGGTAGTGCATATGGAAAAATACTATGATAGCTTTTTAGTTATCTGGCTGTGCCTTTTGGCCCTTGCCAATGACTGATTTATGGTTTCCATGCATAATTTCAGTGTACACATTAAGTCACTTAACAATTAACTATCTGACCTAATTTCACCTCAGCTAAAATGAGATCAAGATGTGACCTAGTAAAAATGGCTGAAATAAAAGAAGGCAACCACATTCAGCTTTGAAAAAGAAATGTATATTATTACAGATGCCTTAGAAAGTTTGTATAGTTACTGTTGTTTCAAATTGGTTTTCTGAGTATGAATATCTAAAGTAAAAATTACCCAGGTCAGTTTATTTTACTTATTTATCATTTATATGCCAAAAGAGACACTTTCTTTGACACAACTATGGAAAATACAAAACTAAGTGTGAATTCAAACACAAGTGCAGCAGTATAAATTTGCTTAAACCACATATAAACAGTTCAAAGAAACAGCAAGAAATGAACATTGATACTGAATTGTCCTTCAATATAACAGTTCTCTCAACAAACATCTGTGGCAATTGCTTCTGATCACTCTCTTTCAGAATGCTTTCCAATGAAGCCTTTTTCTGTACCCAATTACCCTACTGTATTCATGGAATTTTACAAGATGTTTTCCTTTTTTAGCCTTCAACTATTTTTCTTCCACTTTTTCAATCACCCGTCCCCCCCAGGCATCTGGGGTACGGCATGCATTTCCTAATTGGAGTCCAAAACTAGAATGTACATGAAAAAACGGAAAAGCACAAGCTAGTCTGTGTTTGGTTACACATAATCAGAAAGAAACTGATCACCCCAGAGAATGCAAATGGCAATGCCAAAACTGGAAAAGTGAAAGGACTCATCTGCTCTGATAAGACCTAATTGATACCCAAACTGCTTTTGTCTCATTTAAACACTGCCCCCCCCCCCCAAAAAAAAAAATAGGGACTAAAATTAAAAACCTGTGTGGTCCTGTCTGTTATCAGAACCTGGAACCAATGTCTATGTACCCCATTATAGTCATCACAGAGACACCAAAAACATTTGAAGCTCATTTGAAAGAGAAGGAAGCATAATTTCTGAAGATAGCATCAGGATCATGAAGAGTGCCAAAAGATGGAACATTTTTTTAAAACAATGAAGTCTCTTAAAGTACAAAAATCCTCAACTGGATTCCCTAGTCTTCTATGATAGATTTGGGTTTGGGGGGGAATGGAAATTGGTGGATATTCTGATTCCAGAGATTTCTTGGTTTATGTAAAATTTGTATATATGTGTGCTTTTCACACAAAGTGAAGTGTGCATGTATGTAATGAACGTACATAGATTTTTTTTTACTTGCAAGAGAATTCTTTGCTCCATTAATTCATAGGAAATTAGCTTCAACTTTCATTCATAATTTAAAGGATGGGAAACAATATTGTCAGTGCATTCAGAAAGAATGATCTCAAATGTGTATTAAGTATTAAGTGTCAAACTGAGAGTTAATGTGACTGATTATTTAGTTTTACAGCTAAAATCATGGCTCTGCTTCTATACTTATGCTCTAGGACATAAATTATAAGTATGGTGACCATATTTTCTTGGAAAATAATAAAAGGATAAACCATAAAAAGGAGCAAATCTGAAGTAGGTTCATAAGGATAGAAAATTTTAATTGTTTATATGTTTATAATTTATTATAAAGTTTTTGAACAGAGACTGAATATTTTAGGAGGCAGCAGAATGTTATTTAAAACAGATAACTCTACAGTTGATTTTGTTTATGTTTATTTGTCATGACTAATTGGAAAGGTCTGATCACTTAGTTCAAATGAAATATTGCTGAATTTTCTCTCCACTGAGCCACAAATATCAGTCTCCAGTGACTTTTTAGGAAGCTTTTTTGATTATCACAAATAAAATTCTAATTAAAAAAGAATAAAATCATTCCATTATTCATTATTTAAAATATCCAATGAGTTTATACTTGCTGATTTTAAAAGAAGCTAGTCTACTTGTCTTTGTTCATGGACTAATGACAAAGAATTAAATCAAGGAAGCATGAATGGTATTTGATTTAATAAGTGCACAGAGGTAGAGAAGAGCCTAGTATTTTGTAAGCTGCAAAACAAGAGCAGCAAAGATGAGTAGAATAATCATCCAAGAATAATCCTCTAAGTATTAATGGAATGCTTAGCAGCATAAAAGACTTAATTTCTGAAATTGGTAAGTGGGTGCATTTCAATTTGTTTGAAATGTCTGCCATCGACACTTGCTTCCAACACTCTTTTTTTCTAACTTCACAACATCTGGCAAATGTTAGCTATAATCAAGAGTAAGCTTCTCTGAAGAACATCTGCAATCAGCACATAATCAATTCAGTGAAAACATCGTCACTTGCACATAATGCAATTCAAGTGAGTTTCAGGATGAGAAGTAAGGGGAAGTACCAATGCTATTAGGCATGGATGAAGTCAGCATATCAATGTTGCCATGTTACTGTTTTAAATTGGGAGCTCATGCCTTCACTATCTCAAACATAAAGCTAGATGTTGACCTTATTAAAGAATCCTGTTTTCTATTGAGCAAAATGTGCTTCTAGTAAGCTCAGAGCAGACATGAAGGCAACAACTTTTTCCTAGAATTAGCCTGGCCTTATTTTCTCATTTTTCATTAGCCAGCATATAATAAATAACATGCTATTTCTGAACTTGACACATACAATTCTGTCTAAAAATTCTTAATGCTATATGATTCTAATCAATTTTGAAGTCACCAACACTAAGATAAAGATAGATATTTATATTTTTATTAAGGGGAACTCTCAAATATTAATAAGCCATAAACATTAACCATGACATCTATCAGGAAAATAGTGTATAAAGACACTACATTAGTGCATATTTCATTGTTCATATTGCTACAAGCATGTGGGCAAAATCAGAGCTAAAGCGAGCAACTGGGCATATAGGACAAGAGTAAGGTGACCAGACGTCCCGCTTTTGGCGGGACAGTCCCGCTTTTGAGCAATTTGTCCCGCGTCCCGCGGCGTTTTAAAAAAGTCCCGATTTTTCATTCTGCCTCCTGGTTCCCGGCTGCCTCCTGAATCCTCGCTGATGGCTAGAGGGAAAAAACCTGTTTAAACTCTTGCCGCGGGGCTTCAAAGGGCCGCCCTACGTTAATTAGCTCGGCTTCCCCCTCTCAGCTGATTTGCACAGGGCTCTGCTCTTGCTAAATTGCTCAGTTTTTTTTCCCTCTTTGTGCAAACCAAGCTCAAAACGAAACTGAAAGTAAAACAGGCTGTTGGCTTTGCGGTTTGCTTGCAACGTTGGAAAATTAGGCAGCAGATTTATTTTCCTTTTCCTCACCAAAAAAGGTAAGTGCAAACAATGGAAAATTATTTAGGGCAAAAGAGGAGAGTTCAAGATTTTAAAACACAAAAGAAAAAAAAGCTCTTTTTAACTAGGGAATTGTAATAATTGAGATATTATTAATTGTATACTGTGTTGAAAGCAGAAATGGTTAAGTTGTGGTTTGGAGGAATATATGGGGGAAATTATTTGGTTTATTATTATTGGTAAGTATAATTAATTGATTTGTAAGAAATTGGATTGCATGGAAATAATTGGAATATTCATGTTCATATTGATTAATATACAAAAAAGATAGTTATATAACTAATTGATTTATATTAAAATGTTGAATTTGTATTAAACAACTGTATTACATAATTACATAATTAACCAATGTGAGGATGGATATAAAAATAGATGACAATGGGAAGGGGTATAAAATAGAATAGAAGGGAAAAATTGAATTTGATTAAGATTAGAGATGAGGATGAAGGGTAAAATTGTTTTTTTTAAAAAATAGATGAGGAATAAATATGGCAAAAAGGAAATATAGAAATTGTAAATTTAATTGAAATGACTAAACACTGTTTAAATTTGTGAACCAGCCAAATATTCTGTTCAAAGAAAATACATTGTATGTATGTGTGTTTCTAATTATTGCTATTTATTCATATTTGTTCTCTTTTATTCTTTAAAGTTTAACAATTCATTCTTTATCTTAATATCTTTATATTTGTTTGGGGTTGGCTTTCTTCCCTTTCATCTTTTTTATTGTACAGCAATCTTTCTCCTCAAACCTACCACCTCTCTTTTCTTTCCTTCTTACTTTCTCTTCCCCCCCTCTTCTTCTCCTCCCTACTTCCTCTTCCTTTCTCCTTCTCCTCCTCTCTTCCTCCCTCTCTTAACCGTCACTCCTACTCTAATTTCCCTTCCCTTCCTTCATCCCTCTCTATTACTGTATCCTTTTATGCATATGGACTACTCAGAGGGCTGAAAAAGTTATTTTTGACTGGTCCTCGCACTTTTGACCAGTCCTCGAACTTACGACTGTCCTCACATTTTACATTTTTGCCCTATCTTGTCATCATGGTGAAGAGAAGCAGTTGTGAAATGAGTGACATGGTTGTTAAGAATGCTGCACGGGCATAAATGTGAGGATGGTCATAAGTGTGAGGACCAGTCAAAAGTGTGAGGACCTGTCAGAAATGACTTTTTTCAGCCCTCTGGTTAGTCCTTTTGTGCATATGGACTACTCAGAGGGCTGAAAAAGTTATTTTTGACTGGTCCTCGCACTTTTGACCAGTCCTCGAACTTACGACTGTCCTCACATTTTACGTTTTTGCCCTATCTTGTCACCATGGTGAAGAGAAGCAGTTGTGAAATGAGTGACATGGTTGTTAAGAATGCTGCACGGGCATAAATGTGAGGATGGTCATAAGTGTGAGGACCAGTCAAAAGTGTGAGGACCTGTCAGAAATGACTTTTCAGCCCTCTGAGTAGTCCCTATACACACAGCCATGGCCACCCGGTCACATGACCAGCTAGCCACGCCCACCCAGTCACATGGCCTCCAAGCCACGCCCACACAATAAGCCACGCCCACAATGGTGTCCCTCTTACCAATGTTAAAATCTGTTCACCTTACCCTATACACATAGCCATGGCCACCCGGTCACATGACCAGCTAGCCATGCCCACCCAGTCACATGACCAGCTAGCCACGCCCACAAAATAAGCCACGCCCACAATGTCTCTCTTTACCAATGTTAAAATCTGGTCACCTTAGACAAGAGATCTCTCATAAATCCATATAAGATGCAAATAAGTTATCTATTAACACCATGCTATTGTTGGAATCAGGTTGAAGTATGATTATAATATGAAGTTGTCAATTACAGACATATTTATCTTCCAAGATGTACCTACCACCTTAGTAGTTGATTAGATGATTAGGGAGCTGGAGGCTAAAACATACGTAGAACAGTTGCAGGAATTTGGTTTGCCTAGTTTAGTGAAAAGGACTAGGGTAGACATGATAGCAGTGTTCCAATATTTGAGGGGCTGCCACAAAGAAGATGGGGAGGGGGAATCAATTATTTTCCAAAGCACCAGAAGGGAAAACAAGAAACTAATCAAGGAGAGAAACAACCTAGAAGTAAGGAGAATTTTCCTAACAATAAGAACAATTTAACCAGTGGAACTTCAGAGGTTCCTTCAGAAGTTGTGGAGGCTTTTAAGAAGAGACTAGACAGCCAGTCAAAGTCCCTTCCAAGTCTATTATTCTGTTGGTTATCATGGCCAGAACAGTAGTAAGCAGTGGTATCTCAGTGAAGGAAAGTGAACATTTAGCAAGGAAGGGAGATGGGTGGTTAATGGTTCTTCCAAAAGGACTGCTACTGATATTCAAATATTGAATGACAGTGACTATGCCCCAGGTGTGGCTGTTATACAGCTGCTTCCAACCACAGCATTGCTGATAAGGCCAATAGCAATGGTGACAGGTACAACACTAGGGGTATAATGAATGCAACTGGATAGGAATTGATGTTCTAGCCTTTTCACGATTGTTAAATTTCAGGGGGCGGGGGAGGGGGGTGTTCATATGGGAATTCCTGTTTTTGATTTTATAAGAATGAGTGCATAGCAGTGAATCCATATTATATCAATACAGTAATTACAATGTACATCTGTAGCAAGAAGACCATTGAGTTAAATTGCATATATTTTAAATCTATATAATGTATTTTATATCTAGCAACTGTATTAGTACAAAAGTTTTACTGAATTTGTGAATACAATTAAAATTTCATATTATTCCTGTAAACAGCAACTAAAGACATAATAAACCCCTATTCCAAATTTGGCAATGTTAAAATTTAACCTGAAATCTTAACTGTATCTCAGTAGCATTGACTAGTATGCTGTGTTTTGTTTAATGTACTTTTGCTTTCTCTTTACTCTTTAATTTGCTTTATTGTTCTACATGTGAGTATTTTCTGATGAAGATGCAATATAGCCATGATGGCGAAACTATGGCATGCGTGCCAGAGGTGACATGCAGAGTCCTCTCTGCTGGCACGCGTACCGTTGCCCCAGGTCAGATCTCCGTGGCATTTCTTTCATGAGCTTCTGTTTCCCTGCAAATGACGAAACAGAAGCTCAAGAAAGAAAAAGATCTTACCTACTGTTCTGCCCCAGCTACGGTCCCCAAAGAACGCAGCACACACAAAGTCCGTACAAACCTTAATTTACTAATTAAAGACTACTAATGAGCTTTCTTAGTAGTTGTTCGAACAAAACTACAATAAATCAGACTTTCCTGAACAAGGGATATTAATTTAACTTCATTAACAGCTGACAAGAATTCAAAGAATAATAACTCAGTTCTGAGGCACAGTATTTCAGATAACCATAATCTTACTGTGGTTGGCAGAATGCCCAGAAGCAATTTGCAGTAAAACTGATAAGAGAGAAACAAGAGTCAAATCAAACGTTTTCTGTAATCAAGATGCGATGGAATTTGAATGAAGTTGTTTCCTGCAAATTGCATCAGTTGTCCTTCCTTAAATAGGCTAAGGGAATGGCGAATTAGCCCCAAGCCTTACTCTTGAGGAGACCTCCTCCGAGGAGCCACTCCTGCCTTTTCGCAGCTCTGTGTGCTCATGCATTGAGAAGAAGCTCCTCCTCTTCTTCCTCTTCACTTATGGGAGCTTCTGGAGGTTCTGAAAGCCCTGGCTGAATCCCCGCCTCTGGCACCACATCTTCTCCAGCTTCCTCATTGTCCGACTCGAGTGCCAACTGCACAGGCTGCTGGCACAGCACCACACCAGCCTCCTCACTGTCGGAATCAGCTACTAACTGCACAGGCCGCTGACGGGCCACAACACCTCTTCTGCGCTGCTGGTGTTGGGATGCCCCACCTCCCAACCAATTGGTTTTTGGGTCCCTGCTGCCAATGCACATGTTGGCGCATACGCACATGCATGTCTAATTAAAAATGAAAGACTCCTGGCTCGTTAAGAACGCTCTTAGCTCTCTAGGAGTCTAAGCTCCTCAAATGACAGCTCCAAAGGAAAAAGGTCCAATTCCTCTATGCCGTTCCCAATTGCTAAATCAAATTTGGGAATGTGAAGCTCCTGTCAGTGGCGATGCGACAGTCTGTGAAGCGCAAGGCTTCTGTCAGTGGTGGGGCAGCAGTCTAATAAGTGTGAGGCTCCAGAGAAGGAAACAGCGATCTATCTCTTAAATTCCTTCCAGCCACTGTTTCCTAATGCAGGGGGAGTGCAAGGTGACTGCCAGAGATGCAGGCTGGCAAACTGGGGGCGCAGAGCTCCACTAGTAAAAGTATTTAAAGCGTTGAGGCAAGTGTTCTGATCTTAGAAATGGCCACCCGACTCGACCAATCCGGGAGCGCAAGGCTACACCAAACTCGCTTCCCCTTTGACAACTGGGAGTGTGGAGCTCCTCTGCCCTGCTATTCCTGCTGTAAATGGGAGCACTAGACTCCACAGCCTGTCTGGAGCGCCTGCAGCTCAAAGGGCAGCAGACCAACTAAATGACAGGAGACTGTCACCAGCATGACAGCAGCAAAGCCCTTCCAATGGCTGGAGCCGAAGCCCTTACCGTTGGGAAATTTCCAGCGACTCTACCACAAATGGGAGTCTGCTGTTTAAACTCACAATGATATGTGGACTGGAAGAAATTGTCAAGAAACTCCTATTCAGTAGTGAAGAAGCATCCAGGAATACTTCTAGTCAGAAGAGAAACCTTTGACATGTCTGTCCAGGCTGAAGAACTGAATCAAAAGCTGGGAAGCCCTAGCAACAAAGGTGTGGCATTACAACTTTGACAAGACTCAGTCCAATCAACTGAACAGACGATGACAACCCATTCCTGGATGCTATCTCCACCACTATGGAGAAAGATGAAATCACTTGAAAGGCAAAATAATTCTACTAGCTAAAATAATTTTCTTCAAGTTGAAATCATTTTCAGTTGACTACTAAGGTCTGGCTGGAAAATACAAAGATATGCCTGCAGAAAGCTCTCTTAAAAAAAGGAGAAATAAATCATAGGATTCCATGAAGTTACGCAGCATTAGAATAGTAAACAAAAAGCAATCCAAAATGATCAAGGACAGATTAATGAGACACACAAATGCCATCTGAGGATAGTATAATATAATATAGTATACACTATATTATACACTTTTTAGTATAGTATACACTATATTATACAATAAATATAATAGAGTGAATAAAGTGGAAACAAAAAAAATCTATCTTGTCTTCAATCACTACACCCAAAATATGGCCATCTCAACCTAATACTGGACTGTGACTTTGAAAACCAATTTGTTGAATATATTCCAAATGTAAAAACTCAGAATAGGAAATTAATCAAGCAGAGAACCAAAGTAGAACTAAGAAGAAATTTCCTGACAGTTAGAATAATTAACCAGGGGAACAGTTTGCCTCCAGAAGTTGTCGGTGCTCCATCGCTGGAGATTTTTAAGAGGAGATTGGACAACCATTTGCCTGAAATGTTATAGGCTTTCCTGCTTGAGCAGGGGTTTGGACTAGAAGACCTTCAAGATCCCTTCCAATTCTGTTACTCTGAAATAATTGTTTGATAATTATTGGATCTGTGGAATAATACAATTAAAAATGGACTGTTTTGTTTAACTGTATTTATTGGATTCATAAACTATCAGATAATATTTGGCTTTCATTAAAAAAAAACAGCAATGCTAATACTGTTCCCAAAATTGGAAACTGATTTGAGAATATGAATTTCTGCAGCTTCTAAAACCTTAACTGTATTATCTCCCACAGAGATTCTCTGCCTAGGTGTATAAATTAGATTTTGCAAAATTCTGTTCACATTCTAGGCAAACCACACGTTGACTCTTACTTCTTTCTATTTCTCTACTTCTACCTTTTGCTTTGAATGAATGTTGTGAATGATACCAACATATATATATATATAACTGAGCTGTTTTTTTTAACGTGTATACTTTCATACATACAGTTTGTTATTCAAGTATTTTATGGTTGCAATCTCACATACAAAGTTATGTCTCATTTTATAAATCTACTTGTGTTGGGAATGACAATTACCAAGAGGTGATTGTAAAAAAAAACCATGCATAGAGAACCATTAAAGTGATTTTGAACAGGAATAGAACTTTACAAAGTCTTTTTTCCTGAATTGTAGCCAACAAAGCACATAATTACTAAACTAAGCTGACAGGTGCTTGGCCATCATTACTCAAAATATGGATGCTTCATTGGTTTAATTAGTGGCAATATGATATATTGTTTTACTTCTGCTTTTTAATAATTTGCTACATTCTATTTTGTCTTTTCACTGAATTTTATGTAATAGACTGCTGTTCTAAAGTCACTATCAGTTATGATATATTATTACTGTCAGAGCAGATGTTTTTCAGATTCAATTCTTTGTATTTTCAGTTAAAAGAAAAAGGGAGAAGCAGCAAACTGTTACTAATAGTGCTATATAAGATAGAACTAGATGGACAAATACCATCATAGTAATATATTACTACTACCAGACCTCCCATGACCTGTTGTGTCATTGTTTAAGTGATATTTGTTTACCTAAACAGAGAAATAGAATGACCAGGAACAAAGAAGCAATATGAGTGGGAGCTACTTCCAACATATTGTTGGTTTGATTGTAGCTAATGACCTCTGGAACCCATTGGCGAGACTGGTCTATCTGGCTTTTTTAGGCGTAAAATAACCTAAATAAGCCACGGTGGCACAGTGGTTAGAGTGCAGGCTCAAGGCTCCAGGCTACTTCTGCTGATCACTGGCTGCCAGCAGTATGGCAGATCAAATCTCACCAGGCTCAAGATTGACTCAGCCTTCCATCGTTCCGAGGTTGGTAAAATGAGGACCTAGATTGTTGGGGGCAATATGCTGACTCTGTAAAAACCACTTAGAGAGAGCTGTAAAGCACTTTGAAGCAATATATAAATCTAAGTGCAGTCTATCTGATCAACTTAAGGAGGGGCCAGACTGCCGAATCTCCAGAGGATCAGAGCAGGACCAGTCTACAAACTTGTGGCTGCATGGTAGCACAGCAGCAGCTACAAATTTGCCAAATTCAATCCCATGGGAGTCTTGAGTACTGAATATTGTATGCATTCTTGTGGATATGTGTCACCTGTAATGAAAGATATAAGAACTCTTCAAGTAAGATTTATTTTTGTTTAATTTTACTGGCACTCTGCCCTGGTATGAAATTTTTAGCTTAATACAACCAACAAATAAAAATTAATGAAAATAAAAATTTAGATGGGAGGGCTACTTTTGTAAAGATTGTCTGATATTATAATAATATCAAAACAGATAAACCAGCATTGCTAGTAAACAAAGCACTACCTGTAAACTTAGTTTTTATTAAAATGACATGTACAGAATCTGCTGAGCCTTTCAACTAATGACATTTTGGTGGAGATATATTTCCCTAACATTCTAAAATGCCCGAGGGATTTCACAACCTTCTGTTTAAAAACAAATCATTAAAAAAATAATGAAGCTGAAATTTCATTAAAGCTTAGTTTTATCTCACTGAAAATACTTGAATAAACAGAATATCTTAAACACAAGAGAAAAGAATATCATGAATAAATCAATTTAACAGAAAGGAAACATGTAAGGTATGGAAATTAATTCAAAAAAGGCCAATTATATGAAAAAAATAAACTAATTCAATCTACATTTGAAATCACATTTTATTGTCCTTTCAGTTCAAAGCATTTGGCTTTTTTTATTTATGTGTTTGTCAAATATATATAGCTGCCCATCTCACCAAACAAGTGATACTAGGCGGTGTACAATAAAGCTAAAACAATCAATATCTAAAAGCATTATGATTATAAGTAAAAACATTAAAAACTATGTCACCAGCAAAATTAATCTATTTTAGTGCTGTTTATTTTATTAGTAATTGAAAATTTTTATCAAAGAACTATTTAATTTAAAGAAACTAGAATCTAGATTTCATAATAGTTAAAGAAGATCCGCTGGGATCCCTTAAGATACATTATTGTGTTTAAGATGATTCATTGTTTGCTTTAAAACTGAGTATGGCTCTAACCTACATATACTTACATCAGAAATTCATTTTCTTTTGCATGGAGTTAACCTCCAAACTCTCACCTCCCTTGCTATTTTTTCCACACAGTTTGGAAAATCAACTAATTAAGTCTCCTAATTAAATTTTGGAGAGTGGGAACTGGTAGTGTGTGTGTGTGAGGGAATTATTCAAATTTATCCTTCCTTTCTTATTAGCATGTTACATCCATATTCTTCAATTAGATCTTTAGAAATAACCCCATATGTGTGCCTTCTTAAAAAAACAAAACAAAACAAAAGCTGTGAATTATCTCCCATTCTGGGCAAAGTAGAGCATACTAGCTCAGTCTTGAAATACTATATTTCCCTTTTATAACTTTTCAAGGATAGATACACATATTTCAATACATTAAGCCTTTGGTATTACAAAGCTAGTGCAAGTCCATTTTACTTTTTTACTTGTGAATAACACTAATTTGGAGGATTATGCTTAAAAAGTCTGGAGCAATGTTCGAATCAGATGTTTTTATATTTACTAGTTTAACATTTTTATTGAGTACCAAATATTGTAAAATACAAAAGTAAATAGAAAAGCCGTGCAGGGGAAAAGGGGGAAGAGAAGTGAGGAAAGATAAGAAAAAGAAGCATTGACTTCCAACTCTCTCTGTTACAGTAAAATAAGGCTTTAATATCAAATCACAACTTTTTGCTTTTTCATAATAATATGAACAAGCCATTTCTGTAAAGATCTATCAATCTACTCAGTAAAACCCAAAATCAAAGTTTCATTCTTTGCCACATCAAGCAAGTTCAGAAGCGGTCTCCATGTGGAAATAAAAGTACTTATGTTCTTTTCTTTAATCAAAGTAGTCAATTTTGCCATTTCAGCCAATTCTATCAACTTCTGCAACCATTCATCCATAGTAGGAATAGAACTGTCCTTCCATTTTTGTGCATACAATAGTCTTGTTGCTGTCAACACATATAATAATACAGTTCCAAATTCTTTTCTCCAGTTTTTTTTCTATTAGGAAAAGTAGATATTTTCATATTTACAACTGTAGTTACCAGATCTCTCTCTATTCCAACCTGGAATAAATGCAGAAATTAGTATAAAAGGAATGCTGTGCTACTGCCTAAAAGCCTCATGACAAAATAAAAATTTTTTAGACCTGTAAGATGAATTCCATTCATGGGTATTAGCCTTGTATTTTGGCATTAATGAAACTGGCCACCTAGCCACAAGGGAAGAAAAATATCAGCACAAATTAACAGTAGCTAACAATACTTAGCATGATAGCCAATCCCAAGCAAACAAAGGCTTAATTAAATAAAATTGGGATACATGAAAAGTACAAAAATCTCAGGGCTAGGCTCTGGACCACACTCAAGCAATTCTAGGATTGGAACTCAAATTATTCCCAAAGAACAATGTTGTCTATATATCATTCATCTGTAGGTGCAGCAATACATCCATATATGCTTCTCTTTTCCTAACGTGCGAAATTATAGATTATGGTAAAGTACTGTGTATTTCCTCATACTTTTTATCTTTGTCCAAAGGCTTCATGCTGATGCATTTAACATACAAAAGGCTGATTTTATTTGGGAGACTAATAACAGAATGGGCGTTGGACTTACCTGATATGCCCCTTCTCTATCCCGCTGTCACAGCAGTCAGGCATGGGTGAGACATCGGCTGTTGTCCAATATGACCGAGTCTACTGGAAATCTAAGCTCTGCCCCTTCCTGCTTGGATCCAGTTTTGAGGCGAAGGTATCCAGTAGACTGGCGTGCCTATAGAGGTAAAATGGTAGAAGTGAAAGGACCACCCTCCCCAAGACACCCCCCCCCATTACCGACCAGGGTGGGGCTGACTGCTGTGACAGCGGGATAGAGAAGGGGCGTATCAGGTAAGTCCAACGCCCATTCTCCTATTGGCTGTCACAGCAGTCAGGCGTGGGACATACCAAAACAAATGTCCTATAGGGAAGGATCAGGTCGGACTCTTTGAAGCACTCTCCTGCCAAAGGCGGCGTCTGCGAAAGCATAAGCATCCAACCGGTAATGCCGAATGAAGGGGATCACCGAAGCCCAAGTTGCTGCCTGGCAGACTTCCTCCAGAAGAGCTTGAGTAGCCCAAGCCGCAGACGTGGCAGCGCTTCTGGTGGAATGTGCTGTGATACGTCGGGGAACCGGCAAGGATTATGCCTCGTAAGCAGTGGAGATAGTAGCTCTCAGCCAGCGACCAACGGTGGTAGCCGTGATTCGTGCCCTCATAGACAACAGCTGGAAGGAAATGAATAGGGCCTCGGTCCTCCGGAAAGATGAAGTACAGGATAAATATATCTTTAGAGCTCTGCGGATGTCCAGGGTGTGACAGACCTTTTCCAGTGATGACGTGGAGAAGGACAAAAGTTGGGAAGTATGAGTTCTTAAGACCTCTGAAAGGTGGAGTTGATTTTTGGAATGAATGCGGGATCCAAATGGAGCACCACCCTGTCCTTGTGGAATATGCAGAGATCAGAACGAACAGAAAGAGAAGCGAGTTCCGATATACATCTTGCGGAGGTAATAGCCACCAGAAAGTTGATTTTGAAGGATAAGAATTTCAGATTGACCTCTCTGAGAAGCTCGAAGGGTGGCTTGGTGAGAGCTGTAAGAACCTTGTTAAGATCCCAGGTGGGGAACTGGTGAATGGCCAGAGGACAGAGATTAGTGGCACCTCTCAAGAAGGCTCGAATAAGAAGCTCCTTGGAGAGAGGAGTCCCGGGTCCAAAAGTTAGAACGGAGGATAAGGCCGCAACTTGATGGCGTAGAGTGTTGGGTGAAAGACCGGAGGCGAAACTGTCCTGCAGGAAATCCACAAGTTGAACAACAGAAATGGATGAAGGATCCAAACTGTGCCTAGAGCACCAACAAAGAAAGGACTTCCATGATGAGTCATAAATACGGGCAGTTGAGGGCCGATGAGCCGTCAGAATGGTGGAGATCGTGGCTTGCGAAACATTGGAGCTAATCAAATGTAGCCGCTCAACCTCCAGGCGGTCAGATGATAAGACTGAGGGTCTGGATGGGACAGCTTGCCCTACCATAAAACGATCTGATTCTCTGGAATCTGCCATGGAAGGACCACCGAAAGGGATACGAGATCTGCAAACCACGGCCGGCGGGGCCAGTAAGGAGCAAGAAAGATGAGTTTCGCCTTTTCCTGTAACAGTTTGCGAATCACCTTGGCTATCAGAGGGAGAGGAGGAAAAGCATAAAGCAGAAGGCCCTGAAGCCAAGGACTGCGCAAAGTGTCCACCGTCTCCGCTCCGGTCGAAGGAAAGCAGGAGAAAAAGCGAGGCAACAGGTGGTTGTCGCTGGAGGCAAAAAGGTCCGCCTGTGGGAGGCCGAAACGTATTGTCAGTTGTTCGAAGAGACGGCGAGGAATATTCCATTCCGTGTGATCTATTTGGGAGTGGCTGAGAGCGTTGGCCTGAATGTTGTCCTTCCCGGAAATGTAATCCACCCGAAGGGAAATCAAGTGAGCCTCGGCCCACAGTCCCAGATGAAGAGCCTCCTGCATAAGTATCTTTGAGCGAGTTCCTCCCAGTCTGTTTATATGCGCCTTGGCCGAGATGTTGTCCATGAGGACCAGGACATCCCGACTCAGGACTTGAGTTTCGAAACTCAGGAGTGCTAGGAAGACGGCTCGAAGCTCGAGAACATTGATGCTGAGGGATCTCTCCTGGGGGAACAAAGTCAAAGTCCCTGTGCTGTGCGAGAGCCGAGATGGGCTCCCAAGCCGAGGAGACTCATGTCGGTAGTGATGACTATTCGCTGGGGCTCGAGGAACTTGCAGCCCTTGGACACCACCGGTGACGTCCACCAGAGTAGAGAAGCGACCACAGATGGAGGAAGCTGCACCCGCAGGGTGGTTGGAGACTAGGAACTTCGTTGAAAGGGAAGTATAAACTATGTGCCGGTTTAAGGACTTTAAATCAAGAATCGCTCTCCAGCCTCCCTGAAGCTTTGGGGACTAGAAATAGACGGGAATAGAACCCTCACCCCACTGGTTGAGAGGTACAGGCTGAATGGCTTTGATATCCAAAAGGTGTTGTATGGCCGAATTAACTCGAGCATTTTTGATGCGATCCTGAGAGGAAGAGCATCGCAAGAAGAGCTTCGGGGGAGTGGAGCGAAACTCTAGAGAAAGGCCGAAACGTATGGTAGACCTGACCCAGGTGTCTCAAACTGTAATGTCCCATTGATCAGCAAATTGGGATAGGCGACCCCCGATAGATTGATCTGGAAGGGAATCAATGGGACCTCCAGCCCCTGCCCCCTCGAAAGGGCTGCTTGAAACCAAGTCTGGAACCCTGCCTAACCTGGGGGTCCTGATGAGCCGGACTTTTGGAAGAGAAGTGACACTGCAACCACTGAGCTGGGAAGGACATCTCCGAGCCTCGAAAGGAAGGATGAAAGAAGGGCTGAGGTTGGTTATCAGGGCAACGATGTAGAGAAGGCAACACCTTGCGGTGATCTTTCGTTTCAATAAGGAGAGAATCTAGTTGAGAGCCAAAGAGCTTTTCCCCGGAGAATGGGGAAGAAGCTAGGTGCCACTTGCTTCTGATGTCAGCCTGCCAATTATGGAGCCATAGAAGCCGACAGGAAGTGACTGAGGTTCCTATGGCTTTGGCAGAAAAATGGGCCACATTGAGGGTGGCGTCTGCGGAAAATTCCACTGCTGCTAAAATCTTATTCAGATCCTGATGAGAACGATGATCCGATGGAGGTAAGAGTGCTTATAGTTGCCTCATCCAGAGAATCATGGCCCTGTTAAAAAAGGACGCTGCAGAAGAATCCTGCACAGACCAGGCCAACACCTGATGCCCTTTGATCAAGGTCCTTTCGGCTTTCTTTTCCTTGGGGCGTAAACACTCCTCAGGTGGACCTGTGAGGGGAGAGGAAGAAGACAGAGCCAGCACAGGTGAGTCGAAAGAAGGAACTTTAAGTAGATGGGAGAAATCAGGAGCCATATTATAGAACTGTTTGTCCAAATTATTAGGAACAGGGCCTGAACTTGGAAAGGCCCATTGTCTGAGAACCACATTAGAAAATAATTTGGGGGCAGGAACTACTTCCTTTTGTACAGAAGGCTCCTGAACTAAAGAAGTGGTAGGATCTGTAGCCATAGAGGCAGATGCCGCTGCAGAAGAAGTCCCTCCAAGACCAGTGACATTTTGAACTTTATAGAGTAATGAGCGAAACATTTTGGGGCGGAAAAGTCCAATAAAGGCAGGTTGGTCCGGTTCTAGGCCTTCATCATCCGAGAGGTCATGATCAGCTACAATTTCCCCTTCTGAAAGGGAATCCTGGCCGGCTGAATCTAGAGCTTCACAGACCTCCCTGACATCCTCCACTTCATCCTGGTAGGATGGGGCTCTGGAATGATGTTGAATACTAGAATGTACAGAAACCTCAGAAGAAGAAGGCCTTTGCTGGAGGCCTTGAGAAATGCCTTGGCGTATAGCCTCTGAAATGAGCACAGCTAAGGCCGGTAGTGTATCAGGTAAGGTTTGAGGAACCTGACTGGGCACATGAACATCAGGGTTCTGCAAAAGATGCTGCTCGGGAGCAGGAGAATGAGGGGCCTCATGAGCCACAGGAAACACAGATTCTGCCTCTATATCATAAGGATTTTCCTCAATGACCAATCTGTCTGGAGATAAGGCTGGGGTAGGCCTTTGTAGAGGAGTAAGATTGGTAGAGATCTTGGCTGAAGAGGAGAGGCATGGAAAAGCCTCAGGGCGGTTGGGGTTGGGCTCTAGGCCCAAAGCTGCCTGGGCCTTGTGGAAGGCCTTCTCTATGGCCTTATGGCGTCTTTCCTCCTCCCAAGATGGTTTAGAGGCTAGAGGACGAGAAGAAGCTGCTGTGCCAACAGCCCTGGACTTGCTAGTCTGTCCTTTGGAGGTCCCCTCTTCAGGATCCTCTTCCCGGGGCCGTTTCCCCTTATCCTGGGTCTGGCGGGAAGAGCGCGATTTAGATGTGTCCGCCATTTTGAGCTACCAGCCACGAGGATATTAGAAAGTCTGAGAAGCCTGATTGCCGAGTTAAACTATCTGAGGGGTCCCCAGATACTTGCGATTTGCAGGAATGTTGCAGTCCTCGAATCGTAGCTCCAAATTGAAGTCGCTAACCTGCTGGCTAAAGTGCGACTAGTAGTGCGGAAATGGCATCTCGCTAAGAAACGCTGCAGAGCTGGAAGGCTCTCAGATGCAGCACTCCTCCGCCGATTGCCTGAAGGCAGGATAGCCCTGTGACAGACCCCTCCAAAAAATTTGAGCTACTGGATGGAAAGGGGTTCTGGTTATAGTACCTCCACCGATAGATAGTAGTTGGCGGGAAAGCTGGGAAACGCAGCAGAGCAAGCTCGTGCGCGCGCTTGAAAGAGCTGCCAGCCGGCAGCCTAGCATAAGGAATAGCGGCCGAAAGCTGTGAAGATTAAACAAAAGGCGAGACCGGTCAGTTCCGATTTCAAAAGGCCAAGTTAAGCAATGTTGAGACAGAGAACTCTATAGACACAACCATCCTGGCAGATCGAGTCGAAAAACTGAAGCCAAGCAGGAAGGGGTGGAGCTTAGACTTCCAGTAGACTCGGTCCTATTGGACAACAGCTGATGTCTCACCCACGCCTGACTGCCGTGACAGCCAATAGGAGAAAAGGCAAGTGCTGGTTATTTCACTTTTGTATAACTCGCTGTTCATCTTTCAGTAGTAATACAAATTTCTTTCATTTATTTTATTGTATATGGAAGACCTGAGTCAAACATGCATATTGTAATGTGTTTTTAATCAAGTCAATTTGTTTTCATACCTATCATACAAAGTAAGTTTACAAATTATTAAAGCTTCCAATCAAACTTTATAAAAGTTGCAGCTGCTTTAAAGGAGTCAATTCATTCAAAGATATGTGCCTTTAATATGAGTCATAAAATCAACTGTGTCTTTTTTTAGGTTCATTTGGAAACCTGCAGGGAAAATCAAGGGGTGGCTGTAGAGTTTGTGCAGCCATTTATTTTGTTTGTCTTCTCTTGCATGTTGAAGCCTTCTTATAAACCACTGCACAACCCTATAATTCTGGACAGGGTGATTAACTTTGGTCATACATTCTTAAAGACAACAATCATTAATGCTAAGATAACAAGATGAAAAAATTGTGTCTTTACATTCAGTACATTCACTGCTTAAATAAAGGATAAGGGCCAGGAGCAAAATCACTCTATATAAAGAGAAGTGTGCTGTATATGTGCCCAAAGAATAGCTGTTTGTCAATTTTTGTGACTTAATACACTTAGCTAACATCTTCTTTCACACAAACTGTATTTTAGCCTTTTCTTCTGATAACTCCACATTATTTCATCCAATAAGGGGACATTAACAGGAATGCAGCAATTCTATGAATGTTATTATTTTACTATTTGTGTATACTCTAATTCTTTGAAAATAAACTATTTACTTCCTTGCATAAAGATTGGATTTCCACATTATTTCACTTTTCTAAACATGCATGAACATGCTTTATGTTTGTTCTTCAGTGAAATGATATGGTATTACTTCGCTATTTTTGGTTTGTGAACTATACTTCAAATTAATATTGAGAAGTGGCCTATGCATGTTTCTTTTTTTTTTTTTTTATTGCAAAAGTTTTACAATTACATTTTCACCCCCTTTTCCCCCCCCTCGACCCGCCCCGAACTTCCCAACCTCCCTAACCCACCCTAACCCACCCCTCCCCCCAGACTTCCTCACAATATAATCATGTCAAATAAAAGGAAAAACCCTCCTTTGTATATAAAACTTGAACCCCGCCCTCCCCTTACAAATTTTCATCTTCATTACATTAACCTATTTCTATCTTAATATAGCAGTTTCAAATAAATTTTCATCCTGATTACCTTGAAGATATTTCTATCTTAATATAGCAGTTTCAAATAAATTTTCATCCTGATTACCTTAAAAATGTTTCTATCTTAATATAACATTTTCAACTAAATTTTCATCCTGATTACCTTAAAAATATTTCTATCTTAATATAACATTTTCAAATAAATTTTCATCCTCAACCTTAAAATATTTCTATCTTAATATAACATTTTCAAATAAAAGCTATTTGGTACTTCCTAGTTTGATATTTGTTCTGAACATAATCTATCCACTTCTTCCATTCCCATTCATAAGTCTCTTGAGAACAGTCTTTTAAACATGCTGAAATCTTCGCCATCTCCGCAAAACTGGCCATCTTCAAAATCCATTCCTCAATCGAAGGCAGCGCTTCATTTTTCCAATATTTACCTATCAACAATCTTGCTGCAGTTATCATGTACAATATCATTTTTGTTTCCCCCAATGTAAAACCCTTAACTATACCCAATAAAAACAGTTGTGGAGAAAATTGAATCTTTCTCTTCAAAACATTCTGCATGACCCACCAAATTTTTATCCAAAAAGCCTTAACTTTCTTACAGGTCCACCAAACATGATAATATGTAGCATCTAAGCAATCGCATCTCCAACATTTAGGCTGGGCACTAGGGTACATACACGACAATTTTTTTGGATCTAAATGCCATCTATAAAACATTTTGTAGAAATTTTCCCGCAGATTCTGTGACTGTGTAAATTTAACATTCTGAACCCAAATTTTTTCCCATGTTTCCAACATCACTGGTTCCTCGAAATTTTGTGCCCACTTAACCATACAGTCTTTAACTAGTTCAGTTTCTGAATCCCTTTCTAACAAAACATTATAAAGTCTTTTAATATGCATTGGGCCTTTCTCTTTTATATGTCTAACTAATTCTTCCTCATACATCATAATACCAGTTTTTTGGTCCTCTTTCCATCTCAATTGCAATTGATTATATTGTAACCAAGTTAAATTAATCCCTTCAGCCAACAATGTCTGTAATGTCTTCAGCTGCCATCTGCCCGCATCTGCAAAAAGAACCTCTTTATATAAAAACCCCCCGAGTGACATTATATTTGTATTCCACAAGGTATGACCAAGATCCAGCCATAGCGGTATTTTGTAATTCCAGTTGTTTCGGTGCTTCTTCCAAACTCTCAGCAAAGAATCTCTAAGTATATGGCTTTTAAATACTTTATCCACTTTGCTATCATAAAATAAGTAAGCGTGCCATCCAAATTCCAAATCAAAACTTTCTGCATTCAATATTCCAGTCTTTTTTCCTCCAAACCAATCACTTACTAAAGTCAAAGCTGTTGCATCATAATATAATTGTAGGTTTGGAAGTTTGAGACCTCCCCTTTCTGGGATGTCTTGCATAATTTTCATTTTTACTCTTGGTTTTTTCTCATTCCAAACAAATTTGTTGATACCAGTTTGCCATGCTTTTAGTTGTTTATCATTTTTGAGCACCGGAATCATTTGAAACAAAAAAAGAAATCTTGGCAAAATGTTCATCTTAACTGCTGCTATTCTTCCAAGTAAAGACAGCTGCAGTTTTTTCCAAATCTCCATATCTTTTTGCACCTCTCGCCACAACGCCTCATAGTTATTTTGAAACAATTTCATATTTGATTCTGCAACCTGAACTCCTAGATATTTTACCTTTGGTACAATCTCAAAACCTGCCCTTCTTTCTAACTCCAGTTTACGATCTTGTGTCATATTTTTAACTACCATCTTAGTTTTTCTCTGATTCAATCTGAAACCTGAAACTTTACCAAAGTCTTGTATAATGTCCTTCATCTGGATTATCGATTCCATTGGCTGTGTTAGGGTAACAACCAGATCATCTGCAAATGCCTTTATTCTGTAATCCTCTTGCCTTATCATTATACCTTTCAATGTGTTAGAATCCCTTATTGTATTTAACAAGACTTCTAGTGTTAAAATGAACAACAATGGGGACAATGGACATCCCTGTCTTGTACCTTTTTCAATTTTAAACTCTGTTGTCAGACTTCCATTGATAATAATCTGTGCCTTTTGCTCTTGATAAATTGCTGAGACCGCCTGTATATATTGGTCCCCAAAGTCCATCTTTTTTAATGTCTTTAGTAGAAAATTCCAATCCACTCTATCAAAGGCCTTCTCTGCATCCAGAAAGACCAGCACTGCAGGGATCTGTTTATTCTTCTCAAGATATTCCAATAAATCTATTACTTGCCTTACATTGTCCTTCATGTGCCTACCCTCAATAAATCCCGCTTGGTCATCATGAATCACCTTTTGAATTACTGGCATCAGTCTGTTGGCTAATACTTTTGCATAAATTTTATAATCCGTATTCAAAAGAGATATTGGTCTGTAATTCTCCGGTTTTTTGGGACCTACTTGCTCTTTTGGTATCAAAGAAATATAAGCTGTAGTCCACGATGGAGGTACTTTTCCCCCTTGTTGTATGTTGCAAAATAAGTCTCTGAGTTGTTCCACCATTTCTGCCTGTAAAGTTTTATAATACACTGCTGTCAGACCATCCGTTCCAGGAGCTTTGGCTGTTTTTAATTGTTTTATTGCTGCTATTATCTCCTCCTCTGTTATGGGATAATCCATTCTTTCCTTTTGTTGTTCAGTGATTTTTGTAACTCTTTTATTATCCAAATATTTTTCTATAAGTCCATTCTGCACCTCCTCTCTGGCATATAGTTTAGTGTAATATTGAAGAAAAGCTTCTTTTATTAAATTCTGTTGAAAAACTTCTTTCCCACCAATATCAACACTATCAATAGTCCGTATGCTTTGTTTCTTCCTTAATGTGTAAGCCAACCACCTGCCTGGTTTGTTAGCATTGCAGAATGTATTATGCTTCGCATATTGTAAGTTTGTTGCAACTTGTTCCGCTATAAGCATTTGGAATTGGTCTTTCAGAAGTTTTATAACACTAAGTATTCTTTCATCTGTTGGGTTTTTAATAAGTAACTGTTCTTTATCCTTTATTTCTGCTTCCAATTCAAGTCTTTTCTTTTGTCGAATCCGCTTATGTTTAGAGTTCATATATATAAGCACCCCTCTCATATAAGCTTTGCTTGCGTCCCACACAATTTCCATTGGGGTGCCTTTATTCAAGTTCATTTCAAAAAACTCTTTCAAATGCTTTTTAAGTTCTATTATATTTTTCTCATATCTAAACAGGTTTTCATTTAATCTCCAAGAGCGTCTCTCATTCTTACATGTCTCAATTTCTATCCAGACTGGACTGTGATCAGTCAAAGTTCTTGGCAGAATCTTTGTTCTTTTTGTCCTAACAAGTAAGTCATCAGACAACAAAATAAAATCAATCCTGGAGAAGGATCTATGTCTGTCAGAAAAGAAAGTATAGTCCAGTTCTTTTGGGTTATATACTCTCCAAATATCTTTTAATTCCAGGTCTTCTTTCATATCAAAAAAAGTCTGTGGTAATCTAATTCTTGATTTTGCCAAAGTCTTTTTATCTAATTTAGAGTCAATTACTCCATTCCAGTCTCCCATAATTAAAATAGATCTATAATCCCATTGAAGTATTTTAGTATGCAGCATTTTATAAAAATAGTCCTGTTGTTGATTAGGAGCATAAATTCCTATCAGAAGAATTTGACTATTGGCAGAAAGTAATTCAATTGCTACAAACCTACCATCTTGATCAGCTTCTATAAGTTTGGCTGTTAATTTTTTGTTTACATAAATAACCACACCATTCTTTTTTTGATTAGTTGAGGATATAAAATGTGTTCCTAATTTGGAATTTTTCAAATAGTTTTGATCTTGAACTGTAATATGCGTTTCTTGTAAACAAATTATATCATTATTATGTTGTTTTAAATATGCAAATATTTTCTTCCTTTTTTGTGTTGCATTCAACCCATTCACATTCCAAGATAAACATTTAATCATCCTTATTCTCCTTCTGGAGCGAAGCGCAGAACCTTAGGATGTCATCTGAGATCCTCTGTCCTGCTTTTCCCACAGCTCCAGCCTTGTCTTGACTCTCCTGCTGTAACTTTTCTTTAAGTTCCTTAGCTTTTGCTCGAGTTATACGCTGATCCTTAACTTCAGCCGCCCAAGCCAGCTCCGAGATTGGAGAAGGTTCCAGCAAAGGCTCATCCAAAAAGCCTCCTTCAGCACCCTTCAGCTCTGCTAATTCCTGCTTAGATTGTTGTTCTCTAATCTCCAAAACTGTAGATGTGCGTGGGGATGGAGTTCTTTCTTTAAAGATGTCATTATAAAATTGCTCCGCCTTCTCCACAGTATTCAGACGGTGTTTCTCTCCCTTGTATCTCAAAATTATGCCAGTTGGAGCGTCCCAACGAAATGGGATTTGATTATTCTGCAGTTCTTTAACAAGAAAACCATACTCTTTTCTAGATTTCAACATCTTAGGTGGGAGCTCCTTGTAAACTGTAATCTTGGATCCACTCACTTGCACAGAAGTGAGAAAAGATTTTTGCAAAATGTCATTTCTTATTGCTCTATCTGTAAAATATATGACCACATCTCTAGGCAATTGTCTTTGTCTGGCCACCCACGAGTTGACTCTATAGATTTTATCTATTTTGCAAAAAACCATCTCAGGTTCAACTTTTAAAATCACAGCTAGGGCTTCAGCACAGATCTGTCTCAAATCTTGTCTCTCCTCCTCTCTAATTCCTCGAAGCCTTATAGCAAATTCCATTGCACGAAATTGCATCATAACAATATCATTCTCAACTCTCTGCATCTTGTCATCAACATCAAAAAATTTATGATCATTATTTTTCATCTTAGCATTAACTTCTAATTTAAATTCATCCACTTTTGTCTCAACTTTCATAATAAATCCTGCCAGACCAGACGCCACATCCGTTATTTTTTTGGTCACCATCTTTTGGCTCTGCTGCATTTCCTGCATGATTTCCTGTTGTGACTTTTGAATTTTTTCATCTATTTTATTTATTTTGTCATCCATGTCTTGAAATTTCTCATCCAAAATATTTGAAATGAATGCTTTTAATTCTCCCATATCCAAATCTTTTTTTTGGGCTTGTGACTGCGTATCCTGCTTACGTGGGGGGGATCCCCCCCCTGTTTTGCCTTCCTGCTTTTTTGAAGCCATCCTGCCACGTAAGCTAGCTTTCTTAAAAAGGGAGGGTCCGCCTCTTCTGCCACCTCCACAATACCTTCTAAAAAAGTCCCCCAGAGTTACTCAAAGCAAAGCTATAATGCAGCAAAGACAAGTAAAAGGGAGGGATTTTCCTCTTATTTCTGTTGCAGCCGGAGCAACTCTGTAACAACTTTTTAACTTTGTAGCAAGACAAGATAACTTCACCAATCCACACCCACTAATTCATTTGCTGAGCGCCATATTTTTTCAATCACTTTCACTCATTCCGAGACTTTCACTTCAGTAAAAAAGTTCAGCAAAGGTCTGATACTTGCAGTTCAAAGTTTCAGGGTTCAAGTGGATTGCGGATGTTTATTTGAGTTTTTTCCTCGCTCTTTAAAGGTTTCCTGAGGTCGGCTTGTTCCGCACAGGCAGAAGACGTCCCACGCCGCCCGGAGTTTCAGCAGGTTGTTAGGGAGCCGCGCCTGCTTCCTCCCCAGAAACAGTTCCCTGGGGGGGTTGCAGGGGCTCTACCTGTGCCCTGCTGCCTCTTCTTCTACAATCCTAGGGATTTCGAAGATTTCGAGCCGCTTCGCAATCAGGAAGCGGCTCTACAAGCGGCGGGGGTGGCGGTGCCAAAGGAAAGCACCGTCGCCGCCGAAGACGAGGAAACCAGAAGTCCGCCTATGCATGTTTCTTAATAGTATCTGACTTTTATTTCATTATGTTGCTTGAAGTGAACTGTGCCTGGCCAGATGGCATCTGTTGTCATCACATCTAGCTAGGAATGAGTCAAACTCTAATATGCAACCTCTTTCGATGGAGTAAGAAAAACGAAAGTCTTTTTGTTATGAAGGAAAGGGAAAATGCACATCATTTTTTTCAAATGAGATAATTGCAGCCATATCGTGCATCTTGAGAACAGTTGAAAAAAGATATTTTTTTTGGAGAAAAAAAAAAAGAATAGCATTGTCTTATCTGGGCTGTGTCAACAATGTATGATCTGAGGAATTCTAAGAGATAATAATAAACCATCTGTGTTTAGTGGGGGCTAGTTTTTGCTTAAATGATTTTGATTAACAACCAAGTTTGATTGTAGTTCTTTGGAGGGTAATCATTTCACGACTCTACAATTATAACTGTGAATGCCGAATTAGAGGCAATGGCAAAAGAAAAAAAAGGATTTAAATTAGCATTTATACTCAGAAAAACATACTATGGATTGATTACGTGCTAAAGGCAACATGAGCGCTATTAATATGATAGATACTATATGTAAGCCATAAAAGAAAAAGAGCTTATCATGAAATAGACATTGCCTTTTGTCACTCATGCACTACAAATGGGGCAGGTTGCAATGCTACTACAATGCCATTACACTTATACTGATGCTGGCACAAAAATTCTTCTGTTCAATTATTTTAATTTCTGCTTATTTCCCAGTACAGAAAGAAATTATCATTCTCTCAACCTTACTTTTGCGTCCTCTTTGAACATTTTGTTGTACTATATTTTGTCTGTGGTTTAGCAATTAATGTCAACCAGTAACATTTGAAACTGTGATTAAGATTAAACTATGAATGTGGTTTTAATGTGTAATAGATGAAAAAAGTTCCAGGAAAAAAAACAAGAGTAAATGTGAAAGAAAAAAATAAAGTAGAATATGGACAACTATTACTGATTTAGATTCTTTCAAGATTGAAACGTAAGGGAAAGCTGCGATAATAGTGACATTTTTGAGATAGCGGCATTATGAAGAACTCTAGTCTTTTGTGACATTTTAAGATTAAAGCATAGTTCTGACATCATCGTAATTCTGTTTCCACAATTTTCTTTCCCCGTTTCCTTGTAAATTAACAGGAAGCCCCTAGGGTTGGGCCTGATTTAATCACACTTAAGAGCGTGCTCACTAATGTCAATGAGACTTGAATTAGCTATGACTAATAGGCTTCTGTGAAGTGGCATTGCTTTGCTTTCTAGAGCTGAGTTGATAATCATGAGGTGGAATGATTTGCTTCTGAATAGTGCCACAATTTGAGGCTTCTGGCTCAGGTCCTAGTTAGAGCATCCATAACGCAAGGAAAGCATTGCAGTGAAATTTGCACAGACACCAGATTCTGGATGACAATTTTTTTTTAAGAAATGAGAGACTAGGAGATCACCCGCTTTGACTCTGGAGTGCTGCTCCTTGTGAGGAGATGGTAGGAAATGAGTTTCTTGTAATTGATCATGAGTGGAGTGGCTTGGGAGCGAGTATCAATACTTCCTAAACTGCTGTGCAGTCTTTATGGACATATGACCAACAAAAGCCTCACTTTCCTAAACACTAATGGATTTCATTAATTTATAACATAAGAGAGACATTCTGAATGGCTGGGAAGATAGAAGACTCTGAGTAAGTTGCCCTGGTTTTTTATTGAGTTAAGAATTATAAAAGAAGTGTTTGCTATCTTAGAGGATTTTAGTTGAAAAGCAAAATGCTTAACAAGATTGTAGTTCAAGAAAGTTTTAAATGGATAAAGCAGACAGTAATTTTAGAAAACAGAAGGTTGTTTTCCCTCATAAAAAGCCCTTTGAAAATAGCAAAATTTAATTAGACAAAGAGACTGGACCTTTCTGGGAATACTGATTGTTTATTTTTAAGAACAGGAGATAATTGGTGAATTTTACAAAATAAGATGATAAAGATAATATGGCTATGTGACTATAACTATAGAAAAGTAATTGGGGCAAGAATGTTAGATACAGAAAAACAAAAAAGGGCTAGGGGGAAGAATCTTGCCTTTTATTTTCATCATAGTAAATGAAGTACTTTCAGTTTCTTATAATGGCAACCACAACAAAAACTGCCAAATTAAAAGAAGGATGGAAAGGCTTAGTTGAACAACTTACAGTTAAGGGCATTTCATCCAATTTATTGCAGAAAATGTTTGAGAAATTAGCAGAAAATTTACTGCAATGGATACCGATAATATTTTAGAAAAGATAATACTGACATTTAGTGGGAACTGAAAAACTCTTATGGACTTTTTACATAATGAACAACAGTGAACTTGTGATGGTTTTACTTATTAAACAAAATAGATTATACAAAGAAGGAAACCATGATGACCAGAGGGCAAATCCATGTTTTCAGGCCCCTCTGGAACATTCCTTTGTGGGCAGGACCTGTAATGTGACCTTCCTGCTGGGACAGATAAAAGCACGTACTATAGATAAAACTGGGAAGGAATGACTGCTAAAATAATGCAAATTAAATTAATCTCCAAATTATTCCCAAAATATTTCAAATGAAATTCTCAAGTCCCCTAAAAATAAAGTAGAAAATGCAAACCTATTTTTGCAGGACATGGGAATACTGTATATGAAGCAAATTTCAGCACAATTTTAATCAGGAATATAGGCAAAAAATACTTCTCACTGAATTGTTCAGCTGTGTATTTTCCCAGCTTGTATAGTTGTTTCAGAAGTGGGATTGCTGCTAAAATAAAATAAAAAACTATTTGCTAAAGTAAGATGAACAGGACATCAAAGCATTTTCACTGAGTATCTACCACAGGGGTCCTCAAACTACAGCCTGAAGTCTACATATGGCCCGCAGAAGCCATTAATCCAACCTGTGCAGGACCCCAAGGCTGCCCCGCCCTTATCGCCCCGTCTACCCACTGGCCCCCACCCTTCAGCCAAGAGCAGGATTAACTTTGCGAGCCCCACGGGCTGGAACTGGAAGGTAAGGCCAACAATTTTTGGCCTGCAGGATGCTTCCGGACGCAGGGGAGGTGAAAAACAAGCCCATTTTTGGCTTCCCCCACCTCTAGTAGCCCTCTGCAGGCCAAAAACAGTGCACACAGAGGTCTCCTGGGGTGTCCATGTGCCCTGTTTTTGACCTCCCCACCTCCAGAAGATAGAGGGAGAAATAGACAGAGAGATAGACATAAAGAGAGAGAGAGAGAAAGAGAGGGAGTGAGGGAAAATGAGACAGAGAACACACACACACACACACACAGAGAGAGATTGAGAGAGAGAGAGAGAGAGAGAGAGAGAGAGAGAGAGAGAGAGAGAGAGAGAGAGAGAGAGAGAGAGAGAGAGAGAGAGAGAGAGAGAGAGAGAGACTGACACTTGTTGATTGTAAGCTCCTTGGGGCTGACAAGAATTACTGCAAAACTGAGGTTCCTGAAGTGGATCACTAGACTTCACTAAACAACTGAAAAAATGATCTAGTAAAAAGAAAAGTCAACCAACATGCAAACAAAAGCAAATAACACACTCCCAGGAGCAAAACATTAAACATTAAAGTTTAATTTGTGTGCATTGTTTAATGGAATGCTTAATTGGCCACGTCCACCTAGTCACATGATCTAATCAGGCTCACCAAGCCAGTCCAGCCCTCCAATAGTCTGAGGGACCGTGAATTGGCTCCCTGTTTAAAAAGTTTGAGGACCCCTGATCTAAGGCAATATTCTAAATACTTTGAGCAACAGAATTGGACATGTGCTTGGTCTCTTTTCAAAGCACCCTCCTCTATAGTTGTAATATATTTAGTAATTCTGATTTTAAATTTTATATAGTTTCTAGAGTTAGTGTTGTGAGATAGGTGGTCACATAAATGATTAAAATAGAATAAAACACTGGTCTCTAAAATAACCTTCAATAAAAATTATAGAATATTTTGAACATTTGTGATCAAGCACTTTTAATAAAATGATGCAGTTAGACTTGCCATGTTCAATCTATTTTGAACTATAAATTGTGGGCAATAAATGTATTAAAAAGATAAATGGGGATTCTTCTCTCCATTACTCTTTCACTCTTCTAGTCAATTTGAATTACAGACTGACTTACTCAGAATTCTTATTCGAAGTAATAAATAATACACATTTGCTGATTTAAATTGCAGGAATACTGCAGTGATAGATCTGCAAATACAAGCTAGCAATTGCATTTAGACTTCCATTCCATAATGTTTTACAGTACTGTCTGAGTGGTTTATAATGTCAGCATATTGCCTCCAACAATCTGGGTCTTCATTTTACCAACCTCGGAAGAATGGAAGGCTGAATCAACCTTGAACCGGTCAGGATCGAACTGACTGCTGACTGTGGGCAATTAGTCTAGAGTACTCTTAACATCTAACATTCTAACATTGTGCCACCATGGACCCTAATGAACAATATTACATGTAGGACAAAATGTAGTTCTAAAATTCATGGTGCCACACGTATTCTATTTAATGATCACAATTTAATATTGGAATTTAAAAATTTTATATTAATTACTTTAATCTTTTTTGAAGCTCAATTTTAATGCAAAAGAACAGGTGAGGAATATGCAAATCTTTTGAAACAAATATTTCAGAATGCATGAGAACATAAACATGTCAAATCTTATAGAGTAGCTGTGTTTTCTACCAGGGTCATTTGGCTGCTTTGGAAGGTGTAGTGTTATTGGGATAAAAATATCTCTTTTGAAGAAGTTTGGCGTTCCAAGAACAACTAAATAGGTTGCCTCTCCACAGTAAGGACAGAATCAAGCAGGGCAGGGGTGGGTTCCAATTTTTTTTACTACCGGTTCTGTGGGCGTGGCTTATTTGGTGGGCGTGGCTTGGTGGTCATGTGACTGAATAGGCGTGGCCAACTCAAAGTCACTCACGGCAAGGTGGGATGGCACCTTGCTGTGAGTGACATCAAGTTGGCCACGCCCACTCAGTCACATGACCGATGCTGCAGAGACAGAGCGATTTCCTATGTACCTTCCCCTGCCCCTTGGGCTGATAAAATAAAAGCCTGCCTGCCTAACAGCCCAAACTGGAAAATGAGGGGGAAACGCTTCATGTCTAGAAAAACAGCCTTTCTTTTAATCGCCTCATCAAACCACAAACTCCTCCGATCAGGGCTTCGGTCTCTGAGTAATGGGTCGGACGAAGAGTGGGGAAGTGAAGGGGGAGAAAGGGACAAAGCCCCCTTAACGTGGATGCACGTAAAAAAAGGATGGAATTTTGACAAACTTCTCCCCCAAGACCAAGAAGAGATTCATTTCCCACTCGCCCTCCCACCCCCAACATTTCCAAGAGCCTCCAACATTGCAGCAGCTGCTGCTCCTCGCCTCTCCTGTCCTGGAAGTGGAACCAGGCGCCGTTTCCTCCCCCAAGTCATTGTTGGAGCATCAGAGATCTAAAGAAAAGTCTTCCAGCTCTTCACAATCAACTTTAAGAGAGGTGAGAAGCCAATGCAAAAGAAGCGGCAGCGGAGCCAACAGGCGTGTGTGTATGTGTGTGTGTGTTTGTCCTTCTGTGGTCCTCTCCCACAGAGGAGGATGGACAGGGCTTCACTGCCTCCTCTTTCCTTCAGAGGGGCTGCCTCCAAGTCCTTGCGAAGAGATAAACACACACACACACACCCTGCCCTGTCACCTCCACTGCTGCTTCTTTTGCGTTGGCTTCTCACCTTTCTTAAAGTTGATCGTGAAGAGCTGGAAGACATTTCCTTAGATCTCTGATATTGCACAATGACTTGGGGGAGATCTAAGGAAACATCTTCCAGCTCTTCACGATCAACTTTAAGAGAGGCGAGAAGCCAACGCAAAAGAAGCGGCAGTGGAGGCAACAGGGCAGGGCATGTGTGTGTGTGAGTGACAGAGAGAGAGAGACATCCAACCACCCTCCCCCAGCACCACCACTGCTCCTGCCCCTCTCACCTCCAGCACAGCAGCTCCGTCTCCCTGAAGGGCCACCTGCCCACCCACTGGCCGGGCTGCAAGGCAGGCAAGCATAGTAGGAAGGCAGCTAGCTAGCCGACCAGCCCCAACATGCTTGCCTGCCTTCCCGATGGTCCCCGTGGCCAGGCCCTCTTGCTTACCTTCCTCCCCCACCACCGCTTCTTTTTTCGGCTGCTTACCTCTCACGGCGGCTGGTCCAGAGTCAGGAAGGCAAGCTAACCCGAGATTTTGGCAGCCCCCAGCCAGCCGCCACTGCTGGAAAGTGGCTGGCCAGAAAGCCTCCGAAAAGGCTTTTTTGCCAGCGACTTTCTCCGCAGGCTGCCAAAAAGCATCTGCTGTTGTCGCCATGTTCTTTGCGCATGCACATTCCATTGGACTTGCAAGGCAATAGGATGTGCATGTGCAAAGAACATGGCGGTGATGAACATGGCAGCCAGGGAACTGGTTTGGGGGCGTGGCCAGCCAGGAATTACTACCGGTTCTCTGATCGATGAGAGATTTTTACTACCGGTTCTCGAGAACTGGTGCGAACCGGGAGCAACCCACCACTGAAGCAGGGTGTGTGGGAATCAGCAGGATATCTAAATGATCTGATCTTGCCAAAACAAAGAATAGCTTTCTTCAGAGCCAAATTTAATATTCTCCCCTCAGCACTTCTCCAGGGTAGGTACAAGACAACACCAATAGCAGAATGGGTATGTATAATGTGGAAAAGGAGAAGTCGAAGATATCTCACATGTTTTATTGTAGTGTGAGTTATACAGAGTATGTAGGTCAATATATATTCTCCCCTTACTAGAGAGATTGCCAGGGAGGACAGACGACTTTTATGTAGGTTTTCTCCTCCAAGACTCAAATCTGGCTACCACGTGTGCAGTGGCAAAGTTCTATGTTGCTGCAATGTCCACAAGAAAAAAATTGATTATAGAATTATAGATGTCAACTGGTGCCTATTTTTTGGAGACATCTATAACAATTATTGGAAAAACACATTTACTCACATACTTATTGGCTCTCCATGCATGTAAATTAGGGAGTGACCCTAACGGTTTGAGATCATGTATTTTCATAACAGGGATGTTATTATTCACAATTAATGTCAGTATTATTTTTAATTTATTGTATGTCTATTGCTGGTCAATGATCGTAATAAAGTTTTTATTTTTTTAAAAAAATATCTTATTCTTTGAAGAAGTTTTTTCTCTTATAAAAAAAGAAGCTATTTTTCTCAGGTTTAATTTTAGAGAATACATTTCAATATCCATCTACTGTTCTGCTAATATACTATTAAGACAGGGATATAAACATACAATTAAAAAGTATATATAGGGTTTTTCACATGTTTTTATGAAACTAACTGGCAACCAGAAACAAGAAAACTGAAACCTGCTTAGCTTTCTGCAAAATGAGATTGATATAATATACATTTTGCAGTATTATATTGCAATGGATAGGTAATGGGGAGGATGATGCAATGAAAATTGTGACACACTCTGCTCCTTACATATGTGAATAGGATTTGCATGGCATATCACAATACACACTCAATAGGGATAGAGGTTGTGTTGTATTATCATAATACTCATTTTCTCACTTGCCTCACATTGCTCCTTATAAAGACTATGTTGCCCTGGGAAGAAATAAACAGAAATTCATACACAACTAAGATGGATGCCAAAAAAGCTACGCATAGTGATTTGTTTCCCAATAGTGTAAAGAAATAAATATCTTAATAATAACATAATAACAATAGAATTCCTGTGAGGTTGAATTTTCACAGGCATAGTTTTGGGGATGAAAATTTTCCTGTTATCCACAACTGTAGTTTTTATTAGGGCAGAAGTAGGAAATTTATGTTAAAAAATATTTCTAAGTTGAAGAAAGGAGGGGGGAGGGAGGGGGAAAGGGAGAGGGAGGGAGGGAGGGAAAGAGAGAGAGAGAGAGAGAGAGAGAGAGAGAGAGAGAGAGAGAGAGAGAGAGAGAGAGAGAGAGAGAGAATTCAATTGCCTCCACCCATAACATTTATTAATTAAACAGAAAAACAATATTTAAAAACACCCACCATTCTAAAATAGTATCAGTAATTTTCAAAATTAAATGATTAAAATCTGAAATAACGAGGAAAATTTAGAACATTGCCTGGCATCATGAAGGCAATAATGGTGTACTTGGCAAACCATTGGGAAATGGATTCCATTTGGTTCTCTTCCTAGTCTTGGGTCATAACCATTCGTTCAGCGAGTGCTCAAAATTATGATATTGCTAAACAAATCATACTTAACAACTGGTTCTTGGACTTCCAGCCATTGAAGCCAGAAGCTTTTCTTTTAGGTTTGATTTACAAACAAGAACAACAACAAGAAGGAAAAGCAGCGAAGACCTCACCCTCAGCAAAGATCTGGGTGAAGTGCCAGGTGTTCGAGGCCCCTCAAAACATCAGCAAGATGGGTGACCAGATCTCAGAGAGAAGCTTAAATCAGGCACTGCTACAGAGAAGATGGTCTTCTGGGTTCCCAATTTATGGTGTTGTTTTCTGTGATATTTCTCAATCTTGGAAACTTTAAAAGATGTGGACTAAAAGTCTAAGAGTTGCAATCCACATCTCTTACAGTTGCCAAGATTGAGAAAAACTGGTTTAATGGAAGGAACCTGGAGTGCAGCAACCCTGCCAGATCAAATTGGTCAGGCAGATACTATGGGAAATAGTGGTCCCTCAGTTAGCCTGGTCCTATGCCATGTATGGACCAGCTTTCCTTTTATAGCTACACTTTAAATATACATTTTTATTTTTAATTTTTACTTGTAAAAAGTATTATGGTGTATTTTTAATACTTTTCAAATGAAGCACTCATTACTAAGTTGCTATACTGAAAGGCTATAGTATTCATTCCCACTGTATATCCAATATTTTTTTCAGAAATACATGCACACTGCAAAATCATCTTATCGAAAGAAAATGTGATAAATCTGAAACATTATTTTTTCTTATTGTTCCCCGCCTCAAACCCAGATAAAAATATAATATATAAAGCTGGGCTTGCATCATTCACAGTAAACAAATAAACCATTTACTTAGGAACAAAGATACAGACTACCATTCATAACAAAACCATAAAGATCAACAGTTATTTGGGGAAGTAAAAGGGGAGAGTGACTGAAAAACAGGGGGCAAAAGGGGATTTGTGTGTTTGTATGGGTACATAAGTCAATTGCATAACGGAAGAACTTGCCCATCTTCTTTGTCAAAGAATAAAACTGTTCTTTCACTCAATCATAAATGCTACAGTATAGGAACAAATAAACCCACCAACCTGAGATTACTGGGGCTGCCCTTTCAAACATTGAACAACATCCAGATAATAGGTTGTAGCCTGTTACAAATCCACACAATAAGTTACAGGATTGCAATAAAAATAAAATTGCAAGGCTAGAGTAAGCTTAATAAATTCATAATGGTACACAGTTTTTCAGAATAATATTATACCTGCAAACATAATCTGCACTACTGCCCATAAGGAAAAACTCATTTTGACAATCTAAATATTTGCCTGCAAGTCCCAACTGATTTGTCAGCAACTATGTTAATGTGCTAGGAATACTAATGTATTGATTTTGAGAATGCTTTTATTCTCACTTCAATATTTCAAGCGTCTCAGCTGCTGTCCCTGAACAATAAAATGACATAATTACTTCTGCAAAGAGGTTTGTCATAATCCAATGTTTGATTTATACCTTTTTTTCTTCTAATCATAACATCTGAAAAACTAAGTTCGTTTTTCACATGGGAGGGGGGAATAGAGGTGTCACGATGTGGCAGCAGATTTGTTCATATTGTTTCTTCTTTAAAAGTTGTTCTTTTAAAAATGAACAACTCAATGCAGGGTTTTTTTCCAACCAGCAAAGACATAGCTACAACTGCTTCGACTTTCAGCATGAATTTCTATAGCTTGTGTAACCCATCACTGCAGTAATAACTTATATTTTATCCCATCACAAGTTGTTTCAACGTCTCAGCCTAAAAAGTTACTACTCTAGTATAATGCAGGCAGTGACCTTTAGCTTCCAATATCATGCTCACTGCAGGAAGTCTCACACAAAGCAAAAATTCTAAAGTAAGTTTATGAAAGGGTAGAATATTACATTTGCAATAGTGGCGAATATCTGTAGCTCAGGTGTAGGATGAGGGTTAAGGTTCATTCTCTGAGCTTGTGGGTTGGTTTCCGAACGTTTCGTTACCAGGCTAGATAACATCTTCAGCGGAATTCAACTCCACTGAAGATGTTACCTAGCATGGTAACGAAACGTTACCACAAGCTTGGAAAACGAACCTTTACCCTCATAGTTACATTTATTGTGCATCGACTAATAAATGGGCAAAATACAGCCATTATGAACCCGGTAAAAAAACAACAACACATGGATAGGTGTACAAGTGTCACCCAACATTTAGTTTATTTTTATTTTATTTGTCAAGACCATATTAGGCAATATATATAAGCATGAATTGAATATATAAAATAGATACGAATATAGGAAACGTTAGGACAGGGATAGTAGGCACACTGGTGCTCTTATGCATGCCCCTTACAGACCTCTTAGGAATGGGATTTCAACTATTCAAAGTTAATCATGGATTATTGTAATGAATCATGGTCATAGCTGATTGATACAATATATGCCTAGATGCCTAGATTTTATATGTCTGGTTTTTTACTGTTTTTCCTTCTTTTATAACTTTTGAGTATTTTTTTTCTTTGTATGTAGTTAAAAAAAAATTAAGGAGAAACTATCACAGTGCATTCTCTAAGTATGTAGTTATAAGTAAGCACCAAAGAATTCAATAAATGTGAATACAGGCATAGGCTTATGTTCGTAATTTTGCAGATATTAATGAATTGAACATTATGGAGAGCCATTTTGGAGAAGAGTGAAATAAAAACACCAGTAATAAAAACATATAGTGTTGTTCTTTTGAGTTGCTATAATGTACAGTAAATGTCTCACTGGAAAAGACTTTGATGTTATGAAAGACTGAAGGAAAAAGAGAGGACGAGATAATTAGATTGTGTTGATGCAATGAACATGAATTTGGGCAAATTCTGGGAGATAGTGGATGACAGGGCATGATATGGTCCATGGGGTCACAAAAAGTCAGACACAATTTAGCAACTGGACAATAAGAACATAGTAAATATCAAAATTTATCAATGACTGAAAATTAAGCATCTCTTGAAGTTCTTCCTAAGAACTCCACGTCACCCTAATGAGAAAACTTGACTGCTCACATAGTGTCGTCTCAGCATAATAGATGGCATTGATTAGACAGACAGACAAGACACACAGACAGACAGATTGATTGATCAGATAGATCTTCCATTGAAGTCACAGAAAATAAACCAATCCATGGAACTTCACAAGTTCTCCTTCCCCCAACTTCCCCATGAATTGCAATACAAAAATAGTTTTACTGTTTTCTTTTTAATGGCTTATTGTTTTTGTATTGTTTTAAATATTGTTTTAAATCAATATATATTATGTTTTTAATTACTGTAAGTAAACATTACTCAAGTACCGTATTTTTCGGAGTATAAGATGCACCGGAGTATAAGACGCACCTTAGTTTTTGGGGAGGAAAATAAGAAAAAAGCTGATTGGCAGGTGGATCGGCCTCCCAAAATACCCCTAATCAGCTGTTCCCAGAGGTGAATTTTAGCAACAGGTTCCTTGGTTGTGAGCTCTGTGCCTTGTTTTTTTTTTCTGCCTCTGAAAAAAACTTTTTTTCCTGCCTCTGAAAGCCTCCAAAACAGAGCTTCAGAAAAAAAGCCTCGGAAGCTCTGTTTGGGGGCTTCTTTTCTGAAGCTTTATTTCTGATGCCTTTTTTCAGTCTCTGAAACCTCCGTTTGAGAAGCTGGACGGGGCTACATTCGGAGTATAAAACGCACCCAGATTTTCACCCTTTTTTTGGGGGGGGAAAGGTGCGTCTTATATTCTGAAAGGTACTGTACTTTGTTCACATCAGCTAATAACTTGGAGGAGTCTCTTCATATTCACAGGCTTGATAGAGAGCTTCCTTTATTACATTGCAGTAAAAAAAAAAACAGCACCCTATAAAATGTATTCTTCAATACTGTATAATCCACTGCTTTATAATAGATTTCATGTGTTTATATGCTTTAAACCATTTTTTAAAAAAGATAGCTACCTATTGAGCAAATAAACAAATATTTGTTATATCTCCTGCACTTTGAATTAGAGTCTATAAAAGAGCCTAATTTTATATTAAAACTGTTGACAACAAAAAATACTGGAGAGGAAGAATCATTTTTTCCCCATATAGAGTATCAAAAAAGCAATTTAAAATTGAATAAAAAAGGAGAAACAGTAGCGATATCTGAATGGTAGGTGTTGTGAAAATTGTGCTGTGAAAATCAAAGTACTAGTTTGTACTGCAGCCATAAATTACTAAACTAATTATCTAGTAGCAGGCATAACTGAATCATTCAAAGGAGTAATTAGCAATCAGACATAATGAGTACTGCTCCAATTTCTTGTCATACTGTATTTAGCTTCAGTGCAGCCTAGAGGATCTGAATTATTTCCTCTCTTTCTCTAAAGGCATTACTGCTATATTGAGTGCATCAGCCCATATTATTACTCCCAGTAGATTAATTCTTCACTGGACTGCACACTCCTGATTTCTTCTGTCAAAGCCTCTTCAGCTCTCTGGAGTCCTTTTAAATGTGCAACATCCTTAAAACAACAACAAAAATAAATTTTCCTTGAGTTTAAATATAATTTGCCAGATATTGAAATATTGTAACTTTTATTAAATCCACTTCAGTGTTGTATGAAATCCAGTTAAAGTCTGTAGCAAGCCATATAGCACATTTTAGCAAATAATTTTTAAAAATAACCAACCTTTTTAAAATACTTATAACCTTTCAGGAATATATCTATAGAGCAATGAACAGGAACATAAAAATATAACATTGTGTATATTGAAAAACAATAGTGTGTTGGAAAATTCAAAAACAAAACATATAATTCATAAGGCTTAAAGAGTTATTTTGGCCCAATTTAGCTGCCAAATCCAACACACACACACACACACACACACACACACACACACACACACACTCACCTGTGCAGAAATCTTAAAATTAAACCTTGGCCAAAATATAGTTGTTCACAGTGGTGAAATGTAAAATTTGTTACTACTGGTTCTGTGGGTGTGGCTTGGTCGAGGGGGTAATGTGACTGGGTCGGCGTGGCCAACTTTTTTTTTTACTTTTAAAAGCATTTTTTCTACAACCTCTTCGGCCGAAGAGGTTGTTAAAAATGCTTTTAAAAGGCTCCGACGATCCAGCTGAGCCACGCAATCATCAGAGGCTTTTTTTTTTAACATTTAAAAGCATTTTTTTGGCCGAAGAAAAAATGTTTTTGAACGTTAAAAAAAAAAGGCTCTGATGATCATGTGGTTCAGCTGGGCATGTGGGGGGAGGGGTTGGCAGGGATTTTTGCTACTGGTTCTCCGAACCAACTGCTGCCATTGCTATCGGATCGGGTGATCCGTCTGAACTGGGAGCATTTCACCCCTGGTTGTTCAGCCATCACTTTAATACATCCTTTGCAGTTAAGCTATCACTTCCTTTTATACCTGGTTCAAACTGATCTTTGTCCCTCAAAATTCAAATGAAATCAACCCTCCTATAAATTTAAATCCATTATTCTTTGTCTTCTATTTTTAATTAGGGAAAGACAGAGCTTCAGCTTTGTTTATTTGAGATCTCATTTTATGTATTTGAAGTTAATCTTGAGATTAAATGCTGCCTCTTCTTTCAATATCATCATGTTTAGATTTTAGTCCACAATAATCCTTGTTACTGTTTTCTGAACTTGTTCCAGTTACTGGGACATACGTCATAGAAATTGTATGTCTGTTAAATTTCAGTTAGCTATTTTCAGCCTATAGATTAACTGGATTGGATGTCATGTTCAGAAATGAGACAGAGTGTATGTCTGGTTTAGTAAAGAGAAGGACAAAGAGTGACTTGATAGCATAATAATAATACTTGTGGGACTGTCACAAAGAAGAGGGAGTCTTCAATCAATCAGAACAGAGCTGGAAGGGTCCTTGGAGGCCTTCTAGTCCAACCCCCAGCTCAAACAGGAGACCCTATAGCATTTCAGATAGGTGACTGTTGAGTCTTTTCTTAAAAATCTCCAGTGATAAAGCCTCTATAACTTCTGAAGGCAAGCTGTTCCACTGGTTAATTATCCTCACTGTTAGGAAGTTTGTCCTTAATTCCAAGTTCCAGTTCCAAAGGAACTGAGGACAAGAAGTAATGTATGGAAGATATTAAAGACAACTCCAACACAGAATTAAAGAAAAAAATTCCTAATACTGAAGCAGTGGAATTAACCAGCTTGTCTCCAGAAGTTGTAGGTTCTCCATCACTGGACGTTTTCAAGAAGAGACTGAACAATCATTTGTCCAGGATGGTATAGGGTCTCCTCTTGAGCTGAGGATTGGACTAGAAAACTTCCAAGGTCCCGTCCAACTCTGTTATTCTAGTGCTGGGTACTGTGGGATATATTCTTTGTGTACAAATAGTCACAGAAGTCTTAATATACTTACTGGTATTGCACTGTATCACGCTATTAGTTATGTACATGTTTCAAAAGCTTCAGAAGCATCTTCCAAGCTTTTTATCAGTTCCTCAAGGTAGATCAGATCAGAAAATAGCTTACATAAGTAATCCTGGAACTCTGTTTTATTCATATAAACTCTAGTAATAGAACCTTGAAATTCTGAAAGTGTTTTCCCTGCCTATTGTATCAAAAAGGGTCATAGTGGGGCAAGCTTCTTTATCATACTATCTTGTCTTTCCAGGCTTAATTCATGTTTTCCTAATAGCCTTTGCATTTTTTCTCTCAAGATTATCTCCATAGTTTTTCATATATAGATATGACTAGAACACTTCAGCAAGTACTTGAATAAGCTGCATCAGCTCTTCAAGTGGATGCTTCTAGTCTTCAAGTAGAATATATAAAAAGGGTTGAATTACTTCAGTAATAGCTACAAGCTATGGCTAAATCATTATCATTTCTAATATGACAAGTTATTTTATTTTATTTTAAAGAATTCTTCTGGAAGGAGCTCAGTTTCAATGCTCTTAGCAATTCCTCTATTTATGGTATTGTGTCTTAATCATCTTGCTGGTAAACAGAGCAAATTTAAGTGGGAGTTGGTGAATGCAAACTTTAGAAGTTAAAACTACCCAGCATTCCAATTTTAACTTCCAAGTAAAAACAAAATAAACAGCAATATTCTTCCATGAATTAGCAAAACATTGATTTAATTGTTTGATTTCTAAGTCCAGTTTAATTCACATTTCTCTGCCATAATAGGTTTGTGGTTAATATTCAAAATATATAAAAGCATAAATATTTTAATGTTTAAAACAGTCTAATACTTCAAAAGATAGCTTGAAATTCTATTTTCCAGAATCAACCATATTATACATATGTATGTGGGAGATTTCTGCTGATGTATTTTTCATTACTGTTAAGTGCAAACAACCTGTAGTCCATGGCCTTCAAACACCTCTGGCCTCATTTCTGCAACTTATTGCATCTCTAAAATTTGCCAGGAAAAATATTTATACTTGATGGTATAATTTTTACTGAGTTTTGGTTAAAATACAAAGCAAAACAGAACATAAAATCTCTATAAGCCTTAATATACCTATTTAAATTTCACAGCCACAACCAATCAAAATAAATGAAAGATACTCAAAAGGTAAAAATTAAGTTACCATTTATTTTCTTTAAGAAAACATTCATTCAATTTCATATCATTCAGAATCCTATTCCAGATTCTAATTTATATTTAAAATGTCTGTATCTTATATTTGCTATAATCTTCATGAAGACTAAAGGATAATATAAATGTTTAGTATAAACATTTAGTATAAGCATAATTTTTCTTATATAGTATTAACAGTAGGATGCACTAGTACTGTGGTAGAATGTACTATAATTCAGATTCGGGGGGAGGGGGGAGGGGGGAGGTTGTATTCCAGAAGGCAAAACCCACAATGAACCCTAGAAAGTTTGGTCATGAGAAAGAAAGTTAAAACTGCTCCTCCCTAGTTATTCCTAGAGTTTATCTATAGCGATGCAAATAGTTGCTTCAGTTTGATAAGATTTTTGCCTATAGGTAAGGGCCATAAAGGAAACAACTCAGAAATAACTCCAAGTGTCTCTAGGTTGAGGGGTTGGAGTGGATGGCCTAACATATACAGCTAAAACAAATAAAGACGATCACCTGATTGTTGTCATCAAGATACTTATATCTGACTACACTCCATTTTGTACATGCAAACTCAGCTGCTGCAATATGATAAAAAGAATGAAAAGGCTATTTGCATTGAAACAAGGAGGCCACAGGTTTCTTATCTCCTGAGCCTGGCAGCTCAATACACAATGAGACATCCTTCGAAGAAAGAGCAGGAAAAGATTAACAAGACTAGTAAAGAAATTCAACCATGCAGATTAATTTTTACAATTGATTTTTCTAATAACTACATGGGCAGTAAACTATGTTGCATTATAGTCTCATGTCTAAGCTGCAAGCCAGTCTTGTTGCATGCAAGTTTACAAGAGCAGAAAGTTGTATTTCTATGCCAGATTAAAGCAATAGGGATAATAAAATATACTTGCTTGCCCTTGATTGTCTGAGCTCATAATTGTTTGAGGAACCTCCTGCCAAGCTCCTGGGAGAGGAGATAGTCAAATTTTCTGAAGAACAGGCTTGCCACGTATTTAGGCATTTACCTAAATATTTGCACTTTGCAGCCGATTCAGAAGTCTATACTTTAGTAGTGCAAATCTTGATTCGGTATCCTTCTGCTCCACTTTAGAAACATAAACCTAGGTTTCTCCTCTGTTTCTCTGCTCAACACAGGAATGTTTGTATTGCTTCTATTTGCATGGATTATCCGGTGCTAATATCTAACGAAACCATGAGTGAAAGGATGAAGCTGGGCTGTAAACTGTCTATTAATTAACATACAATATTTGATCAGTATTTCCAAAATCTCTGGCTGCCTTGTCTCACAAAATGATCCTTTGGCTACTCAGAACAAAATCATTTCACTCCCATATTTTCGGCATACAACTGAAAATCTGGTGTGTACTAATGAACTCTGTAGTCTCTTTGCTTCAGCTCATAAATCTCTTTTTGCTGTTGCTCTCCTAGTCAAATCATGAAGTGAAGCTCTAAATTTTTGCATGAAGTTCTGATAATTTAGCTGCCTCTTTAGTAAACTCAGAGCAGAAGTCACTTGGAGTGATCTGTAAGAAATTCCGTGTTGTGGTCTGCCAGCAGCCTGCAGAGCTGGCAGCGGAGTCGGACAGTGAAGAGGCTGGGGAGGACCACGGTCAAGTCCTGGAGTCTGGGGAAGGCTCGGACGAGGGCTCTGCGTCGGAGGCAGAGATGGGGCCAGGGCCATCGGGGAGTTGTGCGCAGACTCCAGAACTCCAGAGTCAGACATCAGAGAGGCAGAGGAACAGGAGGAGCCTGTTCCTAGTCCGTGCATGCGCAGAGCTGCCAGAAGGCAAGAACAGTTAAAACAAAAGGGATGACTCGGGAATAAGGCCTGGAGATGATTGGTCCTTCCCATAAGGCTTAAAAGAGGAGCAAAGGCATGTGGGCCCTTTGCAGGAAAGCAACATTAATTCTGTTCTCAGTCTGCATCTCTGTTTAGAATCAAAGCAAGTTTATTTTGAGTCTCTTTCACATGTTTCCTCCTCTCAAAGGACTGAGATCTTGTTCTTTTTCCTTTATTATTTCTTAACGGTTCTGCTAATGGGACTTATTTTCCTCCATCAATTTTAACACTGCATTTCTTGGTGTTTTCATAGCTTGATTGTTTCCTTGCCGATGTTTCATCTGACTAGGTAACATCATCAGTGACTCGCACTATTCTAAACTAAAGTGTTTCACTTTGTAACTAATCTCAGTATCAATTCCCGTTGATATATTTTCTAACAAATATATTGTTCATTAGTAATTATTATTACTAATTATTATTATTAAATTATTATCAGAGTACAAAAAAATAAGTAAGTTTTGACTAGAGGACCCATACAAAAATGCAACAATAAAGTTAAGAAATAATAAAGGAAAAAAAGAACCACAGTGTTCTGACCCAGCCTTAGCAGAAGTAAGAAACAGACTCCTTGTGATGAAAAACCCCTCTTTATTTACCGCTTGTGAATAAATTGCATTCACCCACCAAAAAGTCCAGGCAATAGTCCTTCAAGGGGTTAACCACAGTAACAGACCTTATCAGTTCCTTGCAATAATTGCAAGCCTGTGAGCTCCCAACTGAAAGGCTGCAAATTGAGTTCTGGCAAGCAGTCTCTGGCACGAAACACAATGAGCAAAATCTTCAGAAATAAAAACTGTTGTCTCCTATGACAACCACTCCCCTTTCCTTCTATTTATTCCCCAGCCAGGGAGGGGCCATTCAGCATCCACGTGTGCTTTGCTTCCCGAGTCGACTCCTTGTCATCCATTGTTCACTCTCCTAACTGTTCAGCGGATACGTGCATCTGGAACAGGCCCCAGCTGTTCTTCCTCCTCACTCATATCAGCCTCCAAAGGCAACTGCCTCTCTTGTGGCTGAGAAATGTTGGACGGTCCTGGCTCTTATCTCTGTGTCCGATGCAGAGCATCCATCAGAGCCTTCCCCAGATTCCAGAACTGACCCAAGTTCCTCTCCAACCTCCTCATCGTCCAAGTCTGCCACCGGCTGCGCTGGCAGGCCGTAACACATAGTTCAAGAAAGTCTAGTTGATTCCTGAAACAGCACCTTTGGGACAAACATGACCTGGATGACTGAGAATGTCTATATACTTTTAGCTATGCAATTTGGGATGAATACCCTTTGAATGGTGTGGGAGTATGAACGGATTTCCAGAAAAATTGCAAACTACAGGAATCCTTAGCACTACTCAGGTTACCCTGAGGACACAGATAAATCTTCAAGTGCCTCAATGACCCTCTAAAAGGATGCAAATGACCATCTGTCTGCAAGGAATATAAATCTTTCTATTCCCCACCATCCTGTCAGAGTTGAAAAAGCTTCTTGCATGAGAAGCGAAATGTCTTCAAAGAAAAAAAAAAACCAAGAAAGTCCAGTTGCCTCCTGAAAAAGCACCTTTGTGACAACCATGACCTGGACAACTGAGAATTTCTATAGACTTTTAACAATAGCCCAACCATGAGCTAGATGTAGTTTCTTCTATTGGAACTTTTTAGAGTCTGTTTCCCAATCAATATCGAGATAATCAGTACTAATTATTTCCTATATTGGTGACTTGGCAGCATTTGATATTACCTGTAACAATATTTTCTTGATGCAACCAACTAATACAAGACATGGAAATTATAATGATTTTATAGTTATTTTGTAAGCACATTGGGATAATGTGCATTACTTGGTTTCTTGGCCTTTCTTCTGAAAAGCTTTTTGCGACTTTATTTCATCTATATAATTTCTAAAAGATTTAGCATTTAGGCTTATATACCATCCTATAGTATTTAACAGTACTCTCTGGATGGTTTACAATGTTGAAGCATTATTTGCATATTGCCCCAACAATCTGGATCTTCATAAGGATGGATTGAGGATTGAGTCAATCTTTTTTTTTTTTTATTGAAAAAGTTTTCAAATACAAGTTTTCCCCCTTTTCCCCCCCCTCTTCCCTAACCCCCCCTCACCACCCATCTCCCCCGTGACTTCTTCACAACAATAGGCTATTTCATAACTAGTTACATACATATATCTTTCCTTTCCCTTACTCCCTCCTCGGAATACTGACCCTTAGCATATTATTCTTATAACTCCCATTTTTACGATAGTCTGCCCTTTTTCTCCTCCCCTAAACTTATAGTGTATTATTACAATTTAACATTTAATCTTTTATATATATTAATATAACATTTTAGAGCGGCCTTCTCCCTACATCCAAATTTAACATTTATTCAGTTCTATCCAATTCCTCCGCTCCCCAAACTAACCTATTTCAACCCTTCAATTCCTGCAAGATCATGCAATACAATTCTAAATATAATCCACTGCCCACTATGCTAAAATATACACATATCTATATATACATTCCATTTTGTAAAAAGAAAAAAGACAATAACTTTAAATTTATAATCCATATAATATCTTCTTTGATGTCTTTCCACTGGATTGTTAATTCCATCACCCATAATAGGGTGAAATAACATGCTGGTGCAACAGTTTATTCAAAGTCTTCAATCATCTTCTTCCCCCATCAGTAGATATCCTCGTATCTATATAAAAGTAAAAACAACCACCCGAGTGACATTATAATTATATCCATATAGTTATAGTTGTGGTATTCATCAGGATTATTGATTCCCATCATCCTAATGGGTAACATCCGGATCTTCTGCATGCCCCAGCGTAACTCTCCTGCCTTGTAACTCAAAATAATTATAATATATTTACCAGTAAAAATAATCCAGAGTAGATGATTCAAATCAAACAAGGTGAGGCTCTTTTCACATCCCAAAATCACGGCATTGCAGAGATCTGCCACAATCCTCAGAATAGTATTAAACAGTTGTTCGCCTCCACTATCTTTTCAGATATTCATTCATTTTTTAAAGTCCCTGGCTTCACTGTTGCATGGTTTAGAAACTGCTGTTTCTATGAGATCTGTTTCTTTTCTTTTTCTTTTGTGGGTTGAATTTCCATCCTTGTTTCTTGCCTACCAATTGTGTGTCGGCTGATCGATTTTCATTCTGCTTTATGGGTTGTTCTTGTTGGATTAGTTTTATCATCTCATCTTTCTTCTCCGCCACTTGTATATCAACTGGTTGATTTGCGCACTTGTCTGTGACTTGATGGTTCATCAGCTTGGAGTCGGATGACACTACTCTCTTATTTATAGACAGTCCAGCTGGGGTATCCAGGGAATCCAAAGACAATTTATCTACCACAGCCTCTGTAATTTGATATTTTCCTTTTGTTTCCAACTCCTTTTGCTTATCCTGTATTATGCCTAAAGGTGTTAAATTCATTTTTAAATTTTTTTGATAAAAATCTTCCGCTTTTTCAACAGTGTTCAATTGATATCTTACTCCTTGATATCTCAATATTAAACCAACTGGCATGTCCCACCTAAATAGGATATTTCTTTTTTTTAACTCCATCACTAGAAAGCCAAATTTCTTCCTCTCCATTAGCATCTTAGTCGGGAGCTCCTTAAAAATCCAAATCTTTCTTCCATGAAATTGCAAAGTAGAATTAAAAGAGTTCTGCACAATATTATTCCTAATTTCTTTATCTGTAAAATAGATCACCACATCTCTAGGCAATTGCCTTTGCTTTGCCAACCAGGAGTTAATTCTGTAAATTCTATCAATCCTGCAAAACACTTCATCAGGTTGAACCTTTAAAATCCCAGCCAGAATTTCAGAAGATATTTTCCTTAAGTCATCTCTATTATTTTCCTGCAGGCCTCTCAGTCTAATTCCATATTCTGTAAAATTATATTGAATCATTAAAACTTCTCTTTCAATCCTCTGTTGCACATTTTCTCCATTACCAATCTTTTGGTCAACCTCCGTTTTAGTTTTGTCTTCTGGACTATTATCCTGAATGTTTACCAAATCCTTTTTGATTTTTTGAATCTTGTCATCCAAATTCTCCTCCGTTTCCTTCATTTTAGACTCTAATAATTTAGTCTTTGCATCCACCCGAATCAGAAAGTCTGATAAACCATTAGCTGTTTTTAAAATCTTTTGATTCAAAAAGTCAAACTTTGATTTCACCAGTTCACCAATTTCTTTAATTTCCTGCTTAAATTTTTCAAGTTGCTGGTTCACAATCTCATCCCTTCTTACAATCTCTTCAAGGAGAAATTCTATTATATTAAAATCAGGTTTCTGACACTGGAGAGTTACAATTTGTTGGCGCAGTTTATTAATGGGGGAAGTCCCCCCCCCTGTTTGTCCAGCTGTGTGAGTCCCGATGCCATTTCCCACACAGACAAGATTTAGCAAAAAAGAGAGAAAAAATAGAAAAAAACTTCTTTCCAATCAACAACAAGAGAGGACACAGGAGCGAAGTTTTATCTACAAATGTAGCCAGTGATATTTATTCCGCTACATTGTAGTAATAAGAAACGGAAGGACTTTCCCTTTCAGCCCTTCTCCAGCCACGGCAGACGCCATTTTAAAAAGCTCTTTTTCCCCCTTTCCTCTCCTCTTTTCTCTTAAGTAATTTTTTAAAGAGTAAAATACTTGCAATTCAGTATTAAGGGTCCAGCTCGCATTTTCTTTGAATATTCTGTTAAGTTCGCAGGCTTGCTCTTGACGCCTGGCTCTGCATTAGCAGAGGTCTCCCAAAGCCCGGAGCAGCGGCAGGGGATATGGGGCTTCTCATCCGCTCCGTCCCAAAAGTAAAAAAAAAACTTTTGGGACTCTGCGGAGAGTTCTACCTACCCCTGCCAGCTCTATCTCCGTTTCCTCTTGGAAACGGAGTTTTTTCGAGCCGCCATTCCGCTGTGAAGGCGGCTCTAACAGGCAATGGAAGCGGACGATCCCAAAGGAACGTCTGGCGGCGGCCAGCAGCAAACCGGAAGCCTGAGTCAATCTTGAAACCTGTCAAGATCGAACTCCAGGCTATGGCAGAGTTTGCCTGTGATACTGCACTTTAACCATTGCACCACCAGGATTCAAGGTTGCTAGTAGGCAGTGAAGATATGGCTTTTGGTAAACATAGATGTTGGTAAACAAGGGAACAACCATGATGAGATTTAATCAGAGGAATGACATGTTTACCTGAGGGTATTACATATTAAATGGGATAGTTCTGCATTTAAAACATCAGGTATAAACTTGAAGTACACTTAAAAGGGCAAAAGGTGAGCCTTTCCAAAGGCTTCTTGGCTCTTCCAGCTGCATGCTTTCTTAAGGATAAGATCTCACTATTTCAATACATCATTCACCATATGATTAAACAATTGATCATCATTAATTATGCCCTAAATGGGTCTGTTTTTTAAAAGTGTTTGGATACTACACTGTACAAATGTGGTGACCAGAATTTTGTCAGAAGCATCTTTTGTCAATCAAACAATTTCATTGAATTCTAGATTGTTTCCAGGCACAAGTCAAATAATGGTATTGACCGACAAAACTCTAAAGTACTTGGACCCAGAATATTGGAATAGTCTTTTCTTCTGTATGTTATGAACCTATCCATCATTTGCAATTATTATTTCCCACTCCAGAAATCAATAGGCTTTTATAATCTGTTCACCATACAGCTGCAGAGTAGCATCTACAGTGTTATTTTGACAGACATATCAGGCTCAAATTGGAGGAATGGAAGTTAAATTATTAACTAATTTGAATAGAATTTATGAAACAGATTATCTATATAAATAAAAATGTAAATGTCCATTTGTACATAACCGCACATCTCCGAAAGTTATTCACCAATTGCTTTCAAATTTTGACACAACGTTGCATTCGGCTACGGGCATATTTTTATATACCTATATTATATACATGTCAAACCTGTGACAGGTAAAAACATGAAAAACATTGGAAAACATTGAAAGACATTGACAAACATTGAAAGACATTGAAAAACAACGCCATCTGCTGGACATAAAACCAACATGGCAGCCTCCCAGCCCTGATTACGCTCAACAGATTTCTGCTCCTTATATTTAGACTCTCCATATTGCTTCCAAGAAACTGCACATTTGGAAAGCAGAGACGCCCGAGGGCCATATCCTGCCACCAGGCTTGGGAGGTAGGCAGCCGGCTGCCCACTGGGAAGCCCTCGCAGCCGGTGCTTCTAGGGCTGGGCGGGCCCTGCCCGACCCTGGCTCTGACCTCCCCCTCTCCCGGTCACCCCGCGAACTAGCCTCACCCACCGCTGCTGCCCATCCCCCTCGCGAGCTGCTCTCGGGGCTCCCTCCAAAGAACAGCTGGCAATGAGGCTGCCTGGGTCTGCTGAGCGGAAATCCTCCATCCCTCGCCTGGCCCGAATCGTGCCTGGCCCAGCGCTACCACAGGCTCTGAGGTCAGAAAGACCAGCTGCTAACCGGCGCTATGAGAATCCGGTCGATGAGTGGGAGATGGAGGCAACTGGAGCTTCGGGGTCGCCTTTGACCAGCGCCACCTTTGATTCCCAGGTGGGCACTCTGGCAGTTCACAGAGCCTACACAAAAATTTCGGCCTCTGTGGAGGCTTCAGGGGGTGGAAACGGGCAGGAGGGAGGATGGCCGGCCCTCCTTCGTTTCGTCTGGAAGAGCGGGGGATTTAATCATTCCCCTGTCCTTGGCAGGCGGGGGAGGAACACTGCGCAGCAGGGGTCCAGTGGGTATGTGTGGCTCCTGGCTTTGCCACTTTCTTCCTTCAGGCGGAAAGCCCCAAACCAGCCTCGAACCCACCGCACCCCCTCCCTCCCTCCCTTCCCTTCCCTGCTATGCATTTCCCCGTCGAGCTCCCAGAGAACATCTGTGTAGGGAGGACGGAGGGGGCCCCCAAGTTTCTGCTGTGGTGCGGAGAGCTGTGAAGGTCTGGCCTGAAAAGGTAAAGGTGATGGCGGGGGATGCAGAAGAGGCCAGGCCAGAGACAGAGATAAATAGAGAGAAAGGGAGAGAGACATAGAGAAATACAGAGAGACGGGGGGGGGGGGAGAGACACATACAGTGATAGAGAGTGGGAGAGATAGAGACAGAGAGAGGGGAGGAGAGAGAGAGACATAGAGATACAGAGAGAGGGGGGGAGAGAGACACATAGAGAGATACAGGGGGAGAGAGACAGACATAGAGAGATACAGAGGGGGGGAGAGAGACACATAGAGAGATATAGAGAGAGGGGGAGAGAGAGACACATAGAGAGATACAGAGGGGGGAAAGACATAGAGAGATACAGAGAGAGGGGAAGAGACACATAGAGAGATACAGAGGGGGGAGAGAGAGACATAGAGACATACGGGGGAGACACACAGAGAGATACAGAAAGAGGGGGGAGAGAGAGACATAGAGACACAGAGAGAGGGGGAGGGAAAGACACATAGAGAGATACAGAGAGAGGGGGAGAGAGAGACAGAGAGAGACAGAGAGATAAAGACGGCAGACAGAGAGAGACATAGAGAGATACAAAGAGGGAGGGGGAGACAGAGATGGAGGATTTTGTGGTTCCCATTGTTTTTTAGCAACCGGTTCTCTGCCCTAATTACCAGCTGGGTAGACGTGGCTCGGGGGCTGTCATGTGACTGATGAAAGTGAGTGACGTCGAGTTGGTCATGCCTACCAAATGTTCGTGGAGACTTTGGAACTTCAGCCTCGCTCTTTTAGCCCAGCGGAAGCACCAGACTGGGCTACAGCAACGCATGGCCGGATACAGCTAGTCTTAAAATAAAAGGCAACGGAAGGCAGATTAACAGCCAGAAAGACGCAAAAGGTTTTTTGTACAGCCTTTTCCCAAACAGTTCTGCTATAATAAGGCTATATTTTAGAAAATCTTGTATTAGATGTTCAAGTATATTCCGTCCAAGTTATTCTCTAATTAAGTAATATATTTACTAAAGAGTAAACTGCACAATACACTGTACTTACCTTATTTCCAGGTAAGAATGTACTCGATTATGCTAAATAACTATATTGTATAAAATAATTCAGGAGATCTGATATATAGAATACTAAATTTAGATTTTATAAATATTAACTAAAGGTTTGCTTATAATTTTTAATAGCTGCTATTGTTAACAATTGTTATATAGAAATACAGATTTTATTCTAAAATTCTAAACATTCATTGGACGGAAACATTAGGTTTCTGCCATAGTGGGTTCCACTTACCTTCACTACTGGTTTGGAACTGTGAGCACATGCGCAGAGCGTCATGACATCTGGGCAGGTGGGCAGAGCCTCCCGCCACCGCTACTACCGGTTTGCCCGAACTGATGCGAACCAGTAGAAACCCATAACTGGGCTTCTGTTATTTCTGGCACACATAGTTCATCTTTCCCCTTCAACAGGCATCAATTGTCTATCTGCCTCCATCATAGATCCACTTACATATGTATCTTATTGGAGTAACTACTAGATGAATGATATTCTATTGCACCAGTAATGTATTGATTCAAAATTCAGAATATGATAAATACAACTAGTCTTCTGCATGCTTGCTCGTAACTTAAGCTCACCAAGGCTTAATTGACTAAGTGTGAAAGAGACACACATAAAAATGCATTTTAAAAAAATGTTTAGGTTTGTCTTTTATATGCTTTTAATATTACAAGAATATTTATGATGTAAAATGCTTGCTAGTTTCTTTACAGGCTTTGGTATACCTTTAACAAAATAAATATTGGCAGAATACAATGCAGGAATTTTGAATATTCCAGGGTCTTCAAATCAGAAAGGACGTTGACCTACCTGAATGTCCGTTCTGAGAGTGGAGAGGCCAGTGGTCATACGTGGGTTGATGACGCGATTCAGCAAAGATCGAGTCTGATAGTTGAAAGACTCCTCCTCCTGTTGCTGTCTCCCAGCTTTCTGACGAAAGATGATCAGACTGACGACGCTCCAGCTGAACTGAAATTAAAGGAAAAGAAGAGTACACCGGGCGAAATGGACCGGCGGAAAAGGTGGGGATGACCACTGGCCTCTCCACTCTCAGAACGGACGTTCAGGTAGGTCAACGTCCTTTCTAAGCGAGGGAGAGGCCAGTGGTCATACATGGGACATGCCAAATCCCACAACTTAATGGGAGGGACCCGCCCGGGACGTGGAGACCCCCCCCGCGCATACTTGCTGGAGCACCCGGCGACCGAATGCCGCCTCTGCCGAAGTGAAGCTATCGATCTTGTAATGGCAGATGAAGGGGGTCGGAGATGTCCAGGTGGCCCGACATACCTCCAGAAGAGGCCTGGGTGGCCCAGGCCGCCATGGTGGCCGCACTCCTGGTAGAGTGGGCAGTCAAGCGACGAGGTACCTGTAAGGCTTGAGCCCCATAGGCGGTAGTAATAGTGGCTCTAATCCAGTGGCCTACAGTCTGTGAGGAGACTTTAAGCCCCAGAGTAGCCGGCTGGAACGATACAAAAAGGCTTTCCGAGTGACGAAATGAGGAGGTCCGCCAGAGGTAAATTCGCAGAGCCCGGGGGACATCCAGCAAATGCCAGGTACGTTCCTGGGGTCGGGAGGGATTAGGGCAAAAATTGGGCAGGACTAACTCCTGAGCCCGATGAAAGGTGGTGTTCACTTTAGGGAGGAAAGTGGGATCTAGACGGAGCACGACCCGGTGCTCCCGGTCAGGATGGAAAATGCAGAGGTCGGCCCAAGCCGAAAGAGCTGCCAGTTCGGATATTCGCCTAGCGGATGTAATGGCGACTAAAAATGATACCTTGTAGGAGAGGAAACGCAAGGGCACCATTCTGAGGGGCTCGAATGGGCCTTGAGTGAGGGCCGAGAGGACCTTGGGCAAATCCCAGGAAGGGTAACGGTGAATGGGGGGTGGACGGAGGTTTGAGGCACCCCGGAGAAAAAGGGCGATCAGCTAGTGAATTCCGGACACCAAAACACAAGATGGAAGACAGGGCGGCCACCTGCCTCCGTAAGGTGTTGGGGGCCAACCCCGCATCCAACCCTTCCTGGAGGAACATAAGTACCTGTTTCGGCGACGCCAAACCTGGGTCCTGGTTCCCGCCTTGAACACCAGAGAGCGAATGATCGCCATGTGGAGCCGTAGATCCGTCTCGTTGCGGGCCGCCGTGCCGCCAGAATGGTGTTAATGATTTGGTCCGGCAAACAAGATCCTCTCAGGAGGCGCCGCTCAACCTCCAAGCGGTCAATTGAAGCCAGTGGACGTCCGGGTGTAAAATGGGACCCTGACGGAGGATGACCTTCGTGGGTGGAAGACGCCATGGAGGAAGAGTCGACAGCATCTGGAGGTCGGCGAACCACGGGTGGCAAGGCCAGTGGGGCACGATGAGGATCAGTTCCGCTCGTTCTGCTAAGAGTTTCCGGATCATCTTGGGAAGACGGGGGGGGGGAAGGCATAGAGAAGGCCCGGGGGCCATCTGCTGTGGAGAGCGTCCACCGCCTCCACTCTTGGGTCCGGAAATCTGGAAAAGAAGCGGGGTGTCTGCCGGTTGGCGTGCGTCGCAAAAAGGTCCACCAATGGATCCCCGAAGCGGGCTGTTATTCGTAGGAATAGGGCCGGGTTGAGTTGCCACTCGCCCTGATCTACGACGGATCGGCTGAGCCAATCGGCTTGTACGTTGGCTTGTCCTGATATGTGGGAGGCCCAGAGGGACCTCAGGTATGTCTCCGCCCAGGCTCCCAGGCTCTTGGCTTCCTCCAAGAGTTCGCGAGAGCAAGTCCCCCCTAGGCGGTTTACATGGGCCTTGACGGCCACATTGTCCGTCCGAACAATTACATGATGATCCAGGAGTTGTGTCTGAAAGATGCGGAGAGCCAGATGAATGGCTCGGACCTCTAACCAATTGATGTTGTGGCCCAGGTCCTCCTGGGACCAGCGACCCTGGGCCATGGTGGATTGAAAGTGAGCTCCCCAGCCCTGGAGGCTGGCGTCTGTCGTTACAATGAGGGGATTGATCTCCCGAAATTCCCTCCCCTTGAGAAGTGCCGGGGACAACCACCATTGAAGAGAATTTCGAACGTGGGGGGAAGGGATACCATCCAGCCGGTGGCTGATAAGCAGCACTTCTGATACGGGAGAAGAAACCACTGCAGATCCCTGCAGTGGAGACGGGTCCATGGAATGATTCCTATACATGAGACCATCTTTCCCAGCAGTTGGGAGAGGGTTGCCAGGGAGACGGGGCGTCTCCGGGCGACTGACCTGATCAGAGACCGCAAGCTGATCAGGCGCTCCTGGGAAAGGTAGACCCTGCTATCGATGACAGCTCCCAGATGTTGTATACGAGTCGTGGGTACCAGATGGCTCTTGGCATAGTTGATGGAGAAGCCGTGAGCCGACAGGACCTGGAGGGTGGAGTCCACGTCCTGTTGCGCCATTGCATCCGAGCTCGACTGGATGAGGAGATCGTCCAGGTAGCATTGGACCCTGATCGGCCGAGCTCGGAGGTGGGCCGCAAGAGCGGCCATCAATTTCGTGAACACTCGGGGAGCCGAGGAGAGGCCGAAAGGGAGTGTGAAATACTGGTAATGCCGGCCCGCATGACAAAACCTTAGGAACTTGGAATATGCTGGATGGATGAGAACGTGTAAATACGCTTCTGTCAGATCTATAGACGAGAGGAGGTCCCCAACCTGATACCATCCAGGATGGATTGCAATGACTGCATTTTGAACCGTTGGTAGAAGACCCAACGATTCAAAATCTTGAGGTCTAGGATTGCCCTCCATCCCCTGGAAGACTTCTGCACGATGAACAGGCGTGAATAGAAGCCGTGTCCGCGCTGCTTCTGAGGTACCGGTTTGATGGCCCGAATGCCTAATAAATGCTGAATGGCCGATACCACCAGAAGTCGATGCGCCCGGTCCCGTGAGGGAGGGCATCAGAGAAATCTGTCCGGAGGGGTGGAGAGGAATTCTAGGGAGAGGCCCCACCTGACTATCTCCCTGACCCAAGAGTCCGATGTTGTAGACTCCCATTGGCTGGCAAAGAGAGCCAGGCGGCCCCCAATGGGAGAGGAGGACCTGCAGTCAGCGGGACCTGCGGAAGGAACGCCCTCGGCTCCCTCTGAAGGAACGTCTAAACTGGCCCCTCTGGGTCTGGGGACCCTGGCGCTCCGGAGGGAGGGAGCGGGGAGGGAAGAATCTCTGGTTTCTCGAGCCCGAGAAACCAGGTTCGGGGCCGCAAAAGGAACGAAAGGGAGCAGCCGGGCAGTGCTCCGAGCGATGGGAAATGTTAGGTAAGACCCGTCTCTTGTCCCTGGTTTCAATTAAGAGGAGCTCGAGAGGAGCCTCAAAAAGGGAAGGTCCCGCACATGGGGATAAAGCAAGGCGCCATTTAGACTTGGCGTCCACCTGCCATTGGCAAAGCCACAGCAGGCGGCGGGAGGTTACAGAGGCCCCAATTGATTTTGCGGCAAAACGCGACGAATTTAATGTCGCGTCTGCAGAATATTCCAGGGCGGCCAGGATTTTGTTAATGTCCTGTTGGGACCTGGAATCTGTTAGAGGGAGGTGGTCCCTTAGCTGGCGGAGCCACAGGATTGAGGCCCTATTGAAGAAGGAGGACGCCATGGCGGATCTGGCTACCCAGGCAAGGCCATGTGAGCCTTGACCAGAGAATGGTCAAGGTGCTTGTCCTCGGGGCGGAGGCTCTCCTCCGGGGGGGCGGCAACATTGGAGGGGCTTGAAAGAGCCACCACGGGAGGGTCCACCATTGGAACCTGTAATACAGAAGCTATGTCTGGGGCTAGGTTATACAGACGTCTGTCAAGTGAATTCGGGTTAGGACCTGAAGCGGGTTTGGACCACTGGCATTGAATTACGTCCTTAAAGAGCTTAGGCCCTGGTATCTCTTCTACTTCAGAAATTGGTTCTTCGAAGAGAGGAATTGATGCCTCCGAGGATTGTCCCGGCGGTAAGGGATTACTAGGGAGACCCAAGCCAGTTGTGACCTTTGCTTTATGAAGAAGCAATCTAAACAGTTGGGGCTTGAATAAGCCCACAAATGAAGGCTGGTCTGGAGCTAAGTCTTTATCTTCAGATAAGTCTTGCTCCCTAATGTCCTGATCTAAAAGGGAGGGGTGTTCCGAGGTAACGGAAGGAGCTACACCCCCCGTTGGGTTAGCGGATCCCGCATATTGGGATCCCACAACGTCCACCTGAGAGGGATTGGAATCAGCCACCCAGGAAGAGGTACGCTTCTGTAGCTCCAGTTGAACCCCCTTTTGAATGGCCTGGTGCAGAAATGCTGCTAACTCCGGTGTTAGGATGGAAGCAGTGGGGGAGTCCTTGACAGTATATGGAGGATGGGTGGAAACTACAGGGGGATCCGGAGGACACCCCCCCCGGTGGAGAAGGAACAGATGGATGGCCGAAGAGGGCCTCCTGGACCTCAACCTGTAAAGCCGGTTCAGCAATGTCAGCATCAGGGGACAGTTGGGGAATGGGGGTTCCAGGGGGAGCCCTGTCCCCAGAGGGGGTGGAGGCCAAGGGAAGGGGGCCCGGGATTGGCGCAGGAGGGGTCCCTGATTGAGAAGGGGTCTCCCTGAGAGAAGCTTCCCTGAGGGCCTTTTGGATAGAGCGCTCAATCGCCTCATGAAGGTGCTGTTCTTCCTTGGCCTTCGCTGCCTGGGCTTTTGCCTCCTTAGAGGCTTGAGTCCCTTTGGGCTTCTTTGGAGGAACTGCTGAAGAAGGCCCTGGTAAGGGCTCCTCGTGGGATGCCCTCTTCGTGGTTTTGCTAGAGCGCGAAGCCATTGGATCTGTTGGAAAATGCAGCAGAAAAGAATTAGAAATGAATGAGGCCCAAGGGTGTTATACAAAATGGAGGCCGCCCGCCTCGTGGAGCAGAGAAACTGTTACAAAATGGCGGCCACCTACCTCGTGGAACAGTGAAGCTGATAGAAATGGAGGCCAATGGGGAACGAAGGCTTTAGCCACGGAGAAGGCCAGTATAAGGGCCCAACGTCCTATGTTTCCCCCCGCCAAGGGCTCACGGTTGCTCTGCCTTGCCTGAGGAGAATGTCCCTCAAAGATCTGCATTGGGATCCGGTAGGTATCGCAAGGCAGGGCGCGTGGGGAAGAAAGCCCCAGGGGCGCCGAAGAAGCGTTGCGCAAAAACCGCTAATGCTGCCGCTCCGTCTGTGAAGGCAAGGGCTGGCAGAGGCACAGCCCGCCGATCTTCTCAACTGCCGTCAGCTGAGAGGCGCGAAGATGTGGATTGCACCGGCGGAGAGACTGCTACGATTCGGCCGAGCGAAGGAATGACAGGCGGTAAGCTCAGCTTGGAGTCTGCTACCAGCAATGCTGGGAGGCTCCACAGCGGTCTCGGGCGTGAGCCGTTCGCGCTGCTGAGGGGAGAGACTCAAAGGGAAGTCTCAATCCCCAATTGTTGAGCTATTTCAGGAGCGCTGAGCACTGTCCGCTGGGCGCGAAGCCCTCAATTCTGCTCCCACTATAATATAGCAGTTGGAGAAATCTGGATTGCTAAATAAATTGCCAATTTGGGTCAATAGACCAGAAATTTAGAGGAAATTTTTTTAGATGCTCAGTGGAGCATCTGATCTGGTTCAGATCGAGTCTGAAAGCTGGGAGACAGCAACAGGAGGAGGAGTCTTTCAACTATCAGACTCAATCTGGGCTGAATCGCGTCATCAATCCACTTATGACCACTGGCCTCTCCCTCACTTAGAACATGTAATACATATTTATAGAATTTTTATTGTATAATACAGCATTCATTTGGGATCCAATTTTTTTTAAAATAAATGCTGACATCAAGGTTTCATTACACTAACATTTTGCTTTTTAAAATATGAGGAAAAGCAGCACTAACTGTATTTTCTTTGTCCCTGCTGAAAAGTATTTGTTTTCTTTTCTCGCAGTTGTACCCAAGGGAACTCCAAATATTTTAGGTTTCAGAAATGCTGAATCCACTTGATCACATACCAGTTGGATAAAAAGTAGATACAGCAATCTTGTAATTTACAGAAATGGATAACTCTCTGTAGTATTAATCAAATTACTTAGGGACTTGCAGCAATTAAAATCTTTTTTAATGCTCCAGGTAAAAACAAATGCAGCACTATTTTAAAGTAATATTTTTCAGCTCTTGACATAACACTTCTTGTAATTCTCCAAGGGACTTGGATTCAAGTACCCACCAGTAGAATGAGATTATGTAAGGATCTCTTATATTTTTCTGTGACTATCAGACCTTAAGAGTTTCCAGAAAATGTTTCTCAGTGCTCAACTCACAATGATGAATTATGTGGACTCTGGTATATAAAACTTAAGGAAAACTGAAATGTGAATTTGTTATATTAATTAATTATGACATAAACAGATAACAGAACTAAGCCAAAATGAATTGGTTAAAAATTCCTTTTACCTGGCCAAACAAGAAAAAAGCCCTTAAGGTTATTATGCAAGTTCATGAGATACTGATTTATGCAACTGTTAATTCTATATCTTTAGACTTCAGAAAAAATCCTACCTAATTAATTATTCCATAATTATATCAGTAGTATTAAATAGTACTGCAATTATTTCATTATAAATAAATATGTTTATAATATGGTTTTACTTTTGCACAAAAGATGATGTAGTTTACTATTCATTTAATGGTTGAAGTATCTATTTCAGAACTTTATCCCGTTTCCTGCTATATTTTGTACTGAGCTTTACCTAGCTTATATTTGGACAGTAAAAATGTGCATTCAATTAGGAGGTAAAAATTAATTGATAGTCTGTGTCTGCAATAAATGAAAGAGACATGTACATGCAACTTGAGCAACTCAACCTAATTAAAATGTTTCTTTTTTTATGCTGTTAGTGATGAAAATAATAATACAATAAACATAGCTTTAGAAAGATGTCAATTTTAGTATTGTGACTATATCTGAATAATGCCTTAAAGTACTATTTTTGCTTTTGTTGAATTGCCAGGAGAGGACACAATTTTGACGGATTGGGGCACTTTTGTCTCAATATAGAGTAGAGATAAATCAGAATGAAAGTTGACAGTAGCCCTTTTCAGTCACTGCTTTTATTGCAGTTACTCATCATGCGTAAAACTATGCAACTATTTAAGATATTATACAGCTTACCACTAAATTTCCTTCTGAATGTAGAGATATTGGGGAGAATAGCAACAGGACAAGATTGTGTGTGCAGGCTTATTCTCTACCCAGTTCAAGTCCTGCCGTGTATTTAGGTTAAAGTTTCAAGTGGGCTACAGTCAAAAATAGATACACAACTGTGTTGAACAAGGAAGACAAAAAGTGCTACATATGTCCAAACTAGTAATACTCAGAAATATTTCCTAAAGTATAGTAAATTCTACAAATTGCACTGGTCAACACATTTGTTTATATTATATAGTCAAATTAAATTCAACAAAACTTATTCCCAATAATTACAAAATTGCACCTGTATGGAAGTTATATATCTATCTTTGAAACTAAGACCCATTTTAATACTCATGGACATATATATGGAATTCTGCTTTGATCTTATATCCAAGTAAACATGAACAGTATTTGGCAGCAGATGCCTTCAATTAATTTATTTAAATCCCACTGATTCCCATAGTCTTCTAACTTTTGAAATAAATATAGTTGCATGCAACATCCAAATTATGAATGGGGGGAAAAAGCTCAGATTTGGGATAACCATCTCACACATGCTCCTTTGTGTTCATGAAAAAAGAGTGACTTAAAATCAAGATTAATTTTTGTTATGAAAGACCAATAACTGTTGGTTACATTATGTTCAACCTAGTACCCATAAAATTAGTGGTATAAATCCAGTTGCTTCCAGTTATCTTGGACTAAAAAAAAAAAAGTAAAGGCTACATCAAGTCACATTCAATGCATGCTACATGGGCATATCCTGGTACGATTTTTTTAGTAACAATATAGAAGTAGTTTGCTAATGCTTACTTCTGGGAGACAGACAGACAGACAGACAGACAGACACACACACACACACACACACACAGATGGATGGATAGATGATAAGCATAATGTTATTTTATTTTATTTTCCAGTCTGGTCAAAAGCCCTGTGATTTTCTCATGGTTTCCCAAACATAACCCAATCACTTCTAGATCTGCACACTATTTATCATGTCAAGTGGTATTATAATAACTCATCAAAAATAATACTCAATGGTCTTAATACAGGAGATTTCTAATGGTTATCATATAATCCACCCAGTATATTAAAGAAGCAGTGTTATATTGGGTGTCATGTTCACAAATCAGAGAATAACCTTGGTTACAGTTATATTGCTATGAATGAAGCACAAAAATAAATTATACTGTTTTGCTAAATTTGGTTTACAACTTCAACTATATTATATTTATCTGTCGTCATTTCACTATTTGATAAATTCTGCTTGTATATTCACCCTATAAAGATGAATAAATCAAAGTGTTTAACAGGATAAAACACAGGAAAAACTATTAAAGTAAAGTATTTTTTTAACAATGGGGTTAACATATCCATGAGATTTAGGGTTTTTAAGGAGATTCCTTAAGTTCTCTTTGAGTGACCGGTATATATTTAAGACCGTATTGTGTAAATCCTTTCGCTTTCTTCGGTTTTAGCTTAACTCAGAACTTGAATAGGTAGTCTTTGCTTAGCAACCATAACTGGGACCAGTAACTTGGTTCATTAAGCAGTAAGTGAAAATCATATACTGTATCCAGTTTTGGTCACTACACTATAAAAAAGATGTTGAGACTCTAGAAAGAGTGCAGAGAAGAGTAACCAAGATGTTTAGGAGACAAGAAGCTAAAACATGGTTGCAGGAATTGGGCATGGCTAGTCTAGTGAAGAGAAGGACCGGGGAGACATGATAGCAGTATTCCAATATTTGAACGATTGCCACAGAGAGGAGGGTGTCAAGCTATTTTCCAAAGCACCTAAAGGTCAGACAAGGAATAATAGATGGAAACTGATCAACGAGAGATTCAACCTGGAAATAAGGAGAAATTTTCTGACAGTGAGAGCAATCAACCAATGGAACAGCTTGACTTCAGAAGTTTTGGGGGCTTCATCACTGGAAGCTTTCAAGAAGAGATTGGACTGCCATCTGTCAGAAATGATGTAGGGTTTCCTACTTGGGCAGGATATTGGACTAGATGACTTACAAGGTCCCTTCCAACTCTGTTAATATGTTAATAACATGACTGCAACTCTGGTTCCCAGCCCCAAACTGACAAGTGCAATCAGTTCACCCCTTTGGATTTTGTTTGCAGGGCATCCAGCAGAGGAAGTCTTGAATAATGCAAAAATATATTTATTCAAAGCCAGAATGGAAGCGTTTAATTCAATTGGGTAGAACACAAAGGAAAGAGGGCATAACCGTCATATTCTCATAAAAAGAAATGTTATGATTTTCTGTTATATTTAACTGGGCTATCTAATGAGGCAGAGGCAACTTCAGCTGTTCTAAGGAGCGTAACATTTACTTTTTCCTCTTGTGTTTCTATGTCGTACTTTGATTAGATTCAAGCAAGCGTTTCCTCTCTTGCTTTCTCAAAACAGTGACTTTTTAAAAGAGAAATTGCCAATATTGATTTTTATGTTTTTTTCCTAGCTAAAAATTAATTACCATCACAGCTCTGATTCCCCATTACAGAACTCACTTCCACCAATAGTCACTAAAAGGAAAAACACACTTCATATATCTCGGCATCCATAGTGGATTTCAGAGTAGCTGGATAAACTTCAAAACCTCTCTAAAATAAACCATTTCTGACTTACAACTACCCTTCAAACCACCTCTGTACAGTATATGCTAAATATTATACATAGCATAATATTCATAATTTCAGCAGATAGTAAAGCTGAAGCTTGTTTTTAAATATTTTCTTCCAATTATAGCAGATAAAAAATATACTAATCTCTAGAAAATCCATTCAGTTTTTATAGAAATAACACAGAACGACAAACTAAAGCATTTCCCCAAATAATAGCAACTAAAAGCTCCAAATTATGCATTGCTTAATATCTCTTGTAACCTTTCATTTTCTAATTTCCATTTATTTTCTAAAGTTTTGAAACTACTCTCCTCTGCTAAAAGGTAAAAGGTAAAGGTTCCCCTCCGACATATGTGCTAGTCGTTCCCGACTCTAGGGGGAAATGCTTATCTCTGTTTCAAAGCCAAAGACAGCCAGCGCTGTCTGAAGACGTCTCTGTGGTCATGTGGCCGGCATGACTCAATACCAACGGTGCATGGAACGCCGTTACCTTTCCACCAAAGGTGGTCCCTATTTTTCTACTTGCATTTTTTACTTGCTTTTGAACTGCTAGGTTGGCAGAAGCTGGGACAAGTAACGGGAGCTCACCCTGTTACATGGCACTAGGGATTCGAACTGCTGAACTGTCAACCTTTCAATTGACAAGCTCAGCATCTTAGCCACTGAGCCACTATGTCCTCTTTCTCCTCTGCTAACTACCATCAAAACCTATTAGCAAATATGCAAACTTTAAAAAATCCTGCTTTCAACTCTTATCAATTCACAAACTCATCATTTACAAAATGCGGATTGTAAAAAAAAAAGGAAAGAATTTACAATGAGCAATATTTTTGGGGAGTTTGACAAAAAAGTCCATTCCTGTGGCAGGTAGGCAGGGGGGAGTTCTTTACTTATGTAGTTCCTTATTTTGTATATTAACATTTCCCTTTCACGGAAATATCAGATGAGATAACTCTGATTATATCAGCAAAGAGGCACACTGTGTAAAAATAAAGATGACTCTTGGTGAGAACATCCATGCACCCATCATTTATAAACAAAGCTGTAATTATTGCCTAGAAGTATGCTAGGCAAATTCCCCAAAGAGAAACACAAAGCAAAAGAACATATAACTTTGGCTGGGGGTTTCAAACGGGACAAGGGATTTTTCAGTTCAGAGAAATGCAAACTGAAGAACTGGAGGAAAAAACTTCCTTGTATTTCGGGTCATAGTGATCTGCAACCAAGTTAGTGACATAAGAAGCATACAGCTACTTTTGATATGTATAACACTATTTATTTTGAATTTTAGAAGATTATAGCCTGTGGATAATTAAATTATTCTTGAAGATTTTATTACTTCTTGCTATATGTTCTTTTAAGGTGTTTTAAAAGGACCTGTCATTTATATGTTATATATTTTGTTTTTATTTATTTTGAATTTTAGAAGATTATAGCCTATGAATAATTAAAATATCCTTTAAGATATTATTACTTTTCGTCGTATGTACTTTTAATATGATTTAAAACGAACTATCATTTATATATATTTTGCTTCATTTGTAAGTCACTTAGAGTCACTTGAACAAAGTGACACAAAAACAGTTGTAATAAATAAAATACATGAGTGAAAAAATACTATAATTCCAGAAATGAGTGGGCATCAAAGAGTAGCAATGTATAGGCTTTAGCCTAAGGCTCATAAGGGGTTGTAAAACTGTGAAGTTCTTTCTTCAACTTTCTCTTCTGTCGCACCTTTCATCCTTTCTACTTTCTTGGAAGTATTGTGTGCAGTTGCACTATAAGGTAGTGTACAATTATACAGCCATTTTAATGCAAAAATGCTATTTTTTCTCCCCAAATTTAAAGTGCTAATTAGATACTAATTATAAGTCCTAGCAAGTAGAAGAAGAAAAGTTTGGAGAGTTTAAGGACAAAAAAAGATGGACACACAGACAACTTAAATAAACTGGGCACAAGTCAACTTCTACCATGTTTCCCTGAAAATAAGACCCTGTCTTGTATTTTTTTAAACCTGAAATAAGTGCTTGTCCTTATTGCCATGTGCTCAAAAGCCCAATTGGGCTTATTATCAGGGTATGTCTTATTTTGGGGAAAACAGGGTATGTGTATATTACTCGCCAGTCATTAAATAAGAAATAGAACTTGTTTCAAGGCTAGCTCCTACTGTGCTATTATGGTCCAGTATAAGGAAAACCAAATAGCAAATTAGTATTCTGTTTTTGTGCTGTGTTTGCACCTCCAAGTGCTTCTTGGTATACTATGCCTAGATATCACAAGGATAACACTGGGGGGATAAATGAAAATATGGTAATTACGGAATTTTGATACATCTCTTTGCAATTGTGTTTTTTTTTTTTTACAGTTTCCATGTATCTTTCAGATATATTAAATAACAATTTATGGAATTTGCATCAATATGGGTAAGCTACTTTGCAAATAGGAAGAGGAAATGCATCTTAAATGTCACCTGTAGAACTTGGTTTATTTCAGTTTTATCAACACCTGCAAGGAAGTGGGTTGACTACTTCAAGGTAACATTGTAATATCAATTTGTTAACATGACAATGCTATAGTTTCTTAAGAAAAACATGATATGCTATAATTCAATTTGACAGAAAGCTCAGATGATAAAAATCCAATTACTAACTGTTGGGTATGATGACAAACTATGTAAATATTCAGCTTGACAGACCATAAAAACACTTTGGCGGTAACTGACTAGATCATCCTCCCCATGGAAGCGTAAGACTGGGAATAATTTTAGAAATCCTTTACCATTAAAACATAATTATTAGGTACAGCTCCAGGACAAGACTGCTGACTCTATATCTGACAGGCCTTTCACATATTATGTACATCCTACATAGTATAAAATACACAACAATAAATTACCCAGAACAGAAATAAAATATTAATATTTACTCCATCTAATTCATTTCAATTTATATGACATTGCAGCCATTCTTTGTATTTTCTTTTTGTAGTTGCAAAGGTTAATGAAATTAGTGAGAACTTGACCTCCAGGGTATAAAAAAGGCAAACTGAAGATTACTTAACTAAAAGCCGAGCCAATGACCATAGCAGAATGAAAAGCTGAGCAAATGGTGAGCAAATTGATTCTTCTTAATTCTTTCCTGGAAAAGCAGAGGATTTCAAATTACCCACAAGTGTTCCAGACCGTAGTGGCTCATGAGGCAAGACAGCAGTCTCCAAAGGGTTTAGAGCTCTGGGAAATGAGAAAAACTCAAAACTGTGGTCAGCACCTTTATCATATACTTTTTTCCTAATCGTTTTAGGAAATTGCTTCTTAATTCTTTTCAGCTATTGGGCAGCTTTTGATAGACAACTTTTATACCATTGAGCAAGTTTCCTTCAATCCTTAGTAAAAGAACTTTTAAAAACAAGTTTAAGGGTATATATACAACCCTTTTTTTAATAAATGGCAAAACAGAGATTAACATGTTGATTCTGGAAAGTTACAAACAGACTAAAGATCCAGATGGATTTTGAAATTAAATATAAGAATCCATTCCATGAGAAAATGCAATTGTTTTGAATTCTTTAAAAACCTGACAGGATAGGACTTCGAATATTGGACACTGCAGCGAGTCAGAAGAAACTAAGGATTACAATTGAAGAAGAAATTTAAATGAGCTTTATTAAAATGGAATAGATCAAAATACTTTAATATTGGATATCCTAAAAGATATTTGTTAACAATGGGTCCTCTCTTAATTTTAAGATTGTCTGTCATTATTTAAAAGATGTCACAAAAGAGAAATAAGTTTCACTGAACAAGACAGATTGATCTGAAAGTAGATTTAAAAATGAAAGGCTACAAAATTGATATGCAAAAAGATGCTACACTTGATAGACAAATGAAACCGGCTGATGTCTTAATAATTAAAAGGCATATACAAATAACAAAGCAAAAGTGTGACCTGGATAACATTCTTATATTGGATTTAGATTTGTTAAAAATTTGAAAGATTTTGTGAGAAGGGACAAAGAAAAAATGAAAAGAAATAAAGTTCTTAAGACATTATTTGAAGGCATTAAACATCAAGATGGTTAAAAGTAAAAGGAAGGAATATAAAGTTGGTTTATTTGATCAAAGTTAAAATAGATGTTAACTCTGGTAACCCTTAAGGGATTTTTGTTGACAAGTACTGAATGATGAAATTATATTATTTGTTCATAGATAAGAGATATGGAAAGAAAGATAATTTGTTGTATTTTAAGTATAGTGATAAGTTACTAAAATTGTTTATAGTTGTGATGAAGGGATTGCTATTTCTTTATATATTACTTTTCTTTTTCTTTACCATATTATTTTTTTCTTTCTTTTCTGTTTTTCTTTTTCTTTTTGCACTTTAATTCATTTTTAGCTTGTATTGGTTTTGTTTTTAATTGTAATGTTTAATAAAATGACTATAAAATAGAAATTAGTGTGAACTCAAGTAAATTATTTATACTGCTTTCCAATACTGATGGAACCAGAAGACTAGTGTCACAGATTATTAAAAATAATTGCACAAATCCTGAGCCAGAGAATTTACCTTGTGCCATAGGCAGGAAATCTGGATGTATCTGTATAAAAAATGTGCCTTCCTTCTTTGGTTATTTCTCACAAATTCTTCATATCTTCACAGAAGAAGTCTTGCTGAGTTCAATTAAGTTTACCACCAAGTGGTGTGCATATGGCTGAAACTTAAATGATCCGTATATAGTCATTTTAGGGAATAAAGATAATTAATGTGTACTCTTTTCTAAATTCCCTAAGTTATTAAAAACTATTTGTACGCATAAAGGACTCAGATAAACATTATACAAATTAGAAGATCAAAATTGAACTGGAAAAATCTGGATGACCACTAGATGACAAGAGAATCCAGATTACTGTAAATCAAATCTGGTATCTTGACAGTAATTACAGTGAAGCATGTATGAAATAAGATTGCAAGTACTGTATTTTTCGGAGTAAAAGGCGCACCTTTTCCCCCCAAAAAAGAAGGTGAAAATCTGAGTGTGTCTTATACTCCAAATGTAGCCCTACACAGCTTCTCCAATGGAGGTTTCAGAGGCTGAAAAAAGTATCAAAAACGAAACTTCTGAAAAGCCCCCAAACAGAGCTTCAAAAAAAAAGGCCCCCAAACAGAGCTTCAGAAAAGAAGCCCCCAAACAAAGCTTCAGAAAAGAAGCCCTCAAACACTTCAGAAAAGAAGCCCCCAAACAGAGCTTCAGAGGCTTTTTTTCTGAAGCTGTTTAGGTGGTTTTCAGAGGCAGGAAAAAAAGCAAAAAAAAGCAAGGCACAGAATTCACAACCAAGGAACCTGTTGCTAAATTCACCTCTGGGAACAGCTGATTGGGGGTATTCTGGGAGGCCGATCGATGTGTCAATCAGCTTTTTTCTTATTTTTCTCCCCAAAAACTAAGGTGCATCTTATACTCTGAAAAATACGGTAGTCTTCATTTAGCAACCACATCTGGGTCTGGCAATTTAGCTGTTAAGTTAACCGGTTGCTAAGTGAAATTGCAAATGTGTTTATGATCTTATTTCATCTGAAAAAAGATTTCATATGTTCTTACTTTGAAACTGTTTTCAAAGAACTTTAGCAAACAAAAATGCTGAAATACATTTTGCAGTGTTAAAAGTACCTAATCTAATTTAACAAGAGTATACTCAGCAAATAGCAGTTATTTGTACACTTTACAGAATATTAAGCACTTAGGAGTGAAGATTTTAAGAAAGGTATTTTTGGCAGGTACATTCTTACACTGCCATTTTTTGATCATATAAAATAAACAAATAATGTTAATGTCTATAGGAGGCTGAGAATGAAGATTAGATTATTTTTTCTATTAGTTCCTCTAATAGTACTGATTAACAAAAGGAGAAATAAACATTGGGTTAAATGATGCATAACAACTATTTTCTAGTCCAACTCAAGGTAATTGTTTTTGGCTACAAAAGGATTTTAATGATTTTTTTCTTAATTTACTAAAATATCCTCCCGTTTTGAATATGTAACCTTTCTGGCCATCCTTTAAAGGGTGTTTCTAGCTCAGCCTTATTTTTTAGCTTACCAAGACTTCACGTTTCTTCCTGACCCATCTCAATCAGATTTCCACTCTCCCTCCAATAATACTAGTGTCTGATTTTTTCTGTGTTTATATACAAAGAACAGTCACAGCTTCTACAAACTGATATAGCATTTATAGCTTACCCTCTCCATAAAAGGTTGCATAAAATGCACTCAGCAATGACACCGAGTAATATATGGTAAGTTTATAGTGCACGCGAAGTATAATTCTAACAAGTTTTTATAAGCTTGCTCCTGTATAGGACCAATAGAAATCACATTTCCTAGTACATTATTTTAGTATAGGCAGGGTGATACAATTACAAGTCTCTGATGCTGGAGCAACAACAGCTCATGAACTATTTCCATTGGGGGAGGGGAAAGAATCGTTTCACACACACCTGCTGGTTGCACAAATGGAGCTTCACACGCTCGCCTGTCATTTGCGTGCCCGCTTCCCAATGGGCCACGGCCCAGTTCTGGTCCACGAACCGGGAGTTGGAGACCTCTGATCTAATTGAATGTGTTCCCTGGCAGATTCTTGCAGAATGCTAAAAATCCAAGTCCTTCTACCCCGACCCTCAAATTGTCAGTATATCTTGCCCACTATAACTCTGGCTATTACATGCTTAAGAATAGAATTTAAAGATTAGATCATTTTATGGAATGTTAGGGCACATATCTTGGCCTTAGAATGGGATTGTATGCTGCAGGACATTCACTGAGTCAATTCATTAGTTACAGAAATAATAGATTTGATGATGAGTTGTTATTCATTTGTTATGCAAGTTTATTTTAAAAAGCTTTATTATGATGAAAATCCTCTAGAATAGAGTCACTTCATCAGATGCATGTAATCTCATTACAAAAGCTTTTTTAAAAAAATGGCTCAGTATTTATTTTCCTAGAAAAATAATAAAACCCAGTTGGTCTAAGAATGTAAGAAAAACATTTGTCAACAATAATTCACATACAGCAAAAAGTACAATTTGCATTCAGCAAAAATAAAAAGCTGTCACTCTCTGTCTCCAAATCAGACCTGTTTCTGCTGAACAATGGAAAGAGTAATCTGCATATTATCTTCACATCACTATTATCATTCTGGTTATGAAGTAAGCAGTGAAAAAAATCTGTTAACTCTGAAGTGGATTAGAATGTTCTAAGTGCTTCAGGACGCAACATTGTGGAAGGTCTGATTTATATTCCGGGCATTATAAAGCCGCCGTACTCAGGAATGACAAATCGCACAACACTGAAATTGCAATGACAGCCTCAGAGCACTAACAACTAGTGTGTTCCATCTTAATACTAAGGCTTCTGCGATTCTGTTCACTTAACATTCAAAGCAATTAACATTTCTTGTTGCATCCACATCCAGATACAAAACCTTCAAATCAAACCATTTACCTCACGTGAAGTCAGCCTTGAATAATTCACAAAGCAATGGGGAGGTAAGAAAAAACAGGGGCATTTTATTTTAAAATGAAGCCTTGAATTTCAAAACAATGGCATAAAGAGATTTGAAGAATCTTTCTATCCATATAAAAAGGCACACAGGATTTTGTATAAGGAAAGAGAATAAATTCCCAACAACAAAGAAAACTACACAGAATGTACCACGGCAAATAAGAAGCAACAGATATTAAGGTTTAAACAATAAATCCTGATAAAAATCATGAGAAAGGAGTATTAACTGCTAATCTGGATAACTAATACCAACTACTGCCAAGCACATAGGATCGTAAGACTACTCAATTAATAAACTACTGCCAAACATTTGTTCAGCTGAGGTTGCAATCAAATGGTAACTGATTATGTGCCATCAAGTTGTTTCTGACTCCTAGCAACCACATTTTCTCTATGACAATCTATCCCTAACTTGATCGCTCAGATCTTCCACAGTGCATCCATTGAAGCTATACAGTATCTAAGTCAGGGTGAAATCTAAATTTTTTTGCTACCAGTTCTGTGGGCATGGCTTAATTAGTGGGCGGGGCTTGATGGTAAGGTGCCTGGGAGGGCGTGGCTTGTTGGTCAGGTGGGCATGGCCAAGTCAATGTCACTTCTTTGCCCTTTTTTAACCTACAAAACACAACACAACACAACTGGCTCACCCACAATATAAAAGCAGCTGTGCTAGACCCAAAATGGCCCCTGCAACAAACAGGAACCTCACACAGCCACAAAAGCCCCCAAAAACAACTTTCACACTTTACACACACACAACACAACACAACTGACTCACCCCAATGTAAAAGCAGCTGTGCTAGACCCAAAATGGCCCCTGCAACAAGCAGGAACCTCACACAGCCACAAATAGTCCAAAAAACCAACTTTCACACTTTACACACACAAAATTCCACATACAGCTTTGTGAGATTTTGTGTGTTTGTGTAGTTAGAGTGAAACACTACAGAAACACACTAAATCTCAGAAAGCTGCACAAATATATTATTTTATTTTATTTTTATATAAAAGCAGCTAAATTTAAAACTTCCTAAACTTTAAATGGCTAGGTCTAAAAAAAAGAACAACTAAAAAAAACCCCAATTAACTATTTTTTTTAAAGCTCCCAAAGAGGAAAAAAAACTTACCCAATAGAACAGGGGTCTCCAATCTCAACAACTTTAAGACTTGTAGACTTCAACTTCCAGAATTCCTCAGCCAGCTTTGCTGGGAGTTGAAGTCCACAACTCTCTGCCTGCTTGATTGCAGGCAGGGAGATTCAGTTGCTTGCTGATGCAATGGATGCAAGGCGTTGCGACCAGCAACTAAGGTAAGGAAGCTGAGGGGGGGAGGGGGAGGGATTTTTGCTACCAATTAGCAGGCAACAGCTGGGATCGTCAGAGCTTGGCTGGTCAGAGCCATTTAAAAGGAAAATAGTTTTTTTTCTTTTATATGGCTCTGGCGATCCAATCCGAGCCGGTCCGAACCGGGAGCATTTCACCCCTGATCTAAGTCCATCTACCTTGCTATTGGTTTTTATCTTTTCCAGGATTAGAGCTTTTTTCAGAGAGATGAGTCTTTGTATATGTGTCCAAAGTTACATAATTTGGTCACTTGTGCCTTGAGTGAGGCACAACTCTGGCTGATTTGTTTGATGATCCACTGGCTTATTTTCTTGGCTCTTCATTGTATCTTCTGGAGTGTTCTTCAAAGCCAAGTTTAAAATTGTCAGTATTTTTGCTGTGCTGCTTCATCAAAGCCCAATTTTCAGTTCCATAGTGTTATAGGTAATACTGCGGCAGCATGATTCTGATAATGATAATGCTAGATATATATATTCTAACTTCCAGTATAATTTTCTAATTAGAATCATATCCCTGGAGTTGCTATTTACTTTGGACAGCATGGGTGTGCCACATAAATCCTCCTAATAAGGAAAAACACAGCTTAGTGATGGGGTGAATATTGGTGAGAAAATGTAACTGGAGGAGAGGGTTAGACTCCCTTTAACAATGCTTTGTTTTAATGACCCAATTTAAATAGAAAGAAAGAAGAGAAAAGAAAAGGAAGATCTTTTTACATCTTTAGCACCTGCATAACTGAATGAAAAGGTTGCCAGTATATTCTCTGCTGCATTGCATTTCCCTCAATGCAGAGGGCAAAGATGACTATTAAAGCAATGGCCTGAATCAGTATTTTTCAACCTTGGCTACTTGGGGATGTGTAAACTTCAACTTCCAGAATTCCCTGGGAGTCTATGCTAGCTGGGAAATCCTGGCAGTTGAAGTCCAAACATCTTGAAGCTGCCAAAATTGGAAAACACTAGCTTAGTCACTGAATACTTATATAAGTGACCAATAGAAACTAACTTATGTCTTGAAAACAGATCAAATCGCTGTATCTGCCTATGTCCAGATGCCAACCTCCTCATGTATATACTGTATCAGTATCATAGTTCATGGGAAGTCTCTCTGACTCTTTACAGGAAGGTTAGCTTATTGTATATTGTAATGCAGTATTACATTTCTTCCACACTCACTTTGAATTAAGAAAAAAGATGCTTCTACATATTTTCAAAATATAGTCAAAATTGGATCAGCAAGGGATAGTTTCAACTCTCTGAAAGTTGATATGTTTTCAAAATTCTGACTAGATTCACACTACAGATTAAGCCAAAAAATAATCAAGCCACATCATGACTTGAACAACAAGTGAATCAAACATTTCTGTGAAAAGTGTTGGTCCAGTTGTGCAGCAATACCAAGTTACATTTAACAATCTCCATGAGCAAAGTCCAATGGGTATCTTTCCATGCACAAATTATTAGAAACAGGGTTTGCACTGTCATTTTCATACAGTTAGTAGCTACAATGAGGGGGAATCTTCCTCACTGAATACAAGAATAGAAAACCTAAAAACAGAATCAAGTATAGATATCTACCTTATTCTTTATATAAATATAGTAAAGTAAAAACTGCAATATCAGGAAAAAAAATATTAGTTGCAGAGACTGAATACAGTAAGCACAAATATGATTTTCAGCACTCTGTGTCAAAGTAAAGACACAAATCAGATATACATTCAAGAACATTAAGATGAATACAAAGGGAAAAGTCAGATTACAACGCAAGAATAACTTGACCAGGACAAAATCAATGAAAGAATAATAATATTGGGTCTAGTGACAAACTGACAATAATCATTAAACCAAACCAACGGTTTCTAATTTCTGTTTTGATATAAAGAATTATGGTTATATTTATAAACAGAGAAATAAAAGTTTAAACAGTGATGCTCCAGACAATCTGGAACAACTCAAATAATTAAAGAGCATTATAAGTAATCCTTGACTTACAACCACAATTGACCCAAAATTTCTATTGCTGAGTAAGGTATTTGTTAAGTGAGTTTGCCCCATTTTACAACCTTTCTTGCCAGTTGTTAAATGAATCGCATCAGCTGTTATTTTCAGAGTTATTAAGTCAATCTGACTTCCCCATTGACTTTGCTTGTCAGGTCACAAAACATGATCCCTTGACCCCAGGACACTGCAACAATCATAAATATGAGTCCGTTGTCAAGCATCCAAATATTGATCATGTGACCATGGGGATGCTGCAACAGTCATAAGTGTGAACAATGGTCATAAGTCATTTTTTTCAGTGCCGTTGTAACGGCAAACTATTGTAAATCATGGCCTACCTGTATAACTTTCAAATTCAAATCTCAAGTTGAAATAATGACATTAAATAACAAGGACAGGCTACTGATAAAACTGATGTATCAAACATTCCTGAGGTCTAAACATATTGTAGAACCTTCCACCCTCACCCCTTTCAGTATCTTAGAGGCATTATTTATTATCAGTTTTTCAATTACTGTACCTTTAGATTTCTGCTGGATTTTTCAAATATTGATACATTCTAATCAAAACAACTAGATTAAAATTACTTTTTCAGTAGCATCTTGCTCTGAACTCCATCATCAAGGATGTTTCTTTCCTTAGCACCCCTGTGCGTGTGGATTTCTCTTTTGCAGTATTACCTATAGGATCAAAACCTCCATTTCACTTTTGGTTTGAGACGGACACAGCAACCATTTATACACGACAATTTCCCTTCCCATGCCATACCACCAACTGCATCCAATATAAAGTTTTAAAATATTTTTCTAACTTTTCAGAAGAATTAGAGACTCTTGCTTAAGATTTAACTACCCAGAAAAATCATTACTCTTAGACCTTCTGATGCCTTCTTTCAGATTTCTTGTTTATGGATAAAAGCAAGGATAATTATTAAAATATTTCTTAATAAAATAGCATTTCCTATAATATAGAGAACTATTTATTATCAAAATCATACAAAATGTAATAGGTACTGTAAACTTACAATAGTTACTTTCAAATTTTATTACATGAATACACACACACACGCACACACAGCACTCCATGTCAGTTTCTATGACTTTTCTTGTGTAGTTTAAGAAATATACAATGAAGCTATTTGCTATCAACTACTACATGTAACATTTGTATGAATATTCGAAACAGTTTCAGTATTTTGTTTGCTATGCAGTAGCTGACCTACTACTCTTGACCAAGTTGTAAGTCTTTTTGCTTTTGGCTATCTGAAATATTATTTACACACACACACACACACACACACACACACACACACACGGCTGCTTAGTACATGAGCCTGTCCATTGCAGTTGGAAATCTTGATCATTGTAAAGTGGGTCATCACATGACTGAACCCATTTTTACAACCTTTTTTTTGTGGTGTGGTCATCATAAAGCAAACCCATTATCTGACATATGGTCATGTGACATCAGGAGGGAGGTGGCTGTCAAAACTTCAGAACTGGATCATAAGTACCGGGGGACGGGATGCGTTGTTGTAACTTCAAAGTGATCAGCCATAAATCAACCTATAAAGAAAATGAAGTCCAACAGCAGCATCTACAGTGAAATCTTGCCAGAACAGGATTAATTGCATTCTCTTGGAAAAGATGACCAAGAGAAGGTATTCTGAAATGTGAGGCCATCACCAAGAATGTATAGCTCTGTATCCTTCCTCCTTTCATCTCACAAATATTAGTGAATATCAATATTCTCTATAAGAATATTCTCTAATATCATTATCACTAATACAGACAGTAGACTGGTCTCAGCAGAAGAGTCCTCTAATCACATAGCTGCTATGCCATATATTATTTATTCTAATATAAAACCAGTACCTTGGTCCCAGAGCCCTGAATAAGCTGGTGGACTGGTGTATGTGCGTAAATCTGATGCGTTTTGACGAATGGGTGGCTTACAAGCAATGTCAATTAATCAATCAATCAATTATTAAGTATTTCAGAGAGATCTGCATAAACACATTTACTGACTGCATGAATATGATTACATACAGAGTGATACACTTTTTTTTGAAGAGTTAAATGTTGACATGACATAGAATCTTATCTCTTACAATTTATAATTTACATATTCAAAGTTTTTATTATTGATATCTATCTCTATAGAGATGTTATTGATAAAAATAATGGTTAATTAGTGGTCTCCTACACATATACAAAGCTTGAGCTTTCTACACGTGTTATTGCATGTTTACTTTTTTCACATGTTTGCTGCATGCTTACTCCATTTTCCACATTTTTTCTCAAGGTCAGTGAGAAGCTGAAAGTAAAATTGCAAGTTGCAGTTATGTAACATCTCACTTAATGATCATGGCAATTTGCTTAATAGTTACAGTGAAACTGACATTGTAAGTCCAGCTGATTCCTGTGATGTCCACCTTAACAACTGCTTTGTTTTGCAATGATGTTGCTGGTCCCAAATGTGATTGTGACTAAATAAGGATTATCTGTAAAATAAAAATATCTCAACTTTCTTCAGTTTTACAGTCAGCTTTATTTAGTATATTGCTACATGGGTAGTAATATACTTAAAACAGTTCGTTTGTGACTGTTACAACAGCACTGAAAAAAGTGACTTATGCCCGTTTTTCACAAACATTGCAACATCCCCTTAGTCACGTGAACAAAATTTAGATACCTGGCAACTGATTCACATTTATGACAGCTACAGTGTCCTGGAGTTATAAAATCAGGTTTTGCAATATTTCTGACAAGCAAAATCAATGGGGAAGCCAGATTCAATTAACAACTGTGTTACTAATTTAACAACTACAATGATTCACTTACCAACTATGGCAAAGAAGGTCGTAAAATGGGGCAAAACTCACTTAACAAATATCTTGATTAGCAACATAAATTTTCAATTGTGGTCATACGTTGAAGACTACCTGTTTTGTAGAGTGATGTTTAAAAATAATATTAACATATTAAACTGATATGCCATTTGACTGCTAATAACTCAGTTTATTTTTAAGTTTTGCGCTTAAGAGAAGGTTTTTGAGATTCAAGATGAAACTGACAGTACGACCTAAGCAAACCAATTAAAGTATGGAAGGGAAGAAAAGTGACAAGAACAGAACATTTAAAAAGGTCTGATTTATTATTTGGTTTCAAAATCAAGCTTCAAAAAAATCCAACTTAGGAGCAAAGGTTCAAAAATTGTGGCAAATTGAGGACCCAGTTTTTGGGGGCAATAAGCTGACTTTGTATAAAAATCCCCCCCCCCACTCGGGGGTGGGGGGCAAAAGCCCTACTAAGCAGGTATATACAAAAGTATGAAAGCTATTACTTAATGCATTGTAAGACGCCCTGAGTCTCCAGAGAAGGGCAGCATATATAAATCAAATCAAATCAATCAATCAATAAATAAATAAATAAATAAAGTTTGGTCCAATAATCTATCTAGTGCTATTTTAATTGTTAGATCACAGAAAATAAACAATATATAAGAATCCAAAATGTTGTACCAATGAAATGAAAGATAATAAGAGATGCATAATAGCAAACTCGAGCATGAGATCTATCACTAAAATCGTATCTAGTCACTAAGGGATATAGATCTATAAAAAGTTGACATGCATAGAGATCACAATCCCGAATTCCTTCTAACATTAGCCCTTCACCCTCTCTCTAGCCTTTTGCCAGGGCATTTTACTTTTTGAATTTTATTAGGGGATGGAAAGTTTTTTCTCCTTCAGAAATATTACTTATCCTGTTGGTACTTTAATTTGAACTTGAAAAGTACCCAAGTACTTTTCAATAGTAAGTCAATACTTACAATGTGTTAACATGCCTTTAAATGGAATAGGGCTAGTCAGGCCCAAAATTTAATACACTGTTCCATGACTGGAAATTAATTTCTCTTTGCCACTGATTATGCCTTGATTAATTTCTGGCTTGCCATTTATTACTACTTAATCATTCACATCAATCAATTGTGATCATTTTATTTGCTATGCCTTAAAAATATAATTTACATCATGTCATTTTTCTATGACATCATAAAAACAAATCAAGAACTCAACTGTCACATGCATTCCTAATTCGGCCCTAATTTGCTAGGACAGTTTAATGGAATAAAAAAGAAAATGTTCACGGAATTTGTATAAAGTCAATTAAAGACGCATGAAATAGAACATGTCCCTTTTTAATAGTAATTTTATTTTAAAAAATTACAACTACAACAATAAAAAACTAATAAGTTATATCTGAATATAACAAATGTAACCAATTTAATGTAACTAAAATGTAACCAAAGGATGTGGTGGCTCGGTGGCTAAGATGCTGAGCTTGTCAATCGAAAGGTCGGCAGTTCAGCGGTTCGAATCCCTAGTGCCCTGTAACGGAGTGAGCTCCCATTACTTGTCCCAGCTTCTGCCAACCTAGCAGTTTGAAAGCAAGTAGTAGCAGTTTGTAAAAATGCAAGTAGAAAAATAGGGACCACCTTTGGTGGGAAGGTAACTGAGTTCTGTACACCTTTGGGATTTATTCATGCCGGCCCCATGACCTCAGAGATGTCTTCAGACAGTGCTGGCTCTTCGGCTTTGAAACGGAGATGAGCACCGTCCCCTAGAGTTGGGAACGACTAGCATATATGTGCGCGGGGAACCTTTACCTAACCAATTTATAAGCTCAGCCCCAACCCTTGACCTCATGGTCAGTGATAAAGTCAAGACTTTAAGGCCTTACAAAGGTTGATGGGGTTGGGAGCAATCTAATTTCTGGGAAAATAGTATTCCAGAGGGTGGGCATTGCAACAGAAAAAGCTTTTCTCCTTGACAACGCTAGATAACATTCCTTAACAGACAGAATCAGAGCATGCCTCTTCTGTGGTCCTAATGGGATGGGTAGACATTATTTGGAAGAAGCAGCTCCTCAAATATAGCAGTAGCAGCATGCTATAAAGGGTTTTATAGGTTACAACCAGCACCTAGAAGTAAACCCAGAAGTAAACAGGCAACCAATGAAGCTCATGAAGCAGAGGAAGGACATGCAGTGATAAAAAAGTAAATGCAACTGTTCATACCTCTGCATTCAATACCATTAATAGCTTCGACATGCTCTTCAATGGCAGTCCCATGTACATTTCAATAGTCCATTTGGAAGATGATTAAAGCATGAGTGACTGTCAACAATGTCTAGTGGTCCAGAAAGAAGGGTCCTAATACCTAATAATAGAATTATGTCAAAATATCAGCTACTATTGAGACCATTAACAACATAAATATATGTAAAATATGACTTCAGCAACAGAGTGGTCAATGCATGGAACGCACTACCTGACTCTGTGGTTTCTTCCCCAAACCTTTAACCTGACTGTCTACTGTCGACCTCACCCCATTCCTAAGAGGTCTTTAGGGGGCATGCATAAGCGCACCAGCATGCCTACCATCCCTGTCCCAATGTTCCATTTTATTTGTATCCATCTAATGTATTCATAATTATGTCTATATTTATATCTGTTATCTAATACATGCTTGACGAAAATAAATAAATATAAATAAATAAATAAGTAACAGTACCTTAGACAAGTATCTTACTAAGGTAAGCAGTATCTTAGTGCTCTCCCTGAACAGTCATAAACTAAATGATAGCTTCTACAGTGTCCATTATGCTTCAAAATTTCCAGATTTTATATAGAATAAAATATTGTTAATTTTAAATCAACAGATCCTCATGTTTCCCATTTTTTCACACATGGTGATTGATATATAATTTTTAATTAGTTAAAGGTAGTTAGAAGAAGCCTATATTAAATGAACATGCAAAAAATTGCTGAAATTTCTAAGAAGCCACCTTCGTCTACGATCTTCTTCCAGTATCACTTTAGGCAAGATCCTAGTTCCTCTTTCGGAAAGCTCCTAGATTAGGGTCTCTGATTTTCAAAGATTTCCTTACCAATTATTTTTTAAAAAATAGATTTCTGAGGGTTTTCCTTTCCCTATACACTTGCATTTCTTCCTATTTTTTTCCTTCCCTACCCATGTATTTTGTAGAAGATCAAGATTTTGCCTACAATGAATTCACAGCAAACCCTATGATGTCCCAGTCCATTTTTCCCTTTCTTTCTAACATTGGTTTTCTTTAATTATTGAAAAATTATTCCTCTTAAATCAATTCGTATAAAATGCATAGATGGAGCTCCCAAACACTTTAGCACTCCCAGAAAAGGGGCATTGGTCCTCCCTGAGACGCACCTTCTCGTTGGATGGAGACAGCAGCCAGGATGGGGTGTGCTCGTCTGTTAGGTTGATAGACTGAGCCTGTCAAAATTGCTAAGTCCCGCCCTTGTTACTGGTAAGTAACAAGGTGTGCAACGTTACCTGCCTCTTGGCTAAAACATGGCCCACCAGAGCCTTGATGTCCTGTTGCCTCTCTGGCAACAGAAAGACCTGTCCCTGTATGGAATCGATGACAGCCCCGAAGTGAGTAATACACGTTGTGGACTGTAGGTGACTCTTTTTCCGGTTTATGGAAAACCCGTGAAGATCGAGGATGCGGCATACAGTATGTAGATCTCGTAAGGCCTGCTGATGCGAGGGAGACAGGAGCAACACATTGTCCAGATAACACAACAGTCGAATCGGGACGAGATGAATGGTAGCCGCCACCGCAGCCAGCAACTTTGTGAAAGTACGTGGGGCCGAAGACAGGCCGAAAGGCATGGCCCGATATTGATAATGCTTGCCGGCAAAGGCAAATCTCAGAAATCTGCGGTGTTGCGGATGTATGGGCACGTGGAAATATGCCTCCTGTAAATCTAGAGATGTCATGACATCTCCCTGTCTCAGACAGGCCAATATTGACTGGAGAGAATGCAGCTTGAACCTCTCGTACAGAATGAACTTGTTTATGAACTTTAGGTTCAAGATGCCTCTCCAGCCGCCTGAGGATTTGGCGACCAAAACCAGAATCGAATACACCCCTGACCCTTCGTGTCCTGCTGGAACTGGCTCTATTGCCCCTATCTCTAACAAATGCTGAATCTCCTGGGACATTTGCTGATGGTTCTCCAGCTGTCTGGCCATTGGGCAAGGCAGGAAGCGGTCGGGAGGTATGGCCCTAAATTCTAAGGTGAGACCCAGCCTCACCGTCCAAAGTATCCAATCTTCGGACGTGATAAATTCCCATTGTTGGACGAAATGGCTGAGACGACCTCCAATGGGAAGAGGGCATTGCGAGTCACTTGTCTCGCCTAACTGGTTTGGAACCTGCGCCCCTTAGGGTCTCCTTGAGGCAGACTGGTATCTGCCTCTGTCCCGAAAGGACTGCCTATCCGAATACCTGTCAAACCCCTGGGGGTAAGTCCTAGAAAAGTAGGACCCACTGGGTCCTGAATCCTGCTGAAAGGGCTGTCTCTGAGAGTAAGGTGTGAACCTATGGTCTGGTCTTTGATAGGATACTGGAAGCACCTTCCATTTATCCTTACCCTCCACAAGAATAGGCTCCAATGCTGCTCCAAATAGGTCTGCTCCCTTATAGGGGGCAGAGGCCAATTTCCACTTTGATTTCAAATCTGCACGCCAAGGGCGTAACCAGAGGAGTCTCCTAGAAGTTACATTTGAAGCCACTGCTCTTGCCGCAAATTTAGCAGCATCTAAAGATACTCGGCAGCAGCCACCATTTTATTGATATCCTGCTGGAGACATAAATCATCTGGAGGAAGATGATCACGCAATTGTTTCAACCAGATCAAGTTAGCACGATTGAAAAATGAGGCAGAAATCGCTGCCTTTACTGCCCAGGCAGCAGCTTGGTGTTTCTTCCTAAGGGAAACTTCCACCCATCTATCCTCAGTTCTTAACACCTCTGAAGCATCACTAGACAAAACGGTTGAAGAAGTCAGGCTCACCACGGGCGGGTCTACCGTGGGAACAGCTAGCAGCTTGTCTAATACTGGATCTACACAATAGGTCCTCTTATCATATCCAGTGAGGGCAGAAAAGGCCCCAGGTGATCCCACTGTCTATTGATGACCTCTGAAAATAATTCCGGGTACGGAATAAAATCGTGATCAGGGGCGGGAACTGCAAAAAATTCATTCTGGGGTTCCTGAGAGCCTTCAACCTGATCCCCTGATCTATCTACTGATCCCATGTTAGTTGCTAACTTCGCCTTGCATAGCAATGTTCTGAACACTGATGGACAGAATAGGGTTGCAAAGGCCGGCTTATCTGGCAATGCTCCCTCCCTCATTTTGGAAGTCCGAAAATTCCTGGTCCCCCTGGTCTACTTCGTCCTGCCAGGAATCCTCACTGCAGACTGACTCTTGCTGGTTGACAATTAAAGATTGATGCCTTGATTGAACTGATGTTTGAGGTTGACAACCTGCCAAGGGGGGCTGCATATGGCCATGCGTATTAATGCCTGCTGCCAAGGCCTGTGCCAATGCATTTGTCAATAAAGTCTGAAAATCAAAAGACTGGCTCTGTCCCTGCCCCTCCCCTGCGTGGAGCCCTGCTGCGGTTGGGTTATACGAGGCCTCTGGCGCTCTCCTAGCCCCTGGCTGCCGTGCTTGAACGTTCCCAAGGGACTCCATGACAGAGGCTGAATCATTTTCCTGACCTTCCTGAAGCTCTAAAGGAGAGACAGAAAGAGCCCTGTGCACTACAGAGTGAGATACAGCTTCCCCTCCTCCAATTTGAGAAGAAGGTGGCTCAGAAACAGGTTGGACCTGTTTCCTGGCCCGTACAAACTGCCTTTCCAGGGCATTATGCCTTCTCAGGGCATCTCTGTCTTCCATGGAAGGTCTTGAAGCGCCTGGGTCAGGCTCCCTCCTACATGAAGAGGAAGAAGAGCTCTTGGACTTGACCTTAGAGGATTTTTTAGCTCTGGGAGGAGTCTGGGGCTGTTCCAAGTCTGAGGACAACTCTGGGTCAGCCATTTTAAAAGTCAGTTGCAGGCTTGAATTTTTGCAGCAACAGCAGAGTTGGCTCCTAAAATAACTGTCAACTCCTTCTCAGAGAGATACAAAATGGCGACAGGGCTAGATTCTCCTAGCAACTCAGGCTGCTGTGCTGGGAACAGAATAAGTCTCCTTTCACTCCAGTCCTCAATTAATGAAGGCTTGTAATTGCCACTCTGCACAGAAAAAGTAATTTGTGGAGCAGAAAAACAGTTTCCCCCCTCCACTGGGGCTTTCAAACCTGTCAGCAAACACACTCTGGCTTGCCACCCTGCTCCTCTTCCAGCCACATCCAGAAGCTGCTCTTTTCAGCGAGACTCAAACCCAGGGCTGGCAATGCGCTAGAGCAGACAGCTCTTCAAGCACCTCTCAATAAATTCTCTTCAGAGTTTGCTGCTGAGCCTCAGGTAGTGACTCTGAAGCCGCCCTAAACTAATGGGAGCTCAAAATGGCGGCTGTGGCTATTCCGGCATGCTGGGAAGCCAGCGGCTAAATCGGCGGTTCTACACCATCTGGAGTATCCCAGCCGGGATAAAACTCCTTCAGCTGCTGATAGGAAAGGTGGAGGGGGTGGCCTGGAGCCCCAAAGTCACTCACCCCTCCACGAGCAGCATAAAGCAGCTCCGGCTACAACCGCAGCTGGAACCTGCACTCTTCCGCTCCCACTATTAATTAATTAAGAAAGCACACAAGAAAATAATAAAACCTAAAACCTCTCTACACCTAGCTAACTGCCAGAACAGTTTGAAATAGGTCCCTACAAGAAGACTGAGTGAAAACAACTGAGGATCTAGGAGACAAAGGAGGCATGACCTATGCAAATTTTAAAGAGACATTTCGCTCAGTCCCTGACAAGCAGGAGAGGAAAATCCCAGACATGAATTGAGTAAGCAGCGCAGTGGAAAAGGACGTTCAGGTAAGCCAACGTCCATTCACAGCCTACACGTTAGCGAGAGCCCGGTCACCTATATCTGGGTGGATATCTGAGCACAAAGCGCAAAGAAATTCCACCCAGATATAGGCGACCGGGCTCTCGCTAACATGTAGGCTGTGAACCAGCCAAATTGAGCTCTGAGCTAATTGCGCTAATAGGGGAGCGCGAAGCTCCACAAAGGGTCGCTCTCCACGCTTAGTCACAAATAATGTTATCAATGGGAGCGCGAGACCCCTCCTATGCTTCTGAACCCCAGGGAGTTCCGATCCTCAGAGGTTAAGTTGGTGGCGCAAAAAAATGCACAAAGAGGAAAGGCGCGAGGAAATTGGCAGGCAACGGTCGCCCTCAGCTGTCTTTTCATGCCGGATTGGTAGAGGTGCGCAAAAGAACTCGCTCCAAATTTCCGAGCGGGCTGTCGGCTCAGGCACTGACTCAGTAATCGCTGGGAGCACAAAGCTCCGCTCTTCGCAGGTTCCGACCAGTGCCCAATACACACAATGCTGCGATGGCGGACAAAGTAGAAGAAATTGTCGGCTGTCAGAAGAGAAAAATGGCCACCGGAGAATACCCAGGGTAGCGTGAAACTCCGCAACCGCCAAAGTTAAGCTTAAAAGCCGATACAAAGGCTGAAGCCTTGTACACGGGAGCGCAAAGCTCCGCAAATCACCAGCAGCAACAGTAAGGTCGCAACACGATGGGAAGAGGTAAAGGGGCTGAGGAATGCCTTCCCCAGATAACCGGGCAACCAGCTACTGGGGAACCAAGGTCTCACAGTTTGAAGTCGCAGTCCAAGATCAGTCCAGGTAACAATCCGAGTCAAACCAGTAATATCAGAAGAAATCAGCCAAAGCACAGGAAAAAAGCAAAGAATTAGAAAGAAATTGGCCAGAGGAACAGTCCCACACGCCTGTCTAGGCTGACAGACTGAGCCAAAAGCTGGGTCTGCCCAGTAACAAGGGCGGGATTTAGCAACTTTGACAGGCTCAGTCTATCAACCTAACAGACGAACACACCCCATCCTGACTGCTGTTTCCACCCACAATGGAAAATGTTTCTAGATATGCTATTAATGTAATTTTAATTAGCTGGTTTCTGTTTCTTATTGGAAGAAAAATAATTATTGTAAAATTTCATATTGTTGTATATAATAAAACTGATTAAATAAATGAAAATGAATGGGCAATTAATCATTAACCCCTCCTGCTCTGCTATGCAGGAAGCAATACAAGATGCAGAATTTACAAAAAAAAAGGAAGCTATTAATTATGGTGGCAAAGAATCTTTGTGAATGAGATTTAGTTCTAAGTAAACATTTGAGATATGTATGACTAAGAGAAAGGGGATTGTTGAATAAACACACCAGTACTGCTTACTCTGTGAAATCAGCATTTTATGTTTGTTTTCACATGACTGCAAAGAAGATGTATCAGATTAGATACATTGTTGAACATGTAAACCAAAAAGATATTTCCCCCCAATATAAAAATATTGCCAAAATGATAAATAATTTTATTAAGTATCAGAAGTCGTATAAATGATTGCTTTAAAAGGTCTTGAATAATAATTAAAATCATGAATTATAAGTTCAGATTAGTATGTATGTTTAGCCATAAACTCATATATAATGACTTCAAATGTGTCTCCAGTTGGAGGATGCAGGCGTACTGGTACTGGACCAGTATGAACTAGTACTGGTTTTCAGTACTGTTCATTGGAAAAATGTTTTTGGGGAAGACAAAACTTTTATTCCTATGTTTTTAATCTTTATTTAATTTTTCCTGATTTACAAGGAAATCTGGCTCCCCCAAGGACACCAAGCAGAAGGACAACAATGCATAAGGATTCTTTAGGAAATTCTCCAGGGACAGAGCATAAGTATGCAGCAGCTGTGCACAGTAGAGAAAAAACTGGAACAGATGGTAACTAAACCCATGGCATTTCTATTTAGCGCATGTGCATGAACAGTGATTGGTAAGCGCATGAAGGCAAAATATGAGCATAATAGAACTGTTTAGCACAGTATTTTTCTTTTTAGTGATTATATCATTTGAAGAGCCCTTGCCACAAGAAAGCTGTCTTTCAAACCTACTCAGCAATAATTGAAACATCATGGTCTGATATATCATGGGCTCATAAATTGAAAGTTATTAACTTCTAGAGTAATTTAAGAGGTTACGGACAAGAGTATCATTATTAAGTAAATGCTTACTATTATTCTTCTCATCTTTCCTATTACCTATCTCCTCCTATTTATGACTATAACCTTGTTGCTTGTATCTTTACGATTTATATTGTTTTATTTAGTTTCCTAGTATGATTTGTTGCTTATTTAGTATCCTATGACCATCGCTAATTGTATCTTATGATTCTTGATGAATGTATTTTTATGTACACTGAGAGCTTATGCACTGAAGACAAATTCCTTGTGTGTCCAACCACACTTGGCCAATAAAGAATTCTGTTCTATTCTATGCTAATGATGTATTTACTGAAATACAACCAATAATCAAAGAGCATTATTTCACCAGGGCCCAAGACTTATTCAGAAAAGTAACACCACAAAACAGGTAAACTAGCATAAAATATTTTCTGTGCACTTAAGACTTACATGGTCTCATGAATACTGCTGAATCAATATATTTGTATTGAATAAAAATAGTTGATCGTATCTTTTCTAAGAAAGATATGTTTTAATATGTTTTGAAGTACCTGCTAATCTGAAAAGTGTATGTGCTTCTATCTGGACGGTGGAATTCTAGTTTGTATTATAACTGAAATGCTAGCTAATTTGCACTGAAAATCACAATACATAGGTGTGAGTTACTGTTTCGTAATCTGATATACTTTGTTAAGTCATTTATTAAACAACAAGGTCTCAGTGTAAGCTATGGTGTGAGTTTTCACACTTCAAGCACAAGTAACGATTTCTGAATCTATTCAATTCAATTTTAATGCGTTTTCACACAAGAATGTGGATAGAATGCATACGGAATATGATACAACATAAAAACTATTTTGCTCCTGTTGCAGAAACTTTTAATTAAATACCTACTCTTATAACTAGAAAAACAATTATTATAGGAAAATTGAATGCATTCTCAGCCGTAATTTAAATGTACTTCAAGGAAAAAATACTTCTTGATTTATAAAAAAAAAAAAAAAAAAAGAGTTGTGCATGTATTTTCTTTTATCGCCAGTAAAATCTTTAAGGTTACTCTTTGGATTTTCTTGTCATTGTCCATTGCTTGACAGATACACACAATTATTTTTAACAACTGCCTATGAAATTTATTAAGGCTGCACAAAGATTCAGATTTGAAGGGCAAAATGTGAGTCAGAGCACACATGAACGCACACATAGCACCTGCTGTGATCACCTTAAATGTGTTTCTTTCCTGACATTGTACAGCAGCTGTAGAGGGAATTTGTTCTGGGATTTAACTGAAGTGTGATAAGCTAGAGACACTGCAGAACATAGACTGCAATAGAAGAGCTATGTCAGCCTATGGTAAGAAAAAACTGGAAGAATTTTGATAGTATCTTTCTGGTTAATCAATTTTATTTATTAAAAATATATAAACTTTCATGAGTTACAGCTGCATATGATAAGTTTTTTAATAATAATTTAGAATATGTTACCATATTCCTTTTGATTTTTGTATGCAGTGTGAAGAGATGCATGTACAATGAAAAATGGGAGATATTCACACGTTTTTTAGACTTATGTTAATATAAATGCAATAGCTTCTTAACAATGAAAATTTGACTTGACATATTTTCTTCTTTGAAAATAAAAATGAAAGCAATTCATTCTTTTATTTAATTAGAATGATATAAAATGGGCGTTGGTACTTACCTGATACACCTCTTCTCTGACTGTCGGGCACGGCAGTCAGGATGGGTGGAGACTTGGTTGAGTCACTATTGGACCGGGTCTGCAGAAAACCAGGAAGTCCCTCCTCTTGACTGTGGCTGTCAGTTTTGAGATGAGGGAGCATGTGCAGGTAGACGTGTCTAGGGTTAGAAAACAAACAGTATTAGAAGACCCCGCCCCTGCCCCCTCCCAAGGGAGTTCGCATCGGGGCCAGCCTCCTCTAAGCAGGGAGGGGCTGACTGCCGTGCCCAACAGTCAGAGAAGAGGCGTATCAGGTAAGTACCAACGCCCATTCTCCTCTAGTCGGGCACGGCAGTCAGGATGGGACATACCAAAGCCAGGTGTCCAGTCGGGAGGGAGAAGGCTGGGCCTGAGATCAGGAGGCTGCATGAACCCCTTGGAGGACTCTCCATCCAAATGCTGCATCCGCCGACACAAACTTGTCCAAGCGTTAGTGGCGGACAAAGGGCGAAGGGGAAGCCCAGGCTGCCGCCTGGCAGATCTCTTCGATGGAAGCTCTGGTGGACCACGCCGCTGACGTGGCCGCGCTCCTTGTCGAATGGGCTGTTATATTGTGTGGCGCTGGAAGATCAGAGGCTTCGTACGCCGCCAAAATGCACGCCAGAATCCATCGTCCCACGGTGGCAGAGGAAATCTTTGATCCCAGGGAAGCCGGTAAGAAGGACACGAACAGAGCGTCCGAATGTCGGAAGGTCGCAGTGCGGGAAATATATATCTTAACTGTGCGGCGGACGTCAAGGGTGTGCCATCGCCTTTCAAGGGGGTGTTGAGGATTAGGGCAGAAATTTGGGAGCACCACTTCTTGGGCTTGGTGGAAAATCGTATTAACCTTCGGAATGAAGGAGAGATCTAATCTCAGCACCACCCTGTCCTGGTGGAAGATGCAGAGCTCTTTATGAATGGAAAGAGCCGCCATTTCTGAAATCCGGTGTGCGGAGGTAACCGCCACTAGGAATGCCACCTTGAAAGAGAGGTGTTTCAAGGAAATGTCTCTTAGGGGCTCAAAAGGCGGGTCGGTGAGAGCCCGGAGGACCTTAGCAAATCCCAAGTAGGGTACCGATGGACTGCGGACGGATGTTGGTAGCGCCTCACAGAAATTGGCGAATTAGCGGGTTTCGTGACATCGGGTCCGTCGAGGATCCGGACAAGATGGTGGAAACGGCAGCCACCTGGCGCTGAAGAGTGTTAGGCGAAAGACCGGAGACAAATCCGTCCTGAAGGAACTCGATGACCAGCAGAACTGAGGCCGATGTAGGAGAGTGAAGACGTCTTTTACACCACAACGAGAAGGCCCACCAGGTAGCTTCATAAATGCGAGTGGTCGAAGCTCTACGTGACGCCTGGATAGTAGAAATGGCACCGTCGGACAGAGGGAGCCTGGTCATAAACTCCCGCTCAACCGCCACGCGGTGAGCTGGTACCAGTGCGGATCTGGGTGTTCCAGCTGTCCCTGAGTGAGTACTATCTGATCGTCCGGTATCCGCCAGGGGGGCAGCACCAACAGAGACCTGAGATCTGCGAACAAGGGTCGTCGGTTCCATGAAGGGGCAATGAGTATCAATTCCGCTCGTTCCTGCAGTAACTTTTGCACCACCCTGGGCAACAGGTTGACTGGGGGAAAGGCATATAGAAGCTGATTGGCTGGCCAAGGACTACGTAGGGCATCCACCGCCTCTGCCTCGGGGCAGGGAAATCTGGTAAAGAACCATGGGAGCTGGTGATTGGAAGCACTGGCGAACAGATCCACCGTTGTTGTCCGAAGCAGCAAACTAGCTCCTGAAATAGTTGAGGAGAAATGGACCACTCTGCATTGTCGACCGGTGACCGGCTGAGGGAGTCAGCTGTCCGATTTAGTACTCCGGAGATGTGAGCTGCCTGAACTGATGCCAAGTGATTCTCTGCCCAGAGTCCTAACCGCCGTGCTTCTCTCATCAGCGCCCTGGAGCGAGTTCCCCCGAGATGGTTCACATGCGCTTTGGCCGTTACATTGTCGGTTAGAATCAGGACATCCCGATGTAGAACCTGTGGCTCGAACGCCTTTAGAGCGAGGGAGATGGCCCGCAGTTCTAGCACATTGATGTTTATCCGCTGTTTGTGTGCGGTCCATTGGCCTTGAGCTAGGTGGGGACCCAGATGGGCTCCCCAGCCCGACAAGCTGGCATCCATCATAAGTTGTAGGCGGTGCAGTTCTCGGAACTTGGTCCCCTTTAGCAGTGCTTCCGATGTCCACCAGGACAGAAACCAGAGTACCGGAGGAGGAAGGACCAGCCTCCTGGTTGAGTTGTCCCTGTGTGAGCGTTGAAAGGGTAGTAGCAGCCATTATAAGTCCCGGCTGTGTAAACGGGCCCAAGGGACAATCCCAAAGGTAGAAACCATCGTGCCAAGGAGGCGAGATAAGGAAAGAAGGAAAGAAGACCCCTGGTTTTATATCCGGTTAGCTAAACCTTTTAGGCTGTCAATTCGGTCAGGAGATAAGAAAACCTCTGAAGATAAAGTATAAATTACTGCCCCCAGGTGAAGGATCCGGGTAGAAGGAGTTAAATGGCTCTTAGTCCAATTGACTGAGAACCCGTGATCCTGGAGAATTTGAAGGGTTCTAGTTAGGTCTGACTGTGCTTGATGCAACGATCTTGACAAGATCATGACATCATCTAGATAAAAGGACACTCTAATTGGGAGGGTGGCTACAAACCCCATAAGGGCAGCCATTATTTTGGTAAAGGCCCTTGGGGCTGAGGACAAACCAAAGGGGAGGGCACGATACTGGTAATGGTCATTGTTATAACAAAACCTAAGGAATTTACGGTGTTCGGGAAGGATGGGAACGTGGAGATAGGCGTCAGTCAAATCCATGGAAGATAAAAAATCCCCTTCCCGAATGCAAAGTAAAATTGTTTGTAGGGAACCTTGAACCTGCGGTAGGTTATGTGCCGGTTCAAGGATTTCAAATCAAGGATAGGACGCCAGTCTCCTGAAGACTTTTGTACTAAAAAGAGCCTAGAGTAAAATCTTTGGCCAAATTCGGTGGGGGACACCGGTTCGATGGCCCTTATAGTTAACAAGTGGTGGATAGCCGCCTCCACGTGGGATCTCTTGGTTCTATTAAGGGAGATTGGACAACGAATAAACATATCAGGAGGGCTAGACAAAAATTCAAGGGAAAGGCCGAATTTGACGGTATCTTTTACCCACTCATCAGAAATAGTATTCTCCCAAGCCTGGGAGAAAAGGGCCAAACGACCCCCAAGCTGTTCGGGAGAAGGACTCCTACCTTCAGAAGGGGTGGCCCCTACCACCCCTCGAGGCTCTTCTGGGGAGAAATCTAGGGCCCTGTCTGACCTGATTGTCCTGGTGGAAAGTCCCACGCTGTTGGAAGGAACGCTGGGACCTCTGCTGGAAATAGCCGGAGTCGGATCCTCGAAAGAATTGCGCTCGAAAGGAACCGGACGAACGACCATCTGATCAGCGAGACATAGCAGGTAATATCTTCTGGTGGTCTCTGGTCTCAATTAGGAGGGGCTCAAGCGCCGGCCCAAAAAGTTTGTCACCCGCATATGGAAACAAAGCCAGGCTCCACTTACTACGAACATCGGCTTGCCAATACTTCAACCATAGCAGGCTGCAAGAAATGACTGCGGAGCCAATGGCCTTTGCGGAAAATCTGGCGGCAGTCAGGGTGGCATCCGCGGAATACTCTACCGCTGCTAAAATCTTATTAATATCTTGATGGGTTCTCACCTCAGAGGAAGGGATACGTCCCTGTAACTGCTTTAACCAGAGGATTGACGCCTGGTTAAAAAAGAATGCGGCAGATGCCGCTTGTACCGACCAGGCTGCAGCCTGGTGGCCTTTGATAAGGGTACGTTCCACCTTTCTCTCTTCCGGGTGCAGGGATTCCTCTGCGGGACCTGAAGAAAGTGAAGGTAATGATAACGACGCCACTGGTGCGTCCACAGAGGGAATCTGCAAAAGAGAAACATACTCCACCGCCAAATTATATAAATGCCTATCCAGGCTGTTAGGGATTGGACCTGTACTAGGATTCTTCCATTGTCTCTGCAATACGTCCGCAAATAATTTTGGGGCTGGGACTATCTCAGTTTGAACAGTAGGCACTTCAAACAAGGCAGAAGAAGAAGACGCCGAAGTCTTCAGGTTGAGGTTGGTCTTTGGCAGTTGGAAAGCCAAGCCCCGTGGTGGTCTGAGCCTTGTATAATAAGGAGCGGAACATTTGCGAGCGAAACAAGCCTACAAAAGAGGGCTGATCAGGTTCTAAGCCCTCATCATCAGACAAATCTTGGTCAATGACGGCCTGTTCCTCCTCACACGAAAGAGACCCCTGGCTGTCTCTGGAGGGAGAAATTGCCCTCGCTGGGGCCTGAGATGAGGCCTGCAAGGGTTGGGAACTGATCGAAGGAGCATGGTGGCTCAAATACTCTGACACTTTGGAAGATGCCCTCTCCTGTAACCCTTGGGCAATACCTTGTCTTATGGAATCAGCGATCAACTGGGCTAAGGCCGGGGTAATATCCAGCCTTGAGAGGGCTGGATTTCATTATCCCCTGAATCCCAGGAAACTGATCCTGGACCTTGAACTGCTTGAGAGGGATTGACCTCAGAAGTCTCAGCAGGGAATACGGACGCTGTGTCAGGGACCAAGGAATCGTCCGTGACAGAAATATCTGGAGAGAGAGGTGGTACCGGAGTAGATTGGGGACAAGCCTCTCTCCTGATAGGGGCAGGTAATGGCTCTGGGTCCGAGGTAGGCCCCGGATGTCCCTTAGCAGAGGATGCAGCTTTATTACATGCTTTTTCCATAGCCCTATGTCTCCTCTGTTCGTCCTTAGACATAGAGACCTCGTGGGAGATATGTGTCCTAGGCCTCTTAGCCTGAGAACTAGAAGAAGAAGGCTCTCCTTCAGGATCCCGCTGCTGCTGAGGGCGTTTCCCCTTGCTGCCCTTGCCAGAGATCATGGCGTCCGCCATGTTAAAAGTTCCCACAAAATGGCCACTGGAATAACGAGTTAAATAGGCCCACGGATCTCCGAGGAGAAGTACTCACTGTGCGGGCAATCAGGAGGCGTAAAAGGCTAGGAGAGGTCCCTGTGAAGTGCTAGCCAGCCGGTCGAAGCACTTCCCAATAGCGCAGAATCGTCAACGCGCTAAATCTAGCCAGACGCAGATGTCCAGGCCGCTATCCCAAAGAGCCTCACAGCGCCACTCCCAACAGAATTCTCACCGCTTCTTCTCCTTTTTTTTTTTTAAACCAAGTGCAAGGCAGCGGCGAAGCACTGGAAAGGCGTGGAAACACGTCACGCTGAAAAACTAGCAGCCGGGCGCTCCAACGACGATCTCTCACGCTCTCCTCAGCTGCTAGAACGAATGAAGCCGAACGCGATGGAGCGAACTCGTGCGCGTGGCCTGAGGAATCGCCAGCCAGCGATTCCACCGCAGCGCGGTCTTCAGCGGAGCTAGGAGGCTACCAGGCTGGAACGAGGCAATTTCACAGGAAGAAACTGTCTGCTTTAGGCTTTCTGTATTTTATTTTATTTCCTTTGAGCTGACTGACAAAGCTGACAGAGCTATCCCTAGACACGACCGGTCCTGACTCGACCGAGTCGAAAAACTGACAGCCACAGTCAAGAGGAGGGACTTCCTGGTTTTCTGCAGACCCGGTCCAATAGCGACTCAACCAAGTCTCCACCCATCCTGACTGCCGTGCCCGACTAGAGGAGAATTGATTTTTACAAATTTTTAAAGATTATTATCTGTTTTTAGTCATTGGTCAGTTTTAAATTTCATGCAAAGTATTTTGATATTTATAATCCTTTTCTTATTAGCTTTAATAAATATTATATTGTGATAGTTACCACGCTTAGCAACAAAAATCTGAGAAATGAATCTTTCCTTCAAAAACTAAGTATATCCATCAAGGAACACTTTGAAAAATACAGATCGTACACTCATCAAAAGAAGTAAGAACTGTCAATTTGATGAAGTGCAACTCTCACCTCATTAGTATTGCGCAAGGAAGCAAAATTCCACACAAAATAGAACTGCTAAAATATTAACTATTACCAGCTAGTCAGAATCTATCTTATATAGATAAAAATATGTCAAATATAATTTATCAGATGGTCTCTGATGCCATTTGCCATGTCTGTTCAATGTACTGAAAAATTATAGTACAGCTTTAATACCATCTAAAGCAAGGCCAAAAAGTTGAAAAGAATAACACAAATCTGTTATGTATAATAGCTACATTAATAAATAATCATTATGAAATTCAAAAATACAATCCATGTTATTGTTGTTTTCTAATTGCTGGGAAAGGAGAGATACATATATTTCTCCAATTAAATATTTGTTCCTTGTGAGTAGGAAGTAATCATATAGTTTATCACAAACCACACATTTCTGCTTGTCATGAAGTTTCTCACCCAAAAATCAAAGAAATTTTAAAATAATCTAAAGCACATAATGACTGACAAATTTTCTTACTTCTAAAAACTAATACAAAAGTGCAGCTTTTCTGCCCATCAAATGGAAGCTAACCATTATTATACTGTAACTACATTTTGGTTATTTTAGTAGGTTTTCAATTCATCCTATGGATTTATAAATGATGAACCAGAATAATGACACAGAAAAAAGTTATCAACATCCTCATCACTTATTAGAACAAGCCAAAGCTTTCAATGAGTTTTAATTTTGAAAATAAATTACAGGAATCTTATAAAATTTTGCATGGTAAGCAAAACGATAATTATTACCGCATCATATTTTTTTAGAATCCAAGAATTCCTTCAATTCTGTCACCTACACAAAATAAACAGTAATTGCAATTCTTTTAATATAAAGAAATACATTTGTTCCATTCTTCATTCTTCTTCATTTTCCATGAAATTCTTCTCATGGAAAAATATGGGATTCCTCAAGTATACTGGAACTACTTACTATTGGTAATGATAGCTCCATTACATACACACACTAAATGAATGTAAGAGAGCATATCCTACCGAATTATTTTCAGCCTTTTAAAGATTGCACAATATAACACCAGATATATAACTCATGTTTAAAATATTGCTAATTGCTAATGCAATACTGCTAAAGTTTTATATTACACAGAACACCCATGTTTGGGTGTTACTACAAAACATGCTTTTTTGTTTCCATTGTGGTTTTAAAAACTGATCCCACAGCTGGTAAATGGAGCAAAGTAAGCCAGTGTACATATAACAGGTTCATATTTCAAATATAGTTCTAACTCACAGAACCAATTATCAATAAGTAATGAACCACTCTTGCCATGCCAGTTGGTAACCTGCGTTCTATACTCTTTAAATCAGGATATACTAGTTTAAATGGTGGCTGTACATCTAGATTACAAATTAGCATTATAAATTTTAAAATATTTAATGGCAGAGAATATTTTAATTAATGTGCACTGAAGCTTAAAGGATTAAAACCAGACAAATTATTCAATTCAGCAAAAATGTTGAATAAAAGTTTAATAATATGAAGACATTCTCTTTCAAGTATATATTTGCCAAGAATAATCCTTTGCTATACCTGCAATTATTTTCCTCTAAACTAAGTGTTGTTGACATGTGCAATTAGTGCTTACAATAGGACAAACCAGGAATTAAAGTAGACAGCAATATCTACAGATTAATGTTGGCATAATGACTACTCATTGTATTTTAAATATTACATAACTAAATACAGATGTCTTAAGAATCCGTGAAAAAAACAAAGTGTTTATAAGAGTGTTAATAAATGGAAAATACTGATGATACTGGTATGTCTCCATATAAAAGCCATACTTGCTCACATGACATGATCCTTACGTATTTATTTCATTCTTTTAATTTCAAAAACATAGTGTAAATAATTTGTCTAGATAACTAAATTGAATAGAATGCTGAAGTTTAGTTTTGGACCATTTGAAACAAATATCCAGACTAACCAATACACATCACTACATACTATTTTTTTATTCAATCCATTCCAATTCTCCAGAACAAAAAACTTTCCATATGTACTGAATACATTTCTTCAAACTACTTCTTTCCTTTTTTCCCCTCATAAAATTAAAGCATATAATAGATATCTTTCAGGATAAATAACATCTAAATTTTTGCAGGAGCCACAATAATAGTGTGATTTTGTTGCCCGCAAAATTAGGCATACAAGACTATTCATTTTGATAATGTTCATCTTATATGTATACACTAGACATATATTGCCCCAGTGTATCCTTCCCAGGCAGCTTATATTCAGAAACAACTGTAACCCACCAGCTACATATTGAGTTAAACATATATAATCATGTGGATCCAAATCCTTAGGTCCACTTTGCTTTAACTATATGTTGACAATTATAGAACTCAGCACATGAAAAAGGTATGATGGTTAATCAATTGGGAATGCATTACTGGCCAATTAAAGGTTACATCAGAAATTTCACGACTTTCTTCTTTTAGCTTCTCCCTCTTACATGTAAGTTATGGAAAAAAACAGTGGAGTAGAAAAGCATCGCATTTTCTTAAAAAAACGCTTGGCTTTCAGAATTTTGTATAAAAAATATGTAAATAATTGAAATGACTTATTCATAAACTGACATACTCTTACGACATGTGTCAATTAAGTAAACTACTGTCCTCTTTAGTGAAAAAAATTCCTTGTTTTATATACAAACCAAGAAATTACAAATTGCACTTACATTCCAACCCAGGATTGCAAATTCAATTTAGGGTACAAAAAATCAATTTTTCGAAAGCAAGTACAGGTAATAATTTTCTTGTTTTTGAGAGACTGTACACGTCAAGATGAATGATTTAAAAGATACCAACAAATGATGAAAAAGAAAAACATGAGTTGTGAAATCATGGTGCATGTGGTTGTGCATGTTGCAGTACACAGGTCATCATTTATGCCTCCCCTCCCTTTTTGGTGAATGAAGTTATAATTGTGGAGCTTGTGAGAAATAAAATTAATTTTTACAGTGGCAACACATGATAGACTTAGTCAAATATGAAAAGCTTTTCATTTGAGCCTATAAACATAGGACCAATCTCATTCCAGAGTATCACTATGTCAAGAAACCTAGGCAAGGCAGAAGAACATTCATTCTACAATATTTCCAAATATAGGTTTTTTGAAAAATACAGCATTTAATATTGTTGAAAGAAGTAGCAATAATTGACATGAAAAGTGCAATTAGTGTGTACCTAATTATCTTTCCAGTGTGATCACAATGCATTAATACATAAACATAGAATACTGTTGCAAAAGATAAAGTGCATTGTTTCTTTAAAATATTCACGGAACCATGACAAAAAGTGCTTAAGAGCTTATCCACATCTTGTTATTTTAAATGCGTTTCTCGTATTGTTTCCAGATTTGCTTTATTAAGCTGGTGGCAGGGGGCTTATAGTTCAAATATATCTAAATTGTTAAATTAATCCTTTGAAATTTAAGACCTTTACAGCTTTTAGAAATATTATTAAATATATTTGTGCGTTATGCAAATGACTTTCTATGGCAAGGGTAACAGTGGAATCTTTTTCATAATGAAAATCATTGTATAAATGCATTGTACACCCATAAAAAGAATGACTACAACAAATCATGTTGGGTATAATTTTTTGTTGTAATCTCAACCATTATATTCATCTGAATTACATTTTTATTCCTCATGTTGTTCTTTGAATTCCATAGCTTCAAAGTCCAAATGTAGATTGACTAGAGTTGATTAATAAGGAATCAATCTGAAATAACAGATAGGCTATTTATGTCTGATATATAGGACGATTCAAATGATAACACTTTTGTATAACAAGGTAGTTATAAATTATTCACATTCTCATGTATTTTATCGTGGAAAAAAAAGCCTTAAATGACCTGTCTAGCTAAGATGGGACATATCATTTATACAAATTTGCCCTGAATCCTATAGAAACAACTTTAAAAGAAAATTATTTCAACTCTCCTTTATATCACCAAATAAATATTGATAGTAAATTAAATATAAATAACGTAACCAAAATGTCACTAATAGAATAGGATATGTGATTTATCTGTATTGATTTGAGAAGTGACTGGATGACATTGGGTCCAACTCACTTCAAAGAATTGTTGTGGATAAAATAGGAGAAGGAGAAGGAAAGGAGGAGACACTTATTTATGTGTGAGCTATTTTCCTACAAACCTGCTGTTTATATCCTTTACCACATTTCTTATCCCTTTTCCATTAAAAATATTCCAAAAAAATGTAACACATAACTTATATTAACTAATCATTTTTAAACATTCAGTAAGAAAACAATTAGAAAAGCAACCCTGATTAGGCAGCAAATAGTTTATTTTTAAAGCCTTACTTTTGATAATTATCAAAAGTGATAACTATTTTATTTTAGAAAAAAACTCTATTGAAATTAGTGGAATTTACTTCTGAAGGGTTTATAGGATTGCAATAAATGACAATGTCGCAAGCCAGTAACTTCATTAAAAGGCATTAACATAGTATTGATTATAGCATTCTTTGCAATAAAGGAGGAAGAGAATATTTAACTCCTAAATCTATTAATTAACCAATTTATATTCCCACGTCTTCTTCCCCTCTGACTTCAAAATCCCACCCGTTTAGCTCAGTTGAGTGGAAAAGATGAATGCTACTGTTCAATGATAGAGCACCTGCTTCACTTAAGGCATATTTGGATGGGGGTGGGGAGAAAGAAAGAATCCTTCCTAAATTCCAAGAAAAATGCTATTAAATGGACCCACTGGTCCAACTCAATAGAAGAGTTTTCTCTTTTCCTAAAGCAGAATAGTGCAAATGGGATAGAAAGCATTAAAACATCTTTGAATTTTATTGTCCATACTCCATTTTAAAAAAATCTACCTTAATTGCACATAACAGGAAATTATCAAATAAATTGGACCCAGCTAGCAAAGCCATAGGCATTTAAAAGCAGTAGCAAAAGAGAGAGAAGAGCAGCATGCTGATAGAAAATAAGTGTTTGAAGGCAAGACATAAATCCCTAAATGGAAAATAAATGAAAGACCTCACAGCATACATTTTTTGTTCATGCTGGGATGAATGCATTGGCCTGCTAATTTAAGGGACAATCTATTCTTATTTGGGAGCAAGAAGGATTGAACTCAGTAAAATACACATGCTGTTGTTTTGTTGGTATAATATCCATGTTATTCACCATACCATATTGAAAATAATCATTGTTTGATCAGACCCTCTCAGCATTCCTAGATGTTGAGCAGACGAGCAGATGTGCAACAGACACCTACATCTCTTCTTGATTGGGCATGTTAAAAAAGTAATTAAGTAATCAATAAGTAAATGGCTTCAGTGATAGGTATGCAAAATCACAACAATACAACCACACCGCTTCCATCTCACAGAAGGCAATATATACTATATAGTTGTGGAACATTTGTAGCTATTAATTATCAGTCTCTATTGCTACATTTATTGTCTACCAATTGTTAAATGGCTGAACAAGAATAACAAACACAAAAAGAAATCTTTTTGCAGCACTTATGATAAATAAGAACCATGCTTTTTTCCTCTACTTCTGAATATGCCATATCTTATTGGAAAAATCCATGTGATAAAGGAGAAAACAGAAAAATGGGCAACTATTAAGGAATAATTAGCAGAGGTAATTGAGTAACATCAGAAATGGCCTAAAACCCCACAAATATAAGGAAGATTTTTTTTTGCCATTACATTAGTTTCCAAATAACAAAGAAACCTATAAATAGATATAAAATGCTAAAACCTTCCAGCAACTGCATTAAAAAAATGTAATAAAAAAAAATAATCGTCCACCATCATCCCAGCAATAACTGTGGTATATCAAGCCAGATCTTCCTGCAAAAATCCAGAGAACAGGAACTATTATCTAGAAGGATTCAAATATCAGAGTAATACAAGATCATCCAAATTAAAGATAGATTCAGTTTGGCTCTGTTCCATTCTATCCATATTATAATGTTGTCAAGCACTGTGTCTACTCTTCTACCATATCAGTTGTTTGGCTTAATGCTGAGACCAGAGTCAACATAGAACATTATCCATCTAGCAGACTTCTTCATATAGCTTTTTCTTGTTAATATTGTTAATATATACAGAAAAACATAGCTATTCCTTTGTAAATTACATTTGTGAAGGCAAATGTCTTGAAGATCATGCTAAAATGTACATATATAAATTCACCATTGCATATTCTCAAGAATTACAATTTAGTGGAGTGGTGGTAAATGATAATAACGTTAAAGCCCAAACATCATCTCTTCAATTTACTTGTAATTCACTATCTCCCATGTAAAGGCCTCAGACAGGAGGCTTTTTATACTATATATAAATTATTATACTATATAGTAGTATAATAGTTCCTCCCTCTGCAATCCTATCCTTTGCTTATAATTCTCTTTATTCTTTTATTCCCACGCTGTGATCTTCTTTTTCAAATGCAAACCTATTCAGCCACAGGAACAAATTTATCCTTAAAACTATTTCTAAGTACTGCTTATTCTTGTATGTATCTTTGCATACAAGTTCATAACTCAGATGAGATGGATTTACTTTTGGCCCAGCATTCCAAATTGATAATTTTATTATGGAAGTATTATGGGATCTTTTAAAGCAATAGCCTATTCATAAAGGAATATCGAACCATCTTGTCCTACATTACACAGTTGGAATGTCTATAAATGGCATGCATTTGTAGAACTGTTATAATAACTACTAGCCATAGGTAGATTTATTATGATGGATGCATAATGTATTCCTGTTATGGGACATTCTTACTCTCAAATGAGCCGTTTTATCAATTCAAAGTCAGAACAATACATTTTTAGAATAAACCAGACAGCAATATAGAGTTATAATACTTCATGTGATATCCTTACATATTCTCATTTTTAAAATATTATAAAAAAATAATTTAAGCTTATCAGATTCTTGTTCTTCTCAATTAAAAATTATATAGCCAAAAAAATGGAATTAAATGCCACAGGCAATACTGAAATGTATTTGCATGACTGCCTATTAAAAATACTGATAAGGAATGAATCGAAGTGAGAGACTTTAAATAAAGTGTATTTCAAATTTGTCTACAACAGCATTTATTGATTTATCTTTCATACTAAGGAATTAAGCTCTGCAAGCAAACCGGTTACATAATTTCAGTTATGTATTTTGCCTATAAATTGCAGAGAAGACAAATTGAGTTAATTTTAATTATGAGAAGCATCCAGAGACCTGAGTCAGATTTATTGCTGAGCACATTGTAAGCCGCCCTGAGTCTTCGGAGAAGGGCGGCATATAAATCAAATAAAAAAAATAATAAAAAAAAAGGCCTTAAACCATTTCAGCAATCTGGTCCAATTATCAATCTCTTACTTCTTCAGGAGTTAAAAAGAAAAATAAACTTATTAGAACTTTTTAGAATAAACTTTTTGAAAACACATATTGTTTCTTGCCTGCATTTAAAAAAAAACTGAAAAAATTAGAGGCTATAATGACTTATGAACCCACCACATATACATAACATTTGCATTATATCTTAATAACAGAAATAATTTTTATGCTTATCTGATTAGTAATTATACCCGAATGCTAAATCAATGCAATATGTTAACAAAATACCTTGCTATCTATAGTGCCATGTCTGTTTTTATTGTGCGGTGGTGACGCAGTGGTTAGAGTGTAGTACTGCAGGCTACTACTTTTGGCAGTTCAAATCTCACCAGGCTCAAGGTTGGCTCAGCCTTTCATCCTTCCGAGGTGGGTAAAATGAGGACTCAAATTGTTGGGGGCAATATGCTGACTCTGTAAACCACTTAGAGAAGGCTGTAAAGCACTGTAAAGCAGTATATAAGTCTAAGTGCTATTGCTATTTGCAACCAAAATAGTCACTTTCACGTACTTTCCTACTCTAGATTAAGTTTCTTTCTGTATTTTATGAATTATTACTTCTAACACTTAATTTATTCCAATTAGATATTTAAAATTGTATAGCAGTATTGTGACAAATGATAGACAAGAAAGACAAGAAAATAGTAATATAAAGTGAAATATTCAGTTCTTTTTGCTTTATACAAGTGATGTTTATTCAAATTATGTTTTAGGAAACAGTTCCTAGAAATTATATTCCTTTATCTCTAATATTTTATCCCTAAAATATTTATAATACTAATTTGTTATCTTGCTAAAAGTTCATAAAATGGATTGCTTTCTCTTAAACTTATGTCTCAAACTACAGGTAATCCTCAACTTACGACCACAATTGAGCCCAAACTTTTTGCTGCTAAGTGAAGCATTTCTTAAGTGAATTTTGTCTCATTTTACTATCTTTTGTGCCACAGCTGTTAAGTGAATCACTGCAATGGTTAAGTTAATAACATGGTTGTTAAGTGAATCTGCCTTCCCCATTGACTTTGCTTGTCAGAAGGTCACAAAAAGTGAACAATGAGCCTGGGACACTGCAACTGTCATAAATATGAGTCAGTTGCTAAGCATTCAATTTTTGTTCACATGACTGTGAATACTGCAACGGTCTTAAGTGTGAAAAATGGTCATATGTTACTCTTTTCAGTGCTGTTGTAACTTTGAATAATCACTAAGTGAACTGTTATAAATTTAGGACTACCTGTATGTGATATTCCACTATAAGAAGCATACAATAAGAAAGCAATTAATCTTGTTTTTACATAGGTGGCAAGACATTCTGCATTTTTTGAATGCAGAATAGATATTCCAGGCAATCTTCTGTTCATCAGTAAACTAGCACAACTGACAAAGGGAAGACACAAATATTCATTCATTGTTACTGATCTGTACAACATTCCATTTCAGGATTTAGATCAGCCTTGAAATTTCTTTCTAATATTGTTTCGAAAAATTACTATTTAATATTTAATTAATTAATATTTAATAATACATTAATAAATAATATTTGAGAAATAAAATAATAAATTAATATTTGATATTTGATATAGTAATTTGGGGGAAAGGATTTTTTACAGTCTTAATATCCTAAGTGGGGAAGAAGAGGTGCCATTAATGGCAACATAAAGAATTAATTGTCTTTGAGAAAATAAATTGTAATGCAGAATATACTTAGCTCAGGAAGTAGATAGACAAGTAAATGTTAGAAAGTAAACCATGTGATGAAGTAAAAAGTCCATTGATAAAAATGTGCTATGATCTTTATGAAAATAATTGGAGAACATATATCTACCATTTTAGACACTTAATTCAGAATCAGGCCACTGGTACTTTGCTGGTATGAACAATTTAAATCAGATCATATGTAAACACATCAAAGCCCTATGTGAGCACCATCACATAGACCTCCATAATTGGGTTATGGTGCCAAGTGGAACTACTAAAGAGCTGTAGAGCAGAGCTATGTTTACTCGTTCAAATCAAATTTGAAACACAGCCCTGAAAAAGAACTACTCAAAAATTCTGCACTTTTAATAAGAAATCCTACAGAATTTATTTCTGCCTTTGAATTTGTTCCACCTTCATGACTTAACTATAGATAAACTTAAGATCAGCATGTATTTAGAATGACAAGTAGTTAACTATGAAACAACTTAAAATATTTCATAAAATGCTACTTCCTTATAGTCTTATTTTGCTTCAAATTTGGTGTTCAGTATAAACAGCATGCCAACTGAAAGCATAGGGTAAGCACTGACATTTTTACAATCTGCTTTTATGGAGCAGTAAAATTTGAATATAAATTCCTTATTAATCACATTGGCTGAGTGGAGTTTTGCAGACTAACCCTGGATACAAGTAAAATAAGTGAAATATCTTAGTTTAAACGAGAATAACTTAAATGAGAATAATTCATAATCTTGACTAAATTATGTTCTCTAGTACAGACAGAACTTACAACCATTTATTTCGTGACCATTCAAAGTTACAATGACACTCAAATAAGTTACTTCCACGTAGGACTACTGCAGCATTGCCACAGTCATGTGATAAAAATTGGGGCACTTGGCAATGGGCATGTAGATACCCCGATTGCAGCTTCCCAGGTTAATGTGATCGCCATTAGCAATCTTCCCAGCTTGGCTTCTGACAAGCAAAGTCAACGGGGAAGCCGCATTTTCTTAACAACTGCCAGCGATTCACTTAACCATGGCAAAGAAGATCATAAAATTGCTCACAATTTATTTATTTTGTAATTTATATGCCACTTATCTTACTATCCAAAACAATGTAACAACTACCTTACTAAGTAATAGAAATTCTGGTCCCAACCAGAATTCTGGTCCCAACCAGTTGTTGTAAGTTGAGGACTATCTGTAATGCTAGTAGTTGTGAATATAAAATACAATATAATAATATAATCCTTAATATAAATTATATACTAAACTGTTATCTAAATGACTAAAAGTGATTATTGGTAAAAAAAAAAGGAATTTATGAGAAAATAAAAATTCAGTTATGTTACATGCATTATTATAGACATCTCCAAATATAGAAACAATTTTAGAGAATTACCTTAAAAATAGCAATGAAAAAATACTAATCCTGCCTAAGTGATATTCAACTTACCAGCTATCTATTATAGTACACCAACCTAAAATATCTTGAGGATTTGAGATTAGTATCATAGAATTTGTTTCAGTATTTATTGTATTAACAGGTATTTTTTACAAGAATATTATATGTATGGAGAACGGTTCTCTGGTTTCATTCATATTAAAGGAAACTGTTGAGGATAACAGTCTGCAATTACCTAAAATGCTACTATTTAGCAACAGACACTGAAAGGAGACCAAATAATTACAGTACTGCTGTATTTACTTATGACGCATTCCAAACCTTATTAAATGATGCATACCAATTCTTTCTGTTCTTTGATGTATAGAGCAAACTGAGATTGTGTTAAAATGAAAAAATAAACCTTACGGTTAACTGACATGGTATCAAAATGTGACCTTATCTACTTGAGTCTTGACATCTGACACAAGTAAATTGGGGTTTTTTTTTCTGATATGATCCAAGTTTTGTTACTTGTGCTCCCACCTTGCAGATGCCTATTCACAGCCTAGCCAAAATGCCATTTTATGGTGGTGAGCATAACTCATATAGAAAGGGATTGAAGGAACAGGTATAATGGTGAGAATTTTCACTGGGATTTAACTACATGACAACTGCAGATATGATACCAGTCCTGGGTCTTTTCCTTATTTGCATCCCTTTTTCTAGTATATCTGCTAGCACAGGATCTATCAAGACACTTGTTTACTGCAAATCTATCTGTGGGAAGCTCTCTGGAGTCACCTGGAGTCATTTGGAAGAAGTATTTCTCTATCAGCAGACACATCTTTGAAACAGGTTTCTACTGATAATTTCCTAATCAAATGTGCACTAAGTTTAATAAAAATTTAAAATATTGATTTGATATACTAACATTAAGGCAATGGATTATATCTTTGATAACTATTTCTATATCTTGTGTGGCTCAATCATATTATTTAAATACAGGTAGTCCTCGACTTACAGCAGTTCATTTAATAACCATTCAAAGTTACACCAGCACTGAAAAAAGTGATTTACGACCATTTTTCACATTACAACCATTTAATAACCATTCAAAGTTACAACAGCACTGAAAAAAGTGATTTACGACCACTTTTCACATTACAACCTTTGCAGCATCCTCATGATCACATGATCAAAATCCAGATGCTCAGCAATATGGTTCATATTTATGACCGTTGCTGTGTCCCGAAGTCATGTGAAGTCAATGGAAGCCAAATTCATTTAACATCCAGGTTACTTAATTATCAACTGCCGTGATTCACTTAACAACTGAAAGGTTGTAAAATAGAGCAAAATTCACTTAACAAATATCTCACTTAACAACAGAAATTTTGGCTTTGACTATGGTTGTATGTTGAGGACAATCTTTTTCTCCAGAATATTAGGGCCACAATGTTTTCATTTAAAGCTGCTCAAGATCATAAGACAGCTCTTTGTACTGCATATCACAGCTGCAGATCAATATGGTGTAACATGAAGTTGTTGATGGTGTTATTAATAATAGACCAGCTTATATTAAAAGAGCCAGATTGACGTAGTTAAGGCACCAGACTAGAAATAGGGAGACCATGAATTCTAGCCCTAACTTGAGCACAAAGCCAGTTGAATGATCTTGGGCTAGTCACTTTCTCTCAGCCCTAGGAAGCAGGCAATTACAAATAATTTCTGAAAAATCTTGCTAAGAAAACCATAGGGACTTATTCAGGATATAATTGGGAGTCAAAAAAGTGATGATAGGAGAGGAGAACCCATCATTACATAACACACACATAAACCTATAAAAACTATTCAAGATACGCAACTATAGAAAGGTTAATGGCATCCATAATGAGAAGCAGCATACTGGAATTGCTCAACTCTGTAAGTATTTTCATATGCTTTGGTTTCACTTTCTTAAATATTTACTTGTATAAGAATATGGAGGAGACTAGAAAACTGAAAGCTTGTTCTCAATTTTCATAAAGTATTCTCTTTAATGCTAGTCTGTAACCGTAACAAAAATTGAACTGAACTGTATTCTCTCCAGAATATAACTTCTGAATACAAGACTACTTCCATATCCATAATAAGTAGAGATATATGCGAAATAATTGTCCCAAAGGTGCTTTTTCAGGAGACAACTGGACTTCAAAGAAAAAGAAGTTTTTTTGAAGACGTTTTGCTTCTCATTTTGAACATTACCCACCATCCAGTCATAGCTGAAGAAGCTTCTTGGATAAGAAGTGAAATGTCTTCGAAGTAAAAACAAGAAAGTCCAGTTGCCTCCTAGAAAAGCACCTTTGGGACAACCATGATCTGGATGACTGAAAATCTCCATCGACTTTTAGCTATGTATTTTAGGATGAACATCCTTCGAATGGTGTGGAAGTATGAACGGATTTCCAGAAAAAAATGCAGACTACAGGAACCATTTGCACTTTGCTTTGAGATGCAGAAAACAGACTCATCCCCAACAGCCTGCGCCCATCTTCAACAGTGGTGGACACAGGACAAAAGACATCCTGCAGCCAAGAAGGCTCCATATCCATTTGCACTACTCAAGTGACCCCGAGGACACAGATAAACCTCCAAGGAGCTTCAACAACTCTCTAAAAGTATGCAGATAACCAGCTGTCTTCAAGTAATATAAATATTTCCACCATCCAGTCAGAGCCAAAGAAGCTTCTTGGACGAGAAGCGAAATGTCTTCAAAGAAAAAACAGGAAAGTCCAGTTGCCTCCTGAAAAAGCACTTTTGGGACAACCATGACCTGGATGACTGAGAATCTCCATAGATTTTGTGCTAAACAATTAGCCTTCCCCTTAGCAACCCCCAAACTTTGGAACAAATTTCCTCAAGGAATATTGGACACCCACTGACCTTGCATTTTGAGTGCATTCTTCCCAGGTATGTATGCTTATTATATTTTTAATATTCTTATTACTGGTTTTTTTCTCTTTGTGCTTCACATTCAGATTTTTTTATTTCCTCAGTTGGTATCCAACCATATTACTACTGAAAAAATATAACAGTATTTTTCATCTGTAATTGTCAAGGAAAATAACAAAATCTTTATTCAAATCTAGAGGTATTATGGTATTCTTTAGAAGTTAAATGGAGATTAATTGGAAATACAGTTAATCAAATTTTGCCAATTTTTATGTTTTAACATATAAATATGCAAATCATTATGTTCTAAATTTTTATATTACAGTATAACTTAAGTTGTAAAAATAGTATTGCATCTTGTGATTGCCTTCTTCAATGACTAGAATTCTATGTTATTAACTATTATGACATAAGATTGAAGAAGTGGATGAGTACGTAAGATTTAGGAATCCAATTTAAGCCATACTGACAGATAGCAAAAAAAGCTGTTGTAGATATCTGCATACCCATTAAATAAGGAATCTAAAACAAACTACAATTTCACTTTTTTACCTTTGTGCTTCTAAAAGAACAAGACCTGGAAACATTTAATCAAATTAATAAAAGACAACTTAAATTATAACAATCTTTTTGATAAGACTTTTAAACAATGGGAATTGAAATTCTTCATTTTGAAGAAAGCAGACTGGCAAAGACAGATTCCACATGCAAAATAATCCCAACTGCTGCAATCTTCACTTTGAAAAGCACTAATAGGCTGCAGACTCTTTAAACCACATTGATACAACTCTGCTTTGATATAAATAGCTGGTATTAGCATAATTACATACCATAAATTCTGAATTTGTGCCTTATAGGATTCTAATATCCTGACATTATTATGGAAAAGCTATAGCCTAACATTAACAACTGCCAAAATTGTATGAGCAAGCTATATTAATATATGCTTTATACTTTCTAAAACACACCTCACATTGATAGAAAAGTGAAAATTTATAATAATTACAGGTAACTGCCAGTATTACTTGTTCATATTGTTTCATGCTCTTTTTAAAAATTAGAAAAGGGGGATACTTTTTCTACAGAAAAGTGTAAGATAGCAAAATTACATAAAAAACCTACCTCCATGTTTCCTGTTAATGATTTTCTCTACATGAACTTGACCAGCTTTCAAGTGATTTTCATGTTCTCTGCTTTTATCATTTCTACTAGAGATTTATACTATTTATACTATTAGTATATAAGTACCTACATACTAAAAAAGCACATATGGTCCCTTAAAGGTTTAGAGACAAAAAATAAAGCCCCAGACTCAAAGGAAATTGTTGTGATGGATAGTGAAAAGTCATACAGCGAAGAGATCCAAAGGGATTAATGCAGGTCAAAGTTGTTACAGCATGTCCTTGAGAACCAGTGTGGTGTGAAGATAAAATGAAGGGAAACCTTGAGCTCTTGAAGAAAAGTCAGATCTGGGGAAACTAATAATGATGAGTCCCTGCTTTAACTTTTTCCCACTGCCACCTTTTCAGATAATTAGTCTCTTAGAAGACCTTTTTCTAAGGAGAGTCAAACTTGATGCTGCATTTATCATAAAGGTTGTGCTTTCACAATTGAAATATTGCTTTGTTTTCAAAGGAACTGTCATTTCTTGAAGGCAAACTAGGGTCAAACTGGGAAACAAGGGTGTGAGGATTTTTTTTCACATTATCAGAAGTGGCACCAACAGGCATTTTCTCCTTCTGTTAATTATTAGATGCAAAGAAGATTCAGGTCAGGACCAAAATGGGAGAAGAGAATTATAGTGAAGTTATAGCGAATTATAGTGAAGCATAGTTTATTCTGTATTCCTATTTTCATTGACATTACTTTTTGCACTCCTTGGATCAGCTACTTGTTTGGAAGAGGAAGAACAAAATAAGATCACTTAACAAGCATCACAACTGGGTTTTCTCCTAGAGATGAAAGTTTAACAAACATATTTTAATCATAATGATATCATAGATTTATATGCATTGTGACCATCCAATCTCTTTCTACTAAAGAAATCATATACTCAACACTGAATTTTTAATCTTAACTATATCCTATAAATCAGGGGTGTCAAACTCGATTTCATTGAGGACCACATCAGGATTGTGTTTGACCATCAGGGCTGGGGGGATTAGTTTGCCATATTAGCTGTACCAGGACAACATTTTAATCTCATGCATACGCATCATAAAACTTCCTATGATGATATGGTATAATTTCTTTGTGGAATGTAATACTTCCTCTAAATTTGACAGTTAAATAGAATGCATTATGCTATTATACAAATATAAATGTCCACAAAAGGAATGGAAAAGATGTGATCTTCATGGAAAAATCTCTCAGTTATATAGTAAGACAATTCTCAAATTACCTTGGACAAAGCCATAATAATGTAATCACTTAAAGCATTAATTATTTCTGGAGATCATAAAGGCCTTTGAAACAAAACAAAAGACATTTACTCTGTGATCCAAAATGAATTTATCCTTGTGGTATACTGCCATAGAACATAACTGCTAACAATGAAATAAATTTAGAAATAACCTGACAAAATTGCAGGTTCATTGGCTATTAAGCAAAATGATTAGGGATATAATCTCTTGACAAATTTTGTTTAAATATTAGATCTGAAAGTATACATTAGACAGTTCAAAATTATTTTAAGGGACCCATGCCATTATTATAACCTTATATACTAATAACAAACATATTCTTATTAAATAACCCAAATATATAAGCATGTTGTGAAATGCTTCACATTCAACCTCCAGAGGTAAATTGGAGTATGTGATAGCAAAAACATAGCACATGTATACAATTCTATAAACAACTGAGTCTTTCCCTGAGACTGTGAAGCAATATAAAAGCACCCTATATCGTGCAAAGGGCAGCAGTATGTTTTCATCACAGTAATAATGCATTTTTTTTTGTAAATTCTACTTCTTTTAAATAAATATATTATCTGACTGCATAATGTGATTGCATTATCTGGTTTTATATTGGATACATTTTGCTAATGTAAGAACATTTCATAAGATACTACCAAATTAACATAATTTCTTAGAAATTTTTATCTCTCATCTTTGTTGCTTATAAGAGCTGAATAATGTATTGCAAAGATATGATGATAAATGCAGCAAAATAAGATTAAAATATCTTTTTTTGGATCAAGCTATTATATTTAATCTCTGGCCACATCCTTTGTAGTATTTTTTAGAATTATACATATTTATATCCTTGGTCTTTTCCAAATCAGAAAAGAATATAATTTAAAAATAAAGTAATTGGACTGTGAAAGTACAAGCAACTGCTATAGTTCAATGTGAAATTGAGTGAGAAATCAATATAATGGGTTTGGCCTCTTTTTTTCTTTTTGCTGTTTAGGGATACATTTTTACCGGTATTCCTTCTTTAACAACCATAATTGGGATTTCCAAAGGTGCTTTTTCACGAGGCAACTGTACTTTCTTATTTTTCTTTGAAGACGTTTCGCTTCTCATCCAAGAAGCTTCTTCAGCTCTGGTTGGATTGTGAGGAATGGAAGGATTTATATTCCTTGCAAACAGGTGGTCATTTGCATTCTTTAGAGAGTTACTGAGGCCATCTGGAGGTTTATCTGTGCCGTCAGGTCACCTGAGTAGTGCAAATAGGTGTGGAACCTTTTTGGAACTATGGAAAAGACTGTATTGTATTCCTCGCCATGTTCAATTTTGACATACTGTAGATGGCCTGTTTGACCCCTCTGATCTGTCCCCGTCCCCACACACACACACAACACAGCCAGCCGAGGGTTAAGGAAACACTTTGGAACGCACCCAGTTCTTATCTCCCACTTGGCAGCGATAGACACACCGTCTGCCAAGTGATTTTATTTCCACAAACAGAAAGCAAAGATACAAACGTTCACAAAAGTCCAAGCAGAAGTAATATTCCTCCCAGCAGTTCCGGACAAGGCTTTAGTGACTATCCAAGGTTTACTTTGTTCGTCACAAAGATCTTTGACCACCACCCTCTATTATATAGTCTCTGGGGTGTGGTCCAGTGACTCAGTTCTAATCCCTAGCATGCCTCCTAAGCTGCTGCAAACATTTATCACGCCTTCGGAGGCGTGCGTCCAGGAATGATGTTCCATTATCACTCTGATCCGAATCAGCTGTCTCCTCTCCCTCGGCCGGCACTTGAGACAATGCCAGAGGGGAGGGGCCTGGAGAGGGAGGCCTGGCTGACTCCTCTTCCTCATGCTCGGAGCTTTCTTCCTCCGATGGGAGAGGCTCAGAGGGCGGGGCCACAACACCCTCTTTCAAACCAGCAGTCCTCTCTGTCCAAAATGTGGATTTTGCTTTCTTCAAAAGAATGGAATTTTCTTTTAAATGCAGTGGATTGCTGAATCTTGTCCTGATGGGTTTGTTCTATGTTGTGCCATGTGTTTATGAAGTGGTTGTTTTGTTTCCCCAATGTACAGATATGTACATGGCTCACGCTGAGCAGCAGCAGAGCATCAAATCCTTTAGAGTACAAAGCCCAGTCCGAGCTCAGCCCAGTCAAGCACCATAGCACAAAGAAAGACTCCAGAAAGTCCCAGCCATCACAGAAAGTTCCAGCAATGCACTGCAAAACCACTGCTTAGGAAACTACCCCAGCCTTTCCAGCCCAGCTTTCCTCACTACCCTGCACTCTGCCACCCTTGCTGACCTCATGCATGAACTGAAAAAGAAAGCCTTGTGCAGCCAGAAACTGCCTCACCAAGGGCCAATGAGGCATGCTTGGTCAGCAGTGGGTCCAAGCAGATGGTGAAAGTCACAAAGCGCAGGACCTCAAGGTCAAAATTAAGAGGAGATAAGTGGATGATCTTGAATTTAAACTTGTTTCAAATAAACTTTCAAATATAACATGAAGAAATAATGTATAACAATTAGAGACTCAGAAAAAAATGACAACTCAATTTTAATTATTTTAAATTAAAATTATTTTAATTTGCAAATCTTTGATGTTACTATAAGCCTGCTTTCAATGTGTGTAGGGACATAACACTACCTTTTCCCAATTAAAAAATAACAACACTGAATTTAAAATATTGAAGATAGAAGTTATATTATGAAAACAAAATAAAAAATAACAAGGCATCAGCAGGGGTGGGTTCTATTTACCTTTACCACTGTTCGCAACGGGATCACACGTGCACACTTACTTCGCATGCGTAGATCACTGATGACAACATCCGGGGCAGTGGGTGGGGCCTCCCACTGGTTTTACTACCGGTTCTTGCGAACCAGTCCGAACCGGGGACAACCCTCCACTGGGTATCAGCAATATTTAGAATTATTGGAATTTTAGGTAACAATGTAGAACATAATTTTCTCCGTTAAATTAAAGATTGCCATGACAGCATAATTTAAAATATTGCAAGCTTAACCAATGTGCATGCTCAGATTAACTGCAGGTATTGGGAGTATTTCTGGATTGGTGTGAAGATGAATAAATGAATTAAAAAGTCTAATGCGTGAGACAAGAGAGGGGGAGGAGAGAGAGCTGTTTAAATTATTTAATGTAATGATTTGAAGTATCTAACTTAATTCTAATCTGTTAATATATAAAAAACATTTAAAATGTAAACTCTACCTTGTAATGAACATCAGCTTTCCATTTTGTATGTTTCTAATAGGAAACAAACTCTATTACCTATTACCACCCACCCCATCCCTGGAATGAGGGTGAACTTTCAAGTAGAATGCTCATAAACATTTGTAGCATATAGACTTAAATTGAACATATGGTATCGCCCAAATTTTACTGATGTTTTTCATCCTGAAAAATAAGTTTGATTTAATAATTGGCAAAGATTATAGCAATTGTATATACATTTACAAGATTTTTTTTTAAATAATGCAAAGTAGTTATTTAATGCAAATAAAAATGATTAAAATTCTAGCAAACCACCTTGCTTAATTCATCTAAATGTAGTATACTAATTATCTCTTATTAAAATTCTGCCCTTTGACAAAGTCAAAACTAGCATTAATTTTAATGAGGATTTCCCTTGAATAATATTAAAGAGGTAACTTGAACTTTATTTCTGTTAAAGAGTACATGAGTGAAAAATTTGAAATAACTGATCTTAGATTATAAAATTTCAAATACTGCATTAAGCCTATTGCAATCTCTGTACTCAATTTCTGTTTATGTGGTTATTTCTTAACTCTTCTTCCAAAGTGTAGATTGAAGTGTTATAATAGAATATGCATATACCTTTGTATGTTTAACTGTATGTATTTCTCTGTATATATGGATATATCCATTATTTTTAATTGCTCTGACCAACCTAATATTTATTCATTCATCATCCAAAACTACTATTCACTTTATTTTACAGTAAAATGAAACCTTCTTTCTTTACAACTAGGTATCTTTTTTGCATGAAATATTTGCATTGATCTGAACAGATCATTCATTATTCATTATAATAACTTCAAATTTCTGCAACAATACACAAGGTAATTATTTGTATAGCACAAAATTCAATAGTAAAATTTTATATAATTTTAGATTATATCAGTCTCTCAGGGTTATAGAGATTTGATCAAGTCCAATCTGTTACTCAGTGGGGGAATCCAAATTAAGAAAAAACTGGTGGTGTTTTGCTTCAAGACATAAATGGAAGGCAATCCATACCTCACTCACACTACCTGGTGTCTACCCCTATTGTATCACATCTGTTTTCATATTAAGGGTTTAATGTGTAGTCCTTGGTGCTCTCTGAGCGTTGTTGTGTTTTGCAGACATTTCATTACCAAACTAGGTAACATTTATCAGAATACAACCAAGCTTAGAAAGCACCAAGGATCCCACAGTCCAATCCTGAGCTATATTTTCTTTTAATTTCAGAAGATGATAGCTGATGGGAGAGTAAAAGCAAACACCAAAGCTGTAAGTTGGTTAAAGAGGAAATCTGCATCGAACTAGTCACCAAGAATCAAGCGGAACTTTAATTTGTTCATATTATTATTATTATTATTATTATTATTATTATTATTATTATTATTACCCATATTTCAGCATTAATTAATGTATAGGAAAGCTAGTAACTTTATTACCAAATTTTCTTTTTTATTTTTCATTGAATGGATTAACAGGAACCATTTTAACAACTCTCCTTTTCACAGTGTACTGTACTGTGTGCACACAGTATTACTTGATCTTTTATTTTCCAACACCCAGAGGATTTAGTTGAAATTAAATTCACCATGCCCGAGCTTTATAAATCAGTCCATAATGGAAATTATATTTTATATTTCATTATAATATCAGTGAACATCCCAGCTAGACCAATAGGTGGTGTAATTTTGCATACGTCCATTCATGAAAACAGAATGATTGCCTCTAAGGATATCTGTCTGTCACCACAATAATTTAAGAAAAAAATGTAACTATGTAAGTACAGCACATATATTGTATTGATTTTCAGTATTGATTTTGCGTTTGCATTTGGAATTATACCCTATTTTTTATCTATTTCAGTTGACATTTTGCAAAGATGCATTTATTCACTCCAAATGAAACATGCCACTGAAGCACCCAAAAAAGGATTGTTTGTGATTCTTCCACTGTTCCTTCTTTTGGTAACAACCAATTCTGGTATCGATCTGTTTGCTTTTTATTACACAAAAAGTACTATAAACCTTTTTTAAGTCCTTTGCTTTCATACAGAGAGAAGCCTGGGAAATATTGAGGATCAGAGCCATCAAGGAAACAACATTCATTCCAGAAACACGTTAGCACATCACACAAACACACATCCAAAAGTATATCCAAGTAGTTGGAATGGATCAGGTCCAGTAGGTAGTTAACTCACTTCTCCATGCATAAATATGACTTCTTTTCCTGTGTAATAATGCAATTTATCTAGTCATACTAAATCTGTGAAGCTTCTGCTGTTAGCCAGCTGGTAAAGATGGAGTTTTTGTAATGAGATAAATTTATTTCTTTGCTTATAAACAATCTGACAATCACTAATTGTAATCTAAATTATTTTTTCCAACTCTGAGGAATTCTCAACTTTTAATATTGATACAATTTCCATCTTAAAATCACAACTATATTTTAATTTCAAAACTGTATCACAGATTCCTCAGTAAAGAAAATAAAAAGATATTTTTAGAATATGGTTTAATTGTGAACAAACAGTATCATCATGGAGTTTTTCAGTCTCTCCTATTTGCTCCTTCTTCTCAACTGGATAACATTGGATATTTTTTAACAGTGGAAAAAAATGTGAGAAGAGTCGAATTCAGTTCTCCAGCAGTGGCTAGCATTGCATAATAAATGCATAATAAAATATGCATTCACTGCAGTTAATCAACTTGTAGCTTTGCAACAATTAACTGTGCTTTGCCCTATAAAATCTTTCAAGTATTTAACATTACTCAGTCACTATACTTTCCAGTCTGTTAATACGGGCTCTTTCAATATGGTTATTACAGTATGATGACCATGTTTCGTTCAGGATCTGAACAGGACAGTGTTTTATTGAGAAGTAATTCAGTCTATTCAGTGGATTCTATTAGACACATTAGATTGTACTATATATTACTGGTACTCATTATGATCCCTGTTGAAAGCACTTTGGTCAGCATGAGCCAGCTTAACATTAAACAGCAGCACTGCCAGTTGAGAAATCTGGCAACTTTATATATAAAAAACAACCCTCCTCCTAATTTCTTTTGGCTTAAAAATGTATTTAACTTCCCTAAGACATAAAATTATTTTCAAACTATAGTACATCTTCGTAAATCAGTACAAAATGTTTCAACTAGACACCAACTATCCCACAGTGCTATGTATATAATCACTGAATATAAATTCATTATTTTCAAGATTTAAATTCTTGCTATCAAATTTACTAAATCATATGCAGCACAGTCTTGTAAATTAGTAGCCTGAAGTACCCCTTCCCAGCTTGTGTTTATGTTATATACAGCCCAAGCATTGCAACAAAGTTTGCAATACAAAAATAATGTTAATGTAAAATGATATTATTAGTAATATAATAAATTTGTGATGTCATTATCTGCAATTTCAAGTAACTATAGTTGTTAAAAGGAAACCTGAGTTAAGTATACATGGTAAATGTTATACCAAATAACATGTACCAATGTTATTTGCCTCGCTTCGCTCACACGTACATCCTTCCATTCATGATCGGCCTTCCAAGCATGCTCTCTGCTCGCGCATGCGCCTTTTGTCCATGCACACAGCCTCCAAAATGTGGCAAAATAGAACGGCATTACGTCCAGAAGGGTAGGCGGGGCCTACCGCAGTCGCCGCTACCGGTTCTCCTGAATTGGACAGAACTGGCTGAATCCTACAACTGATCTTGACAGACTTGAACACTGGGGCGCTATCTAACAAAATGAAATTCAATGGTGAAAAAAGTAAGGTTCTACATTTAGTCAAGAAAAAGAAAACGCACAGGTACAGTATATGTCCGTGATGGTGACCCTGTGGCACGTGTGCACGAAGTGGCACACCGAGCCATATGGCCTGGCACGCGTGGCGTTGCCGGTTCCTCTTCTGGGTTTCTGGTGCGCATGCATGCGTGACAATCAGCTGGCCTTTTTGCATGCAGTAGTTCTGGAAACTGGAAGAGCTGGTCTTTCGTTTTCCTGTGTGAGCGTGCGTACTGGCCAGCTGATTGTCACGCGGACATGACTGCCAGAAATCCAGAAGAGTAGCTGGCCGGTGCACATGTATGCACCGGAAACTGGAAGTTCACTTTGGATGCATGCATGAGCCCTGGATAGCTCCTCTTCTGGGTCACGGCCCAGATGACAGTGCGCAGGTGCACGCAAAAAGGTTGCATGCACACTCTCTTTTCTGCACTTTCTGTACTTGGTGCAGAAAAGGTTCGCCATCACTGGTATATGTGGTACCTTGCTCAATAGTGGTAACTGTGATAGGGATCTTGGAGTCTTAGTGGACAACCATTTAAATATGAGCCAGCAGTGTGCAGCAGCTGCCAAAAAAAGCCAACACAGTTCTAGGCCGCATAAACAGAGGGATAGAATCAAGATCACATGAAGTGTTAATATCACTTTATAATCCCTTGGTAAGGCCACACTTGGAATACTGCATCCAGTTTTGATCGCCACAATCTAAAAAAGAGGTGGAGACTCTAGAAAGAGTGCAGAGAAGAGCAACTAAGATGATTAGGGGACTGGGGGCTAAAATGTATGAAGAATGGTTGCAGGAACTAGGTATGTCGTTTAATGAAAAGAAGGACAAGGGGAGACATGATAGCAGTGTTCCAATATCTCAGGGGCTGCAACAAAGAAGGAGACAAGCTATTCTCCAAAGCACTTGAGGGAAAGGCAAGAAGCAATGGGTGGAAACTAATCAAGGAGAGAAGCAACCTAGAACTAAGGAGAAATTTCCTGACAGTTAGAACAATTAATCAGTGGAACAACTTGCCTCCAGAAGTTGTGAATGCTCCCACACTGGAAGTTTTTAAGAAAATGATGGATAACCATTTGTCTGAAATGGTGTAGGGTTTTCTGTCTAAGCAGTGGATTGGACTAGAAAACCTCCAAGGTCCCTTCCAACTTTGTTATTTTAAACATATGGAATGCCACAGGACCAGAACTAATGGCTTATGCTACATCATCCAAACATCTAAGATCAAGGCTCCATATTTTTCCTTTTCAAATCATAATTATATGTTGGGTAACTTTGTTTTAAGAAAGGTGAGGGGGATATTCTGATGCACATTAAAAGTAGAAAAACAATATAACAAATTGCTTATTTTTTTGGCAGTCAGTAGACCAGACAGAAGTCACACTAAGAAAACCCCTTTATAATCAATAAGACTCAGATTATGAGCACTGGTTTAAATTTATGCTAGGTAGAACAGCCTTTGGTCAACATGTTGTTAAATACATAGGATAGAAAATTCAGCCATCTCCCTTATGCCAATAAGGGCATCTATAGAAAATGTGGTCTATACAAGGACACCATAGAATCATAGTGTCTCCAAGTAATTTTTTCCTCTTAGTGAAGTTATTCTCATCTTTTGAGACTCATTTAAATGAGACTGAACTATTGAGCAATATAATTAGGTAGGAATCTGTATTTTTTACATCGCTTACACATTCTGTTTTAAATTCATCTGGCTGCTTTTTCAGAGAAGCTGATCATTAGCCCTAATACTGAATAAATTAAAAAAAAAATACAGGCACTGCATTCTTAAAACCAGTCATGTTTGAATATAAAGGAATTATAAATAGACAAATTATAATATATTGTGATAACATATTCAATATATACACATAAAACAGGAAAAATGCTCAGAAAGGATTTTTGTTATTCTAACAATGCAAGTCTTTTGGGTTTATAGTCCTAGCAAATTTCACACTCATTTGTAGTGATTTTACCTAGCCAAGTAATGAAATGTCTGCAAGAAAAGCTTGGAGAACATCAAAAATCTCAAAGTTAAACCCAAGTTTCAGATACTGCCTGCTATTTGATTGTAATTCTGCATTTATTTGCAATAAAATAATGCCCCTTTTATTTAATAGAGCTGATTCGTTAAGTTACTTTGCTAAAAATAAAACCTAAATATGAAATGTCATACAATGAAACAATGTAGTAAGGATACATACATACATATATACATACATACATACATATACATATTGCTTTAAGGAAGATAAGCAATAAAATCTTTATTATATTGTTTTTTTCCAACTCTGTTTTCTTTGGTTTATTAAAGCTTAATATTTTGGTAAAAATAATAGCAAAGATAGTCCTGGTTTCAAGTGACCTTAATGCATTTATGACAGCCGGTTCTACAACTAACATTGTTTACTCTCTTAAAGTAAATTTATATAAAATAAAACTATATAGTCCCATTATCACATAAATGCAAAACATATAATAAAAATCTAGCTTAACATGAATTCAAAGTAGCTCTGCCAAATGAAATATGAACATTATTTGTTGGTCTATTAATCTTATCTCTTGCTTTCAGGTGCAAACTGTTAGTCTGTAATGCACATAATAATGCATCATTTGGTTAGTTGAATATGAAGATACCTTCTTAAGATATCACTCTTTATTACATATAGTGTCTTTTCATAGACACTGTCAACAGAATTATGTTGTCATATTGTAATCAAACCACCCAGAGTCAGTTTAGAGTCAGGTAGAGCCTAAATTGAATTAATTAATTAATTAATCAATCACTAGCTTGTCTAGTTCAATCCACAATATCAAACTTAAAATTAAAGCATTAAGCCATCAAATTATTGCATGCAAGGTTACAAATAACAAGTACCACATTCAAATTACATGACGTTATATGTAACTTTGTTTCTGTCCATTTTGTTTTAAAGAAAAATAGATGGAATAAATCAGGGGTCCGTGGACCAGCACCAGTCCGTGGTATACCAGAAACCAGAGCATGCAAACAAGCAAAGTTCCATCCATGGGATGCTCTGGTCCACAGAAAAAACCTCTCTCCACGGAACTGGTCCCTGATGCCCAAAAGGTTGGCGGCCACTAGAGTAAATAACAAATGGAACAGGAGCTGGCAAGAGACAAGAGATGGATAATCAAGTCCCCTGTGCCATTTTATCTGTTCTCTCTTGCTGGTTTGTTGTTGTTGTTTTGCCCCATAGAGGAAAAGATATAGGGACTTCCATGTCCAAAGATCTGAGATCAGGGTGGATAAAAATCAATGATTTTTTTTAAAAAATCAAAAAAATCAGATTTTTTTTATTTAAATCGGATTTTTTTAATTTAAATCGGATTTTTTTGATTTTTATCGAATTTTTTTTAATAAAAAAAATTGGGGTAAAAATCTATTGTAAGATAGTTTTCTATTTAAGATACATAAATAATTTAGTTTATTCAGCATGAAATGGAACTTAGTTATGTAGCATGAGGCTGTATATTCTGCAACACTGGGACTATCGGTGAGTCAACAGTGGGTCAAAGGACAGTTGCTCTTTAACAATTATGATTTAAATCGAGTTGATTTAAATCAAGCCTTTTTACTAGTGATTTAAATCATGATTTAAATTGTGATTTAAATCAATGCGATTTAAATCAAATCCACCCTGGCTGAGATTAACCAGAAAAGCATCCATGGCTTCAAGCAAAAAAAAAAAAAAAGCAACACCATCCCTCAGGATTAAGTCTTCAAAACCTGGTTTTTGCACACAAAAATTAAAAGGAGGAGGAAATTATGTGCAAGTTACTTCACTCTAAGCTATAGTTACAGACCAAGGAACTGGCATATTTACATACAGAAGATAATTAGAAAAAAAGTGTAAATATTTCCATGTTTATCTTTAACTTTCTTTTTGGAGGAATCCAGTTTGGACATTATTGTTTGTGTCTAAATAAATCAGAGTAATATAAAAAGAAAATACATTTAAAATTCATACATACATATATAATACTTTCTACTTCTATTTTAAAGGCAGGATTCAATGAAAGAAAATACTTTATATAAGGTTCAAGTTGCACTGTGGAATTGAATCCAAATAGTTGGTTACATTTTAGTTCCAGTTAATTGATATGAACTTAAGTACTACTGATGTAAATGAAGGGAAGGGAATCCTGAAGCAGTCCTAACCCTTTCCAAAATTAAAACACTAGTGCATTTAATGGATTCTTATTCATATGGAGCAATAGCAGCTCTCTATGATTTACAACACAGATCTGTAAATATGGGAAATTGGAGCTGAGAGCTTCTGTACACAGGTCTTGAGCTTTAATATTGAACTAATGCATTTCCCCCAAAATAAAGGTGGGCTGTGGTATTTCAACTCCCATCATTTCTAATGTTTGGACTTGTTTTCTGGAAACCCATAATGGCACAAGACTCTTTCCCTCTTCAATATATCCTTGAATCTCTCTCAGCCTTTCATATGAAAGTATTTCTTTACCTTTAATCATATTAATGATGGTTCAATCCTGACAGGATTAAGATTGATTCAGCCTTCCATCTGTCCAAGGTCAGTAAAATGAGGACCCAGATTTTTGGGAGCAATATGCTAAGGTTGTAAACTGCCCAGAGAGTGCTGTAAAGCACTATGGAGCAGTATATAAGTCTAAATGCCATTGCTAAAGGAAGTCTGCTTGAAATATCAATGTGTTTCCTGCATTGCCCCAAATTTCTGTGAAAAGGATTCTACATTAATTAATTTATTCAGGAGCTAAACTACTCTTCTTAAGAAAAAAAATAGAATGGAAAAATAGTATTTTACCGTTATTTTGGGAGAAAGCAACACGTGGTATCATATTATATTAGTAATTCCAAACTTGAAAAAATTTAAAATCTTCTATTTATGTGGAAACTATTCAAAGTCCAAATTGAAAAACACTTCTATGTTCCACTGCTTAATGAATCCCTGTACTTATTATTATGAAATATTTTCCAACAGGTGTGTTTGAGGAATGATTTCCAAAAAAGAGGGACTGTACAGGAATATACAAGAAATCCAGCATTCATACATTTGCAGAAATGCTACAGAATTCTCAAGTACTGAAAAATGAATGAGTTGAAGAAGTAGGTGAATAGAACCTATTACGCAAAGATTCTGATATATTTGTCTATTTGTCGAAGCAAGTTACCTGTTAATTAATAAAAATAATTAATTTTACTTGCCTAGCATTTAAAATTTGTTGCGGCCTTAAAAGATAAGTTTGATAATTTATTTTAATTGTTGGTAAATGAATCCCTGAGTTATAACATCACAGACAATTGTGAAAATGATAATGCTTCATAGGTCATCCCACATCAAATTTCAATTGCTACAAAGAGATTCAAGAAATTAAAATTGTAGTTTTCATCTGAAAATTGGTAACCTCTTTTAAAGAATGAAAACTGTTTCATTCTAATATTTCTGAAATTAATTTTTAATTAGACATTCTGAAATATTTTTAGCATCAGTAGGAATTATAATTGTACTTCCTCTAGGCAAAATTTTACACTGACATATATAAAAGATAAATGTAAAAGAAAGCACTCTATACTTTTTAATGAAAAAAAACTGACTTTACCTACTCAATTTTCACATCAGGCACATGGAACCAAATGCACAAATAATTTCAAAAATCAATCACATTCAATTTAACTAATATTTTTATCACCATTCACTTGGGCTACTGCAATGTATCCTACATAAAACTTCCTTGAAGACTATTCAAAAGTCTAACTGATCCAAAATGCAGAGAGGTCCGTGAATTAAAAAAAATGAAACTATATTATATCAGTGCTGCATACGGTATGGACCTAAATTACATTGGATTCTTAATTTGATCTATTTTATAAGACTGATACTAGGAGCCAAGACATGTAGGGCTTTATAGATGAAAAATTATGGTTATCAATGGCATTTCAAATGCTGTTTTTCATCTATAAAGCCCTACATGTCTTGGCTCCTAGTATCAGTTTTATAAAATAGACCAGATTAAGAATCCAATGTAATTTAGATCTAAAACTATTTTTATTAGAACAGCTATATTAACAAATCTTGCAAGTCTGAATGACCTTCCCTCTCCCTCTCCTTAACTTCTGTATGAATTTTGAAGGAGCTTTTTTGAAACATTTTCTCAACTTAGTTTCGTGGAATGGATTTCAGCCGATCTTAGCGGCAGTGTTAGTGGAGGTAGTGCCTCTTCTTCATGTCCTTCAAGATCATCCCCTGTGTCTTCTATATCTAGATTTGTAAGGCTACTTTATCCACAATGAAATGATTTCTCAAATGCACACACTGATGGAACCTATTGTTACTTTCCTATCCTTGGGAAGTAAAGGAGGCAGTGACTGTCAATCAATTTTTATTGTTGTTGCCATTTTAGAATAGCCTTTTGAGACCAGATTAGCATCACCCTGACTTTATTTGCAATACTCCCTTTTTAAAGCTTGGGACAAACATTGTCTGCCTTTTTCATGTTTCTCAAGCATTTTTCTTTTTTTTTTTTTATTGCAAAAGTTTTACAATTACATTTTCACCCCCTTTTTTTCCCCCCCACTACCCCCCCCAAACTTCCCAACCTCCCCAGCCCACCCTAACCCTCCCCTCCCCCCAGACTTCCTAGTATGCTCATGTCAGATAAAAGGAAAAAACCCTCCTTTGTATATAAAACTTGAACCCCTCCCTCCCCCTTACAAATTTTCATCTTCATTACATTAACCTATTTCTATCTTGGTATAACATTTTCAGATAAATTTTCATCCTGATTACCTTAAAAATATTTCTATCATAATATAACATTTTCTAACAAATTTTCATCCTCAACCTTAAAATATTTCTATCTTAATATAACATTTTCTAGCAAGTTTTTATCCTCAACCCTAAAATGTTTCTATCTTGATATAACATTTTTATATAAAGGCTATTTGATACTTCCTAGTTTGATATTTATGCTGAACATAATTTATCCACTTCTTCCATTCCCATTCATAAGTCTCTTGAGAACAATCTTTTAAATATGCTGAAATCTTCGCCATCTCCGCAAAACTGGCCATCTTCAAAGTCCATTCCTCAATCGAAGGCAGCGCTTCATTTTTCCAGTATTTACCTATCAACAATCTTGCTGCAGTTATCATGTACAATATCATTTTTGTTTCCCCCAATGTAAAACCCTTAACTATACCCAATAAAAACAGTTGTGGAGAAAATTGAATTTTTCTCTTCAAAACATTCTGCATGACCCACCAAATTTTTACCCAAAAAGCCTTAACTTTCTTACAGGTCCACCAAACATGATAATATGTAGTGTCTAAGCAGTCACATCTCCAACATTTAGGCTGGGCACTAGGGTACATACACGACAATTTTTTTGGATCTAAATGCCATCTATAAAACATTTTATAGAAATTTTCCCGCAGATTCTGCGACTGTGTAAATTTAACATTCTGAACCCAAATTTTTTCCCATGTTTCCAACATCACTGGTTCCTCAAAATTTTGTGCCCACTTAACCATGCAGTCTTTAACTAGTTCAGTTTCTGAATCCCTTTCTAACAAGACATTATAAAGTCTTTTAATATGCATTGGGCCTTTCTCTTTTATATGTCTAACTAATTCTTCCTCATACATCATAATACCAGTTTTTTGGTCCTCTTTCCATCTCAATTGCAGTTGATTATATTGTAACCAAGTTAAATTAATCCCTTCAGCCAACAATGTCTGTAATGTCTTCAGCTGCCATCTGCCCGCATCTGTAAAAAGAACCTCTTTATATAAAAACCCCCCGAGTGACATTATATTTGTATTCCACAAGGTATGACCAAGATCCAGCCATAGCGGTATTTTATAATTCCAGTTGTTTCGGTGCTTCTTCCAAACTCTCAGCAAAGAATCTCTAAGTATATGGCTTTTAAATACTTTATCCACTTTGCTGTCATAAAATAAGTAAGCGTGCCATCCAAATTCCAGATCAAAACTTTCTGCATTCAATATTCCAGTCTTTTTTCCTCCAAACCAATCACTTACTAAAGTCAAAGCTGTTGCATCATAATATAATTGTAGGTTTGGAAGTTTGAGAGCTCCCCTTTCTGGGATGTCTTGCATAATTTTCATTTTTACTCTTGGTTTTTTCTCGTTCCAGACAAATTTGTTGATACCAGTTTGCCATGCTTTTAGTTGTTTATCATTTTTGAGCACCGGAATCATTTGAAACAAAAAAAGAAATCTTGGCAAAATGTTCATCTTAACTGCTGCTATTCTTCCAAGTAAAGACAGCTGCAGTTTTTTCCAAATCTCCATATCTTTTTGCACCTCTCGCCACAACGCCTCATAGTTATTTTGAAACAATTTCATATTTGATTCTGCAACCTGAACTCCTAGATATTTTACCTTTGGTACAATCTCAAAACCTGCCCTCCTTTCTAACTCCAGTTTACCATCTTGTGTCATATTTTTAACTACCATCTTAGTTTTTCTCTGATTCAATCTGAAACCTGAAACTTTACCAAAGTCTTGTATAATGTCCTTCATCTGGATTATCGATTCCATTGGCTGTGTTAGGGTAACAACCAGATCGTCTGCAAATGCCTTTATTCTGTAATCCTCTTGCCTTATCATTATACCTTTCAATGTGTTAGAATCCCTTATTGTATTTAACAAGACTTCTAGTGTTAAAATGAACAACAATGGGGACAGTGGACATCCCTGTCTTGTACCTTTTTCAATTTTAAACTCTGTTGTCAAACTTCCATTGATAATGATCTGTGCCTTTTGCTCTTGATAAATTGCTGAGACCGCCTGTATATATTGGTCCCCAAAGTCCATCTTTTTTAATGTCTTTAATAGAAAATTCCAATCCACTCTATCAAAGGCCTTCTCTGCATCCAGAAAGACCAGCACTGCAGGGATCTGTTTATTCTTCTCAAGATATTCCAATAAATCTATTACTTGCCTTACATTGTCCTTCATGTGCCTACCCTCAATAAATCCCGCTTGGTCATCATGAATCACCTTTTGAATTACTGGCATCAGTCTGTTGGCTAATACTTTTGCGTAAATTTTATAATCCGTATTCAAAAGAGATATTGGTCTGTAATTCTCCGGTTTTTTAGGACCTACTTGCTCTTTTGGTATCAAAGAAATATAAGCTGTAGTCCACGATGGAGGTACTTTTCCCCCTTGTTGTATGTTGCAAAATAAGTCTCTGAGTTGTTCCACCATTTCTGCCTGTAAAGTTTTATAATACACTGCTGTCAGACCATCCGTTCCAGGAGCTTTGGCTGTTTTTAATTGTTTTATTGCTGCTATTATCTCCTCCTCTGTTATGGGATAATCCATTCTTTCCTTTTGTTGTTCAGTGATTTTTGTAACTCTTTTATTGTCCAAATATTTTTCTATAAGTCCATTCTGCACCTCCTCTCTGGCATATAGTTTAGTGTAATATTGAAGAAAGGCTTCTTTTATTAAATTCTGTTGAAAAACTTCTTTCCCCCCAATATCAACACTATCAATAGTCCGTATGCTTTGTTTATTCCTTAATGTGTAAGCCAACCACCTGCCTGGTTTATTAGCATTGCAGAATGTATTATGCTTCGCATATTGTAAGTTTGTTGCAACTTGTTCCGCTATAAGCATTTGGAATTGGTCTTTCAGAAGTTTTATAACACTAAGTATTCTTTCATCTGTTGGATTTTTAATAAGTAACTGTTCTTTGTCCTTTATTTCTGCTTCCAATTCAAGTCTTTTCTTTTGTCGAATCCGCTTATGTTTAGAGTTCATATATATAAGCACCCCTCTCATATAAGCTTTGCTTGCGTCCCACACAATTTCCATTGGGGTGCCTTTATTCAAGTTCATTTCAAAAAACTCTTTCAGATGCTTTTTAAGTTCTATTATATTTTTCTCATATCTAAACAAGTTTTCATTTAATCTCCAAGAGCGTCTCTCATTCTTACATGTCTCAATTTCTATCCAGACTGGACTGTGATCAGTCAAAGTTCTTGGCAGAATCTTTGTTCTTTTTGTCCTAACAAGTAAGTCATCAGACAACAAAATAAAATCAATCCTGGAAAAGGATCTATGTCTGTCAGAAAAGAAAGTATAGTCCAGTTCTTTTGGGTTATGTATTCTCCAAATATCTTTTAATTCCAGGTCTTCTTTCATATCAAAAAAAGTCTGTGGTAATCTAATTCTTGATTTTGCCAAAGTCTTTTTATCTAGTTTAGAGTCAATTACTCCATTCCAGTCTCCCATAATTAAAATAGATCTATAATCCCATTGAAGTATTTTAGTATGCAGCATTTTATAAAAATAGTCCTGTTGTTGATTAGGAGCATAAATTCCTATCAGAAGAATTTGACTATTAGCAGAAAGTAATTCAATTGCTACGAACCTACCATCTTGATCAGCTTCTATAAGTTTGGCTGTTAATTTTTTGTTTACGTAAATAACCACACCATTCTTTTTTTGGTTAGTTGAGGATATAAAATGTGTTCCTAATTTGGAATTTTTCAAATAGTTTTGATCTTGAACTGTAATATGCGTTTCTTGTAAACAAATTATATCATTATTATGTTGTTTTAAATATGCAAATACTTTCTTCCTTTTTTGTGTTACATTCAACCCGTTCACATTCCAAGATAAACATTTAATCATCCTTATTCTCCTTCTGGAGCGAAGCGCAGAACCTTAGGATTTCATCTGAGACCCTCTGTCCTGCATTTCCCACAGCCCCAGCCTTGTCTTGTCTCTCCTGCTGTAACTTTTCTTTGAGTTCCTTGGCTTTTGCTCGAGTTATACGCTGATCCTTAACTTCAGCCGCCCAAACCAGCTCCGAGATTGGGGAAGGTTCCAGCAAAGGCTCATCCAGAAAACCTCCTTCAGCACCCTTCAACTCTGCTAATTCCTGCTTAGATTGTTGTTGCCATTCTTGAGGTTGCTTCTTATCACTCTCTTTAATCTCCAAAACTGTAGATGTGCGTGGGGATGGAGTTCTTTCTTTAAAGATATCATTATAAAATTGCTCCGCCTTCTCCACAGTATTCAGACGGTGTTTCTCTCCCTTATATCTCAAAATTATGCCAGTTGGGGCATCCCAACGAAATGGGATTTGATTACTCTGCAGTTCTTTAACAAGAAAACCATACTCTTTTCTAGATTTCAACATCTTGGGTGGGAGCTCCTTGTAGACTGTGATCTTGGATCCACTCACTTGCACAGAAGTGAGAAAAGATTTTTGCAAAATGTCATTTCTTATTGCTCTGTCTGTAAAATATATGACCACATCTCTAGGCAGTTGTCTTTGTCTGGCCACCCACGAGTTAACTCTATAAATTTTATCTATTTTAGAAAAAACCATCTCGGGTTCAACTTTTAAAATCACAGCTAGGGCTTCGGCACAGACCTGTCTCAAATCTTGTCTCTCCTCTTCTCTAATTCCTCGAAGCCTTATAGCAAATTCCATTGCACGAAATTGCATCATAACCATATCATTCTCAACTCTCTGCATCTTGTCATCAACATCAAGAAATTTATGATCATTATTTTTCATCTTAGCATTAACTTCTGATTTAAATTCATCCACTTTTGTCTCAACTTTCATAATAAATCCTGCCAGACCAGATGCCACATCCGTTATTTTTTTGGTCACCATCTTTTGGCTCTGCTGCATTTCCTGCATAATTTCCTGTTGTGACTTTTGAATTTTTTCATCTATTTTATTTATTTTGTCATCCATGTCTTGAAATTTCTCATCCAAAATATTTGAGATGAATTCTTTTAGTTCTCCCATATCCAAATCTTTTTTTTGGGCTTGTGACTGCGTATCCTGCTTACGTGGGGGGGATCCCCCCCTGTTTTGCCTTCCTGCTTTTTTGAAGCCATCCTGCCACGTAAGCTAGCTTTCTTAAAAAGGGAGGGTCCGCCTCTTCTGCCACCTCCACAATACCTTCTAAAAAAGTCCCCCAGAATTACTCAAAACAAAGCTATAATGCAGCAAAGACAAGTAAAAGGGAGAGATTTTCCTCTTATTTCTGTTGCAGCCGGAGCAACTCTGTAACAACTTTTTAACTTTGTAGCAAGACAAGATAACTTCACCAATCCACACCCACAAATTCATTTGCTGAGCGCCATATTTTTTCAATCACTTTCACTCATTCCGAGACTTTCACTTCAGTAAAAAAGTTCAGCAAAGGACTAATACTTGCAGTTCAAAATTTCAGGGTTCAAGTGGATTGCGGATGTTTATTTGAGTTATTTCCTCGCTCTTTAAAGGTTTCCTGAGATCGGCTTGTTCTGCAAAAGCAGAAGACGTCCCACGCCGCCCGGAGTTTCAGCAGGTTGTAAGGGAGCCGCGCCTGCTTCCTCCCCAGAAACAGTTCCCTGGGGGGGTTGCAGGGGCTCTACCTGTGCCCTGCTGCCTCTTCTTCTTTAATCCTAAGGATTTCGAAGATTTCGAGCCGCTTCGCAGTCAGGAAGCGGCTCTACAAGCGGCGGGGGTGGCGGTGCTAAAAGAAAGCACCGTCGCCGCCGAAGACGAGAAAACCGGAAGTCCCTTTCTCAAGCATTTCTTGAAAAAGCTGGATACAATCCCTTTCCTTGTCCGGCAGAACTGGTCTGTTGATCCTCACATCTCTCTGTTGACTATTGCCATGTCTAGTTTCATTCCTTTTCTGTGGACATTTCCTTTCTATATTCTTCCCTGCAACTAAGTTACTTAGTTGTTTTTCTGTTCTCCATAAATCCTTTGAGGATCCATGTCAGTTTAATATCCACTGTTTTACAACACATGAACCTCCTGCCCACTTTTATAATATTTGGCATCACAAACAAGATTAGAACACAATGCCTTTGAGGAGCTGAAGGCTGAAAGGGTTATTCCTGCTCCAGAGAATACAGTCATGGCCGTAAATGTTGGCACCCCTGAAATTTTTCCAGAAAATGAAATATTTCTCACAGAAAAGTATTGCAATAACACGTTTTGCTATACACGTTTATTCCCTTTGTGTGTAATGGAACAAAACCAAAAAGGGGAGGAAAAAATGCAAATTGGACATAATGTCACACAAAACTCCAAAAATGGGCTGGACAAAATCATTGGCACCCTTTACTTAATATTTGGTTACACACCCTTTGGAATAAATAACTGAAATCAGTCGCTTCCGATAACCATCAATAAGCTTCTTATACCTCTCACCCGGAATTTTGGACCACTCTTCCTTTGCAAACTGCTCCAGGTCTCTCTTATTGGAAGGGCGCCTCTTCCCAACAGCAGTTTTAAGATCTCTCCACAGGTGTTCAATGGGATTGGGATCTGGACTCATTGCTGGCCACTTCAGAACTCTCCAGCACTTTGTTGCCATCCATTTCTGGGTGCTTTTTGACGTATGTTTGGGGTTATTGTCCTGCTGGAAGACCCAAGATCTCCGATGCAAACCCAGCTTTCTGACACTGGGCTCTACAGTGCGACCCAAAATCCGTTGGTAATCCTCAGATTTCATGATGCCTTGCACACATTCAAGGCACCCAGTGCCAGAGGCAGCAAAACAACCCCAAAACATCAGTGAACCTCCACCATATTTCACTGTAGGTACTGTGTTCTTTTCTTTGTAGGCCTCATTCCGTTTGCGGTAAACACTAGAATGATGTGCTTTACCAAAAAGCTCTATCTTGGTCTCATCTGTCCACAAGACATTTGCCAGAAGGATTTTGGCTTACTCAAGTACATGTTGGCAAACTGTAGTCTTGCTTTTTTATGTCTCTGTGTCAGCAGTGGGGTCCTCCTGGGTCTCCTGCCATAGCGTTTCATTTCATTTAAATGTCGACAGATAGTTCGCGCTGACACTGATGCTCCCTGAGCCTGCAGGACAGCTTGAATTGCTTTGGAACCTGTTTGGGGCTGCTTATCCACCATCCGGACTATCCTTCGTTGGCACCTTTCATCAATTTTTCTCTTCCGTCCATGCCCAGGGAGATTAACTACAGTGCCATGGGTTGCAAACTTCTTGATAATGTTGCGCACTGTGGACAAAGACAAATCTAGATCTCTGGAGATGAACTTGTAACCTTGAGATTGATGATATTTTCCCACAATTTTGGTTCTCAAGTCCTCTCAGTTCTCTTCTCCTCTTTCTGTTGTCCATGCTTAGTGTGGCACACACAGACACACAATGCAAAGACTAAGTGAACTTCTCTCCTTTTTATCTGCTTTCAGGTGTGAGTTTTATATTGCCCACACCTATTACTTGCCCCAGGTGAGTTTAAAGGAGCATCACATGCTTCAAACAATCTTATTTATCCACAATTTTGAAAGGGTGCCAATGATTTTGTCCAGCCCATTTTTGGAGTTTTGTGTGACATTATGTCCAATTTGCTTTTTTTCCTCCCCTTTTTGGTTTTGTTCCATTACACACAAAGGGAATAAACATGTGTATAGCAAAACATGTGTTACTGCAATACTTTTCTGTGAAAAATACTTCATTTTCTGGGAAAATTTCAGGGGTGCCAACATTTACGGTCATGACTGTATATGTCAATTAAAATATGTATCTCACACTCAGTGACTGTAGTATGTAAACTTAACATGATATACTTTTAATTTTTTATTTATTAAACACACCGCAAATCAGATATTTGAAGCGGTAGGATATTTTTCAATTCTGGCAACTTCTCATTTACTATGCTAAGTAATCCAACTAGGATATAGTAATACAGGTAGTCCTCAACTTATAACAGTTCATTTAGTGACCATTCAAAGTCACAGCACTGAAAAAAATGACTTACGACCATTTTTCACACGACCTTTGTAGCATCCCCATGATCATGTGATCAAAATTCAGATGCTTGGCAACTGGTTCACACTTATGACCATTGCTGTGGCCCAAGGGATCCCCTTTTGCAAATCTTTAGATAAGCAAAATCAATGGGGAAGCCAGATTCACTTAACAAGCATGTTACTAATTTATCAACTGCAGTGATTCAGTTAACAATTATGGCAATAAAGGTTGTAAAATGGGCCAAAATTCACTTAACAAATGTCTCACTTAACAAGTGTCTCACTTTTGGGTTCAGTTGTGGTTGTAAATCAAGGATTACCTGTATATTGTAATTCTTATTTGTTCCACCTACTTGCAGGATCCACTTGCTTTGCAGGGTGCTCACCTTAGTTCTGACAGTAAAGTTTATTAATCAGGTGTTTTGTTTTTCGGTTGACTTGTTGCAAAGGCTAACACTGATTAAGGCTAAGAGGGAGTGACTGGCTCAAGTTCACTCAGAGGCTTCCATACCTAAGGGAGAATTAGAATTGCTAATTAACTGCTCCATCATATTAGGTATCCGGGCATACTTTGCCATTTTTATAACTACTTCATAGTGAATATTAGAATTGTATAGAAATGTAGATTTGGAAAGCAAAAATGACTTGACAGGTGCACTAGCACACAAGTAAACCTTAAAGGAATGTATCTTTTCCTGAGTTCATACATTTGCCCTTCATCATGGTAAACATGGTAAAAAATGCATTTATCATATCCATTTATAGTCTGAAACACGCTCCACCTTTATACTGAAATTTTTGTCTAGCCCTAGTAAGTGCACATGCACACACATATAAAACCTATATATGTAAACACATTAAATCATGATTTTTCAGATCCAAGGTAACAATTTTGATTATACTTAATAAGTAAATTTAATAATTTGTAAAAATTGCTTTCAAGTACAAGGGAATTATTAGCATAGCACCTGTCTGCCACTCTTTAAAATATAATACATTTTTTAGCAGTCACATGATCTTGGGAAAATACACCGGTTTTAAAAAAAATTGCAAACACAAACCTCGTTTATGTCCCTGTGTGCTTTGAAGCACTTTTTTGGAATCCAATCCAACCTTAATGCTCAACCTTAATATTAAGTACATCTATAACTAATGCTAAGTACATCTATAACTACCCAGTTACTCAAATAAGTATCATTAATGGATATTAATATTCCAATGTGACCTGCCAATATGTTTTGGCCTGGTTCCAATTTAATGAGTAAACAGATAATATTTATAGTATTTATGTTTTATTGTATATTATACATAGTACTGTAAAATATAGATTAAAATATATGGAGACAAGGTATTACCACTGAAATCTGGAAACCAGTTATATATAAAATTATTTCTTTTCCTCATAGATATTCATAAATAATCATCTAATATAAAAGTACTGAGATATCTTTTTATGTAATGCAATTTGTATCAGCATACTTCATTTAATAAGAGCACAGTGGTCTTATTAAATGAAGTATACTCTACAGCATACTGTTGATCTTATCCCTCAAGTGGTCAGATTTGTTTCCATTTCGAAAGAAAGTCTGACTTTTCAACAAACACACTGTAGATATTTATTTGTAATACTGAACTACTGTAAGGTGTTTTTTTTAAACAAAATAAGCAGTTTCATTATAGCTCATGTTCCATTTTTCAACGTAAATATACTACATGAATTATGCATCAATTACAACATGCTATTAATTTACATTTGCAAACTTCTCATTTTCCATATTGAGAACTAACACATTTTATCAATAATCTTCTGCCTTCAAATATTCAGTTTTATTTAATTAGTATACAAAACTCTGTTCCCAATAACTTTGTTTAAATTCAACTGGAAAAACATGTACTTTGACAAAATGATGAGTAACAAAGTTGCTTTCTCCAATACACTTGCAAGCGAATTCTAGGCTACATCATAGCTAACTTTAGTTGCTTCTCAGAAACAGGTCTCCTGAAAAGAAACTGATTTATTTCTACATAAAAAAGTTAAATTCAGGCTGCACCTTTTATCTGCCAGATTCTTCTGAACAACTAAGTCTTATCAAAACTGAAACAATATAACACTTGCCCCAAGTTTTAAAATACAAGCATATGCACATTCATAACATTCATATTTCAATGGATTCCACCAATATAAAAGCTCTCAGGGTTTTATTTTGTTTTTCTATTTCAAAAGATAGATTTGACACAGTTTTATTTGTACCTATATACATCAAAAACTTTTTCCAATCAATTCAGTGCCTATTCATACATAGAATATGGCATAAAATCAGGCACTATTCTATAAAATCAGTGAGGTATGATACTTGCATTACTCTAGACAACAAACGAATGCAAGTCTGATTGTTTTTGCAGATCATCTTAAAAATGAATTTTATAAATGATTGCTGATACAATATAGCTATTTTTCATATTTTAATTTAATCACTTTAGAAACCTAAGCATTTGAAAATATGTATAACTGAATAATAAAGCCAGTAAGCCAGTAACTATTATTAATACATTACTGCAATAAACCTTTCATACAATTAATATTTTCAATTTTCTGAAAATAATTTGCAAATAAATTGACTGATATTAATTCCTTTAGTATTTATTTAAATTATGCAAAGGATGTGTTACTATATTGATGTATCAGTCAGACAGCCCAACTGCAAGCATTTTTATACAGAACAAGATTTTAATGGGACTTTGTCTGCTTACTTAAGTTTGTATTCTCAATTTTATCTGTCAGTTTATTAATACTGGATCAAGATAAACAAATGGAATTTACTCCTACATAAATGTGTTCATGTTTTAGAAGTAATGGGAGTAAATGGTTTTCAAACTGTACCCTCCAAATAATTTCTTTCCAAGCAGTCTTGTTGGGTCAGTGATATATGAATTACATATTTCCTCAAGTTTGCTATGCAACTTTATTCCATGATTCTGGGAAAAATATACAAATCTTTGCTATTATGTTGTCATGCCAATCTCCACTTTTTTACCAACTTAATTTATATAGCTTTCCTCTAATACTAGCAGTTATTGCAGGTAATACATACAAACTTTTGCATCATTATAAATGCAAGCACAAAGTATTTCAAATTGTAGACATTATGAAGTTGTGACAAATCAAATGGCTGTGTACATGGTTAAATTTATGAAATGCAACTGCTACACACTTGTGTATCTATTAGAGAAACTATCAATTTCTTTTTTTAATTATACTGTCTATTTAATCTAAATAAATATTGCCCGAGTATCACAAAAACTGCAAATATGCAAAGTTTAGTAATCTAATCCTTATCCTATCCATCTTTGCTCAAAAAGGCTATACGATGTGGAGGAACAACATAGTTTACATCCATTTATTAATTGGTCTGTCTTTTCAAATTTCAACACAAAGCAACTGCAGAGTTTCACGTACAAATCATTCATGTCTGGTCCAATGACTAAGCACTATTGAAAAAGTTAGGCTTTATAATATTTAATGACTGGGCAGTAACATTAACAATTGTTCAAACCAAAATAAAAACCTACAATTTATCAATTGGACACAAAAAGGTAGGAGTCAATAAATTATTTCACTCTTTACTAAATTAATATAACAAAAATGAATTTAGAAATAAAGAGAAAATGTATGTGTGTGCTGGGGAGAAATATGAGGCTCACAAGAATACAGGTATGGGAGAAACATCTGTCTGTCGCAGACACCTAGTGGGCAATAACAAAATCCCAACATCTTTCTTCTTACAATTAAGTTCTGTCACTGTCAATTTCTTAAGACCATCAGTGCTCCTGTGAGATATATTTCCATTCAGGTAAACTTCCTTCATATACACAACCCATGCTGTTTCAGTGATCTGCATACAATTAGTAAAATATCTTGCATCCCTAAACAGTATAAGAATACCTAGTATCATCTCTGCCATCACTTACAGTTCTGCAGCCAACACTCAAGAGAACTTATTTGGGAGAGAGAAAAAAATATATCTCATAATGTAATTTACAAAGAGTGGAAACGCCTACAAGGAGCTGAAGTACCTGCACTGGGGAGATGTTCAGTTGTTCACTTCATCTTCCGTTGACAAGGAAACCAAACGGCACTTCATTCTCCAGGAAAACCTTCCACTGCCATCTTTTGAAAATATATTTATTTGTATATATGTGCATAGCTATCAACATTAAGATAATTATCATAAAATTATCTCTGTATAAAAATATTAAAAAGTGAAACTCTGGAAAGGAAATATTTTTTGGCTCTCTCCCTCTCTCTTTTACAACACGGCATTTTTTTTGGACGGGGGAGGAAGAATTTAAAAATGCTCAACAGTACCAAGCTGCAAGAAAAGTTTCACATTATAAAATCAGAAAAAGAAGAAAAATGGCTGATTCCAACCGGATGTCCAAAAAAAGAAAAAGAAACAAAACAATAATAATAAAAAAACATTTAACAAAATTAATATCTTGCTCGGTGGCTTGCCCAAGGCATTGCAAGATCACAAACTGTTTGTAAACGTTGCTGTAAAATGCATTTTTAAATCCCATATATATACACAAAAAAGCAAAAAAAAGAAAACACCGTCAAAAATCTTTGCAAAAGAGAGTTAGTTAAGCAACGTGCCCACTTCTCATCTCTTTGCTTTTTTAAAAAAAATGCATAATAATTTACATCGCTTTTTGGTCAGTACAAAACCAGTTGCATGTGTATATATACGTAAATAATGTGTATGCATTTACACTGTTGCTGGACTGGCAAGTCTATTTTTTTTTCGCCGTTTCTTTTTTTCTCTTTAAGATTCCTAGCGACTTCCAGTCCCAGCAACACCTTTTGCTCCCAGTTTAGTAAACCATCGCATGCTAAGAAAAAAAAAAACTTGTCATCAGAAAAAGGATCAAATCCATGAAAACAAAGAGGTAAAAATAAAAAAGCAGCAAAAACAAAAAAAAGGAAGAAGAAAACAGGACAAAAAAAGGAGGACAAGGATTTCAGCGGAAAGGTACTCACCGAGCGGGAGTAAAAGGAAGGAATAAAAACGGGAGTTACTATAAAATACAGTATGGCGGTGGAAGAAGGAATGAAGCGCTTTTTTTCCCCCTCTTTAGTCTCTGCCTCAGGCAATTGCCACGTGATTCTGAGCCAGGCTGACTCGCAGGCAGGGGGAAAGGAACGGGCGGGGAAAGGGGCAAACCCCACCGGAGGAGCCCGACTCGCTCGCAACAGCTCGGCGGCGGCAGCTGGAATAGTGGCGCCCGTGGCGGCAGCGGCGAAGGAGGCTTGGAACCGCTAAGCAGCGGCAGCAGCAGCAGCAGCAGCAGCAGACTTTAGCCTCGGCAGCAATGGGTGGCGCTGGCGACAGCAGCAAACAGCAGCAGCAGCCAGACGAGCAGGTGCCCCGCGCGCAGCACTAGACAAATGCGGGCGCGCGCGCACTCGGTGGAAGAGCAGCCAAGGCAGAGGGCGCGGGAAGAGGAGCCGGGAAAGGAGGAGGAGGCGGGGGCGAAAGCCGACGCAAGGAGGGAGCGAAGTGGCGGCGGTGGGGCTCGGGGGGGGAGAGACAGAAGAAGAGATGACCCCCCTCCCGCGCTCACCCACATTCTCTCAATAACTGGCGCGCGCGTGTGGTATATGTGTGTGTGTGTGTGTGTCTTTGGGTGTGATTGCGCGCGCATGTGGGGGAACGGGTGGAAGACACGCACTTGGAGGTGCGGTGGCCGCAAGTTGGTGCTGCTTGCCGTATCTGTGCATCTTGCGTGAAAGAGAGAGAGAGAGAGAGAGAGAGAGAGAGAGAGAGAGAGAGAGAGAGAGAGAGAGAGAGAGAGAGAGAGAGAGAGAGAGAGAGAGCAAGAGCAACCGCTGGGATTTCATGGCCATTGGCAGGATGAAAGTTACTCCTTCTTTCGCCTTGCGCTTGGCTGCGGAGCGCGTTCCGGGACGGCCTTCGACGTTGGCGATGAAAAAAACCGGGACTCCTCCTTTGGCACCTGGAAGACTAAAAGGACTTAGGATGGCGAAAGCCCCTTCACTGTGTGCGGGTTTTCCGGCTTGAATTCGGCGATAGTGCCTAGAAAATCCGGTTCCACGGCACCTTCAGGTGTCCCAGGGGTCCCGTTTGGCCGTCAAGATCCTTGTCTTCTTTTCTTTCCAAGATTAATTCCATTTCCCTCCCCAGGAGGAAAGGCTTTTTCTTCCCGTTTTGAAGAAGAAATGATTTTAGGTGGTATTAGACTTGAGGCGTGCTCTGTTATCAGTACAGAAATCTTAGCTCCACAGAAGGAAAATGCTTTTTTTTCCTAAAACCTAAATGAATTTAGATTGATCTGCACCGGAGTTAAGAATAAACAAGCTTTTTTGTTCATTGCATCTCCCCGCTGAAATTGATAGCAAAGAATATTCTAGTTTGGCTTTTCCAACTATGCAACCCATTAATATTTATAAAATCTAGGGATTCAAACTATTTTCTTTGACAGGTCTACCTTTGTTTTGAGAGTGGTTTAATAATTCAGATAAATTCCTTTCCTGACAATTTTCTTCTTTAGTGGAAGGTATTTGGAAATGGCATATAAAATGTAAAGAGTCTCTAACAGATCTCCTTTCACCAGTCTTCAGTGACAAAAACTAGTGCAGTATCTTAAGAATCTACTAGAAAGTAAACCTCACTTTGAATTCATTGTGTACCTATGTTTAGAATTAAATTGTAAAACTCTTAAACTTACGTTAATCTACAGTTTTTGAGAATTTACCTGAAAGTAAATTCTATTCAGGTTATTAGATCTTTGATGAATCCTAGTGCCAATATGCTTATCTATTAATTCTGTATCTTTTCTTCACTGATAAACATGCTACCTCCAGAAAGATGATTACACATGAAACATATCATTAAAATCATTATTCAATAAAATGTTACATAATTAGCTTCTATGAAACAAAACAATCAGTCATTGATGCTGAATAATGGATGGATTCATTTGTCTTCCATTATATTCTAATGTCTTTTTTGCTTTTTTTTTTTTTTTACTTTTTGTGTGTCCCAGGGAGATGAATGCCATCTTGAGTTCTTTGTGGAAAGGTGGTTTATAAATCTAACAAATAAACTCTGATAAATGCTCTCTCTTCCTGTTCTCCCGTCATTTTTAAACCTAGTACTCCATAGAGAAAATAATAGCATCCATAGGAAATGGGAAATCTCCATAGGAAATAATAGCAGCTTCATCTCTATAGTGTATTTTGTCCAGTGCTTTCTTTATGAATAAAACTTTATTCATAATGCGTAATAATACAAATAGTTGTTTTATATGTAAAATAGAAAACTTTTATAGCAATGGCAAGAACAACTATGGTGCTACTAGGCTATGTGACATTTATGGAACCAGCACTATATTAATAGCTTGAATTAGTGGAAAACATATTTATTTAAACGTTTTTAAAATTATTTTTAAAATAAGAAAGAGGTCAAGATATATATTTGTGTAATCATATTTTGAACTGCATCTGTTTAATGAAAATGGCCCTATACTAGTCAAAATCAAGTCAAATCCCGTAATGACCATGTCCAGGTAGTTTTTTTAATAGTATTACAGAAGGGGTTTTCCAATACCTTCTAAGATTTTTTTTCAACTTTCCAATATATTGTTACACACTAACATTATTTGGAGTTCCCAATCCAAGTAGCCGAGTCATTAAGATTTGGGCAGAATACAAAATTAATGAATAAACAAGATGTATATAATTTGGTGACGGCTGGGCAGAATGAAGACATGAATTATCAAGCTTGCATGGAGTTGATCCAATTCAGAAATCCCAACTAACTGCAGACAAGGTATTGATGATGCCCAAAAGCAATTTGCAATTTTTAAAGAAGCATGAAGTTACAAGGATAGAAGACTTTACATCCAAATCTTTGGAAAACAAATGTTGTCAAGAATGATTCTTAGAAGAAGTTCCTCTCTTGTCTTTGATAACTTTCTCTGACAATGGAATAAAACACAAAAAGATGAAGCTTTTTTTTACATTAATTAAATTGGGACCATTGAGATGAAAAGCTGGAAGCAGGGTCATTGGGGGAATGTAAAAGTATAATGCTATAGTTCTTGATTTTAGAGGAAGTTTAGTGTGGCTTAGTATGTACCTTAAACTTAAAAAAAAAACCCAGATTTTAATGAACTCAGAGAAATCCTATGGCAGAAGAAGCTAATGAAAAAAAATGCTCAAGATGGTTAGAAAAAAATATTAAAAGCATAAGTATAAACAATTTCAGTGAAGAAAAGGGAAACCCTGAAGGAAAAGGTTAATGAAAATCTGAAAAGAAAAAAGACATAGGAAACAGAAGATCACAAAGGAAGAGTACAGAAAGGTAACTCAGAACTATGGAGCTGGCATCAGTAAAGAAAAAGCTTAAAATGAAATGATGTTAGCAAAGGATGCTTACTACAATGTAATAGACTTTTTTAGATTACGTTCAAAACGAGGAAAAGAAAAGAGTCAGTATACAAACGGATTCTTGGTGAAAAGAGCAAAATGATAACAGAAAACAGAAAAAGTGGAACAACTTTTCTATAGAAAGGCATGTGTAATGTGTTCCATATAATGACCATATAGATTTTGGCCACAGTACAATGTGACAATACAATATAAATATTAAAAATACATAATACATACATAAATATATGTTATATTTGTTAGGTAATAAATGCTCTTTTTTTAAAAAAAATCTGTATACTTCCATATTTAATAGGTACATCTGATGAAACTAAGTTGCATCTTTCAAAGTCTTAATCCAGTATATTGGTTTTTGAAATAGAATAATAATTTATGTCTGTAGATGGGGTGATCAAACCATTCTTTCAAATGTGTCTCCAAACAATATAGAAAATGAAAGTTAATAAAAAAATGTGCACTATTTCTGTAGTTTGCAATAGATTTAAAACAATATCTGCCTTCCTTTTCTGTAAAGCAGAAATTGGCATATTTAATACAGGAAGAAACAACATACGCTCATGGGTAAGGGTAGAGATAAAGATGGATAAGAAGAAATGTAAAAGAAGAAGAAGCAAAGAAAAAGTATTCATTGTGCGATTTAAAAAAATATTTCGGGTCAGAATTCATAACAGAGAGAATAAAGTATTTGCCAGCTATATTGATGATAATGTTGCAGCATCATTTAGGGTTGTATGCTCTTTTCTTAATTACTTCAAAATATGTTCTTTGCTACCATTATACTTAAGCAGAGATTTAAAAAACAATGAGTTTTAATTATAATTGTGACAAGCTTGAAAGTCAAAGTTGTTTATGTGAGAGTAGAACAGATCAACATGCTATAAAACAATACAACATAAATATTTACAGGGCTTTTGATTAAAGGCAATTTTGGGCACATTGAATTTAGTAATTTCTCCCCCCTTGCCCGCTCTGGGAATAGAAAAGGATAATTCAAATCAGAGTGCCCTTTGCAGATGCTGAATTTTATAGGAAACATCTAAAACAGATTAAAGGCTCTCCAGCACAGAGGTTTTTTAATTTAAAATCTACATTAATGTTTAGCTCTTATGATATTGTTTTCATGGAAAAGAAAAGCATTGTGATGAAGTCATCACAAAATAACTACTGAAAGGTTATAAAGGGAACTAGGAATCAGGGATTTCTAGTTAACAGATGGTAAGTATATTGTACATAGGTGTACAATTGACACCTATTGTACATAGGTGTCAATCACAAACATAGGTTCTTTGTATTTGTACATTGTTAATCACATTTCAAGCTAAGGAAGTATTTCCTAGCTTTCAGATGTTGGAAAAATAACAAAGCAGCTACTGTATAATGCTAAATGTAAGGACCAAGATATTGTAAAGAATAGGTCATAAGTGATAGTCTGGAAGCTGGAAATCAGAAGTGTCTTGAGGTCAGGATAATAAGGCAAAACCAAAAATAAGCTAGAAGTTAATACGAGGGAAAGCAGAATGTAAAACAATTGCTAAGAAAGACTCCTCTGAATGGAAAGCTAATGAGAGTTATTCTTCACCAAATATTCTTTTGGAAGCAGACTCAGTTCAAGCTAGAAGATTCTTTGTGAAGAAAGTGCCACTTACAGTTCAGTAATTAATTGCATAAGGCAGTATTGTAATCACTAATTTCTGACAGCTAGCAAGGGCTTAAAGATAGATAAGCTTGTATCACACACCATCAACAGGAAACCAGTAGCTATCAGACTCCCCAGCTCAAACTTGACAGAAGCTATCGAACCCAGCACAGCTAGATAAGAATCTTGAATGCAGTTGACTGCCCACTGTCAGTATAAAATATGTTCCTTCTTATACCCAGGACACTTTTAATCAAGCACTGCTTTTTCTCCACTTTTTCCACAGCTCATTTTGTGTTTTACTTAGTAATGGGTGGGTGATATGGTTTTTATAACTAGCATAACTAGCACTCCCTGCTCTGGGAAACTAGATCTCAATAAAACTTGCTCAGTGTAGGTGTTTAAGAAACATTATCTTAAATATTTAGGACAAGCATTCTTAAGCTACTGAAGTAGTAAGAAACAAAAACAGAGATGGAAGGGACCTTGGAGGTCTTCTAGTCCAACCCCCTTCTTAGGCAGGAAATGGTTATCCAACATCTTCTTAAAAACTTCCAGTGTTGGAGCATTCACAACTTCTGGAGGCAAGTTATTCCACTGATTAATTATTCTAACTGTCAGGAAGTTTTTCCTTAGTTTTAGGTTGCTTCTCTCCTTGATTAGTTTCCCATTGCTTCTTGTCCTACCCTCAGGTTCTTTGGAGAATAGCTTGACTCCCTCTTCTTTGTGGCAGCCCCTGAGATATTGGAACACTGCTATCATGTCACTCCTGGTCCTTCTTTTCATTAAACTAGAAATACCCAGTTCCTGCAACCGTTCTTTATATGTTTTATCCTCCAGTCCCCTAATCATCTTAGTTGCTCTTCTCTGCACTCTTTCTAGAGTCTCAACATCTTTTTTTACATCATGGCAACCAAAACTGGATGCAGCATTCCAAGTGTGGCTTTACCAAGGCATTGTAAAGTGGTATTAACACTTCATGTGATCTTGATTCTATCCCTCTGTTTATGCAGCCTAAAACTGTGTTGGCCTTTTGGCAGCTGCTGCACACTGCTGGCTCATATTTAAATTGTCCACTAGGACTCCCAAGATCCCTCTCTCAGTTACTACTATTGAGTGATATACCACATATATTGTACCTGTGCATTCTGTTTTTCTTGACTAAATGTAGAACCTTATTTTTTTCACCATTGAATTTCATTTTGTGAGATAGCGTCCAATGCTCAAGTCTGTCAAGATCCTTCTGTATCTTAAGCCTATATTCCGGAGTGTTGGCTATTTCTGCTAGCGTGTCGTCTGCAAATTTGATGAGTTCCCCATCTATCCCCTCATCCAAATCATTGATGAAGATGTTGAAGAATACTAAAACAAAGCCACTGCATACCTCCCTCCATGTAAATGCAATTCCATTGTGGGCTACACGTTGAATGCGGTTGGTCAGCCAGTTACGAATCCATCTGGTGGTGATGCTGTCTAACCCACATTTTTTTTTATTTTATCTAGTAATGGGTTATGGTCTACTTTATCAAATGCCTTACTGAAGTCCAAGTAAATTATATCAATAGCATTCCTCTAGTCCACTGATTTTGTCACTTTGTCAATAAGATTAGTCTGGCATGATCTGTTTTTGACAAACCCATGTTGGCTTTTGGTTATTACTTTGTTTGCTTCTAGGTGTTCTCTGATTCGTTGCTTTATTATCTTTTCCAGAATCTTTTTTGGGGAAAAAAAGTTGTTAATGTCTGGAATGCACTACCAAACTCTGTGGTCTCATCCCAAAACCCCCAAAACTTTAACCTAAAACTGTCTACTGTTGACCTCACCCCATTTCTAAGAGATCTGTAAGAGGCGTGCGTAAGAGCACCAGTGTGCCTACCATCCCTGTCCTAATGTTTTCTATAATTGTATTCAATTCATGCTTATCCTTATATATATTATTTAATATGTACTTGATAAAATAAAATAAAATAAAAAATCTTCCCTAGTATTCAGGTCAGCCTGATAGATCTGTAGTTTCCTGGATCTTATTTTTTTTTTCCTTAGTGTCTGAGGCTATGGGAAAATAAATGATTTTGACAATGAATAGAGAAGAGGGAGATCATAATTAATTAACAGAGCATCAAGAGGTTTGCTATGATCAAAATACAGTAAATAAAAAATGCTATGACAAAAATCAACATTTTTGCTAAAGTGCAGGAATAGGATTGTATTTCATGAAATTGTTTATTGGCTCGTACAATTCTATTCCCACAAGGATCAATAAATACAAAAGGAACTTACTAAGAAAATAAAATGAAAAATGTTTAAATACATTTTATACTAACAAGTATTTTATATGTAATATGCCATAATAAATAATATGTTAATCCTAATAATTTATTAAAGTTGTGTGCTGCCCCACTCTCAAGGAATCCAGGCATAAAACTGGTAATTAATTTGCATGCAAATTTGATAAATATTAAATGTGATTTAATTAAACGCTATTAATACTAGAGTAGTATGAAAAGGTGAAGAACTTGAGCTTTATTTATTCTTACTTAATACCTTTAATTATTTGACTTAGTATTTCTTAATCCTTTCCTGTACTTACCATGGAAGGGAATAGCATGATTGGTATATGTATGTGTGTGTGTGTGTGTGTGTGTGTGTACACGCATGCATGAACGATAGATGTTGACATTTGAAATATTGATAATGTATGCAATGTAGTTAGCAATTCACTTATTGAAGATACTTTAATTCCGATTGGAATGTTCTTTGTGGTATACTTTGTATCTACAGATATGCTGCAAATATGACACTCATCTATAAGAAGATATTTCCCACCTGTTCTCAAGACACTGTCATTATCATCACATATAACATTGATTATTGTTGATAGGAAAAGCCTCTTCACAATAAAATGAAAAGCACAACTGTAATTTTATAATAAAAATTCAATGAAAAGCTATTTTCACGTTAGCAAGCAACATTTTGAAATAACCAATAAATGAATATTTGAATTTTTATTACCATTTAAGATTCTATCACTACCATGATCAGTGACTAAAATACAAAATATATTTCATTCTTGTTTGACTTATAGAGCCCTGCTTTATGAATACACTAACATAAGAAAATTCAGTACTCAAGCATTGGCAGCCTACTTGAGACAATGTCTCTATTTGAAAAATCACTCTTTAAGTGGACTCATAAAATGGTTATTGTGGGAAATAGCTAGGGGAAATTACTACTTTTCCCTAGAATGGGTATACTGTTGGTGTAACCAATCACAATATTCCCGCCCCCTCCAAACAGTAACTGATGGGACTGGTTTCTTTTACCTTCTGTAGTTCTGCAAAAGATTGAGTGCCATTCTATGTTACCTTTGCCTTTATTTTCTGTCTAGGTTCTTCCATTTTTAAGCAAAAACCTTTTCACATTTATTTTTAATAATGTCTCTAAAGGCTAAAAGCATTCTTGCAAATAAAGATGAAGATTGGTTCTGTGTTTTGCAGTATATCAGGTTCCTAATTGCAGTTTTTGTAATTAAAAAAATAATAAAGTATCAACTAGAATTAAAATCTTAATGGCATAAGGAACTTTTCACATGCTGTTGAAATCTACTTGCCTTCCTTTGCAGTTGTTTATCAAATAATCTTAAGTGTATCCAACAGCTACTCCAAACTCCATCCATTTGTCTTGTGCAAGCCATCCAACTAAATATTCTCTCTAGCTCAGAGTGATATTAAAAGATCACTGCCACTCATACAAGTAAGTGATTCTGACGGAAAAACCCTAACCTATTTTGGTGGTGTGCATCTAAATCTGGAAAATTGCTTAAGGGCAGTAAGATACTACTTTTAAAAATACTATTAATTTAAATATGCATTAGAAATTAGAAACCTTCCTGTCCATAGTTCACACTTCTAAGAAGCTTTTCAATTATCTCCTAATCTCTGTACAAATAACTGTGTCCCAGGAGCTAGCATTTATAATCTTTTCCATTAAGTGTTTCAGCTTTGTTCATCTTGGTCAGTCCATCTCTTCTGTTACATTTTGCTTTTGTTTTTAGTGTGGATTTTGACATTTTTGACTAAAAACTTAATGTTGACTTTTTGTTGCTTTTGAACTTGTTACTGATTTTCTTTTTCTTTATTTCACGGCATCTTTTTCTGTTTTGTAAGCTACTTTACAACTACATTTGGAGGAGAGAGGGTAATGTGTTAAAAAACATACCAAATGATGATACATAAAGGGTTGGAGTTTTCATGTGGTTTTCAGGGCAATCTCTGTAGAACTTTTTGCAGTAGTCTACTCATGATATTACAAGGGCATGAGTGACTATCCACAGTCCTCTCCTTCAAGTAGGCAAAGGTTGCCTGACTGCAGCTTCTACCAGTTGTTTCAGCAAGAAAGTCCAGGAACACCCCAGGAAAAGGCTGGAAAGTAAAATGTGTTCATTCTGAAACCAAACTGAGGAAAATATGAAATATTCTGCAATCCTAGATAGAAGGATAGCCCCAAGCTGTCTGATTGTTGGGATTAAATTTGAGAAAAATTGTGCAGACTATCATTCATGTCTAATACTTGTAACAAAGTTATTTTCATTATACTGTATAGAGAGGAAGTTTCTAAATTGTTTTGACTAAAATTAGGAACTAGAATGACAGGGCTCTGACAATTTTTATGCCTTTAGTTTCAGTAACCATGGAAAAAATTATTTTGACTCCCAACTCTCAAAACCAGGATAATTAAACATAGAACCTCTTTTCCACAATTACAAAATCAATGGATGTTTTCATGTTTTACAGAAAACATTGAGGTTTTGATAGGATTTAATCTTATGTGGCATATTTTTATTTGCTTTTAAAGATGTACAATGATTGATAATTGATACAAATAATCTAATAATTATCCTTCAGTAAAGTTGTACTTTACTGACAGTAAATACAGTATATAGATTGTGTTTAATAAATCAATGGAAAAAGTTTTTACAAAAAGTTAACTCTGCCTAATACATTATTTTCAGTGAGCTCAAACATACTAATAGTCAACTGGGCTTTTAAATAGTAGGAACATTTATTTGAAGAATGGTCTTTTTAAAGAAAGACTAATTAATTTCATAAAATCATAGATTTAGAGGATACCTCACAGCTCATCTAAACCAACAAACTGCCCAGTGCAGGTTATGCTAAAACATTTTAGAAGATGGCTATGCAGTCTCTCAAGAACTCCACAGTAAAGGCAATTTATTCCAATAATTCACAGCTGTCACGTACAAAAAATTAAATATTCTGAAATGTACTCTTTGAGATGTAATCCTTACAACTTTATTGTCCCTTCCTTTCACACACCTCCACGTATTTATGAATATATGTATGTCAGAAAAGGTCATTTTATTGAACCTCTGACTCTGCAGAATTAGTTTTCCAGCAGAGATCAGGGTAGCTGAAATTTACCATTGTCACTATTGTGCATCTTTGAAAGGTGATTTAACACAGAGATCTCTAATTCATATCTTTCCTTTTCAGATGCTCTGTAATATATAATGACATCATTTTCTTTTCTTTTATTCTTTCCTAAACACTTTCAACATGACTTCCATGTTCCAATTGATGAATTTCTTCAACACTCCCTCTTTTACAATCTTTTGCGTCATCCTGCCAGGTCTCAATAAAGTCTAGTGGTACCTTATTTGTTCTCCTGTCTTAATATTTCAAGTTTCCCTGTTTTGAAGTCAAGAAAGAATCCATGAGAAAACGAAATATTTGATCCAAATACCACAGTCCAAGCAAGTAACTAGATTAAAATATCAAATATATAATATAACATTTTGTAAAATTGGCTTTATATACCCAGCTGCTTTTTGTAGGTGAAGGCAGTTGCATTTACCTGTTTCCAGCCTGTTCCATCCAATATAATTCAACAGATGTTTGGGAAAAACACCTGCATGTTCCTCAGTTGTCTGAGAAACAGGCAGGCTGCCAATTGAGAGAAGGGCTGAAAGAAAGAAATTTCTACTTTAATGAAGTGAAAGATAAATTGGGTCCTAAAATGAAAATAGTCCAGTTGTTGAAATTTCCATAATATTATACTTTATCCTTTCAACACCTCTTTAAAATCTCCATCAAAACCTTGCTTTTAACTTCAAGATGGTTCACAATAATTTCAACAACTTCTTGTTCCCGTTACAAGGAAAATCACTTCATTTTTTGTGAATTTGATTAGGCAACTGATCTTATTTCCAATACGCATGATTGCTGAATAGATTACCAGCGCATTATTTTAGCACAAAAATCTGGTGCAGATCAATCAATTGCTAATGCCATTACTCAAATGATACTGTAATTTGTTTAAACACAGCAATGAGCTATGGCTGCCATAGTTGGTAATCCTATCATTCCTAATATGATCCAGCAGTGAACTCCGGCCAGATCTATCTGGCTTGTACGAACCGGTAGTGCCAGTGGCGGGAGGCTCCACCTACCTGCCAAGACATCATTATGTCCCATTTGTTACCCACTTTGCATGCAAAAACAAAGCACGCATGCGCTCCTGCACACTCCCATTCCCAAACTGGTAGCGAAGGTAAGTGGATTTCACCACTGATCTGATCCTATTGCCTTGCTCCCCAGGCTGGTTTCTGGACAAGTATGATGGGATAGCTAGTTCAGTTTTTTGCAGAAACTGCCTTTAATGACTGCCAGAAAATTACAACTAACAGAAAAATTTACACATTATGCAAAGTAAGCACACTGCAAGAGTATGTAGAAGGTTTTATTGTATTTAAGAGATGTGGGAGGGAATGAATTTGATTGCTCAATTTTAAAAAAGGATAAACTAATGGATTGCAAGATGAGCTAGTTTGCCAAACTGAGTTGTTCCTAACGTCTTGGACTCTTGGAATTGAACTAGCATTAAATTAGCAAAATCACATAAAAGTGTACCATAAACCAAAAGTTTATGTCTTTGTTGCAGCACTTCAGGACAGTATGCACTTGCCTTTCCTCTAAATCTCTTGCTAAATTAGTTATGAAGTGATATACCCGTGGAATAAAGGGTCATATTGCTATTACGTGATTCAAGTATACCAAGCCTGATAGTTTGGAAAAGCATCTAGGACAACTCCTTCTGGCCAACTTGCCCCAGCAAGACAATTTGCCATGACCAATTTGTAACGGGACAATTCAATGCAGGATACTTCAAGAGAAGAATGGGTGAGTTGCAATGGGCCTTGTTTTGCTTTGGGTTTGAACCTTCTCAAGTTAGATGTCTTCAAAGCTAGGTGAGCTGCAATTCTAATTGCCCCCTCTCTTGAATTAACTAGCATTGAATTGTCCCATGGTGAATTGTCCTGTGGTGAGTTGGCCACAGCAAGTTATCCTACAGCAAGTCAGACGAGTGAGTCAACCATGATGAGATGGCTTGGGTGAATCAACTGAAGTGAGTTGACTGAAGTGTATTGTTCCATTCCCTTTGGGAAATGAGGAAGCCTTCCTTTCAAGAATTTAGAAGTGACTCAACAGGCAACAAATAATGCTCTGACATATGACACAAGGAACCATCACTTTATTCTGCTTATCAGATGGGTCAAATTTTTCAACTTTCAATTTCCAAACATTGGGGGTGATCAAAAGTTGTGACAAATCGTGGGGATTGTAAAGATATTTTGGTTACTTTAATATAATTTAGATGTGCTTGGTAAGTAACCACATAAATAACTTTTTTAACATTTGGTTTCTTTCATAAATATTGTTTTATCCTGTCACGTTGGTTCTATATATTCTTCTCTGTTATTGGACTCAGGAACAGTTGTTGCCTTTATTAACAAGGCTATACGTACTCAGATAAATAACAAGTTAATTTTTATTTATTTATTCAATTTCTATAGTCGGCCATCTTAATCAATATCTCTGGGTGGCTTAAAATTCTAAAAAGTATAAAAACAATTGAAACAATAAAAACCATTTTAAAAACAATAAAAACATCCATAATAAATATATAGAGCAGCCAGGATATTTAGCCAGTCAACTATAAAGCCGAAAAATGGGCCCTTGCCTGCTGCAGGCTCAGGAACACCGTCAAGTTTTTAAACCCTTATGAAAGTCCAACAGGATTGGGCCTGACGGGATTTGTATCACGCTGAATCTATAGATCAAATTGGATGGATAGAGATTCTTGGCAAAAGACAGTCCCTCAGGTAATGCATATGATGAAAGACACTTTCAGACAAATGTGATTTTACGGTAATATGTTTGTTGCTGGCTAAGTTGGCTAAGTTGCCTCCATCTCCTGTTCCTGAGGCTTCTTTTTTTTTATTATTATTCAAGAGCTATAGGCAGTACAATTACTAATCAAACAACAATGGCCACTTGTCAAGAGTACTTACAAGCATGTTGCTGACAATTGCTATTGCAATTAGAGATCATGACTTTCCATTAAGATCTTATTCTCCTCATGTCCTATTCAAGAAATTAGATTCAGAGATTATTGGTCGCTTCATTCAGAACCTGCTCCCTAAAATGAGAATCAGAATAATGGAGAACTGAGTTTCTTTTAAGTTGATTTTCTTTATTAAGATTTATTTATTTGTATCCTGCCTTTATTTTTACAAGTAGCTCAAGGCAACAAATATTTTCCAGCATACCTTCCGCTTTACATTTTCCCCACAACAACAATGCTGTGAAATGAGGGAACTAAAAGAGATTGATTTACCCAAGGTCAACCAGCTGGCTTTCATGCCTAAACAGGACTAGAACTCACAGTTTCCTGGTGATTGGCCCAAAGTTGTCCAGTTGGTTTTCATGCCTAAAGTGGGACTAGAACTCACAGACTGCTGGTTTTTAGCCTGGTGCCTTAACTACTAGACCAGTGATGGTTAACCTTTTTTGATGCCGAGTGCCCAAATCCTGTACATGTGTGTGTGAATGCACGCGCATGTGCCCAAACCCCTAAATGCAATGTGAGCGCCCCCTGCACATGAGCCCCACCCCATGCATGTGCCCCACCCCTGCGCATATGCACGTGTCCCCCGCACATGCATCCCAGCCCCTCCCCCACACCCCATTTTAGCTTCCAGGTTGGTGCAAGAGGCTTGCGCCTGAAAAGCCTCCGGCACCAATCTGGAAGCCAAAACGGGGCACGAGGGCCTCTTGAGGTCGCCCCACATCCCATTTTGGGCCTGGAAAGCCTCCTGCACCAACCTGCACCCCCCTGCATGGGTGGCAGAGACCCAAAGATCAGTTGGTCAGCGGGAGGCGCGTGCTCGCATTCGTGTTGGAGCTGGGCTGGGGTGACAGCGTGCCCGCAGAGAGGGCTCTGTGTGCCACCTGTGGCATACGTGCCATAGGTTCGCCATCACAGTACTAGACTAACCTGGCTCTTTGTTTTTCTAAAAGATACTTATGAAGTAAATCACTGGACCTCAACCAAAGTGAGCCCCAATCTTGAGTCAATGAGAATTATATAGAAAAAGAAAGAACATGCACTGATCCATAGTGTGTAATTAATCATATATTCTCCAGTTTTACATCACTTAAATGAGGTAATTACTTGAACCCAACCTTGAAGTTGATAATTTGGTTTTTGTGTTTTCCTAATCTTCCCCATTAAGAAGGGAGCTGGACATTTTATTTGTTCCTGGCTAAACATTCAGTTTATTGCAATAAGATGGCCCTGCTTTATGCTTCCCCTTGCTTGGGAGATTTAATCTCACTTCTTGCCTCAGGGTCAAGTATGGTTAGTTAGAGCATCAGAAAGCCTTGTGCATTCCTTGCTTATGACTTGTGTTACATGGGTATGTATACCATATTAATATTAAAATAGAAAAGATCGATTTCTTGTTTTGCTTTGCTGTGCTAGCTGAGAATAAAATTCAGACTTCCAAATCCCACAGCTTGATGGCAATTTACTTACAACTACCAGCCACAATATACCCATTGTTCCATCATTCCCTGCTGATTTTGGAATGATTCCATATCCTCTTATCTTCTGCATTTTTTTAAAAAGTAAGTGAAGATAAATTCAAAATGGAATATATATTTTGCATTCTAGATCAGATGGGGCAAAGTAGAATATTTGATTCACTGGAAAGGTTGTCCTAACACTAAAATGTCCTGAGAATCTGGAGTTAATGTTCACACAACCTGATTTCTGCATTATCTTATTTGCAATATGCATAAAGGCCAAGGCCACTGAGTATTATATGTGCATATAAACACATCAGAATCTTGAGGATGATCAGGAGGATTATCAGGATGAGGAGGGATTGGAATTCAGAGATGGAAATTGTTGTTGCTATCGTCTTTCATCCAAGTCTATAGTTTCTGAATCAGGTTGCTGTATGAAGAGGGGATACTGCCCTCTGCCTCCGAGTTGAATATCACCTTCTTCCTTCCACTGAGGTGGGAGATACTAATTACAGCCTACTGCACTCTGATGGGAGAGGTCCTGATTTAGAAGAATAACCTGAGTCATCACATGATCAAAGGGGACCTCTGTTTCCAGATCCTTTGACAGGAATATTATTGAACTTTGGGTCCTGGGAGGAAGAAGAGAGTTATAAACCTTGTATGCATCAATAATGAAAGGAAGACGTGAGAGGGGAAGTGTTCCTATCCTAGTAAGAACTCAAGAAAGGTTTGGAAAATACTCTAGAACATTCTTCACTTGTCTAGAAAATGAGTAAGCAGCCTACCAATTCAGAGAAGGAAAAAATGGAAGAAGTCACCATCCCACTGAATTGGCAGATAAAGAGGGATCTTTATTTCAATTTCATTCCAATTGTTGAAATTTCAGTAACATTAACCCTTTCAATAAATCTTGTTCAAAAGATAAACAGCAAAAATCTTGCTTTTGGCTATCAAGACCTTCACAGCAGTTCAAAAAGCCAGTTCTAAATGTAACTAAAATGTTCTCACTACTGTTAATAAAGATAAACAAATCATTAATATATTAGCCGCTATTTCATTATAGAATCAGTTGGTGATCATTTCTAAAGCATTTGCTTAAAGTGCATATGCCTAATATTATTTCAGATTATATAGTAAACAGAAAACTGATCTGAAAAAGACTGAATAATATTGATATAAAATATTGATTACAAATCTGTGGGTCAACAAAAAGGCAGCCTCAATCAGCCCATAAATTAACATGATACTAAGGAGGTATTATTTTTATTAAAACTTGAAATTGAACGAACCTGACTGCATCTCTAAAATATAACATTTTTTGGTTAAACTTTCAATTCAAATAATGAATTAGATTCAGGAATATGAAGGAAGCCTTCATATTTCACACAGTGCTGCTAACATATTTCTTTAGAATATAATTACCTTTTTATCATTTTAATTTTTTTATAAATTTGAAACATTTAATAATTGTGTTAATGTATTTACATTGTTTGAAAATATTAATATAAATAAAAGTTGCATTTCACTGAATAGTTTTCTCCAAAAAATAACTTTTTTTAATTGTTAGAGCTTCTGAAACTTTAGTCACAGAGACTGGGAAGGGAAACTTGCACTATACCATAAATTCTTGATCATTTCGACACTGATCAGTTTGTAGTTTGTAATTTCCCCAGTTATACTTACTTCTCTATACAGCATCTTTCTAAACTCCATTTTGTTGTGCTATTTTATCTGTATATGAAATAATGACTAAGATTACTGGATTGTTCTCTATAATCCTGCATGTAATGATATATGAAGATCAGGTTTTCACCTTGGTAGGCTATGATATATATGGTATCATGATTGATATGTAACACCATATATACATGGTGGCTAACCAGGATATTTTTTTTTGCTGTGTTCTGCATCATTAATGTAGTTTGGCTTTCTTATCAGCAAGTGCTTCATAAAAGGTAGATACAAAAAATGTCAATGTCCATGTGTTTTTGTCTTAATCCCAGAAAATCCTGGTTTAATCCAAAAACAGAATAGGGTAGCAGGATGCAATCAGTCAATCTAGATCATATGAGTGAACATTACATAACTAATATGCTATTCACTTTTCAATTCCACTTGAATTGAATTGAAATTAAGTCAGCAGAAGAAATATGTATTAAAATGGTTCCTTAGCATTAAATAGCTTCTTGTGTATCAAAAGCCATAGTCCTTAATGACTTTTTAAGTTTAAATAAATTTATAGCAGTCATCCCCTCCCTTTTTTTGAATTTATACAAGAGCTTTTTTCTTGTCACAAAAAAATAAATAAAAATCAGACAACTCCCCCCCACCCCCACCCCCAAATCAAGCCAACCTAAACTTTGAAAGATAAACTTCTTTCATAGAAACTTCATGAGCGAATGAGTGAACTTGTGCTGGAGAAAATTAGATCTCACAGTAGAAAAAAAGGAAATACAGGTTCTCAAATCCAAATTTTACCAGCAAACCCAAGGGTTTTGCAGTTCTTGCTGACACTATTGAGCATAGACAGAGGAGCCAATGCTGTGCAGCCTATATTCAGAAGGAAATAAAATAAATACCTTAAAAATCAGTGATAGCACCATTAAAATGCAGGTTGTTAAGATTTATAGGCTTGAGAATATAGGCACACAAAACATAATCCAAAGATGCAGCACAAATGCATACAGGTGCATTTCTGTAGCTTATTTTAAAATGGCCTTCAATTTTGGGGCATGAAAGACTATCTAAACCCATTTTTTGTAACATTTGTATGTAATATGAATGAAAATAACATTGTCATATCTGACTACAATAAAAAAAATCAGGCTACCATTCTGCAAAAAGCAAAGAACTTAATGCATACTAATAGTCCTCCTCCCCAAAATAAAGAATGATAATTAATATTTGGAACAGTTAATCTGACATACTGGTGACCTCTAATTTGCATGGTTTTAAAAGGGAATTGGTTAAATTCATGGAGGACATGAATCTGAAGAGTTATTAGTCTTGAAAAATCAATGTTGCCTCTGGATTGAAAGTTGCATGCTTCCAAATACCATTTGTAAAGGAACACTGGTGGGAGAGAAATGGATCTATCCTTTCCTGCATCCTGAGGTCTGAGTCAGACTTTGGAGAGATAGACTAGACTAGACTAGACTAGACTAGACTAGACTAGACTAGACTAGACTAGACTAGAATAGAATAGAATAGAATAGAATAGAATAGAATAGAATAATAGAGTTGGAAGGGACCTTGTAGGTCTTCTAGTCATACCCCCTGCTTAGGCAGGAAACTCTACACCACTTCAGACAAATGGTTATCCAACATCTTAAAAACTTCCAGTGTTGGAACATTCACAACTTCCAAGTTTTTCCACTGATTAATTGTTCTAACTGTCAGGAAATTTCTCCTTAGTTCTAGGTTGCTTCTCTCCTTGATTAGTTTCCACCCATTGCTTCTTGTCCTACCCTCAGGTGCTTTGGAGACTAGCTTGACTCCCTCTTCTTTGTGGCAGCCCCTGAGATATTGGAACACTGTTTTTATGTCTCTTCTAGTCCTTCTTTGCATTAAACTAGACATATCCAATTCCAGCAACCATTATTCATATGTTTTAGCCTCCAGTCCCCTAATCATCTTCGTTGCTCTTCTCTGCACTCTTTCTAGAGTCTCAATGTCTTTTTTACATCGTGATGACCAAAACTGAATGCAGATCCAGAAGCATTTTTTTTTGTATTATTTGCAAGAATGAAAGCAGCACCCTTAAATCCAAGAGTTATCTGTTGTATTTTGTTAATTATTTTAACATAAGACATAATTGTTCTTCTCAAGGATTACTGAAGAGATTAATTACTAATGAATTACTAATCTCAGCTGTTTAGTTTATACCACTTACTCGACTAATACAGAATAATTTATTCAGTTTGATCTGTTATATTTCTTTCCAATAAAGTATTCCTGGATATTGTGAACAAATAGGTGACAGCCAGAAAGTAATTATGACTATATGATTTCGTTCTTAAGAGGTAAACTTTTCTGTAGCTTTTCTGAAGGATGTAGACATATGAAACATGAAATAAAAAGTAAAAATAAATGAGTAGCGCTGGCAAATTGCTAAAAAAATAATTGGGTTAATTGTTGTAACAGAGGGTACTTAATTACTTTCTAGTAGAAAGGTCGGCAGTTCGGCAGTTCGAATTCCTAGTACAGGTCTCTTGTGTGAGAAAGGGGTTGGACTAGATGACCTCCAAGGTCTCTTCCAACTCTGTTACTGTTCTGGCCATTTTTAGAATTGGTGCAGAAAAGCAATGTATGTAATGGTCTGAAGTTTCATAGTTTATGAGCAAGAAGATCAATTCTAAGTTGACAATGATTAAAATCAGCATTCACTACAGCAGTTTAGAATTATCATATTAACTTTGTTTTTGTAACATTTATAGCTTGATAGAATATCCTATTGGGAGCTCCTACTATGTACCTTCATTGGAACCTAAATGTGAAATAAGATACATTTTGCTTAATTTTGTTGAAGCATTTACTCTTTGCTGTTATAGAAACCAAGAATTATTCAATAAATTTCTGGTGAAGCTGACATTGTGTACTCAAACAGAAAATTGAAATAACCCTATGCCAATGTGGATAATTTAGGTTCTGCTTTCAAAAATTCAAAAAGCCGACAACAAGATTATTTTTCCCTCCCAATAAATCTTCCTGTCAATATTTCTGCAACTATTTCCAGGTTTTATATGACTATAAAAAGCTCATTCAAGAAAACAAGATACATTGGTCTTCTTCTGATATGTCTTATCATAATACCATAACATAATGTAGAGAATGATAACCTAAAGATATATTTATTTCCAAACATTTGAAATATTTTTGAGATGCTGTTCATATGTGTATGGTGCTAATATACTCCAATGTATTCATGAGTTCCATCCAGAGTTCCAGACACAGTTGTGTTCCTAGTTATGTTTAGAACCTGCATCAAAGAAAGCTAGAAATATAAAATCCAGTTAAGTTTCTGTACAACAGTAATTGCTAGTATTGCGGAGAAGTCTGCCAAAAATCCAAAAAATGTTGTAGTACAAGAGGAATTCCTTTCCCTTTGGATGAGATTTTATATCTGAGAAATCATATGGAAAGAAAACTAGCATTAAAGCATTCCTTATTAAAAGTATTCTACACCTTTTGAAAATATTGAGACCGAGAGTTTTTCTCCTGCTTTATCTTGCACCAGGTTTAGGAACCAGAATGCCTCAGGAACAATGATCCATTTCCTCGTTACCTTGCAATTAAACTATTGTAACCTGCTTTAATTGGGGCTGCCTTTGAAGATGACCCCGAAGCTTCAACAGCCCAATGTGGCAACACATCTACCAACTGGAGCAATTAGAAGGTGATGCAACAGATTTAGCAATAGAGCACCTATATTGCATTCCAATCCAGTTTAAAGTGCTGGCGCATACAGAACTGTCTATTTTGCCCAGACCTTGTCTACTTCATGCAATTCTTTTAAGACAACAATGCTATAATGTTGTACTCCATGGGAGGTGAAGGAGCTCAGTTATATATTTTCTCACTGATTGTCTTTGCCCTTTGAAGCACCCTGAATCCCAAGATTAAAAAATGCCCCAATTTCATTTTTTGGTTTTAAGAAGACCTTAAAACTTCTTTATTCTACAAAGCATTTTGGTGCTGATATAGTGACAGTCTTAAATTAGTTAGATTTGCAATATTTTTAATTGTGGTATTCTTATTTCTTGGTATTGTAAACTATCTTGAGTCCTTTAGAAAATAGACAATGAAGAGGCTAGGCAACAAGCATATTTTTATAAATGATCAGAAGAATAAAAAAAAAATAGATTGGGGAACATTTATTCATATCACAGATATGTATAATCTGAATTTAAATAGCCTAGATTTAGAACAATCTAGGAAATGAGCAATCATGGGTCCAACTATATAAATAAACATTAAAATATGCATAAAACCAATCAGAATGCCTAAGAAATAGAGTATTTCTAAAAACAGTTAAAGCATTTCAGAGGTCAATATCAGAAATGCATATATTAACACCAACCTTTTAACAATTCCAAGAACAAATCTTGATAACTGATCCAAAGAGTAGTAAATGTTGAAATGTGTTACTATATAATCCCATGAATGTCTTTTGAGAAGTAAAGTATTTTTCAGTTCAATTAGGCTTAGTTCTAGGAAAAAGACATATAGGGTTACAACCTTAAAAAAAAAACCCCTAATAACATGTATTTAAGAAGAAGTGTAATTCTTAATTTCTGTATTATTGTGCATTTTTAGCAATCAAGCTGGTGTGAACTGTTGATAAATCAGGCCTGTAATCTTCTAACACACTCCCTGGGCCTTGAATTTAAAACCATCTGGACACTATAACAGTGTTCTATTTATTACATACAAATGCTTGGATACTACTGGTGCATAAACAATAATTAAGCACACAAGGCAGCCATGCATGCCAGATTTGCTAGAATTATCCTTTGAGTATCTGAGATTTTCCATGCCAGTGAGCTTATGGAGGCAGTGGCTGGTGATTAAACATTAATGATTTATGGTGCAAGCAGGATTCATTTACTGCTTACTGAAATATGTTTGACAGCTTTTCTGTGATTTCCCAAGAATTAGTACCTTCATAGCTATTTTTTCCCCAGAGTAGTTTTCTAAATTGCTTTCAGCGAAGGTATGACAGAGCAATAATTGCTGATAGCCTCAGTTCTAATGATGTTTTGATTGATCAGAGCCATGGACTTTTAAAAGTCCGAATTTGGAATCATATAAAATATATTGGTTGCCCATTCAGCAGGTTGAAATGCTTGGGCAAAGATAATGTGTGCACGCTCACTGTTTACATTCTATTCTATCCTTAGCCATTCCTCCTGCTCAATGAAAAACTGCTTTTTAAAAAGATGTGACTGGACCCTTGAAAGAAATTGTGGACAAACCTTGCCCACTGCTGAGCTCTCCACTTCCAAAAGCTAGCATACGTTAAAGAAGGAGATAAGTAGAAGAAATCCCAGGAATCATCATAGACGTGGAGCATAACACTAAATATATAGCCTAGCATAAAGGATATTAAAATATTAATTTAAGGGGATACATTACCTAGACAGAATCAATTACTTACATCCTCAAAATTCAAAGTTAATGGAAGGCTTATTTCTGTTTCTGTTCTATTATTCTTTTCCCTGTGGTCATCCTTGTTATTTCAATAGCTGTGTAGAGGGTAGAGGAGCTTTTTGCACAATTATCAGATGTATCAGTCCTATCAGGTAAACCATACAGGAAACACAACCAGATAAACTATTACGTTCCATTTTATTGTAAGGCTATAGTAACAATAATGGGGCATGATGGTCCAGTGGCTAAGGACGCTAAGATTTTCAGCTGGAAAGTGACAGCCTGAACTGAAGACCCGAGTGCTACATAAAGGGGTGAGCTCCCATTACTTACTCCAGCTCCTGACAGCCTAGCAGTTTGAAAGCATGCAAATACAAGTAGATAAAAAGGTACCACTATGGTGAGAAGGTAACAACATTCTATGTGCTCAGTGTATAATCATGCTGGCCATATGACAGTGAAAATATCTTTGGACAATGCTGGTTCCCTAGTCTAAAAAATGGAGATGAGCACCACCTATTAGAATTAGACATGACTGGACATGACAAACCTTTACAATAACAGAATCTTGTAAGTCTAAAAGTACAATTCTCTCACTCTCAACTTTTCAGCCTGACAACCTAGGAAGGGTTTGAGTTTCTTGCTCCATCCACTATGCAGCTATGAGCTATACTGTCTGTCATCTAATGGTTCCCTAGACAGCATCTCTCCACCCCATCTCCCAAGGTCTTTCCCATATATTATTGCACATGAATAGTAAAAAAGATTGAAAATGAGAATTTATAGTATAGAAGATTTGCAGTACAGAAGGTATCCATAAGAATATTGGTTTGCAAGACAGGTGGATTCAGATCGATGGATAAGAGAAAACAATATTTTTAAAAAGAGGTAACAAATAAATAAATGACATGAAGGTTTTGTAATTTTAATTGGTTTGTCGGTATGTGTCCAATCACACTTGGCCAATAAAGAATTCTATTCTATTCTATTCTTTTTTAAAAAAGGCTTTTCAACCTTTGCTGCTTTCATGATTCAGACCAATCAGACATTATTTGATGCCATGTACAATTGAAAAACCTGAAAGCAAAAATCCATGCAGAGGAAAGAATAGATATTGCATTCAAAAGGAGATCAAATGAGGATGTTCACCAACAAAAGCGATCAATTATTTGCATTTGGCAAATGAACAGAAATGGCAGTAAAATGCGTATCGGTACCAACTGTGATATAAAATGTAAGAGTTTAAAATTTCATTAAAGTTGGAATGATAATGATACTGTACCATATGCAGTTCTGCATTTTTCTCAGCATCTTCAATCTGGTTTCTTCCATTACGTTACATTTTTAATCAAATCATTATTGAATCTTCAATAATTGGCAAATAAGGTGACTATTTACAGCAAAACCATGTTGTTTGATTTTCTAACCTCCTATTGAGTGAAAGGTTTTTCTGCCTCCAGTACTATGTATATTTTAAAATAGCTAGCAACATAGAATAAAGCAGTTAGTAAAAACATTTAAAGAACTAATATTTCTAAAATAAAATATTATAGTTTGGGGACTATGTTTAAGGCAGTAGAGAATTAGAATTCTTCTAATGCAAGGATTGGGAATCTGTGCACCATATGAAGTTGCTAAACTTCACTCTGAGCAGCATCAAGATGGCATAAAAAAGGCAAGATTATTTTTTTGTGATCACACAGTTGAACTCTTTCCCATTCCCCATATGTTAATATCATATACATATATAAAGGAGTAGAACTCTGATTATGCAGTTCTGACCTCCATCTTCCTTTTTTGACATGCTCCCCTTGTGGACTCACTAATCTCCCAGCACTCAGCACAGTGGTGGGTTGCCCCCAGTTCGGAACGGTTCACAAGAACCTGTAGTAAAACTGGCGGGAGCCCCTGTCCACCGCCCTGGATGTCATCATCGGCATCTGCGCATGTGAACACGCGCGTGATCCTGTTGCAAACTGGTAGTAAAGGTAAGTAGAACCCACCCCTGACTCAGCACCATTGCCTATGTTTGGCAAAGAATGAAGAACCACAAGTTTTCCATACCTACCCTAATAAAGGTAGAACTTAAAAATAGGCTTGAAGAAATCTTAGGAAAACTTTAAATAGGAAAAATCTCAGCCCAAAGCGCTGCTAAGATCATATATTGACACAAATGATTCAAATAAAATTTTCCCCACTTTTCAATTTAGTCTTCCTTTTCAACTATTCTTGCTTTCCCAAGTGCCAGAAGCTAGAGGCGTTATCGATGGCAACAGAATGCTTTATTAAATAAACTTTCAAGAGTGCAAATGAATGCCACTGGAAATATTTCAATTTTTAATGGTTAAAATTACACAATCCCACAATTGTTTGTTTTTGGAAATTGTATTCTTGCTGCTATTTGAAAATGTTTAAACTTTGGAATGAAAAAATAGCATTACCCTTTCTCTCCTTCTGAATATTTAACTTGACCCATACATTGCTTAAATGCTAGCTGTTAGTCTGACTTCAACCCCATGTTGTGTGTTCTGCAGGAGATACAGTAGATCTACATACTCTTCTGAAACATCCTAGTAAGTTTTGATATCACCTATAAGCAACAATATAAAATTAAAGTGTTCTTTATTAGAATTATACAAACCTTTTGAAATAAACATTTTAGGACATGCAATTCTTCTCATGGATTGTTAAAGCAGCCGTGTTTTTTCTATCTAATCATTTGTCCCAATACTATCAATAACAATTATTTGTTCTCTTGCTACATGCTTCCTTGAGGCTATTCTAATCGCCTCCAACAAATAGCAATTCGGACTTAGAATTGCAGAGAAGGATTGCTTCTAAAGGGACATAACTACAATTCAAACTTCTGATCTGCTGGAAGGCCAGAAGAAGCTGGCTAGTAGCAACATATAATTAGCAGATATGACAGTGAAATAAATGAATGTCTCATTTTATTTTGTCGTGAAAATATTTATAGGGAGGTGAGGGTATATTTTGCCTTTCAGAGGCTGCCTGCCCCCATTTCACAGGAGATTGTGAAAGGAAAGGAAACAGAACTACCCAATTTCAGTAATCTTGCTGCTGAATTTAGTCTACACAATCTTGGTTTACTGGGAGGTTGCAAATAGACTTATTGGGTCTGCAGGCTATACACTGCGTGCACATACACACACAAGCATACATATAAAATCTTTTATATACACATAAAATACATGCATTTGCTCAAACACAAGAGCACATGTACCATATATTTTAACATCTCACATTTTGGAATGGCACTTTAGATAATTCTAGATTGTTGAATCTATTATTTGAAGACTACTAATGATCAAATGCAAATTTCTGTTTTGGGCTCTGACATTTATAGAAAGGAAATTGTAGGGAAATGGAAATTGTATTCCCTCTATCTGTCTTTGTAATAAAGGTAAAGGAAGAACTTTATTTTGTACTTTTATAATGCCAGCTATATGGAGATGTTTTAGCTATTAGAAAAATCAATTTCAGAATAACTTTAGGAGGCTTTCAACTGACAGTCATAAATTCAGTTTTAATGAACAATATAATTCAATAACTTTCCGGTCAGGATTTTGACATTTTTGTATGAAAGGAAGACGCCTAAGATATACTATAATTATTGGAACAATAGCAGAGTGTGATTACTGTCTGCATTCATCCTTTTGACCTGAACAGCCATCTTCAATTCAATGCAGAAAAGTTTATGTTGTAAAAAAAAAAAAAGACTAAGATGAGCTCTTGGAAAAAATGGGGAGTTACCACCTCAGTTACAGCTGTACAGCACACATCCCATTTTGTTTCACAGCAATAAGAGTGACCCACCCTTCCTTCCTTCCTTCCTTCCTTTCTTCCTTCCTTCCTTCCTTAGGTCCTAATTAAACCCTTGGATACCACTGCCCTTTTCTGTATCTTTTGTCCTGCTATCATGTTCTAAGAAAAATTAATGCAAAGAACACAAAATGTTATTTTTTAAAGGGCAGTGGATACATACTTGATTGAAATGGAAAGTATGCTCTTTTGTGGTATGTGCAAGCAGTCCAATCATAAATACATTTCCCTCAAATTATGTTCCAGAGTTTTCAATTAATATACTTACGATTTGGACATAAGCCAAATCTTGCAATTTTATGTACCTATAGTTGGAAATATATTCCTCTGAAATCAGTGGAATGTGCTACTTAGATTGAGGTAGAATGATATATTTCTGGGCACAGTTAGAAGTGTTAGTGCATTTAAGTTTAAGTTTTAGCTAGTGTGGAAACAGGATAAATCAAGAATTATCTTACTGAATTATTTCTGTATACTGAGTGTAATTGAAGAGAATTTTTGACTATCCTAACTTCCCTTTAATACAGTTTATTGGAAGAAGGGATGTGCTTTTTTTGTTATATTAACTAAGATGTAGATTTCCTTGATCTTGGAGGGGGAAAAAGCCCCTGTATGTTGTTTTAATTTTGAGAGACATTTGATGTATATGAAAACCAGATTCTTAGTAGCTGGTTTATTGCACACACAAACACACACACACACACACACACACCAAAAAAAAGCAGCATCAGTTGCACTTAGGCTTCATAGTGCTTTACAGCCCTCTCTAAGGAGTTTACAGAGTCAGATATTGACCCCAACAATCTGGGTCCCATTTTTACCCACCTTGGAAGAATGGAAGGCTGAGTCAACCTTGAGCCTGGTGAGATTTGAACTGCCGAACTGCAGCTAGCTGTCAGCTGAAGTAGCCTGCAGTACTGCACTCTAACCACTGCGTCACCTCGGCTCCTGTAAGGCACTGAACCTTGGAAACTGCATAAAAGCTTCTCCATTTTTTTAATTAGCAAGAATTTTAAGGCAATTCCCCCATGATGTTAACAGAATAACACAATAACAGAGTTGGAAGGGACCTTGGAGGTCTTCTAATACAACCCCCTGCTTAGGCAGGAAACCCTATACCACTTCAGACAAATGGTTATCCAATATCTTCTTAAAAACCTCCAATGTTGGAGCATTCACAACTTCTAGAGGCAACTTGTTCCACTGATTCTAACTCTCAGGAAATTTCTCCTTAGTTCTAGGTTGCTTCTCTCCTTGATTAGTTTCCACCCATTACTTCTTGTCCTGCCCTCAAGTGCTTTGGAGAATAGCTTGACTCCCTCTTCTTTGTGCCAGCCCCTGAAATATTGGAACACTGCTATCATGTCTCCCCTAGTCCTTCTTTACATTAAACTAGACATACCCAGTGCCTGCAACTGTTCTTCATATGTTTTAGCCTCCAGTCACCTAAGTTAGTCACTAATAAAGTTAGTGGATATATAGCTGAGGGTTGGAGGTTGAATTGTGAGGGTGATTGGTCTGGTGCTTGGAATGAAGGGTACTTTCATTTTTAATTATGTTTTTCTATTGATGCTTGGACTCATCTAGAGTCATCATATGAGATGGACAGTGTAGGAGAAGAGCAGGTAGGGCCTGAGGGTGGAATGAAGAGAGGACTTAGTCTAGAATCATTGTGTGTCCACAAACACTCCAAGTCCATTCCCTCCCCCCCAAATTCCATTAACTCTTATCAAGTGCCAATTTAGTCATGACTATTAGTTGACCAGATTCTCATGTATAGGCTTGAGTGATAAATCTGAACTGGTACAAAAAATAAACCAATAAATCTTCTCATCCTGATTCTTTGTGCCTGACAGGTAGCATATAAGTCTGCCGCCGGTAGCCTTCCACCGACCAGTACGCTTCCACAGAGAGGGGCTCCTCAGGGTGCCGTCGGCCAAACAATGCTGGCTGGCGGCCCACAGGGGGAGAGCCTTCTCTGTGGGGGCACCTACCCTCTGGAACGAGCTTCCCCCAGAGATATGGCGGATCCCGGATCTGCGCACTTTCCGTTGTGCCCTAAAGACGTTTCTGTTTCATCAAGCCGGGCTGATGAACTTTTTAAAATTATTTTAATTTTAAATTATTAAATTATGGGTTTTAATATAGGGGTGTTTTAACTGTGGGCCAAATTAATTTAATTGGATTTTAATATTGTTTTAAGTTTTGTATTTTTTGTATTTTATCTGCTGGCTGTTCACCGCCCTGAGTCCTTTAGGAGAAGGGCGGTATACTAATATAATAAACACATACATAAACAAACAAACATATATAATTAAACAAACAAACAAACAAATTGTGATTGATGTGTTGTCCAGTTCTTAAATGCCAATATCAGTGACCTGCTCAGTGATCTGATCAGCTGATCAGATCAGATCAGCCAGTATCAGCCAGTGAGATTGTGATCTTAGCTACACAAGTTGGGACACTTGTGTTTGGATGCAATTCAAAATGTTAAACAGAAAGCTCTCTATGGCTTGCAGCCAAAAGGCCTAGAGATCTGCCTTCTGTAATCAGAATTCATCTGTCCAATTTCTACATCCTGGGAAAACAATTAATGGTCTCCTATTCAAACACATATAGGAACAGAAGCTAGAGGTGTTACTTTTTTATGAATAACCTCCCCCTATAAATTACATATTTTCCCCACCACTATGGTCTATCAGAAGCTTTTAAAATGAAATTATTCAGAAAGTTCTCTGGTGACTATTAAGTTGCTTAATTGAGTTATTTATGATTTTTGGTTTAATGTTTTCAATGTTATTTTAAGTGTATCATAAATATTTTGCTTTAGATGTGTAATTAAACCACCAAGAATGTATCCAAAGGTGAAAGACAATTGGGCTTTGTTTTTCGGGAAAAACTATGTCTATTTTCAAATTATGCTTGTAAAAGCATCTTTAGAATAACCATGACCTGGAGGACTGAGAATCTTCATAGATATTCACCAAGAATGTGGTGATTGTGGCAGACATACACTTAATGAATATTTTAAAAAATCTAAAATTCAAAAATAAATATTAAAATCCTTGATAAAGTAACATTTATCCTGTAAGATTATACTTATAAATGACTATAAATAAGTATAATCTTATAAATGACTGCTCCTTAAAGAGCAAACAACTTGAGGCTAATTGCAACAACTTTACATTGTGTGTGTGTTTCCCTTTCTGTGGTTCATATGTCTAGCTAAACATAAAACAAATTAATTAATTGATTATCTGATGTGTAAAAAGCCCCCAGTGTAGAATTCTGTAATGGTATTGATCTGCTGACTAGAGACCGCATACATAATGCAAACTGCAAGTTTACAGAGCAATATAATTTACATTCCTTTAATAAAAATGTATAATGTATCTGTTCAGAGAGCTTAGAAATAAATGAAGTGATTTCACAAGATAACTAGCACAATGTTTTAGTTCTAAGAATCTATGATAAAGATGTAAATGCACCATAATTCTGTTGTCTCCCTTGTATGTGCAGGAGAGGCAAAATATGTCTAGAATATACAATGACTGAATGAGTGCAAAGCTGGGAGTATAGGTAGGTATAACCAAAGTCAATATAACACACTTTATTTTCAGAAATAAATATTTAGAATTTACTAGTAAACCAATTCAGATCACTTCAGTCCTAGTTCAATCTTTGGGTCATTTGATATACCATTGAAAGCAGGATGGTAATAGGCTTCAGTCTCCATCAAGAAGCTGTTTTTATTGAGTCTTAGCCTCGAATAATTTATAAATTTACTTGAGGGTTAGTCCTTTTGAATTCAGTGGGACTTAATATTGAGCAGATAGGTCTTTGATTAGCTAGCTACTAATGGCATGTGGACTGCATGCCATAACAATTAAATGGACATGTAACCTCTTTGAAAAACATCATCAAAGAATAACCAATACATTGCTGATCAAACCTGTATAATGAATGGAGCACAACAAGGTTTAGCCATGAATGATTGAGTCTGCCATCTGCACCTCTATAATTGTCTGGTTTGCTTCTGCAACCCAACAAGACAGACACAGACTTCAGAAAATAATTAGAATTGCAGAAAAAACAATTGCTATCAACCTGCCTTCCATTGAGGACCTGTATACTGCGTGAGTCAAAAAGAGGGCTATGAAAATATTTACAGACCCCTCACATCCTGGACATAAACTGTTTAAATTCCTACTCTCAAAACGACGCTATAGAGCACTGCACACCAGAACAACTAAACAGAACAGTTTTTTCCCGAATGCCATCACTCTGCTAAACAAATAATTCCCTCAACACTGTCAAACTATTCACTAAGTCTGCATTACTATTACTATTAATATTCTCATCGTTCCTATCACCCATCTCCTCCCACTTATGACTGTATGACTGTAACCTTTTTGCTTGCATCCTTACGATTTATATTGACTGTTTTCTAATATGATTTGATTGCTTATTTGTATCCTATGACTATCATTAAGTGTTGTACCTTATGATTCTTGATGAATGTATCTTTTCTTTTATGTACATTGAAAGCGTATGCACCAAGACAAATTCCTTGTGTGTTCAATCACACTTGGCCAATAAAGAATTCTATTCTATTCTATTCTATTCTATTCTATTCTATTCTATTCTATTCTATTCTATTCTATTCTATTCTATTCTATTCTATTCTAACTTGGGTATGAAAGGGATATTTATTTATTTATTTTATTTAATGTCTATACCACCCATCTCACTGTTGAGTGACTCTGGTAATATTAACAAGGTTCTTGGATAAGAAGCAAAACATCTTCAAAGAAAAATAAGAAAGCCCAGTTGCCTCTTGAAAAGGTGCCTTTGGAGTTATAGGGAGTATAAGAAATTAACACATGATAATAGTTTGGTAGCACATCTAATCAGCAATGTAGTTAAATCTCAGACATCTGACCATTATTAGAAATATTTTTAAGTATGACAGAGTCCCTAGGAGGCAGCACCTCGAAATGGTTTGTTGACATCTCTTATAAATAATTTGGACAGTTGACCTTTTGCTAAATATATTTTTATGGGAAATCTTGTTTCCAGCGTGCTGCCACTGTTGCCTTTTTTTCTCAGTGGGTATCTGATTAGGGAGAGGATGCTGCCTTCTTTAATTGTTACATGTAGGAATACAAATCATTGAACCATGGCATTGGAAGGTATCTCAGAGGACTTCTAATCCAACTTCCTGCCTGAGGCTGGAATATCATGTCAAACAAATGACTGTCTGATCTATTTTTGAAAACTTCCCCTGATGATTTAACCCATGATTTCAGGAGGCATCTGTTTATTGCTCAATAAGTTTCACACCAGGAAATTCCTTCTTATCTTCAGTTTGGATCGGTTTCTGTACAGCTTTGACCCACTGATTGTTTTTCTCCCCTGTGACATTCCTTCATGTAAATATAGTCCTCGACTTACAACCACAATTGGAATGAGAACTTCTGTGGTTAAGTAATGCAGTCATTAAGTGACGAACACCTGATTTTACAATCTTTTTTGCCATGGTTAAGAGAATCAGCACAGTCTTTAAGCAAATCAGGCAGTTGTTAAGTGAACCCAGCTTCCCTCATTGACTTTACTTGTTGGAAGCCAGCAGGGAAGATCACAAATGGCAACTATATGACCCTGGGTATCATCATAAATACTTGCTGCTTGTCAAGTACCCAAATTCAATAATGTGACAATGGGGGATGCTGTGATGGTTGTAAGTGCAAGGATCAGTCATAAGTCACTTTTTCAGTGCTGTTGTAACTTTGAACAGCTGCTAAACAAATGGTAGTAAATCAAGAACTACCTATATTACCAGACTGCCCTCCCATTTGTGCTTAGCCTTTTTTTCTTTAGGCTAAACATACCAAGTTCCTTTTTAAATGCTCTTTGTGGGATTTAGCCTCCAAGTGACATGATAGTAAGTGGACTTGGATCATTTGACTTGGAGGCTAAATGATGATACATGCTGATGATACCCAGATTTTATATTCACCCCGAACCAGCTCAGTGATGCCCTCAATGTGATGTCCTGGTGCCTGGAAGCAGTATGGATCTGGATGGGGAGTAACAGGCTTCGACTTAACCCGGCCAAGACCGAGTGGCATCTCGGCCCGAACAAGAAGTTCCAACGCTGTCTATTGGAGGTGAGGTGTTGCCCCCCGTAGACAGGGCGTGCAACTTGGGCATCCTCCTGGACTCATGGCTGAGTTCGGAGGGTCATATCACGGCCGTGACCAGGGGCGCATTTGCCCAGGTTCGCCTGGTGTGCCAGTTGCACCCATACTTGGACCGAGATGCCCTACATACAGTCACTCATGCGCTAGTCACCTCCCGGATCAACTACTGCAATGCTCTCTACCTGGGGATGCCCTTGAAGACCACCCGGAGGCTTCAGCTGGTACAGAATGTGGCCGCGCGGGTTGTTGTGGGAGGGTCCCGATACTCCCATATTACCTCTCCTGCGCGGTTTGCATTGGTTGCCAGTTGCCCTCTAGGTGAGATTCAAGGTGCTGGTGTTAACCTATAAAGCCCTTCATGGCTTAGGCCCAGGCTATTTGTCGGACCACCTGCAACCAGCGTCAACTTCCCATCGCCCAGTGCGCTCTCACAGAGAGGGCCTACTCAGGGTGCCATCGGCTAGACAATGTCGGCTGGCGACCCCCAGGAGTAGAGCTTTCTCTGTGAGCACCCCCACCCTTTGGAATCAACTTCCCTTGGGGCTCCGGTTGACCCTTGACCTTCGCACCTTCTGCCGTGAATTGAAAACCTGGCTATTTATGTCCCCCAGCCTGGACTGATGGGGTAGTATATTTTAAATTCTTTAAAATTTTAAAAAACTTTTTATATTTTTTTTGTATATTTGTTGATTTTAATAGTTGTTGGTCAATTGTTGTGAGAGCTGCCCTGAGCCCTTGGAGCTAGGGCGGCATACAAATTTTATAAATAAATAAATCCCATGAAGAGCACTTAAAGCAGGGCTGTCAAACTCCTGACCCGCAAGCTGGATGCATCACACACTGGCCATGTCCATGCCCACGCCCTTTTTAGCAAAGGGGGGGAAAGTCCAGATATGTCACATGACGCTGCTGTGACAACATAAGTTTGACACCCCTGACTTAAAGGAACTTGATATGTTTAGCCTAAAGAAGAGAAGGCTAAGGTGATACTAAGCTCCCTACTTTTTTGCCACTCTTCTCTATCCTCTTTGTAATTCATCAATATCCATTTTATATTGTGGTTTACAGATCGGACATACTAGACCAGGTGCAATCTAACCAGTAAAGCAGAGTGGTACTATCACATGCTGTGATCTTGACACTATATCTCTGTTGATGTGGCATCGAGCTGCATTGTTGATTGTAGCACTCTGCTGTGGCCCATGCTTAATCTGTTATCTGCTAGGACATCCATATCCTTCTTGCAAATATTTCTGAGCCAGGTACCATCTATCTTGTACATGTGAAGCTGGTATTTCCTGCTTAAAGGCTGAACCTTGCATTTTTCATCACTAAATATTTTTGTTGGATGGGACCCAAAGTTTAATTCTGTTAAGATTCTTTGAAATGATTCACCTACCTTCTGAAACAGGGGTGTCAAACTGGCGGCCTGTGGGTCGGATGCATCACATGCAGGCCATGCCCCCCCCAGCTCTGCGAAGGGAAAAAAGTCCCGAAACGTCATGGAATAGCCACGTGATGCCGCAAGTTTGACACCAGTGTAATCTGAAACATTATCATTTTCTTTCAGCTTTGTGTCATCTGCTAATTTTGTAAATGTTCCTTCTATTACCTCATCGAAGTCATTTACCTTAAACGTTACTGAATACAGGACAGATCCCTGAGGTACCCCATGCACATCTCCTCCATTGGACAGGGATCCTTTCAACAGGATATGTTGCTATAATCTTCAACAAACCGAAAATCTATCTGGTGGTGAGACCATCCACATTGTTACAGTTTAAATAAAGTAAATAAAAAGCTCAAAGCTCAGAGTGATTAGCAATAAGAGTGATTAGCAATATAGAGATACAATCTGCAAATCTTGCTCACATATATTGCCTTGGATGGGTAAGTAACTCTTTCTCCAGAATTATAGCCAGAAGCAGTTGCCAAAAAAAGCCAATGTAGTCCTAGGCTGCATCTGCAGAAGGATAGCATCAAGCCAGTACTGGGTTGCTACTAGTTCGCCCCGCAAATTGATAGCGGTGGCAGCAGGAGGCTCCACTCACCCGCCTGGTCATCTCAGTGCATGCGCAGAAGTGTTGCACACATGTGTGAGTGCCCCCACACCACACATAAATCAGTAGTGACTGAAATTGAAACCCACTATTGCATCAAGCTCATGGGAAGTGATAGTAGCACTCTATATGCACTAGAGTGCCACTTTTTGAATGTTGCATCCAGTTCTGGTCACCATGACAAAAAAAAAAAGGATCCTGAGGCCCTAGAAAGAATGCAGAGAAGAGCAACAGAAATGACAAGAGGTCTGGAGGCTAAATTGTATGATGAATGGTTAAGGCAACTAGATATGTTTAGTTTAATAAAGAGAAGAATTAAGGGTGACATTATTACAGTCTCCCAATATTTGAAGGCCTTCCCCTTTCCAAGGAAGAGGATGCTGATTTATTCTTCATTGCACCTGAGGGCAGGACAAGAAGCTAGAAGCTAATTTGAGGAGACACAACCTGAAAATAAGGAGGAATTTCCTGACAGTGAGAATGATTAATCAATGAAATAGCTTGTCTCCTGGATTTATGGGTGACCATTATTTTCAAGAAAAGTGGACAACTTTTTGTTGGAAATGATATAAGGACTTCAGCCTTGGGCAGGGAGTTGGATTAGAAGACCTCCAATGTCTCTCCCAACCATATGATTCTATATCTTATATGTGCAAAAGTGTCCACCAAGTATAATCTCACCACTCTTATGCAACTCTACTACTGTTGCTCAGTATCTCAGTACTGTTGCTCCATATCAAGCATTGTGTCCAATTTTCAATACCAAACTTTTAAAAAATTCAGAAAAATAGTGACCTTGCCTCAGGGGTGAAATCCAGCAGGTTCTAACAGGTTCTGGAGAACCAGTAGCAGAAATTTTGAGTAGTTCAGAAAACCGGCAAATACCACCTCTGGCTGGCCCCAGAGTGGGGTGGGAATGGAGATTTTGCAATATCCTTCCCCCAGGAGGGGAGGGAATGGAGATTTTGCAGTATCCTTCCCCTGGAGTGGGGTGGGAATGGAGAATTTGCAATATCCTTTCCCTGCCATGCCCACCAAGCCATGCCCACAGAACCGATAGGGAAAAATTTTGGATTTCACCCCTGCCTTACCTGTATTGCTTGATTTCAACAAATGACTAGATGTTATTCAGTATGCTACTGTTAATTACTGAGGTCTTTCCATGGTTTTCAATATTACAAAATACCTAGGGGAAACTATCTGTAATCTTAGTATACTTGAAAAACATTTGTAAGTTTCTAGAACATGAATATATATATATATATATATATATATATGTAGGTCTTTGGTTATTCGGGTCTTCTCCCACGTAAAATTGGAAGTGTCTTGGCGACGTTTCGACGAAGTCTCATTCGTCATCTTCAGGCTGGTGTTCTCGGCTTCGTGCTTTGCTCCTGGAAGCACGAAGCCGAGAACACCAGCCTGAAGATGACGAATGAGACTTCGTCGAAACGTCGCCAAGACACTTCCAATTTTACGTGGGAGAAGACCCGAATAACCAAAGACCTACATACAAACACCCGCGAAAACCTGAGAAAATATATATATATATATATATATATATATATATATATATATATATATATATATGTAGGTCTTTGGTTATTCGGGTCTTCTCCCACGTAAAATTGGAAGTGTCTTGGCGACGTTTCGACGAAGTCTCATTCGTCATCTTCAGGCTGGTGTTCTCGGCTTCGTGCTTCCAGGAGCACCATTTGCTCCTGGAAGCACGAAGCCGAGAACACCAGTCTGAAGATGACGAATGAGACTTCGTCGAAACGTCGCCAAGACACTTCCAATTTTACGTGGGAGAAGACCCGAATAACCAAAGACCTACATAGAAACACCCGCGAAAACCTGAGAAAACATATATATATATATATATATATATATATATATATATATATATATATATATATATATATAAGAATTTATATACACATATAAAAAATCCTATTGAAAACTGGAGAGTTTTCATCTTCATTTGCAACATATGGTACCTTGAGCAACTTAGGAGAAAGAGATTTATTGTGACATATGTTTTATGGCCTGGAGCCTCGTGTTATCCTATGCATCTCCTGAAATGAGTCCTAGTGCACAAAAGCATATGCCATAATAAATCTTTTTTTGTCTATAAGATGTCAGTTGCTTTTTTTTCCTTGTTCTTTGCCTTTTCTTTTTCTTTTCATCAGCAGGTTAACATTTATTACCCTGTTAAAATAAATTCTTAAAACATACAAAAACTGGTTTTTTATTTCTAAGGATCATTTTAGAACTATTTTCACTGTGACGAAATTTAATTAAAGAAATAATGGACCAACTACAGAAAATAAGATGTTACTTTCAGCTCAGCATTCTTTAAAGGAACAAAGTAGAGCTTCAAACCTGAATGAAGTGTAGTGATAAGGAAGTATTATTTCTTTGGTCTAGACAAGGATGGCTAAAAGTCACTTATGGCATGAGATTTAATAGACTTCATAATGATCAATTATATTCCAGCTGAAACTGGCAAAACATAATACAAGAAAATGAAATGTCAGAAAGAGAATGTATTCTTTTTAGGTGAATATGTATTCTTTTTAGGTGATAGCTGAGGTTTCTTTGGAGTTGAAGTGCAATGGATATATTGAAGAATAATGCACTAATATATTTATCTTTCTGTGCTGTTGCAGAAATACCTGAATAGGATTTCTACAGATTTACTAAATTGCATTACTTCTGTTTTATCTGGATTAAGCTTCTACAGATTATCCCTTGCCCTTATTCAATCCAATATTGCTTCCTTCACCTATACCTGTACTGGAATTCATCTCCTCTTTGGAATTAAGTTACTGGGGTGGGGGTGGGGGGAAATATAGGGTTTTCAAAATAATTATTTCAATAGTTTCCACAAATGATGCCCAGCAAAAAGATCTTGGGACATTAAAAAAGCAAATGGCTGAGGGTTGAAGGAAAAGAGTGCTTGCATACTGCAATCTATGGTAGGTCCATCTCCTTAAGGACGGCTGGTGTTATTCTAACACCATGTCTCTATATCATATTTCAAAGAAGTGCAGAGTGAACAATGCTAACAAAAGCTGAGGAAGCCAGGCCCTATGGAGATCTTCTGTGACTCATAGATATAACTGAGGCCAAACCAAAGGCCAGAGTGAAATGAAACTGAAAATTTAATCCCTCTCCAATTCTGGGTATCTGAATTGTGGAGTTTTTTTTTTCTCTTGAAAAAGAACATATCTTATACAAAGGTATGTATGAACATTTCTTGACTGAAAACATATGTATATTTCTTGATTGCTGCCTGGTATATTTTTTTTTCCTGTGCTATGCACTGTTCAGACTTATTTAGCTGGTCATAGTTGGAACAAAATGTTGGACTAGGTGGCATAGATGAAATCCATCAGGGCTCTGACTTATTCTAATGTTTATTTATTAGTGCAATGTCCATAAGCTGTCCATAAACTTAACAGCAATCCAGATTTTGTCCATCATTAACTTAAGTGTGCACAATACTTCCAAGAAGAATGCTTCCATAGTTATAACCTCTACTTAGTATATTGTATTAAATGTACTTGTTTGTTTTGTCTTTATATATTTTTTTCTTTGCTATGCTTAGCCTAATGTGATTGATTTATTAGTTGTTTATAGATTCACTTGCAAGCTGTTTTTTCATGGGTTTGGTAGGTGAAAATATCTGTAGCACCTCACTGGCTGTTCAGAGAAGGAAAAATTATGTGTGTGTTTAAATGCACCTTTTTTAAAAAAATATCCCTGACATATATTCACTTCAAGAGCATATAAGTAAAGTGGTGAGAATTAGTGTGAACTTTTATATTGATCCACTTAATGACTTTGAAGTGTAAATATATTAATTAGACTAGCCTGAACCTAATTATTTGATGGTTTTGGATTTTTTTTCTCATGCTTGAATAGCTATTTGTCACAACTACTTAATTTCACAAATAAAAGAATAAAATGTTTAAATATCTCTGGGAAAAAAAGTTTGTTTCAACCATGCAGTGATAGAAAAAACTGAGTATCATAAGTAATATTTTCCTCTTTTCAGTAAAACAAACTTAAACTGCACCCAGATCTTTCAGAACTAACTTTTTCCAAGCTTATGGGTTGGTTTCTGAATGTTTCATTACCCAGCTATGTAAAATCTTCAACAGAATTTAAGGACTGTCAGTGTTTGTTTTCTTCTGTTTATAAGGGCTGCATGTGGTCAGTAGGTCTTGTGATGGGAAGGTCATATCAGGGGACGGTCTAGTACAGTAGTGGGTTCCACTTATCTTCGCTATTGGTTTGGAACTGTGAGTGTTCGTGTGAGGTGCTTCTGCGCACGCACAGAGCGTTCATGATGATGCCCGGGTGGGTGGGTGGAGCCTCCCGCTGCTGCCACTACGGTTCGCCCAAACTAGGGCAAACCAGTAGAAACCCACCACTGGTCTAGTGAGGGGTCAGGTGTGAGTCATGTAATGTGAAGATCTTGTAAAGGGTCAGGTATTGGTCATATCAGGTGAGGATCATTGGGAGGGATTGTGGGCTGGTTGAAGTTTGTGCTGTTACTATTTGGTTGTGGGGTTGATTTGAATTTTCAGGGGTTCATAGGCTGTTTGTAGGCTGGTGTGTCTGTTGATGGAATTGTGGAGTGCCAGGATTCAATAAACTCACAAGCGTGGTGGATGGTAGTGTGGTCAGTGATTCTTGTATTGTTCCAATTGAATTGGTGCTTTTCAGTGTCGGTGTGGGTAGAGATTAGGGATTTGGGATCATAGCATTTGACTGCCAGCTGCTGTTCATGGATCCTGGTTTTAAATTGATGTGATGTTTGTCCCACATAGAATTGGTTGCAATTGTTACAGTTGATTTTGTAAATTACATAGTTTCCTTAATTCTTCTGTATCGTGTCTTTGGTTCTAGATAATTCTTGGTAGAATGTGGCTTCAGGTTTGTGGGCTGTTATTCCTAGAGACTGGAGAATTCTGGCTGTCATTTCTGACACCCCTTCTGTGTATGGTAGATTTAGTTTTTGTATAATAGTAGGCTGTGTGGTGCTGTGTGTTGGCTGCAGCACCACAGCACTAAGAAAAGTGGAAGAGAGACAGCAGCTTGACTTCTTTCTCCACAATCGCTATCCAAAAAACTTTTAATTCCAACACACAGCACCCAAACCACAATGTTTGTAGAGAAACATAGCTTAGTTAGATGAAAAATAGCATCCCTTTGTCCCAATTCTCCAATGTTTTGATTAGAAGCCAGGCAGAATTATGACAAGTTATTCCATCTACAATAGATTCCCAGCTGTTCTAGAAAGGACAATATTTTCTGAACTTTTTCAGACTCCCTGCTAGCTTTTTTGATAAATAGGATCCTACAGTAGTGAAGGGAGATGAAGAAGAAATTAGAAATTATTGGTGGAAATGACATGCACACATTCTTGTCTACAGTCTACAGTTGTCAGAAAGAAGAAAGATGATAGGGAAAAGCTAAGAAGAGCATCTGAATCATTCTGGGACAGAGAAGGAGAAAAGCTGAAGCAGAAAAAAAACTCTCTCTCTTTCTATGAAAGTAACAAAACCATAAACCATAATCTGAGACAGAGGTGAAGCTGCTGTGAAGTGTCCTGTCCTGTCTGGAATCTCCAAGAGACAGAAACAGAGTAATAGCTGAGAACCATTAGCAGAAAAAAAGCTAAACCTGAAGTGAAACCTGTGTTAAAAGCTAAACCTGAAGTGAAAGCAGGTTGGAGCCTGATTGAAGAAATTCCTGCAGCACTTAAAATAAATATTGGCAAAGATTGAGGAATGTAGGATTCAGTTCACAAAGCTAAGTAAAATACAGATACATACATAGGTTAATAGGAAAGCACATGTGTTTATTTATTTAAGCAATTTATATGTTGCTCATATTAAAGTGATGATCCTGACCAGCATACCAAAGGTTAAACAAAACAGTAGTAAATAATCAATTAAGAGTCCACCACATAATTAAGGTCCGAGGTCAAAGAAAAATAAATATTCTCAGTCAAATAACCACTAATAAATTTTATTAATGTCCCAGCCTAAATGCCTACAGGAACACCCAAGTGTTAAGCATTGATGGAAGATTAACAGAATAGAGGGGGGAGACTACCTGAATTTTCAGGGAATATCTTGTTCTACAAGGCAGATTCTGCAACTTGGAAGGATAATTCCCAAGTCCAACAGTTTACACTGCTTGGTAGAAGGGGTCTAAGAACATGGTTTGTCCAATCTTTTGGCTTGCCTGGGCCACATTGAGTGAAGACGAATTGTAATGGGCCACATATAAATACATAATGTAGTTAATATATACAAATAAACTTCCTTTTTAAAAAAATATCTTGTGGGATTATCCGGGAAATTAATGGTTGGACACATCTAATCTAGAATATGCCCTCCCTCTCAGATCTAATGGGGAGAGCAGAAAGAGAGATAACTGATCATCAAACAGACTGGTCTATGTCATATAAAGCTTTAAATGTCATAAGCAGCACCTTTAATCATACCCAGAATGATACTGCCCCCTGTAGCAGTATTATATGGCCATAACATGATACTGCCTATAGCATTGCATTCCAGTCTGAGGCAAGCATTAAAAAATTTCATGAATGAATCCTACTTTCCTAATGGAAATTAACCTATTCCCTATAAGTCATCCTGCTTTCTTTGCACAATGCATTTTGCTTCTGAAATGAAAGATCTTAATTCTTATTCATTCCAGTGGTGAAATCTAAAATTTGTTACTACCGGTTTTGTGGGCATGGCTTGGGGCGGTAATGTGACTGGGTGGGCATGGCCAATTTTTTTTTTTACTTTTAAAACCATTTTTTACATGTAAAACCATGTAAAAAATGCTTTCGAAAGGCTCTGACGATCCCAGCTGAGTACCCTCTGCCGATCAGGCAACTCAGCTGGGATTGTCAGAGCTTGGATTGTCAGAGACATTTAAAAAAAAAAAAAGCCTCTGATGATCACGCGGCTCAGCTGGGCATGGGGGGCGGGGGCAGGGATTTTTGCTACCGGTTCTCCAAACTGCCCGCTGCCATCGCTACCTACTCGCCTGAGCCGGTCCGAACCGGGAGCATTTCACCCCTGATTCATTCTAATTTATATTCCTAAAGATTGTTAGCAACGGAGCCTCTCACCTTATTAGTGCAAAGCCCATATGTAACCTTTTTAAATATACATTCTCTATAGTATTCTGTGAAAGAAAACCTTTATAGTCATACATTTTACAATGATTATTTCACTTCCTAGGTGGTTAGGTTTTCTTGGCCTGCAGCCTGATGCTTTCCAAATGCCATATGAAATTTTGCTGAAACTGCCAGGAATTGCAGTGCCTGGTGTGTCTTATTATAATAAGACTTTTTTAAGGAAGAAAAAGACCATCTGTCTTACATTATTTATCATCCTTCAGTTAAGGTTAATCCCATTTCTTGGGTTTCCATCATACATTCTACATTGAGTGTCTTCAAAATAAGAAGTAGGAATGCTTGTCATATTCTCACGTGCTCTAGATATCTAATTTATTCCCACTTTCCTGTTTTAAGTATAAAAAGAACATAATTTATATGAGAGCTTGACTAGTACTTTTCTCACTTTCTTTTTCCATTTGAATATGATTAAAAACAATAATAATGAAACCACTCTTAACCTATATATAAAATCAACATTTACATTGGGCTCAACTCAGGGTGAAATCCAGCAGGTTCTGACAGCTTCTGGTAGCGGAAATTTTGAGCAGTTCAGAGAACCGGTAGCGGAAATTTTGAGTAGTTCGGAGAAACGATATCATTCTGGGCTGGCCCCAGAGTGGGGTGGGAATGGAGATTCTGCAATATCCTTCCCCCAGGAGTCGGGAAAGAATGGAGATTTTGCAGTATCTTTCCCCTGAAGTGGGGTGGGAATGGAGATTTTGCAGATCCTTCCCCTGGAGTGGGATGGGAATGGAGATTTTGCAGTATCCTTCTCCTGTCACGCCCACCAAGCCACACCCACCAAGCCACACCACACCATGCCCACCAAGCCATGCCCACAGAACCGGTAGTAAAAAAATTTGGATTTCACCACTGGCTCAATTGAATGGATAACAGCATCATTATCAAAACATCATCTTTCAAATTCGTAAATCTCCTTCAGTTGTCTGCAGGATCCAATCAGATTATGGAAGCTTTGTATCTTTTATACACTTCAAAGGGATGATGCTTAGGTTACTATAGAGAGCCTTCTCTGTGGAGGCACCTGCCATTTGGAACGAGCTCCCCCCGGAGATATGGAGGATCCAAGACTTACGCACCTTCCGTCACGCCCTAAAAACGTTTTTATTCCAACAGGCTGGTCTGGCCTAACTCTCCCTTTTAAATTGGGTTTTAAATGTTTTATATAAATTGGATGTTTTTAAATTTGTTTCTTGAGCCCAAATTATTTAATTTATTTTTAATAGCTTTTAACTTTTGTATGTTTTTTGTATTTTTATCTTGGCTGTTCCCCGCCCTGAGTCCTCCGGGAGTAGGGCGGTATACAAATATGATAAAATAAAATAAATAAAATACTGTACTACAGTGTTGTTTTTGTCATCTGATGTGGTGGAAAGTACACCTGGAGTGGGAGTGGGGAATCTGGCCAAGAGCATCATGGTTTCCCATGGAGGAGGCAAAACATTCCAAAGAGAAGCCCAAAATAAGAGACTACATATTCCTGAATGGGGGAGAAAGAATGATGTTCAGGGTATTCAGAATTCTGGGAGTTGAAGACCACATGTCTTCAAGCTGCCAAGGTTGAGAAACACTGTATTAGGCCATTCAAACCAGCTTGCAAAAGAGGCATACAAATGGCTAAGTGTATAGCAGAACCAAATTTAAACATTTATTTGCTCAAACATTTATTTATTACAATGCATTTGCTTCTATCTTCTGAGGAGATATTCATAGATGGATAAAAATAACATATTTCTGTCCTACTTAGATGCCATTCAGATGTGTAGATTTCAATTCTTATAATTCTCAGCAAGGGGCATGTTCATCAAAAATTCCAGACACATGGAGGGCATCTATATTAGAAAATAGAATTTCATTAATCATTTTTGACTTTCAATCGCTTTTTTAATGTCTGAGTTTCTCTAGATAGAATGAGTTATAACTATGGAATACACATTATTGTTATTTCTTTGTGATTGTAGGCAGTATATATTATGATAAATGTATACAACAGGAAAACTGTATAGAATAGAATAGAATTTTTATTGGCCAAGTGTGATTGGACACACAAAGAATTTGTTTTGATGCATATGCTCTCAGTGTACATAAAATAAAAGATACATTCATCAAGAATCATAAAGTACAACACTTAATGATAGTCATAGGGTACAAATAAGCAATCAGGAAACATTATCAATATAAACCGTAAGGATACCAGCAACAAGGTTACAGTCATACAGACATAAGTGGAAGGAGATGGGTGATGGGAATGATGAGAAGATGAAAAGATTAATAGTAGTACAGACTTAGTAAATAGTTTGACAGTGTTGAGGGAATTATTTGTTTAGCAGAGAGATGGCATTCGGGAAAACCTGTTCTTGTGTCTAGTTGTTCTGGTGTGCAGTGCTCTATAGTGTCGTTTTGAGGGTAGGAGTTGAAACAGTTTATGTCCAGGATGTGAGGGGTCTGTAAATATTTTCATAGCCCTCTTTTTGACTCGTGTAGTATACAGGTCCTCAATGGAAGGCAGGTTGGTAGCAATTGTTTTTTCTGCAATTCTAATTACTTTCTGAAGTCTGTGTCTGTCTTGTTGGGTTGCAGAACCAAACCAGACAGTTATAGAGGTGCAGATGACAGACTCGATAATTCCTCTGTAGAACTGGATCAGCAGCTCCTTGGGCAGTTTGAACTTTCTGAGTTGGAGCAGAAAAAACATTCTTTGTTGTGCTTTTTGATTATGTTTTTGATGTTAGCTGTCCATTTTAGATCTTGTGATACGGTAGAACCTAGAAATTTGAAGGTCTCTACTGTTGATACTGTATTATCTAGTATTGTGAGAGGTGGAAGTATGGAAGGGTTTCTCCTAAAGTCTATCATCATTTCTACAGTTTTGAGTGTGTTCAGTTCCAGATTGTTCCGGTCACACCACGAGGCTAGTTGTTCAATCTCCCGTCTGTATGCAGATTCATCATTGTCTCAAATGAGACGGATCATTGTTGTGTCATCTGTGAACTTCAGTAGTTTAACAGATGGATCATTAGAGATGCAGTCATTGGTATACAAAGAGAAGAGAAGTGGGGAGAGCACACAGCCTTGTGGGGGGGCTGTACTAATTGTGCAGGTATCTGATGTGATTCTGCTTAGCTTCACCTGCTGCTTCCTGTTTGTTAGGAAGCTTATGATCCACTTACAAGTGTGTTCAGGTACCTGTAACTGGTTTAGCTTAGTTAGGAGAGTGTCTGGAATGATGGTATTGAATGCTGAACTAAAGTCTACAAAAAGAACCCTTGCGTAGGTCTTTGGAGATTCAAGATGTTGTAAGATGTAGTGCAGAGCCATATTAACAGCATCATCTGTTGATCTATTTGCTCGGTATACAAATTGCAAGTGGTCTAACAGTAGATTTGTGATGGTTTTCAAGTGGGACTGCACTAGCCTTTCAAAGGTTTTCATGACTACAGATGTTAGAGCAATTGGTCTGTAGCCATTCAGTTCCTTGATAGTGGGCTTCTTTGGCACTGGGATTATAGTAAGTGTTTGAAGCAAGAAGGAACATAGCACATCTCTAGTGATTTATTGAAGATTCGGGTGAAGATGGGGGCCAATTGGTCAGCACAGACTTTTAAGCAAGAAGGAGTTATCTTGTCTGAGCCTAGAGCTTTTCCTGGCTTTTGTCTGTGAAATAGGTCCTGCACTTCCTTTTCTGTGATCACTAGGGGTTGTGAACCCAATGGGATGGGGTCAGTTGTAGGAAGCTTGGCTGTTGTTGGCGTGTCTGAGATGGGGGTTGTGGAGATAGGTGGCTGTAGTTTCCTTTCAAACCTGCAGTAAAACATGTTCAGGTCATCTTCCAGTTGTTGATTTTTTTCAGCCTGGGAAGGAGGTTTGCCGTTGCCAGTGATAATTTTAAGAGTTTTCCACATGTTTGCTGGTTCATTTGTTGAGAACTGATTCTTTAGCTTTTCAGAGTAGCTTCTTTTTGCTGCTCTGATCTCCCTTGTTAATACATTTCTGGCCTGATTGTACAGCATTTTATAACCTTTTCTGTAGGCTTCCTCTTTGGAACAACGTAGCTGCTTAAGTTTAGCTGTGAACCAAGGTTTGTTGTTACTGTATATTCGCAAGTTCCTTGTCGGTACACATAGGTCTTCATAGAAGCTGACATATGATGTTAAGTAATCATATAGAATATACATACTCAGGTGGAGATAGTAATCGTCCTCTTTTTTTCCTCATCTTATTTCTTTTAGTATCAAATACTAGAGAATTGAATTAACCCATATGCATGTGTGCTATGCACAGAAATAATGAAACACCAGGAAAATCTCCCTAAATTTTGAAATGTGGAAATGAGAACCTTGAAATGAGACTGTTGTTCATATATATAATCCTCATACTAAACATATGGAATTGAATTGGATTGGGTCTATTGGCTCCATATTGACGTTGGAGAATCTCCTGCCGAGTCCCAGACTGGGGGGTTCAGAAGAACAATGGAAAGCTTATGCCTATGTATATACACTGCCGAATATGCTAAACATCAGACTGGAAAGTGTGAGTTCTAATCTTACCTTGGGCATGAACCCAGCTGAGTTACCTGAGGCCAGTTACATTCTCTCAGCTATAGAAAAAAAGCAATGGCAAAACACTTCTGAAAAACCATGCCAAGGAAACAGCCGGCAGTATTCAAGAATTGGATATGACTAAACAGAAAGAAAACTCCTGTTAATATACTTCTGATAGTATTCTATGGTAACTTGAACATTTATTATTATTAATATAACATTTAGTTAAATATAGTTCTGTTTCTAGAATTATTTATTAATAAGATGCTTACATAGCTATGTTATATATGCATAATGAATACCCCAGCAAAAGCAATTGACTTTTGTACAATATTGGCTCCAGGATTTCAAATTAAGTGTTAGTAGAGATAGAATTTAGGAATTTTAGACACTTAGAATAAAAACTCTAGCTGCACACTCAGCAGATTCACATAAATGTGTATTTTCTATCATTCAATTTTCCTTTTGTATTACTATGGAGACAATAATCAAAGGGAAATCCTACTTTATAATATAATAGAAGTGTCATTAATTAATATTCATTATTTTTCCCCAGAGCTATAATAATGGAAGTAAATATTTCTTTTATCTATATTGTTCAATAATTAAGGTACAAATTAATTACGTGAATACTGCAATCTCATCATAGCAATTTAATTTAGCAGTGATTGTCCTGTTTACATGGGAGTTTCACAGTCTCTAGTTCAGCAAGGTAGTCTTGGCAACAAGCAAAAAAACAGGGTCAGAGAATGAGAAAATATTCCAATTGACAGGTCTATTATGGATGTTGCAATTATTATAGTGATGGATTAGACATGGAGAGCATGCATCTTCAGTTACTCCCAGTGACTATGGAGATCCCTGGCTGACTTTTGAATCATCAACTTTCAACTTAACCTATTTAATAGAGCCAGATTATTACACATTATTTCCATAGCAAAGAAGCTAAAGCAGAAATTGTTAAATTGATTATTTTATTCAAAGAGGAAAATATGTTTTTATTTGGATATCACTTCTGGAAATTGTGCTTTGAAGGAGAAAAAAATGTAATGTTGACTTTGGTTTTGTTGATTAGAAAGATTTGGTGTTATAGAAATGGCTTGTTGTTGTTAGTTGCGAAGTTGTGTCCAACCCATTGTGACCCTATGGACAACGTTTCTCCAAACCTTCCTGTCGTCTACCATCCTCTGTAGTCCGTTTAATCTCACGCCTACTGCTTCAGTGACTCCATCCAGCCACCTCATTCTCTGTCATCCCCTTCTTCTTTTGCCCTCAAACTTTCCCAGCATTAGGCTCTTCTCCAGTGAGTCCTTTTCATTAGGTGGCCAAAGTATTTGAGTTTCATTTTCAGGATCTGACCTTCTAAGGAGCAGTCAGGGTTGATCTCCTCTAGGACTGACTGGTTTGATCGCCTTGCAGTCTAAGGGACTTGTAGGAATCTTCTCCAGCACCATAGTTCAAAGGCCTCAATTCTTTGGCGGTCAGCCTTTCTTATGGTCCAATTTTCACAGCCATACTTTGCACTGGGAACACCAGAGCCTTGACTATACACACTTTTGTTGGCAGGGTGATGTCTCTGCTTATTAGAATACTGTCTAGATTTGCCATAGCTTTCCTTCCCAGGCGCAAGCGTCTTTTAATTTCTTGGCTGCAGTCCCCATCTGCAGTGATCTTGGAGCCCAGGCAAATAAAATCTGTCCCTACCTCCATTTCTTCCCCCTCTATTTGCCAGAAATTTAGAGGGCCGGATGCCATGATCTTAGTTTTCTTAATTATGATTTTAAAGCCAACTTTTGCACTCTCCTTCTTCACCTGCATCAAGAGGCTCTTTAGTTCCTCTTCACTTTCTGCCATTAGAGTGGTGTCATCTGCATATCTGAGGTTGTTGATATTTCTCCCGGTAATCTTAACTCCAATTTTTGATTCATCTAGCCCTGCCTTTTTCATGATGTGCTCTGCATATAAGTTAAATAGGCAGGGTGACAGTATACAGCCTTGCCGGACTGGCTAGTTATATAGAAATGGCTAGTTATATATAGTAATGCGAAAAAGCAAAAGTTGAGTTTGGAGGTTGGAGTGTGTTTATCTTGTACTGTATTAAGAAGAGTTGGAAGTCAATGCCCCTTTTCTTTCTTTTTCTCTTTCCCCTTGTATCTCAAACCCCATTTCCCCCGCTCCCTTCCCTTCCCTTAATTTCCTATTTTTTCTTCTCTTCTTTGTATTTTATACAATAATAAAAAATAATAATAAAACTTGATGAAATTAACCTATTTAATAGAGCCAGATCCAAGGTATAAACAGATCAAAGAACAAAATAATGCTTTAAACTGGTGTAGATCAGTGGTGGGTTTCAAATTTTTTTGAAACCCACCACTGTGGGTTTCTGTGGGTGTAGCTTGGTGGGTGTGGCATGGCTTGGTGGGCGTAGCTTGGTGGGTGTGGCATGGGAAAGATACTGAAAAATCCATTCCCACCCCACTCCAGGGGAAGGATACTGTAAAATCTCCATTCCCTCCCAATCCAGGGGAAGGTTACTACAAAATCCCCATTTCCTCCCGATCAGCTGGGACTCAGGAGGCAGAGAATAGATGGGGGTGGGGTCAGTCAGAATTTTTACTACCGGTTCTCCGAACTACTCAAAATTTCTCCTACCAGTTCTTCAGAACTGGTCAGAACCTGCTGAAACCCACCTCTGGTGTAGACACGTATGTCGTACGTATCAATGCCTCTGTAAAGAAGACGCCTCAGAATCTTTACCATGATGAAAAATTCAGGATAGCAACCATTTCTTTTGCATCTCTTCTTCAACCTCATTTGGCCTGGAGGGAGGGTGGAAACAATCAATTATGGAGATAATTCCCTTTTAACAGTCCTTTCTGGAAATGCATCTCTGTCGTGGACTTTTGAAGAGATAGCTAATCCTCTGATAAATAGACTGCGTGACCCTGGAAGGAGTTTATTGACTAAGAGATTTACTTTTTTTTTTTTTTTGTCCTTCTGTTCAATTGTGTCCGATTCTCAGGGACTTTACTTTACTTAATTCAGGTCATTTAGAGGCCAAAACAAATTGCTCTGGGTTAATTGCTGACTCAAATGACTCACTTTTGGAGTTTGCAAAACATTCTTACCCCAACCATGACCTAATTACTGTATAATATAAACAGAACCATTACTTCTGTTCTAGCCTTTCTGCTATAAAACTGAAAAGTGAAAAGGCCTGAATTTTAGAAGGGAAAAATAATGCCCAGCCTCAGATTTGGGCAGTGGTGGGATTCAGGCAGTTCACACCACTTCGGGAGAACCGGTTGTTAACTTTCTGAGCAGTTTGGTGTAGGAAGAAATATCCTTCTGGGTTCTGCTCCAAGTGGAGAAAAAGACACTGGAAACATGGAGACTGCTTGGAAAGATGGTTTAATGGTGGACAGGATCACATGGCTTGAGTTCCTGAACAGAAAAAGGGCAGATACAGCGAGCCTCTGAGTTTTTATGCTCTTTCTGGCTTTGAACTTCCTGGGGCCCAGAAAGAGTATCCTGATTGGTTGTCAGACTTCCAGGGGGTGAGGGTTTTAGCTAGCCCTGCTGGCTGATGTAATCTTCCCAGGTGCCATGTGGTGAGTTTCTGTCTACATGGGTCCCATTGTGTTAGTTTCTGTTGCTATTGTGTTGCAGATGAAGGTCCATTGACAAAGATTGAGTTTCTGCCTCTGGCCATTAACAAAAGGATGGGGGCAGGAAGGTGGGAGCTGCTTTGTCTTTAAAACATGCTTCTCCATTTCTCATCCAGGGAAACATAATATTCTGCCTTTTTAATATTTCCCAAAATATTTCATTCTTCTAGGAAAGGGGTGGGTGCTAACTTCCTACATTGGCAAACTGGTTGTTGGAAGAAATCATTAGGGCAGAGAACCGGTTGTTAAATTACTTGAATCCCACCATTGGATTTGGGGTCTAAAGATATACTATACTATACTAAGGTTGAACTACTGCTAAAGGAAGAAAATGACTAAATAATTGGTTGTCCAAACTATACAGTCTGCTACCAGTCTGCTTTTTATTGTATAATAGGTTAGGACTACCACCACCCCAAAAAAATCTCCCTGTTCCATTCTGTGTGGGAGAAAAAATGACGTATTAACACTATTAGGTTATCACTCAAAATGTACACCACATCTCTCTCTCTCTCTCTCTCTCTCTCTCTCTCTCTCTCTCTCTCTCTCTCTCTCTCTCAAGAGAACGAGGGAGAGAGGGAGGGAGGCAAACTGTGTGTGAAATCATTCTCTTAAATTCTTTGAAGATAATTTGAAGGAATTCATGAAATACAACAAGATTCTGTACCGTCTCATCTTCTCTGTAGAATCCTATGCATTTTTTAATATTGATCCGGCCTCAAAATGAATCTATCCACCAGAATTTTACATTAACCTACCTATGGCACTCCAGATTGAAGTTATATTTCGAAAATTTTGGATGCTCCAAAGCCCAATTTAAAAACTAAGTTTTATCCTTTCTCAATTCACAGAATCATTTAAACAGCTCATTCAGAAGCCTGAACCAAGGTAAACAAGAACAGTTGCTTAACAAACCTGAAAATCTATCATATTTAAACATCCCTTGTTTTTTGTTAGCTGGGTTCTCTGACTTACTACCTTATATCCTTAAATTAAAGGAAACTACTATGTGATACAATTCAGAGAGACCCATGACACTGCAATTAAAATTAAAACATGCTTTCATAAAAGGATTACTTCTATTTTCAAATTACAGAACAGATGTGAAAAAATAAATAATGTATAATATGAGTTTCATTCTGAATTTAAAGCAGAAATGAGCTCTGGAGGTAGAAGATTATTTTATTAAGCAAGCATAAGATGTATGTATGGATGAATGAATGATAATTTCCTCCATGCAGAAGCCAGTGGAAACAACATATGTCAATAAACCATATTACGCCAGGTGGCTACTAAGCCTGAGATAATATAGATTGTCCTTGTGGAGAGTGGGTTTTCAGATGGTTCTCCAGTTCCAATTGATGTTGGTAGGGAGTAAAGATTTAGCCATAAGCCTGTGCTTTGTAGGGTGCTGCAGAGCTCAACTCCCTTTTCACTCTTATTTAATTTCCACTGCCAGGCACTAACAACCAAATCCACATGTGCAGAGTTCAAGCTAACTACTTTATTAAGTTCTACCTATAATACAGGATTTTTTTCCCATCTGTCAACCTACTATTCGGAACAATTAGATAAGGGTATGAGGGATTTGGGGGAGGGGAAGGGGTTGGCTGAGTCCTTTCCTGCTTGAGCAATGACTCCAGGCTAGCTTCACATTTGATCCCTCCTCCATGCCAAGCTGGCTGCTTCCCAATATCTACATAAACTTCTGAGATTATTCATTGGCATGGGATTAAGTATCATCAGTATCCAAAATTATACATCTCTTCTCTGGGTCATCCAAGTAATGCCTTTGGGATTCTTTCCAAGCAGCTGGAGACTGTGAGGATTTGGAAGGGAAAGAATGGCTTTAATTCAACTATAGCAAAACTGAATAGCTGTGGCTTTAGGTACCCCCTGGTCTGAGATCTTCCATTATGATCTTTGTATTATCTTAGAACAAGTGACAGCCATGGCCAGGAAGGCTTGACACAAATCATTTCTATATGGAGCTGTTCTTGAAAAGCATTCAGAAGTTCCACTAACCCAAAATGTAGAGGTACGTGAAATTTTGGGCACATAATACCACTGCTACTTGAGTTGCACTGGCTCTCAGTAGAGTTTCAGATGTAATTCAGTGTGCTGGTGGTCACTATTGAAACCCGGCATGGCACAGGGTCATGTTGCTTATGTAACTGCCTATTTCCAGTGGTTTAGGCTCATTCCACCAGATCTGGCAGGGTGGCCATGCCCTGGATCCATTCTGTGAAACAATGTCACTTAGTATGACCCATTTCTATATCAGCACTTGTCCTATGGTATTACCTCCCCCTGCCCCAAACCTGCTGGCCTTCTGGAAAGTCTTGAAAACGTGTTTTTTCCTGTAAGCTCAGAACCAGGATATTAGAAGAGCCCACTATATATGTTTTTTTCGATGGCAGATAGTTTGTAAGGGGCCTGGATTGTTTCTTTTTAAACTGATTGTTGGCCTATGGTATTTTACATTGTGGTTTTATATATGTGATTATAGCCATCCAAAGTCATATAGTTAAGATGGGTGGTCAGATAGTAAAATTCAGTAAGTAAGTAAGTAAGTAAGTAAGTAAGTAAGTAAGTAAGTAAGTAAATATTGAAAAACACAGGGCTAGATGGAGTCTTCCACTTTTATATATACATAGTCAATTTTATGGGGAAATGTAGTAAGAACATCTCAGCACCATTCCTGAAAGGAAACATTTGAAGCATTCCATCTATGTCTAGTTGACTGCCTACTCACTTTCCAGCAATACCAAATAATTTCAAGAGTAGTTTGGGTTCTTGGACAAGCATCAATGCCAGTCTAATATTTCTATTACCAATGACCTTACTGAAATTATAGACCCTTATATATTTTGTATGTTAATGAATTGAACTAATGCTTTATTCCTTGTTGGCCAAAATATTTAAGAGATTTTATATAAATATGTAGAGATCTAGTCAAAATATAAAATGCATAGTTTAAGAAATATTAAATATATTTACAGCAATAATGGAGAGGGCAAAGGAGAAGGTGAACAATTTCATAGAAAAGATTGAGGTTACAAGTCTCTCATTTTGTTTTTATCTTTGCAAATTTCAAAAGGTATTTTTTGTAAAGTTGCCACCAAGCTTATTTTATTTTTGCTTTGAGTATGACTAACCCACTCTCACTTATCTTCTTTATTCTGTATTCTTACTTGGTGAAAGTGTAATTTCCACCTTCAAAAACACTTGTGAGTTAGGTGTGGGTTCTGTACCTAAATATAATGCAACAAGAGGTGTGAAAACCTCTTTCTTTCTATTTTACTTAAATCTTTCTATGTACCAAGAGAAAGATTTACCACAAAATCTATACAATCACAAAAAAACAAAATCTATACATTACAAACATTACATTACAAACACAAAATCTATACATTACAAATAGAAATGTTCTTTTTATTTTTTTTTTCACCTACCACCTACTTCACCAGGCTAGATCAAAGAAATTTAATAAAGGGCAGAAGCTGCATTCTTTGATTTCCATCCAAAAATAACCATGAAAAGTTTTTAGCAGACGCAAAGTTCAGTTCAACCAACCAACCAATACCTCTGCTATGGAAATCAAGTTCTCAGTGATATTCATAAAAGATGGAGAAAAAAGCAAAATATAGAAAGCTGGAAGGAGGAGCTGTACTTTTGTCTTTAATAGTGACAGAAACAAACCCACTGCTTCTGCTTCTCATTTCAATGCAATGTTAGAAGCATTTGACTACCTTTAGGTGCAGATATGACTACTATCCCTTCTAGATACTACTCACCTAAGGTTATATGCGATTGTGAAGATGGTACTCTGCAAGTCTCTTTCCACAATATTCATGACACAATTCAGCAGATATGGAAGTAAGCTAACCTCAGGGAGTGAACTGGCAATGTATAGGAAATGAAATAGAGGTTGGCAGGAGAAACAGTGCTTTTTGTTGTTCGTCAGAGAAACATGGAGACAGGGGACAAGCAGATATCAAGTTGGTTTTTTTCCATAAAGATAACAAGATCTATATATACTGCAAATACAAGCTGATCGCTCTCCTGGAACAGACGATGAAGGGTGATAGGCCAACGGGTTTTTCTACACTGTAATATCAAAGGAAAAAAGACAGAACATATGAAGTTTCTTAGAAAAGTAAGAAGGAAAATGAATTCCAGCGGACATAAAAAGAAGGGATGTTAAGTAGAGAAGTAAGAGGATGTGATGTCTTTAATGCCAATGGAACTCTGCAAGTGATAGTTATCAGGCTATCTAGCAGACAATCCACAGCCAACTGAGCCAAACTTTGACAATTGCAGTTTTATGAAAAAGAATATAATCACCCTGACCCTCTTCTCAGCCAACAGATTGAAAAAACCCAAGAGCTATTTTTGAGGAAGAAGAGCTGGACTGTTGTGACCCAACACAAGTCCTCCTGGTTACGCAGCTGTCCTTGGAGAAACATCTGATGGCTGTTGCCAGGGAGACTTTTGGTCAGGTTCACCTGATCTGCCAGTTCCAGCCCTTTCTTGATCGGGATTCCCTGTGCACAGTCACTCATGCCCTCGTCACCTCTCGCCTGGACTACTGCAATGCTCTCTACATGGGGCTCCCCTTGAAGAGCACCCGGAGGCTCCAAGAATGGAGGTCCAGAATGCGGCCGCGTGGATAGTCACGGGAGCCGCATGGCGCTCCCATATAACACCTCTCCTGCGTGAGCTGCACTGGCTCCCAGTGGTCTTCCGGGTGCATTTCAAGGTGTTGGTTATCACCTTTAAAGCACTCCATGGCATAGGACCTAGTTATCTTCGAGACTGCCTGCTGTTACCAACGGCCTCCCATCGACCTGTGCGCTCCCACAGAGAGGGCCTCCTTGGGGTGCTATCAGCCGAACAATGTAGGCTGGTGACCCCCAGGGGGAGGGCCTTCTCTATGGGGGTATCTACCCTCTGGAATCAGCTGCTCCCAGAGATAAGGAGAATCCAAGACCTCGGTGCCTTCCGCTGTGCCCTTAAAACCTTCTTTTTCCAGCAAGCTGGGCTGGCCTAACACTTTTTAAAATGTTTTTAATTGTTTGTTATTGTTTTTAATCATGGGGCCAAATTTATATATATCTTTTTAATTGTATTTTAATGTTTGTAGTTTATGTTTTTATTTGGCTGTTCACCACCCTGAGTCCTCAGGGAGAAGGGCGGTATACAAATTTTAAAATAAATAAATAAATAAATAAATAAATAAATAAATAAATAAATAAATAAATAAATAAATTCTCAGCGTATTCCAAATTAAATGAAAGCAAAGTCCTCAAAACACCATTCTTCAGTTTATCTCTGACCTTCCGATAATTAGGCAAACTGCCAAAGGCTTTTTTTGGCAACAGTTCAGGAACAGAAGATGCTGACAAGAAAGAAATGCAGCCAAACACGAAGCAAATCTCTCAACGGTTGTTTTCCGGCAAAGAGGCCAAGAGCTGTTGCTGGTCTTTTAGGCCTTATGGGAGGGGCCAATTATCTCTTGGCCCTACTCCCGAGTTGTCTTCTCTGCTTTAGCTGCTCCTGCCTTCTGGCAGCTCTTCTCATATGTGCATTAGGAACAGGCTCCTCCTGTTCCTCTGCCTCTCTACTGTCAGTCTTTGGAGGCTCTGAAGTCCGTGCATCACTCCCCGATGGCCCTGGTCCCATCTCCGCCTCCAACACAGAGCCCTCATCTGGGCTTTCCCCAGCCTCCAGGACTGGCCCATGTTCTTCCTCAGCTTCATCGCTGTCTGACTCCGCTGCCAGCTCTGCAGGCTGCTGGCGGACCACAACATGGACAGTGTTGATGGGCGCTTCTTGCTGAGGGGAACAGAGGCCTTAACATAAACATATAATATGATGTTACAGGAACTGTATTGTTTTCCAGTTGTCTGTGTGCAGGATGTGATGAAAACACTGTTGAGAAATGTCAGACTCACTGATAACTCTCAATTTCTATTTACGTGCTAGAAGAGACCATTCTTTTCAGAGACTATAAGACCCTGGCCAGAAGGTGAAGGGACTAGGAGCCCAGATACTTATTTCATCAGTCTTTCCAGATGAGAATATGACATATGAAAATACAACAGGAGCCTGGTGTCCCAAAGTTGCTTTTTTTCAGGAGGCAACTGGACTTTCTTGTTTTTTCTTTTGAAGACGTTTTGCTTCTCATCCAAGAAGCTTCTTCAGCTCTGACAGGATAGTGGGGAATGGAAGGAATGAAATTTCCCACTATCCTATCGGAGCTGAAGAAGCTTCTTGGATAAGAAGCGAAACGTCTTCAAAAGAAAAAAGAAGAAAATCCAGTTGCCTCCTGAAAAAAAGCACCTTTGGGTCAACCATGTCCTGGATGACTGAGAATCTGTACAGACAGGAGACTGGTGTTTAGATGGTGCCATTAAGAAAGGTTTAGATTCTTTATTTATTGAGTATGCTACATGCATGAAAGACTCCTGACAAGAGAATGAGTATATCTCCCATAGCAGGAAATGTTTGACAGGTACTTTGCCTATCTAATCATAAAAGGATTCAACAAAAAAAGAGGGGAAGATAATAAAAGGCCAAAATCAATTATATCACCAAGGGCTGAAGCAAGTCAACTCATTTGAAGTTCCCCTAACAAATATAGCCATCTTATTTTTATCTGGTCCTACAGTCATTGAGTCATCATTCAATAATAAACTGTCACAAAAAAAAAAAGAAAAGAAAAGAAGAAGAAGCAACAAATGCTTTAACAATCTCTGTCAACAGGGAATAAATGAAGAGTGGAGTAGGCTTAAAGATGGGTTGAAATGACAACCATGAAACCAAAAGAATTTATCAAAAGGAGGAAATTGAAATCTTAATACAATGAATATAACTTTATAGGAATCACTGAAACCTGATGGGATGGATTGGTTTCAGAATAATGAATGCACATTCAGATGTGCATTCAGCTCCAATGGCTTGAACTCCTGAAGGAGATAATTGTTCAGAAAAGGATGACAAATTCTGCAGAATGAGATACTAACAATTCCTACTAGAAACAAAATGGGAGACAGCCAAAAAGACCAGTGTAATATACAAGAACATTTGTAAAATGTTGAGAGGAGCGAGCGCGAGCAATCCTGGGAACAACATGTTCATTTCCTAGCTGTGTGTTTTCTGATTGTTGTGATTCTTGCCTTGGTTTGGATTGACACTGTGCCTTGTGAACTCTGGACTTTTCTTGCCTCCTGAGTCCTGTTGTATTATTGTGGATTTAATTTTGCCTGGTGGGTAAACTTTCAAGTGCCTTGTGGACTCATTGGCCATTGCTCTGTGGACTAGCATTAGTTTACTTGTGGCTGGACTTAATTGGGACAGTTCTGGAGTTTTGGTGAAGGGAGTTGTGGGGGAATATTAATAAGCCCACTAAACCACAGTTACGCATGTGTGAGCAGGACAGCACAATGACTGATATGAACATAAAAAGGGGATTGTAAGTAAGGGATAATAAAAGGTAGTGGCCAGAAACTGTATGGATTGTGTTAGAGAGCTTTGAATGAGCCAAGCCTTGCAGAAATGCTCCCTCTCCAACAACATTTCAGTAACAAAAGGGAAGATAAAAAGACTTTAGGTCTGTTGTGTGAAGGAAAGGGTGAACTGGTAATGGGATGATAAGAAGGGAGAACATTTATCTCTTCTCACATTGGGAAAATAAAACGCTACCTGCCCATTATTGTGCCACTCATGCAAAGAGACATCTGTAGCATAGATAAGAAAGGAACTCTTAGCTAATTTAAATGAATGTCTTTAGGCCAGATGACTTACATCCTATAGGAGTGAAGGAAGTAGCAGGGGTTATTTTAAAACCAATAACCGTAATCCAAGAACTCCTGTCTCAGTATCTCAAAAGTCTGGAGGACAGCCAAACTTGTTCCACTCTTTTTAAAGGGGAAGGACAGGCAGATTCAGGAATTAGACATCTTCAGGATGACATCTATATATTGGACAAGATGCTCAAGCTGATTATTAAACAGGATGTTTGAATGCAATAATTAATAGAAGCCAACAAGTTACAGAGAAGTCGTTCTAGAATTATCTTAGTTTAATAAATCTGGGAAATGTAGTGGACATAGTATACTTTGACTTAAGCAAAGCATTTGACAAACTCATGAAATTTTCATTAATAAATTGGTAAATTTGATAGTTATGGATTTGTTGTGGCTGAATGACCAATTGCAGAAAATACTTAATAGTTCCACATCACTGGGGAGAGTAGCATTATGTGAAGTGTTTTTTCAGGCCTCGTGCTATTCAATATTTTTGGTAATGGCTTGGTTGAAAAGGTTGAAGAAATGTTTATCAGATTTTCAGATGGCACAAAACTAGTGTGAGTAGATAATGCTTGTGAGAGAGTGGGAGGGATGTGGAGAGAGAGAGATTGGGGAGGGGGTGGAGAGGGAGGGAGGGAGGGGAAGAGAGAGAGAGAGAGGGGGGGGGAAGAGATCAAAAGATGTAGACAGTCCTGAACAATGAACCAAAGTAAGCAGAATCAAATTTAACAGGAAGAAATGTAAATTCCTATATCTGAGGAAGAAAAAAAGAAAGATACAACTGTAGAATCATGAGAACATAACATAAGAAGCATCTGACTGTTCTATTAGATCAAGTTAAACTCAAGTCAAGATCATAATGTAAAACAATAAATGAAATTTTGGGATATACAGAATTATAAAGTCTAGAGTCCTTGGGAAGTTTTGCCTTGTTTAGATCCTGTTGAATACTCAGTCTAGTTTGGGGCATTACAGCCAATAAATAGAATAGAAAAAGTTGGAACAAATTCTGAGGAAGAAAGGACAAGTACCAGTGGGTTGAAACTGCAGAGAACTAGATTCACATTAGGTAGTAGGAAGAATGTTCTGATGATAAAGGGTATTAAGGGATGATTTGTTTATTTATTTACTATGCCTACTTACCTGTTACAGCACTGAAATAGTAACAGCCTTTGATTCATTGGCTCATGTATTTGCCTATCTATCTACTTAATAAACTTAGTTGACTATGGAAAATGAGCTTCCAGTACATTTTAATTTATAACTGGAAATAACTGGTATTTTTACGCTTTCCCGTACAGATGGGAAAAAGGGCCTGAAAAAAGCTTCAGAGCAATAGAAAATTAAAGACTTATTCTTATCCAAGGAACATATTACAGTAAGTGATGATGAATCATTCTCATTAAATAATCAATTTGAGCCACTAATGATGTAAGATTCTGGGGAGGAGGATAATAGAAGCTGCCTTCATCCCCGATCATAAATTCTATCTTAGCTAAGAGTTTGGAAATAATTAATGTATTTGAACGAGTTAATACTGCTAAGATCTCAAGACAGCTTATAGAACGAAACTGCCTCTTCACTGCAAAATCAGATATAGTAGTTCTGAGTTTTCAGAATTCACAGCGCATTTAATGAGATAATAGATAAATTACAACAAATAGTCTAATGAATTTCCCATTAAAATAGAAAGTTGCTTAAAACACTATTCAAGAAAATCACAACTCAGACTTTTGCAGAAAGGAAACTTAAGTCAACAAGAAATGTCAATACTCATCTCTCTCAAAATAACCTCCTTTAATCCAAGTTTTTAAAGCAACCCAAATAATGCTTTCAGTTATAAAATAATAAAATGATCAATATAGATGGCTTTTACCTAAGGCTGTTGTTCTCTTATTAAACCAGCTACTTTGAATTTGCATGTCACTAACTGACATGAGGAAGATTGAGTGGCTTCCTAAGCACTTTGATATACAAAGAATTTTAATTAAATTTAATAGCCCAGCTATCCCATTAATGCTAAATAAAGCAAGAGAATATTGGAAGTTTTAAGAAATCTACCTAAATTGAGTGTTCAGGGAACTGTTACAAATCTAATATTGTCCAAAAACAAAGTTGGAAATGGGCCCAAAAATGTTAATTATGAAGCAAACCATAGCAATGTTAAATGGCCTTGAACAGAAAAAGTAAGGCTACCTGCAACAAACTATCTCATTACCAGAGATTAATTATACGTAGTAATGCTTTACCTGTAAATGAATTTTTTTTGTTTTAATTGCAGTAATACGGGCACGAACAACTGCTATAAACTCAATGTATATCGTTCTAAACTTGACTGTAAAAAATATGATTTCTGTAATAGAGTTGTCAAAGTCTGGAATGCTCTACCTGATCCAGTTGTCTCAGCTACAAATTTTCATAGTTTCAGTCGCAAATTGAGTTCTGCGGACCGTACTTCATACTTAAGTGGTCAGTAGAGGAGGGCGTGCATAAGTGCACTAACGTGCCTATCATCCCTGTTATTGTATTTTTCTTTTATTCTTGTTTTTGTTTTTGTCTGACAAATTCTAATAAATAAATAAATAAATAAATAAAAGGATGGAATGGGCCTTAGTGAAAAATGCATTTAATCAATTGCCTAAGAAGGAAGTAGGCATTATCCATTAGATCAGTGTTTATCAATCTAGGCATCTTTTAGATGTGTGGAGTTCAATTCCCAGAATTCCTCAGCCAGTCGTTCCCCAGCCCAAGTTTCCAAAGTTGAGAAACACTGTACCAGATGATTTAAAGCAAGATGTATTGGAACTAAATATTTAAGTGGTTCACTTTTCAACATTAAATTGCCGTCAAATACATTATATAAAGGAACAATGCTTTCAGTCTAAAATAACCAACTGTGAAGTATTTCAGCCTCTGCACAACCCGTTTTTGGCCTCCCTTGCCTACAGTAGCACTCTGCTGGCCAAAAACGGGGCATGTGGAGGCCTCCCAGGGCATCTGTGCAGCTCGTTTTTGGCCTCCCCCATCTCCAGAAGCACTCTGCTGAGCAAAAATGTTGGCTTTACCTTCCAGTTCCAGCCCACGGAGCTTGCAAAGGTAAGTCCTGCACTCGTTTGAAGATGGAGGCTACAGGTGGGTGGGGTGATGTGGGCGGGGTAGCTTCGTGGTCCCACATGGGCCAGATTAATGGCTTTGATGGGCCATATTAGGCCCGCAGGCCATAATTTGAAGATCCATGCTTTTCAAAAAGGAATGTACACCTGTTTTTATAACCGGGCTACCAGCAATGTCAGTGATTTAATTGTGTTTTATATCATAGGCTGTGTTTAAAAAAAAAAAAAATCTAGACCTGGCTGTCCAATATTAGTTGGGAATTAAATGCAGTATACCAACTTCTGGAAGTCTGATCTACAGATTTTGTTAGTGCAATCAAAGAATAATTTTCTTTCCCAAAGGTATGATATTTCTGACTTCATATTTTAGAAGCAATTCCTGCTACATAATAATTGAGATAACTATTTGGAGGGAACAAAAGCACTGAAACGAAATACAGCCTGACTGTCATGAGTAGATTATTAACGTCTGATAGGATTAACGTCCTTTCTCTTTAAGCAAAATTAAGACACAATATATACCTTTTAGTTATATTTTTAATTCAGTTTTTTCATGCTTATAGAGACAAGCTACAAAAATGAAATATATTCATGGTATATTAGATTAAATATATTTTCATGCTAGCAGTGCAAAGATTCTTATAGATGCATACATAGTGAGGACCCAATGGAAGGGAGGACCATATTTATAAAAATATGCTTTTCTGGCTATAGCTAGAAATTAGCAGAAGCGAGAAATTGTTGATTTTTCAATCCTCAGTTCATCTGAAATATTCATATATCTTTGCCCTTTTAAGAAAATTAATCTGCTGAATTGCTGCTTTTTAGCAAAAATAGATAGGTGGACTAAATTCATCCATCTATACTTCTTACTCTGTTGAACAGCTAATTACTAGATTTCAATCACTATTTAAAAAGCATTTCAACTTAATAGCTACTGCTAAATTTCTTACTTAATTCTCAGTTTAGGCAATTTATCTGATTATTTAGCTCTTAATTTTAGCTTTATTCCTGCTAATTAAAAGGCACATATAGCATAGCAATTGAAATGTTTAAAGGTCTGCTGATGGGAATATCAGGATGGAATCAGAATAAAATATAAAAGTATAAAAAGGGTAACATACGTAGGCTAAAGATCTGCTGTGTTCGTGCCACCATACAGAAGAAAACTGCACTGGCATAAACTAATACCCTAAACAAACACATCTTTGCATGCGCAAGATCAATTGATCTTATAATGGAGAAATTACAAATATTATTGCAATATGTATCAAGGGCCAGGAAAATCAGGAGATTCAGGCAGTTCGAATAAATATAAGGATTTATTGCAAGTTTAAGATCTCTACAAAAACCTGAGCAATTAATGGTCAAGGGAATGTTAATTCTTAAATGTAATCTGTTTTTGGAATATATAAAAAAAACATTAGAAGGGAATAAATCTATCCAAAACAATATAGAATATCAAAATGCTGATGTTGACCTTTAAAGTCCTACATGGCATGGGACTCGGTTATTTAAGGGACAGTCATCTGCCCATCCCACTAAATCCAGTAAAATGGGTATGTTATGGGTTTCGTCATCTAAGGAGCTACATTTGGAAGGTCCGAAGCAGTGGGACTTTTCTGCTGTGGCAACTACATCTTCTTTCCAAAGATGAAGTTGATCTCTTCAATCCTGAACTTTTAAAATCCCTCAAGATCTGGTTATGCCAGCAGGTTTGGGACTGCAAAGTATGTGTGAACTCATGAAGTGGGTCCGTTATTATTAACTTCCCTGTGTCTATTATTTTCTTGTCCTGTTTTAGTTCTGCTATTATAGTTTTTAATTATCATTATCACAATGGTTTTATTGTTTTAATAGATTGCATGCCCCCCAAAAATCACCTTATGTGAGTTTGGCAACCATACACATTTGATTAATAAATAAAATATTAACCATGTATGCTATTAAATCGATTCAAAGTCAAAGACTTTTCTTAGCTTAGTTTTTTTTTTTTTGCTGACTTTTCATTACCCAACTCTGCACTGAAGATATTATCTAGTTAGGTAATGAAAGGTCCTCAAGAAAGCGACCAAGCTCAGAGAGCACCAAGGATTCCACAGTTCAATCCTGAGCTTACAAATATTTTCTTCTATTGGTAAACTTTTCTTAACTATGCACAGATATAAGTACACTGCAATTTGTTTTGATTTTGTCCTAATAAAAAGCACAATCAAGATATGTTTATCAAATGAACATCTCACTAAATGGTACAATAGATAACCTCATAAAAAGTATTATTTTTTCACCATCAAATCAAATTATTAAGTGTTAAGAACATAAAACCGAAATGTGTTTCATAGAGCTTCATGGCCTTTGTGATCAGGCATGACAAGTTATTTATCATTCTATTTATACAATTTATTTTAAAGACTTGGAATTATTAAATAGTACAATAAAATTAGCCTTGACAGTTTTCAATTGAATGATACATTCTAAAATCAAATGCAGTTGAGCAAGTATATTCTCGGCCTCTTAATTGTGTGTAATTGACCTTATCTTCTGCATCTGTCATCCTGATCTAATTACAGGACACATATATAGGCACAGGGTTCTCCAAAGCCCCCTTTCAAGTATTCATAAAAAAGATATTCTGGGGTGATGACAAAGTAAGCTCTGAATAGTCTCTAATCTTCCTATATTATATAGTTAGATACTTTATAACTACTTGGGGTACTTATAAACATTATCCTACTCCTCGGGGTTAGCAAATCAGTTTGCATAGCACTTGTAAGGGCATTCAGGGGTGGAAAATAAGATGTTTTCAAATTTGCTTTTTTACAAATTGGGCATGAAGATATTAACCATAAATATTATCCATTCCTACGCAGAGATTAGATAAAAAGAGGAAAGGAGTAAGCACAAGATTTGCTATTATGGCTTTTTCTCTGAATATAATGCCTTATAAAGGCTATGAGTATTCCAAAGGATGCTATATAATTCTGTCCATGCAAGACGATTGTCAGAAGCTTTTTCTTACATTCAACTTAAGCTGAAGCAATTATATGGTCATATTAACAATTATAGGAACAATGAAAGAGATATATTTTTAAGAGCAACCATCACCATCCTTTAATCGTACATCAGCCTGAAAAAAAAATAGAAATTTTTTAGAAACATTTCAGACATCCTGGCTAGTATCTAGTGAATACATTAATGAATATTGTACAATAACTGTTTAATGGGCAGCTCACAGTATGTTTCTCAGTTATTTCCTTTTCAGCAGCTAAATAAGGCAGATATATGAAAGACTGTACTCTGTACTGTGAGCAAATGGTTCTACATCAGCACTCTTGCCAAGTAGTTAGAAAGAGTCAGTGTAGGAGCATAATCAAAAATTAGCCCAAGATTGCTTGTACCGGATGGCATGCTTTAAATTAGTGTGGGTTGTTAAAACCAATCAGTTTAGTCACTGCTTCCCAGAATGTTTAATGTTCCAATGTTCTCATTTTCCAATTGCTTGGTCCCTGAACAGACCGTAGTGGGCCCTAGGGGAAATAAGGCATTACCTTAATTTGTATGTAAGTTACGATTCTTTAAAACCAACTATCTGATTTAAGATTGACATGTATTTAAGATAAGCACTATATACAGTGCCAGAACTTCTATAACTCTAGTAGTAAGTAAATGCCAAATAAGTACTATTGACTTAATAAATTGGTTTTCAAGTAGGGAATAACATGAAAAAAAGAAGAACATTTGGTTGTTTGGTTGTTGTTTTTTTGCTTTTTTTGGTTAAATGTGATGTCCAATTGTTGCATAAATACTTAACTTTAAAATGTTTGCTGTTCTTTCACAAACTTTCAATATTATCCTACTGCAAATTTTACTGCTGAAATTTACCGAATTTTATTGCAAATGAAAGTACCATGTAAAAGGAAGTCACACAAAGTGGTACTGTCAACTTCGAAATGGATCGGGCCTGACACAGCCATTTTCTCAATTTCTCAGCTTGACACACTTTGGGGGGGCGGGGGAGGAGGGAGCTCTGGAAGGTCAGACCAGACATCAACAACTTACTATATTGTGGGAACTAAGGTTGTCCCAACAAGTGCTGGCCAGAGACTGGAAGAGGTTACCAAGGAGATGCCAGAACACCTAATTAGACAATGTGACCCGTGAAAAGGAGGCAGGGAGATGTTTATTCTTTAATTATACTGAAAGCGCGGAAAATAGCCAGAGCCGGTTTTGCATTTCAAACATGCCGAAATGATGTACTCAATAAAGCAGTTCTTTGAGAAAGCCGAAAGTCTCAGAGTTGCTGGATTGGTTGGGTTCATTACTCAGAACCTTGACAGATATACATTCAGAGATATATAGAAAGTCATCTTTGAATCAAGATCTTCCTACCTGCCTCCACTCTACAACTGGAATCTTGATGGTAACATTCACAATCATGTCCCTGGCTATTATTTACCTCACAGTCCTCTATAGCCTATATCTCCTTTCTAGTTATTTGAGTGAGGTACATCTTCTTCCAGATCTCAAAACTTCTCTCCATTTCTGTCTCTTTCTTCTGGGCCTTTTACAACAGGATCTTGACTATAACATATTCACCATCTATAAAAAAATAAATAAAATCCGATGCTCCCTTCAACTGAAAAAAAGCCTACAGACAGCTCAGTTAAACCATCAGCTAAATCTTATACTACACACACACACACACACACACACACACACACACACAATAAACACAAAAGTGGTCTCCTAAATGTTTCTCATCAAGTCACAGTATATATTAACATACTTAACATAATTAAAATAGTACCATATAATTATATTAAATTTTCATAATTCATGGGAAGGTTTATATGTTTCTGAACTTTTCCACTAGTCTCTTCAGTTTTTGTAAGAAAAGTCAAATTTTATTTTTCCTATTTTCAGAGTTAGAATATAGCTGTTTAATGATATGAATAGTATTACGGTACCCGAAAGCACTGTGTATACCCTATATTCAGGGTAGCCGTTTGTGGAGTTATACTGACAGCCAATTTGCTATTTTAACTTATTTAATTTACAAATCATAACTTAGCATATGCAATCTTCTGGGGAGGTCAAGGAGAACAAGGCAGTGGTGGGATTAAATTTAGAGTCTGGGGTATGGCTGTGGGCATGGCTTGGTGGGCGTGGCGTGGCTTGGTGGGCGTGGCGTGGCTTGGTGGGTGTGGCTTGGGCATGACAGGGGAAGGATACTGTAGGATCTCCATTCCCACCCCACTCCAGGGAAAGGATACTGTAAAATCTCCATTCTCTCCCCACTTCAGGGGAAGGTTACTGCAAAATCCCCATTCCCTTCCCATCAGCTGGGACTCGGGAGGCAGAGAATAGATGGGGGCAGGGCCAGTCTGAGGTGGTATTTACCGGTTGTCCAAACTACTCAAAATTTCTGCTACCAGTTCTCCAGAAGTGGTCAGAACCTGCTGAAACCCACTTTTGGAATAAGGGACTTATATAATACTATTTGTGCAATGATATAGTGTACATGACACCATTGCAGTTTTAATGAATGCCTGTGTGTCCTGGTACTAAGCTTTATCCTGCAGCACTTATCTTTATGAATCTCAGCATCATCAACACCAAATGAGTCCATTTAATTCAGTTTACAGTTACTTGGGCTGATTTTTGTAATTCCCAACACAAAATATAACCTAAAGGAAAATAAACAAGCATAGTGGGTTTGTTTAAAAAAAAAAAACATCTCATGAAACAGCACATTTAGAATTTCTGTGCTTTACATGATTGCATTCATATATAGCTATATATTTATAAATATATTTATATGTTTAATGTCTTTAACTTTTGCTATTTTTTCCTGAGAGCTTAAGGTGGCATACATAGATGTTTACTTTTATCCCCTTGGCAGCTATGGGAAATGATGTGTTAAGGGTGACTGTTCCAAAGCTACCCAGTGACTTGAATGGTGAAGGAGAAGCTTAAACCAGACTCTCTCCAGTCTTACACTCTAACCACTACAACCCCAGACTCTAAATTAGCTGACCATTTGTGTGTCATTGATTTTAAGTGAATTTTCAGCCTGGGTTGCCAGATTGTGATGATAGGGCTTTTTGAAAGAAAATAAAAGGAACTAGTGAGTGTTATAAGAATACATTTAATGAAGTCACAAGAGGCACAACATTCAAAAATAAGGACAAAAGTAGAGCAAGGAATATATCTGCTTGCAGCAGGATATAGAATTCCCTGAGGTATATAATACAGCTTTGAAATATATGAAATAGCTGAATGTTTTCATTAATGGTCTTCATAGAATTTATAAATTTGTTCCTTTTGTTTTCTGCAATTTGGGAATACTGCAGTAGGCATATAGGTCAGAAATTTTTTGCTATCAGGAAAGAACATGTTATGTTTTTCTATTCCATTATCTAATGAAAGTGAAATAATAGGCTGCACGGTGTTAAAGAAAATGTTGCCAAACAATAAATAAGCTTTATCTTCTCAGAAGCTAATTATATTAGCCAAAATCATTAAGAAAGTTGAGATTAAAAAATAGCAGATGACTATTTTTAGGACATTAATGGAAATGTGTTATCATTAACATAGGTGTTTTACAAACTATTTTTTCTCTGATTGGATAGAAAAAAAATACAGTTCCGATGGGTGTGTCAGGAACTCTTGAACTTATCTTAGTTGCAGAAAGTCAGTGCAAAGAGTTTATCTTCCAATACATAGCCTCCATGGCTCTTACATTTTAAATTCAATTTCCAAGACATTAAAAGACAAATCTTGTTCAATTCAGGAAATATGGGTGGGTAGGGTAGGGTGGCTGAAAAAGGGATAGACGGATATATTAAAAATAAAATAAAACTATCATCCTTTACCATTTTAATAACATACTCAGTTAAAAAAGTGTTGGAAAAAAACTTAAAATACATTGTGCAGAACCCTGCCATTTTCTATATCCTGGCCTCATGAACAATATGGCTTATTCATGTAAGGTTATCATAAATCTCTCAAGCTTATCTCACCGTTGCAAAATAATTCCATGTTTCCTATTTTCCTAAGGAAAGTCACTGGACAGACAGCGTCTAAAGGGACAGCAAAAGGGAGAGATGTTCAAAGGCAAATTGAATCAAATTTCAAGAAAAGGTTATGATAGGTAGAAGTTTTTCCCCGAACTCCATCACTTTGCTAAACAAATAATTCCCTCAACACTGTCAAACTAGTTACTAAGTCTGCATTACTATTAATCTTCTCATCGTTCCTATCATCCATCTCCTCCCACTTATGACTGTATGACTGTAACCTTGTTGCTGGTATCCTTAAGATTTATATTGATTGTTTCCCTATGACTATCATTAAGTGTTGTACCTTATGATTCTTGACAAATGTATCTACACTGAGAGCATATGCACCAAGACAAATTTCTTGTGTGTCCAATCACACTTGGCCAATAAAGAATTCTATTCTATTCTAAAAGTTCTAGCATTTGAAACTCTTCTATGGAACTCTTCCAATGACATTTCTAGTCTCTAGTTGTTTACTAATACTAGCATCTTCTAACAACCCTCTGACAAAGCTGCCCCTGTTCTGGCTTGGTTTTCTTCAGCAGATTAGCTTTGAGTAGCCCTCCTTGGTCAGGCTGTTTTTTGGTGAAGCTGAGCAGTCTGTCATTTGATTCAGATCTTCATGTATCATCATTCTTTAAGCCTTCTACTCTGGGTCAGATTTGCTGAGTCCAGGGCAAAAATAGTAGGCCTGGTTTTTGATTTGACATGCCCCCTTCATCATTAAGTGAATGCCATGGTTGCTAAGTGAATTCATGTATTTCTTTCAGTATTTTGCCAGCAACCAGTAAAAAAACATAGTAAAGTGCAGTCATATGACTGCAGAATGCTGCAACTGGCCATAAAAATCAGAAGTACCCAAAGTGTGGCTATGTGACCATGGAGGTATATGCAACCATTGGGACTCCAAAACTGGATCATAAGTAGCTTTGTGGGTAGTTCATTGTAACTGTGAATGGTGAAATAATTGCTTAACCCTGAATTAGAAGAAAAAGTTCAATTATATCTCATGCCAGAGCTGTGGATCAGCCCTTAGAAGATTGTTATCAAAAATTGTGATCAAAAGTAAGGCCCAGATTATTCAGTTGTAGGAAGGTTAATAAATAGCAATAGAATGTATACTGAATGGCATTTAACATTCTATCAGTAATATTATAATTATTGATCCATCAAATTGACCACCCTGTTATGCCTAAACTACTAACTATAATGTTCTTGTCCATGTCTTTGCTTCAGGTGTTCACCTGATGGATGAAGGAATAAGGACCAGGCACACATGCTGGTTCTGTTCTGTTCTCATTTCTATTCAATCTTCATGCATTTAGGTGAAATATACATTGAGCTTCTTCAGAGCTCCAGTTCAACATGTGGAGTCACGAAAGAGAAGGGAAGACATCTGGATCCATTTTTAGCCCTCCCCAATCACCATATATTAAAATGGATGTCTGAGGAAGACAATACCATGTTATACTTCATAAATCGTAGCTTACTTCTTGAAATATTGTCTAGGAAAATTTGGGTATTCATAGTTGTAGAATATAATTCAGTGTTTTATCCTTTATAATTTTTTTACAGCATCTATATATATTCATGTGTGTTTAAATTAATCTGTTTTATCTGATGACCTCCTTGCATGAGTTGGATGTATCATTACGTACTACAGTTTTTGTTCCAGAAAATGTCAAAGTTTGATTTATCTATCCTGCTTTGCTTTAATTGTTCTAAATTGTTAAATGTGAATAGCCCTTTGTCCTCTTATGAATCATACAGCAAACTAGCAGTACAGATTAGAATAACTTTGTCTGAAATACTTTAGTAATTTCAGTGGAATAAAAGGTATGCATGACATATATATCCAATGTAACGTTCAAAGCAGAAAATCATTAAAATATGAAACTCGGATAGTGTTAGAATTAATTTTTTTGCCAGCATTACAAACTTCCCAGTAAAAACTAAAAATGTTATTTTATTCCTGTGAACAATTTCATCATACAATTGGGAAAATCTGTTGAGCAATTACTTCATTAATTTTTTTTTTTTGACTTAATTTGAAATGTCAGGAGCCTGATCTCAACATGTGTTACCTTGTAACATGTTAACAAATGTCACTAGAATCCCTGAGTGATTTCATAACTGTAATACAACCTTGGCTGGGTCATAGAACTTAAATACTAACATAATTACTGTATTTCAGTTTCGAGTGATAAATTAGAACTGACAAAGTTTAGGAAAAAAATAAGAAACTTTGAAATAGAAGCATGTTCCATCTAATGAATTAATCATTACACTCACCTGCCACCTTCTGTTTTTGTTAATAATCGAGATGGAGTAAATTCTGAAAATGTAGATGCTATTTTTAATACTGAGTTGGGTAACAGAATTCAGTTTTGTGAGGTTTAATATCCTAAAGCTAAATGCAAGCATTTAGAAAATATCCATTAATCTGGATTTTCTCTGCACATTTTCAAACAGATGGCTATTTGTCAATATGTTTACTTCTGATATCTGTTTATATTGATCCTAATTTGTTCTTTTTAGAAAAACAGGAGGCAGCTCAGACTTTATGACCAGAATAAAAAAAGAAAAGGACCTGGAAGCTTCTGATAGGCTATATCCAAGGCGTGTTATTGGGTTAGTTGGCTGAGACCATTGTTTAGACCAAGGGTGTCAAACTCAATTCATTGAGGGCTCCATCAGGGTTGTGTTTGACCTCGGAGGGCCGGAGGATAGAATGGGTGTGGGTGTGGCCATGGTGGGTGTGGCTGGGAATGGGCATGGCCATGGTGGGCATAGCCATGGGACTTGTATCGGGAGCACCTGGGGTGGCCAAGTATTAAGGCAGGACTTCGCTGAGATCCTCTCTCACTCTCATTATAACTCCTTCTTTCCTTTTCTTTTTTCCTTCCCTCTTCATTCTTTCTTCTTCCTTCCCCTCTTTCTTTATTTTTCCTCCCTTGCTCTCTTCACATCTTTCCTTCTTTTTCTTTCCTCTTTCCCTTTCTCCTTTCTTGTCCCTTCTTGCATGCTCAAATGCAAAAGGGAAAACATTTCTCCTTTTGTTTCATTTTTAGTGTGTTTTGATAGCCCTCTGCCAGCAAAAACAGAGCTTGGAGGGGGGCTTGTGCGGCCCTGCCGTGTCCTGTTTTTGGCCTGGACAGCCTCCTGCAGCCCTTTCCAGCAAAAATGGAGTGCAGGAGGAGCCTGTTGCTGGCCCCCTGCACCCCATTTTGGGCCGCAATGGCCTCCTGCAGCCCTCTGCCAGTGAAAATGGGGCATGTGGGGACAGTGCGCACCCCTGAGCACCATTTTCACTGCCAGAGCCACTGTAGGCTGGTCCTATGCTGTTTCCAGGCTGGCCCTTTGGGCCAGATGTGGCCCGCAGGCCTTGAGTTTGACACCTTTAGTTTAGACCAAGATATTTCTTTGCTAGCATCAAGTTTGAAGGGGAGATACTTACAACTGCAGCTGATTCGTTAAGTGTTTAGCACATGAGTCAAATTGTATTTTAACTAATAGTTCAGTTCCAGGCAGTACTCTTTAGAAAAAAGAGAGAGAATAAGAGCTTTTGGCCAGAGAAGCACACAGGATTATTAAATTGTACATGAATTAGTTTCAATAACATTTCTTTGGTGTTTGATGAAGTAGATTTCTAAAAAAAAATATTTTAAAAAATATTTTAATAATATTTAAAATTATTGTTTTTACTGTACAGACCTTTGACTGCAAAGAGACTGTTATTATAACTCTAGAACATACAGGCAGAAGACTAGCAGAACGCTTCCATGAACACAAACTAGGTGTCAGCAGACATGATGAAAACTGCTTAATTTCACAACATGAACAGATTTAACCATAGCTTCATAGCTTCAGAAACTGAGCATTTTAGACCAAGCCAAATCCAAAAATGCTGGGGAATTTCTGGACATTTGGCACTCAGGCCAATCAGCCATCAACAGGCACATAAAGATAAACAATATTTACACACCATTCAAAAAAGACATTAAAAAGCTAACAATCTAAAAATATCAGAACACCTCCTTGCCAGAAATCAACACCTATATAAATAGGAATTGACACAAGGAATAATACCAGACAATCAATCAGTAAACAATATACTAATCAAGGAATTACCAAAAGAGAAAACAATAATCTCAGCATCATTAACAAGGCAAATTACTGTATATAAACAGAGAGCAATCCTCACTCTTTTCTAGTGGGGAAGATGTTACTTAGTCTAGTAACAAAACATCTGCAAGCAAACAAACAAGCTCAGACAGCATCAAGGACTCCACAGTTCAATCCTGTTCTCTATATATTTTCTTCTATTGGTACCATAATGCCTTTCAGTGTTTATAAAACAAAGACAAAAGGCCCTATGCTCTCATGGAATTTTTATCTCTGTAAAGGTCTGAAAATGTAATAAACATTCTTTTACCCATTTATTCTGCGCCATTACTGAGCCAATCTTGAACACATTACTCTGTTCAAGATTTAGAAAGATGGAAAAATTGTCTTTTATGTCATATCTCAAGCTAGAGTATGTTTATATTAGTAGCAATTTGTTAACAAGATATGTCTTAGGCTTGTTTCTGAATTTATGACTCCTTTCTTATTAAAGGAACAAAAGATATTAGGCATCCTTGCCTTGTACAGCTTAGTCGGATTTCATTTTAAATCATATTTTATTATTTTTTGTAGTTAGCAGATCATTCACCTTTCAAACTTGGAAAGTTTGAAACTTTTTTTAACGAAGTCTAGGCAAATCAAATGCCTACAACATTTTCAATGCACAAACTTACCATTTCTATTTCATATCACATTAAATAAATTGGGACTGCAATACTACATTTATTCTGTTTAGGAAAAGTCTTAAAATCTATGTTGGATGATAAGAATTCACTTTTTAGACTGAGAGTTTGGGATTACAACCAATAATGATTGTCTCTGTATTTTTGGAAGATGACTACTTTCCCAGTATCTTGTCATGTTGCATATTGAGACATTTTTGCGCATGCTCGAAGATGGCGGTGCTGGGTGAGCTCCCGGTCTGACGATGGAGCTATTTGGTCTTTTCGGGGGGGTGTAGGGTCGCTAAATCCATCTACGACCCCGAGCCCCAGTGAGGAGAGCCCCTGCCCAACCTGGGGAGGATTTTTGCTCCCTCTGTGACACCGTGGTTGGAGCGAGGGGCTAGCGGTTTGGGAGAGGCCCTGGAGGGTGCTGGGGATGCCGAGGACGCCGCGGACGCCGCGGAGCGCCGCTGGATTGGTAGCGGCGGCAGCGGCGGCGGCGACGCTGTGAGGCCATCCTGGGCGCTGCGGAACTGCCTGGAGCCCCGCGAGGTTGTGGCGGCGGTGAGGGCGCCGTAAAACAGCTGAGGGCGCCGAAGAACAGCTGAGGGCGCCGAGAAGGCAATGGTGGTGACGGCAGCGGCAGCAGCAGCGGTAACGGCGGTAGCAGCGATGGTGGGAGCAGCTTGGTGTGGCTGCAGAGAGTCATCTGGCTGCGGTCTTGTTTTCCATCGGAGAAGAGGGGCTGGAGGGGGACGGTGGCTCCGGCGGTGGTGCGAACGGCCGTGGGGCGATGCCCCCCTCCTCCCCCCCCCACTCAAAGCAACAGAGCCAAGGCGGTGCTGGCGGTGGAGGCCAGTTGGCGGCGCTGGTTGCCCCCCCCAGATGCATCTGTTATGGTGCTGGGGTGGGGGTGGGGGGGGTGACACTGGCTCCGGTGATGGCGTCTGCCACAGAATGCTGCAATGGTAGTTTGCTGAGAGTGAAGAGGAGAAGCTGAAGTGAGGAGGCCTGGACTTATAGATCGGCAGAGGAAGAGATGTTACCCTCCTCTGGAGATATTGTTTCCCCCCTCCCTCCCCCTGCCATCCCGCCCCCCCCCTTTTTATGGGGGGAGGGGCTTACAAACTACTACACTCTGGACACTTTGGACCCCCTCCCCCACCATGTTCCACTCATGCCCTCGCTGGCAGGAGAGACTGAGCACCATTTGAAAGAACTGAGAGATTTTTGTATCCCAACGGGGAGGATAGAACACTGTCCCCGTTAACTTCTTGTAACGGGACCGGCCATCGTGAGAGGATGGTTGGCTATTAGCCTCTGTTGGAGAAAAAGAACATTGGACCTTCTCCCTGTCGTGAGAGGATGGTGGAGTCCAGCTCTACAAATGGACATTTTGTGATCCTTATGCTCAGCTATCCCTTTGGACTATGATAGACCCCCGGACTGGCCTTTTTTTCCCATCTCTGGTTCGGTTGATGCTCCAAAAAGCCGACCTTCTTGCGCTGCGAGACTCCCCCCTCTCGCAGGCCTGGCCCTCCACATTATCGAGGGCCTATCTTGATGATGGGCTTTGGAACCCCGAGAGATGGCATGTAGCGAAGAGGGGGTTGAGGGGTTTTTTAGTTAAATTTTTAAAGAAAATTTTAAGGGGACCCGGGAGGGTGGGAGGGGGTTGTAAAAGCGGACTTGGGGGGGTCCAGATAGCGACTGAGCGGGATGATGGGTCGATTAGTTGCAGCAGGAGGGTCGCGAAAGGAAATTTAACCGGGGAGCAGGGGGATGACAGGAAGGGCTGTGAAATTGAAATAATGAGTAGGAGGGGCAGGTATGACAGACGCAGGGGGTCATATCAAGTGTCGGGGGTGCGCATACGCTGTTTACGAGCGATTGAGCACTCCGGCCCCCGATGCGTGACTCGTGTCCTGGGTTGTGTAGAGTCTCAGGCCCAGGGTCCGTGGCTGATGTTGTGTAATGCCAGGTCGGTGGTTAATAAAGCCCCCCTCATTTGTGATCTTATTTCGGAGGGGGGTGCGGACCTGGCAGGTATTACGGAGACCTGGTTGGGCCAGGAGGGGGGGTCCCCCTCATTGAGATGTGCCGCCAGGTTTCTGTGCATTTCATCAGCCAAGGGCCCAGGGGAGGGGTGGGGGAGTGGCGGTGATTATTAGGGAAAGTCTTTGTCCGAGGGAGACCACTGTTCCTCAGATAGCCGGATGTGAGTCCCTCTGTGTAAAGTGGGGCCGTGGGGTGCAGATGGGTTTGCTGACTACATACCTGGCTCCCTGCCATGTGGCAGCGACCCTGCCCGAGCTACTCGACGTCATTGCCGGGGTGGCGGTTGATACCCCCAGACTTATCATCATGGGGGATTTCAACCTTCCATCCGCGGGTGAGGCGTCAGAGGTGGCTCGGGAGTTCATGGCTTCCATGACGGCCATGGACCTGACCCAGTTAGTTCATGGCCCAACTCACATAGGGGGACACACTCTGGACCTGATTTTTGTCTCTGGTCAGTGGTTGAATGATCTTGGTAGAGGGGACCTAGATATTAAACCCTTGTCATGGACAGATCATTCGCTCCTCCAACTAGACTTTCCTACCGCCGTCCCCCGCCGCAGGGAGACGGAGCCAACTAGATGGTTCCGTCCCAGGCGCCTGATGGACCTCGAAAGGTTCCTGACGGAGCTTGGGCCGTTCCCTGAGACCCTAACACACGACTCGACTGAAGGGCTGGTGGCCGCCTGGGAAAGGGCAGCCGCTGGAGCTTTGGACCGCGTCGTGCCTTTGCGGCCTCTGATCCAATGCCGATCTCAACTGGCTCCTTGGTTCTCTGAGGAGCTGAGAGAGATGAAGCGTTGGAAAAGACGCCTAGAGAGCATTTGGAGGACTAGTCAATCCGATTCCGACCGGACACAGGTGAGGTCTTATATCAAGACCTACCTAGTGGTGATAAAAGCGGCAAAGTCTAACCACTTTTCCGCTCTTATCGCATCTGCAGAGAACCGCCCAGCCGCCTTGTTTAGGGTGACCCACTCCCTCCTTCGGGGGGGAGTGCGGGAAGATCCCTTGCAGGGTCGTGCTGAGGATTTTGTGCAATTCCTGCATGATAAAGTCGCTCGGATTCGGGATGACTTGGACTCTGACTGGATGAGTCCACGGGAGGAGACGAGGGCAGGTCTTCAGAATGTTATCTGGGAGGAGTTTGATCCTGTGACTCCCGAGGATGTGGACAGGGTTCTGGGTAAGATTAGTGCCGCCACGTGTTTATTGGACCCGTGTCCCTCCTGGTTGGTGCTGGCCTCCCGGGAGGTTACACGAGGCTGGCTCCAGGGGATTATAGGTGCTTCTCTGAGTGAGGGTGCCTTTCCTGCCGCCTTGAAAGAAGCGGTAATGAGGCCCCTCCTCAAGAAGCCTTCCCTGGACCCGGCTGAATTAGCCAACTATCGTCCAGTCTCCAACCTTCGTTTTGTGGCGAAGGTTGTTGAGAGCGTGGTGGCACGACAACTTCCCCGGCACCTGGATGAAGCTATCTATCTGGACCCATACCAGTCGGGCTTCAGGCAGGGGTACAGCACAGAAACGGCATTGGTCGCGTTGGTGGATGATCTCTGGAGGGCTCGGGACAGGGGTTGCTCCTCTGTCCTAGTCCTATTAGACCTCTCAGCGGCTTTTGATACCATCGACCATGGTATCATGCTGCAGCGGTTGAGGGGGTTGGGAATAGGGGGCACCGTTCTGCGGTGGTTCTCTTCCTTCCTCTCCGACCGCTCGCAGTTTGTGTTGGCAGGGGGGCAGAGGTCGACCTCGAGGCAACTCGCATGGGGAGTGCCACAAGGGTCGGTCCTCTCGCCTCTCCTGTTCAACATTTATGTGAAGCCGCTGGGTGAGATCATCCGTGGTTTTGGGGTGAAGTGCCATCTGTACGCTGATGATACTCAGCTGTACATCTCCACCCCAGACCACCCCAACGATGCCCTTGGTGTGATGTCCCGCTGTCTGGAGGCCGTGCGGGCCTGGATGGGGAGGAACAGGCTCAGACTCAACCCCTCCAAGACCGAGTGGCTGTGGCTTCCGGCGCCCCGATATAGTCAGCAGGTGCCATCGCTGACTATTGGGGGTGAATCCTTGCCCCCCACAGAGAGGGCTCGTAATCTGGGTGTCCTCCTGGACACACGGCTGTCTTTAGAAGAGCACATGACGGCCGTGGCCAGGGGGGGCTTTTATCAGGTTCGCCTGATTCGCCAGTTGCAGCCCTTTCTGGATCGGGACGCCTTGCGCATGGTCACTCACGCCCTTGCCACCTCCCGGTTGGACTATTGCAATGCTCTCTACATGGGGCTCCCCTTGAAGAGCACTCGGAGGCTCCAACTGGTCCAGAATGCGGCCGCGCGGGTGGTTATGGGTGCAACTCGTTGCGCCCACGTGACACCCCTCCTGCGCGAGCTGCACTGGCTCCCAGTGGTCTTCCGGGTGCAATTCAAGGTGTTGGTTACCACCTTTAAAGCGCTCCATGGCATAGGACCCGGGTACCTTCGAGACCGACTTCTGCCACCAGTAGCCTCCCACCGACCAGTCCGCTCCCACACAGAGGGTCTCCTCAGGGTGCCATCGGCCAAGTTATGTCGGCTGGCGACACCCAGGGGGAGGGCCTTCTCTGTGGGAGCCCCAGCCCTATGGAATAAACTGCCCCCCGAAATACGTAGGATCTCCGTCCTCCGGGTGTTCCGCTGCGCTCTGAAGACCCTGTTGTTCCGCCAGGCAGGGCTATTAACATAACGTTTTAAATTGGGGGTATTTTACATTTCTGGGATTTTAATTGGAGCCTAATTATTTAATGATTTTAAATTTTAAATTGTTGTTTTGTTTCTGTGTTTTTAAATAGGCTGTACACCGCCCTGAGTCCTTCGGGAGAAGGGCGGTATAGAAATAAAATAATAATAATAATAATAATAATAATAATAATAATAATAATAATAATAATAATAATAATAATTGTTATTATTATTATTTAGTCAGGGTATATAAATTTATAAAACTTTATGTTGAGGCCATCAGGAATTGGTAGCTTACAGAATTTCCTAATTCTGTATTAACATATTTCCCGATTCTTCCATCTCTGTTGGTTATTAAATCTAAACTGCTGAGTTTCAATCATATTTATGTCATATACTCCTTGTTATTGTCATTATTGTTGTTATTGTGTCTTCAAAGCAGTCCTGACTCTTAGCAACTCAATTGCTTGGACTAGTTGCTGCAATTTTCCTGACAAGATTTTTCAGAAGTGGTATGCATTGCCATCTTCCTAAGGCTGACAGTAAGTAACTGGCCTAAGTTCACTCAGTAGCTTTGTGCCTAAGTCAAGACTGTCTATGCAGATTCTCAGTCATCCAGGTCATAGTTGTCCCAAAGGTGCTTTTTTCAAGAGGCAACTGGACTTTCTGTTTTTTCTTTGAAGACGTTTCATTTCTCATCCAAGAAGCTTCTTCAGCTCTGACTGGATGGTGGGGAATGAAAGGATTTATATTCTTTGCAAGATCAAGGAGGAGAAGAAGAGATTAAGGATAATATTTTTAAATTAAGTAAAACAAAAACAATTACCTTTTGAAAAGTGACTCTTCTATTCTATTACTAATGGCTGATAATAGCAACATTTTATAATATAGTCCATATGCCTAAAATAACTGTATTTCCTCCTACATAGCTTTAGGCTCCTTTCTGACCCAGGAATAATATTATTTTGTTTTATCTGAATCTATTTCTGTGCAATATTTTCTTTCCTCATTTGAAACTAACCCTTTGTCTGGGGGCCGTGATGGCTAAAATTATGTTGACTTGTTTATAGCTCAATTATCCTCTGGGTCATGTATTGCTTCACCAGGTAGAATCGTGCAAATTGCTGTCTAGATGATGTAGTATTTACCTTTCCTAACAAATCCAAGAAAGCTTAGTGCATGACCGATGAAGGAATAACAAAGAAAACAAGTTTCAAGACAGGAAGCAAATTGCTAGGCAAAAGTTGTAAAGTGTAGCCTGATGAATTTTTACAGACTATTAATTCTGTGGTAATGTTTTATTTATGCATAATTAAATCTGAGTATAAATTGGGGCTTCTGCCATATTATCATCCATACTCACTCATAGTTATAATTTCGTGTCTTTATTAATATCTTAATGCCAGTGGGACTTTAAGTGCTTCACTCTAAGTAGTGCCGTGTTAGCAAACAATACATAGGTAATGTTTACTGATAATTACCTTGATACACTGTCAATTGGACTTTCAGCTACTTAAAGAAATCTGCCCTCTTAACTCATATTTTTGCTTTTGAGGTTTTCACGTTGGTTGGAGACAGAATATCGGAAGCAAATACACTAAATCTTCTTCAACTATCTCCCATTAGGATAGTGCAGCAATGGCTAGAGAGGAAAGTATTTTTTTCCCCAGTGGTGGCACACTTACTATGAAATGTTCTGCCTAGGATTTTATCTTCCATCTACCTTAAGAGGTGGGTTTCAGCGGGTTCTTGCCAGTTCTGGAGAACCGGCAGTGGAAATTTAGAGTAGTTTGGAGAACCGATAGTAAAAATTCTGACTGGCTCCGCCCCTATCTATTCTCTGCCTCCCAAGTCCCAGCTGATCGGGAGATAATGGCGATTTTGCAGTAACCTTCCCCTGGATTGGGGAGGGAACGGAGATTTTACAGTATCCTTCCTCTGGAATGGGGTGGGAATGGAGATTTTGTAGTGTCCTTCCCCTGCCCCGCCCATCAAGCCATGCCCGCCATGCCCACCAAGCCACACCCACAGAACCGGTAGTAAAAATTTTTGAAACCCACCAATGCTTAAGGTGTTTTTCTAGATCTTATCCTAAAGATAGATGACAAGACGGTAATCCCTGATGAATAAACTTTTAAGTAAACCTGGATAGAATCAGGCAGAGAGGCATAAAATGAAGCTGAAATGTTGAATGTTAATTCAATTATTATTATTATTATTATTATTATTATTATTATTATTATTATTTTAAAAAATGAATTTTAACTGTCTGACTAGTTTGTTTTGTGTTCTTTTTTTTTTTTAATTTGATTTATATGCCGCCCTTCTTCGAAGACTCAGGGCGGCTTACAATGTGCTCAGCAATAGCCTTCATCCTTTTGTATATTTTTATACAAAGTCAGCTTATTGCCCCCACAACTGGGTCCTCATTTCACCTACCTTAGAAAGGATGGAAGGCTGAGTCAACCTTGAGCCTTGGCGAGATTCGAACCCTGCAGTAATTGCAGGCAGCTGGTCTTAATAACCAGCTTTAATAACAGGGTGCCTTAAACCCCTGTACTACCAAGGCTCTTGTTTTGTTTTGTTTTTTTTACTTAAACAATTCCTGTAAACATAGTTCAGAGATCATCGGAACAACATAGAAAAAGCAGAAATCTTTCAGTTTCTTTTCAAAGTAACCATCGTTCTATTTTTGGAAATAATGGGGTTAAATTGATTCTATGCACAAGGCCATCAGTTGTAGACAACTTTACAACAGAGTAGCAGAACCAATTTTGTCCCAAGCCTCTGATCTAAGTAGAGAAAAGTTTATGTTTGTAGCTAGGCCTGGAACACATAGTGTTCTACTGTTTCACAGTGAAAACTAAAATATGCAGTGACACAAATGAATTGAGTCATATCTTCCAATTATACATTTCTATCTTCTCAGAGAAAATGGAATTTGAAGTTACTAAATGTAGGAAAGACAATTTTTTTCATTAATTATTGGTAAAACCAGTTTAAATGGAGCTGTCAAGTAAAGGACTGCCTAAAGCAGGGATGTCAAACTTACAGCATCACGGCATCGTCACATTGGGACTTCCCCCCCTTCGCTAAACTGTGCATGGGCATGGCCAGTGCATGATCCATCCAGCCCATGGGCTGGGAGTTTGTCTGTCCTAAAGTCTCAGAAAAAGAGATTATAAAAAACAAACACTTAGGGCCAGAGTAAAACAGTTAAAAATTTAAATTGTATTATTCACTTACTCAGAAGAAATAGAGTTGTTTAAAACAATTTTATTTTGTGTTTATAACTGTAATCACTTTAACTTCACACATTAGTATCCACAGGCTGGGATCCAAAATGTCAAGAAGCTACCACCATGCAAATTAAACTGTTTGTTTTTATGATTATGAAATGTGATGTACATTAAAAAGGCAGAGCCTTGATCCGATCACTTATCTAATTTTCTTGAACTAAGTGGAATATGTAATGGACTAATTCCAGAAGAAGAGGCCTAATCATATACTGTACATCAAGTGAAAAAGAAACTAAGAAAATCTCATCCCTGCGCTATCCGTCTCCTTGGTTCTATTTTTTAGTTTTAAAAATTGTAATTATATTTATATTTATCTTTTTACTGTTTGTAAGCTATCCAGAATTGCCTCATTGGTGAGATGGGCAACAAATAATAGACTAAATTAAACTTAACTAAACTAATATAATAAATGTAATGTAATATAAAAAATAAATATAAATAAAAATAAAAAATAACTGTAACTCAGTTTCTGTTGCAGGTATTATAAAATCTGATCAGGTCCACTTTTATATGTAACCTAAAATGATATAACCTTTATATGAATGAGTTTCTTGATCACTTTTAATATTTTCACTTTGAGGGGAAGTTGTTCAAGTTTAAAATAAAAAAAATATATTCTTGGCCAAAGGCATTTTCCAAAATTTTCAAAGATTTATTTTCTTTATGTTGTATTATATTAATATCTCATTGTTAATGATGTGAGGAGGCAAAAACAACAATTAGTGGTTCTTCCTAATTTAAGCAAATAAAAATTAATTTGATGAATGCAATTTCAAAATGTCTTTCAGAAGAGAATACTAGTGCTTTTGCACCAGGGGTGAAATTCAGCAGGTTCTGACAGGTTCTGGAGAACCGGTAGTGGAAATTTTGAGTAGTTTAGAGAAATGGCAAATACCACCTCTGGCTGGCCCCAGAGTGGGGAAGGAAGGGAGATTTTGCAGTATCCTTCCCCTGGAGTGGGGTGGGAATGGAGATTTTGCAATATCCTTCCCCTGCCACACCCACCAAGCCATGCCCACCAAGCCACACCACACCCACCAAGCCATGCCCGCAGAACCAGTAGTAGAAAAATTTGAATTCCACCACTGTTGTGCACTACTTAGTTACAAGATGGTCAATGGATGTGTGTCTTTTCATTGTATAATTTTCCAGTAATTATCAGCTTCCAAAATGAGGAAGTTCCTGCTATTCAGGGTTTGGTTTTTTTTTTGTAAGACAAAAAAGAGAGCTAAAACAAAAAATATCAATAACAGTATTGATTTTTTAAAATATAACAACCAACAAACTCCAAGGTTATATTTGAAAAAAATAATAATTTAAATAATATGAAATAATTTGATGTGTGTCTATGAAAACAAATGTAACCGTAAGAAACACCATTTATATTTTATTTTTAAGCTATATATGATGGCCAACTTTGACTGTATTTCTTGTTCATTGTACAGTGTTTTTTTTTTTTTTAAAAAAAAAGACTATGATGGTATTGGCAATGCTGATGACAGTGGACATGTGTTTGTTAGGATGGAAATGTTGGGCTCAGTTATGGTTGAAAGTCAAGGACAAGTATTGGAATACTATGTATTCTTGAATAGGTATTCTATTTAGTTGGGTAATTAATCTGTATATTGGATTGCTTATCCTCCAAGCATTAATTGTCTGATCAATTTTGAGAAACTGCATTGTTTTAAGGAGAGTTTTTTTTTCATCTACTTTGATCTAAATCTCATTAAGAGCTCAACTCCAATACCCATCTAAAATAATTTCATCTTTTCTACATTTTTCAAGTTCTATATTATATACTCCAAAAATAAAAAAGGAATTTTCAGTCATTAGAATATACTGTTGGAAAATCCTTTAGTAAATATGTATTGTCATTTGTAATTAATTAAATCTGGCATTTTTCAGATATTACAGATACCTTTAATGTTAGAATCACTTAGTGCTAAAAGTCTCCAATTCAGAAATCCTTCAATAAATTTTTATTTTTCAGGAATGAAGTGTTTCCAGGAGACAGATAATGTAAGCTTCATTTGCAGTAAGTGAAGACTTTTGATTGCTTAACTGGATTACCCAAGCCATTAAGTTTAGTAATAGAATTCTCAAATTAGTCATTGCAAATGCCTGTCTCAATGTCAATTACTTTAAATGATAGCTTATTCTGTTCATTTGATATGGTTTTCAAAAAAGTATATTTATGCCCCCTAAAATTAGCAATTTTACTGTAACTAGAACTTTTTAATAGAATGAAAAGCTAAACATGTAGGCAAAAAAGGAATCACACAGGGATGGTTATGGGTAAAAATAGGAGAAAGATGTACTAGGTATGTTTGTCATTTTGAATTATTTATAAAAACAATAAAGCTTGGATAAAAATAAGTTAAAATAAAATAAATAAAAGAGAGACCGTATACTGTCAAGAGCCTATGGATCAGAGGTCTCAGATTCTGTATCCTTAGCTTAAAAAAAAAGAAATAAAGACATTTGACAAGCCAGAGTTGTTAGGTCCTCTGTTCATGTATATGCATATGCTTGTTTGCTTGTTTGTGTGTGTTCATTCTTTAAGGAACATATCTAGCTATTAATGAACATCCTTAATAAAATCAATAATTAGATAAACCTCAAATAGCTTATCTATTCAAAAATATCGCTGTCAGTATAAATAACAGTTAGGGCTGGAATAAAAAGCAAATTCATTTTTTTGCTATGGATGTGACAGAGACCAGGTCATAAGTTTTCAGTATCCTTGCTGAAAAGGAGAAATATTGCTCACTTTTACAAAGCCAGAATTAAATTGACTCAAGGAAGCAGAGATCCAGCCCTGAAGAATTGTCTAAGGCAGTGTTTCTCAACCTTGGTGGCTTTAAAGTGTGCGGCCTTTCACTCCCAGAATTCCCATCTAGTATGTCTTAAAACCATCAGGATTGAGAAAACTGATCTAAGGCAACCTAATAAGGAAGAGGCAAAACTACAGATACTCCACATCGATTAAAGTCACCCATGTAAACATTGCTCAGTTAATTTTCAAGAGAGAAGCACTACTTCCAACATTTCTGCAATCTTTAAAAAGCACAGGTTTTTTTTAACAATTACATAACTTTTATTGCCATTTTTTTTTACTGTGAGCACACTACCCCACATTAAAAATGAAATTCTCACATAGGTCTCTTTATAGAATCATCTTTGCTGGTTTTGCCTATAGGATGCCAACACTCTGAGAGCAAACCAGAGAAGTAGAATTTCTTCATCTAGAATCCAAATTCTTATGAAGGATTTTATTCTTCTGCTGTTCTTTGTTTCTTTTCATCCATATTTTGGAACTCCAACAAAGTGTGTTATCTTTCTCTTCAGAGTTGTGCTTTTTTATTTTTTGCCTTTCATCACATAAGAACACTAATGTACCTTGGCATCGAAAAGCTGAGGTAATAAATCAGTGTTTCTCAATCTCAGCAACTTGAAGATGTGCGGACTTCAAAATCCCCCAGCTGGGAGTTGAAGACCACATATCTTCAAATTGCTGAGGTTGAGAAATACTGCAATAGGTAGATAATGGTTGAGAAATGGTTGAGAAATTACCTTCAGGGTTTTTGACCTGTTTACTCTAAGGCATTTTTCAATCTGGAAGCAACTCTAGGGACCTTTTCAATCCCTCATTCTGAGCCTTAAAATTCCATACTAGAGATGTACCGTATTTTCCGGCGTATAAGACGACTGGGCGTATAAGACGACCCCCAACTTTTCCTGTTAAAATATAGGGTTTGGGCTATACTCGCCATATAAGACTACCCCTCTTCCAACACACACCAAATAAAAATTAAAAAACATCAACTGCCTCAACACAATGTAAAAGCAGCTGTGCTAGACCCAAAATGGCCCCTGCTACTAGCAGGAACCTCACACAGCCACAAAAAGCCCAAAAAAACAACTTTCACACTTTACACACACACACACACACACACACACACACACAACACAACACAACTGGCTCACCCACAATGTAAAAGCAGCTGTGCTAAGACCCAAAATGGCTCCTGCAACAAGCAGGAACGTCACACAGCCACAAAAAGCCCAAAAAAATCAACCTTCACACTTTACACACACAAAATTCCACATACAGCTTTGTGAGATTTTGTGTGTTTGTGTAGTTAGAGTGAAACACTACAGAAACACACCACATCTCAGAAAGCTGCACAAATATTATTTTATTTTTATTTTTATATGAAAACTAAATTTAAAACTTCCTAAACTTTAAATGGCTAGGTCTAAAAAAGAACAACTAAAAAAACCCCAATTAACTATTTTTTTAAAGCTCCCAAAGGGTTAAAAAACTTACCCAATAGAACAGGGGTCTCCAACCTTGGCAACTTTAAGACTTGTAGACTTCAACTCCCAGAATTCCTCAGCCAGCTTTGTTTTTACTGGCTGAGGAATTCTGGGAGTTGAAGTCCACAACTCCTGCCTGCATGATTGCAGGCAGAAAGTGGCTTGCTGATGGAATGGATTCAGGCAAGCGAAGCAAGGCAAGCGTGGGGATTACCAGCTAAGGTAAGCAAGCTGGAGGGGGAAAACTTTTCTCTTTTTACAGGGCCCTGGGCTCTGGCGATCCCAGCTGAGTTGCCTGATTAGTAGGCAACGCAGCTGGGATCGTCAGAGCTTGGATCGATGGCTCTGGCGATCCCAGCTGAGAGGCCCGATTGGCAGGCAACTCAGCTGGGATCGTCAGAGCTTGCAGAGTCACGTAAAAGAAAAAAAGTTTTTTCCTTTAACATGGCTCTGGCATCCCAGCTGAGTTGCCTGATTAGCAGGCAAAGCTGGGATCGTCAGAGCTTCGATCGCCAGAACCATTTAAGGGTCGTTAGAGTCTTTTGGGCTGGTCTGCCTGGTTACAGGAGAACGACACCCGGCGTATAAAACGACCCCCGACTTTTGAGATGATTTTCATGTGTTAAAAAGTCGTCTTATACGCCGGAAAATACGGTATATTGGTTTTTGGTTTCTGTCCCTTGCTTGCCTTTCCCCCAATCCTTTTTTCAATAAGAGTTTCCATCTTATCTTATCCTCCATCTGAGGATTTATATAAATAAACAGCATGTTTTAATGATAATTGCTCAAATACAGCTAAATTTGTTATTTAGTGTGCATAATTTCCCGAGGGCTTCAAACAAATATGATTTATAATGAATTTAAATGGAAACCCAGCTATAATACATTCTTTTTTTCAGAATAATATGTACAATTTGAAGACTTTCTTATGCTGGATTGTAAGAATTCTTGATGTATCAAGAATTTCAAATACAAATTTAATAAAATATTTCAGATAATTTGGATGTGAGCTTCTTTTTTGTTGTTAAAATGTTATTTTACAATAAATAAAATATACGCAAAAGTAAAAAGGAACAAAGAATTAAAAACAGAAAGAAAGCTTTCTTTTCTTTGTTTAGTTTGATGAAAAGTTTTCAATACTTTCATCTTCATTGTAAATTGTGCAATCTGGCAACATATCTTTATGAAAATTATGTTTCTTTCTCATTAGCCAAGTATTTAATGACACTTTTTAAAAATCTTCTGTTTTAACTTCTGCAACCAAATTTAATGAGCCAAACCAATTAGTAAGGAGAGAGATTAGATATTCACCTTCATTTTGTAGAAAGTTACATATTTTATTATAAGCCTCTAATCTTCCAGATGGAATCTTATTTCCACTGCTGTTGTGCAAGTGAGACTTAAATTCAAATAGACAAACACTAGATGTCTTTGGGCCATTCTCCTATCTTAGTTTATTGCACAAACTTGTTATTGTGATGATAAAATGAAGAGAGACCTCATAAACTGTTTTGTGCTTCAGAATGAGAAGTAGGGTATAAACCTAACAATTAAATAAAAGATAAAAAATTGTTTCATGATTCCCTGCATATCAAAAACAGGCAGAATAGCACAAGATTCAGTAACTTCTGAGTAACTGCAGAGGACTTGAATTCAAGATAATTTTATCACTGAATACCATCTACCCTAAAGCAAAATTATTTGGCAAATGTGGGAAACCTACACAAATAGGAGGTAAGAAGAGCATCAGTAAGATTTTTACATCTCTAAACTCTACACAGCAAATAAATTTTAACATGCTAAACACAAATTTCCCTGTCTCCCCATCCCCTCTGATGTTGTGGGAAGAATAAGGGGAAGAAATATTATATGTGTAGATCAGGGATGGGTTCTACTTACCTTTACTACTGGTTCGCAGTGGGGCCGCGCATGTGCTCTTCTGCACATGCACAGAAGCATTTTGATGACATCGGGGTCGGTGGGCAGGGCCTCCCGCCAGTTTTACTACCGGTTCTATAGAACCGGTGTGAACCGGGGGCAACCCACTACTGATGTAGATAAAAGGAATTGTTTTTCTAAATGTGGAATCATGTGATAAAGTAGCATCTTTTGGGTGAAAAGAATTAGTGAAATTAGTTCTATTGCAAATCGAAGAACTGAATGATCTCCTAAACTAGGGCTATTATTCTTAGTTTCAGGAACCAATTTTACACTTAAAAATAATTCAGCCTCCAAACATTTGTTAGAGTACACTTTATTCTTAGGCAAGCAGAAAAACAAACATACATACATGTAGATTGCTATTGAAATAAATATTAGTTGTGGTATTTATGGGAAAAATAAAAAATACTTACAAGGAAGTATGCATTTATTTTCCTAGCAGGAACTTTGCTCTGTGCATACATGGAATATTTAGGGAGGGGCTGCAAAGCGGCTACTAAGTCATCAGAAAGGTGCAGCTGCATTATGGCTCCAAAGGGCAGATGTAGAGAGATGTTTGGCTGAAAAGTGAAGAGGCTCAGCAAATTGGTTGCACAGAAGTAATAAAGATACCCAGAATGAATGTGATCCATTCATATTGCTGGTAGCAGTAAGCAATACCTTGACTTGGCTTCATTTAGTCATAAATAAGAATAAAGATACAAAATACATTTGACCAGCTTAAAATGGTAAGGCAAACAAATGATAAATGTAAGTGTATGTAGTTATAAATGCAACAGTTTATCTTTAACTAAACACACTGTTAAATAAGAGCAACCTTCAGGATGCTTAGCATAAAACAGATTATGGATTTATTGCTGAAATACTATACCCAATATTTTTTATTTGTAAATGCAGTTGTAGAAAACGAAGAAAACATAATGTTCTGCTTTACTGGCAGGGAAATAGAGCATAAATCAAAGTAATAACTATTACTCTTTGGTTTAAATTCATGTAGAGATACATATAAAACAATTGAGAGTAATATATGAAAAAAAAAGAAGTAAATACAAGTATAATCTTAGAGATAGTGATAGTATCCAGTTAGTGTCTATCTTGGTAAATCGACAGCTTCCATCAATGAAAGAGGGAGGAAGTGGCATTGATGAAGCTCATCTATCTGCAGTCCCTTGCAACCACCAGCTTTGCTTCAAACACCAGAGAAACCTTCCATTGGGAGATGTCTTTATTTATTAAACAAATTTATATGGCTGTCCCAGAGTGGGCAGAGCCAGATTTTCAGGCCCTTTCACTTTGAGGTGCACTATGTTCCAGACGGTGGGGGCCATGACACAAAAGGCTCTCCTCCTGAACCAGTGGTGGGTTGCCCCTGGTTCGAACTGGTTCACAAGAACGGGTAGTAAAACCGGTGGGAGGCTCCGCCCATTGCCCCGGATGTCGTCATAGGCAATATGTGCATGTGTTGCAAACTGATAGTAAAAGTAAGTAGAATCCACCCCTGTCCTGGAACCAACAGGCAAAATGATTGGCCAACGGGGTCCACAGCATGTAAGTGGGGTAGGCCAACTCATTGGCATGAGACAGTTTCCCAGCTAGCTTGGACCCACCCATGCCATAAAAAGCTTTAAAGCTAATAAACCAACACCTTAAATTGGACCCAGGAGCAAACTGGCAACTAGCGCAGTTTTGCACAACAGTGATATTACATTGGTCACACTTAAGGAGTTCCTAAAATATATATATCTTAAATTTAAAACTAATTAGACTACATCCAAGAAAATCAAGGAAATAGATATATCAGAACAAATGCAGGATGATTTGTATTTTTTTAAAAAATACTCTAGTTATTAAACAATAACACGTACAAATAGTGGTATGAATTTAGTGAAGGCAAAGGATACAACAGGCTTGGACTCAAGAGCCACACAGAGAATCATCCGCTTTCTGTCTATCATGTTGTCCAAAATCCTGATTGCATGGAGAGGACTACTATATATTAGCCATCAAAGTAGTCCAAACAAGAAGCACAACCAGACAGTGTGGTTCAAAGTGGTGGCAGAAGTTTTGTATTTTCAGACTTGCAAGTTTCATGTTAGTTCTCTGTCATGGTTTCTTTTACTGATACTGAATCAGCGGGTTCCAAAATCCAAGAAAGCCAACACAACCACACTTCCACTCCAAACTTGATTGCAGAAAATATGACTTCAGCAACAGAGTGGTCAATGCCTGGAATGCACTACCAGATTCTGGTTTCATCCCAAAATCCTCAAAATTTTAACCTAAGACTGTCTACTGTTGACCTCACCCCATTTCTAAGAGATCTGTAAGGGGCGTGCATAAGAGCACCAGCATGCCTACCGTCCCTGTCCTAATGTTTCCTCTATTTGTATCTATTTTATGTATTCAATTCATAATTGAATTCATAATTCTTATACTTATATATATATTACCTAATACGTTCTTGACAAATAAAAATAAAATAAATAAAATAAAAAACAAACACTCAGCACTTACTCACTCCTCCACTCTTTTCCACTTCTACACCTCCACCTACTACTTCTTAGGAGTCCTACTGCTGGAGATTAGTAACTCCAGTGCGCCTGCCTGATCCCCCAAAATGCAATGTGAGCATGGCCCCCCCGCATCACCCCGCCCCCACACATGCATGCGTGGCCTTCTGCATGCGCCCCGCACCCCATGTATGGGTGGCAGAGACCCGACAACCAGTTGGCTTCGGAAGGCACACGCGCATGCACAGCAGAGGTGAACTGGGGCGACGGCTCACATCCCCACAGAAAGGTTGCTGAGTGCCACCTGTGGCATGCGTGCCATAGGTTCACCATCATGGGTATAGAGCTTACAGTGTGTCATTGTTCATTATTCTGCTGAAAGCAGCAGGACACTGCAGATGCTGCTGTCCTTAAAGTAGATTATTACAAGTATCAAAATTGTTTTGAATAAACCTAAAGCCCCATCTTCTGTGGCTATGCAAAAATCCAGGTAACCATTAGAGGACAATATACAGAAACTGAAAATTTGCTGACATTCAGTGATTGGTAGGATTTTTGCATCTAGATATCTTTGTCCTTCTCACTTGTCTATTTGACAATGGATTTTTGCACCTAGACATGTTTGTCCTTCTTGTCTATTTTATAATGGGCTGCAATTGCATAGCACTTTATGTCAAAGCCATTTGATTTTGCAGATCTTTCTTTCAGTCCGCTTAATGAGCTCTTAAACAAATAAAGGAAAATATTGGCTTCTGCAAACCTCCAGCTGCTTGGCCTGTGACATGAGAAATACAGGGCAAGATGCTGGGTAATAGATCTCTGCTAATTTGAAAAGAGAGGTGGTGCAGAATTTCAGTAGCTCTCCATAATTCTATTTTTCTAATTTTAATTAGATCCTTTGCAGTTACATGTTCTTTGATTTGGGCTCATTGATCAATGTATTTTGTTTTAATGGGTTTCATAATAATAAAACTTGGCATTAATCTAGACCTTTACATTTTCAAAGTGCTGTATAAACATTCCAGTAATTAACTCCCATGAACCCCTATGAGGTAGGAATTGTAGCTGATTTGCTGTGATCTAGTGCCAAAGGAACTGAGGCATGGCAGGTTTGAAGGATCTGAGTCATAGAGGCAGTTGTACTATAACATCATGTTCCCTGTCCAAATTCAGAGGATACCATTCTATACAATTTCCTGCAGATCCCCTGGCCAAAGATACATAATAGATGAAGGGATGAATCTAACTGAAATCTTAACAAGTTTCAAGTGAAAGTCTTCCAAATCTGAAGCTTAGATGTCATGTTTGTGTCAAGGAGCTTTCTTTATGCCACAGCATTACACAATTGTTGGGTTATGGTCTATTATTTGCACACTGAGACCCAATATCCTGTAATGATTAAGGTAACTAGATTTGGAGTGGTGAGCCTAGGTTCTACTCCTCCTTTAAACTCAGAAAGTGGCTGGGTTGACATGTACTTGCTATGTCATGTCTTAAAATCTAGGCAGATAGGATGTGGGTCTTGAAAGTAAAATTCCTTTCAAGTTGAGCTTGACTCCTGATTATTTGCTAAAGACATTGTCATGTGAGAATCAGACAATGATTTTGATTGTCATGTAGGGTTAAAAATTGACTTGGATTATCAGGATAGGGAAATTCTGGGGTGAATGGAGCAAGTTATTAAAAACCCTATCACAAATAATGAGTAGCTATTGCAGCATTTACTTGTTCAAGATGAAACTTATGCAAGTAATCATGTCACATAAATGGTGATATAAATGACCAGTAGTGTTGAATTGTGTAGACATGTTTAACTTGAAAATTGAAATGATGGGATGCTGAAACTCAAGCCATGGATCCCAGAGTTGAGAACCAGGTCCAGGCAGCTTCCTCTGGCAAGCAAACTTGGTCTCCCATCCAAAAGAGGTAAGAATTTGCTTTTTATTTAAATGTATCCATGGTTTTAGAATCAGTCAAAATGGGTGGAAAAGGTTTCCTTTCTCTGGCTTGCTACACCATGCAGTTAGTAAACATGCCTAAGCAAAGCTTCTTAATCACACAAGGGAAACCAGGCTCTTATGAGGATTATTAGGATATTATATTCTTTTTGGTCTCTGAAGACATCATTACAGCATTCAGGTCTTATTCTTAGCAGCCTCCAACCATCTACTCGGTTGGCTTTCTGGGACAATGGCCCTTTTAGGAATGGTGTGATGCCAATTGACATAAAAAGCATGCCTATTCTCTGTAAAATAATTCGCCATAATACAAGTACAAATTATAGAATTGTGAAATGGATTGTTTTGGCTATCAAGCCCCAACCCACTGCCTAATGCATTAATGCAAATTAAGGGGCATCTGGCTTCTGTAGAAATACTTAGTTCCAGCAGCAAGCTATTCTTATTGTCAGAATCTGCCAGTAACACACATTTATTATTCTATATTATGCACTCTAGAAGAAAAAACACAGGTCTTAACCTTCTTCTATGTGATAATCTATGTGATATCAAGAGCCTTGATAGTACAGTGGTTTAATGCACCCTGTTATTAACACAGCTGCCTGCAATTTCTGCTGGTTCGAATCTCTCCAAGGCTCAAGATTGACTCAGCCTTCCATCCTTTCTAAGGTAGGTGAAATGAGGACCCAGTTTGTGGGGGCAATAAGCTGACTTTGTATAAAATATACAAAAGAATGAAGGCTATTGCTTAATGCCTTGTAAGCCGCCCTGAGTCTCCGGAGAAGGGCGGCATATAAATCAAATTAAAAAAAAAAAATCTTTCAGAATGCTATTGTATTCCCTCATAGTTTTTTTTCCAGAACTAACCATACCCAGTTGGTTTAAACTCTCTTCATATAACCAAAGCTTTGGTCCCCTGATTATTCACATTACCTCTCTCTTTGAATCCTTCTTAAAATGCCATTTAAGATTTATATAAAACAATTACAGTATAATGCAAGCTTAATAGTTAATTATTCTATGCCAGCCTTTATGACTGTGTTGACATTGACGATCTAAAATAAAACTTGGTTTTAGTAAAAGATCAAACTTGCTTACACTTGAGTTGGCAACCTTTAAGGCTGTATGCTAAACTACAATCTTGAAAAAAAAAATCAACTTCCAAATGCTTCTTTTTTCCAAAAAACCCTACATGGATATATTAATATAGTCAGCAGCAATCAATTTCAATATGATGTTATGGTTACAGAGTGGTAGACTTGCTATTAGCTCAATTATAAAGTGGTCAGTGGTTTGCATTGTGTCTTGTCTGTCAATGAAAGCCATCTCTCTAGTGCTTTGAAGTCCTTTTGCTTTTCCCTGCTTCAAAATTAAATCTCAGGGGAAAATACTCACAATATTGTCCTACTTTGAGCTTTAATATATCAAGTACAGGAAGCCAGCTTGTAAAATGATTTATAATGGAAAAGGAAGAAGATAAGAAAAAGAAGTAGGGGGGAAAAACACATTTGCATTTTGAAACAATTTTTTTGGCGGGTGGATAGGTAGACACAAACATATTACCAAAATAAGATGCAGCAGAAAAAAATGGAAGTTGTTTCTGCCAGGAAGAAAATACTAAAGGTTTCTGCACAGTGTTAATTAAACTAATTTAGTCTACATATAGCCTAAGACTTTAAAAAAGAATCAATGTTCATATTTAATAAAAGGAGAAATACAAACATGCCTAATATACTCTTAATCCAATAAGAACTAATTCACATTTATGGAACTATCCTCAAGATGAAAGTGAAGAGGATAGCTTAACCACACAGGAAAATCCAATTTATATCAAGTGTCCTAGAGTAGAATAAGCAAGGAATTATCAGGTTTTACACCCTGCATATATTTAGTATAGATGATCCCTCTTGAAACCTCATGTTTTAGTTTGCTTGAAAAGTTATAACTGTTTTCATGATTAAGTAATAAAGTCCAAAGAAAGTGATAGAAACATGCATTTATTTCTTCTGAAGTCATGAAGTTCAAAGTAGTCTTAGAAAACCTTGTTTCAGTATCACTGTCTGAAATTTGGTGTTTGAAAGTTTTACAGAATAAGAGAGGGAAGAAAGAGGCAAAAAAATTGTCTTCTCTTATTTTGCTTTATTAAAAAAAATGATAAAGATCTTACTGATGTTAAATCTAATATTATATATAAAATATATAAAAAAATCACACTGAGGATCAGATCCTCTCACAACCCAAGGATCAATTTATTTATTTATTTATTTATTTCAATTTGTATACCGCCCTTCTCCTAGTGGATTCAGGGCGGTGAACAGCCAGAGCTAAAACACATGCAGATACAAAATTTAAAATTGTTAAAAGAATTATATAACTGGCCCAATTTAAAACAGTTCAATTTAAAACCCCATGACAATTTAAAACTAAAAAAACTAAAAAGACTAAAAAAAGGGGGAGGGGGTTCACGCCAGCCCTGCTTGATGGAAAAGAAAAGTTTTCAGGGCACGGCGAAAGACCCGGAGATCCAATATCCTTCGTATCTCCGGGGGCAAATCGTTCCAGAGAGCAGGAGCTGCCACAGAGAAGGCCCTCCCCCTGGGGGTCACCAGCCGACATTGACTGGCTGACGGCACCCTGAGGAGTCCCTCTCTGTGGGCACGTACTGGTCGACGGGAGGCTATTGGCGGCAGAAGGCATAACTGCAAATACCCAGGTCCTATGCCATGGAGTGCTTTAAAGGTGGTAACCAACACCTTGAAGCGCACCCGGAAGACAACTGGAAGCCAATGCAGCTCACGCGGGAGAGATGTCACATGGGAGCACCCCCTGGCTCCCATAATCCCCCGCGCGGCCGCATTCTGCACCAGTTGGAGCCTCCGGGTGCTCCTCAAGGGGAGCCCCATGTAGAGAGCATTGCAGTAGTCCAGGCGGGAAGTGACGAGTGCCTGAGTGACTGTGCTTAAGGAGTCCCGATCCAGAAAGGGATGCAACTGGTATACGCAACTGGTATAAATAATGGTAATGTAATGGCTTAGCTTCCCCAACATTGTAACTGTAGCTTTAAAAATGCTTCAAGAACTGATGAGTTATGAAGACAAATCATAGTGAATTTCTTTAAGAAAAATAATATACTGAAAAGATATTGTGCATTTCAGAGATATATTACTCCCCTCACTCCCACTTGGTTATAACGGTTTTCTTTTTCTAGATCAAATCAATTATTCTCTAAAAGCAAATGACTCTTTCTGATTCTGTCCCCTGAGCTTCCTGGGAATGGGGATAAGGATTGTAGAAGTACATTTAACACTGATTAAAAACCAAGAAAATTGAGAATATGTATGCATGACTGTTCTTTACTTGTATTTCTATAATTATGTCACTTGGTGTAATAGCAAAACGAACCACTTTCTTGTTCAAGGGTGCAAATCTAGTTTGATTTCCAATTGAATTCATATTCAAGCAGTTGATTTCTCAAGTTTCCCATAAGAGGTTTAGGTTAGGTTTAGGTTTATTAAATTTGTATACCGCCCTTCTCCCAAAGGACTCAGGGCGGTGAACAGCCAAAATTAAAATACATACAGTATAAAAATTAAAATAAATTAAAACAGAATTAAATTAGTTTGGCTTCCCCAAATTTTAAAACCCCTTACCCATAAAATAACCCATTAAAATTTTAAGCCAGCCTGGCTTGCTGAAATAAGAAGGTCTTCAATGCTCGGCGGAAAGTACGGAGGTCCAGGATCAGTCGTATTCCTGGGGGTAGCTCATTCCAGAGGGCGGGTGCCCCCACAGAGAAGGCTCTCCCCCTGGGGGTCGTCAGTTGACATTACTTATCAGATATATATTGATGGTCATGCTCATTTGGTTCTATGAGGAAGTTATTTGGTCAATACAGCTTCAGGTTCAAAAAGTTGTTTTTATTATTTACAAATATATACATGCATACGATAATGAACAGGGTGTCCTGTTACAATTTTACCCTAACTGTATGACTCAGATGTTGAGAGGAGAGAGAAGTTCATGTGTTGTCTCGCTGAGAGATAGATGAGAGAGAGAGAGAGAAATAAGGGGAGATATCCAAGTGGTTTCTAGGTAAGAGTCCAATAAGAGGGTTCATTGGCTGATATAGTCACATGTGATGTCTGTAAAGACTTAACCCCTTCTAGTCTCTGATGCATTATATGCAGGCAATATCTGACATTGCTTGACCGACGGCACCCTGAGGAGACCCTCTCTGAGGGAGCGGATTGGTCAGTGGGAGGTTATCGGTGGCAGAAGGTGGTCTCGTAAATAAGAGAAATAAGACCCCAAATTTCTTAGACTGTATCATTTTGATTTCAGATTGGAAATGTCTGGATGCTTCTTCAAATGAAAGAAATCACAATTGCCTGCACTGAGGATTGAAGTGACATGTTTCTATTTTCTATACTTACACATTGACAACAATAATCTTCAGACATTCAGATCATCAATTTCTTTAACAATGTGGAAATGAGCACGATGCATGGTTCTAGATCAATGATGGCTAACCTTTTTGCTGTTGCGTGCCAAAAGAGGGGGAAGTGCAGGGGGGGTCGCGTGTGCACGTCCCCACACCCATAATTCAATGCAGCCCACGCATGCGCGTGTGACCCCTCCCACAGACACTCCCCCTGCTTTTGGCACACGATGGGACGGTGGTCCTTTCTTGGAGCCTGGGGAGGCCAAAACGGCCTTCCTCATCCCCCTGGAGGCCCTCTGGAGGCTGGAAACGACCCATTTGCCAACTTCCAGTGGGACCAGAAGTGCTGTTTTTCGCTGTCCCCAGGCTCCAGAGACTTTCTAGGAGCCTGGAGAAGGTGAAAACGGCTTTCCCCACCCCTGCAGAAGCCCTTTGGAGGCCAGAAACAGCCCATTTGCCAACTTCTCATGGGCCCAGAAGGCTCAAAGAGCTAGGGCAACATTCACATGCCTACCGATATGGCTCCACGTTCCACCTGTGGCACGCGTGCCATAGGTTCACTATCACAGTTCTAGATGAACTACTGGAAAAAACCTCATGGAAGTCATTTCAAGTAGTACCTGCAATGATTCTGTGTTACAATGCAGAATTCTGTCATGACATAGCACTGTGTTGAAACAATCCTCAAGGATGGAAACTAGTGGTCTCCTTGAAGCAGCCCATAAAAACATTTTAAACTATTTTCCCTGAACTTTATTGGTAAATCATTCCCCACATTATTTGAAGTAAGTAGGTTATTTGCATGTACATTGATAGGCTATTTATCTTAGAATTGTTCTAGGACAACCAAAGAATCTTTTCTATGAGAGTAATCTCACTGATCTGGTAACAAAAATAATATTTTTTCCCTGAGTATTTTTCTGGTGTTCTGTGAAAAATCCATTATGTTCACATGAAGTTTTGTGGACTATTTTAGATGTTGACAGGAATGGAGCCTACCTTGTTGTATATAGCCCTGTTTGAACATTCACTCACTGAACGAATCACTCTAGGCCCCCTTTGAAGTGACATAGAGCTGGTGTGTTACAAATTATATCTACAATGAGGACTGAAAATATACTTAGATAAAATGGTAAACCAAGAATTTCAAATGCAAACTTGAATTTGCAAACTTTCCTGCATTCATGATAATAACATCTCTGCTTTTCTTTATTTTTCCTTGCCACCTTTGCCTCATTTAGTTAACTTTCAAATATTTGGGAAGTAGTTCCAAAGAAATGTCTGAGGCAAGACTATTCCACTGAAGTATTTGACAGCACTAGTGACACAACACTATTGAAAAGATGGATTTTTTGACATCAGACAGAACATTTTCAGTTGCATCTCTCTTGTGATTTAAGTGACAGTGTGAAAGAAGAAGACCTTTAATAAGGAAAATATTAATCAATCATAAATGCAAAATAATGTGCATCTGGTAGAAAAGGGCCTTTGTAGGCAACCTGAGATTGTCAGGCAGCCATCAGCACCCATTTTATCTAAGCATCTAATAGTACAGAAAATTAAAGTATTGGGAAGATGAGACAGCAAACCTCAAAGCATCTTAAAATGTATTATTTTTCATCAAGTCTTCATACACAGACACAAATGAAAAACAGGTTGAACGTTTGACCTTGTGCATCCTAATAATGTAAACATTGACGTGACTAGGCATTCCTCCAATGGCCCATAGAAGCAAAAGCATTGCATACCCCTTCTCTAAGGGAGCTGTATAAGCCATATTTAGAAATAAATTTTGCAGTAGATGGCAAACAAAAACTGAAGACGAAATTGCAACACCTCTGCTTTGCAAGCTGAATTAGTTGCCTGTTTACTTCTAAATGTGATTTAATATGCTGGTTGTTGCCTATAGAGCACTACATAGCATAGGGGCTGATTACTTGAGGGTCTGCCTGTCTCCCATAGCAATAGCAATTACACTTAACACCAACCCCCCCCCCCCCCAAAAAAAAACTAAAGAACTTATAATTGACTTCAGGAGGAAGAGAGATGTACATTTACCATTGTACATAAATGATGAGGAGTGGAGAGGGTTGGTAGTTTTAAATTTCTTGGCATTTATATCTCAAAGGAGCTCTCATGGACTATGAATCTTAAAATGCTTGTGAAGAAGGCACAGAAGAGGCTGTACTTCCTGAGAATGCTCAGGAAGATAAATCTATCTCAGCATCTACTTCTGTCCTACTATCACAGCGCCATTGAGAGTGTCCTGACATACGGCATTTTGCATGGTATGGGAGCAGCTCTCTAGTGGACAAAAAAGCTCTACAGAGAATCATTAAAACTGCCCAGAATATCATCGGGCTCCAGCTGCCAGCCTTGGATGACATCTTCGAATCTCGCTGTTTAAGGAAGTTTCATAACATTCTCAGAGACTCTTCCCATCCTACTTACAATCTTTTTGGACTGTTGCCTTCTGGCAGAAGATACAAAACAATTAAAACTCGGACCATATGTTTCTGAATAGTTTTTATCCCAGAGTTATAATTGCACTCAACAATGAACTAAAGGGCCACCATCAGGGAGTTATTGGACAGCATTACTTGGTCTGTTGTGTGAATGTTTGGGTGGTTTAGGAGCAGGCAATTTGTGGTGGGTAGGGGTGTGTTTGGAGATTGTTATGTGTGTTGGACCTGGTCTTTGGGTGTTAAGTGAATTTCGTTGTATGGGTATACTGTGTTAATATGTACAATGACAATAAAGTTATTAAGATTAAGATTAAATTAGATTTATACACTGCTTCACATTGTTTTTACAGCCTCTTTAAGTGGTTTACAGAGTCAGCATATTGCCACCAACAATCTTGGTCCTCATTTTACCGACCTTGGAAGGATGGAAGGCTGAGTCAATCTTGAGCCTGGTGAGATTTGAACTGCCAAATTGCAGGCAGACAGCTGGCAGAAGTAGCCTGCAGTACTGCATTCTAACCACTGTGTCACCTAACCCTAACCCCCAACTATTTTTAGAAGAGCCATGAAGACCTGACTGTTGGTCGTATTTCCCATCTTTTATATTTATCTTTTATTGATTTTATTTCTTTTATTGTTATGAGCCACCAGTCATTGAGAGTTAGCTAGTATACAAGTTTAATAATTATTAAGATTCATTGCACAATCAGTCAGTTCTTTAGACTAGTTTTGACATTTTTATTGTTTAACCAAATGATGGAATATGGACTGGGGAAAATCAGTGTCTTTATGAACAGGGAATCTCTCCTTAATGTAAAGACCCACATACATGTAGTCCTTTACTTACAACGGTTTGTTTAGTGACCATTACAACATCACTGAAGAAAGTGACTTATGACTGTTTTTCACACTTATGACTGTTACAGCATCACCATGGTCATGTGATCAAAATTCAGATGTTTGCCAACTGACTCATAGTTATGATAGTTGCAATATCCCGGGCTCATGTGATCACATTTTGTGATCTTATGAGAAGCAAAGTCAATGGGGAAGCCAGATTCACTTAACCACCATGTTACTAACTTAACAACTGCAGGGATTCACTTAACAACGGTGGCAAGAAAGGTGATAAAATGGGGCAAGATTCTTTTAACAAGTGTCTTACTTAGTAACTGAAATGTTGGGCTCAATTAAGGTTATAAATCAAGAACTATCTGTAATCTGAAGAGTTAGTGCTGAGAATCTTCCTGAATATCATTTCTACATGTTCCAGCAATAGGTTATATCTTTTTCTTAAATAAGATCATTTAGAAATGCTTTCTTATGAACAGAAAGCCAGAAGAGCTTTATACATACACTTGAGTAATGGATGAAATTTCCAGGAATAAAAAAAATCATATTAGGACATAATGATCATCAGTTTCCATACATTGTTAAAATTTAGTCGTCATTTTAAATTTTGGACTTGTGGATTGTTCTTGTAACATTATGAGAGTGCCAAAAAGTTTCAATAGTGATAGCAGCTGCCACCACAAAGATATATATAAATATACGAAACTAGGCAAAGCCCTGTCTGCATGCTTACAATAGCTACTGAAATGCATAAAGATAGATATTATCCTCAGTCAGAAATATACAGAAATATTAATACTTTGAGCATACAATTGCCTTTGCAGCCAGCTTGATTGATCATGCACACATTGAAAAGGCTTTAGCTGAAACAACCTAAGATCCTTAACAGGCCTGTTCCTTTTTTTCTTAATAACTATGGTATGTCTTGCTTTGACTGGTTGGGAGAAATCTATTCAAGTATAAAAACCTAAACTGAATAATACTTAAAGGCAAACCCAACCTTTTCTCGTTGTGTGCCTTTTATCCTTCTTTTGAAATGGTGTGAGGTAGGAATTCAGAGTCAGAATGTTAGATGCCTTTTGTCTCCAGGCTCAATTGACCTTTGCAAAAAGAATTGTGAAGCTGGCAGACAGTTAATTACCCCCTGTCCTCAGCTGCCAGGCCTACCAATGGTAATACTGTTCCCACTTTTTAAATATTGGTCTTCTGGCTCAGAAAGCTTTCCCACATCTTAATTAGAACTGGGTTGCATTACACAATCATTTTGAACATTTATTCAAAATGTAGGCGGAAATATTTCCTCCCTGAAAAATCTGCTACAAAAGAATGATGTGACAATACAAAATGGGCTGAACACTGCCCTAAAGGGAACAATTGTTATAAACTATCAATTATTGGTTTGGGAGGAGCATTCATAAATATCATTTGTGCTGTAGTAGAAAATCATAGGAATCCTTCCCCGTAAAGATTAAAGGTAGACTTTTGCATATGGTAAACATTTTTTTTTTTAAAAATTGTGGAATATGCCTGGAATCTCATGTCACAACAAACCTCATACCCTGAATTTCAGACCACAATGGTTGATTCACACAACACTCTAGGCCAACACTACCCAAAGCCCCTTCTAGTCTAGTCAAGTTTATATAGTCTATATAAATCCAGTTTAAAGATTCCAGCTGAAGCAAGTCAGATATCTTCCAGATGTGGATGGTCTTTCATTTTCTTTTTCTTTTTTTCACTGAGAAAGGTTTATTGCTTTTGACATTATAATTATAGATTTTAGTATAGATTTCTTTTTCCAGTGAGAAAGGTTTATTGCCTTTAAGATTAAAAATATAGATTCCAAATATCCAAAGAAAGCATGCTCGTACAATAGTGTAAACAGAACATTATAAACAATTAAACATGTAAAATGCATGTAACTATAAAAACATATAATATACATTGGTTACAGTAGTATATATAGATTTTCCTTTTTAATTACAGTTCCTATTCATAGCACCATTGAATTGGAAAGGGTCACTGAGCACATCCACTGCTCCATGTAAGAATCAGATTAAAGTAGCATTGACATATTTTAAAACTTATTAAAATACAGCGCCTAAAACAGAATAGGTAATGAACATCTTATTACATAGTTTAAAAATATGAGCTGCTGATGTACCACATGTTGTTTTTGATGATGGAATAGAGCTGATCTGTCTTTGACCTGGAGATGTCCATGTGTGGTATCATCTTTTAGATTATTGAAAAAAATATTTGCAATTAACATTGAATTTTGTTAGCAGAAGTCTATTAATCTTCACCCTGTTTTGTTTTATGCACTGAGGCCAACTTTTCTCATTACTGTAGAAACTATTTTGCTTCCAATTTTTATCATATCAGTCTCCTATAATTAGTATGACATCTTGTGTATGTGTGTGTGTGTGAGCACGTGTGTGTTTTCGTGTGTGTGCATGACAAACCCTACAATATTTTAGGTGATATAATGAATGCATAAAAATATTTTCAAGTATACATTTTATGAAATTAATCCCTTAATAATGAAAGTATAAATATACGCTGTACTAGTGTATTTCAAAATATTAATATTGTCCTACCCTTAAAATTATATATCTTTAACAAATAGGAACATGTCACTGAAATTGTGAATGCCAGTGACATTCATGAAAATGAGAAGACTTCAAGTATTATGTTTCTTCTGACATTCCAAATCTCACGTCCATGTAACAAAGTAGACCAATATATTTGCTTATTTTAACAAACATTCATACTTCACAACAGACCATATATTTCTACCAGCATTTGTACAACATAAAATTATTTTAAATTGTAACTGTTTTCTGTTTTAGAAGAGGGACATATTGACTTCTACCATTTTCTTGGCTTGAATTAATTGAGGCTTTCGAATAATGTTTTTAGAAAAGACAGAAGGAATAGACTAGGTTATCATTCCTAGTTTAGTTTCCATGTCACATTAAGTACTAACATAAGGACAACACTAGTCAATTTGGACATATTTTGGCTGATACACACAAGTATAAACAAAGCTATTTTTTCCATATTTAATGAAAACTAGAATTTCTTATCCCCTTCACAAGTCATCAAACCATTACCTGTACCCCAACAATTAAGAAATGTCTACAGTATGTTTCCATATACAGGATACAAAAAAGAAGTACAACTTCCTTAAATAAGTGTATTCCATCTATGTCATAGATTTTATAGAACACATTAACATTTGCAATAGGAATTCTGATGTTATATACAGATGTGTTTGTTATGATAACAAACCTCCAGTTTTGGGGTAGATTTTGTAATGAAAATTGGAAATGTTATTTTATTCTACATTTGATATTTAATACATTTCATTAGAACACGTGACTTGTTTGTTTCTTATTGCACTCTTTTGTGTGTATTTTGTTATATTGTACAATATCAGAAATACTGGTAAATTCGATACTTAGAAAGTATAATTTAGAAATCCCTGCAGAGTTCATGGATCATACAGATATTTCTTGAGTCAATAATATCTATTTCTTGCTGAAATGGTCAGTGGCTGACTGTATACAACAGTCATTTCCTCACATGCATACATTTACATATAAATGGGAAAAGATCATGACTATAAAAGTCCTAAATTAGACTTAGATATTCTTCTTAATTTTAATTTATGGAAAAGTTCATTATTTTGTATTATATTGCTTTGGGCAAATTAAAGTGGCCCAGATAAGCACTTGTCTTAATTGTCTAATTTGATTTTCATTAGCTTTCCTTTGGGCCTCAAAGCATGTCTTATTTGATGGCTTACCTAACATAACTCTACTTGCTTTAGTCATAGTCAGTCATGGATAAATAAACAATTTTGTACCCAGGATCTTATTATCTACTTTCCCACATATTCATCTGCATAATTTTTGGTTCCTTCTGATAGAAATAATATTACGAATTCTTATGAAAATAATTTCATAATTTTTGTTTTTATAATTTTCAGAAGAAAGATTTGTTGAATGAAGAAACTTGTCATAGCTGTGAACACCAATAACTTTATGATCTTTTAACAAACTTGGATAATAAACATCCTGAAATTTGTTTTGTTCACTTCTGTGTTGAATTCTAAGTATCATACACCTATTAGGCAATGACTGAAACAAGAGTATTATTTGTTTAATGAAAATATTGTATATACATGTTTTAAATGAACATATCTTATGCTTTATTTTATACACTTTAGAGACTATATGTTGAATCTTGGGCATGTATATGCATTTAAAACATTTCAATATTGCTTTTCTATTAAAATATACACAAGTTTACAATAACTAATTATAATTTAATTGACACAAGGCAAATGATAAGCAGTCACGGCACAATTAAAAAGGTAGTGCTTATGCCAGGAAAGCTGTGTTAATATGTAGAAGATATCAGTAGAGCCACTGTTGAATATCCTGAAGGAAACATGGAATGTGTGAAGCTGCCAATTGTTAAGAGTCACTTCCCATTGCTACCAATCTCGATGCACCTGGCAAGAACACTTAGAGAAGAGCAGCTGGAAGTCTCTTAATGAAGACTTCCATATTTAAGCAATTATATATGGAAGATAACATAGTATTTATTTGTTAATATCTTTCTACCAAACAATGCTCAAGATAGTCACAAACAGATAAATGGAAAAGACATAGAAAATAAATCAATGAAATTAACAAAATAACAATCAATGGAAGAAATTGCAACACATTTTCTAGCAACAGTATCCATCCATCCATCCATCCATTCATCCAACTTAAAGCATCTCAACTTCAGAGGGAGAAATTACCATTTTCCACAATGATGATCTTTTCATATTGGAGTCATTATTAAGAAGACTCTATCTTGAGTTTAAACATTTGTAGGTCAAAAATAGGGGATTTTCTAATATATCTGAGAACCCAAGCAGATTTGTTTGAAACAAACTTTCAGTCACACTGCCCTTTATCTAGTAACATACACTGCCTTGACTGTGTGGCTTTTTAACCAAGCAAAAATATCAAAACATAAATTTTCCCAGAATATGAATTGATCTTTTTCAAATTACTTTTGTTTTTTTCTGTTAGGTCCCATTTTTCTATTCATAGGGTGCTCAGAATGTTTTATGGTGTAGAGCTTTACTTCAACGACAGTATTGCCAAATAGTAAAGTAGTCCCCTGTAATTTCTTTCTGCTTTGTGTTTATATATGTCCACCTATAAAGCAAAAACTAAGTCCCATTCCAAGCTTGTGATTAATATTATGATTAATAAAAATTACGCTATAAATTGGGTAAAGAGTTGAAATATGTCTGCCTTCATTTTTTTTCTCTCTCTCTCTGATTAAAGATTATATCAGAGTGGAATGAAAACTGTTGTCCAGACTGACTTATTACAGATTTCAAGCTTTCATTCCTTTGAATGACTCACACAGCAATACAATAGTCAAAGCTGGGATTTTCATAAATATCTTCAATTTTGACATACACATAGTGGACTGTGCTTAGGTGTGAAAATAAAAGCTCACGATAGCAGGGCAAGCTAAAGGGCAAATTGCTATTTTCTGTGTAGCTGAAATGGTGTTCAGGTAGGTAAGATTGGAAGACATGAAAGAATGTAAGAAACAGCTTTTCAGAAAGCCAGAGACAAACAAACAAACAAAGAAACAAAAAAGGTATTGATTCCTTGGCAGATGTATCCTGATATGCACACATCAGAAAGCCCCCATTATTACTGAGTGATTTTCTGCTGAAAATAATCAAGTGATTTTTCTTATACTTTGATAATCACCACAAAAATATATGTTACCAGTTTCAGTCCCTAGCAGGCAAATCAGTACACACAGAACTTGTCTTGTTCAGCTGCTCAGATTTGATTTTTGATTTGAAAGCACAACTGTGAAAGTTTAGGGAAAGACGAATAGGAAGAAGGAAAAGAAAATGCTTAGAGAGTTGCACCCACAAAAGAAAAAAAAAAGGAAAGCACATTAGAAAGAAGCATTATTAAGGCATTGGAAATGCAGTTTGGTTTCTGTGTGACACAAATAAAGAAAAATCTGTATTGCTGACAGCACTGAAGCTTCTGAAGTTCCTTGTTAGTGCAGGGTAGAGAAATTCAGCAGTTTTTCTTATTTTAATTCTCATTTAATTTAATCAAGCAGAACATGATTCAAAAATTATTTGAAAGGAAATGAGAATTTTGCTTGGAATGTGGTTTTATTGCATTTGGTTACAAGATGGTCATGGTGTGTGTGTGTGTGTGTGAGAGAGAGAGAGAGAGAGAGAGGGAGGGAGGGAGGGAGGGAAGGAGGGAGGGAATGAATTAATGTGAATGAATGGATATGATCCTTTATTTCACAATCTTTTCTAAAACCAGGTTGCAGGCTTCTTTCTTCCTAGGTTTCAATGTAATTCCCAAAGAATACAAGGAACTTTTTTTTTCATTAGTAGCACCTATCACATCTAATAGTGAATCCTGCCCTTGAAAAATTATTGGACAATCTCTTCATCCCCCAAAGAAACAGGAGAAACTGTCTATTCAATTTTTATTTCTATAAATTTGGTGGAGAATTTTGAAAGGCCATTTTGAAAGGCCAAGCTGCAAATTTAATCTAATTGGAAAATAACAAACGGTATGACATGGTAATATTTTTTTAATATCATTCCACATCTCTCATGTATGAATAACCCCCAGGTTTACAAGAGTGTATACATTTTCTGAAATTTAGAAGGATATATTCACTTAGACTATTGTGTAGAAGAGGTATGTTTCTTAGATACTTGTCAAATGTATTTGTCAAATTTACATACTGTCTATCTCATTATCTTAGGTTCTACCATATCACAAGATCTAAAATGGACAGCTAACATCAAAAATGTCATCAAAAAAGCACAACAAAGAATGTTTTTTCTGCGCCAACTCAGAAAGCTCAAACTGCCCAAGGAACTGCTGATACAGTTCTACAGAGGAATTATTGAGTCTGTCATCTGCATCTAGTTACATGTGGACTGCATGCAATAACAATTAAATGGCCATGTAACTTCTTTGAAAAACATTGTCAAAGAATAACCAATAAATTGCTGATCAAACCTATATAATGAATGGAGCCCAACAAGGTTTAGTCCTGAATTATTGAATCTGTCATCTGCACCTCTATAACTGTCTGGTTTGGCTCTGCAACCCAACAAGACAGACACAGACTTCAGAGGATAATTAGAACTGTAGAAAAAACAATTGCTACCAACCTGCCTTCCATTGAGGACCTGTATACTGCACGAGTCAAAAAGAGGGCTGTGAAAATATTTACAGACCCCTCACATCTAGACATAAACTGTTTCAACTCCTACCCTCAAAACGACACTATAGAGCACTGCACACCAGAACAACTAGACACAAGAACAGGTTTTTCCCGAATGCCATCACTCTGCTAAACAAATAATTCCCTCAACACTATCAAACTAGTTAGTAAGTCTGCACTACTATTCATCTTCTCATCGTTCCCACCACCCATCTCCTTCCACTTATGACTGTATGACTGTAACTTTGTTGCTTGTACCCTTGTACCCTTTATATTGATATTTTTTCCTGATTGCTTATTTGTACCCTATGACTATCATTAAGTGTTGTACCTTATGATTCTTGATGAACGTATCTTTTCTTTTATGTTACACTGAGAGCATATGCACCAAGACAAATTCCTTGTGTGTCCAATCACACTTGGCTAATAAAAAATTCTAATTCTAATTCTAATTCTAAAAATTCACAGAGTGACTCTTGCAATGTACAGTTAAAAACATAATGAGCAAGATACTTCCAAAATGATTCTTGTGAGACATATAATGATTTTTCTGCTTCAGATGCAACCTATTTCTAATATAGATGGTATTTGTTGTAGAACAGAGGCCCCAAACCACAGCACCAGAGGCAGGTGCTGTGGAGAAAGATTTTTCCATGGACTGAAAGACATGTGGTTTTGTGTGCTGCCTGCATTTCGCAGATGGCCCTTTGCGTGTTTGCATGGCCCAGTTTCTGGCATGCTATGAACTGGTGTCAGTCCATGGACTGGGGGTTTGGGGAATCCTTGTTATAGTAGCTTTCCACTTTTAAAAACATTTATTGCTCATGCACAAAATGTAAAGCAAATTTAAATTCATTGAGTTTAAAAGGAACATACTGGAGCCGTGGTGGTGCAGTAATTAGAATTTAGTGTTGCAGGCTAACTCTGCCCATTGCCAGGAGTTTTGATCTTGACAGGCTCAAGGTTGACTCAGCCTTCCATCCTTTTGAGGTCGGTAAAATGAGGACCCAGATTATTGGAGGTAATATGCTGACATTTGTAAACTGCTCGTAAAATTATGTAAAGCACTATGAAGCAGTATAAAAGTCTAAGTGCTATTGCTATGGCCACATAACTAGGGAGTTCACTTTATTAAAGTTGTCAACACATTAAGAAAGTAAATTTTGTTATATTGCACATTTTCATTCAGTGAAAGTTTTTTCTGTAAAATATTAGAATAAGACACAAAACCTTGTGGCTTTGTGAAATTTATTTGTTTGCAATAATCATGTAATATTCTATACTATTTAATAGATATATTTTATGGTGATTATCTTATTTCTCAAGGAAGACATTTCAGGGGCCTTAAAATAGAACCCCTTCAAGGGAAGAGGAAGGAGGAGAGAGGGAGAGATATAAATAAGATGTAATATTGATCGATCCTATCTAGCCCCTGTGTCTTAGCTCTCCAATTCTGCAGTTCTGATAGAAGCTCAGAAGAGAGATATGTTATAGTTATATAACCTTTTCTGGATCTATTCCATAGCTAGTCTCTGTGATCTATCAGATCCAATGGTCTCTCATTCTTGGAGTTGCAATATATCTCCTCTACTCACTGCATTGTTCACAATAGACACAATAGACACAGGGGTGTCAAACTGGCTGCCTGCGGGATGGATGCGTCGTGGGCAGGCTACGCCCACCCCAGCTCCGCAAAGGGGAAAAAGTCATGATATGTCACATGATGGCAAAGTGACACAACGAGTTTGACACACGTGCAATAGAGGACAGAGGGACAAATTAAAAAATAAGAGCAACAAGTGTAAAGGTACTGCTGTTTTTATATCCTTAAGCATATGAGTTTGGGATCTTGTCATTACAGCTGGCTGAGTTGCTTGACAATATATACTGTATTTTCTTACAGTATTCAAATTAGCCAAGTCTTTAAAAGCAAAGGTATTAAAAGGCTGCAACAGACATCACCTTCCATTGAACAGGTTTGAAGAAATGTATAAAATGGTTAGGTTTTAGTAATGGTCTGTATTCCTCTAATTTCCTCATCTTGCACCTGTCCAGAGTACACTGCTGGTATGAAGATGATTTAAGCTTGCATGTCTCATCTATTATATTTCTCATTAAGTACCATTCACAGAGCATTAGATTATCCATTCATGAAAAGCCATGGTAATTGTCCTTTTTTATTTTTAACATAACAATGAAACATTAATTAAATTATGCAAGAAAATGTAGGAAGGCCGAAGTCACATACTAATAAAGTTTTGAAGTAAGCATTTATCCATGTTAATGGGGAATACCCTAAATCCAAGGTCTGAGATCAAATGTAAGTATCATTAAGCCGTTTGGGGAAAAAGGAAATGCGAGGATGCCTTTTATTTCTGCTTCCTTCTCCCACTGCCCTGTTTTTCAAAATCACAGCTTCATTGCTGGACTACACATGAGTAATTTGAGAAACATGTAGGCCAGATATAGTGGTCCTATTTCCACTGCTTCAGAATCCTATCTCTCTGGCAAATTTTGAAAGATGTCAGAAATCTGTTGGAACATCTGGATTAGGTTGTCTCAGCCAAGGAGGAAGCTATAAGGGGAAGGAATCAGTTAATGCTTTGGGGTAAGAGGTAAAATGCTACCTTCAGAGAATAGCTAGCAATTTTAGAATCACAATGAATATTTTAGTTCACTCTCAGGGAATCACAGTTTTTCTCAGTAACAATATTTCCCTAGAACCTATACAGTCACTTATAATCCAATTGTGTCATTTCAATTCAGCATGATAGTTAAGCAAATCCTGGTCTGTAAGGAGTACAACTTTTCAACTTTGCAATAGTAAATACCTGAAAATTTGTATATTTATAAATCAAATACATAAGCCTCCCAATGGCTCTGAGTGATGTTCAAGTTAAAAATATAAATAAAAACCAAAAGCTAAAATAAGGAGATAATCTGAAGACTCTCAGCATGTTAACAGAATTTCCAAAGAAAGCACATAATTCCCTAATCATACAGCTGCGAAACAGCCAAGAACTATTTCAAGAATGACATGGTTGGGGCAATCTGAATCTCTAGAGAAATGCCATTACAGGTGGCAGTTGCTATGACAGAGAAGGTGTACCATCTGATAATCCTCTGTTTGATGGATCGGATCTGGACCATGCCCACCCTATCAGACTTCACTGAAACAATAAGCAGAGTTTGTATTGCATATGAAGCAGGGGTGAAATTCAGCAGGTTCTGACAGGTTCTAGAGAAGCAGTAGTGGAAATTTTAAGTAGTTCGGAGAACAGGAAAATACCACCTCTGGCTGGTCCCACAGTGGTGGGGGAATGGAGATTTTGCAATATCCTTCCCCAGGAGTGGGGAGGGAATGGAGATTTTGCAGTATCCTCCCCCTGTCACGCCTACCAAGCCACACCAGACCCACCAAGCCACACCCACAGAACCGGTAGTAAAAAAAATTGAATTTCACCACTGATATGAAGGGCTTTATAACAAGCACCTTGAACTGCACATTGAGGCTTACTGATAATATAGCAGAGGTGTTGCACTGACGTATCAAGATATAACCATAACTCCCCTACCCCATTCTATTCTGGGCTAATGTACCTTCTGAGTGGTCTTCAAGGCCAGCCTAATTTTGAATACATTGTAATAGTCCTCAGGTGAAGTGACTAACAGGAGTGACTGAAAATGCAATCCAGGTCCAGAAAAGCACACAATTGGAATACCATATAAATCTGCAAATAAACTTTCCCCACCCCCACCATAGCTGCCATCTCTCTTTGAGCTCAAACTGTGAATCCAGAAGGGGCCCAAACTGTGCCCAAGTTTTGTCCAGGGGAATGTTTCCATTCAGAATTAAATATAGAAAGTCTATGATAGTGGGGAAACCAGAAACACGCAGCTAACAAGAGTAATTATAATAAAATAATAATCAAAAGAAACACTCTTGTCAAGGGTTGAATTTAAGTCTGTTCGTTTCCGTCTACAGTCCATTAGCCTTTGAGCCCTGGGACAAAACTTCAATAGGATCATTTTATTGGTCTTGGGTTGAGATATATAGCTGGTTATCATCATCTTATTTATGATATCTGATGACCCCACTGCCATTGTCTTTAGCACTGGCATTTTTGCTCAAAAAAACATTTATCTTACTGTTAAAATTTGTCAACAGATTATTTGTATGAACAACACATCACTTGTATGATATGAAGTGCTTATAGAACTTATATGTATTTCATATGGCATACCTTTCCTAGACATCTCTAAAGAGAATCACAAGCATCTTGAAATAAATAACTCATCTAACTGATCAAAGATTTGTAGTGCCTCTCTACAACTGGGATGTTAACAGTATTTTGTGACATGATGGGAAGCAGACTGATGAATTCAGATGTGAATATACAACATTTTAATACATTAATATACTCCATGGATGATTTTATAAATTAGAGATTTAATTTCCTGTTTATGTTTGACTTAAATAAAATCCACTCCCATACATAGATTTATACTGACATTTAGCAGAAGTTGCATTATAACATGCTATACATTCTTGATGTATTTATCATTCACTGGCTAAAGTAGTTTAATCATTATTGCATGGTTGGACATATACTTTCCAGTAATATTTCTCTATAGATTTTTTTAAGGGAAATAACTAACAGGTATTTAGAATATACATCCCACAAAGCCTTTAAATTACAGGTTATTTATTGCAGGCTTGTGCTTAATATTCTTATCATTAATTCTTTGGCATACTGTTCTAAATGTGTGCTTTTTGGTTGGATGTAGACAATTTTCCAAAACATGATTTTGGAAAGTATTGTATGTATGTGTAGATATATAAATATATATAGCCAGGTTTTTTTTATTCCATTGCTGCATTATGTAACAATTTTGCCTGTTATATTCCTTATTTGAAGCACTGCATAATATGCAGCAACAGCAGATATAAATTTGGCATAGAGTTTTATTGGGTCACATGATGTCATTACCTGCTTCAAGAAGAAAGAAGCAGTGTGTTGCATAAAATAAACCAATCAGGTGTGGGCTGTTTAAGCTCAGCCTTGAATGAGTTCATTTTTAGTGGGTCTGAAATTCTGTAAAGTGACAGGCAGAATTATTTGGCTCATAGATCACTGATGGAGCTGCAGGATGATAGATCAGAGGCAAAACAGCATGTGGGTGCGTTTGAGAGAGAGAGAGAAAGACAGAGAGTGAGTGAGAAGGACGTGTAAAAATTAAAGTAATGGAAGCTATGCCCTAGTTTTCAAATGAACAATAAAGTCATTTATATTTCTGTTGTGCATAAACCAAATAAGATAGAAGAAGGTACAGATAAACAAAGCTCCCTCAGACCTTTAGATTCACAATTGTATAAAGGTAGCACCTCCTGAAACCCATGTAAAGCAATCTAAATTTTTGCTTTCTCATGCATTTGTGCAGATTAATGGCTAATTATATTATAGTGGTAGTTACAGGATCTGAAAATTAATCTAAAGTTCATCCAGAATGCTATCATCTTAAAACAAGTTTCATGTAATTTACTTTTACTGCAAATCCATTGCACACAAACTGCTAATACCCTGCCTGAAACTGCTGTCCAGTTTCCCAGTGAAAAAAGGTCTTTTGTTGTACTGCCATATTCTTCAGTGCATTCAATTTCTTTTGAAGTTATTTGGGCAATGATTCCCTCTAATTTTATTTTATGTTGGTGAAGGGTGTCATTATTATTGTTGCTCTTCCATTCTGCATTTCCCTACATTCTGCTCCCAGTCTCACTTTATCAATCTCAGCCTGAAGAAGGCATCTTGAACGGACTTCCCAATGGTGTCCTTCCTGGAATTAGAAAGAAGAGAAAGCTCAGGGGAAACATGATAAAAGTCTTCCAATACTGGAAGGACTGTCAGAGAGAAGTTGGAATAGCACCATAGTGCCTGAGAGCAGGAAAAGAAGCAATGAGTAGAAGCTCATCAAAGGGATATTCAACCTGGAAATAAGAAGGAATTTCCCTACAGTGAGAATGATTAATCAATGGAACAGCTTGTCTCCCAGAGTTGTGGGTGCTCCATTGATGGAGGTTTTCAAGAAAAGATTGGACAACGATTTGTCCCACATGGTATAAAGACTTCTGCCTTGGGCAGGGATTGGACTAGAAGACCTGCAAGGTCCTTTCCAGCCTATGATTCTGTGATTTAATCTTGTATATATTATCTTGTAAATAAGGTAAATGGAAAACCAAGTATACCTTGTGTATGAAAATATTATTGTTTCTCCTTTAATTGATTAATTGATTGATAGAATGAATGAATGAATAACAAATGAATTCCCATAAACAAGACTGAAATTAGTTACCACAAGTTTATTAATTTCAAAATATTCGTAGTAGTGAGTAGGAATTCAGAAAAAAAATCTAGGTTTCTGTCATCTGTTCCTGAATAAATTTTAAATTGGATAAATGCATCTTGTGGGTCCAATTTATTATTATTTTTTTCTCAGAAGTTCTCCTTTACAAATTTTCCAGAAGAATGGCAGGTATTGAAGTCCCAGCCTGCAAGCATGAACAGCTTTGCACAATGAGTGAAAAATGTAGCAATCACTTTGCATTCATTATGGAAGAGTGGCATGTAACTATATGGCAACCAAATTGAATTTGGTCTGAGCTTGTTTCATTCACTTTCTTAAGATTCATGTTCATTAGTTATCTCACAAGAAATCAGCTCTTACAAAGCATCACTTTAAATAAGTCACTGGTTTCTGAAATTTATGTCAGTATAGATATCATTTGTCTAGAATTTCTACAATTACAAATGGAATTGTACTAAACTCAGTGTCAAACAGTATATGCTGAATAATAATTTTCCTATTCATCTACTTAAACCCAGTGGGAGCTTTTTACCAGTGGCTCTTTTGAAGACTAAGTATAGTTATTTCATAATTGATTATATTTTTCCCCTCAACTATATACATGTTTAAATCGGGGTAAAATTCAGCCGGTTCCTACTGGATCGCGCAATACAGTAGGGATGATTGCGCAAAGCTCCGCCCACCGATGCAGACATCATGACGTCCCTGTTTTGCGACAATTTTCCTGCTCTGCACATGCGTAGAAGGCTTTGTGCATGTGCGGATGACAGCGCATGCGAGTGAACCAAGCGTGCACACGGTGTGCACATATTTGCAAACCAGTAGGGAAGATAAGTAAATTTCTCCCCTGGTTTAAACCCATCAATTGTATCTAAACTAATGTTTTAGACTATGGACAATGGAATGTGGAGTCCTTGTGCTCTCTGAGCTTGGTTGCTTGTTGTAGATGTTTCATTACCTAATTAGGTAACATCATCAGTGCTAGTGAGTGTGGGGTTTGCTCCCTTTCATATACCGTAATTTGCCCTGGCAAGGTTGCTGGGAGTGTGGTTTTCTCTTTGGTAATTCCTCAATTAGGGTATTGTTTTTTTCTTGACTGTGTCTGGTGTTAATCTCCGTTTATCTGGGTCTTGGTAGTTGGAAGTGATATGCTCTGGTATGTTTTGTTTCCTTTCTAGGTTTTATTGACTCTTTGAATCTATATATGTTTTATGTATTTATTTATTTCTCTGAATGCTAAATTTTCAGAAATTTCCTAGCTTTTTAGATTTGGCTTGGTCTAGAATGTTAACAGTTTTTTTTTTTACTTCTGTCTATGTGTTGCAAGGTTAGGGAGTTTCCACTGTGTATTCTGATTGCTAGTGTTCATGTTTGTATTCTGCTAGTTTTCTACCTGTCTGTCCTACATAGTGGTTGTCACGTTCCTTAAATAGTATGTTGTGGATGACTCCTGACCTTCTTCTTGAATTACTGAGTCTTTTGGTTCACTTAAGATGTTTTGGAGGACTTCAGTTGGTTTATGAACTATGATTATGCTGTGTGATTCTAATAGCCTATTGGTTGTTTCTCAGATGTTTTTGATGTATGGTAGTGTTACCATTTCATAGCTTGTGTTGGTTGTGCTGTAGTGGGTTGAGTGGTCAGGAACTTTTTGATAAAGTTGCATAGGTATCTATTTTATTGGGAGGACTTGTATGGGGAGTCTGTTTCCTTTGGTGTTCTGGGTTGCTGCAATGCTGCAGTGCATTTTACTTATCTAAATAATATTTCTGTAAAGCTCCTCTTTCTAATCCCTACCAACTATTACCCTTCCTGGATAGCCTCATCAACAGAGAAAATGACAACAAATTAGAAAGACAAGGCTGTTGAGAAACAACCTACACTAACCAAATTCTCTGTTATGATAGTAACAACCCAAACTCCCACAGGAAGAGCTGTGTAAGAACATTATTTGGACAAGTACAGACATTTCGTATTATTGCTATTATTAACCAGAGCTAAAAACAGATTTAAGAGGAGTTTAAATCAACCTACTGAAGTGAAATTGAGTTTTATTATCTGACTGCCTTACCTGTTATCAGGTATTCCTGCCAGTGTCTGCAGGAAAGTTAGGATTTTTAATTCTGCTTCTTTGCAGTAGGACAGAATGATATTAACATCATTTAAGAATGCCAGTCTTCTGTTTATAATGGCCTTGAATAATTTCACACCACTGCTCATTGAAAATTCTATGACAACCCACAACTGGAAAATGTGATAAAAAATCTGGTGAAATATGTCACTGATACTTTTTCAATGGCTTAACAAAGAAAACAGAAGAGATATATTGTTTATTGAAATGCAAGGTGTGGAGAAGAGTAAAACCAAAAGCCTGTAATTTAAAACTAATGTCAGGGCAAAAGGGATATTAAAAAATGTATTTATCTTGTTAATGTTCTAATTTTCTTTAATTAAACATTTTGATTTACTTTAAGTTAATTAGAAATAGGATTGCGCTTGTGACTTACATTATGCGCATAGTGACTATTAATCAAGCTGCTAAATAACAATAATTTTATCTCAAAAAGCATAAGGAACACGTGAATTTTCAAATGCATAAACCAAATAGTATGGTAAATATTTGGAAGTTTCCCACTGAAAACATGCACATCAAAAATATTATTGACATATTCATCCTTATGCAATTTTACTGCTGTATATTAGACAATATATTCAGAGCAGCTTGCTATCACGTTGCAGTATATAGTTGAGCAGAGTGTGGATATGGGTGTCGTTTACTACTGAAACTAAAATAGTATGAATGGATAATATATGAATCCAAATGCACATTCACATTTAGATATCCTTCATGCACTACTGTACTTCCAATATATAGTAGGTGCAATCATATATAGTACCACTAGTGCAGGGGTGAAATGCTCCCAGTTCAGACCAGCTTGGGTGTGTAGGTAGTGATGGTGGCAGGGAGTTCGGAGAACCAGTAGCAAAAATCCCTGCCCCGCCCCCCATGCCCAGCTGAGCTGCGCGATCATCAGAGGCTTTTTTTTCTTTTAAATGCCTCTGAGAGCCAAGCTCTGACGATCCAAGCTCTGACAATCCCAGCTGAGTTGCCTGCTAATCAGGCTAGTCAGCTTGGATCGTCAGAGCCATTTAAAAGAAAAAAAGTTTTTTTTCTTTTAAATGGCTCTGACGATCCAAGGTCTGATGATCCCAGCTGAGTTGCCTAATTGGCAGAGGGTTTTTAAAAAATCCTCTGATGATCAGGCAACTCAGTTGGGATCATCAGAGCCTTTTGAAAGCATTTTTTAACATGGTTTTAAAAATGGTTTTAAAAGTAAAAAAAAAAAAAATGGCCATGCCCACCCAGTCACATTACCACCACCAAGCCACGCCCACAGAACCGATAGTAACAAATTTTAGATTTCACCACTGCACTAGTGCCAAGCAAAACATTTTAGGGAGTGTTTAGCAAAACATCTTAGCATGGGTGGAGCACCTTATTTGAAGCATTAAAGTCGATATATACTTGAGAAGACTCATTTGCTGCTTTGAAGGATCTCCTCCACCATTAATATATCTATGAATGCACAGTATTTTACTAACACTTCATGTGGAAGTGTTTTGTGTGTGTGTGTGTAAGCACATACAAATTAACGGAAACAGCCTTCAAAGCAAAAATATAAGCTTCCAAAGAATGGGAAAAGTACTTCAATATTATTATTTCACCTTTAAAAAAAAACAACACTTGACTGCTTTGCTAAAGCTCCATTAGATAACTGTATCAACTGACTGCTGTGTAATTATAAAACTGTATGTTATTAAATATAGCTACACTTAAAGGACATATCTAACTTTGGCAATAGCTTGCAAGGTATTTTGTCCATAATTCAGGCTACCACATCCTTTTATTGGAAAATTACCCTGTTGCTTTGCTTTCCCAGGTTTCTGTTCCAAAGAAAGCAAAAGCTTTTTGTTCTATGGCTTGGTGTACACACATGGCTTGGTGTACACACACACACACACACACACACACACACACACACACACACACATACATGTACATATACTCACATACATACATGCATATGCTTAATGTGCATATGGATACAGACCAGGGGTGGGTTCTACTTACCTTTACTACCAGTTTGCATCATGCCTGCACATGCGCGCACTCTTCTGCACATGCGCAGATCACTTATGATGACATCAGGGTCAGTGGGCAGAGCCTCCTGCCAGTTTTACTACTGGTTCTTATGAACCGGTCTGAACCGGGAGCAATGCACAACTGATACAGACATGAACATATATGAATATATAGAAAATTAATGGACAAAATACATATGGGATCTAGACCTAGATCAGTAACAGTGTTGTATAGGGTTGTATGGATGGGTTCAGTTGTACATTCGTTTATTGTCCAATTAATAAGAGGTAGGTTGAGGTCACCAAAAAAAATGAGAGGGTATGGGCAGGAGGCTGCCCATATTAGTAGTGTAGTTAACTTGTTCGCATGTGAGATGTCATAGTCAGGGGCTCTGTAACATAGTAAGAAGCGAAGTGTGGTGTTTAAGGATAGTTCACAGACGATAGAAGAGTGAGTTCATGTGCAACTTGAATATTTTTTAGGTTTAGTGCCTTTTTGTAAAATATAACTATTCCATCCGCTCTGCAGGTTTCGCGATCAGACCAGTAAACATGATAGTCTCTTATTGTGATATTGGAGTCAGGGAGGGATGTGTTTAGCCATGTTTCATGGACAAATATAATGACAAATGTAGCAGTATTTAATAAGAGGAGGAGTTCGGGCATTTTGTTTATGCTGCTTCTTGCGTTTATTAGTTTGCATTTAAGGTCAGTAGTGGTTGGTATTGAGGAAGTAAGAGATGTGTATACCTAGTTTTGGATGATGGAGGGTTGGATGTTGGGGGATTGATTGTGGGTCTTAGTTTTTATGCAGTCAGCGCAGTAGTTAATGTAAAGGTTAGAGTCACCTTGGTCTTGGTGTCTTTTGAGTTCTGTGCGGAGTTCATGGGAGTGGATCCATTGTAGTAAGGATAGGGCAGGCCATGATCGAAGTTTTTTTGTGGTTGGGGTTGAATCTGGCAATTGAATTTATAGTATAGATGAACTTTTACTTGCTGGCCTCATTTTTGCAAACGACTCTACAGAATCGTGGGGCCACTGAGACATCACTGTTCTTGTATTTTGGGCCATCTCTGGAGACTTCGATGATTTTGTCAGGGGAGATGGTTGGTGTTTGATGGCTGCTAATGATGTTACAAACCTTTGTGATATCAGGTTCATTGGTGTCAGCTAATCCAAAAAATCTAATCCAAATTGTTTCAACTTCTACCCTCAAAACGATGCTATAGGACATTGTATACCAGAACAACTAGACACAAGGACAGTTCCCCACCCCCATGCCATCACTCTGCTAAACAACTAATTTCCACAACACTGTCAAACTATTTAGTAAGGCTGTATTACTATTATTCTTCTCATCTTTCCTATTACCTATCTCCTTTTCTACTTATGACTATAACTTTGATGCTTGTATCTTTATGATTTATATTGTTTTATTTAGTTTCTTAGTATGATTTATGTTGGTTGCTTATTTAGTATCCTATGACTATCACTGTGTTGTATCTTATGATTTATGATGAATGTATTTTTATGATGACTGTTATCATGATTTATAACTTATAGCTTTTATATACACTGAGAACTTATGCACCAAAGACAAATTCCTTGGGTCCAATCACACTTGGCCAATAAAGAATTCTATTCTGTCCTGTCCTGTCCTGTCCTATCCTATCCTATCCTATCCTATCCTATCCTATCCTATCCTATCCTATCCTATCCTATCCTATCCTATCCTATCCTATTCTAATTATCTATGGGATCCTATAATGCAATTAATATATTATTGATGTAGGAAAGAGGAAAACTGTTTCATTTGTAAAAAAAACAAACCCCAACACTAGAAAAGAAAACAAAAGAATGGTATTTTCTTGATTATTTTTGCACTGAAAATCAAACTTCATTAAATTTGGTACAGCTCTAGAGGTAACATGGACTTGAACTCTTCTAATTGAAATTAACTGACCTTTGAATAATGAAAGCATAAAGATGTATATTTCTGAGTCACGGAAATATAGCTGGATGGAGTTGCTAATTAAGTACTTGGAATAAATTGAATTTATGATCTACAACAGGAAAGGTTCTTTCCATTATGAAAACTCAGCAGCATTCCATTCAGACTGCCTTATACTTTATGATCATTTTCTCGTAAAAAGATCTTTACCAGTTAGCTGATGGTTTATATTCTCACCTTTTAATTATTTATTTGAATTTTTAAAATGTCTATTAAATTTGCAGCTTTAAAAGCTTTCAGTATGTTATCAATCAGTCCCTGTTTGGTTATGTAGACCTGAGACATCTTATTAGGTTAATCCAAATTTAATTTCATACATTACATTATGTACATATTACAGTAAACATTTTATATATGTGTGCATATGTGCGTATTTGTCAATGTAATTTATTACTGATTTGGTGTTGGTCACTTATCATTTTGCTATAATTGTGCAGTAATATGTGACTTTGCTTGTTTTAGGTTAAATAGATGATTGACAGCAGACCAAGTGTTAAATGGTTACTTCAAGAAAGTCAGAGAGTTGTTTAAGTTCATCTACCTCTTTAATGTAGCTTTTTACCAGATTATCCTAACAAAATATAGAAACAGCAGGAACTTGCTCTTTCATATTGAACACTCTTTAATTTTATTCTTAGCTTGTAAAATAATGCTATGGGGATGCAGCCATATCAATTCTTGGAGTGAAAAAAAAGTTGCCTCATTTAATTATCGACAGTCAAAGCCAGTTTGTGGCATTTCTAAACTCTTTGGTGACAAAATATCCTCAAAATATATGCAGGGCTGTATATATTGTAGCTGCCAAAATAAAAAAATGAATTTCTTCATTTCATGAACAAAAGTGGAATGGAATCAGTGGTGGGATTCAGCCAGTTCGCACCACTTCGGGAGAACTGGTTGTTAAATTTCTGAGCAGTTTGGTGAACTGGTTGTTGGAAGAAATCATTAGGGCGGAGAACTGGTTGTTAAATTAGTTGAATACCACAATTAAATGGAATGGTAGATCAGTTTTACTGCAGTATGTTGGGAGCCGTCAATTTAGAACCATTTAGCAACCATTTGAAATTATGATGTACCCCTCTCCCTCAAACGTACCAACAACCCAAATTCAACATTCCCATGGATGCTCTTCTCCTGAGGTCACCTGATTGCATTTTTGTCACTTGGAACAAAACCATATTTATGACTTATTTGCAGCATCCTACAGTCACATGTCTGAAATTTGATATTTTTTGCCAGAAGCCAGCATTGGGTTGAATATTAGTCGATTGCAGACTTAGCAACTGCAGTGTTGGCTTAATGGCTGCAGATTTACTAAACGACCATTGGGTCATTATTTGGGTTGGGCATCACCTGCTTAACAACTGGCACAATTTACAGCCACAATTCAAGACTACCTGTAATTAGTGGATAGAAATGTTTACGTATTTATTAAATATATATGTCGCCCATGTCTGTCAATTAACTCTGGATGGCTTAAAATATCATAAAATCAAGTACGAAAAGTTAAAGCATTAAAACATTAAACTACTAAATGTTCATCATAAATGAGGGAAGCAGAGATATTATGGGATTAAATGAGGAAGTAGGAACATTGAGTTTTCCAAGGCTTTGTTTTCATTTATCAACACTGGTTTCCCGATGGAACTGCTTTGCTTAATAGTACAGTCAAAAGCAGAGTAATTAGCCCACGTCTTCTAGTGATAGTAAAGTATCTTTTTGTGTGTGTATTAAAAGAAGAATTCAAAGAAAGGAGAGAAAGGCATAAGACATCATCTTGTATGAAGAGTTTCCAGATAACATTAGGATGTCATTAACAGTGAATATAGTTAATGTGTAACCAATTTAAGCCTGTAACAAAATTATTCAGTTCTACCATGTAAACTGTGAGATAAAGCCTAATTTTGGAAATCAAATTAGTTACAGCAATTTGATTGATCTTATTTAATTTTCATTTGGTTTTGACTATCAAATTCAGCAAAGAACATTTTTCCTTTGGAAATAATTAAATAAATTTAATTACTAAATAAATATATGTTCTTTTTATTCAGCCAGTCATTCATTCCTGCTTAGGCATCTTTCAAGATCGTGGGTTACAGTATAAAATAGTATATTTTATCTGGCTAAAATAAATGCAATTTTAAATATTTTCAACATTAATTATCAAGATAATTATGTAAACAAAAGCCAGGTACAACCTTTCTTAACAAAAATAATTTTCTTAAAAGAGTCACATGTTCCTTGAAAGTGAATTCTATAGGAAGGGTCCATTTTTAGTTCTAGGTGAAATGTAATAAACAAAATATAATGAACAGAAAATTACCATCATCTTGATACAATGATTATGCATTAAAATACATAATAATGATTTAAATGAAAATACAAAATAAAAATAGACTCATAAAATATTAATACAAAACTGGTTCAGTTATCCAACATATTATTAAATCTAGCAGTGTTTTTCAACCTTGGCATCTTGAAGGTATGTGATTTCAACTCCCAGAATTCTCTAGCTAGAATGTTGGTCTAGATCAGGGGTGTCAAACTGGTGGCCCATGGGCCAGATGCGTCACCTGCAGGCCACACCCACCCTGCCTCTGCAGAGGCAAAAAACATTGTGATACATCACAATACATTATGTGATGTGGTCGAGATCCTCTAGACCCATGATGGCAAACATATGGCATGCATGCCACAGGTGGCACACAGAGCCCTCTCTGCAGGCCATGAGCCATCATCCCAGTTCAGCTCCACTGTGCGCATGGCTCCGCCATGTTCAGGTTCAGCCATGTGCGCATGGCTCCCACTGGCCAGCTGATTTTTGGGTCTCTGCCGCGCATGCAGGGAGGCTGGCTAGGCCCAAAACGGGGCATGGGGGGTGCGGCACATTCCTCATAGCCCGTTTTTGGTCCCAGGAGGCTGCAGGATGACTGCTAGGCCCAAAATGGGGCACGGGGGAGTCGTGTGCCCATGTGTGAGGGGCAGAAGAGCACAGGGGGGTCTCAGGTGCATGCATGGGGACGGGGGAGCATGGGACGTCATGTGCATATATGCAGGTGTGCGGGTGTGTGTGAGAGCATCATGCATGCATTGCATTATGGGTGCCAGTACGCACGCACACGCGCTGTAGTGTGTGCATGCGCTTTCGGCATGCAACAACAAAAAGGTTAGCCATCACTGCTCTAGACTCAAAACTCCATCTTCTCAGTTTACAATATAAAGTCATTTCAGAAATGCATAATGAAGGCTTCTTTTGAATCTATTCTTTAACATCAAAAATATACATTTATTTCCACCTACAGAAAATAATTCCTACTGGCAAACCTAAGCATCAACAGAGATAGAATTCTTAACAAAATATCCAAGTCCATATTTTTGGAGAGTAATTCATCACATTCACTGGTATAGTTTTCTCCAGAGTTATGTTAACATAAGCACTACCTTGAAGCCAAGAAACAGCCATAGATGCACATGACAAATAATTTGAGTCAATCAGCTTTTAAATGTCTTGCAATCCCAAGGCAAGGAATATGATATGAGTGTGGAGTTCAACTATTTCAAAATATTCTTTGATAAACCCAATAAGCATGGAACAATATTTTTGGATTATTAATTTGATCCCAGGATCATAAGAAGTATATTCCACATTTCTTAAAACTTAGATGTGATGCTTTTTCAAAATTGAATATTCCACTTCTTCACTCTATCTATTACTTATATTACCAGTATTACTATTCATCCTGGGTTTTTTTATAAATATATGGTTTTACGTCTAATGCAGAATCTCTTAAAACATCCAAGTATTTTGGGTAGCTCTGAAACTGCTATAATATTCAGGCCATATTATTTTATTAATGCATGTTTTGGTGGTAAATTTTCTCAAGCAGATGATTCTGGTAAGTTATATTCAAAACACACAGCCTCCCAAAATAATTAAAAAATAACCTTTATAATCAGTTGATTGAAGGTATTAATCCCTTGCTCAGCCTGACTTCTAATAAGGCTTCCCTGCTGTCTTCAGATTGGGTTATTCTATAATGTGAATTTTTAATGATTCAGGGTCAAAAGTTTTCTTATTAATGTCCAAATATGTCTAGTGGCTTAAAAGGGTGGCAAAGACAGCTCTTATTTTCTATAAGTTATCCTTATAGTTAAGATTTGCCAAGTTACAAAGGAATCATATATTGGTTGCCTATAATAGATATCCAAACAGGATGATATTCAAAGAAATTCTCATTTCATGAAAATATGGCTGTTAAAATAAAAGCCTAGTGACCAAACATCTGACTGATCTTACTAATAGGAAGTATGTTAAAACCTATGAAGATCATTTTAATTCATGGCAGTTTATTCAAACTATCCATAACTGAGGGGGTTTCATGGATGAAGTCCAGAGGTTGTATATAGCCGGTTTAAACTGGTTCAGGTGAACCGGTAGTGGAAATTTTGACTAATTTGGAGAACCGGCAAATACCACTTCTGGTTGGCCTTGCCCTCCTACCGACGCTGTCCCCTGTTCTATATTTCCTTGTTGTTTACCTCAGCTGATTCACGCAGCAGAGCGGATTGCTGCACCTCAGCTGAACTAAACAACAGCTCAGCTCACCAGCGCTGACACTGAAGCACGCGTGCATGCGCAAAGTGCACTGTCATAAAACCGTTAGGAAAAGATTTGGAATTCCACCACTAATGGAGTCACAAAATGGTTTTGGGGGAAGGATGTTCTCATTCACAAAATAGTTGCCACAATGTGTCTGGAAAATTAGAAAATGGTTCCTTGCTTCCATTAGAAGGCAGAGAAAAGTAATTTGTTTCTCCTTTACCTAGAAGTTAAATGGAACTTGAATCCAAACATAAGACCATTTTGGTGAACATTATAGCTTGTTGCTGCAGCATCTATACTGATAAGATATACTGATAAATTACCAAACCAAATGCTTTTGGTTATTAAGGTATTTGGATCTAATATACATTAGACATCTTTATGGAATTTAAAAAGTTCATTGCCTAAGAATTGTTATCAAATTCTTTTATTTCCAGTTTTATAGCATACCCTTTTAACATGACTAATAATGCAGTCAATAGCAATAGCACTTAAACTTACAGTACATGCAACTTCACAGTGCTTTGCAGCCCTCTCTAAGTGGTTTACAGAGTCAGCATATTGCCCCAAACAATTTGGTTCCTCATTTAACAACCTCGGAAGAATGAAAGGTTGAGTCAACCTTGAATTGATGAAACTTGAACTGCTGAACTGCTGGCAGTTGGCAGTCAGCAGTCAGCAGACAGCAGACAGCAGAATTAGCTTGCAATGCTGCATTCTAACCACTGCGCCACCACAGCTTTTATAAAAACTGGTTACTGATATTTGGGTTTCTCTATAGTCTTGTTAGAATTCAAAATATCATAATAGAGTGGATGTTGGGCTTGGCAACTTGGGTTGCAGATGGAAATCCCTATTCAGAAGGGATTCTTCTGTGAAATTCAGAAGAATCATAGACTGGTCAATAGCATTTAGATTCAATGGGAATGTTCAGAATTCAGAAGATATTTGTTTTGCTTCTTGGCGGAAAGGCAGAACAAAATACAAGTAATAGCAGTAATATATGTTTCTATAAATATCATTGTCCTGGCACTAGACTCCGAAAGGATTTTTAAAATAATCATGTCATCTGAGTCAACATGAAATAATAGAAATAAGAATTAGACAGTACCTTACTTTAGCAAACAAAATATGAAGTAATTAGAATATTTCCTTTTTAACTTAACGGTTTGTCTCATTATTTATCAGCAGTATGGAAAGTATGGAAAGATGACTGCCTACAGCTGCAGTATAGTTAATCAGAACCTTCTTGCTTGTTTATTTTTAGCATATTCTATTAATTCTTTTTTTAAAAAATTCTGTGTTGGCAGAATCACACAGCTTCCACAGCATAAGATATTGCCATAATTCATTGTTTCCATGCTCGAGTCTATGACATGCAACCCCAAAACAAGATGAATTCATAAGTTATTGGAAGGAGATACAAGGTTTTTATCTTACATAAAATCCTAAATCCTGTACATGGGAGTCTACCTGACACTTGCTTAAGCATTTTTTATTTCCATAATTAGATTATTTTATACCATTATCATATACAGAAGGCAACTTCATTTTGTGATACTCAGTAGGGATTTAGTGTATAAAATATTAGATTCTGTGAATATGAATGAGGGTCAAACTGTTTAAAACCAACATTACAAGACTAAGCCACTATATTAAAAAAAGAGTTTGAATACAAAAGAGCAAGAGAAAAACGAACATCATTAAAGATCATTAAAACATGCCAGCACTAGGGCCTGAGTAAGAAAGTAAGACATTCTAGAAAATAGATAGATAGATAGATAGTCAGAGAAGGTCTACCTCTACGACTATCTAATAGTTTTTATCCCAGAGCTATAATTGCACTCAACAATGAACTAAAGGGCCACCATCAGTGAGCTGTTGAACAGCATTACTTGGTCTGTTGTGTGGATATTTGGGTGGTTTAGGGTGGGGAATTGTGGTGGGTGGGAGTGGGTTTGGGGATTGTTATGTGTGTTGGACCTGGTCTTTGGGTGTTAAGTGAATTTCGCTGTATGGGTATACTATGTATACATGTACAATGACAATAAAGTTATTATTATTATCTACAATCTATAACATGGAAAGCAGGACATCCCCTCAAAATTGTAGCGATCAACTCAGGTTTTTGAATTTGTGTTCCGCAGGAGTCTGGGGTTCTCCAAGAACTTCAAAGGTTTCCATGAGAGGCTGAAGGAGGAAAAAATTCAAACCCAGCCAGATGTATTTTCAATTTGAATTTTCTTATGACACAATGGAAAGGGTGGGGCTTGCTTCTGACATTCCGAAGCACAGCCTTCCAAGAGTCATTTATGCTTATTTATCCATCCATTTGCCTCTTGATTACAATGTCAGGTTTTTTTCTAGTATTTTTCACACCTTGAAAACATATAAAAACCCTTGGTTTAGGAGGCTGTTTTAACTGGAAAATAAAGCAGAAACAAAATGGCCACTGCAAAAGGCATATGTTCTGCACCTACAGAAATGTACTGTATTTTTCTTGACCAGATTTTCAAAAGTAGCTTCTTCCTAGGATTGACATAAAGTGATTAGCCCAAGATTACCTAGCTGGCTTTGGGCCTAAAAGCAGGACTAGAATTCACAGTATCCTGGTTTCTAGCTTATATCAAGCAAATGAACAATATGATTCTCTATTTCTGACAGGGAAATTAAAATTGATTGTCCATATTAGCAAGCTCTCAAGGATTGAAAACAAATAATAGAAATGAAAGTGGTGTAGAATGAAACTGAAAAGATAGAAAGGGCAAATGGTCATATATTGGTATGAGAAATGTTAATGAGAAATAAGAAAATAGAGCTAGATATTGAAATACAGCATTTGTAAAATGCAGCACGATGCCCCGAGGACAGAGAAAGAGAGATCAGTACAATTCTCTGATACTTAGGTTCTAAGAGGCTAATGGATTCTATGACCTATAAAAATGAATAATTATTTGGCGATGCTGAAAATATCTAGAGCTGATGAAGAATTATAAAATGGCAGACACTACATATTCCCAAAGAAAATATGAGAGTATAGTAGTATTCACAAGTATATTGGCAATTAGGGATAATTTCAGTGTCTGCAATATCATTTTTAGATAATCCTTTTTGAAATTACAAACTAGACATTAATTTAAATATTTTAACCTGATTCTGACATTAATTTAACCATGATTGTAGCAAGTAAAAATAAATTTAATTAAATGGAGTTTGCACCCTTTTCTTCCTTGACTTTAAAAGTGACCAAATCCAGTTCCTTTCTTTGCTTAATGCTATCAGTCCTAAATTGATTATTCCAGACAGATCCCTACCATCTAACCAAGAATAGATCCTGCCACCCAGAGTCACTTGGTTGAGTTTGGAATCTATTGAATAGCTTGCTGGCTAGGACAGACAGACAGAGAGACAGACAGAGACAGACAGACGACTTGTATTATGTTATAGTAAGGAGTTGAAAAACCTAATCTTCCATCATCTATTAAGCTCATTACCTCAGAGTACCATCTTCTGGACTTTTCCAGATGTGCTGGCCTCTCAAAAGGGCTACTTTGCCTAATAATAGAAATAACATCAGTTACAATAACAAGGACCTTCCCAGCTTCCCAAAAGTCACCAGTAAATCAGGTGTCTAGGATTTCCCATCTTTTAGACCAAAGATCTATAAACATTTTTGCTTTCCCATTGTTCAGATATCCTCCTCCTGGTAAAGCAGGCAACCATCAAATGTTGCAACGAACTTGGTTTTCCTCAGTGGTGATATATACTTCTGAATTTTCCACCACAGATAGTAAGTTTTTCATGAGTGAGGATCTTGATTTTAGTGCAAGTAAATGAATTTACTCATTTATGCTTCTGTTGGAGTATTTAAATGATACAAAGTAGTGCTACTTAGAATGTTCTTTATATTTTTAAAAGGTATACTGTACATTTCAATGTTGTCATAATAATCCAACTAGATTTTCCAATCTTGTCTCTCCTTTCCCCCCAAATATTGAACTACAACTATCATAGTAGCTGTGGTAATTTGTAGTTAACAGAGTGTCATGAACATGGCAGATGAATCTGAAATAATGCATAGCAGATTTACAGTTATTCCAATCTCTAAATTCTGTGTAGGTGGAAACATTTCCAAACAAAGCCTTAGGCTGTAACTATGCCATTTTTAGTTTCTAAGAATTTCTTGTCTCTCTGTGGAATCAAGAAGCATTCTCAGGAAAACTGTAGCTATAAATGCTCTCACTTTCTCAGCAACCCATTTATTTATTTTTAATTAAAAGAAGCTAGGGAAAAAAATAGCTAGTTGGCCACAGAGCCTGATAGGCAGCAAGGGAGGTGTCACCTTGCACATACGTAGGTGTCTGTTGCTGGCATTTGTTTTAAATGTACTGTGTTTCCCCAAAACTAAGACCCTGTCTTATATTTCTTGAACCCTGAAATAAGTGCTTGGCCTTATTACCATGCACTCAAAGGCCCGATTGGGCTTATTATCAGGGGATGTCTTATTTTGGGGGAAACAGGGTAAGAGTTCCTGAAATATTGCCATACATCTGATAATTTTTAACAAGCTTTGCAAGGTTTTAATAGCAAAATCTTCAAAGGCTTGGAGATTCAGAGAGCTATATAAGACATAGGCCAAAGTCAAGCCATAGCATTTATTGTCAAATTGAGTGTCTAGTTAACTAGACAATATGGTAGCTGTATTCTAAATTTAGCAATCATACAGAAGTTATTTATCAGTCTATTTTATGCAGAGGGGTGTGGTGGCTCACATGGTTAGGATGTAGGGCTGATCATTGGCAGGCCCACATTCAAAACCTGGTTGCTGCCACATCATGGAGTGTGTTCCCATCACACACTCCAGTTCCTATCGACCAGGGGTGAAATCCAGCAGGTTCTGACAGGTTCTGGAGAACCGGTAGCGGAAATTTTGAATAGTTCAGAGAACCAGCAAATACCACCTCTGTCTGGCCCCAGAGTGGGAAGGGAATGAAGATTTTGCAGAATCTTTCTTCTGCCACGCCCACAAAGCCACACCATGCCCACAGAGCCACACCACACCCACAAAGCTCTGCCCATAGAACTGATAGTAAAAAATTTTGGATTTAACCACTGCTATTGACCCAGCAGTTTGAAAGTGGGCTTCAGTGAATCGATAGAATAGGGTACCACTTTGGTGGTAACTATTCTACTTAACAGGGACATGAAAGAAGTCTCCAACCAGGTGGGCAAGGTGATGTCATCAGCTATTCCTTTCAACTTGGAAGCACCTCGGTGCTTCCGACAAAAAAGCGAGCAATGCAAGTTCGTAACATAAAACTCTGCTCTGTTAGGTTTTTGTATAAAGAGTTAGTAAATGTTAAGTGGCAGGAACTTTCAAAATCAAACAGTTTGGAGAATGGATTGATTAATACTCAATATTTATCAATAATTTTTAAAAGTGCAATTTTACAAATAATTTAAAGATGCTACAAAGATGCCATTGTATTCATTGTAACTATCACAAATAACGACTGATTAACAGGAAAAATATAAACAGATACAATATATTCTAGAGCAGTGATGGCAAACCTTTTCGGCACCAAGTGCTCAAACCAGAAAGCACATGTATGTGCATGCATGTGTTTGTGTGCACATGCCAGAGCACCAGAAACCCGAAGATCAGCTGGCCAGCGCACACATGCCTGTTTTTTTTTGGGCATTTTTTGGCTGTTTTCAGGCATTTTTCGGCTCACAAAAATGGCCTGAAAACGGCCCAAAAATGGCCTGAAAATGGCCCAAAAAGTGGCCCAAAAATGGTCCCAAAAATAGCATAAAAATGGCGTGAAAACAGCCTGGAAAATGGCCTGGAAAACAGTCTGTTTTTTGGCCGTTTTTCGGTGCCCGGAAGACCAGAAGAGCATGTGGCAATGGTGCATGTGCCCACAGAGAGGGCTCTGTGTGCCACCTCTGGCACACGTGCCATTGGTTCGCCACCACAGTTCTAGAAAGTTCCTAAATATTTTAAGTAGCATCCTCAAAATATCTTATTTAAATAATAACCATTATTTTTATTTAATGACAAATATTAAAGCATCCTATGTCATAAGTAAATGCCTTATTCTATAACAAGAGATATGTATATATGTACAGGATATAAAGGGTTAATTTATTCATCCTCCTTTAATGTATTCATGTGTAATCACCCCCCTTCCTTGACTCCTCCCCTTTGATATAAATAGAGAGTGCTTTTACCTCATGCTTGCTTCTCACTGTAAATCTGACAAGAATAAGTAGAATGCCTATTATGAATAAACTTTTCTTTAACTGAAGAAATTGCCTCTGAATTCATCATTGAGTCTGATCCTCAAAATATTGTAACAAGCTGGTAGCAGAGGATGGTTTGAACTGACTCAATAAAATCCAACATGCCTAAGAAAGAAAACCTCAAGAATAAAAAAGAAAGACCCAATACCAGGGCAAATGATAAAGAAACAAAAACAGATCAAGAAATGATCGACGAACCAATAAATACAACAATCAAAGAATCTGAAGATAACACCACAGACATCGAAGAACAGCAGATGAAACCGACAACCAAGAAGAGAACAAAATAAAAGACAAAGACCTCAGATCGGAGATACTGAGGCTAATAAAAAGTCAAAAAGATGACCACAAACTCATCGCGGAACTCCGAGGCTTCTTGGAAGAAAACGGAGCAGCGAGAGAAAAAGACATTGAAAAAGCCAAACCCGAAAATACAAAAATGGTGAGCGAACCTACAACGAAAGAAAAAATAACCAGAAGCAAGACCAGAGGTCCCGCTCAAAATTTTGAAAGGCAGCCATCTTCTCTTCAACCGGCCACAGAAATGAACACAGCTGAACCAATCAGAATGCACCATTCAAAAACTCTGGTGCGAAAAAACATAAAAAATAGCAAAAAATATATTTACTCTTCTGAAGAGTCAGAAACAGATACAGAGGAATCATCCACCGAACAAGAAATCGAAACACCCATGAGAAAAATATTTAAAACGTTTGGCACAAGTCTAACAATTTCAAAAGAATCGATAAAAGCCAATAATGCAAAAATACAAAAGAAACGAACCACAGCTGCCAGCAGAACACCCAAGATCGAGCCGGAGACCGAATCATCAGAAGGAGAGCACTACGAGGGAGCTACAGCAAAGAGAACCTCTCCCAGCGGCTTCAGCAGAGAAATGACCAACGCGCATGCGCAGATGAACACAGAGAACTACAATGAACTTTATGAAGAAGGAGAACCTTTCAAGCTCATCAGCAGAATACCCACACCATTCTGCAATTTTCAACATCTACAGGACCATGGACTACCCACAGTTGTAAGTAGTGGGAATAGTAATATTGGGAATCTACCTAGTGATTTCCCAAAACTTAGAATTGATGGCATCAATTTACAGGAATGGTGTCAACAAATTCAGGTTGTCTTTATGAAAGAAAATTTATTATTTTTTATAACCAATCCTCCCAAAAGACCTTGGACTCTAAAAATGGACTGCCTGCATCACAGAGCATTCTATTTAATAATTTCTAGCATATCACCTGCCATGTACTACAGTATTAAGCATAATCTTACTGTTTCAGAAATAATTCAATGCATGTTTAAATTGTTTCATAGTGAAAGTGTAGCAACAACCACTAGAATGTCTAAAGATTTCTTTTCAGCCAAATTAAGATCTGGAACCACCATAAGTGAACATTTAATATCCTTAAACAAAACCAGAGCAGAATTACATCTAAGAGGAGAAATAATATCAGAACAGACAATGAAAAGCGTTATCCTTAACTCATTAGATTCATCATGGGATAACTACATATCACACTTAGACTCAATCAATCTAGGATACTTATCCATAGAAAGTCTGTCAAATAAGTTAATAGCTGAAGATAATTTGAGGAGAAGTAGATACAATGCATACACAGAACACAGACAGGCAAAAGGGGTAACCTTCCAAGAAAATCACCAAAAAACAATTGAATGTTACAATTGTGGATCCAGAAAACACTCTAAGGGAGATTGCCCCATGTTTCATAGGAAAAGACAAAACCGTGATTATAGGGGTAGATATCAAGACAGGCAATCATCTATTGATAGATACAGATATAGAGACTCCCCAAACTACAGAGAACGCAGAAAGGATAGAGATAATTCAAGGGACAGAAAATCAGGATCATTAAATGGATTAGATAAACATAACGATGTCATCACACAAAATTCAAAAAACAATACTTGGCTCATAGATTCAGAGGCGACTAATCATACAACAAATAACAAGAAAATACTGTCTTCATTCACAAATGATAAATTTATGATAAGAGTAGCCAATCAAGAAAATGTTCAAGTCATAGGGAAAGGAGATGTAAATATACCTGGTTTAGGTAAAGTAGAGGGGGTATTGTTGAAACCAGAAATATCACATAACATACTTAGTGCAGTGAAATTAAGCCAAGATTTCAACATAAATATAATCTAGAAAAGGATGGGACTAAATTGAATAGTGTAGTTATCGAAGGGGGCCTACCCTTCCTTGTAACAGAAGATAAATGGTTGCATAACATTAATACAAACACTGATGACGACATCAACATAGACAGTGAACATAGTAACAACAATGACAATGAAGAACCCAATACACACTGTAATCACAAAGACACACCCACTAGTGATACACACAATAACAAAAGACCCAATATAGGCAAACCAATTCATGATGAATGTGCACACATGTTGCATAGGAAATTGGGACATGCAAGTTTCCCTGTAATACAAAAAATGATTGAACATGCTGATGGCGTTAAAATAAAGGACTGTAAAAACTATTTTGGAATGCTCAGTATGTAAATCCTCAAAACTCAGAACAAACCCAAAACCAAAGAGGGCAACAAGGACCTCTAACCAAATTTTTGATCTAGTACATATGGATCTGGTTGGTCCATTAACACCATCCATCACATACAAAAAAAGATATTTCCTAACTATTGTAGACGACTATAGCCGTTATGGATTTGTTTATACTTTAAAACACAAAGATGAAACTCTCCAAAAATTCAAAGAATTTTACAAACGTGTAGAAACACAACACAATATCAAAATAAAACAAATCATGACAGATAGGGGATCCGAATTCATGTCAAAAGAATTCTCACAATGGATAAAAGACAAAGGAATGATACACTTCACAACTAGCCCATTTTCTGCTTTTCAGAATGGTACAGCAAAACGAAAGAACTCGACACTGCAAACCATGATTAGATGTACATTAGAAGATGCTGGTTTAGGAAAACAATTCTGGTCAGAAGCATTACTATATTCAAACTATACCCAAAATAGGACCTGGTCTAGCATCCTAAATAAAACACCATACGAAGTGATGTACAATAGGAAACCAAAAATATCACACATGCACATATTTGGAGTTACAGCAGACGTACACATACCAAAACAATTAAGACGTAAGGGAGATAACGTATCCAGAAGGCTCAGATTCATGGGATACGAAACAGGCACAAAAGGATATAGATTAATTGACAATAATAACAAATTCATAGTCTCAAGAACAGCAGTATTTCATGAACAGGCCAACTGGTCTAAGATACATCTTAACGAGATAATCCAAAATACAGAACCAAATATTGAACAACAAGACAGAATAGAAAGAGAGAAACATGAACATAACACACATGATGACAAAAACAAAACATGGACAGGTAACCATACCAGGATAAAAACAGATTCATTAACCAAAAAGGAAGCAAGGTATCTACACGATAATGAAAGCATTCCAATAAGAACAATCAGGTGTAACAGAAAACAATTACCCAATAAGTATAAGGATTATATAATGTGTGTGAATGACGAGACACCAACACCTAACACATACGAGGAAGTGTTGAAACTTCCCATGGAAGAAAGAGAAAAATGGGAATTAGCCATAACAAAAGAAATGAACAGCTTGCGTGAATTAGGTGTATTTACACCAGTCCCTGCCCCTAAGAACAAGACAATTATAGGCACCAGATGGATATTCAAAATCAAAGATTTAGAAGAGGGTAATAAATTATATAAAGCTAGATTAGTCGCACAAGGTTACGCTCAAAAATATCCTGAGGATTACACTGACACATACTCTCCCACTGTAAGAACCGAAAGTGTTAAGACAGCTTTAGTCATAGCTGCTATACTCAATCTTGATGTCTTTCAATATGATGTGCAGACTGCATACTTACATGCAAAGCTCGACAAAGAGATATATATGTAAGGGCACCTCATAGCCAATGTACAAATAGAAATGAGACCTGGTTACTTAACAAAAGCTTGTACGGATTAAAACAATCCGGCAAGCGTTGGTATGAATGTCTAGTCAGCGTGCTTAAAAATATGGATTTCAAAGCCACAACTGCAGACAATTGCTTTTTTGTTAGAAAGGAAGGTGAATCATTAGAATTTGTGTTAATCTATGTGGATGATATTTTGTATATAGGCAAACATAAAGAAAAGAAAGACTTATTTGTATCCAAGCTAAGTGAACATTTCTCTTTAAAGTCGCTAGGAAGGGTAAACAAATACCTTGGAGTTCAAATCAATAAAACAAGAAAGGGATTCAAATTATCCCAGAGAGATAAAATTATAGAACTTCTGGAAAAATGCAATTTAAGAGATGCCAAACCTTGCGATACTCCTATGCAGACTGATTTTCTAAGGAATATGGATGAATCTTCACCTGAGTTCGAGAACAATACATTATATAGATCAATTATTGGTTCTCTCTTGCATATATCTAATTGGACCAGGCCTGATATAGCTCTGCCACTTAATTTATTATCTAGACATGTAAGTAAACCACTTATGTATCATTGGGAAGCAGTTAAACGAATACTAAGATATCTAAAACACAGCATAGATTTCTGCCTACTCTTAGAACCCAATAATATTAAAGAACCTATTATCACCAGTTACGCTGATGCAGACTGGGCAGGTGACATCAAATGTAGAAAGAGCACCTCAGGTTATGTATTATTTTTAAATGATTGCCCAATATTCTGGTACACTGGGAAGCAAGATTTAGTAGCGACTTCCACAACAGAGGCAGAATACATCTGTTTATCTAAAGCCTCAAATAATTTAGTGTGGTTTAATGATTTATTATCTGATATTTGGAAGAATCCAATACTACCATTTGTCATACATGAAGATAATAAGGCGGCTATAGAAATATCAAGATCTGACGCCATTGGTCAAAGGTCCAGACATATAGATATCAAATTTAAACACGTGAGACAATTATCTCAGGATGGATTCATTAAAGCAATCCACTGCGAAACCTCAGAACAAATAGCTGATATATTAACTAAACCTTTACCTTCTAAACAACACAAATACTTGACATCAAAATTACAAGTACTATATAATTCTGAATCCGAATGCAATCATTGTTATATGTCGAATCGGCATTTAGAGGGGGATTTGTCATAAGTAAATGCCTTATTCTATAACAAGAGATATGTATATATGTACAGGATATAAAGGGTTAATTTATTCATCCTCCTTTAATGTATTCATGTGTAATCACCCCCCTTCCTTGACTCCTCCCCTTTGATATAAATAGAGAGTGCTTTTACCTCATGCTTGCTTCTCACTGTAAATCTGACAAGAATAAGTAGAATTCCTATTATGAATAAACTTTTCTTTAACTGAAGAAATTGCCTCTGAATTCATCATTGAGTCTGATCCTCAAAATATTGTAACATCCTATCATTTACATAAGAAAAGCACATGTTCTTCTACTTTAATTACATATAAGAATAACTTTTGTTTCATTTGGAGGGCAATCATGTTAAAACTGAATGGAATGTTCAATATGTTTATGTTCAATATTACCACTGAAAAGGAGAGAATTGATATAGGTATTGTAAAAAACTAATATACTTTGGATTTTTATATCCACAATTTATATATTTATCTATTGTATTTTACTAAACTTTTTCTATTTAGCCTTTAGTCAAACAGAGGAATAATTTTTCAGCCAGGGGTTGTTTAAAGACTTGGAGTTACCAGATATAGAGCACAAGTCCGGACAGCCACCAAATTTATTGGTTCGATTTATTTATTGGTTCGATTTATATGCCGCCCTTTTCCGGAGACTCAGGCAATTGTAACTCCTCCAAATGTAAAACCTTTACATTAATTCATATTACATTAATAAATATTAATGGTGTGCTTGGTCTTGGCATGGTACATTGCATGAAACCTGTCATTGTGGCTTAGCAGTTATCCAACTATGGTTTATTTAATAAATCATAATTAAACAAGTATGATGTGTAAAACCTGGACACATTAAAAATAATTTCCAGTGTTTAATAATTTAACTGCAACAAATCTGCATATTGGTATTTACCTGACAGGAAGTCAATTTATAGTTATCTGTGAAACTGGCAAAACTAATGTAACAGCAAAACAAAAATTCAAGAGAGTTCAAAAGAGAGAGACTATACTCTGAAATATAAAGGAAAATCTTAGAAAAGGGGTTGGTAGAACATAATGATCTTTTTTGAAGGTATGAAAGAGTCAATTGTTTCAATTAATATTTGGAAAAATGATCACCTTTTTAAACACATCATGAATTCTATGAATTTTGCAGCAAATTTACCATCTGTCCTGGCTGTGAAATCAACTCTAGAAAGGGAACATAGGTCAATGAATAAACACAGACATACACCTGATGAAGGAAACTGTAGTTCATGAAAGCTTCAGCCTTTTAATCAGATTTGTTAGTCTGAAACATTGCTACCAGACCTGTCATTTTCAGCTGTCACATATTAACAGAGTTATTTCCTACAACATATACAATGAGAAGCATCTTTTTAATTAGGGTTAAATTTGTGAAGCTAAATTTGGGCTATTAAAATCTAAGCACCTATTAGAGGGCATTAAAGATATACCGATCTTTGCAACCCAGTACTGGTAGCTGTAGCTATGTTATAAGAACACTTAAGTCTCAAAGAAAAAATATATTTTAGTTGTCATCAAAAAATTGAGCAAATAATTTAACTGTAACAAGTTACACAAGGCTGAAATATGTAGACAAATGCTTGGTAACATGTAAAAAGTTTGAGCAAACAGAGAAGAAAGAAAGAAAGAATTTAAGCAGATATAAAGGTAAAGAAATATTGAGCCATCAAATACTGTTAAATACTGCTTCCTGAGAATTTTACCTTGGTGGCTCCAGTTTTCTTGGCTTTGGATGTTTTAATCCATCACCTGAACTTTGTTTTGTGCGGAAAGGTCTTTGCTTCATATAGGAACCTCCAGCTGAGGACAATAAAATCATTTCTTTTCACCTGAATCCCACTTCCTACCTCTCACTGGAGAGCTCAATGGCTGTATTTTGAGAATAATGGTTCAAAAGGACTTTCAAAAGTAAGTTTTCTTTTAACTTTCCCCCCTGCTACATACTGTATGTTTAACTGACAGCTGCGGACATAACTGCCAAAATTTACAAAAACAAAAGTTTTTGTTTTTAACTAAATCCCATTAGATATTACTGTGGATCTTTTACTGACAGAACATGCTAGCTATTCCATTAGTTGTGCAGGGGAAAAAATCAGCTTGAAAGCCAGCAAGCATATTAGAAGGTAAATAAAATACTCTAATAAAATAGTAAAAAACAAAAACAAAAACCATGAAACATATTTTATTAAGAGGAAAAGTGTATCGTCCTTATTTCTCCGTCTTTCCAACACCATCTCCAATCTTCTTTGTTTTATGTTTCCAGATCCAGAAATAAAGTGAAAAAGTATTTAAAAACTTGAATGTTAAAATATGTATGAACATGCTTAATTTTGATTACTTAAGATGCTGATAGAATTGAAGATCCTGAATAAGTCCAACCCAAGCAGTATATTAATTATGTATCTATAATCTTAATCATGCACTTCACAGGACTATGACTGCTTCCCCAATTTTATGATTGGGAGCATAGTGAGTTTGTGCCGTAATAAAACTGTCAATCATTTTATTATTTTCATTAGTTGAAATGAGCAGGATCATGTTGCAATTTAGAAGGAGAGAAAAAAAATATGAATATCATTACTGAGCTGATGATTGTCCAATTTTTATCACAAGGCTGCAGGAGTAACTGTTTTATTATTGCAGCATTATCTAAAACTAAAAACCCAATGTAAAATAAAATGGCAAAAATCCAGGAAAGCAAAATAGGCAACTCTCAAATTCTGTAGGTTAAAACCAGTCCTAAGATATAGTTCAGTTTTATAGATGTGTTTCAGAAATGATTCACATTGAACTGAATAGGATTTTTACACAGCTATGTGTGTAGTACAATGTTAAAGTCAGTCATGCCAACTACAGATTTCAAGATGTGCTAAAAACTACAAGGATGCAAATAAATCATTTTTCTTTCCTCCTGAAATATAAATAACAGCAGATCTGACAATACTAAGCAAAACAAAGCAGAATACATGGGTGTCAACAACAAAAATAAAGAAAATGTCATCCTTAAATTAGTAACACATCACATTAATTTTAGATTGGACGTGCATACAATCTAAATAGAACTCATATTAGGCAGTGCAGCCTTGTGATCAGAATAATCAAAATGTTTAAACCATTACATTTTATATGTTTGAGAGTCATATACAATCTATGCCATATCAGATCAGATGAGTAAATGGATGGCTACCCTATATACTGCTGTTCCTTATATAATTCCTTTAGAAATTTTCCGCTTTGGAACACTTTAAGAACTGTTTCTTTATCAATAATTATCATCAGATCTCTGTGCTATTTCATGCTCTAAAAGGCTCTGACAGATCTTGCAGCTGCAATAAATAACAATCAGAATATGCAGCTACAGTAAATATATTCACCTTCCATTCACACAGTTTAACTAAGAGCATGCTCCTTGCATACTAATATTGTATTATTATCAGATAGGCATCACTGAAATCATAACTTTTCCATTTGTTATTCTATCCTAACTAAAGAATATATATATTGCAATTAGCATTCAATGTATTTTTATAATTTGATTTTATCCAAAGCTTTCTTCTAATTTGCTTAAATATATTTAGTTTAGTCTGCTGATATATAAAATCTGAAATCACATATTTCGATGAGCACAATGTCTTTCAATTTGTATAATTTTCTTTTCTATTTTTGTGGTATTCTGCAAAAATTACTCATACAGGTCATGACAAAATTAATATTTTTTTTCAGTCATGCTTATTTACTTTCTTTTCATTGAATGATTGAATAAAGTTGCATACCACCACCTATTATTATAATTTTCAAATGATTTATAATCAGTGATTAAAATCCCGAACACAAATGTACCAGCCAGTATGCTCCCACAGAGAGGGACTCCTCAAGGTGCCGTCGGCCAGACAATGTCCGGTGGTGACCCCCAGGGGGAGACCCTTCTCTGTGGCAGCACCTGCCCTCTGGAATGACCTACCCCCGGAGATACGCACGATACCAGACCTCCGGACTTTTTGTCGGGCCCTGAAAACAAATCTTTTTCACCTAGCCGGGCTGGCTTGATCCCATCCCTTCGGTTTTAATTTGTAATTGGTTTTAATCTGGGTTGTTTTAAATGGATAGCCAAAATTTATTTAATGTTTTTAAACTGCTTTTAAATTTTATACGTTATGTTTTACTATGGCTGTTCACCGCCCTGAGTCCTGTTGGAGAAGGGCAGTATACAAATTAAGTAAGTAAGTAAGTAAGTAAGTAAGTAAGTAAGTAAGTAAGTAAGTAAGTAAATAAATAAATAAATAAATAAATAAGTCTAAAGTATATCATACAGCACAAATGTAGCATATTCAATTTTTAAAATTCAGGAACATTGACTCTTTAGCATCTCATATCTTATTGACCACAGATTGGCAATGTGGAGTAGTGTCAATACAAACTGAAATAAATCTGCTTTCTCTTAATGGTCAAAAACCTGCCTTCACAAATCTTTGCTAACATTAAATTCTTGCTTTCATAAATACTCATATGCACACTGAATGCTTCAAGTATCCCCTCCCACCCCAACAAAAATGTTATTTATAAGGCCTATAAAGGATTTATATTGTTTCAACTTATTCTTTCTTACCTAATTTTTATTTTATTTATTCTTACATCAGGCTAATGAAATAGATCAGATAAAGGACTCTATTCTAAAAAAAACCAACATAGATATCTTGCTAAAAAGGCTTTAGAACTTGAATACACTATGTTTTCCTGGTCAATAATCTAGGATTAGAGAATAGGATTCTCTCCCAGTTCCATCAATAATTTAAAACCTCTGGAAACATCTGCAGGTGTTGTACAATCATCAGTAATTTACATAAATTATAGAATAACAGAATAACAAAGTTGGAAGGAAGACCTTGGAGTTCTTCGAATCCAATCCCCCTGCTTGAGCAGAAGACCCGATACCATTTCAGACAAATGATTGACAAGTCTCTTTTTAAAAGCCTCCAGTGATAGAGAACTCACCACTTTTGAAGACACTAGTTTATTGTCCTCACTGTCAGGAAATTTCTCTTTAGTTGCTCCTGTCCTTGATTACTTTCCATCCATTGCTTCTTGTCTTGCCTTCTGGTGCTTTGGAAAACCCCTCTTCTTGGGTTTAGTCCCTCAAATATTGGAACACTGCTATGTCACCCCTTCTATGGTCCTTCTTTTCATACTCAATTCCTGAAACTGTTCATACGTGTTTAGGTCCAATATACATTTTCTCCTTTGCTGGGATTTAGGCAGTCTCTGTCAACAGGCAACTTGTGTGCACTATAATTAAGAATGGTACTGAGCTACAAACAGCAGTGTTAATGTGTGAATGAAGGAATTAATAGAAACTTTCAGAAATAGTAAATGGGAGGATGAGAACACTTTCTCAGAAACTGTTATGAAATACTGGTGCCATCCAGAATAGTCATGAATGTCTTTTGAGGACATGACTTTTCATCAGAGTATAACGTGTATCCCAAATCATCTTCTCTATCCTGCATCAACTTTCCTTTGGGTAGCTTTCAAACTGTGATGAGACAAGTATGATTGATGACCTGACTGAGTACCATTTTATACTAAATTTTAATCATGATCCGTATTTTGTACTGTTTGATTCTTGCTACATAGAGAAAGAGAACATAAGAATAAAATAGATTGGGATTTGATTTGTGGAATAATATCACTTAATAAAGTTGTGTACTTCTGTGCAGATTGCTCTTTGTGCCATAGAAAAAGTTGCTATCGTATGTAAAAATTTGGCACCGAATTCCATAGTTTCTAGTTGCAATATGAGAAAGTTCCAATTTAGATTGTCAAAAGCCTTTTGGGCGTCTAGAAAGATTAAGGCTACTTGTTTATCAATTCTTTTCTCATAATATTCCAGGACGTTGATAATTGTTCTTATGTTATTTTTGATCTGCCTTCTTGGGACAAAACCGTTCTGATCTGTATGTATATATTTATAAATAATTGTTTTCAGTCTGTGTGATATAACCAACATGAAGAGTTTATAATCTGCATTGAGCAATGAAATCGGCCTGTAATTTTTGACTTGCGTGGGGTCTGTGTCTTCTTTGGGGATAAGTGTGATGATGGTTTCAGTCCAGGATTTGGGGATTTCTGCTTCTAATAATGCATCATTGAGGACTTGGAGTAACAGTTCGTCCATTGCATTTTGACAGTTTTTATAAAACTCCATTGGTATTCCGTCCGGACCTGGAACCTTATTGTTTTTTTGCTTTTTCCTTGCTTCCACCAGCTCAGACATCGTAATTGGTCTATTTAGTGATTCTCTATGGGACTCCTCTAGTTTTGTGATATTTGTTTTACATAAATATTCCCTAATGTCTTCATCCCGAATCTCTTCTTTCTTATAGAGACTTTGAAAAAAATCTTTGACTATTCGTTTTTTGTCTATATTAGTATGGTATATTTGTCCTGTTTCGTCCTGTAATTGAAATATTGTTCTCCTTTCTTTTTCTTTTTTCAATTTATACGCTAACCAGCGCCCCGTTTTATTTGCATACTCAAAATGTTTCTGTTTTGCTAGTTTGATTTTCTGAGCAATTTCTGTCTGTGTAATCAGATTGATTCTATGTTTAGTAAGGTTTAATTTTTCTATTATTGTTTTGTTATGGGGCTCTTTCTGCAATTCTAATTCATATATTCTAATTTGTTCTAACAACTTATTCCTTAACTGTTGTTTCTCTTTATTTTTTTTAGCTATGTACGCAATTGTAAGACCTCTTATGTATGCTTTAATTGTGTCCCAATTAAATTCAATTCGTTTTGAAGCGATGTCTGTTCTTTAGTATTTATTTGTAGGAACATTTTAACCTCTTTCTCAATCATCTGTATGTATTCCTTATCTTTTATTATTCCCGTATCCATCATCCACCTCCTTTGCTTTTGATGTCCTTTCCATAGTATTTTAATGGGGTTATGGTCTGCCCAGGTGTTCACTGCTATTTCAATATTTTTTACCTCCTCTCTGAGGTCTGAAGTCATCCAGGCCATATCAATCCTAGACCATGACTGATGTGGGTTCGAATAGTATGTGTACTGTTTTGTTTGCGTGTTTGCCTCTCTCCATACGTCATGTAGGTGTAATTCATTGATCATGTCTTTGAAAGGTTCCGGTAGAGTTTTCTTTCTGGTTTTACTTTGTTTGTTACTCCGATAGTCTTTTTCTATGTCCATGATTGCATTGAAATCTCCTACCATGCAGATAGTTTCATATTCCAGGTCTTTAATTATATTATGTAGCTTTTTAAAAAAATCATTTTGGTTTCCGTTGGGTGCATATATGGATATTAATAATATTGTTTTGGATCCTGTTTGTATTTCTATTATTAGGATACGTCCTTCTGTATCTGCATAAATTTGTTTTGTTTTTAGGTGTTTCTTTACATATATTACGACTCCTCTCTTTTTTTGGTCTCCTAGAGCTGCATATAGCCTTCCTAATCTTTGGTTGTCCAATAGTTTTTGATGCTGTTTTTTGATATGTACCTCTTGGAGTGTTATGATATCTATTTCTAGCTTTTGAAGTTTTGTGAATGTCTGCTTTCTTTTAGCTGGTGAGTTAAGTCCGTTTATATTGATTGAAATAAGTTTTAGCTCTCCTTCCATCTCTCTTTATTTATCTATTCGTTGTTTGCAGTCTTTTTGTGTTTCTAGTAATCATTTGCGTCTTTTCCCTCGCTCCCTCTCTCTCCATTCTTTCTCTTTCCACTCTTCTCCCCTCTTCCTAGTCTCTTTCTTCTTTCTCTGTCCGCTGTTCCTCTTGCCTCTTAAGTCTCTCTTCTTCTCTGCTCTCCTGCTCCTCCTCCAGCACGAAGTGTTGGTCAAAGAAATCCTGTGCTTTTTCTACATTATCAATTCTGTATTTTTTGTCTTCCCAGGAGATTAGTAGGCCCTCCGGTATTAGCCAGCGGAACTTTATTCTAAATTTATTCAACTGCGCCGTTAAAAAGTTGTAGTTCCTTCTTTGGTCCCTTGTCCTTTTTGGTATCTGTTTGAGGGTTAAAATTTCTTTTCCCTTATACATAGCTGTTTCCTCTCTCATTTTCCTATAGATCTCTTCTTTTAACAATTTTTTTGTGAATCTAATGTGTATTTCTTTTGGTAACTTATTTCTCCGGGCGTAATTCATGTGAACCCTATAGATTTCATCTATTCCACTTCGAATCTCCTCCTTGTCCCTCTGGGTCACTTCTGAAAATATCTCAGTCATGATTTCTCCTAAATCCTCCTCCTTTTGCTCTTCTACATTCTGAAACCTCAAATAGAAGGATGCCTTCTCCATCTCAAGATATGATACGGTGTCCTCTAGGTCTTTATTTATGGCTGCTTGGTTGTATTCCATCTTCTCCATTCTCTTATTCGTATGTTCTATTCTCTCCTCCGCCTTATAAATCCTCTGTTCATTTTCCTCTATTTTGTGTTGTATCTTTCCTATCTTCTCATCCATGTTCCTAATATTATCCTTTATCTCTCCCACATCCGTCCTAAGTTCCTCGTGATTTTTCCTTGTCTCTTCATGGTTGTGGGCTATGGTCTCTTGCATTTTATTCATTCCTTCCTGGATCATCGTTAATACGGAATGGATGTTTTGCATACTAAGAGTGGGGGATGCTTTCTCTTTTTCTGTAGATTCCGCTATTTTCTGTTGTGCTGGAGAGGCTGTGAGTATCATCTGGTTTGATGGTATTTTCTTACTCAGCTTAGTAATTGTTGTTGAAGTTGTAGTTGCCATTAGTATTTCTTTTGTTATCTTCTCCCAGATTTTCATATACTGATTACTATTTGGGCTATTATATTTCTTTTAGTATTTATGTTAGATTGATGGCTTTCAGTAATCCCGATAGTCCCAGGGAGATAAACAACTAGGGTGAATTTCCTTATCACACTATCACTGTCTATATATAAATTTATAAATTTATCTATAAGTTCTTTCTTTCACTTTTCAATATTTTATAGAGTTCTTCAATTCTTGATGGCTATTTTGCCTATATTACTCTCTAAACATGGGGGTAAAATATAAAGGGAGGGAGTGAGGGAAAAGTCTAATACTTCAGCAATTCATCAATTAACTATCCTTATAATTAATTACTTACTGCCTTATTTAAACTTATTATTAATTACTATTTATCAAATCAATTACTCTTAATTACAGTCCTAGATTCAATTAATCTGTCTAATATAATTTTTCAAAATTAAACATACAAAAACAATGTGATATTTAACTACCAAGATAAAATATAGCACTGAAGTTAATATAAATATATAAATATAATATAAATATATGTTTAAAGTAAATATGTAACTAAATCAACAATTATATATGTAGTATATAAGGTTATATATGAGATTTCAAAAACAGTAGATTAAATATTAATACATTTTGTGCTTATTAATCACTAATTTGTTATCAGCTTTTAATACAATTGATTATACTTTACAGTTATTTCTTCTTCTTCCAGATCACTCTTTTTTTTTCAAATTTGTATCCTTCTTGTTTATTGTCTATTTACTTCCAAAGTCTAATGTCCCAATACTTTTAAATTTAATGTCCAATGTCCACCAAAACTCCAGAATGTCCACCTTTCAAAAAGAAAAGAGATAAAAAAGAAAAGATAGTCCAAGTCCCAATATCTAAGTACTGTCCAAATTTTCGTCCAAATCTCCAAATATCCAAAGTCCAAAAGTCCAAAAATCCAAAGAGAAATATTCCACTTAGGTTATTTTGATTTAACTCCAAAAGTTACTAGCTTCCAAAGTTTTCTGCCACTCTCTCTTCCGGTATCAGCTGCTTGTTACTTGCCTCGTTGTCGCCTCCACAAAGGGCAAAGTCTATCAAATAAATCCTTTCTCTCCTTAAATTCCGCCTCTCCTCTGTAGCAAAATCTCGAAAATCCAAGCTTCTCTGGGATCACTTTCTCCTCCTCAGTTTCCCCTGGATTTCCTCCGATTTTGCCGGTTGTTAATTTGTGCGCTGTCACTGTCAAGATGGAATCCGTCTCCGCTTATTTCTCAGTCGCCGCTTATCTAGCGAAAATTCGCCTCTTAGTTGGAGTTTTATCTTCTTCCGCTTTCAATTCTCACGTTGTGGATTGTAAAAATATACCTTTTGAGCTCTTTTTCTTCCCGATCTTTCCACCAAAGTCTTCTTTATTTGATTTTTACATATGATTAGAAAAATATACTCCCTTCAAACAGCCAAAATTATGATTAATGGTGATATGACTGAAAATGTGGATATACAAAAGGGTGTGAGACAGGGTTGCCCTTTATCCCCACTACTGTTTATAATTTCATTGGAAATATTATTGAGTGAAGTTAGGAAAGATGCGGAAATAAAAGGTTTGAGAACACGGAAAGAAGAGTACAAATTGCAAGCCTTCGCTGATGATGTGGTGTTTATAATGGAGCAACCGGAAATAACAGGAACCAAACTCTTAGCGAAGATAGAGGAATACGGAAAAGTCGCAGGGTTTAAAATTAACAAACAAAAAACTAAAGTATTAACAAAGAATTTGACAAAGGCACAGGAGACAAAACTCGAAGACAAATTAGGAATACAAATTGTAAAGAGAGTAAAGTATCTAGGAATCTGGCTTACTGCAAAAGCAATAACAATTAGAGAAGACAATTATAACAAATTAATGAAACAAATTAGAAAAGATCTGGAAACGTGGAACAAATTACAACTGTCATTTTTGGGGAAAATTGCATCTATAAAAATGAATATATTGCCTAGATTACTCTACCTCTTTCAAGTAATCCCAATCTGGCCAGGAAAGAACTTTTTTAAGGACCTTAATAAAATAATAACAAAATTTATTTGGAATGGGAAAAGGGCCAGAATGAAAATAAAGTGTATGCAAGACATTCGGGAAAAAGGAGGTTTAGGCCTACCAGACTGGGAGTTATATTATAAAGCAGCATCGCTAAACTGGATAAGGGACTGGATAGACCTTAAGAATAAAAGAATGTTATCACTAGAGGGCTTTGAATTACAACGCGGATGGCACGCCTTTTTGTGGGAGGGAAAGGACAAGCTCCACGGATATTTCCAGCAACATATTATCAGAGAATCATTGTACAAAACATGGCAAGAGATTCGAAAACATTATACCAAAATTCCACGATGGCTATCGACAATGGAAGCACTAATATATCCTAATGCCATGGATATAGAGAAAATGAGGACCTATAGAGAACTACTGAATAGTGAAGGAGAATTACAAACAAGACAAGAATTACAAAATCAGGGTATAGACATTGATTGGTGGCCATACATGCAAATAGAATCAAGATACAATTTGGATTCCAAAATGAACCAAATGAACTGGATAAAATACTACAAAGTACAGATGAGAAAATGATTACCAAAATTTATAAGTACCTACTAAAATACAAATTAGAAGAGGAAGTTGTCAAAGAGAATATGATAACATGGGCCAAAAATATAGGATATACTATAGAATTGGATAAGTGGGAGAATTTGTGGAAGATAAATTATAAGATGACACTGTCCATACCCTACAAGGAAAACCTTTACAAGATGTTCTACCGATGGCACCTTCCACCGGCGCGCCTAGCCAAGATGTTCCCAAATACATCTCCGTTGTGCTGGAAATGTAAATCACAGAAAGGGACTTATTATCATCTCTGGTGGTCATGCCGTAAGGCAAAACAATACTGGCAGCAAATTAAAACAATGATTGAAGAAATCACGAAACAAAAACTTGAAATGAGGCCGGAAACCTTTTTATTGGGAATAATTACAGCAAAATATACCAAAGAAATAAAATATCTGATCATCCATATCCTCACAGCAGCACGTATACTCTTTGCCCAACATTGGAAATCCGAACAGTTACCTACTGAAGATAAAATAATAGCTAAAATTACAGAATGTGCAGAATTAGACAAGCTCACAAAAGAAATACAAGAGAAAGACGATACTGATTACTATTTAGTATGGCAAAGATGGTACAGCTGGCTGGAGGCAAAAATAGGAATATAAAGATAATTTTTGACTATTTAATAGAAAGAATAGAAAGTAAATATGGAGTCAAATATATACATACATATTTAACCATGTAAACAGGTGACTGTAGATATTGATACAAATAGAAAGACAAAAATAACCCACCGTGGTAGTAACTTCTAAGAGTCAGTCATTGGACTGAATTGATGTTTGTTTGTATTGTATGTTGTTTTAATGTATTGTTTTTTCTTTAATAAAAAATTAAAAAAAAAAAGAAAAAGTTGCTATCGTAAATTAGGTCTTTTCAAGGTAAAGCAAAACCTTTTTATATATCTAATTTCAGATCTGCAATTTTTCATGCTATATATGGGCAACATAACAAACCTCAAATAGAAAAGAACATAAAATACAATTACTTCAACTTCTAGTTATGAATTAATTATCACAAAAAATAAACATCTAATCTAAATGCTGCAGTCATGTAATTGGCTGCTGAAACATTTTATTTCTTTTTTATTAGTTCCTACAATGGGAAATAACACCTTAATTGCTATTTCCCATAGTTGGAACTATTGTTTGCTTATATTCACCCCCAGGGATAGTTTTATTGCAATCTTTGTAACAAAGGTTTTGCAGACAGAAAGCTTCATTAAATGTTTCTAGGCAGAAGAGGGAAATTATTTTGTGTTGAAAAATAGAAACAATTAAAATATCATTTTTCTCACTTCGTTAATGAGTAGCTTCAGTTCTGATAACTTATATAAGTAAATAATTACTGACCTTTCTGGGAAGATTGTCTAAAGAAATCAGGATTTTTTAAAAAAAACATTTGTAGTAACTCCAAATTTTGATTTTGATCTATGTGTACAGAACTTCAAATGTTGTAATCAAGACTATAAAGTCTTTAGCAACAAGCTTAGAATCATGCATACAGTACATATAATAGCACTGACAACTTTCACCACTTTCAAATCTCAGTGATTTATTGATTGATTAGTCTTATCAGCATATCAAAAAGACTCTTAAGAATGGAAATAACCTTAAATGAATATAAATGGGGACAGTAGGACAGGGATGGTAGGCACGCTGGCACGCTTATGCATGCTCCTTAGGGATCTCTTAAGAAACATGAAACTGTCCATGGTAGACAGTTTAAGGTAAAAGATATAGGTATTAGCGAGACTAACAACAGGATCAGGTTGGGTGTTCCAGGCATTTACTACTCTATTGCAGAAGTCATATTTCCTACAATCAAGATTAGAGTGAATTACATTGAAACTACATTTTAAATGACATTTAAAACCAAGAATCATTTTGAAGGATGAATTGAGAAAAATTAAGTTCAGGTGCCCATCAAACAAACAAGTGAAGTGCATTTATGGCTTGGTGAAATCCTATATATGCCTCTTCAGGAGAAAGTCTTATGAGTTCTGAGGAACACCTTGCCTGGTATGTAATGAGAGACAGCATCCTATTGTTTAGTTAACATTCTGACACTTTTCACTATTGCCTAGAGATGTATTTTATGTTCTAATATGAAATACTAAAAAAAAAATCCCACAACTACCATTTCATAACTTCCTTAAGAAATGACTCTAGATCATCCTTCATGTTAATGCTTGCTTGTTATATGTTTGTCACAGTGGTGAAATCTGAACCAGTTTGCTACCAGTTTGCTGGCCGCGCATGTGCATTATGCGCCAAACGTGCACTGTGTCTGTGCATGCACACCAAATGCATGCTGTGTGCGCATGCACAATGCACACCAAATGCGTGTTGCACATTTAAAAAGCTACCGGTTCAGATGAACTGGTAGTTAGCTACCGGTTCGGTTGAACCGGTAATTAAAAAAACCTACGGTCCGGCAATCAGCTGTGCTGTGTGGTTTAGCTTTGCTAGAAAGCAGGATTTTCTGTTTTCTAGCGAAGCTAAATTGCGAGGCACAGCTGATCCCCCCCCCCTGCTGTTCTACTTACCTTCCCAAGCCTCCTTTTGGCTCGTGCTGCACACATGCGCAGGCACAGTACAGTATGCTGTACCGTGTGCCGTGTGGTTTAGCTTTGCTAGAAAGCAGGAAATCCTGCTTTCTAGCAAAGCTAAATCATGCAGCACAGCTGATTGTCGGATCGTAGCTTTTTTTAAACTAACATTTCACCCGAACTTGTAGCTAACTACCAGTTTGCCTGAACTGGTAGCTAACTAATAGTTCGTCTGAACCAGTAGCTTTTTTTTACTACCGGTTCGCCTGAACCGAAGTGAACCGGTAGCATTTCATCCCTGGTTTGTCACCTTCCTTTTGGGAAATGTGGCAAATTTAGTGCAAAGTAGTGTATCCTGCAATGTGAGAGGTAACATCCTGTCCTATTTATTTTGTGTGGATGTCCCACAAAGACTTACATTTAGTGCTATGAAACCATCAGTTCTAGATGCTTTCATGTTTGCTTCATCTGGGGAAATATATATTGAGTTGAGAGAACTAGGAATGGCAAGATGTTGTAATGTAATGTAATGTATTCAACACACCAAAATAATCCTTCAAAGCTCTCACTTAACATAAAAATATGAACAACTTGGCTGTGCTCTACTAATTCCATTGTTTTCATCTGGTATACAGTGAAGACTAGTTGATAATATTTGGAATCACTACAAAATTAAATTGTTCTGTCCTAGAACAAAGGCATGGACTCACGGCTAGGCTTAATGAATTCTTTATTAACTAGCAATACAAAGAACAGCGAATACCTCAGTAACTCACGAACAACACAAAACTGCCTGACAGCTGCTTAAATAGCGAGCTGTCAAACTAGAATATCCAATCATAAGGGTGTATTTCTCCCGCTCGGCAATCCAGCGCGACTTAGCCAATCACGGAAGGGCAGCAACAATGGAGTCTGCTGGCGTCGGTACTGCGAGGACTTAACACTCCTTCCCACCTGGACCACGCATGCGTAATCTTCTAAGTACGCAGGCCGACGTCGGCTCCGCCCAGATCATCTCAGTTCAGGGTTGGCCTTCGGCGTAGGCGGAGTCATGGTGCTGTCCTGTGCCAGGCTGGAGTGCCGAGAACGAGGAGTGGGCGGAACAACTGTCAACGCGGGAGAATCAACTTGAACAGGTGAGTTAACCGACAAGAACGCATCGGGTTGCGGAGAGGCTGTAGGTTGGAACTATGAGGCTGGTCTAGTGTGTGTATACGGTGGGTTAATGGTCTCGGCAGGATCCGCTCGCTCACATGGAAGGCCCGTCGTCGTGAAGGCCCTCCGCCAAAGTTGATTCACATGCCGCCTCCAGACACGTCCATCGTCGAGCTGGACCCTATAAGAGTAGGGTCCAGTTAGTTGGCAAATGTGGCCCGGGACCCACTTAACACCTGTGCTGAAATTTTGCGCATAGACAGGGTCCCCTACAGCAAAGGTCCGGGTGTGTTTATTTCCTGCCTTGAATTCATCTGGCGCATAAGCGGGGTGTAGTCGATCCAATACGGTCCTGAGTCGCCGGCCCATAAGTAATTCGGCCGGGCTTGTCTTTGAGACCGGACAGGGGGTCGTATGTTGAGTTAAAAGGTATTGGCTAATTTTGTGGTGCCAATGTGAAGGCCCTAGGCGGCCTAGAGCCTCCTTGGCCGATCTCACGGCCCTTTCCGCCTGACCATTAGCGGCCGGATGGAAAGGGGCCGTTGTCATGTGGCGGATGCCCAGTTTGGTCACAAACTGCAGGAAGGGTGCCGAAGTGAATTGTGGGCCGTTATCGGTGACTATGGTATCGGGAGCCCGTGTGTGGCAAACAACCCCTCTAGGACCCTAATGACTGCGTCGGTCGTTGTGGCGTGCACGAGAGCTAGCTTCAGCCATTTAGAGTAGGCATCAACGATGACCAGGAACATGTGACCTTGGAAAGGGCCAGCGAAATCCATATGGATTCGCGCCCAGGGAGCCCGTGGCACTTCCCATTCCCTAGTTGGGGCCGCTGGAGGGGCTGGCCGGGATGATTGGCACTGAAGACACGTAGCCACCCCGATCTCGCGATCCATGCCGGGCCACCAGACATAGCTGCGGCCCAGCCCCTTCATACGAACAATGCCCGGGTGAGAGTTGTGGAGATGGGACAATACAGAGCGCCGTAACTCCGTTGGAATGACAACCCTGTGGCCCCAGAGGAGGCAACCCTTTAGGGTAGAAAGCTCGTTCTGTCTCCGCAGATAGGGAACAAACTCAGCCTGGACAGGACCCTTGGGCCACCCCCTGCGGACCCAGTCTAATACCTGGGAGATGGCCGGGTCTGTGGCGGAACCAGCTCGAATGTCTGAAGCAGTGATAGGGAAATCAACTTCTTCAATGAGAAGGACAGAGGACGCGGGAGCTGGGTCGGAATCAGGAGTTGGCAAGAGGCAACGGCTAAGGGCATCAGCATGCCCTATAGCCGAACCCGGATGGTAGACCAGTTAATAAGAATACGCGGCCAAGAACTCGGCCCAGCGGGACATACGGGGCGAGAGCATAATGGGTGTTTGTTTGTCCCCTGAGAGTAGCCCAAGCAGGGGTTTATGGTCGGTGATGAGGGTAAATGACCGGCCACACAGATAGTCGTGGAATCGCTTGACCCCGGCGACAGCTGCCAGAGCCTCGCGATCCAACTGACTGTAATTCCGCTCCGGGGCAGACAGGGTCCTAGAGTAGAAAGCAATCGGGGCTTCAATGCCCGAAGGAAATACATGGCTGAGAACAGCGCCGATGCCATAAGGCGAGGCGTCGCAAGTCAAGGACAAAGGCAAGTTCTCATCATATTGGACGAGAACGGCCTGTGACGTCAGCGCGTCTTTGACAGCTTGGAATGACGCGGCAGCGGCGCAACCCCACACCCAGGGCAACTTAGAATCAAGGAGGCGGTGCAAGGGCTCGGCTAAGGACGCTTTATGAGGGAGAAAAACCGAATAGAAATTAAGGAGCCCCAGGAAAGCCTGTAGCTCCGCCTTGCAGGTGGGTGTGGGGGCATGTTTAATGGCGGCGATCTTGGAAGGGGTTGGGTGAATCCCTCTAGCGTCTATGAGGAACCCCAGGAATTCCACCTGGGGAACCCCAATAACGCACTTCGATTTCTTAAGGCGGAGGCCAGCGCTGCGCAAACGGCCCAAGACAGACCGCAGCTTAGTAAGGAGATCAGATTGGTCTCCAGCGGAGACCAATATGTCGTCAAAATAAGGGACTACCCCGGGAATATCCTGAAGCAATCGTTCCATGATGCTTTGGAACATTCCCGGGGCAACTAATTATTCCCGGGACTTAACATGAAGTAATTAATTAAATGAATGATGCTGTAATAGAAATTTTGTTTGCAGAATTTCATATTATTTGGAGACAAAATACAACACAACAGCTTCCAGGTTTTCAGATAAAAAATTAGAAACTAAAACTTTATACCATACATTGCAAAGATCAACTTAATCTCCCATTATCCATATTAATTTGTTGTACTGTGATAATTCTGTACTGTCAAAAACACTAGAATTTGCAAATGTAAATGTTAATTAAATTGCACCAATTGCACACTGCACCAGTGAAAAGAAAGGTAAGATGATATGTTATTGTTTCAAAGCAACAGTTTGTCTTGTCAAAATTATTATGACTTCCACTATGACTATGACAATTTTAATAAACATCATGCATAAATAGAATAGAATAGAATAGAATTCTTTATTGGCCAAGTGTGATTGGACACACAAGGAATTTGTCTTTGGTGCATATACTCTCAGCGTACATGAAGAAAAATAAAATACATTCATCAAGAATCATGAAATACAATACAATACTTAGTGATAGTCATAGATTACTAATAAGCAATCAAAATAGAAGGAAAATCAGATTATGTAAGTAAATCAGTCATACACTGTACTAAGTAATCACCAATAAAGCAATATACATTCAATTATTGTTATTTGACCCATTAGATTTATAATAGTTTTAAAAGCTTTTACAAGTTTGGTCAATGAGATCAACAAGGCAACATACAATTTTTTTAAAATTAAAAACTAAAAATACAAACCAGAATATAAGAGAAGGTAAAGAAATGGCACTTATCTGAAAAAGAACAAATAAAATTACAGTGCAAACTCACCACTTCCACTCTTTCTGTATGTGTTTTTTTTTTATCATTCTGAAAAAATGGTGGGATTCTGTAGACACCACTGCTTCAATAACCATTCCTCCTTGACTCTTTTTATAAAGCATAATATTAATAAAGCAAGAAAGTATAAATGTTGTAATAATGAAACAATAAGGAAAAACAGCAATCAAGCAATTAAATCAATAAATGTTGTAATAATGAAACAATAAGGAAAAACAGCAATCAAGCAATTAAATCAGTCTCCCCTATACAAAGTGATTTAATACATTTATTTTGAGCTCAATATTTTAATATTCCTAGATGAGACCCACTGAAAGGTGAAAATACAGAGAAAAATATTCACATGCCTAGGCTACCCATTAAAATTGTTTCTTGTGTATCTTGCTAGAAATTGTTGTTAAGTCTTCTAAGTACAGCATGACACATGATTAGCAGGGATGATGGCTTAAACCACAGTACTGCAAAATGTCAAAACAGACACACAGCAGGTAAGCAACAAAATCATGGCTTCCAGTTTAACAGTTCTTCATCTTTAAGATTTCAAGGAGAACAATTCAATTGTAGAATCTATCGATCAGCGCAAACACTTGAATGCAATAAGAAAATATGAAATCTGTAAACTGTGGATTTACAGTAAAACAAACTCATACAACCCCCTTCTCCTTTCATGCCTATCTCTGGGAAGAAGAAAAAATATTTTATGGAAGGTTAAATCGTATATTTTTTTATGGTTGCAAATCTGAGGCTAGAATCTCTTACTGATGCAATTTAACAAATTTTAACATGATGACTTTTTCTAATGACCAGGTGTGTAATTTGGGAGAGTTGACTATGAAAGTACATTGTCCCCTTCCCAGGGGTGGGCTGCTGGGGGTTCACAGGGGTTTGGGAGAACCTCTAGCTAAGATTCTGTGCAGTTCAGAGAACCCCCAAATCCCACTCCTGGCTGGCTCCACCTACCCAGCCACTTCCAGGAGTCTCTACGTGGCCATTTTGGATGCAGGTAAGTGCAGGGTGTGCATGGAAGCTCAGGGAGGGCAAAAAATGGAAGGCCTACCGGAAGGCCTATTGGCCCCGTTTCTGGCCTCCAGAGGGCATCCAGAGCCTGGGGAGGCCATTTTCACCCTCCCGGAGGTTCAAGAAAAGCCTCCGGAGCCTGGGGAGGGTAAAAATGCCCCCCCGCCATGGTGCTGGAGGCTGACTAGGCTAGGCCCACCATGGCCGCACCCACCCAGCAACTGAGCAGAGAACTCCTTGTTAAAATTTTTGAAGCCCACCCCTGCCCTTTCCCTGTCTTGAAAAATTAGGCAGGATCTCTTCTTGCCTCGCCCACTGTCACTGTTCCCTTGGCAATAATTCTTTGTCCAGTCTCCAAAGGCCTTTCCCACATACCATTACAGTGGCTGAACAGGATTTCTGGCCTGGAAACATCACTTGTGCTCCATCCTGGAGCTATGGCCCTTTCTGTAAGCTATGAACTGTTATTAGCCATCCTGACATAGAACAGAGATTTTCAGCCCTCTTTCCCTTCCCCATGCTGAGAAGTTCAACATTGAAGAGGAAGAAATACATAACTTGGAGATATTGAAATCACTAACTAGGTCCTTTGCAAAAAACAATAACAATATGGTTGTGATAAAAAGAAGGAACTTGATGTAAAAAAGGAAGAAATTGCCATGTTTCAACAGCAAGAATTCAGGATCAAAACAAGTTATAAAATAACAATAAATAACAAAAATCTAAGATTGCCATAAGCTATACTTCAAAGGATTATACAGCAGGCAGTATTTTTATTTGAAGTGTTACTAGATCCTGAGACCGGAGATGGGTAAAAAGAGTTGGCATTTTGATTGAATCAATATTTGTTGACAATACTGTATTCCATTTATTGCCTGAAGCCCATCATTGTAACAACAGAGTTCATAGAAGATGAGCCAGTAAGAATATACTTTATGTAAGAGGTGGACAATTTTTGAGGTGCTGGGGTCACGGCTTATTTAACTGACCTTCTGGAAGACTTCAGGAAGTTATCCAATGAACCTCTGATGACATGAGAAGTTCCAGAGATGAATTTTTCAGCTCAGATTTTTTTTTACAAAATTTTACAGATTTTGTTAAAAACAGGAGCAAGAGCATTCTGTGAAGCAAACTTCTTCCTTCTCCATCTTTATTCTGGAAAAATCTCAACATAGAGTATACCATAATTATACATGCTAAATCTGGTCACTTTGGCAATGAAAACTGGGAGTTGGAAGGGATTTTGAGCAATTCCTGTGTCAGGAATTGCTCAAAATCTTGTTTTGAGATCCTGGAAGTCTGCAAGTCTCAACTGCAGTTCCCAAATTCCCAAATTATAAGGCAGTTCCCAAATTCTCAGCATTCATTGTTCTTAAATACTAAACTTTTCATATATTGAACCTATTCACAAGTCTGCACATAGTTCTGCTTGACTCTTCTGATCATCAGAACCAATTAAATCAACCAATAAATCTGTTCCTAGTTTCTTCACAATGATGTAGAAACTAGGATTTTTATGTTACCAAACAAACTAAGAAGCTAAAAATAAATTACGGTATCTGTTCAAATTCTATTTAGAAGAAGAAAGAGAATAACCAAAGAACAATAAAAAGAGAAAGAAGCAGTGCAATGATGGCAATAGAAATTACATAAGTGACCCCCCCCTCTCTTAAGATAATCAAATTTAATTGTAATATTCCACGCTAAATCTGCATCTACTTCTTAATAAGGTAAAGGTAAGATCAGGTATTGAGTTTAGTAGTAATTGGGAGAATAAATGTACCTTTCCAAAGAACTAATAGTTTAGCAGTAATAAAGGCAGAGAAGCCTTTTCTATTTCCTACCGTAGCTCTCAATTTCTAAGAATTGAAAAACCCGTAGAATCTATGATATAGTGTACTGAATTGTTGAAAACATTTTCCAGATCCTGTGTGTTTAAAGGAATTCCGTGAAAAATATAAACGTGTCCTTTGAAGTAGGGCAATCAGCATTAGATTGTTTTATTTATTTCATTTTATTGTCAGACAATTAAAAAATGCAGAGAGATAAAGAAAAGTCAACTGGATTTTTGCAACCTAAATGTGGCAGTCCTATTAAAACAAAAAGGGTTTATATTTCAAAAGTTCCATATTCTGAATACTTAAAACCTCTTTTTGCTGTCCTATAAGTAACTTTATTGTATGAGTTTTTGGTTCTTTGTTTAATGGGTTACTTTCTTAGCTTGAACTTCAGATGTATCATGGACAATTTTCTTGAACTCTTGTTATTCCTCCAGATTACTTAGCCTGGTAATATAGACAGTACCTAATATCTGACAACTGTGCAGGCTTCTAACAGCAGTCTGACTGCAACTTTTATCTCTATTCTGTTAAGTATCTTGTTGCTTTTATCCTTAAATGTACTCACAGTTCTATCATCACAGGTTCTCTGAGCCCAGCATCTTAGCCTATTGAACCCTGAAGACTTGAATGATAGGACCTGCTGCCCAGAGAAAAATAATTATTTCCTTGATGCTACTGGATTTACTATTAAATTGCCTATGGAGGAAAAAGTAGAACTTATCTCTTAAAGAAAAAAGATAGAATTGCCAAAACTAAATTTAAACCCTGCTGATAGAGTGTTTATTAAGAAAAGAACTGTATAAGCAGGAGATTGAGAAAGAGTTATACTGATAAAGGATTTTAGTGGAATTTTCAGAGGCATCTGTTATATATATATTTCTCCTAGTAATGGTCTTCCCATCATCCATGTTTTGTTTTTCTTAAGAGCTGGGGAAAGCAGGAATTATAATTCTTAAGGCATAAAATTAGGAGCATGGTAGGAAATGATATTTGATATCACTTTTAATTGGTTGTATTGATATCATAATATTAAAATCATCTCCTCTGTTGCATCCCTTCATCTCCTATATAATTCATTCTAAACAAATCCACTTTCAAGTGTCCAATAAGTATGTGGAAGAGAGACTCAAAGTCACTATTTTTTTCCCTTTCTCATGAGCTAGCTCATAAGTAAAATGATTTACAGGTAGTCCTCATCTTATGACCACAATCTAGCCCCAAATTTCTGTTGCTAAATGAAACAATTGTTAAGTGAGTTTTACCCCATTTATATGACCTTTCTTGTCACAGCTGTTAAACGAATCACTGCAGTCGTTAAGTTAGTGACAGTGAATCTGGATTCCCCATTGACTTAGCTTGTCAGAAGGTTGCAAAAGGTGATAACAAACTCATAAACCTTCATAAACTGCAACCATTAGAAACACGAATCAATCGCCAAGTGTCTGAATTTTGATCATGTGACCATGGAGATGCTGCAATGGGCATAAGGATGAGAAATGGTCATAAATGATCTTTCCCCCAGGGCTGTTGTAACTTTGAAAGGCCACTAAATGAACTGTTGTAAGTCAAGGACTACCTGCATTTAATTCTTTGCATTAGCAAAATAAGAACCATGCAGATTTATAGGTAGTGTACCACAGTTACTTTAAACAAAAGGAAACTCCTGAACTTAATGGGAGGATTCTACCAGTATCCTGCAGGAAGACCTGATTAAATCTAGAAGTTTGTTATCAGCAGCTTCCTTAAAAATGCAGTACATTTCAAAACCACAGCACAGATTAAAGCAAACCAAGTCTGCACAATTTCCCATCTTGGAGAAAGATGCAGCTGCAGATGCTTTTGTAAAAGTGTCATGCAGCAGTTTGTTTCACTTTACTCTTGGCTGCTCAGTCTGTCTTGGAACGCCTTCATCTTGGTCAGTCCAAATCCATCCTTCTTCTTTCAGCTTTACAGCATTTTTTGCTGTAAACCACAATTCCCCTAGCAGAATGTTCTATGTGTGATTTCCATATTAGTGAAACGTACAAGCCTCTCTGTTCATGTTGACTGAGCTGCCAAGCACCCTAAACCCCTTGTAGTCTCCTAAAGGTCCACTCCCTGGTACCTGTTAGGAATTGGTGTCATAGCACAATGCAAAGGATGAAAGACAAGTTCTTTTCCTCCTCACTCCATAAGTGTGAAAACAGGTTGTCTTAATGTCAGTGGAAGATTGTTTAACATGTGGAGGTTTTTTTTTTTCTTTTGAGAGGAATTGTTTTAGCCAAGAAAAAGAAAAGTTAACATTATTTATCCTGTGAAAAATCTCTACCAATCTTCAGTCAAGGTTTAAATGATCCTTTGTTGACATTGATGAATATGGCTTTAGAGCCTAATTATAAGACAGAGAGCCATCTTCTCTCTCATATTACATATCCCTCTTCCAGACTGCAATTCAGCTTTAAAAAGCTTTATTGATTTCAGTCAAATCTCTGATTTCTTTGGGAAGGAACAATTCAGCATATTTAAAATCAAGTTGCTATCCTGTGATCATAATAGCTGGATGAAAATGGAACCAGAGAATGAAAATATTTTTGTGAGAACAGGATGAATTTGTTGGGCAGCTACATTTTGGACCTCTCAGACTTTCTGTATAGAAAAAATTAAGGCAGCCAGTTTAAAAATTGTTCTTTTCCACAATTAGTTTGTTAAAATATCTAAAGTAATCCTATTGGTTAATTTTACTTTGGTTGTTGAACATTCTAAAGAAATGAAGGAAAAAGACATAGGGAATACTCAACCACTACAGAACATTTATTTCACTCTCCATTTGTCTTCTTAGAGTTTATGTTATATTATATATATTATGTTATACTATTTTTCATTATAGTATCATTTTATTTCTTAGGAAACAAAAAGGCCATTCACTGAATTATTGCAGTTATTAATGGTTATTCTGTTAGACCTAATGCTTCTAGTATCCACCAAGTTATGCAGAAAGATATTATAAACACAAAAACATGAAATCACAACTGTCATTTTTTTTAGCTTATATTGACCTTTATGCCCACTGAATTCTTCCCAAGAACCTAGGATGTAATAATGTGTTAGCATATAATATGTGTGGATTCAGGCAATGTGGCCTTTTGTGATTTAGAGATGAAAATTTTCCCAATAAACAGATTTTCTAAGTGCCATCCAATTGCTTTAGTATGGCACTCCAACAAATATTGGGACCGCCATGGCTGATTTTTGCCATAATCTTTCAGTCTTCAGATATTGTTCTTTTCCAGTTCTTTGTCTTCTAGTGTATTATCTCCTGGTATTTCTGCATCAATTAACCACAATTTCTTATTTTCAACCATAGTTAAATCTGTCCCAAATACTTATAGGCTTCATGCAGATAGCTCCTGATGGTTTCACCATTTGGCATTTCAATTCCATTATTATTTGTACATTTATTCCTACTGTAGCCCATTTCTCTTTGCCAAATCCCATTGCTATTCCTATGTCAAAAATTCTTACAGTGTTTTTCAACAGAGCTGACTTTGATTTCTTATTTTCTATAGAGCTTCGGATCATCCATATCAAGCAAATCTAACATTGGCATTTTTTGCTATTTGCAATCACTGAACATAGTAATGACAAATAATAAGTCTGATAATAAGTAACCATGGAAGATTCTTCTAATGTTGACAAGTCCATAGTTTTCATTTCCAACCACCAATTTTATCTTCTACTGCTTTATTATTTTTATACATATTATTATTGATGATGTTTCCAATCATTTGATCATCCAACTATGAGGTAATGAATCAATTTTTTTATAATTCATCCACACCATATGAAAATTGGAGGCGGGGGGGGGGGGGATTGTTTTGTTTTTAAATTGTCCAGAACCATTTTAACAATCAGAAGTTGATCTCTTGTACCTCTGCTTTTCTTTTTATTTTCTTTCTGTTCTATTGTAAATATGGTTTTTTTATTTTAAATAAACTTGGATATTGTCCACTATTATGCCCGTGAATAATTTAATTTATGATAAATTTAACTTATACTCCTAAAATTATGCTGAAATTCATCTTCAACTTTTCTGAAAGCTTTCACTCCTTTTGTGGAACACTTTTGTGTTTCTACTTTATTTTTGGGATACTTTAAAATTCCTTAGGTGGCATTTGAATTTACCTGACAAGATAGTTAAAATGAAATATTTTTCTAGTCTAGTCTAGTCTCTTCTAGTCTAGTCTTAGAGACTAGAAGAGAGAAGAGGAAAAAAGGCAATAAGAAACTATTAAATTAAGATTTAAGGGAATAAGTATAACTGTATTACTTGAAAGACCATTACGAAACAAACACTTCAAATGATTTATATTTATAAATGTTTATTGTATAATGTATTTTTATGTTTTTGTCGTATGTGTTTTATGTGTTTTATATCTGTTTTAATAAAATTTATAAATTAAAAAAAGAATAAATATTTTTCTATTCTTTCTGTTATGTTTTTCCTTTCTGAGATCTAAAAAAGGCCAGTGGAGGAAATGCTTCATGATATATTCCCTTGGGTCTAATCTTCACACTGGCATGCTGAGGAAGCTGCAACTCACTAGAGATATGATTTTATAATTAAAAGACCTTATGAGATACCTTATAAGGTAAGTACAAAAACATTGCATCCTTCTCATAAGTTTGATAATGATTTTTATTTTGCTTTGCAGAATGCCAAGGGGAAATACATAAGGGGCAATTTGACCATAGATTTAACTCTTCAACAATGTATAATATCTACTAGCATAAAGACATGACTTTCAAATTGCATAAGATAAATTCATGATAGACTTGTGGCCACGCCATGGCCAAGCTATTGGCCAAGCCATGACAGCAGAATGCTTTGATATCTTAGCCACCAAATCTCTGCTGACTATGGATGGTGGTTTGCATCACTAGCTGTTGCCTATGTATTGGTCCCTTAATTACTAGAAAGAAGAAGCTACTTTAAAAGGTTATTTGGATTGCTCCAGCAAGGAAGTGCCTAGATTCATAAATGCGGTCATCATTATTAGATAAATAGTAAGATTGGAAGAGAAGCCTTGCATAGGCCAGAATTTGACTAGGACAATATATTTCTGTTGCAATAAGGCAATGCCACTGTGCAAAATCTGTTTCTGCTTCTTTTGACTCTAAGCAGCTTGTTGCTGAATGATAAATGTGATTTTCCACATTACAGCATAAACTATTGTGATCACTGTAATGATGGAGTAAACACACGTCTGAAGGCAACCATTGGTGCCTTTAGTATAAAACCACTGTAAAATAGCAGGACTTTCAGACAGATGGAAGTTTTAGTTCAGTCTCTCAAGGCTTATTTTATATTCTTACATGAGGATCCTTTTTAAAAAAATTATCTCCATTTCTTTTTTTCTCTTTAAAATATTACTGAATTGGTCTTTACAACCAGTCAGAAGAACTAGAAGATAGAAACTGTCTCTAGCTACTCACTTCAGCTTATGAAACACATTCAATAAAATGGGTGTACTTGGTTGACATTGAGTTTAGGAAATTTTAGTCCAAAAATAATATTCATATTTGAAACAAGAAGAACTATAGAGACAGGTTTGACACGTGCAGAGATTTCAGTATCAATAATGCTGAAAAGTTCTTTGCTCTCCTTTCAATTACCAAGAGATTAAGAAAGCCTTCATTAAGTGCCAGATTTCAACTCCTTCAGGTAGATAAGATACCATCAGTTCAGCATCACTTGTGCTGAGTCCTCAAAAGAAGAGAATCCAGAACTAAAAGCATTAATTTTCTTTAAAGATGTCTTTGAAAGCAATGCTTTAAGCAAGAATGCCAGCTCAGCTGAAAAACTGCAGCCAGACTCAATTTTAAAGGAAAATAAGAAATCAATTTCTTGTAAATTGTTGTTATTTATAGTCACTCAAAGGCTTATGCCACAGTCACTCTGCCATTTTTCTTTTAGATTTAATGGTCCAGTCCAGTTAGAGTACAGCTTTAGCTGTTAACTAACCTAGTTAGATTGCAGCATTAAGATTTAGATACCCAATGGTAAGGGCATTAGAATCAATGGTACTGAATTAGCTGAAAATCAAGTACTTACTAAACTGGCTTTGGAGCTGATTTTTACATTCAATGGCAACAAGTACCGGTATTACATAGAAATATTGGGAAAGTGACTTTGCTTATTCTATCAAATGTTTATCTCTGTAATGGCTGATGCACTCTTGATTTCCACCAGATGCTCGGTTGCGACATTTAAGGAAAGTGAATGGTTCGTGCAAATGTTTAGTACTTACCTTTTCCTGAAATTTCTGTGAGTTGTCCCCTCCTTTGCTTTTATAACATAAATTTCATGGGAATCCAGAAGACATCAGAGGTAAAAGTCACTTTCTGGAGATCTTTATAGAGTGATAGGGGTTTGAGGGAAATTGTGTATGAATTCTTTTATGCAATTCTTTACAATAAAAATAGAAAAGTTTATTCAAGTCAAACTGGCTGTGTCTGAATTTTGCTTTTGAACACGTGGCCAAATGAGGCAGGGATTATAGGATATTCTACCAAATAATCTAGTCTTCCTTCCAACCCAAATTAATTTCTCCCATAACCAAACCTTGCCAGACCAAAGGAGGTGGAGATATTAATTTCAAAGGAAATATTGTGATCATAATTCTCTTTGAAGCTTTTTGATTATTGGTATTTCTTCAAAAACTAAAGAAATCCTCCAAGTTATAAAACACAAACATTTTTGTTTTAGTATTATTTCTTTTTGATTGCTATATATGTAAAATATAATTTGGCTATTTTTATTCAAGATTAGAATAATAAATTGTGCATGCAAAGAACAGCGATATCATCTGAGGGATGCTATAATTAACACATTTGCTTTAATTGCTCAATTTTCCAAAAAAAAAATAATAATGATAGGAATGTAAATTAAAATGAATTTATGAAGAATCGTTTTTATGGCATTTTAGGAAAAAAAGTATTCATAGAATTGGGAAAGGATTCTAAATTTTCCTGTTTACATTTTCAGCCTGGCTTTCTGGATACTTATATGTATTTGTGTGTGTGTGTACACATATATAGATACACAGGCAAATTTGATCTAAGTAGAGGAGTTGGGGTAATTCTTAGCAACTACACAAGTTACTAAGATCTATCTATTTTAAATATGTCACAGAAAGTGGCAGCAGCTAGTAGTGTTGTGACCCAGGCCCAAGTAAGTAGTAGGAAAATCAGTCAGTGAAAAAACAAACTTTATTCGAATAGCTGAGAATTACTTTATTCCCAGCGTCGTTCAACTAAATTAAAGCAAATTCCTCCCAACACAAATTCCTCAGTCTTATCACAAACCTTGGTCCAATTAAGCAAACTGCCAAAGGCCTTTCTTGGCAAACGTTCAGAAGTCACAGATAACAAAAATAAATACAAGACGTAGACGAAAAAGAAGACGAAGCTACCAACGTTGTTTTCCGGCAAAGCCCAAACGCTGTTCCTGGTCTGTTTTAAGCCTTATGGGGGGAGCCAATCATCTCTTGGCCCTACTCGCAAGTTGTCCTTTTTGCTTGACCTGCTCTTGCCTTCTGACAGCTCTTATCATGTGTGCATTAGGAACAGACTCCTCCTGTTCCTCTGCCTCACTCCTATCAGTCTCTGGAGGCTCACTCCAGATGGCCCTGGCCCCATCCCTGCCTCTGATGCAGAGCGCTCAGCCAGGCCTTCCCCAGCCTCCAGCACTGGCCCATGTTCTTCCTCAGCCTCATCACTGTCCAACTCCGCTGCCAGCTCCGCAGGCTGCTGGCGGACCACAACAAGTAGACCTAGCTGATCTCAGAAGAAAAGCAGGTTTGGTTATATTTAATACATGGATTAGTGATAGCCTAAATTTTTTAGACCTGTTGGTTGGAAACATTAATAAATAATCAAATATAAATAAATAACTAATAAATAGTTTTTTTATAAATTTATTTATAAATTAAAGAACATTTTTCAGACTGTCCAACTCTCTGTCAGTGATACTGGGCAGCTTACAAAGATAATATTGGTTGGAAGCAGGGGTGGGTTCTACTTACCTTTACTACTGGTTTGCAATGGCAGTGTGCACGCACGCTTCTGCACATGTACAGAAGCTTCTGCGCATGCGCAGATCACCCATGATGACGTCGGGGTGGGGGTGGGGGGGTGGAACCTTCCACTGGTTTTACTACTGGTTCTATAGAACTGGACTGAACCGGGAGCAACCCACCGCTGGTTGGAAGGGCTAACACATAGAAAACATGAGTCCCTCAAGGTACTCCAGACAAGAAACATAGCAATGCATTTAGCTCTGTCTTTATTGTAAGGTTATTTTAACAGAATGTTTTTTCTCCCTTCTTCTCCTTTCACTCTATAAAAAATTAGGGAAGCTTCCTTCTGAAACTGAGATTAAATTATTAAGGAAAAAACAGTCTGTGCATAAAACTGTTAACATATCCATAAGCGAGCTATTCTCTCTATTTAGACTTTTCATCCTTGGTTTGCCCTGTCCATCTTTATTTATTTTATTTATTTTATTTGTTTGCCAACCATCTTGCCACAATATTCCCAATATAGCAGTTCCCAGAGTTAGGATTAAAGAACGGTTGACAAAGATAGTTTTCATATAAAATATCAACCACTATATTAAATACTTAATCAGACTCTTATCCTGAAATTGGAAATATTAGAAGTGACTTTCTCAGCAACTAAGGAAATCTACTGGAGTGCTAAAGGAAATAGGTTTGTTATAATTACTGACTTAATTGTCACCCTGACATACAAATGTAGCCAGAGGAAATGGGGAATTTACAACATTTTAAAGTATAAGTCTTGTTAGCACCTTACTGTTCAATTATATTATATATCCAGGATGAAAATCCTTAGGCTCAATTCAGGGTTCTGAAAATAAAGTTGTCTCACTTCAGCACTCCAAATTTACAGTTAGAATCAGCTGCTTTGTACTAGGGATGAGAGGATTATCTATAATTCCTTTAACCTCATCTAGCCCATGTTATCCACAAAAGAAAAGAATGCTACCACATTAATGAATTAAGATATTTCAGCATTATATTCTATTATGGTATCCTATGTTTGACTAGTGAAATAAGAATGCAACTTTATTGATACATTTCTAAAATTATAATCAGCCAATCAATAAACTGATCATCTAAAGTAGGGTTCAGGTTTAAAAGTTCAGACCAGTGGTGGCTTGCCCCTGGTTCAGACCAGTTCTATAGAACCGGTAGTAAAACCGGTGGGAGGCTCTGCCCACCGACCCCAATGTCATCAGGACATCATCTGTGCATGAGCAGGAGGGCGCGCGCACATGCGTGCAGCCCCATTGCGAACTAGTAGTAAAGGTAAGTAGAACCCAGCCATGATTCAGACCTTTAGAAATTAAGCATAACACCAGACTACTCCTGATTGGATCTTATCAATGAATTGCTTTGCTTCCATCTGCCAGCTGTCCAGATATTTGCAGCCCTATTGGGATACATTTTGTTTCCCTATTTTAAAAAAAATGCTGGAAGAAATTCCCAAAAAAGGAAACAGTAAGGAAAATTGAAGATATTATATATATTTTTTCTGCTAGTAATGGCAAATAATATATTCCTCTTCTTTAGAGGCCTTTATCATCCCTTTATTTGATGCACATATCCAATCATACAATATAATCCAGGACAGTACTTAAGTACAAATAAATAGAAACAATATTTATTATATCTATGGCACATTTTGCTAAATCTCATTAAAATGTTTTAAAAAACAAGGAAAAGAACTGATTCATCAGATGTTCCCAATCAAATTCTTATTTCTTCAAGTCACAGTAATATTTGTATACAGAAATGCTATTACTTCTTAGCTTCCAAACTGAGCATATATGGAAATTTAACTTATTTTTTATTATAATTTAAGCATTGACCCTATCTAATATATTACAATGCACTACATTTTGTCATTATTAATAATGTATTTATAAAATATTTACTCATATATGAGTTGTTTATTTGATTCAAGGCACCAAGAAACTAAGTTTTCAGAATTAAAGTAATTCCTTATTATGTATAACAGATTACATACAAATGGAGAAATGGAAAAAGAGAGACAGAAGGAAAATGAAAAAGTTTCCCTCCCAAAATCTGTTGCTGTCTATCTATCTGAAGATTTTAATTGCGCTAATAAAAACTAATACAAACTAAACTGAGAGAAAAAGGAAAGTAAAAATAGGAATTAAAAGGTATAAAGAAAGAAAACGTAAAGAAAGAAGTTTTTAAAAAGGAAAGAATGAAATAAAAAAGTAATATATAAAGAAGTAATTTTTAGTCCTCATCACAGCAAGTGTAAACAGGTATAAGTAGCCTGTTATCCCCTACACTATAAAGATACAAAAAGAGATATCTTTTTCCCATAACCCATCCCTTATCTATACACAAAACTATAAGACTTTAACTTTTCAATCCTGGTGTCAGCAAGAAGTCCTTAAAGGATTGTCAAAATTTTCATAAGAACATGTCTTACTTTAATCCTGATCAAATAAACCAACATTATAAACCTTCCTTTTACTTCTGAAAAACTTTAATTTTGAATATCTCTTTTTCATTTTGCTTTTCTGCCAATCATGTGTAATATTATTTTCAGTTTGTTTCTGGCCTATTCCACAAACAGTTTCCATCATTATTCACTCTAAAAAAATCTACCATGTCATATTATGAAACCATAGTTGATAGTGGCATGGAAAAACATACCAGATGGCTACAAAAACTGGCAATGGCAATGTAGAGTTGATCATTCTTCTAAGGAGGTTTTAAGAAATCTGCATTCATAAATCCTTATCTATAAGTCTCAGACTAATGTATGGATCAGGACTGCATGAAATAGAAAGCCAGAATTGTTGAAAAATTTGCCTGATAATTGACTGATAATATATGCATATATGCTTGAATACTTTCCAGTTGAACTTACTTTGCACCTCCTGTCCAGAATGTAACAGGCTTAAAAAGCTTAGTGACAAAACCTGGCATCTTGTGTCCCTTTAAGCAATCAGAAATTGAAGCCAAGGTTCATGGTTGTCTTCCATATCTCAGCTTTTTAGAGGACAAAGAATTATAAGCTTTCTCATTACTAGTAAATTCGAATTACCACAACTCCAGCTTTCTGAGTGGCTATATTCATATAATATGGGAAGTTGAAACTAGTTGAAATTTTGATTTTGATCAATTATAATATAAAAAGATAAAATGGAAGAAGACATACTTGAAATAGGTATTGGGACAGTTTCTGTCTTAACAGTAGCCAGTAGAACATCTATCAAAACAATGGAACATTTTTCATTAATTAATTAAATATTGTTTCAGTAAAGTGAAGCAGATAATCAAACTCTTTTGCTAATTAATATATCATCAACTGCTATAGTGATGACAGACAAAGGATTAAAAATTTTTAGAACAGCTTGAAGTTTTGTAGGCATTACATTTTATATGTGACAAAATGTAATAGTTGTATATATACTTAAAATATTTTGACAATTATCATAAAGGAAAGATAACTTGACTACCATTAAGGTTTACTTTTGGTGTAATTATTTCCATTTTTAAAATTTAATGATCCACAAATGTTTTTGATACTTATGGTTATAAATACTGACAGTCTGTATAAATCTTTGTGCAAAGAAGTATCCTTTTAATGAATAAAGATGAAGGAGAAGACCAAGAATAATGTTTAACCCATTTTGTCCTCTGCTATTAATCATTGTAAGGAATAGACAGTGCACTTTAAATGGGCCATATATAAAGAATAAAATGTTTGCAGGTATTGAATTAATCTATTAGATTACAAAAAATGATATGAAACTGAAACAATGCTTCAACATCTAACAACCTTCACACCTATAAATCTAATGTATTGTTTCCATATCTTGATGTGCCAATGTTAGTATTTCCAGACACCATGCAGAGTCATCATGTTTATTTGAAGTAGATTAAAATTGTTGCTGCTTTAATGTTTTGAAAAGTGGCCTTTCGCTCATGTCAACATACTTTATGAAGTGCTCTTTAAAATGGTTCTCACAATTTTGCTGGCATGCATAAATTCAGGTTATATGTGTGTTGTCTACAGCACTATAACACTAAGCTATTGGCAGCTAATTTACGTACAAACAAGACATAAGTCAAAATTTTAAGATGACCAAGGTAAAATTGAGAATTTGGAAAAAATGCTGAGAACCTAGAAAATAATACATGCAAATAATAATAACTAGGACTAAAATGATAGGCATGAGCTAGGAAAAGCCAATCATTGTGTTCAAAATGAATTCAACCAACAAGAATGGGTCATTGCAAACAAAGAGACTTTATTAAAAGAAAATAATAAAAACAATTTTGCAAAATAGGGTGGTTTCCCAGCAGATCTCAACAAGGAGTTTGAGCCAGGAAACCACACCTAAAGTTTCAAAAGCATTACATTTTATAGTTCCCTATCCCGACAACCCCCCCCCCCATGCTCCTCTTAATCACATCCAGTGACCGATCATGGCTAATCCGAAACGTCTTTTAGAGACAACATCATTGCTTTCTCTAATTACATGTTCATCAACACCTCCCTATAACTACCCATAAAATATTTTGCAAGCATGGCTTTTTCTTGTCTCTATTGGCATTAAAGAGTGGGCCTCTTTATAATGGACCTCAAACAAAAGAAGATCTATTCTAACACAACACTGTTACATATTGGTATGCTTTCAGCATGTTCTCCAACTATCTTAAAGCAGAATAATGTCTAACAAATTTAATAGAGTAGCAGAACTGGAAGGGACCCTGAAGATCATCCACAGACTGGTGGCACAGCAGACTAATAGCCTGTTATTAACATTCAGCTGCCTGCAATTACTGCAAGTTCGAATCTCCCCAGGCTCAAGGTTGACTCAGCCTTCCATCCTTTCTAAGGTAGGTAAATTGAGGACCCAGTTTGTGGGGGCAATAAACTGACTTTGTATAAATATACAAAAGTATGAAGGCTATTGCTTAACACATTGTAAGCCGCCCTGAGTCTCCGGAGAAGGGCGGCATATAAATCAAATAAAAAAAAAACCCCAAAAACATAAGGGAATATCATACTGAGGCTGCATAACAAGGATTACCCTTCTTGCTTCCACTAAAGTCATATAATTATGAATAGGGAACAAGATTTCAATAATAAATCTATATCAAATTACCTGTGCAATATCAATACCTCACTGATGTTATGTTATAATTTGTATTAAACCATCTTCGTAAGATCCTATAATGATAAAATCAAGTTGTATCATATTTTAACATTTGGTTTGCAGAAAATTATTTTTTAATCATTCTAAAGTATGGGAACAACCATATTGTGTGTAAGCAACATTAGTTATATAAAGGAGTATGCCTTCCCTAAGTGCATAATATAGGAAATTAATTGCATGGAAAGAATGTTTCTGGTTAGGTAAAATATTAGCTGACCAACTTCAGAAATCACAGAGCAGGGGTAGAAAATTGCACGTAACTCCTTGAGCTGCAGCTTTGTGAGATTGCACCAAGAAAATTTGACTACAAAATGACAAGCTATCAGTGGAAATGGCAGCTGTTCATTGCTTTTGAAAATTAAGGTAGAAATGGGAGTAGGGAGCTGCTGTGTGCAAGCCATTTCCAGTATCAAATCTAAACTGTCCCAAATTGCAGTGCACAATTTTGGCCCTGAAATTTTGAGGGTCAGCAGATTTAGGTTTATATTATGGGTTTAAAGGCTTTATGAGTAGGGATGCCATTTCCACAAAGCATATGAAAACAGCTTCCACCCAGTATTAATTTTGTCATTTTATGACATCATCACATTACTAAAGATGACTATCTTTAGCCATTTGAAGGTTAAGACACACAGGGATCTGGTGCCCAATCCTTCAAACATTGTCTATTTCTGCCAGAAAAGAATAAAAAATGTAATCTTTATTCTGAACAGCTGCCTCAGCTTCTATCTGCATTTCAGGGTTAGCTGTTGTTAGTCCCAGTGGAAGCATTCCCAACAATTTAAATACTCAGGATTAGAGGTGGATATTTGTTGAGGCAAGAAAAAGAAGAGAAGTACTTTCATTCTTTCTTTGCTACGTTTCACTTCCTATAAAGCAGCTTTTGGAGGGATCAAGTTTTTGATCTGAAATATGGCATCTTTAACTAATCCCAGTGTTACTAGAGCATCACTTTTCTCACCCTTAAATATTTCAGTACCAGGAAATTAAAGGTTCTTACCTGAGTTAAGTCTTTTATAAAATTTGAAATTATTTTAATGATCCAGTTTCATGTAATTGTGCACTATAGTCCAGGAAATCTCCCCTTCAGATCCTGATCAATGCAAACTTTCTTTGTTACTTGTAACTAACAATAGACTAAATCTGTTTGTATATTAATAAGGGCATTATGAAAGAAGAACATCCTGCATATTTACTCTTTTGCAAGCCCAATTTCAGATAGGATACTAGGAAGTCCACTTGAATTCAGTCCTTTATTTGCTTACACCTATTGGACAGAATCTTGCCAAACTAAAACTACAACCTTCTAACCTACTATGTATATCCTCAGGTGTGGCTCCCCTGAATCTGTTCCCTACATCCCCATCCATCTTCAGACTACCCAGTCTCTCAATCTGGGCCTTTTTCTGTGAAAGGTCTGCGTCACCAAAAGTCTTCTCCACTGTTTGTGCTGGTGCACATTCCATCACATTTACTTCCAAGCTATATTTTTGCAATAGTAATAGCATAATAGCAATCGGTATATCCACCACTTCTTCCAGAATTACATGATTCTTATCATCCCATTTAGGAAGAGGATATTATTGTAACAACAGATAAGAGCTGTTTAATTTAAAGATGTCATGCTAACTAATTTAATTGTGGTCTGATTAGAAAGGGGAAAAAAATCAAAGGGTCATATTTATGATTAATATATCTCATCCAATTATACACTGACAGAATATGAATTATATTTTTTGCAAAGCTGTAGGAATAGCCAAACTGACAGTACTAAATGGATTTCATGATAAAGATTTGTAGCCATTAGGTCAAATCTAACTTATTAGTGCAATAATTTTCCATTTTTTCAGAGGTTTTCAAATAGCTCTAGTAATACTTTCTTGAGTCATTTGCGTATTTTAGCAAATATGATTCATGGAACAAAATTACATGCTATAAAAAGAATAAATATAAAAAGGAATCAGTTTCTGGGTTATTTTATTTAAAAAGAGAATGTAAAATTTCAAAGGGAATACTATTGTATACCTAGCTCAAGAATAGCTTTGTGATTACTAAAAATACACAGGAGGGCCATTGTAATAAACTGAAAGGCAATTTATTAATGTTTTGATTCCAGAATATCAAATACTACTACTTTAAAATAAAATTACAATTTAGCCAATTTCTGAAAGCAAAATATTTTGGCAGATAAAATGGACTTTCCAAGGTTCAAGGTAATGTATGATACTCCTTTTAGTGCCATATGTGTCTGGTCAGGATCAATAACAGTGTTTGGCTGCAATAAAAGGGAAGAATCCATGGTTTGCTAATCTCAGGCATAGTTTCTTAAATATACAAAAGAGTAGCGAAATATATTTCAATCTGAAGAAAGGCACTTTTCCAGAAATTTTATCCTACCATAAAAATGAACCTTTGTTCATCCAATAGAATTGTTCCTAGTGACTATAACATAAAACAAACTGAACAAATTTTTCTAAGATATGGAGGAATTATTTTAGTAGCAATCATTAAAAGCTTTATTGGTAATGCATCATTTTATATAAGAGAAATAGTCTTGCATATTGTTTATTGGAAAAAGAGTTCCTGTATGAGAAAACAGAATTATGTTATTGTTGTTACTATTATTGCTGTCTGTGGCCTTCTACAGCTTTAGAATGATTTTTCTGGTCTTTAGTGGTTCTTCCATGGCCAATACATTTTCGAAAATGCCACAGAACAGCAGACAAATATTTTAAATTTTAAAATGTAATGAGGGAACTTGAATTTTTTCAGTCAATTCAAAGCAATTCAGCCATAACAACTGTTGTTAAGAAAGACGAAAAATTCTGAACAGTGGATGTGGCAGTACTTGGAGATGGCAGAAGATAAAAGAAAAAACTGGAGAAAAGCACAAAATACAAAGACATGAAAATAGAAATAGAGTGACAAAAGAAAGCAAATATATAGCTAATAGTGATAGGCACCTTGGGTGTAATTCCAAACAACTGGAGGTCCACTTGAATACTACTGGCATTGACAAAATCGCCATCAGTCAATTGTGAAAGGCAGGTTTACTTGGAACAGATTTCATACTGACACGATACTACTAACAACATCAAACAACAACAGTCAGAAGCACTTGATAGGTGGATAAAAATACAGAATCCAGTTTAAATATCTGGCAGACTGTGCAACCAACCATAATAATAACAGGCGAATAAAAATGCCAAATCTAATCTAAACTTCTGACTGACTGGACCAACCATAATAAATAATACAAGGAAAATTCTTTCAAAGAGAAAAGGATTCATTTCTCAAATTATGTTACAGAATCAAAATACAGGTTGTTCGCACATTCACCTTCAGTCACCTCATAACTAAAAATAATTTTGTACATGAAATTTTACCTGTATTCCTCAACTGCTTCAGAAAAAAACTTATGTTAAAAACAAATGAGAATAGTTAAGCTACTGGCCTATTAGAATTCAAGGGACTGGAGTCAAACTTTAATGATGGACCATGTACCTTGGAACACCTTGCTACTGTTTTTTGTGTTTTTCCAGTCATTCTACAAGCAGTTGAGAGCACTTAAAGGTATCATCTAGCTAGTTAAGGGCTATTTGAACAGAATGAAAAACCTACATTATTGGGGTTTTATTCTAAAATAAGCTATTTTAGTTCATCTATGTTTGTTTTTGCCATGTTCCCACACTCTGTGTCATATTGCTCAGGAAGGAGCCACTGATGCTTCAGAAAGGATTTCTAGATGAAAACATCAGAGATGACAGAAATGGGAAGAAAAGAATGAAAATCTTTCTTTCACTGAATTTCCTTAGATTAAGTTGTCTCCGGGTTGTTACGGAGAGCTATTTATAAAAATCTCACTTTTCTAACTGTAAAATTTCCATAGTGGAAATCAGCTAGCTGACCTAAATTAGCTAACTAAGGCTGTTCAAACCTATTACATTCCTTTCTTTTTGTCACTAACTCCTTTATTAAAGGCTACATTTCCTACAGTGGTGGCACATTCAAAGGGGGTTAAAAGAGCATTTTTGTATCACACCCACCCACAACAGCTAAGCAGCATCTAGAAGTGTCTGAGAAAGGCCGAGAAGCTGTACAACATCAAGAGGAAAAGAGGAGCCCTCTCCCCTTGCCCACACCGGAGGAGAGCAGAGCTCGCACCAAGCAATGGCCTGTTCTTGTGCCCCACAATGACCAGGGCCAAACAGCTCTCAGCAGAGAATGAGAGGCCAATGGCCCACCGGGGCTCCATCCACTGGCCTCTCCAGGCAAGTGCTCTTCCCAGACCATGAGACCCTCGTCACTGCCTGGTCAAGGCTCAGCTGGGCTCATGTGCCCCTTCACTGCCTGCCTGCAGCTTGCCTGAGTGGAGGGAATGTGGGGCTAGGTCTTCTTGCCATCCTGAGATGCCTGCCCCTCCTCCTGGTGGGCTCACGTTGCCCCCACTCCTTGCACACAGTTGCTGAAACAGGAAGGGGTCCTCGCTTCCCCCCACCCCCCCGGCTGGATCCATCCCAGAGTGTCCCTTGGCAAGGAAGGTTTCCCAGCATCCCCCAAGCTCCTCCTGGGGTGCCCAGGGGAAACGGGTACCCTCTGCTGCTGCTGCTCCGCACATCTGGCCCAAGCAGTCCGAGATGGAGACCTGGATCATCTCCTTCTTCCGGGGAGCGGGACTCAGACTTGAGCTTGACAAACTCCTTGGCCACCTCATCGTTGGTCCTTTGTGAGAGGATACTCAGAATGGTCATCCTGTTTCATCTATGTGGATCTTCCAGCCCAGGGGGCACCCACAGGTGCAGCTGCCTTTCTCCACCACCTCCTGCTGCTGCAGCAAGGTGGCACCCGGTCCTTGTGGGCAAAGCAGTAGTCCTTCAGGCACACCTGCAGCTCATAGGCATCTGGCCCATCCTCATTGTCCAGGATAACGTCTCATTGTACTTGGGAGCCCAGTTGTTGTGTTTGGATGTGGTGGTGAATTTCCGCTTCTTGTCATTTTGATGTGGCCCAATCATAGTGATCTTCACGAAGGAGTGAAACATGCCACTGATTTGCTACTTCAGGTCATTGGCAGGCACCACTTTCACAGTGACCTTGTGCTCCCCACTGCCTGGGTGGGTATATAGGTCCACCTGGATAGAGACTTCACCCATGGGGCCTTCTGCTCAGGAGCCTTGTGCCATCTGTGTCTGGAAAAAGGTCTTGATGAGGGTGTCAGTGGTCTGGGTTTAGAACGAGAGAGTGTAGTGCAGTGACTGCAGCTCTGAGCTCTTCTCCAAGAAGGCCTTCTTCAGCCCGTTCCCCTCAGCATGTTCATTCTTCATCCTGTTAGTGATGAAGTTGGTAGGTGTTCAAGGAATTGTGGCTGTGTTTAAGAAATTTCTAGAGATATAGCTGTTGGTGATTTTTAAATTGGATACCTGCTTGCACTGCTCACAACTGTGTTGATGTATTGTAGATGGAAATATTTGAAATTAATAAATAATACTATTTAATATTTTTTTCCTTTGAGAGACAGGGAATAAGCTCCCCAGAGTGATGAATGTATACCATCAGAGCTCAATAAATTTGACTAGCTGGGCTGCAGAAGACTAAATGAAATTTGACATAGAAAATGTTTACTCAAGTTCATTATGTCAGAATATTTACTGAAGCCCAACATGTTTTGAAATTTTAAATCTCTCTTGATGGTCATGGATAACTGGTAAGAAGAAACTTTCACTTGTAATGAGTGAACCATGAAGCTTAGTTTCACATATTCTGATGACCTTGGAGGGTTTTGTTTTCAAGAATACATTGAGTTTAACAATCCCCTTCTGCTCACTTAGGCTGTTTATAGTTTCTCTTTTGTTTGCGTTATTTTAGTTTTGGTCCAAATAAATAAGAACCATTTTTGGATTAATAATTTGCTTTGAACATTTCATCTCAGCTTTTTATAACACTAAAGAGGCAAGCATTTTACTACACAGGTTGTCTCGCTAACTGGGAAAGTAGCTATAATAGTAGTTTCAATAAAAACTAATTCCTCTCATCTTACAGCCACAGGTCCTTCTTTTCTATGTCTTTTTAGGAATGCATTGACTACAGACTGCATTGTGTTTTTTTAATGTAGAGTTCACACACATTATTTAGTTCCTCTGTAGCCAGTACACTTAGGCAACCATTTCGGAAGAGCGGCAATGGACAGCATCACTTTTTTACTTACCTCATACTTACCCTATACCATGTCAGACAAATGATTATCTAGTCTCTTCTTAAAAGATGCCAATGATGAAGCATCCACAACTTCCAAAGGCAAGCCATTCCACTGGTTAATTGTTCTCACTGTTAGGAAGCCCTCCTTGGTTGCTTCTTTCCTTGTTTAGTTTCCATCCATTGTTTCTTGTCTTGTCTTCTGGTGCTATGAAGAAAAGCTTGATCCCCTCTTCTTTATGGCAGTCCATCAAATATTGAAACACTACTATCATGTCTCCCCTAGTCCTTCTTTTCACTAGACTAGACAAACCAATTCCTGCAACTGTTCTTTATAATGTTTTAGTTTCCAGTCTTCTAATAATCTTTGTTTCTCTCCTCTGAACTCTTTCCAGAATCTCAACATCTTTTTTATATTGTGGTATACAAAACTGGAATGAAATATTCCAAGTGTGGTCTTACTAATGCTTTATTAAGCGGTACTAATACTTCACAGGTTCTTGATTCTGTCTCTCTATTACAGCAGTCTAAGATTGCATGGGGTTTTTTGGCTGCTGTTTTACACTGTTGGCTTATATTTAAGTAACTGTGCACTAGGACTCCAAGGTCCCTCTTGCAGTTACTGGCATTGAGTCCAAGTTTCACCTAATCCGTACCTGTACAATTGGTTTTTCTTGCCTAAGTGTAAAATGTTTACTAAGTGTAAAACATTAAGATACTCATTAGAAGATCAGGATTATTGGGATGAGGATTAAAATAAATATTTTATTTAATTAATATGTCATTATATTAGTCAGTATAGCTAGTAGTAAAAATTTTAATTATTTTTTTCCTTCTGTCACGTTAAACCTTTCCTGAGTAAGATCATATTCCAGGGGTGGGTTCTAAATTTTTTTACTACCAGTTCTGTGGGCATGGCTTATTTTGTGGGTGTGGCTTGGAGGTCATGTGACTAGGTGGGCATGGCTAGCTGGTCAGAGTCATTTCTGGAAGGTCCTCACACTTACGACCAGTCCTCGCACTTACGTCCCAACTCATTTGTTTGCTTTTAACACTGATCAGCTGTAGGACGGCCCTTTGAAGCCCCGCGGCAAGAGGTTTTTCCTTCTAGTCAGCTGGGACTCAGGAGGCAGCAATAGATTGGGGATGGGACCAAATAAAAGGTAAGAATAACGTGGGTGGGTGGGGTGGTGGAAGGATGGGGGCGGAGAACCGGTTCGGTGACGTCATATTGTCACCGCTACTGTCTCAGCCAAACCAGACCGAACTGGGAGGAACCCACCACTGCCATATTCTAGTTTTGAAGTTATGGGACATGGCTACTGATATGTATCCCTATTTAAACATGCTTATAAAATGACTCCTGGTGCCAAATTACTTCATATTTTGTATAGGTTTTGAGCACATGGGTATCTACTGTGAGAATTAGTGCTGCTATATGCCTCTTTACTTGATGAAGATTTGTCATCAAGCTTGCTATCAATCTTTTCTGATATATTGGAGAAATGAGATCATTTTCAGTCTACTGAAAATGATATAGAATATGAAATGGGTTCTTTCTTTTATTCACATTAGTGGATGTTCTGGTGTGTTACAGATACTGCAAATACTTTTAGTAGACCTTTGATTAGAGAAAGATACATTAGCAGTTTTACCTACTTTAGCAGCAATTAGTCATCTGGCAGTGTACTTTCTCCTTGTAAATCCAGTACTTTTTAAAAGAAATAAATCTTCCTTTTTTAATCAGTCATCAGGGGATTTTGCTGTCATCAGCCATGAATGAAGTATCCATGTGCTACTGAGCTGCTTTTTCATTTTGTAACTGAAAATAATGGAATACCATAACATCCTGGAAGAACTAAGAGCTTAGGTTATTGCAATTAAAAAATTCTGCCAAAATATCTGAACGGAGATAACATAGGATAGACTAAAACACACTGCACATTGAATAAACCAATTATTGGAACCAATTTGGCTTGTTTTTGTAGTGTCTATTCTTATGGGCATGGATGACACTAGTAATCTGCATTCCTTTCTCTACCTACTATTCAAAAATAAAAGAAAAACAAGTATACAAGAGGTGATCACATGTTGAGTATTACTCCTGCTTCAACCCAGAGCCAGCTTTCAAAATTGCCTGAGTTCTAGTTTAGTGGCTGTGCTAAAAGCTTGCAAATCAGATTTAACTCTTGAGTATTTATGTCCAAAGTGCTCACCTATATTCTCACTGGGGAAAGAAGAGACAATATGTGAAATAGCTAAATGACAGGAATGGCAATGTCCTTTTCTTTCCTGAGGGAGCTGAGGGTTGTTTTTTTTTTTTAATGCTATGTTTCAATGTTCAAGGCAAACATCATCCTTTGAAAGTTATTGCTGTGGCAAGGTGAGTACTGAAGCACAAGGGAGAATGAGTGATGGAAGTGAAGGACTGTTTCTTCCTCTTTCTGTTTTATTGTCCCGAGATTGCATGACACCCTGACTTTATTCATCAAGTTCTGGTTTAGCTTCCTGAAAGAGAATGTGCACCTGTCTTGCATCCTATTCTTTGTGAAAACTAGATGATCAGAGGATACAAAGCTCAATGACATTAGTCTGATGCTGTCATTCAATGATATAATTCCTAATTCTTCAGTCCCAGCAAGTCAACAGAATCTTCCTAGAGCAGTGTTTCTCAACCTTGGTAGCTTGAAGATGGGTGGACTTCAACTCCCAGAATCCTCCAGCCAGCAGCGCTGGCTGGAGGATTCTGGGAGTTGAAGTCCACCATCTTCAAGCTTCCAAGGTTGAGAAACACTGTCCTAGAGGATAGTACTGAAGTGTAATACAACAACATAATGTGCAGTATTTGGTGTTGATGTATTTATTTTTTTAAAAAAGGATGATATGGTATATTCCTCAATAAGTATTTGAGGTGCTTCTCAGTTTATTAGGATTTTCTCAAAAGGTTGCTGTGGCCAGCAATCCCTGTTTTCATTTTCACTTGTCTGTACCTACTGTAATTTTTTTGTGCAATTCATATGAAAAAAGAAAAAAACAATTCTATAACATGCCAGCATCAGAGCTTGAAGCTGGTCTTCTTGGAGCTAAATTGCTTTTGCATTTACATTTTTTTTTCATTTCACAGAGGCTGCAGTTTTCTATTTAGAAGACTCAATTAGCTGCTGATAACCTCGTGAAATTCCTATTAAGTTATCTTGTCATCAGAATGTTCTTGTCCATTTGCATTTGGTACACAGGGAAAAAAAAACCTTGTTGTTTCTTCTTTAGTCAAAGACAGATGGTTGTGTGCCAGCATTCTAGATAATTAAAATAAAGTCTATTTTGTAACACAGCTGAACTCTTAGTTTCTGAGCCGTATTCTCCAGCACACAACCTGCCATTTCTCTTCTTAGTATAAAAATTAGCTAGCTATGTTTTGGAAATAAGCTACACGCACTCTCTACTGATCCTTCCATATCCTTAGGAACAATGATAAATGAATGCATATACACTTGGTATCTAGAATTGCTATATGCTATGATTATTAATTCAACTGTACTCAGTGATCCTATAATGTATAGGTTTTCTTAAATGGAATGTGCTGCACCAACATTTGAAGTCAGTGACAGACTTCTTATTCATTAATACATGATCTTAATCTGGAATGCTAAATCAGCAATTGAGGTAATGGCAGAATTCTTGAGGAATTTCCTAGTGTGATTTGAATAGAGTGAAACCAACCAACATAAAAACTAATAAGAAATAATAATAAAAAAAAGTATTCTTGACGCAACACCAGATGCAAAGGCACATTTTAGGTACCCCTAGTGTTCTGTGTCCAGTGGCAATGTCTAAAAATGGTATTGAAATGTAAGAAAAATAAACACATTTGTTTAATTTTTAATTTAAAAATAAATTCTTCATTATTCAAAAGCATAATATAACACTCAGAAAATCAATGCGAATCTTAATGTTATTTTTCATCTAATTACTTTATGTGTTTTTTACAATATTCTTAAAGCATAGATAAACAGAGCATTATGGTATTGCTTCTCTTGCAATACTTCACTTCTAGAATATATCTATTGAGAAGAAAATTGACCTTGGTGACCAAACATCCTTGGTTTAGAGGAAGGTAAGCGAAACCTTCCTCTAAATTTTTGTAGATATTTTTGCACCTTTCCGAACCCTTAAGCTTCTTGAAGTTCTATGCAAGACTATCTAACTATCTAGGCAATGGTAATGAAACAGCAACTTTCCTTGTAACTTTTTTGTCGCTATCTTCATTTGAGATACATATAAGGAAATATTGTTTAAGTATTTATCCACTGAAACAATATTGCTATCAATGAACACTGAAAAGGGGATTAAATCAGGCAAAATGTGAGAGCTTTGTGCCATTTCAACAAATTTGGAGACTATTACACTAAAATTTAGATGGTAATTTCCTTGTTACAATATTATTGGTGAACCATCTTAAACATTGATTCAAATCCAGGTTCATCTGTTTTCCTCCTCTAAAGGAACTAGAAAGCACTGTTAGTTGATTCTTGGAAATTCTGGAGTGAATTACTGACTGTGCATTTTGAAAAAAAAATAGTAAGCACTGATTGGTTGAATGCTCTATGCTCAATTATTGGCTGGCTTGGATCAAGCAATAATTAGGTAAAAGTGCTCTTTGCAAGCCCTAGACTTTCAAGTATATAGACAAAATTGTTCTGAAAGCACCTGAAATTTGCAGCTGGGGAAGACAATGTGAAAAAAAATGGCCCACTTATTTAATGTCATCCTTTTCTCGCTTCTAATGTCTCTGTAATATTAAATATTAGCAAGTTTGTTTTTATCCAAGCCTATATGAATGTCAGCAGCATATTTAAATTTTGCCTTTTTAAATAGAAAGTCCATATTATAAACACAAATGGGTGTCTTCATTTTCAAAACAAATTTGTTATGTAAAATGGAAACACAGGCAAAATTCACTGTGCCTTACTATCCCTATAGTAATTAATATTCTCTTATTTGTTTAAAAGATGACCCTGAACCACCCAAAAAAAGTTTATACAGGAAAAAAACTACCTTAAATTTCAGTGAACCTAAGCCAAGTCTCTGATAAATGACATGAATAACAACAACAAAAGCTTATCTTCTTTTCAGATAAATAGTGTAGTAGCATGAATCGTTGGATTCCACTGCATTTCAGTCAATAACTGAATATGAATTTAACACAAAACAATTCAGTGCACAGATTTTCTTTACTGAAGAAATAATATAACATTAATTATTTCATTTATATAATACTAATTCAGGAAACACAGACTGTTCTTCTTGGCCCAGAATACTTAAACTTTATTCTTATTAGTTTCTGAATTTATTTATCTAAATGAAGTAGAGCAGAGGGAAGTTTCCATGGTAACCAAAGAAATTGGGGACAATTTTATTTCTTCTTAATTGCTGCATATTTGTATACAAGCAATGTAACCATATCTTTTCATTTCAGACGAAGACTTTGAAGTTGCAAGAATAACTTGACTTTGAAACCTTTATTTAAAAAAAATTAATCATAAGAGAGAATATCAGAGAAAAAAAGAGATCACTGTAAAACTTCACAAAAAAAGCAGCTTTTAAGACATAAAAACATTTTCTAATTGGAAATGCTGTGATTGTATATCACATGTTAATGATTCTATCAATTGTATCCCAGAAATGTAATCCTGGAATTTTCATTGTGGAAAAATAATACCAAGGTCAGAAACCACTTTCTGCAGTATTGAATAATTTGTTTCTGGTCTTTTGATAAACCAAAATATATCAGATTATTGGATGACAAAGGCATTAAAATTATTCTCATTGTTTCAAAGTGAAGAGAGATAAAAATTCACAAAAACTGAGATTATGTAAGTGTTTTAACATTTGAGAGAAAAATGATTTGCTGAAGCTTATATAAGGTTCTTGTTACATTTGTTGCTTTGACCATTGTTTCAGATTGGTTGTTCAAACCTAGGCTTCCCCAAAAACCACGAAGCAGGATCCTGGTCCCGACAAAACCTCTTTTATTAAATAAACAGTGAATTCCTCTCATTCACCTTCAGCAAAGTCTTTCAAGGGATAATTTACAGTCACAGACCTTATCTGATTTGGAGAGCTGCCAGGCCAATATATTCAAAACTTGGCAAAGAGTCTCGGAGAGTCACAAACCAATTAGGCGAACTAATTGTTTCCGGCAAAGTCCATTCCCCTATCGCTCCTCTTTTATTCCGTCTGAGATGGGCCATTCATTGTCTACCTGTGGCCTTACTCCCAAGTCGACCCTTGTTCTTTAGCTGTTCCCTCTCTCTGGCAACTCTGCGCATGCGTACACTCCAGCTGTTTGTCTGCCTCACCAATGTCTGACTCTGAAGGCAGCTGATGGCATCCAGCCCTGGACCCCTCCCTGCCTGATGCAGAGCTTTCTCCAGACTCTAGGACTGGTCCATGTTCCTCCCCAACCTCCTCACTGTCTGAATCTGCTGCCAGCTTCGCTGACCACTGGCGGGCCACAACATTGGTATAGACAGTTATAGCTCAGAATCAGTTATCCTGCCATGAAAAAAAAAACTGCCAATATGGGATATCCTTAAAACAAAGATGTGAAAACCATAGAACTTCTCATGAAATGGTAGTCAAACACCAAAGCCTCAAGTCCAATGTTTTTCTTTGTTTAGCCCTGCCCAAATTACATATGTGCTTGCTTGATAAAGTGAGGGATGAACTATAAAGTCATATAGGAATCTGATTGATGGGACTGGTATCAAGGAAGTGAGATTCTCTGGGTTTGAAGACAAAACCAAGAAGTGGAGAAGTTGCCAGATTACCTGAATCAGAAGCAGCCAAGAACCTGAGAACCATGATGGTTGATGGGAAAATATACAAAACATTTGCTAGATGAATTCTCAAATATAGCTCATCTGTCTGGAACCCGCACTACATATTGGACATTAATACAATTGAATTGTCCAGAAATATTTCACAAAAAGAGTCCTCCACTCCTTTGCTCACAACAAAATTCTTTATGATAACTAATAAAATTATCTGCTACAATATCTTGCCTGTCAATGACTACTTCAGCTTCAACCACAACAATACACGGGCACACAATAGATATAAACTTAAAGTGAACCACTCCAAACTCGATTGTAGAAAATATGACTTCAGCAACAGAGTGGTCAGTGCCTGGAATGCACTACCTGATTCTCTGCTTTCATCCCAAAACCCCCAAAATTTTTAACCTAAGTCTGTCTACTGTTGACCTCACCCCATTCCTAAGAGGTCTGTAAGGGACGCCTACCATCCCTGTCCTAATGTTTCCTCTATTTGTATCTATTTTATGTATTCAATTCATGCTTATACTTATATATATTACCTAATACCTTCTTGTCAAATAAAAAAAAAATCTCCTTGAACATATGAACAAAAAAGTGAGGTACTGGGAAAAGTATGGCGAGGTTCTCTAATTACTTTTCTGCAAAATGGTTCTTGTTCTCTGTTTTTTCTGATGGTAGGCACTTTGCCATAAACTCCTTGTGCATGTGCTTGTGCATAATTTATACACACCTATATTTACACACATCCTTTGAATCTACTGAATGCAAAATGAGATTGATTTGTTGAGTTTTAAAGTATAATTTAAAATGTTAGGCAAAACATGTCATTTTTTTTCTTTCAAAAAAGAAAAAAAAGATTTTTTAAAAAAGAATGTGAACAAGTTGATCAATAGTAAGTTGTGTTTCAGCCCCAGCCAGGTTTTGTTCATAATGTTACCCCACCACCACCATCTTTCGGCTTCAGATAAGAGTGCTTTCATAAGCCCCAAGCATAGTTCCAGTTCCCAATATTTAATTTAGAATTACCCCTTTATGATTGAGAGACAGATGGAATGCATAGAGAAAAAAGATATACATAAATAGAAATAAAACAAATGAACAAATTTGTCCCTGTTTCTGAATATTACAGTACACGTGGGCTGATCTCGGTTAGGCTCAGCAGTTACAAAATTTGTGGCTTTTAATAGTTCTTCTTACAGGAATATTTTACTATGTAATGTTTATATATCTGATTATTTCATCATTGTTTTAATCCTGTTTATGCACAGTTGGATCGAAAGTCATTCACTGTCAATTAATGATTGAGACAGTATAAAGATCTGTAAAATCTTTCCTTGCTTCCTTCATCATCAGGTTTTGTCTAAATGTGTGCCTAACAGATGCATCTAGTAGAGATATAGTACTGTGATACATAAATGCAAAACAAAATAATGATCATTTTGAAATCCAAGTAAAATAATAGAAGTTATATTAAGGCACCAAAGGCCTATTTTTCTTTAAATGTTATTTGTGATACATTTACTAAAAAAAATTGACACAATATATTTATAAATAAAACTTCTGATTTTAATTAAATAGTCAAATAATTTGAAAATGTGATGAGAATGTTCCAAAACACTTATATAACAGTTTCATGACTTCTCCAGAAAATTGCAGATTGCTAAAAACTTTGGATTTCTTTTACTTTGTATCTTTCTACAGCGAGGCAGGAATCTCAAGGCTTAGTCCATGTCACCATGCTAATTTATGCAAATAAAAAACAACTGGTGGTGTTAGACAAGCAGCATCAAATATTGGCATTTTATTTTTTTAAAGCCCTCTAGGCACAGATTTTTTAAAAAAATTGGCTTCTACTTTTAATCTGTCACACAAACAGAAACCCAAGCGAGACCTCATTTCCTGATGTTTGAAATAGCCAATTATAGCAATTATAATCAATTCGAGATTGGCAGGCTTCCAAGAAGTTGCTGTCATATTAAATAGAACTAAATTTTTGAAAAATTAGAAAAAAAGTCACAGAAATTATTGAGCCAAATAATTAACGTTTTCTTTTTGTTATGAACTGTCAGAAAGACTTCAGCATATAGATACCATAACTTTGAGATATAACTTATTTTGTTTTGTGCAGATGATCAATATTGATGACAATATACTGTATATGCATTTTCTGTGATGCTGAAATTTTATACCTAAATAGCACCAGGTTTCAATATTTCCAGGAAGATAATACTCTTTTTATGCTTATTGAATTTTTATGCTTATTGAAATTCTTATTGATTTTCATCTTATTTGGAGGGAATTTCTTATTATTTTATTTGCTCTTGAATTTAATCAGTTATTAACTGGCACTAGAGTTTAAATAAGTTGAAATGAGATACTTAAACGCATCTCTCTCTGAGGATAATCTGTATTTCAGAATCTGGATGATTTATGGTTTAATAGTTCTGTTCCACTGATATGCTCCCAAATCCTAGATTACACAAGAGTTCATGGTCCCAATGAAGGGACAAAATTAATAAGTAGTAGTTCTGTAACAGAAAATGACCTCATTTTCTTCTTCAGTAATTTTAGTTCACGTAATGCATTTTCTTGTAACCCTGAGAACAAGTATCTAAAGTGCAGTATCTTCAGTGAGAATTATTTTATTTCAAACAGATAGGCCTAAAGCAAGTCTTGAAATAAGCATTCCAAACTAGATTGTTTACTAAGGAAAGTTTTTTAGTTTTGAGACTTGATCTAGTAAATAAGAGATCAGTCCTATTTGACAGGGATCATTTTCAAGGGGACCCATATTGATTCAAGATTAAGCCCAAGTAACGTTCAGGAATCCTTGACTTTGTTAGGGCTGTGCTTTCTTTATAGAACTAAGGACTCACTATGTTTAATATTGGCATGAAATTAAACCAATTATCTTCTTTTTGGCAATAAGTCAACATATCTCTCTGAAGAGTCTTGTGTATAGATTCTATATACATAATATCATCCAGTTAATAACAAGTCAAAAGACAGTGATAATAGAAAGCCAGATGCCAGTGTGGTGGGATTTTCATTCGCTTCAGAGAAATCTATAGGAAGATCATCATTCTGTTTTTTTTTATTCAATATATTGTATGATATCATATGACATGATAAAATCAATGAATTTGCCTTCCCTGCTTTGTCATGACTGTTTTGGGGTGTGTGGAAAGGCATATTTTAACCACTCCACAACTAATAAGAAGTCTGCACATTCACAGTGATAGCGAAAGGAAAATGAGGTTGCTTGCACTCTATATTCACCTCCAGAATGCTTGATGAGGGGTTTTTTCCTTACATCTGACAGAATTTCACTTCCACTCTCAGCTACTACCAATTGCTTTCATTATTTTAACTGAGATAAAGGAGATTGATGCTTGAAGAAGTATAAACAATTTGAAGATATAGAATAATGTTATGCTCATACTGTATTCTTTTGTAGTTCTTTATAGAGTTTAAGGTTCTATCCACTGATTATTAACAAGGCTCAAAGCTTTTTAAAAAATATTTTTTAAAATTGAAGTTCTATTCTTAGATGATGGCTTATAGCATGGATGTCAAATTCAATTGTGTCATGGGCCAGATCGGGACGTATTGTAAGGTTTTTTACCTTTGCAGAGCTGGGATAGGCGTGGCCTGCACATGACATATTCAGCCCGTGGGCCACCAGTTTGACAGGCCAGGCCACACAGAAGACAGTGATGAAGTGTCAGCCCGATGTTGTGATCTGAAGCAGTGGGATCCTTGCTGCTCTCTGAGCTTGATGGTTTTCTTGCAGATGTTTCATTACCAAATTAAGTAACATTATTAATATTTTCTTTAAGACTCATACAAAGTTTATTAAAGTTATTTGGATTAGTTGCACATTTTTAATAAGTTGTGGACATTTTTGCTTATTTCATAAAAAGCAAGATTAACTTTGTCATGAATAAGTGAATGATTGAATATTTGTATGCGTGAATTTCTGTGTGTTAATGCATGCAACGATTTAGTACCATTTCTCATCCATTTTAGATACTTTTGTGAATGTGGGGAACTGATTTGCTTTTCTCTCTGTAGCATTTAAGATAACATTGTAAGAATTATAGAAAAAGGTATCTTAAGTGATTATTACAGTAATAATACTGTACTGTACTCTAATCATAAGTGATTTACATTCTCCCTTGAGGGTGGAGACAGCAGCCAGACGTGGGTTGTGCTCATTGGTCAGAGGTTGGACTGAGCCTGGAATTCTTTAAAATCCGCCCCCTGTTGCTAGGGCTCCCAGCTTTTTGCTCAGTCATCCGACTGGACAGTTGTGTGGATTGTGGGCTCTAGTAGTCTCGTGTATTAGAGCTAATTTCTTTCTGCTTGATTATTTGGTTGACCATTGGACTGTTTGACAATTCTACTCTAATCTGATTGGGAACCTGGCCTAGCAGGGGATTCCTGGAATCCCTGCAGGTTGTCCTTCTTACCTTCCTTCCTCCCCTCTGTCATCATTATTAAGGTCAGTGGTTTAGTGGTTAGTGGAGTTTAGCGCTCCCATGGGGAGGGTGGTCCTACAGGCTTCACCAAAGGTGAAGGCCAATACGAGGAGGTTACATTCCCTCTTTCAGCTGGCTGGCAGCCATTTTGTCCCTCGTGTGCTTACAGTCGTTTGCTGCCTTTAATTAGAGCCTTGCGCTCTCTGAGCTTAGCCGCTTGTCGGCTGCACAGTTTCCCAGGGCTTTCACTCACCCGATAGTGCCAGAAGCCTCGTTAACGGCTTGACAGCCTCCGCTTCTATTAACGCCCCTCGCTTATTGGTAAGCCATTTAGATCGGCGCGATTGCTGTGCGCAAGTGGAGCGTTACGCTCCCCACCTTCTGCCGGCCTTGCCTGTCTCTTTTATTCAGCGCCTGGCATTAATTGCTTTCAGGTGATTAGCGCTTCCCCGGCGCTTCGGCGGGTCGTGCTGTCTGAAGAGTTTTTTCTTTCTGGGCAGCTATCTGAAGGCTTCAGGGCTAATTAGGCTTAGCTGTGCAGTGCTGTAGCCTCCGACATTACAGAAGTCTGGGCGCTTCTGCCTGACTTAGCGCCAGCGCCATTTTGAGGCGCCAAAAAGCCCTTGCCCCCAACTTTTTTTTACTATGAGTCTCCTTCTGACTGTGCCTCACTCATTTGAACAGCAATTGCAATCTGAAGCAAATTGGGGGTACTTAGGCTGGAAGCTGACTCTGCCTACATATTGGACTGCTGGGTCCTTTATTAGTTACCTTACTTGAGAAAATTTGTGGCTATTCATATTCCTCCCTGTCACCATATTATATTACTCATTAAGGCTGATCATGCCTAAATCCATGCCTAAATCTAAACATGGCCGGAAGGCCACAGTTCAAGCACAGTCAGTGGCCTCAATCAGGGAGGAACAGGCCCAGGAGCATAGTGAAGGTCCTCTATTGAGCCCTTCACGCACAGGCGCAAAACGTTCTGTCAAGGCCCCCACCTCAGAGATAAGTCAGGATAAGCCTGGCAGGAACCAAGGTAAGGAAGCTCCTAACCTTGACCTTGCACACCTCAAGAGACTTAGGGCTGATTTTAATGTCCCTAGGCACGCAGCTTCTGTGTCTTCTGATCAGGTGTCTCTTCAAGATTATCAGTTGTCAACTGAGTCAGCGAATGTATGGGTTCCTCTTCAGCCATGGTTAGGTTTTCTACCTGTGGAGTCTAGCTCTCCCGTCCCTTCGGGGCTCCAACCTTCCCCCCTTTCTGTCCCGGCCCGAACCTCTACAGAGGTCGGTCCGGCTCCTGACCAAACTCAGGTTAGTTGGCGACCTGAGGATATTCAGCGCATGATCGCTGTGGCAGTGCAGCAATCCTTGGCAGAGCGTGGTTTTCCTGCCAAGGTACCGTCTCCCCTCCAGACCGCTCCTTCAGTACCTGAGGAGCCTATGGACGATTTTAATATGGAGGATGCAATTTCTCTGGTGGGTTCAGATTCCCCAGCAATTTCCTGTGTCAGCGATCATTCCATCCACGCTGACACTGAAGCTCCAGAACTGGAGTTATCTGAGGATGAAGGCCTGCCTGCTGATCAGCCCGCTTTTACAGGCCTGTTTCCCCAGGCCCTTTTTAAGTCACTATTATTTAAAGCGGTAAATGCAGCCCAACTGGGTCCATCTCCCACTCCAGAACCTGCAACTGTGGCAGGCTCCTTAAACCCGTTGTTTGCGGAACAACCTAAACCGATAACAGCAATTCTGACACCTCCTCTCTTTTTAGAGGTCATACATAAGCAATGGTCTACACCATCTTCGATACCGGTACCGTCCTCTATGGACAAAAAGAATTTCATTGTGTCCCCAGACCTTGATTCCCTACTGCAGGTACCTACTATTGACGCGGCTTTGCTTTCAACGTCCTCTCTCCCAGGGGAGCCGGAAGAGGGTCTAAGGCCGGAGAAATGCAGGGCTGAACAGGTCCTACAGAGGGCTCACCTAGGGGCAGCATGGGCCATTAGATCGGCGGCCATGGCCTCTTTCTTCAATCGAACCACACTCCTCTGGCTCCACCAGCTGCAAGACAAGATGGCCTCAGAGGACTCGAAGTTGAAACAAGACCTCAACAAGATTGTTGCTGCGGTGCAATTTTCCGCGGATGCCACCTTAAACGCTACACGGTTTGCAGCAAAATCCATGGCTTCCGCTGTTGCCGCTCGTCGCTTGGTCTGGCTTCGTCACTGGCAGGTGGATGCCAGACACAAGTGGCGCCTAGCCTCTGTCCCCTTTTCGGGCACGAAGTTGTTTGGTGATGCCTTGGACAAGTTTCTTATCGAAACCAAGGACAAACGAAAGATCTTGCCTGCTGTTTTTTGGAGAGGGGAGCCCCGTTTCTCTCCTTATGGTCCTCGCCCCCCAATGAGGTCTTCGGAGGGTGGTTTGGGCCCCTCTCGTTCCATGGGTAATTTCCATACGGGGTATCTAGGCCCTAGACAGAGGAATTTCCAGGACAGACCTCCCAGGGGGAGGGCTTTCGGTTCCCGGCGGCCCTTTCGAGGGGGAGGAGGTTGTTCCATCTGTCACCATCGTTAGTAGTACCTGCGGTCCTCCCATTGGCGGAAGATTGGGCCTCTTCGCCAACGTTTGGGAGAGTACTACTTCAGATTGCTGGGTCCTGGCCTCCATTTCATTGGGTTTGGCCATTGAATTTGTTTCCAACCCCCCCCCCTTTGTCCTTTACTCACTGTCCCCTGTCCCAGATAGTCGAGCGTAGATCCCTCATGGAGGCGGCTATCAACCATCTACTGGCCATCAAGGCCATCCAACGTGTGCCTTGTGATCAGGCGGGGCAGGAGTTTTACTCTCGGGTCTTCTTAGTCCCTAAGTCATCGGGTGGGTGGAGACCTTTTCTGGACCTTAAACGTTTGAACCGGTTTGTAATCTATAGAAGGTTCAATAGATGCAATCCTTATGTTCTATACTAGACGGCATTCGGAGGGGCGATCTCCTCTGCTCAATAGATCTCACAGAGGCTTACCTCCATATCCCCATTCGCCCTTCCCATAGGAAGTTCCTCCGTTTCTGTTATGCTGGGGTTCACTACCAGTACACGGCCTTACCCTTTGGCCTTTCTTCTGCTCCCCGTAGCGTCACTAAAATTTTGGCGGCCTTGGCGGCTCACTTCAGGCTTCAAGCCGTTCGTCTCCAGTGTTACCTAGATGACATCCTCCTTATGTCATCTTCCTATCCACAGGCCATGTCTGATCTCCGTCTTACAATTCAGACACTAGCGTCGCACGGCTTCTCTGTTAATGTAGAGAAAAGCTACCTAAACCCCTCGACTAGGATCCTTCATTTGGGGGCTATTATTGATTCGGAGCAAGGGAGAGTTTTTCTCTCCCCGGATCGACAGGCCGCGTTGAGATCCATGGTAGCTAAGGTCCTGAGGGATAAGAGGGCTTCCCCTTTATTTCTTTCCAAACTCCTAGGCAAGATGGTCTCACCCATCTCTATTGTTCCCTGGGCCAGGTTACACCTTAGAGACCTTCAATGGTTTCTCTTGCCTTTTCAGAGAACGGGCAGGGGATCCTCTCTCACCAAGGTGGCAGTTCCAAGGGAGGTGCTCTCATCCCTTCGCTGGTAGCGCTCTCCAATGCTCTCCAAAGGTTGTCTGTTCCTGGACCCTCAGTGGGTAACGGTGACCACCGATGCCAGCAATTTCGGCTGGGGAGCTCACTGCGGGACTCAGATTGCGCAGGGCACGTGGTCCAACGTGGAGGCTACCCGCAGCATCAATTGGCTGGAGCTGCGAGCAATTTACCTAGCGCTTCGAGCATTCCAACTTCTGGTGTCCGGCCAGCACGTGTTGATTCTCACCGACAACACCTCTGCCAAGGCGCACGTCAATCACCAAGGCGGTGCCAGGTCCCTTTCGCTGATGCGGGAAGCAAAAAGACTAGGCCTTTGGGCAGAGAAGCATCTGACCTCCTTGAAGGCGGACCATATCTCGGGTGTCTCGAATGTGACAGCAGACTGGTTGAGCTGCCAACAGATAGATCATGGAGAATGGAGCCTGCATCCTCTCCTTTTCCAGAAAATAACTGCATGTTTCGGGAATCTGCAGGTAGATCTGTTTGCCTCCCATCAGAACAGCAAGTTACCTCACTTCTTTTCCCATTTTCCTTCTAATCAGGCGGAAGCAGTGGATGCCCTGTGCTCTCCCTGGCCACAGGGCCTACTGTACGCCTTCCCTCCAATTCCCCTCATCCCGAGGGTGATTCGGAAACTATTGCTGGAACAGGCAGAGATCATCCTGGTGGCGCTGCACTGGCCGAGGAGATCTTGGTTTGCGGACCTCATGCATCTCTTTGTGTCCCCTCCTTGGAGGATTCCATATACCCCAGATTGCCTCAGCCAAGAGGCAATTCTACATCTGGACCCTCAGTGGCTTCAGATGACCGCCTGGCGATTGAGTGGGAAGCCCTGCAGCGAGACCGCATCCCTTCTGACATAATTCATACCATCCAGGCATCTCGGTGGTCATCTACCCAACGAATCTATTCCGCTACTTGGCGGTCCTTGGTGTGCATCCCAAGGGTTTTCCCCTCTCCAAGCCTCCATCTTACAGATACTCCGCTTTCTACAGTCGGGTTTGGACAAGGGGCTGTCTCCAAACACTCTGCGGAGGCACGTGGCAGCTATTTCTTCTATCCTGACTTATAATTCCGTTCATTCGTTGTCTCAGCAGCTGCTGAGCCGAAGGTTTCTCTGGGGTGCGACCAACCTCTGTCCACCTGTACTACATCGGTATCCTTCCTGGGATCTCTCCCTCGTGCTGGACTCCCTTATGGGATCACCATATGAACCTCTTGCTTCAGTCAGCTTGCGCCTGTTATCCGGCAAGGTAGCCTTTTTGGTGGCAATCACTTCGGCGCGCAGAATTTCCGAACTGGCAGCGCTATCCACTAGGGATGATTTATGTGTTTTTCATGAAGATCGGGTGGTCCTCATATTGGACCCTACATTTGTGACTAAGATTAACTCTCCCGTTCATCGTTTACAGGAACTGGTTTTTCCAGATTTTTATCCCTGTCCTTCCAACCCATTGGAGAGCCAATTACACACCCTGGATGTCCGCCGGGCGCTTGAACTCTACATCCAGAGGACTGCTGCTATTCGGCGAACAGAGTCACTGTTTGTTTCCTTTCTACCGTCTTCCTTAGGTCAACGAGTTACTTCTTCCATGGGACGCTGGATCCGAACGACGATTACAACGACATACGAACTTCGGTCGTTGCCTCCTCCTTCTAATGTCACAGCTCATTCTCCCAGGAGTGCTGCGACCACGGCGGCTTGGGCTTCGAAGGCCTCTTTGGACGAGATCTGCAGGGCGGCGACTTGGACATCTCCTTCCCCCTTTATTAGACACTATAAACTAGATAAGTTCGCCTCTACGGAGGCTGATTTTGGGAGGAGAGTGTTACACGGTGTTATAGCTCAGGAGGGATCTTCTGCCCAGACTGTTCCCGTCCGTGAAATGGGACAGTGATCTTTGGTATGTCCCACGTCTGGCTGCTGTCTCCACCCTCAAGGGAGAAGGGGCGTTGGTCCTACCTGATACGCCCCTTCTCGTTGAGTGGAGACAGCAGCCAGCCCCACCCTGTTTTCAGTCTGGTCATCCTTGTTCATTGTAATTTGAATTGTTGTTTTCTGTTTCCTCTTTCCACACACCGAGTCTGGATTTTCCTTTGACAAAAGCTGGGAGCCCTAGCAACAGGGGGTGGATTTTAAAGAATTCCAGGCTCAGCCCAACCTCTGACCAATGAGCACAACTCACATCTGGCTGCTGTCTCCACTCAACGAGAAGGGGCATATCAGGTAGGACCAACACCCCTTTTCATATAGATTTATTAGTAAGTTCAATATGAAACAATTACAATCTATTAGACTACACAATACACATGAATACAATTGTGGTTTACTAAGTACAGGAATGCTAACTTCCAAATCACATCTTTCCACTTTTAATGCACTGCTATTCAGAGTGTATAAATATGCACTTAATATTCTTCAGTGTTTTATGCAGAATACATAAGGTTTACTAAGTAGAAAAAATGTTTTTAAAAATGTAATTATCTAAGAATTCTTCAATATAATGCTACTTAAAATTTTAAAGCTCTGCACAATGGCAGACTTGAATTACAATTCTTATTTGTATACAGGGTTGTTAAATTCTTCCTAGGAGATGTCAGTTTCCTTGTTTCATGTTAATTACTTTCAAGACAAAGGAAACAATACAAAAGTCATTCTTCAGTTTCCAGAGATTATGATGGATGGATGGAAGAAAGGGGTGGGGAAAACATAGGTTATTTTAAAAAGGAGAAAATCCAAGAAGAGAAGTAGCTGTATTGCAAGATAAAAAGAGAATAAAATAAAAAAAATTGAAAGATTTAGAATTGTAATATGGAAGAACATTGTGTATTATGTAATTATTTGCCTAAGAAAAGCTAATTGATCCCTAAAAACCATAAAATGTGTAATGAAAGTTATTGGGTACCTGCTCAGTTTTAGCTATGAAACAATGCATTGCAATTCCATTTGCTTTTTCAATCTTAAGCATAGAAGATTGATCAGTAGTCATTTTTTTAGAAATAAAAGGGATATTATAAAAAATATATGATTACTTTTAAGCCACGAATATTTCTTCCCATACTTTGTATTTCCTTTAGAAGAAAAGCACCCTGATTGAAGACTAACCTTTTATTAGAGTTAATGGAAATGGGTAGGGAACTGTTGCATTGACTGAATAATTTTTCCCATTAAACTTAGTTCCTATCAAGCAATAGCAAAAGAGATACTGATGGCCTTGACCAGGGAGAAAGCCATTGCTGTTTTACTATATCTGTGTCATCGAGATAATATTTTTTCATGCTGTTCTTGCCTGAAGCACATAACTTTCCTTCTGCTTATTTAGGCTGACAGTTTCTTTTCCTTGAATAGAGATATTTTTTCATTCTAGATTGTATTGTCTTACCCATTCCAAATATGTAACTATACAGCATTAAGTATGCAACGAGTTGCAAAATTATGGCAGACTGGGCAATCTCTTAAGAAAGGTTGATGTAGGAGTGGGGCCATTTTTTCAAATTATTAAACTCAAAATGTGAGTTGGGATGAAGATAGCCATAGATGGACCAGAGTTAAAAAGGAATGAGGACATTTTCTCATTTTGTCATTCAATTCACTTATTTTAATAGGGTTAAGATAGCTAGTTTCATAGTAATTAAGGCACCGGGCTACAAACAGGGAAGTCAGGAGTTCTAGTCCCACTTTAGGCAAAAAGCCAGCTGGAAGAAAAAGACAAAAGAAAACCACTTCCAAAAATGTTCCCAAGAATAAAATGTGACTCAAAGGCACCTAAGCTCATCACTCCCAACCTTTGCTCTGATAAACTTGCAAATTAAGACTTTACAACTGAAAATTGTTAAAGTATAATTCTTTTATTTCTAGCATTTATAATATGTACATTAAAAAAATCTTTATCAAAACTGCTGTAATTTATTTAGATATTAGAAGCAAGATGTTCACTCACTTTTAATTCACAGAGCATTGCCTTTTAAGCTTTAAGCAAAAGGAGGAAAGGAAACTTTTTCCTCTCTCAAAAGAAAAACCATGGCATAATGCAAAATGTCAGTAAAATATTCATCAAATAGTACTGAAATTCACAAAGAGGGTTGCCTCTGGTCATTCATATTTATATCAAAGCGACTTTCTTTCTGCTAAGGTATTGAAACTTTATTTCAGTTCACTTCATATCTGATCTAATAAAAGGAATATTTTCACAGAGAAAGAAATTGCTAGATCATTTAATTAACAAGTTAAAAATATAATATATTGTTTCTCAAAACTAAAAATTGGCTACTCTCTCAGTGTTTGAGCTCAAAAAGCTCATTCTGTATTCTTTTTTTCTCCTTCATTTCTAGGAAAAATATGCATTACATTTGGAACTCTGCATTGGGAAAGCTGCACTGGAACAACATCCTACTTTTGCACGCAAGGTAAAATTATTATTTTTTATTTGTAGGGAAAAAATTGTCGGAATAGAAGTAAAAGAATCTGTGGTCCTTATTTGCCTTGATTTATTTTTTAAACAGCTTTTCACAAAATTGCTAATTGCCTGAATGATAATTTAAACAGTTAAACCCAGGAATGTTACTTGGTATAACAGTCTAATGAAGGTACCATTATCACAGGTAATTCTGCTATTGATAGTATGCTGGGTCCCATGCACCTTCTCTGCTTTGCTTTAGCACTGTTTGGGTCACTGGTTAGGGACTTGCTCTTTATCTTCTCCTTTTCACTAAAGGCTAGAACCATGATGGGGAACCTATGACACGCGTGCCAGTGGCGGGACGCAGTATCCTCTCTGTGGGCATGCGAGCCATTGCCACAGTTCAGCTCTGCCATGCATGCACGTGCTTCCCATCACCCAGCTGGTCCTTGGGTTTCTGCTGCACATGTGTGGGGGTGGGGTGCATGTGGGAGCATGTGTGCATGCGTGGGGGTCAGGGCACATACAGGGTCCACATGCGCATATGGGAATGCATGCATGCACAGAGGGTGGGGCACATGTGTGAGGGTGCACTCGCATTGCATTTTGGGGATACACGCCCATACACATGCATTTGCACATGTGTGTGCACGCTTTGGACACATGGTCTGGAAAAGGTTAGCCATCCTGGGCTAGAACATGAATCACAGATACTGATTTAACTCAAAGATGGTTTGGCCACAAATACAGTAGCAATTGTTAACATATAAGGTGTTTGTCTTGGTTTCATTCTGATCTGGAATCAACACTGGATTGATCCACAGAAGACCCAGATAGTCAGTAGAGACATCAGCATTTTGTTTTCAAACCCTCATCTATTTTATCACTCTCCTACATTTTCTGAAAGGTTCTTTAGATAACTGAATCATTTAGTTTGAAATAAGGTAATCTGCTTAATGGAATCAAATTATGTTTAAGATTTTTTTTTAAATATATGCAAATTGGAATAACAAAAAATATTATTTTCAGACTGGCAATGAAAAGAAATTAAATCTTGGCTGCTACTGTCAGGATCTAAGCCATCATAGTACTAGTTTGCAGTTGCTGAAATATCATATTCCATGCCAATTGCAATTGGATTAAAGGATACATTGTTCTTAAAACTGCTCAGCACTTTTCAGGTTAAATCACACAATGTGCTCAAGGCTATATTTTCCAGCCCGCTCTTTTTTTATCCCACCATTAAGTGACCTTATAAGGAAATGATTGCTAATTTGAGTCATTCCAGAAATGTTGTGACCCACCAGCGGCCTGCACAGATCGTGGCTGATCCCGACGAAGAAGAGGCTGCGGTGGTGTCGCGCCAGCAGCCTACACAGCCAGCACTCGCATCGGACAGCGACGAGGCTGAAGAGGATGTGGTGCCAGGGGCAGAGACTCAGCCAGGGCCTTCAGAACCTCCAGAGTCTCCTTCAAGTGGAGAGAGAGAAATGGAGGAGCCTCTTCTCAATGCTTGAGCACGCAGGGCTGCCAAAAGGCAGGAGTGGCTACTCAGGAGGAGGAGGTCTCCTCGAGAGTAAGGCTTGAGATAATTGGCCACTCCCTTAGCCTATTTAAGTCACAGGCCGTTAGTAAGTTTCTTGCTAGAAACAATTTGTAATTATCAACAGAGCATTTTTGGAAAAGTCTTATCTTGCTTTCTGGGCTGGTTGCCAACCTTTGCCGGACTTTGGTTTATTCTTGCTACTTAATAAATTTGATAAGGACCGTTGGTGTGCATCTATATCCTCGGGAATCCGGAACTGGGGCAGAACAAGAAGGCAATTTCTGATGGCAATCATAGGTTCTACTTTAGGATCTTCCTGTTACTTTCAGCATTTCATGAACAATGCATGGTGGCATAATAACTGATTCAGGTGAGAGCCTCAGAAAACAATAAATGAATAGACTTCAATTCAAAACAAAAAGCATCAAAAGTGCTCCAAAGGGATGGATTTTTGTTGAAAAGCAAGATTCTTGAAATATGCATGCTATTGTTTTTCCAGTTATGCTTTATTTCTTTCTGTGTCTGTCTCACATTCACACAAAGGAAGAAAATGAATGAATGAATGAATGAATGAATGAATGAATGAATGAATGAATGAATAAATAACTAGTTTCAGTTCTTATTGTTAATTATTTTGATGTTTAAAATCAAATTAGAAAGAAAATAAAGATAGCATCAATTGCTATAAACTACCTCTTATACTAGTTAATTTAATACTCTAGAGAAGTCCAGCAGTACATCTCACATGTCTCTGTTGGACCAAATTTGCATAGCTATAAGTTATAAAAAGACTGCAGAATTTAATTAATGTAAGCTATTTATTAACCAATTACATGAAAAAACTTTCTTTTTCAGTAGGAAAAACCACCAAATAATATCTTCCCCCAATATTTTGGGAAATAACAAGTGCTGATGCATTTACCTGGTACTGGGGATTAGATTAGCCAACTGCTCATTTATAGGCGCCTAGAGTACATGTCTTTCTTTTAAATCATTTTCCAATACTTTAAATAAAACTGATGGAAAATCTGTAGCCATTTTCATATGGTATAATTATTATCAATTTAAACAACTGTTTTCGGAACAGTGATGAAGCCAATTATATTTTATATAATACTCCCTCCAGAATTTCCTGTTACGTTCTTATCAAATAATTCCTGGCACAGATTATTATCCAGTTTATGCAAATTGCCAATTCGTATCCTGACCAAGAATCATAAAAATAGTCTTCTCCCCTACTCAACAGTATCAGTATTATTAGGTGCAAAAGTTCATTCTTTTTGATATCTAACTACATTCTATGAACTTCTAATGAGTGGCTTTTTTCATGATAAAAAGTGAATGATGAATAAAATATGCATTTATTTGAAATTATGCCATAATTTCCCTATTGTCATTCATTTGTCTCTTTCAAATTTTGAAAGAAGAGTAAAAGCATGTCTAAAATGTTTCTAAATTGGTAAGAACATTGCTATTAAATATGGTATTAAAGATGACTGTACCTCTGTTGAAAGATTACTTATCCGCCACAAGTGCATTTTATTTTTTTCATAACCATTTTGACTGCTTAGTTTGTCACTTGCATTTCTTTGTTTTATTCATGCCCTGTTGCCTCCCTACTGAAATGGTTAGAAATTTTGGTTTTCTGACAGGACAAACTTAGAAAAGATTTGAGTGTTCTATGTCTTAAAATTATTATGCTTCTAAAATAAATGAATAGTCAACCATAAAGCACAAAGAGAATTTAAAACACCTGCCTTATTACATCCACAAAAATATGTGGGAAAAAATTCATCTGAGCGCTATCTACCACCCAATATATCCCCCTCAGAAAAGCTAAGAGATTTTTTTAAAAAAGAGTTGAAAATAGTTATTTTTAAAAAAAGTTTCATAAAGAGTATTTAATAAAGAAATTCAAGTTAGGTGTAGTGGTTAAGGCACCAGGGTAAAAACCACGAGACTATGAATTCTAGTTCTGCCTGAGGTACAAAGCCATGTAAAGGCCAGTCACTCACTCTCAGAGCAATCTACCTCACAGGGTTATTGTGTAAGGAAAATTATGTTCGTCAGCTTGAGTTACTTCTAAGATAATAAAGGCGGGATAAAAATAAATAAATAAATTGAATTCAGCAAAGAAATAATAGCAATGGATTCACTTCAACACCATTGTCCATGAGCAAAATAAAAGCTGCAAAAATGTACTTGACTCAGTGGTGGAATTCAAATTTTTTTACTACTGGTTCTGTGGATGTGGCTTGGTGGGCATGGTGTGGTTTGATGGACATGACAGGGGAAGGATACTGCAAAATCTCCATTCCCACCCCACTCCAGGGGGAAGGATACTGCAAAATCTCCATTCCCACCCCACTCTGGGGCCAGCCAAAGGTGGTACTTGCCGGTTCTCCAAACTACTCAAAATTTCCGCTACCAGTTCTCCAGAACCTGTCAGAACCTGCTGTATAGCACCCCTGACTTGACTTGATGATGCAATGGGATATTTTCTTAATGCAGACTGTCAACCTACCTACAACTTGTCTTCCAAAAACAAAACAAAACCAAACCAAACCAAACCAGTCCTTGGAAACAACTTTAAGTTTACTTTAACAGTTGTCAACCTGCCTGAAACACAAAGCATAATCAAAGACACAACAGAATTATCTTCCAGCCACTGAACTTTGACTTCCCATTAACAATGAATTTAAAGCAACAATGAAGTTAGCAGATTAGCAGGATTTTTTTTTCTAATGGCAAAAATGGTTCCCTTTTTAAAACCTGTGATTAAATTCTCTTTTATCTCCATATTGTCTCTCAGTTATTTCCAGACAATAGTGGCAGAGAAAAAATAAACACAATTGTTTTACCTAATGTTTTTTCACAGTTCCTGTGGCAGTGATTTTTTTTTAAAGTGTAAACAATTACTGAATATTGGAACACTTGAGAATCGAAAGGTTTTTTTTTCTAAGTTCAGGCTAAAATTCCAGGAAAATAGAGTTTATTTTGAGCTCAGACTACTAAAAATGAGTCTGTCAAATCCAAATTGTTTTCGATTCAGAAGTACAAATTCTTTGATTATAGGACTAAATAGATAAATCTATCACATATTTTTTTTCTAAAGCAAATGGCTATGGAAATGGAATCTGTTGCAGCACAAGGAAGTATATCATTCATAGAATCCATTAATGTCTGCCTTGAAATATTTATTGGCTCAGATATTACATATAAGATATACATTATAAGATATACACAATTAGATAAATTCTGTTCAAAATACATGCATGCAACGATGCTCACAATTTTGATTGAATAGCCTAAAAACTAAATATTTGTGACAGTAATGTGATTTGACACATATTGCACATAGATGTGATTGCATATAATTTTATGACACTGTTCTACATTGTTCTTTTAAATGAAAGCATAATGAGTTGAGTGAAAAGTAATGTTTACATCTCCACAACATTTGTTTAAATAGGGATATTTGAACAAAAAAAGGAAAATAATAGTTGAAATTAGATTTTTTTTTGATTGTAATAAATATATGGAATAGAAAAGGAAGACAGCTACCATAATATTACCATGTTTGAATCTGGTAGTTAGCAGATATTAATTTTTTATGAGAAAAATACATGTATAAGAGAAAAATAAATTTAGAAGATCAGAGATGCAAGTACAAGGAAGGATACAAAAATATATTCCAGGTAGGAGGTGGTACAGTTGAGAAGAAAGTGAAGGCATGTGATAAAGTGATAAATTGAGGAATGTGCTGTATGTGGTCAGGAATTGTTAAAAGTCAAGTCAGCAGATGTAAGTAATGTGCTAACTTCTGATTCATTGCTTTAATTCACTTTACTATCCTGTTTCCCCCAAAATAAGACATCCCCTGATAATAAGCCCAATCGGGCTTTTGAGCGCATGGCAATAAGGCCAAGCGCTTATTTCAGGGTTCAAAAATATAAGGCAGGGTCTTATTTTTGGGGAAACATGGTACATATATAGAATGAAGTTTTTTCCCCTTTTATTTTGTTCCTCTGAGAATATTATTTTCTTTGAACTAAGAAATATTTCCTTCTTGGGCTTCGAAATTCTAAATTGTAATAAGTGTAGTAAAGTTTTGAGTATTGTGGTGTAGCACTCTGAGTTGATAATGGTGCTAGGTTTCAAGAAACCCATGTGAATAATCTGAATCCCAAAAACTGTAACCATGAGTTTTCCTTCTGAAGCCTGGTGTTATTTTTTTGGCAAGTAAAGCTTTGCAATGATATCCCATGCATTAATGCTTTGTTTTTGAATCATAACAATCATATCATTCAGATGTCCTGATGTTTTCAAGAAATTCTTCACTATTATTCCCATAATGTGATAATTGCTGGCAAATTTCAACTTTTGAAGCTTTTACCTCTATCTTTGAGGAAGCCATCTTGTATAAACCCTCTGATATTGAAGAACATCAATATGACCCAGACTTACACATTCCTGTGAAATACCAAGTTCAAAAGTAATTGATCTTTGAGTGATCCACCAATTGTTTTTAATCATTTCATATTTAACACAGATTGTCACAGATTGTCTACTTTGTTTTTGATTTTCATGGTTCAATACTTTTTTTTTGACTCGCAGATGTCCAATACCCACTAACAACACAGTTATCACCCTAAATAACCTGTCTTAAATGGTGAATTTCACTGGAATTCACTGGAGGAAGTCTTGCTATCAATCATTCAGTTTCATAATATTGTTTAAAGTGCACTTATGAATCTTCACTGCAGGTTCCATTTCATGAATAGCAGCACTAAATTTTCTCACAGCAACTTTCTGTCAACTGAAGTGAAAGAACACATGCTAAAGAACATATCAGAGCTTCTAATATATCAGTACCAGTGGTGGGTTGGTCCCGGTTCAGTCTGGTTCTTGTGTCCGGTTCTTGTGAACCGGTAGTAAAAGCGGTGGGAGGCTCCGCCCACCCGTCCGGACATCATCATGGATGATCTGCACATGCGCAGAAGCTTTTGAGCATGCACAGAAGCGCGGACCCCCCTGTTGTGAACCAGTAAAGGTAAGTAGAACCCACCCCCTGATCAGTACAGTTACTTGCTGGTGACTGGCAACATTGGAGACATTACTTTTTATTCAGCTCTCATACCTCTGAAGAAGAAATAGATACTTGTATTAAATTTTAAGCAAAGCAACATAACTCCATGTTTTGTAAAATATTTTAATGCAGTTAAATATACACAATTTGTTCTTGAAAAATAGCTACAAATTTAGAGAGGCACTGTAAATTAACCTGATATCAGTGAGCACCTTTGCAACATGTTACACAAAGTAGTTTTTAGTTTATATTCACCAGCAAATTCTAATGAAATTTTCAGAGTAAAGTCTTAAATTAGGCTTCTGAAGTTCCTAATAATATCAAGAAACAGTAAGCATTTGAAGAGTCTAAAAGCAAAAATGATACATTCCTTCAAAGAATAAAACTGAATGCAGTAGGTATGCAGTTATGTATGCTTAGAAAATCAAAAGAATGCATATAAAATAGTAGTGCTATAGTCTTGTATCTCCTCCTAAGTAGTGTAACAAACATTGAATAGTATAAGAAACATAGAGCTATATTGTTGAGGATGATGTTCCATATTATTATCATGACAACAATATGAAAATGTTTACCATCCCTTTCAATATATCTTTTTCTCTTTCTCTCTCCTACCACCTCTCCTTTTCTCCTTTCTCTCTCTTTCTCCTCTCCAATTTTGAACAATTAATTCTTAGCTGTACAAATCCTGATAGAATGGCAGAAAACACTTCAAATTCTCAGTATTCCTTTTATACCCACGAATAGTTGTTCAGAAGTAGGTTGTGGAAGAAATGTCAAGAACAGCAAAATGAAGCAAAACAATAAGTGCTCTGTTCTTAAAATTAAGAGGGCTTTGATGCTTTGTGAAGCAGCTTTGAGAGTCAGCTTTATTGGACTATGATAAAAAAAAGGGTCATCACAAAAATGTGCACAGTCTTCCTAGAAAATCAATAAACAAGAATCCTTCCATATTTTACAAATGAAACCAGCTGATATAAGTGTCTCCCAACATCTTCTGTGGGACATATATCTTAATTTTACTTTGCAATCTATACCATTTTATTAGTAATTATCCTTGATTATCAGTCCCAGTATTTTGTTCCCAAAGACATTCTGCCAATTTTATTGCCTTTTACTCATGAAAAACCAGGATATGAATTGAATGTCACCCTCCAATAAATGCCATCCCATTGACCCTAAATGGCAAACTAGCTAGTTGCAATGACATCAGCAAGATCTATGTCAGATATAGGCAATAACGGATGTGTAAGCAATGAATTGCAAAGGGAGAATTCCAGATGCAGTATGGAGGATGGATTACACAATCATTCTCTGCTTGCTGAAGAAAATGAATTAGACACAGACAGAAATTCAGAAATTACAGCTGTAAAATTTTCATCTAGAAAAGTTTAGTTTTAAAAAAGCCACAAAGATTTCTCTGATTTAATTAGTACTGATTATGAAATCAGAATTGCAAGAGGCTCAAGTGACATATTGTAATTAAGAGTAATTAACTTTATGGATTTGTTAACAAAAAATGGCAACTTCATTTTCAGCAGTATTAAATATTGATTAATTTCTTGGCTTTATTATACAATTTAATATGGGAATTAAAAACAATTTGATTTGGCAAACATTCTTCCTTCCCATGCACTGTCAAACTGAAACATATAAATTTGTTTTAATAATTGTCAATTCTTTATTCATTCTGGAACAGATAAAGGCCTCCCCCCCAATAGTTAATAAAAACCAAATATAAATAAATCTTAATTTATATTTGGTTATATTTGGTCTCAATTTATTTCATAGATCCAGTTTCTAATTTAAGGAGATTCCCGATTGATCAAATTAAGATCCCATTTCTATTTAGGTGTCAATGGGATGAGATGGGAGTGAAACGGTGGCCTAGAGGTGTGAAAGCTCACCTCACACTCGGCAACTAAGAGTCCAATCCTAGGCAATGACAGATGTTTCTGTATCAGGACACAAAGAAAAAATATATATTCTGTGAACTCCGCATAGGCATCAGGAAGGGCATCTGGCCAGTAAACACTCAGTTCCATCCAGTCACTCCGACTCCACCCTGAAAAATAATGGATTACAGGGTTATAAAACAAAAATTCGATGGGATGTAGGACTGGAAGCTTTGCATTCCGTTGTGTTTAAACTTCAGATATGACTGATCTGTTCATTGCATAACAATGGAAGAGGGAGGAAAAGACCAGAGGAAAGAGTAGGAAGTGGCATAGAAATAAAAGAAAATGGGGTTAAGAGAATGGATCAGTGTTGGGTTGCCCCTGGTTCGCACCAGTTCTATAGAACCGGTAGTAAAACCGGCGGGAGGCCCCACCCACTGACCCTGATGTCATGAAAACGCTTCTGCACGTGCAAAAGGATGCACGTGCACAAATGAAGCAAGTGAGCGCACATGGCCCCGTTGTGAACCGGTAGTAAAGGTAAGTAGAACCCACCCCTGGAATGGATGCTACATACGTGGAACTTTTTTCATCTATGTTTTAAACTACATTATGAATATTTTTCTGTGTGTCTATGTCTTAAATGTGTGCTTTTAAACAAGGTTATTTTATCTACAAAAATGGATTGAAATGAGAGAGCCTGCCCAACAAAAAGGGCAGCAGATGGCTTGGTAGCATCCTAGAGATGAATTTTGCTTTCCATCTTTTTTTCTATCAAAACAGCCACCTGCCTGAAGGATATCTAACTCCAAGCAGTAGAAAGAGCTGGACTGAGACTGGAATAGAAATAGCATTTTTCACCAGATTTTTATGATGGCCTCGTGGTATGAAAGTTTTTTTAAGTGCAGTTGAAAAATAAAGTTTCAGTGGCATCCTGCAGCTTGTATAACGAGTATAGTTATGGAAAATGAATATTGGACTAGTCATTTTCCATAACTATACTTGAAATGAATTCAGCCAACAAACACTTGTGTCGATGAAAACATATTTTTATTAAAAAAAAAAATCAACACATTTTTGCAAAATAGGGTAGTATTCCAGCAGACCTCAACAAAAGAGTTTGAGCCAGGAAGCCACACCTAAAATTTCAAAAGCATTACATTTTATAGTTTCCTATTCCGACGCCCTCCCTCCATGCCCCTCCTATATCGCATCCAGTGACCGATCACGGCTAATCCAAAGCGCCTTTTAGAGAGAACATCATCTCTTTCTCTAATTACATGCTCATCAACACTTCCCTATAACTATCCATAAAATATTTTGCAAGCATGGCTCTTCCTTATCTCTATTGCCTTGGTCCCCTTAGCTGGACCCCTTTCTAACGGGCCTCAAACAAAAGAAGATCTATTCTAACACAACCTTGTTACATATTGGTATGTATCATATCTTTTCTCCAACTATCTTAAAGCAGAATAATGTTTAACAAATTTAACAGAGTATCAGAGCTGGAAGAGACCCTGCAGGTCATCCAGTCCAACCCCCTGCCTAAGCAAAATTGAATCTTTACTTATATGCATTTCTAACCTATATGCCTACATACTATTTTATTTTTGAATTTTCTCATATCCTACACTGGTAATTATCTGTTTTCTTTCATAGATCAAAGTAATACAATTTAGAATGTAAACTCTAAAAAGAATCAACTGGGTTTGATACACAATACAATAATAAATCTGGAGTTACATTAAATTATAACTGTTTTTATTTGATTGTGAATTTAAACAGTATGATTTTTTAAAAAAATTATAGACGGATCAGTCAATTTTGTGGAGTATTACTGGGCCCTTTCAGATTTTATATATTAAATTGTGAATCTGTAATCGGTTAATATCTACTTTCTTCTTTTGTATCTAATACTAGAATACTTGCTATTATTCTGTTTTATTTAAGTGATGTATTAACTTTGTTGTGAAATACTGTGTCATCTCTGTATAAAAATATGGATTTCTGTGTAGAAATAAATTTCTTCAGTGAGACATAACAGCCATACAGTATAGTCCTGAAAATATTTTGCACAGGAACATTTGAAATGGAAAAATTGCTTTTTAAACTGGAAGATGTTGTAAGTATGTGAATTGAACAATTTGTTCTATATTGCAAGATAATTTTCTATACTTTTGTGAAATGCTTGAAATTTACAATCTAAACCCTATTCCCATAAATGGGGCTATGTTAGCTTTTTGCAGCAAAAATAGAAAGCAGACTTTTAAACTTTTTTTATTGCTTTTAATACTGATAAAAAAAATGGCAACAGAAAAAATACAAAAATGTTTATATACTATAGTAATAAAAGAATCTCTCTATATATATATTGGTAATGTTTAAAAACAATCAACAGATTTGTGGTCCATGAAAAATAATTCATCAATACATAAACATTAATGTACCATAATTTGCTTTACTACATTTCTAGAATGAGGAATTTATATTTTAATTGATTCAGACTTTCGTTTAACACAAGGAATGATATATTTGCAAAATGTATAAATAAGTCATTAGTTTCCATGCAGTATTTAGTTAGCAAAAGTTCTTCATTTCCAAAACAACAAAGCTCTGGTAGCCCACTAAGAGAATTCAATATTATTAGATTATAGCAAACAATTCTCGCAACAAATTTTGAATTTTTGACTGAAACACAGCCATTTTCTAGCACATATCATTGCATTAATCAACTTTCAACAGCAATTGTAGTTAAAAAAAAACCCTGTTTTTTTAATCCTTTATTTTCCCAATCCCAAAATATTACCTGAAAAATATTTTTGTATTCTCTCTACTAACCAATTGATATTTCTATTTTTTTTTTCCTGTGAAGTATACAATTTTTTTTTTGTTACATTAGGACTGACACTGAGAAGTCACGTTGTATATATAATTTCTGGAGCATTGCGTTGAAGAATACAGAAACATAAAAACTTCCCTTTCTTGCCTGTGAAATTCAAAGGTTGCCGATGTCTCATTGTCTGTTGGGTTCACTTCAGTGGTGAAATTCAGCCGGTTCTATCCGGATCGTGTGATCCAGTAGCGCCGGCGGTGGGAGACTCTGTCTACCTACCCAGACATCATTATGTCCTGTTTTTGACCCTCCGCGCATGTGCAGAAGGCTCTGCGCAAGCATGGAGGAGGTGCACGCAAGCATAGCAAGGGCGAGTGCATTCACATTTGCAAACCGGTAGCAAAGGTAAGTGAATACTACCTCTGGTTCACTTAACCAGAATAATAATAATAACATTCTTGACCCAATCATCTTTTAGCTCTCTTTTTGTATCAAAGGACAATTATGATCCTTCTTGTGATCCTTCTCTCGTTAACCAGTAAAGGGACATATCTAAATTCTAATTATAGGCAACATTGCAAACTATAAGGGACGCTTGAATCTGTAGCTCAAAAACATCTAAAAGACTGCCGGATCCTCATATCTTTTACGAAATAGTAATAAACATTCTTCCTTTTTCTCCTGGAATTCTGCTTCCCATCCTTGGGGTCTATAGCTATCTTTCCATGTGATAGAATTTTGCAAATGAGCCATAAATTATCTCAGAAAATTGTGTGTTGCTTAGCAGCAGCACTTGGTGATCCCATCCCATCCTCTCCTCTCCTAACCTGCATTTTCCAGGTTAGCTGAAATAATAGAATTAGGGCTTTATTCCAAACTGTACAGATATTTTACAGCAATTTTGTCTCTGACGATGCAGAACAAAGAAGCTATTTTTTTTAAATGAGAATGGGATGAGACGTTGCACTGTTCCTCTGTATTATTCTCATAAGAGACTTGCTTATAAGCTTAGATAATATTTTAAACTGGAACTATATATATAGTGTTATCTAGACAAGTATTAATCAGACAAAAATCCTGAGGCTCTTACACATATAATTAGCAATTTAATTATTTTAAAGACATAGAATCAAACTTTCAGTACAATTAATATTTAAGTACTAAGAATTGTAATTACAGCCAAGCTTGTCAAAGCCCATCTTTGCGAGGGAATGGCACTGAGCAAATAGCTTTGCAACATTACAGCTTTATGTGCCTAAATGCTGATAGAATATGGGTTGCGGCAATTTGGAGTTCTCAGCAGCCTAATCCATTTATATTGCCAATTTAGAGAACAGTGTGAGTCACCAATCAATCTGGCACAACTTGATTATTTGGATGCAAGGCTTACAGTGTTTTTTTGTTTGATTGTATTTCTGCTAATCATAGGGAAGTATTAGGGATAGACTTAATTGGTGGGTTCACATTGCAGATCTGCATAATGATTACTTTTCCCAATGTTAATCTCTAACTTCTAACTTCAGCTAATCATAAACTTGCACTAAAATATCACAGCCTAGTGGTTGTAATCAGGGTTTACGAACATTGCCAGAGGTTATGAAGTGGAAAATTATGTACTGTACACACACACACATGTGCACGCGCGCATGCGCGCGCGCGCACACACACACACACACACATAGAGGATATAATTGCTTGACCTCTCAGACCCATTTTTGCAATCCCTAGAACTTTCCAGAACAGTATAGTCTAGGCGAGGGGTCTCCAACTTTGGCAACTTTAAGCCTGGAGGACTTCAACTCCCAGAATCCCCCAGCCACCTAAAGCAAAACTGCTTTAGGCCTGGAAGACATAAACCATAACCCCAGAAGTCCAAAGTGGACACTGGTTTAACAGAAAGTGTTTTCCATGGATGAATCTGAGGTGTTGTCTTCTTGTTCAGTCAGAAGACAGTGCATGATTTTATTGCTCATGCTACTTACTATATTACCTTCCTTGAATTCACATTTCCTTGTGAGGCTTACAGCACAGCTGGACTCCTGATTCACCTAAATTGGCAGAGATAGGTTAATAGGTGAACTTGGGCCAGTCACTCCCTCTCAACCAGCCACCTCAGGGCAGTTGTTGTGGAAAAAATAGAAGGAAGACGTATTATGCATGTTTATTGCCCCGAGTTATTTATAAAAATAATAAAAGTAGGACAAAAATAAATAATGGTCTAAAATAAGTGTATTAAACCTCTGGTAGTTTTAATATAGTGTTTTGAGTAATATCTTCAATTCCACCGAAGGAAGTCAAAATATTTAATTCTGCCACATGCCTAATCAAATGATGTGATCAGATCATTGTCAGTGTCTTTTGGAACTGGGGTTGCCAATTCTTGGGCTACGACTGATATCAATATACCTGTCCGTGGCCTCTTAGGAACCAGTCCACACAAGCTGCAGACAAGTGAGTGAAGCTTCATCTGCACATATGTGGGACCTATGTTGCACGCAAAACCATCTTTCCCCCCAGTCCATGAAAAATTATTTCTATGAAACCGATCCCTGGTGCCAGAAAGGTTGGGAACCCCTGCTTTGGAGGATATAGATAAATAAACAAATCAACTCCAAGATGCCTTCAACTGGTCTATCTTCATAAGTGCCACTCTAGGCTGAAAAAACTTAGAGACTACTAGATGGCTTTGCACAGCCTAGATTTTTTCAGCCTTAGCTTTTAATCCCCAAAACTTTCATATTCAAATGTAATGTTTCCCTCACATAAATACCTATATAAATATCACAGGAATGTACCATGATTGTATTTCAGTTTTTTGTTCTTGTTCTTGTTCATAAACTAACTAGCATAAATATATTTAATCTACTCTCCTGCAAGGTAAGCAGTAAATGAATGGATCTTAAGATTTATCTTAAATCTGAACAGTTTGACATGCAATTATGTAACTTAGAGAAATTTCCACTTGATTCCACGGTTTATGTTGAAAAACATAAACTGACTGAGTTTAGATGGATCCAAACAAGAGGCTCTAATTACTGATAATTCTTCCTTTTCAGTGTAAATACTGGCACTATCTCATTTTCTTACATATTTAACCTGCTGAATTAAAAGATAGAGTTATTTAGATGGAAGATACACATATCTGTAAATTGGGGTGTCAAAAAGCAATTAAGATAATTAAAATTGTACATATTGGCAAATTTTCCTCACACCCATTGTTACGGTTATCCTTTTAAGAATCTGCAATTAAGGAGAAAGCAAGAATATTGGCCTAAAAAAACTAAATGCAAAGAGTTTAATTATTTTTTTTTAAGAAGGTTTCCTTCTACAAAATATTTTTTTTGAAAAATATGAGTGGACAGGAGTGTTTTTATATTTAGAGATGTATTTTATTTTCCAGGTTAGTTCTCTAATTAAATCAGCATTGATTATGCCGATGCAGAAAAGGCTTTGGCAACTAAGTAGAGACAAATAAATGAAATTCAAAGATAAGCAAAACTGTGAAAATGAGGAAGATCTTTAGAGGTTACAAAGCTGTAGGCCTGAAAATTATCTTGCCTTAAAAAAATCTTCTCAGAGGCTTCAAGAGTTTTTAATATTGCACTGTGAAACTGAGAAAATGTGTATATATTGGTCTTAAGAAAATAAAAGCGGCATGGTTCTGACAAATATAACTTGTTCCCTTTAGTGTCAAAAGAGTATTATGAGAAGCTAAAATGAGAATTTTGCTGCTTTCTACATTTTGGTACATTCTGATATGTGGCGAGCCTAATTTGTAGCAATATATAGTTTATGTTACCAGTTAAAATAGATAGCTCTATAATTCTGTTTTGTTAATTTTTCTTTTTATCATAGCAATCTGTCAATTTGGGCTGTCACTTTGATTTGTTGTTTTTAGCTCTTTTTATGTTTTTATAGTTTGTATGCTACCCAAAGTTTTTTGGAGTTGGGCAGCTGATAATTGAATAATATAATAATCCTTAATACGTTTCCTTAAATCAGTTTTACAGTTGTCCTGACATTTGTATAGTACATATTCATTGATTTGTCATTGATTTGTCATTGATTTGTCATTGTTATCAATCATTCACTTGCTTCCCATTCTTCATGACCCAACAGACACCTGTTTTAAAAGGTTTTATATCAGAAACCATTTCTTATTCTTGTAAACTCATGTTTAGGATCAGTGAAAATCAGCCTTGTATTTTGCTGGTGACATTTTTGATTGCTTTTGATTTTTCAAAGCATCAGAATATGCCCTTCATTTTGAGTCCAAAATATTTCAGCTTTAACGTCTTTATTACTGTTTGTTTATCTCTTTTCTTAAGGCCCAAAACTATTTTCAAGAGCTTTCTCTAGCATCACAATTCATAGCAGCAGGGGTGGGTTCTAAATTTTTTTACTACCGGTTCTGTGGGCGTGGTTTATGTGGGCGTGGCTTGATGGTCGTGTGACAATTCTTTAGGATTTATCAGAGGTACTGGTCTATCAGGCTTTTAACTGATTGCAGAGTCTACTCATTTGTTTTTGGAGGCACTGGTCTATTCATTTATTTTTGCAGGCACCGGTCTACTCATTTGTTTTCTTTTAACACTGATCAACTTGAAGCCCTGCGGCAAGAGTTTAAACAGTTTTTTTCCCTCTAGCCGATCAGCTGGGAGCAGGAGGCAGCAATAGATTGGGTGGGGCCAAATAAAAGGTAAGAATAATGCAGGGGGGGCAGGGGGCAGAACCGGTTCTGTGACATCATATCGTCACCTCTACCAGCTCAACGGAACCGGGCCGAACTGGGAGGAACCCACCACTGCATAGCAGCAACATTGAGAAGTGTATGCATGTGAAGGTGGGGGGGAGGGGAGGGCAAGCAAGATGATAGCTGTAGCAGTGTAATTCAACGTCCACATTTTGCACAGGTGTCTCCTAATCAACTTCAAATATGTTTATCTTTTTAAATCCATGTTGACAAGAATGTTGTTGGAAAGATTCACTGAGTATCCAGGAATAAATAGAAGTTCTGCATTTATTCTGGAATAAAAATTAATAAATAATACATCTACCTTTTGAATATAATTATTTCCAGAATGTGGTTACTTTTTAAAAGTGATCCTACACATTTTTATATTTTATATTTAATTTTCAGAAATATATATTCTTTTTCAAGTACAACTTTTATACTTAAAGTGCTGTAACTCTTTGGATGTGTGTATGTGCGTGTGTGTGTGCATTGCTGTTGTTGTTGTTGCAATGTATTGTCAACCTTCAAGACAAGTTAGATGAGGAAACAAAGACTACTAGAACTTATTATTACAGGATATAATAACAGAATCTTGAAAGCCTGGTACTTTCTCTTTCCCCATTGTTATACCTATTAGAATCAATCTTGACTTTCTTGAGTTTCTTTTTCACTCTCCTTACAGTGCTCAATGAAACTTCTGTTAAATACTTCTTCAAGACTATATGCATAATCCTCTATATTAGGGCTGTCAAACTCCCAGCCCAGGGGGCCGGATGTGTGACGTGCTGTCCATGCCCATGCCTGGTTTAGCGAAGCGGAAAAAAGTCTCAATATGACACGTGACACCGCCGTGACAACATGAGTTTGACACCCCTGCTTTATATGCATATAGAAAAAGGGGAGGACTTGTACTGCAACATGCTTTTCTCAGATTGAATCCTCCCTTGCCAACCCCACCCTCCATGAATGCTGATGAACAGTACTTTATGGTAAAATGTTCTTACTTGGAATATAGTGATATCTTGGATGTGTGTGTGTATGTATGTATGTGTGCACCTTCAAGTTAGTCTTGACTCTTGGTGACTGCCTAAGTTAGACCCTACAATTCAGACGTGATGTGCCGGTTTCCTAGAGCTGAGAGTGATTGACAGGAGGTCAACCAGGTGACTTCATGCCTGAGACAGGACTAGAATTCACCACTTCCCAGTTTCTAGCCTGATGTCTTAACCACTACATCAAAGTGGCTCTCCATATTTTGATAGGCAAGAGTAATGTATGTTTGCAATGTAACCAAGAAATCTCTGTGCACTCTCTTAAGCGACCATTAGGGTTCCTGTTTACTTATGCATTGGGATGGAGGTGCATTGATGTAATTAATGTCATGTAATTAATTAATACCACCCTGAAAAATATAAGCTTGTAGCAATAAAATGTTATTATAAATTATGCAGAACAATCTGACCACAGCTTCTGCTTCACTTAGGTTTACTTAGCTTACTTATGCATACTGTAAATGGAGAACTGTTGCAATGGCAATAATCACCTTTTATATTATCTATGGTTGTGTTTGTGTGTGCCTGTGTGCTTTCAAGTCAGCCTTCATTCTTGGGGACTATATCAACTCTGCAGGTTTTTGTCAATATATTCAGAAATGGTTTGCTTTGCTTTCTTCCCAGGTCTGAGACACAATCACTGATCCAAAATACCCCCAGGCCCAAACAGATTCATAGTCTCTTGGCTTCTAGCTTGGCACCTTTAATCACTATACCAACTGGTACTGTTAAAATGATTTGATTTTGGTGCTTTAGTTCTTTTTATTTGAGTTATTTATTTATTTAGCTTTAATTCTTTCTGTAGGATGCGAAGCTACAATCCTCTAAATAATAAAAGTGTACCATCTTCCTTTCAATTCATGACTGCTCTTTACAATTATGGAAATTGATTTCAGACTGGATTTAATTTTCAGTACTGAAATAAAGCATCCTCTCTCAAAGCTGAGGCAAATGACATCAGGTTCAGCAGGCATAACAATCCTTTTAGGATCAGTGTATAAGTTTACAAAACTAAATTATAATTCTTTATGATTCTATTATTTTTAATGTGGGTCTTTCTTTCAACATGTTAAGGGATGGCACAGCTTTTCCTGGCACCTTCTTATAAGATGGTGTGCTGAGTCTTAACAATTTCAAATACTAGTCACCATTAGAAATCCATAAGCCAGAACCCAGGAGATTTGGGCTGTTTTTACTGCCAGCTATTGGAGGGTGAGATTGCTCAGTACACGAAGCAATTTTCTTTCCTAAAAATAGTGGTGGGAAAGATTACCTAGAGCTGTTAGCTGATATACATCCAAACCTCACTTAGTCTGCTTATAGTGTGAAGGTTTAAATCATTTATACTCCATTTATTCTGTTTTAGAAATAAGCCATTCAAGATTTCAAGGAGAACCACACTGAGATTGTACTTTGAAATAAAGACTAGTGCTGGAACACAGAGTAAAGACAGAAAGTGAAAAGCATACTATGCTTTTCTCAGTATGCAGTGAAAAGAAACAGTATGCAGATACAATAAATGCTATTATCTATAGGACATGTTGATGGCATCTAGTGAATAGAATGTTTATAGAATGAAGGAATGCTGGAGTGTCATATGAAGGTCATCTCCCCCCATCTCTTATCAAAGGCATTCCAGTGTAAAGGCTGAGGTGTGATTTATAATATTTTCTTTATCTTTCTTAATGTGGCATAATAAACATATAATCTATAACTTTTCTTTGTTTGGGGCTTTCTGCAGGAACCTGATAATCACTGCAATTTATGCATGCCAATAAATTATATTACTGTTGCATCTATCTCCAATCATTTTGATTCTTACTGTAAGTGGGCATTTCCCCCAATAACAGTTGGTGTCAAACTCACGTCATCACGGCAGCTTCACGTGTCGAATCGGGATTTCTTTCCCCTTTGCTAAACAGGGCATGGGTGTGGCCAGAGCGTGACACATCCGGCCTGTGGGCTGGGAATTTGACAGTTCTGGTTTAAGGTATAAAACATTGAACAAACAGCATCATTTGATCCCCAGTTACCAAAACCAAACCATAATGCCTTTTATTTTACAGTATTATATTTTTATATACAGTGTGTCTTTAGATTAATGTTGACTACAGTGACAATCTAGACAAGTCTCTGATTTTCTTGGCAGGATTTTTAAAAGTGGCTTATTCTTGCTTTCTTCCTACGGCTGAGAGAAAGTGACTGGCCTAAGGTCATCTAGAGAGCTTCATGCTTCAGACAAGACTAGAACTCCCAATCTCCTGGTTTCTAGCCTAATGCCTTAACACACTGCACAAAACTGGCACCTTTGTTGAAGCTTGTAGAAATCAAAATCACAACCTAAAATTTTATAGTAGATGCCCCATTTATTTCCATCCTTTCCTCCAAGAGCTCTGAGAAGTATCCATTGTACTCCTGTAATGCAAATGCACTTTGAAGAGAGTGTATAGAAATCTGAAATATTAACTCTGAATCATCTGCTGTAACCATACCCTAAATATACATTGTATTTATTTACTAATTATTAAAGAATAATGAATAAAGTAATATTTTAATTACTTTAAAAAACTACATTTAGTTTAGATGTGTTAATATGTGGTTTGACTTTAATAAATTCTGGCTTTTTTGCTGCCTGACTGAAGGATGTTCTTTCACAAGGAGCTTTTGTCCTGGGAAAATTAAGTGTCATTACAGGAAGGATGATTAAGAACTTCATCAGATTGGGTTTTAATGTAAATTCATATAATTTGCACTGACTGAATCATTGCACAAACTGAAATATGGCCATATTTTCTAAATCATATTTTTCGCCTCAATATTGTGATGTCTTCTTCCTTCAAGATTGCTAGACAATGTGAAAGTGGAGAGAGAAAACACGCACAAAATATATTTGAGAAAGAATCACACAGAAACAATAATAATATAGAAAATTGCTTGTAAATATAGAAATATCAGGAAAGCTGCAAGAAATGTATGCATTAAGATGAATATTCATATTGGATTTTCAAAATTAGAAACTCAACCTGAATTTAAAATATTTGTCCCTTTGGTGGTTCTTGTATCCCTGCATTGTTGCCTTTTGTCCTATTATTTTCTTGCTATGATAGCTCACGTACATATTTTCTTTGTAACAGTAGCAGAAAAAGCTACCAAAAAGGATTTTGTCAGTCCTGAGAAAAATACATTGATGGTGTGCTGAGTTATAAAAGCATTAATGTAATCATGTGTCATTTTCACTTTCTTTGAAGAAAGTTTCACTGAAAGGAAAGTGATGTATTTACATTCCATTTTGACGACACTGTTAAAATATTAAAATAACAGTTCCATATTTCTTATTGCTCTGATCTAGTGCGTTACGAAGGGCAAGCAGAAAATACAAATGAATCCATTGCTTCTGTGGCAAACTCAGTTCTGTTTCTGTGGGATTTTGTTTTAGAAAGACATGAAATGTTGGCCACGTTCCTGCCCAGACTGCCCATTTTCATTTTAAAGAAATTAAATGATACATCATGCTCCACATGCTAATAACTAATTATAGTTAAATGTTCATTAGGTCAGTTAACTAACATGACAAACTTTCATTAAATTCTTGTTATTAAAAATTATACCATGAGATCCCTTTATAAATACCTATAAGTTATTCTTACATTGATCAGGAATATTCATGGCAGAAAAGCAGTAATACAGTAACTGAGTTCCTATATAGATTTCAAGATCATGGCTACTTTATTTAACACTGTTATTCATTTGTTTCAGAAAAGAAGTTTAAAAATATATTTTGGTTACATCTAATGTATGAATATTTTGGTTAAGAAAGGGTTTTTCTTCCTGTTTCCTCTTTGTTCTTCATTATTCTGTATAATAGGATTCTGAATTAGTGGTGCAAAGATTGATCTGAAAGTAAAATTTTATGATCTCAGTTATCTGTCAGTAGGAAGTACTGTGTGTAATTACCATGTATTTTCCTACGTGAGAATCAAGCCATACTGGCCAGATTCAGTGAAACATGAATTTGGAATAAAGCACTAGACACAATAATTGGAGGAAGCAAATTGCATTTCATCAGGTCAAGGGATAGACAGATACTGTGTTTTCTGATTATTTTTGATATTGCTTTTTGGAAATGTATAAAATAAATATTCATGTTTATTAACTGCATAATGATTCTGATATTTGGGAAAGTTTTCATGTCTTTTTTTTATAGACAATAATAATCTCTATGTTTTTACAATTTTGGGAAAAATGAAAAATGTAAATAAAAAAAAAAGAAAAGTATTTATTGGTTGTCAGTTGCCTATAATACATTGCATAATGTTAGTGACCTTGAAACAATAGAGACAGGCAGATGGGTTTTGATTTAAAAGTTAAATTGCGGAGCTTTATCCTCCTTCAAGTGCCCAGGCTAATCAGATTCAGAACTGTTGAGTGATCACCCTTTCATGCTTTCCTGAGTGAAATAGTTCTGATAACTGAATAAAACAACTAGTAATTTCAATCTAATCTACATACAGATAGCAAACTACAGGCTTTTCCTTCTCTCTTCCTGGACAGGCAGTCTATTTTCATTGCAAAAAGTTATATAAAGTATTTGGCTATCTTATGTAGATGTTTTAAAGCTTGATTTTTAAATGGTCTTTGGGATCATATAATCAAAAGATGAGGTAAGAATAAATGAAATAAATATTCCCGTCCAGGGGTGGGTTCTAAATTTTTTTACTACCGGTTCTGTGGGCGTGGCTTATTTTGTGGGTGTGGCTTGATGGTCATGTGACAATTATTTAGGATTTAGCAGAGGTACTGGTCTACCAGGCTTTTAACTGCTTGCAGAGCTGTACTGATCTACCCGTTTATTTTTGCAGGCACTTGTCTACCCATTTATTTTTGCAGGCACTGATCTACTCATGTATTTTTGCAGGCACTGATCTACTCATGTATTTTTGCAGACACTGGTCTACCCATTTATTTTTGCAGGCACTGATCTACTCATGTATTTTTGCAGACACTGGTCTATCCATTTATTTTTGCAGGCACCAGTCTACTCATGTATTTTTGCAGACACCGGTCTACTCATTTGTTTTCTTTTAACACTGATCAGCTGGAGGGCGGCCCTTTGAAGCCTGCGGCAAGAGTTTAAACAGTTTTTTTCCCTCTAGCCATCAGCTGGGACTCAGGAGGCAGCAATAGATTGGGGGTGGAGCCAAATAAAAGGTAAGACTAACGTGGGGGTTGGGGGGACAGGGAGCAGAACCATTTCGGTGATGTCATGTCGTCACCACTACCGGCTCAGGGGAACCGGGCCGAACCGGGAGGAACCCACCACTGTTCCCATCTATATATTTCTTTCCCTAATGGGTGGCTGAAAAAGCAAAACTTGAAAAAAAATTTGCACAATACTTATGAATGTATTGACATGGATTTCAAGATGTTGTATATAAGAATGAACAATACCCTTTGCTAACAGAAGAATATTACTCAATTTTCTCATAAAAGAAACTTCCTTTATGTTTGTAGGAACACTTACTTTCTATTCTAAGAGGCTAACTCTGAAACTATCTTGGTATATATATACTTCACTTACCAGCTTCAGCTGAAAAACATCAAGAGGCACAATATAATGAGGTGTGTTTCTGTAGCCACATATGCACACATATAACTTATGTATATTTGCACACCACAGTATAATAGGCACAAAGATAGATAGATAGATAGATAGATAGATAGATAGATAGATAGATAGATAGTTGTTTTCTCAGGTTTTCGCGGGTGTTTGTATGTAGGTCTTTGGTTATTCGGGTCTTCTCCCACGTAAAATTGGAAGTGTCTTGGCGACGTTTCGACGAAGTCTCATTCGTCATCTTCAGGCTGGTGTTCTCGGCTTCGTGCTTCCAGGAGCAATAGATAGATAGATAGATAGATACATACATACATACATACATACATACATATATATATATATATATATATATCAAAAACACTTAGACTTATATACCACCCCATTCTGTAATGCTTTACAACACTCTCTGGACTGTTAACAATCTCAGCACATTGCCCCCAACAATCTGAGTTCTCATTTTACCAACCTCGGAAGGATGGAATGCTGAATCAACCTATCAGGATCAAACTCAAACTGTGGGCACAGTTTGCTTGCAATACTGCATTCTAACCACTGCGCCACCAGAATGGATTTATATACATATAGCCTCTGATAACTAGTTGCTGATATTATGGTCCAGATTTCAGATTGTCTCTGTTAACAAGGAAAATATATGTGGATGGATTGGGCAGCTTGCTGATAGCAAAGATAATTCTTCAGAATGAGTCCATCTAGCTTTATTACTACACAATATGTACTGGACCCATAGGCTCTTTCTTTCCACTTTGATGCTGATTGGAAAGCAGCATCTTTTAAGGACGTATCTTCAGCTGAACTTTCAGCATCTTACATCAAAAGTACCTTTCTGTCATCATCAGTGATTCCACTCAAGGGAGTAATTTACAACATTTTTGTGAGATGTAGAAGCAGTATCATGCTTCTTACATGATACTGCACTTACCTTTGCTACCAGTTCGGGAATGTGAGCACGCACATGCTCTCTCTCGCTACGGTCTCACGTGCCTCTTCTGCACATGCAGAGGATCAAAAATGGGATGTAATGATGTCTCGGCGGGTGGGCGGAGCCTCCCGCCACTGATGCTACCGGTTCGTGTGAGCTGGATAGATCCCGCCAGATTTCACCGCTAGTTAAAATTGAAGAAAACTGAAGAACATAATTTGGATGGTACAAAAAGGTTTGACAGCTTACTGTTTAAAATATTAAAGTGTTTTTTAAAAAAGTATGTTTTATATTTAACCAGATGTAGTTTAATATACTGTCAAATCTTCATGTCATTAGTCTGAAAAATGAAAAGAACTCTTTACGTACTTCACTAAAATGTAATCCCATCTCTGCCTAATCTGCTTTTAAATACATATTTCCTTCATGCTTCTCAGCTGTTATTTCTAACCCACCTATCACTGATTCACTGAGCTTCCATAAATTCAAAATGATCTTTTACCATCTTCCATTATAACTCCACCTTCTATTTTAGTCTTCAACTTGTTATTTCTCTATTAATCAATTTCACTCAAAGAAGCAGTTCCTGTAATCTATGAAAGGATTTGTAAATTGCCTTCCCCTGACTAACCTTGTCCTTTTTTGTTCTGGTCTTTATAAAGTATGTAGCAGATAGTTAGCTAATATTTCTTTTGGTATATTCATTTGGATCCCCCCGTTCCCCCCGTCCTGTTATCTTTCTACTGCAGGCTACTTTCCCCTCTCTTTTTAAATTTTTTTTACTTTCCTTCAGCACACCTTTATTTGCCTACTCTCTAGCATTCCAAAGTTAGTGGACCTGAAAATGTGTGATGAAAAGGAATGAAGCATCTAAGAAAATAGCTTCAAAAGACACCAAATGATGTCTGGTTGAATAAAAATGATATAGTGATTTTTTTTTAAAAAAAAACACATCTAAAATATTTAACCAAATGATTGACCAAATAGTTAAAGTGTGGGAAAAATTTTGGAGAACTGAAATAATTTGTAACATCTTTCTCTGTATTATGTTCTGAACAGCTATTGTAAAGTGTTATTTAAGTTGTGGAAACTGAAAGTGAGAATCAACAACTATATTCCATCATTAACAATCTTTTTAAAAATAACTATGTAATGAAATAACTTCATAAAAAAAGCAAAGAAGAATGGGAAAGCACATACTAGATGAAAATAAAATATTACCAAATAAACAGAGTATTTACAATTGTCATATAATTTAAAATTCATTATTTCATTGCAAATATATAAAACTAGTTTAATTATATCATCCTGAGAAATAATTGTAAATCATGCAGAACTAAACATTAATATTTATATTAATGCCACCGCTAGTTAACATCATCCAAAATAAATGTACATAATCTTATAAAGAAAATAAAATCAATACTAAAAACAATTAATAAAAACCAAATGATGTTTTGCAGCCCCTCCCACTTACCCAACTGGGCATTGTATAAAAATTATTTATAAATACTAAAATTGATTATGATTGCTGTCTTTACATCAAGTATTCCCCCAGGAACAATATTCCAATTTGAATTATTGCTATTCTTTTAAGAAAAACAGACACAATCTATGAAAGATATTGGAGTAGGGAAGGGGGATCTATTGTTTTTCTTAACAATGTTCTAGTATACTGCAAACAGAAATGCATTCTGCAGAATTTTCCCTGAAACCTCTCCAATGGATTTTTGTTATTACTAATATTAGTACTTCTACTATCACTACTATTATTCTTCACACAAGGGGAGAGGGAGGGAGGGAGGCGGAGAGAGAGAGAGGGAGAGGAAGAGGGAGAGGGAGAGAGAGAGGGAGACAGTGATGCACTGAAATATAAAATATTGGCATCAGGTGAAGGAAGAACACTTCCTCAAAAGTAACCATTTAGGAAAAAGACAAATTGCACTCTAAAATAGCAATTTCTATAACACTTAGACTTATATGCTGCTTTACAGCCCTCTCTAAACGATTTACATAGTCAGCATATTGCCCCCAAACAATCTGGATCCTCATTTTAATGACCTCGGAAGTCAACTTTGAGTCAATTTAGAGCTGTTTGGAATCAAACTGCTAAACTGCAGGCAGCCGGCAGTTAGCAAAAGTAGCCTGTAGTACTGCATTGTAACCACCACACCTCTTCTGGCTTTAAAGGTAATAACCAATACCTGGAAGCAAACTGTCAGCCAGTGCAGCTCTCTTAACAGTGGTGTTATATGTGCACTGTAGGTGCCTCCAAAGCTTCCAGGCTGCTGCATTTGGGACCAATTGTAACTTCTGAATGGTCTTCAAAGGTAGTCCATATAGAATGTGTTGCAATAATCCAAGAGGGAGATGACTAGGGCATGAGTGACTGAGTGCAGGGCCCCACAATCCAGAAAATGGTACAATTGGTGCACTACATGAAGTTATGCAAAGGTTCTCTTAGCCACAACTGCCACCTACTCTTTAACGAAAGTCATGAGTTTAGGGGAACTTTCAAGTTTCATACCAGGTCTATCTGAGGTAGTGCCATTCAATCCAGAACTAAAGTTAATAAGCCCCCAGATCCTGACACTTGGCACACCCACAGCCACTCCATCTTACCAGGGTTCAGTTGAAGCTTCTTATCCCCCATCTAGGCCCCCACAGCCTCCAGGTACTACAAAAGGAAAGCCACAGCATTACTTGAGTCACCAGAGGTGGAGATATAAAGCTGAGTATTATTATCCTATGGTGTTAGATGATTTCTATATACATGGAGATCAGTGGTGGGTTACTCCCGGTTCTGTCCGGTTCTATAGAATTGGTAGTAAAACTGGTGGGAGGCTCAGCATGACATCATCATTGGTGATCTGCGCATGCATAGAAGAGCGTGCGTGCACGAGCAAAGCAATTGCACACATGCAATCCTGCTGCGAACCAGTAGTAAAGGTAAGTGGAACCCACCCCTGATGGAGATTGGATTTTTGCTAGAGTTCAAGAGAGAAGAACATTCTGTTTTAGGAATTTTTTAATCATTGATTAATCAGGAATTTCAGTATGCCAATTTTTTAACAAGGCATAATACAGATTTCTGGATTTTCGTTCTGTATTCCTTAAATATTTGTAAATTTCATCTTACAACAATGAACTACCAAGTAAAATTAAGTTCTGAACTCTGCTTTCATCTCAGTGTGAATCAATAGTTTTCATCTTTCTCTTGATATGAGACCAAAATCCATTGTGAAAGAGGGAAAGTTGTGAATGAGAATCTTGGGTTCAGATCTCCTCTTGACAGGAAGGTTATTGACTGACATTGGCAAGCTACTGTATCATGGGCTAAGATTTTATCTTTCAAGGTTAAAGAGTAACATATTTGATAAATAAAAATGCAGGAACCTGTGTATACTGTTCTGACTTCCTTAGAAGAAAGATTGATCATGGATAAAATTGAGGAATTATGTTAACAGATAGATCCACCTTCAGATTTCTGTACTTGACATTGTTTTATGCCAATTTCTCTGCAGAATAGTTCACATTTCTTCCTCAGACCTCAAAGTAAAATCAATTCAGAGCTTGCTATAGATATAATAAACAGTAAGATTTAGAACATGTTTATCCTGATTACACCCAAAGGTATTAAGCTGGACTAAGTCATCACCAGTTCATCACATAAATAAGACTGTAGATTGGGTTGTTCCATTACATAACATTTTAAAATTCTACATCACAATAGTTCTTGCCATAGAACAATTATCATACAGTAGTGGCCAAAATTGTGGAAACCTTTTGGGAAAAGTGTATTTTTGAGGTTTGATGGCTTATAACACCACTTTTTTTTTTCTTTTTTGAGTTTCAAGATAATCATATTCCACTGCTGGAATGGCCCGAGAATAGCCCAGATCTTAACCCAATTGAAAATCTATGGAGCTGACTAAAGAAACTTGTTAGTCAGAAGCGACCCAGCAAGAAAACTGTTACAGAATCCATGGATCAGGCCCAATAATCGACACGATTCGATCATTAAAACAAGTCTCTTTTATTTACAGGCTCAACGTTACATCACATGCTGTATCTGGAAGTGAGCTACGTGGGAGAGTGTGTCTACCTTTTATACCTGTGGGCGGAGACTCGGGTAAGGAGTGGTCTGTGGGTGGAGCTGACCAGATGGGTGTTAGTGTTAACCCCTGCACTACTGTATCACAGTTGACCCCTGGCATGGGTAAGGCATTTATACTTGACAAATCGCCCTCTAAATGCCTGACCTGTGGCTGTGGACCTGACTGTTTAAGTGGCACCCAGGGGCAGATATTGAGTTTGGATACTAGGTGTGAGTGTTGCTTACCCTGTAATGGTTTTGTGAGTATGTCTGCAGTCTGTTCTTCTGTGTCACAATGTATGGCCTTTATGAACCCGATTTTGGAGAGCTGCCTCACGTGTTTGTACTTTATGACAATATGTCTTGATCTCTGTCCTACTGCGTCTGCCATGGATATTTCGATGGCAGCCTTGTTGTCTTCGTAGATGTTTATCGGGTATGCTGGTTCGCTCCACACACTGGCGAGTAGGTTGTCGAACCAGATGAGGTTGTTTGCGGCTTTGGATAGGCATACATACTCTGCCTCTGTGGTTGAAGTGGCCACCAAGTTTTGTTTACCTGTGTACCAATGCACCGGGCTATTGTTCAAGTAAAATACGTATCCTGATGTGCTTTTCCGACTTTTGGTGTCCCCGGCCCAGTCAGCATCAGCATAGCAGGAGAGAACGGGCTCGTTGGATGTTTCTGGTTCTAGGACTATGCACGCATCGGCACTTTGTTTCAGATACCTCAGCACCCTCTTTACAGCATCCCAGTGGTACATGGTGGGTTTGCCCAATTGCCTGGACAATAGATTAACTGATAATGCAATGTCTGGCCTAGTCCAGTTGGCGATATATAAAAGCGAGCCTATGACTGACCTGTACAGTGTGTTGTCCTCAAATTCGGGTGATTCACCATGCATGTTTTTTAGGAAGTCCAGCTGCATGGGTGACTCACACCCCTTGGCATCTGCCATGTTGCATTTGTGTAGTATCTCTTCTATCTTTTCCTTTTGGGACAGCTGAAAACCTTTGGGGGTTTCGTTGACCTGCACGCCTAAGTATCTGTTTATTTTTCCAAGGTATTTTAAAGTGAAGTGTTCACTTAGTTTACTGGCGAAGGCGTTGCGGTTCCCTTCGTGTTTACTGATGTAAAGTATGTCATCCACATAGACTAGGATGTATTCTGGTGAGTCCCCTTCTCTCCTGGTGAAAAAACAGTTGTCGGCTACGGTTGCTGTAAATCCCATTGACTTCAGGACCTCAACCAGGCACTCGTACCAGCGTTTCCCTGACTGTTTCAGTCCATATAAGCTTTTGTGAAGTAGCCAGGTGTCCCCCCTATTGGTCTCTTTACTGTGTGGTGCCCTAACGTATATTTCCTTATCTAGGTTGGCGTGCAGGTAAGCTGTCTGAACGTCAAACTGATGTACTCTAGTCCTAGCAGGGAAGCGATGACCAGGGCACTTTTGACGCTTTCAGTCCTCACGGTGGGCGAGTAAGTGTCGGTGTAGTCCTCTGGGAACCTCTGGGCAAATCCCTGGGCAACCAGTCTAGCCTTGTATAGGTTTTGACCACCCTCCAGGTTCTTGATTTTGAAGATCCACCTGGTACCTATCGCACTTTTGCCCTCTGGGACCTTGGCAGGAGCGTAAACTTCTAGCTTTCTCAGACTGTCCATTTCCTTGGCCATAGCTGATTCCCATTTTGACCTCTCCTCCTGAGGTAGCCCCAATACCTCTTCATATGAGTTAGGCGTGACATGGTTCGTGGGTATGTGCATCACGTAGTCATTTAACCTTCTTGGTAATTGGTTCCTGGTTGATCTGACCGGCCTATCTATCGTTTGTTCGGTGTCATGTAAGTACCTGGCTTCCTTTTGTGTCAGTGAGTCTACACTTATCTTGGGGTGATTCCCTTTCCATTCCTCAATCTTGATGCCTTGGAGCTTGGGTTTGTGTTCCTTCCTTTCCTGTCTATCTGTCGTTTCGTGTTCGTCCTGCACTTGCTCGTCTGGCCTGTTCTCCCACCTGGTGGATACCTCGTTGAGGTGTATCCTGGACCAGTTGGCTTGCTCATGGAACACTGCTGTCCTAGATACCACGAATCTGTCATTACTGTCCACAAATCTGAAGCCCTTGGTACCTGGCTCGTACCCCATAAACCTCAGTCTCCTGGATACTTTGTCCCCCTTCTTGCGCAGCTGTTTGGGTATATGGACATCAGCAGTTACGCCGAATACATGTAGTGTGCTATCTGTGGTTTTTTGTTGTACATGAGTTCGTATGGCGTTTTGTCTATCACGCTGGATCAGATTCTGTTTAGTGTGTAGTTTGAGTAAACTAAGGCCTCAGACCAAAAGTGTTGGCCAATTCCCGCGTCCTCTAAGGCGCACCTGACCATTGTCTGCAGCATGGAGTTTCGTCGTTCTACGACTCCGTTCTGAAAGGCCGAGAATGGGGACGACGTAAAGTGAAGCACGCCTTTGGATCTGAGCCAATGGGAGAAATCCTTTGACAGAAACTCAGACCCTCTGTCAGTCATAATTTGTTTGATTTGGGTATTGTTTTGAGTCTCTACCCTTTTGTAGAACTCTTTAAATTTTTGGAAGGCCTCATCCTTTCGTCTTAGGGTGTAGACGAAGCCATAACGACTATAATCATCCACGATGGTGAGGAAGTATCTTTTCTTGTATTTGATGGATAGCCTTAGGGGCCCCACCAGATCCATGTGGACTAAATTGAATACCTGTTTGGCGGCACGTGAGGATTTCTTAGGCCTGGGTTTGACCTTTAACTTGGAACATTTGCACACCGACCACTCGAGATAATTTTCACAACTCTTTATTTTGATGCCCTCGGTACAGTTGGCCATTTTTTGGACTACGGGGAAACTGGCGTGCCCTAGTTTCCGGTGTAGTAGGTGAGCACAGTCATCGTGCATGGGTTTGCCTATCGATGGCCTTCTCTGGGTGTGTTTGTTGGGATGTATTTCATGTGTCATGTTCTCCTCGCTCTATGTCTCTCCCTCACCCACCTGTTCTCCCTCAGCTCTGTCCTGGTTAGTGTCTTCGGTGCCTTCTGAGTTGGTGTATATGCTGGGTGTGTTACTCTCATAGAATGTAATGTATAGTAGCCCTTGACTGACTGTCACTCTACCTATATCCTCTCCGCCCTTGCTAACGTGAACTTTCCCTTCTGCAAAGGTTACCTTGATCCCTGATTCTTCACTGAGTTTTACTGCGGCCAATATGTTGTGGGGTATCTCCGGGACCAGCAGTACCCCCTCTATTTCCCCTATGTCTGGTAGCGTGACTACCCCCTTGCCTATCACCTTAACTTCGCTTTGATCCGCAACCTTGATTGAGAAGTTCTCCTTTGTGAATGAGGAGAGTAGTTTTTGATTGTAGGTTGTGTGGTTGGAGGCCCCAGAGTCCAGAAGCCATGAGTTGGCCTCTCTACCCTGACATGCTACGTGGGTGCGCTCCCCTATCCCATATAATGATCCTGTTCTGCTGTCACGTAAGCTATCTCTATTCGCCCTCCTGTCTCTGGGGTTGGGTGAGTCCCTGCGTCTGTATCTTTCCTCAGAGGTGTGTCTCTCTGTCTGTCTGAACCTATGTTCTGGTCTGCTCTTCTCCCTGTGGTTCTTGGGGCAGTCCCTCTTGAGATGTCCCCTTGACCCACAGCCATAGCACTCTGATGCATTATGCTGCTTTTCTTGGAAGGCTACTTTCTTTTCGTACTTATGTTCCCTGGATGAGCCAGAGCGGCTCCTTCTCAAATTGTCTTCAGCGATCAGTTTGTTGGACAGCTTCTCAATGGATAGTAGGCCTAGACTAACAGTATCTAAGTGTGCTAAGAAACTGTCCCATGAGTGATCTAAAGAGTTGATTATTACACTCTTCATGATCTGATCTGATATGACCTCTCCCCTAAGGTGAAGTTCAGCCCTGGTAGCGTTTAGGGACACCAGGTGCTCACTTATGGGGGTCCCTGGTTTGACTCTAGCAGAGAAGAAGTCTTTGGAAATCTGGGTGGTGGTTGACACACTTTCACTGTAAAATAACCCAAACATTTTTTGTATGATTTCTGACACAGTGAGATTGTGACCAATGCTATGGTAAATTGTGGGAGTTATGCTAGCAATTAAAAGGTAAAATGCCCTATGGTGCATACAGTCCAACTCTAAAGTCCATGGTCTCTCTGGGGGGTCATTAATAAAATGTGATATATTTTCTTTTAGGAACACCACCTGAAGCTGCTGTGACCACTCTAGGATATTGCCCCCATCCATCCTCAACTTTGGAAAGTCACTTGGTAAGTTCCCAGCATTATTTGTAAAATTACTTACTGCAGGCTGCTGTCCATGGTTCTTTATGTGCCTATAGCAGCAGTACGGCATGGGAATGCTTGCCGGTAGTTTAAAAGTCCCGCTTTGCAATTTTTTTCTCTTTTCTTCCTCTAGGTGGAAGAGCGCATGCACGAAGTCCATTTCAGCTCTGCCGTCGTCGTGGAAGGACCTGTTCATTGCGGCTCCGGCATAGAGGTCTGTCTGTCGGGTAGGTCTCGGCTTCGGTCTTGGGGGTCCAGGTGTGCTCCGGAAGGTGTCGTCCTGCAGCGGCTTCTCCGAAATGAAGATCCCGATGACGTTGGGGTCCCGGTGACGAATGCAGGTAGCTGTCCCAGTCCCTGCGTTCCGGGGTGCGCGGCCTGGGTGATCGGAGGCGCAGTGTTCTTGGGGTGTGTAGGGGGGTTGGCGCGCTGGTGTGGGCATCCGTGGTCCTCGGGTGGGTGTTCCGGTGCCCTTCATCTCGCCTCCCCTTTCGTTTTGGTCCCTCTGGTTTCCCTTTAGCGATTTTGAGGCCTGGGCCGAAGGCGGCGGCAAGGGTCTTCATGGCCTTATCGACTTGCCACTCGGTTGGGGTGTATCTGGGGTCCGAATCGGATTCTGTCCCCTCGCCCCGGTCGCTTTCTTCATCACTTATGGTCGGGCATTTTTCGCGCGCCGGCCATTTTGAATTCTGGCTGCCGATTGGATGGGGGTTGGCCATCTTGTCTGACCATGTGGACAAAGATGGCCACCGTTTCAAATTTTGAGCGGGGCTTCGGGGCTCGGTGACTGTTGAGGGGTCCTTTTGGGGCAATCCACTCACTGAGTCCAGCTCCTCGAGCTCTGGATCTGAGTCTTCCTCGCTCCTCGCTACCTCGTGGTCCATTATGAAGATCCGCAGGTCTGCGAGGAGGTTCTTGTTGCTGGCTCGCTCCCTCAGTAATCGTAGGACGTCGAGCCGCAGCCTTTCTTCCTCCCGGTCATCATGGTCTACTATTCTTCCTTTCTTGACCTCCCCCTTTTCTTCCGTTGCGGTGGCTTTGGGGTCAGTTGGGGTTTCTACCTTCCCTGGCGATCCCGATGGGTCGCTCTCTCATTGCTTCGGGGGTGTCGCCATCTCGCAGGTAGTGATGTGTCCTCGTTGTGTGATCTGGGGTTATTGGGCCATATAACCATCCTCTGCTACCATTTTGTTACAGAATCCATGGATCAGGCCCAATAATCGACACGATTCGATCATTAAAACAAGTCTCTTTTATTTACAGGCTCAAGGTTACATCACATGCTGTATCTGGAAGTGAGCTACGTGGGAGAGTGTGTCTACCTTTTATACCTGTGTGCGGAGACTCGGGTAAGGAGTGGTCTGTGGGTGGAGCTGACCAGGTGGGTGTTAGTGTTAACCCCTGCACTACTGTATCACAGTTGACCCCTGGCATGGGTAAGGCATTTATACTTGACAAAAACCCAGTTAATAGAAGCAATCATTCAATCTTGGTTTCACATTATAACAGCTGCAGAACTAAAAGACTTAGTTCACTCCACGGGAAGACGTTGTAATTTATGCTAATGGTGATAATTTTTGTATATCTCATTTTTTCTATGTGTTTCACTTTTCTTCTCTATAACTGCTATTCTACAGTAATAGCAAATCCTTCATAAAAGTTATTGCATTACATTCTTGATTAAATTATCTTTCCATTGATATATAATTTTCAATAGAAAATTGATATATAATTTTTAGATATATAAGATCCAAAAACAGTGGTGTTATTAGCTAGTTTTAGAAAATACACTTTTCCCAAAAGGTTTACACAATTTTGGCCACTACTGTAGTGTTCCATGTGAACTTTGAGCAATTCAGTTTCCAAGGAAACAAAGAGTATATTTCTCAAGCCACTGAATTCAGCACACAGTTTGCCAGCATGTCAGTGGGAAAATAATTCATCACATTATTTCTAAGGTAAAGTGAAGCTAATCCTTAAAAAGAGATTCTGTCACTTTATGTGGGACAGCCAAAGAACATAACATAGTAGTAATAACAATTTAAAAGTTTGCAAGGAGAGGAGCCAAAAAGAGAAATAAAGAGAAATATTAATTTTGACTCTTTACCCCACTAGGTGAGTTCAAAGAGTTGTCCAATTAGTAACTCAGTTAAAAAAAATGCTGCCAGTCCATCATTTTCTTCACCTAAAACATGAAGAAAATAGGATGGAATGATTGATGCCCTTAAGGAAGTAGCTAGGATGACTCACTTGTCTCAGCAAGGGTTTCTCTTCCTGTAAGGAGAAAAGTTTATTTATGTATAACAAAGTTCAGGAATGTTCTAATTGAACACATCCTGAAAAGTTCTATTAAAAGAAGTAAATTAAAAGAAGTAAAGAAGTAAACATGTAAGAATGAGAAAGGATTCTTTTTGTTCTCTGCCTGTTATACAAGAAAAAGATCACAAATATTAGATTTATTTATTTATTTATTTATTTATTTATTTATTTATTTATTTATTTATTTATTTATTTATTTAAACTTATATGCCACCCTCTCTCCCAAAGGACTCAGGGCGGCTCACAATGATAAAAAACACATAAAATTCAGTATTCAATTATAAAAACTAATACAATCCCCTTAAAAAACCCCTTCAGTCCAATCCGGCCAGGCCAAAGAGCCATGTTTTGAGGTCATGGCGGAAAGAGCAAAGATCAGGCGCCATCCAGAGCTCCAGGGAGAGATGATTCCACAGAGTAGGTGCGCCCACAGAGAAGGCCCACACCCTGGGAGTCGCCAACCGACACTGTCTGGCCAATGGGACCCCAAGGAGGCCCTCCCTGTGAAAGCGCACTGGGCGATGGGGAGCTGTTGCTGGCCGCAGGTGGTCCACCAGGTACCCGGGCCTAAGCCATATAGGGCTTTATAGGTAATTACCAGCACCTTGAATCTCACCCGGAGAGCAACTGGTAGCCGATGCAGGTCCCGCAGGAAGGGTATAACATGAGAGTGCCGGGACACTCCCATCACTACCCGCGCGGCCACATCCTGCACTAGCTGGAGCCTCCAGGTGGTCTTCAAGGGCAGTGTCATGTAGAGAGCATTGCAGTGGTCGATCCGGGAGGTGACGAGCGCATGAGTGACTGTGTGCAGGTCATCACAGTCCAGGTAGGAGAGCAACTGGTGCACCAGATGAATCTGAGCAAATGACCCCCAGGTCATGATTGTAACATGGTCATCCAGAGTCAATCGTGAGTCCAGGAGGACGCCTAGATTGCGTGCCCTTTCTACAGGGGCAACACCTCACGTCCTATAGCCAACGATGGAATATTCTCCTGGAACCGCGATGCTGGTATCCACAGCCAGTCTGTCTTGGCAGGATTGAGCTGAAGCCTGTTCCTCCCCATCCAGAGCCGCACCGCTTCCAGGCACTGGGACATCACGTCAAGGGCATCACTGGGCTGATTCGGGGTGGATATAAAAAGTTGGGTATCATCAGCATACTGATGATACCCCACCCCGAAACCACGGATGATCTCCTCCAGCGGCTTCATATAGATGTTGAACAGAAGGGCAGAGAGGACCGACCCCTGAGGGACCCACATGTGAGGGGCCTCGGGGCCAACCTCTGTCCCCCCGCCAACACCGCTTGCGAATGCCCAGAGAGGTAGGAGGAGAATCACCGTAAAACAGTGCCTGCCACTTCCAATCCCTCAAGCGCTGCAGCAGGATACCATGGTCGATGGTATCAAAAGTCGCCGAGACATCTAATAGGACTAGGACAGAGGAATAACCCTTGTCCCAAGCCCTCCAGAGATCATCCACCAGTGCGACCCATGCCATCTCCGTGCTGTATCCGGACCTGAAACCCAACTGGTATGGGTCGAGATATATTGCTTCATCCAGGGCCAACGGGAGCTGAAGTGCAACCACACGCTCAACAACCTTTGCAATAAAGCGAAGGTTGGAGACAGGATGGAAGTTATTCAAAATAACTGGATCCAGGCTAGGCTTCTTGAGGAGGGGTCTCACCACCAGACAAATAACGCTACGTCTTTGCTGCCAGCAATTCATCTTCAGGATTTTCACAATCTTGTTCTAGTAGCGCTAATAAACATTACAAATGTCTGTAGAGATTCTCAGTCATCCAGGTCATGGTTGTCCCAAAGGTGCTTTTTCAGGAGGCACTTCTTTGTTTTTTCTTTGAAGACGTTTTGCTTCTCATCCAAGAAGGTTCTTCAGCTCTGACAGGATATTTGGGAATGGAAGGATTTATATTCCTTGCAGATCATTTGCATCCTTGTAGAGGGTCATTGAAGCACTTGGAAGTTTATCTGTGTCTTCAGGGTCACCTGAGTAGTGCTCCTGGTTTCTGTAGTCTGCAATTTTTCTCTGGAAATCCATTCCAACTCCCACATCATTGAAAGGGGGTTTATCCAAAATTGTAAAGCTAAAAGTCTCAGTCATCCAGGTCATGGTTGTCCCAAAGGTGTTTTTTCAGGAGGCAACTGGATTTTCTTGTTTTTTCTTTGAAAATGTTTCGCATTTCACCCAAGAAGCTTCTTCAGCTCTGACAGGATAATGGGGAATGGAAGGATTTATATTCCTTGCAGACAGTTGGTCATGTGAGTGACTTGCTTAATTCATTTATATGCATCCTTCTGATGTGACATGGTCTTCTATTATATTAATTCACCCCTATCCTCCAAATTAAGCTGTTATGGACATAGCAGTGCCAACTAAACTGTACATGTTTACTTGGAAATTTTTTTCTTGGAAGAATCTTTGCAAGAAGCACAGTCTTATTGTACCTTTAGTTGCAAGTTTACAACCATCAATTTACTTTATTTTATCTGGAAGGAGCCCAACTTTTACCCATCAGGCTCACACTTGATATACATGACACAAAAGCAAGGAAATGTAGTTATGGATCTCTATGTGAATCCAGCCCGTCTGATTGATTGCTCAGTTGTCAAGAAAGTCTGGGCAATAGGATTATTGTATTAGATTGTAGCTCAGTTATTATTATTATTATTATTATTATTATTATTATTATTATTATTATTATTTATTATTATATTTCTATACCGCCTTTCTCCCGTAGGACTCAAGGCGGTGTACAGTCAAGAAAAATATAGACACACAAACACCATAAAATTGCTAATTAAAATTATTACTTAGTTTGGTCAATTAAATAAAACCCAGAATTAGATAACATTTAAAAAAAAAATCATTCACATGTTCATATGTTTAGCCCCGCCTGTTGAAACATCAGGGTCTTGAGGGCACGGCGGAAAGCACGGAGATCAGGGATGTTCCGTATCTCCGGGGGCAGTTCATTCCAAAGGGTTGGAGCCCTCACAGAGAAGGCCCTCCCCCTGGGAGTCGCCAGTCGGCATAATTTGACTGATGGCACCCTGAGTAGTCCCTCCCTGTGAGAACGAACTGGTCGGTGGGAGGCTATTGGTGGCAAAAGACGGTCTCGTAGGTACCCAGGTCCTAAGCCATGGAGCGCTTTAAAGGTGATAACTAACACCTTGAATCGCACCCGGAAGACCACCGGGAGCCAGTGCAGCTCGCGTAGGAGAGGTGTTACATGGGCGTAACGAGCTGCACCCATAATCACCCGCGCAGCTACATTCTGGACCAGTTGGAGCCTCCGGGTGCTTTTCAAGGGAAGCCCCATGTAGAGAGCATTACAGTAGTCCATACGGGAGGTAACTAGGGCATGAGTGACTGTGCGCAAGGCGTCCCGATCCAGAAAGGGACGCAACTGGCGGATCAGGCGAACCTGATAAAAGGCACCCCTGGCCACGGCCGTCAAATGATCTTCTAAAGATAGCCGTGAATCCAGGAGGACACCCAAGTTGCGGGCCCTCTCTGTGGGGAGCAAGATCTCATCCCCTATTGTCAGTGATGGTACCAGCTGACTATACCGGGACGCCGGAAGCCACAGCCACTCGGTCTTGGAGGGGTTGAGTCTGAGCTTGTTTCTCCCCATCCAGATCTGCACGGCCTCCAGGCAACGGGACATCACAGCAAGGGCATCATTGGGGTGGTCTGGGGTGGAGATGTATAGCTGTGTGTCATCAGCATACTGATGAACACTCATCCCAAAACCATGGATGACCTCGCCTAGCGGTTTTACATAAATGTTGAACAGAAGGGGTGAGAGGACTGACCCTTGCGGCACCCCACAAATAAGGTGCCTTGAGGTCGACCTCTGTCCCCCTGCCAACGCAAACTGCGAACGGTCAGAGAGGAAGGAGGAAAACCACCGAAGCACGGTGCCCCCTATTCCTAACCCCTCCAGCCGGCGCAGTAAGATACCATGGTCGATGGTATCAAAAGCCGCTGAGAGATCTAATAGGACCAGGATAGAGGAGCAACGTCTGTCCCGAGCCCTCCAGAGATCATCCACCAACGCAACCAATGCCGTTTCCATGCTGTATCATGACCTGAAGCCCGACTGGAACGGATCCAGATAGACAACTTCATCCAGGTATCGGGGTAGTTGTCGCGCCACCACACTCTCAACAACCTTTGCAACAAAGCGAAGATTGGAGACTGGACGATAATTTGATAATATAGCCGGGTCCAGGGAAGGCTTCTTGAGGAGGGGCTTCACAACTGCCTCTTTCAAGGAAGCGGGAAAGACACCCTCACTCAGAGAAGCATTTATAATCCCCTGGAGCCAGCCTCGTCTAACCTCCCGGGAGGCCAGTACCAACCAGGAGGGACACGGGTCCAATAAACATGTGGCAGCGTTAAGCTTGCCCAGAATCCTGTCCACATCCTCAGGAGTCACAGAGTCAAACTCTTCCCAGATAATGCTCTCAAGACCTGCCCCTGTCTCCTCCTCTGGATCTACCCAATCGGAGTCCAGGCCTTCCCGAATCTGAGCGACTTTATCATGCAGGAATTGTACAAAATCCTCAGCTCGACCTTTTAAGGGATCTTCCTGTACCCCCACCTGAAGTAGGGAGCAGGTCACCCTAAACAGCGCAGCTGGGCGGTTCTCTGCAGATGCAATAAGAGCAGAGAAGTAGCTAGACTTTGCCGCTCTTATCGCCACTAGGTAAGTCTTAATATAAGATCTCACCTGTGTTTGGTTAGATTCAGATCGGCTTGTCCTCCAATCGCTCTCCAGGTGTCTTTTCCGATGCTTCATCTCTCTCAGCTCCTCGGAAAACCAAGAAGCTAGACGAGATCGGCATCGGGTCAGAGGCCGCAAAGGTCCAAGGCCGCAGTAGCCGCCCTGTCCCAGGCGACCACCAGGTCCTCAGTCGAGTCGTGAGCCAGAGTCTCAGGAAATGGCCCAAGCTCCATCAGGAACCTTTCGGGGTCCATCAGGCGCCTGGGACGGAACCATTTGGTTGGTTCCGTCTCCCTGCGGTGGGTGGAAGTGACTTGAAAGTCCATGTGAAGGAGAGAATGATCAGACCATGACAAGGGCTTGATGTCTATATTCCCTATTCTTAGATCATTCAGCCACTGATCAGAGACAAAAATCAAGTCCAGAGTGTGATTCCCCAAGTGGGTGGGGCCTTGAACTACCTGGGTCAGGTCCATGGCCGTCATGGAAGCCATGAACTCCCGAGCCGTCTCCGACATCTCACCAGCGGATGGCAGGTTAAAATCCCCCATAACAATAAGTCTGGGGGTTTCCACCGCCACCCCGGCTATAATGTCGAGCAGCTCAGGCAGGACTGCTGTTACGTGGCAGGGAGCCAGGTACGCAATCAGTAGGCCCATCTGAATCCCCTGACCCCACTTCACAAGGAGGGACTCACATCCGGCTATCTGAGGAACAGTGGCCTCCCTCGGGCAAAGACTTTCTCTAATGATTGCTGCCACTCCCCCACCCCTTCCCTGAGTCCTTGGCTGATGGAATGCACGGAAACCTGGCGGGCACATTTCCACAAGGGGAACTCCTCCCTCCTGGCCTAACCAGGTCTCCGTAATCCCTGTCAGGTCAGCACCCCGCTCTGAAATAAGATCATGAATGAGGGGGGCTTTATTTACCACTGACCTGGCATTACATAACATCAGCCGTAGACCCAGGGTCTGAGACTCTGAACAACCCAGGAAACGAGCAGTGCTTTGGGGGTCGGAGTGGGCAATCGCTCGTAAACATCGAGTGCGCACTCCTGAAACATAATATGGCCCCCTGCAGCCGTCATATCTGCCCCTCCCACTTACTACACTAATGCCCATCGCTTCATCCCCCTGCATCCTTGTCAGATTTCTGTCCCCATCCTCCCCACCATGATCATCAGACCCATTACCCCTTTCAGTGGATTTATGGATCCCCCCAGATCCATTCCCACAATCCCTCCCAGAACCCCTTAAAATAGAACTTAAAGATTTATCTAAAAAACCCCAAAGCCGTCGGTTTATTGCAAACCACTTCTCGGGGCTCCAAAACCCGTCCTCAAGGGCATCCCTTGATAACTGAGAGGGCCAGACATGCGAGAGGGGGGAATCTCGCAGTGCAAGGAGCTCCGCAATTGAATACATCAAAGATAGGAGCGAGTTGAAGGAGATGAAGGATCATTTTCTTCTAAGAGTGTTAGAGATGGTTAAGACAGGTAATTTAAAATAAGGGAGGAAATAGATGTTAAAGGAATACCAGTATGTTACAAATGTCAATACATCAGAACATCATCGCCCTCTCACGATGATGGGAAGTCTTGTGGTTGTAGTAAGTCCATCCAAAGGAGGTGGGGGTAGAGGTCTCAAAGGGTCGTCCTCTCACAGCGACCAAACCATTTGAAACAAACAAAGAGAAGGTGGTCTATCTCCCCATAATCCAAGACTCTCAATGTCTGTATCTCCTCCAGTCCTGATACCAGCGATGGCCAAGGATTAGATCAAAAAAGTAAGGCAGAGCCACTGGACAAAGTACTTAGGGTTAAATAATCAGGGTAATCTTGGGGAATAGGTGGTAAATAAAGCTGCAGATCGATCTAAGATTGCAAGTTAATGCTGAGTGGTCGTAATAGACCTAAATCTGATAAAGGAGAGAGGGACAGTTGAGGGGGAGAGTAAGTCATCATCTCCTGTTTGTAATCCTCAGTCCCTATCCATCACCTTGCTCAGGCTACTTAGTTCAATTAGTTTAATAAGTCCTCAGAGTTTCAAGAAAGAGGAGTGCAACAGATCCCTAGAGATTGAAGGGATCCTAACATTTATAGCCTTTGCAGCATTGCCCTCTCCTCTATTAACAACGAGGGCTTCCTTGCAGCCTCCTGGTGTTTCCATCGCCGTCGCTGCCATTAGCGCCATTCCCCTCGCCATTGTGGTAAACCCCCTTGCCGTAGACATTATCGCCGCCGTGTTGCTACATGCAGCGCCTATTAGCCCAGGCATCATTATCAACACCCTATCTGGAGTCGCTGTTGCCACCGTCTCGCCAACCATTTTATCAGCTGTATTAGACTCAGTGGTTGACCCGGTCGTGACAGCCAGGCTTTGATGTTGACATCCTCTGCACTGCCCTCAGTCTTTTTACTGACAAACAGCTGATCTTCAGGCTCGGCTCGGGTTTTATCCTTGGGCTCCATCCACAGCTCTATTGAGCCGAAAATACCTCAGCTTGCTGGGAGGGGGGGTCTGTGGATGGTTAATTGACCCCCAAACTCTTGAAAATGTCGAAACATCTCCCTCCTAGCCTCGGAGTTTCAGCTCTGAGCTGCCATTTTGTTTTGCAACTGTCAACTGTTTTATACTAAACCCAGGTTAGTATAATTATGCAATCAAAGCCAGTTTCACTGGAAATAGGAAGATTTTTTCTTTGCTTCTTTAATCTTAGACAAGGATATACTTACTTCAAAAATGTCTTGAATGCAATGCATATTCCTGTTTGGGTTGTTAAGAATTCTACAGATATCTTGCTATTTTGAACAAGCTACGCAATTTAATTTCAGCCTGATTTTTTTTTCTTTCTGTCTACCTCACTGACAACCTTTTCAGGTTGCTGTAGCAACAACCTATAGCAGCCATCTGACGTTTCAGCCTGCCCCGAGTAAGTTTTCACATTTGTGAGATAATGCCATGGTAAATGGACTCCTGACCTTTATCTCAAGCAAAATAGGCTCTGTGAAATATTCAGAATGGCAGAACTTGATATATCCTTTTTAATAGAGATGATATTTGTTCTAGGGGGTTGCTATAAATTGTTTCTCTTTCAGCAAAGAATTAAAATATTGTAGTTTCTGGTTTCAAGATTTTTCATGGAATTTAGAATTGATGCATTTACTTTTAGAAAAAAACAAAGTGTAGCATTTTACTCTCCAATGGATACTACACTGCAGTTACGTGGCCCATTCAGGGTGCTATTTTTCTTCCCATCTATATAAAGATTACACTTGATTCATGCCAATCCTCTGAATGCCAAGGAGTATAGCATGCCGAGACTGAGAGTTCAATTTTGCAGCAGTGAAAGTCATTTTAGGCAATTATTGTTGCAGTTCTTTAAATTTTGCATTTTGGCATGCTTCCCTCGATCTTTTTGAAGCCAGGTCTTTCTATGGTTAAGTGAATACATATGAAGGACAACAATATCTTCAGTTTGGAGAATTGTTTTTGTTGACTGGCTCACATCAGCCATCTTTAACTACACAAGAGCAACAAAATTATCAGAAGTAAAATGGATAAAAACTATTACTTGGTCATTTCTCATCTAATGTTATTATTTGAGCCTAACAATCAATCTTACTGCCAGGAAAAGTAGGTCACCCTTTATTTTTAATTTCCAAATGCAGGAATTGGGTATGTCAATTCTAGTGAAAAGAAGAACTGGGGTGACATGATAGCAGTGTTCCAATATTTGAGGTGCTGCAACCAAAAAGAGGGGCTCAACCTATTTCCCAAAGCACCGGAAGGCAAGACAAGAAACAATGGATGGAAACAAATCAGGGAGAGAAACAGCCCAGAACTAAGGAGAAATTTTCTAACAGTGAGGACAATTAACCAGTCGAACGGCTTGCCTTCAGAAATTGTGAGTGCTCCATCACTGGACGTTTTTAAGAAGAGACTGGTCAGCCACTTGTCTGGAGTGGAATAGGGTCTCCTGCTTGAGCAAAGGGTTGGACTAGAAGACTTCCAAAGTCCCTTTCAACTCTATTATTCTGTTCTGTTCTATATTTTCAAGTTATTTTATTTCAACTTCAAATCCACAATTATATCAAATCCTGCAGCTCTTAACATATGAACTGTCCAAAAGATTTTCTCCCTAAAAAAAAAAATGATTTTTTTAATTTAAAAAAAATGATTTTTTTATGCCTAATAATTAGGGCTGAAAGTACTGAGAAAGTACTGAGGTGTAAAAAAATGGAGAAAAAACCAAAGAAATCTACTCACACAGTGCAATAAATTTTTGGTTTATTAGAGCTCAGGCTAACAGCTTTCAGTCATAATAAATAATATTTAATTGGGATGCTGCATCTATGTAATGGCCCAAGATCTGCTAAATCCTTATCTCTCAAACTGAGGGTTTACCCCAAATGATACTGTGAAAATCAATTTCATTTGTCATTGCGCAAATGACAAATCTGATGCTAGTCATATATATTTGAAGTTAAATATTTGGATTTAAAAGACATTCCTCCTCCAATGTTTGCTAAATGAAGGTTTTACTTTCATTTTTATAAATTTATACATCTAATTATAATATTATAATATCCAAACCTCCATACCTATCTCCCTCACATCTCTGTTCTCTGCACCTTGTCCTGTGAGGCAGCAAGTAATCATGCAGAATCATGCAGTTCTAAGGCTGGTTGCCATGTGGTACCTCAGGGGCTTCTTAGAGTGCTATGGGCCCCTGAGCCACAGTATAGCATGAAACTGTAGCTATCCCTGGAGACTGCAGCCACCCTAGCAGCCTGATGCAAAGCTGCAGTGCCCTGGGAAGCTTCGACATCACTATGTAAAGCCATAGCAGCTCAGGAAGCCCCAGCCACCTACCCCAGTCCAAGTCTCAATTGCCCCCACTCAAAGGCCCATGCTGCCTTGTGTTTCACTGCCCCACTTGCCCAACTGACCTTTGCTGTTTTCTTGCAGTGGTGGGTTCCTGCCGGTTCGGCCTGGTTTGGCCGAGCTGGTAGCGGTGACAATATGATGTTATTGAACTGGCTGGGCCCTCCCGCCCCCTCCCCCCCCCCGCATTATTCTTACCTTTTATTTGGCCCCGCCCCCAATCTATTCACTGCCTCCTGAGTCCCAGCTGATTGGCTAGAAGGAAAAAAACTGTTTAAACTCTTGCCGTGAGGCTTCAAAGGCCGCCCTACAGCTGATCAGTGTTAAAAGGCAGTGTGGTGGTAGACCGGTGCCTCCAAAAACAAATGAGTAGACCGGAGCCTTCAAAAACAAAAGAGTAGACCGGTGCCTCCAAAAACAAATGGGTAGACCAGTACAGCTGTGCAAGCAGTTAAGAGCCTGGTAGATCTCTGCTAAATCCTAAAGAATTGTCACGTGACCATCAAACTACGCCTACAAAATAAACCACGCCCACAGAACCGGTAGTAAAAAAATTTAAAACCCATCCCTGTTTTCTTGCTCCTGCTGCTGACAAGGCATGCCCACTCTGACTCTTCACAAGGAAGCTGCTGGCCATGTTAGGCCATCTTCCTTAGATCTTATGATGAAACCACCATTCACGATGATGAGAAGAAAGTCTCATGTAGCTGGCAGCTGCCTTGCAACGGACTAAGTTGGATATGCTGGTCAACAACCAAAGCAAGATGATGATGGTCAGCTTGGACAGCAGGAGCCACAATTTCAGGGGACCAAAAGGAGAAGCGGGGGAGGTACTTGAAGCACCTCTGTGTTCATAAGTGCTAGCAGGCTGCCAAACATCAAATTTTGATCATGCAACCATGGGGGCACTACAATAGCTGAAATTTCAGGGACTGATTGTAAGTTCCTTCGCTCAACACCGCCATAACTTCAAATGATCACTGAAAGAATGGTCGTAACTCAAGGACTACTTGTAAACAGATATGCAGAAAGTTCCCCAAAAGAAAGCCAGTCTTTGTATTGTCCACAGATTTAAATGTGCATAAATGTCATTCTTGGCTAAAATGTATTTCATTGACTGATGCTGGAAATAAATGTGATATTTTCAGTGTTACATTTGAGTGCTCTAATCTCTACTAAATCATTTTTCCCAGGTGTCACCTCTAAGACAATGATTAATGACATACTAATAAAGCTCACTTTGGCAGTCTGAAACGAAAATGTCATTTGTATTGGGCATGAATAATTTTTCAGCTAAATAGAACCTTGCAATGTTCTTGTTCAAGGACTTTTTTTTTTTAAAAAAAGTGCCTTAATATAAATGAAGGGGGGGGGAGGGATTGGGGAGAGGATCTGAATTATCTCCATGATGAAGTGATGTTTTTGTTCGCTGATTTCTCTCTTTTGTTTTCTTCTCTTGTATGCTCTTGGTAGCACAGCTACTATTATGAATCATGGGCCGTAATCTGATTTACAGTATCATTGCTTATGTATTTCTCTTATCTAAACTGTAGTTAAAGCGCACAGTAATCCAAATGTGCCGTTGGAGTGTTTTCATATCAGATTATTCTCAATGCCCTACCAGTTGCCAATGGACAGGATAGGATAGAAGAGATCTAGATGATGCCTCTCAATTTTCATTTTTGCTTTTTTAAATAAAATAAAATAAGAAAAAAATTAACCAGCCGTGTGTGTGTGAGAGAGAGTGTGTGTGTAGAATTATAGCACAGTTGTGAGGAAGTTGTAGTTATTATTATAATTATGGGATTACTAAAAATTTAATAGTTCAAGTCCTAACCAAGGACCTAAGAGCTGTTAAGGTAACATCTGATGTTGTTGGTTTGAGCTCCAAGCTTGGCGATTTGGTTGCAAATGTTTTGTCCCCATTCGAGAAGACATCTTCAGTACGCTTTGGATTGTGCTTGTTTGGTGGAGCACTGGCCTTTAAATATCTTTGTGAATCCTGGTCTGATTTCAGGTTGTGATTGGCTGGCTGTAGTTGCTGAGTCACAGTCCTTGGTTTTAAGTACAAACTGTGTGATGTAAATTAGTGCTGGTGTTGTTGTTCAGATGCGTTCTGATGATGTCATGGTCTGATTTCAGGTTGATTTGATCAGCTGCATGTGATGTGGTCCGATTTCTTGTGACCTGTCGAGTTATAACTTTGTTTGCAGCATGGCTGTTCGTTGGTCTTTAAATGCTGCCTTCAGTGTCATGGTTGATATTGTTCATTCGTTCTAAGTGGTTGGTAGATTGAGTTGATGTCAGTGTCTGTTTATTGATTTATTGGTAGAAAACCAGGCTTCCAGGAATTTGCTTTCTCTCCTTAACATCATCTGGGATACAACTGTGGTCCCGGTTAGATCGAATTTGTGTCCTTTTGAGTCTTTGTGGATGGATATGAGAGATAGAAAGTCATGTCTCTTGATGGCCAGGAAGTGGCTGTGCATTCTGGTTTATTTTATTTTATTTATTTTATTTATTAGTTTGTCAAACTTGTACAAGATAGGTATGAATATGAACATGGACATGAATAAAGGAAATTAATACAAATAAATTGGGACAGTAGGACAGGGACGGTAGGCACACTGGTGTGCTTATGCATGCCCCTTTTATGTACCTCTTAGGAATGGGGTGAGGTCCACGGTAGACAGTTTAAGGTTGAAGCTGTGACGGTTTGAGGATGTAACAATGGAGTCAGGTAGAGCATTCCAGGTGTTGACCACCCTGTTGCTGAAGTCATATTTTCAGCAATCGAGTTTGGAGCGGTTTATCTTGAGTTTGTATCAATTGTTTGCCCATGTATTATTGAGGTTGAAGCTGAAGAAGTTGTTGATGTTATAGCAGACACGTTTGTGTACTATGTTGATATGTTGATATGTGTAATATGTTTATATGTTGATAGTTTTCTTCATGTTTGGCGAACATAATTCTTCTCGCAGTTGCTGCATTGGATCCGATATACGACACCTGATCTTTGTTTTGTTTCTGTCTACCCATTCAGTTTTGACACGGTCCGTCTGAAGGTTGAGATTGGTTTGTGGACTACTGTGAGGTTGTGTTGGTGCAGCAATCTTGCCATCATTTCTGAAACATTTTGCATGTAGGGAATTGTGATACGTCTGGTCGTAATTGTTCAGTACAATCCAAAGTCCACTGAAGATATCTCCTCGAATAGGGATGAAATGTTTGCAATCAAATCACCAAGCTCGGAGCTCAAGCCAACAACATAACTATCAATCCAAGCTACTAATATTCAAAGGCATTTCAACCAACTTCGGACGTAATATCTGAGTATAAAGGCAGTTCTGAGTCAGGTGGGGGTTTTTTTGCAATATACGAATATTCATGCCCAATAAGTTTTAATTTTTCATGTATCTAGGTAGCCCTTTGGGTATTGCTCCAAAGGTTCTTATTACTATTGGTACAACCATTGATTTCTTCCTCCACAATCGCATAGCTTCAAATTGTAAATCATGGTATTTCATTATTTTTTCTAGCTGTTTCTCTTCAATTCATGCATCACCTGATATTTGGACATCAATGAATTTCCACAATAATGATGCCAGGCGTGTTGTGGGCCAGATGTTTGTCTGTTTGGATCCAAAAGTTCTACAGGATCTTACAAAAACTTTGTCAACTTGAAACTGGTGTTTCCAATTATTTTTAGTACATTCAAACCCAAACTTCTGGCAAAGCTTCCAATATATGATTTTGGCTACTAGTTCATGATGTTGTAGATAATTAGTCTATACATGTATATGAGTTCAGCTTGTCACTTAGATATGGCAAAAAAGGAAGCAAACTGACATTATTTCTCCTTTTTTCACTATACAAATGGATTATCACTCTTTTAGGGAAGTAACAATTAGATTTCCTATCTGATGAATTTGATGATCCTCGACTTATGACCACAATTGGAACCAGAATTTTTATTGTTAAGCAAGGAGGTTGTTAAGAGATCCAATTTTTTGACATTCTATGCCATATGGTTAAGTGAATCACTGCATATGTTAAATGGTTGTTAACTGACTTTGCTTGTCAGAATATTGGCTGAGAATATTGCAAATAGTGATCATTTGTCCCAGGACAACTGCAATTGTTTGTTGTCAATTTTGATCATGTGACCAGAGGGATGCTGTTATGGTCATAAATGTGAGAATCAGTCTAAGTCTCTTTTTTCAGTGTCATTGCAATTTCAAACAATCATTCAACACACAAACCTAATTCATCTTTTATTTTTTTTAAATTTGATTTATATGCCGCCCTTCTCCGGAGACTCAGGGCGGCTTACAATGTGTTAAGCAATAGCCTTCATACTTTTGTATATTTTTACAAAGTCAGCTTATTGCCCCCACAAACTGGATCCTCAATTTACCTACCTTAGAAAGGATGGAAGGCTGAGTCAACCTTGAGCCTGGCAAGATTCGAACTTACTAATTGCAGACAGCTGGAGTTAAATTACAATGCATTAGTCTCCTGAGCTAGCCAGGCTCAGTTTCTTTGAGATCTTTGAGATGAAAAGTTCACCATTGATAGAGAATAGGATAATATTGTGAATCCTGAAAGAAGTCCTCAAATCTTTCAGTCAAGCATTGGCATTTTGTTAAAAAAAAATCTCTGGACAATACTATAAGAGAACAATATAATAACAGAGTTGGAAGGGATTTTGGACGTCTTTTAGTCCAACCCGCTGTTCAAGCAGAAAACCCTATATCATTTCAGACAAATTGTTGTCCAATATCATCTTAGAAACACCCACAATTCCTGGAGGCAAGTTATTCCACTGATTAATTATCCTGTCAGGAAATTTCTCCTTAGTTTTCATCCATTGCTTCTTGTCCTGGGTTAAGATATGAAGTATTATTTTTAAATATTTCTATTCCAACATGTTTGACCTTTCTCTCAATATCCCATAATCACAACTAATTTACATAACTATATTATTTTGCTATTTGCCTTCATATTCTGTAGATATTAAATAACTTCTGACCTTTCAATGTGCCTTATTATTATTCCAATCAATATTATCTTAATTTCTATGTGAGCCTCCTTAATAATGCTACCATTTTCCTCCCAATTCTTTATAATCTTTACTGACTCCTGTTTACCCCGTTATATTTCTTTCTTTGTATAACAGTGATTTAATTTGAAATCCTGAAGATTCAGATATATGCATTACTTCTTTTGTTTATAGACTTTTATTCAAAATTTACACAGAACACAGTTTCATCCACCAGTTAATATAGAATATTAATCTCTCTATTCAATATATAATCAAATTATACATAGTCTTGAAGCCCTGATTTAATTCTAATGGGATTTGACCAGATCAGCCCTTTGAATTGTAACCTCAGATTCAACTGCCAAAGTAATTTAAAATGTCAGATGAAATCAGGTGCCTCTGAGTCATTTTTGGAGAGATCTATATGCAGTTTGGAGATTGAATGGATTTACTGGATTTACAGAATTTCAAATGTTATATGGGAATTGAATAGTCTGAGGCTTTTTGCTATTGACATGAGTAATTGGCCCGTCACAGATACTTTGAAAAGTATCACCACCCATAATAGAGTAGTGCTCTGTTATTTGTGATGTACTTTTCTACTGGAATTTCTTTAAGTAGCTTTCATTAGAAAGAATGAGACAGAAAAGGAGAGAATATAGAGTTTCTGACTTAGCTTGTTTGATGTGAGCCTCTCTATCTTTCTCCATATATCTCTATCCATATACCGTCTTAATTTTCTGTCTATTTGTCTGATAGCCAATATAATTTAGATTTTGTGTTCTATTTGTCTGCATTTTTTAGCCTCCAAATTTCTCTTCTTCTACTTCATTCTCTTTCATTCTGTCTTTGCCCCTTTAAAAATCCAAAATCTTAAAATTGGTCTGAAGTAAATTTTGTTTTAAAATCATGAATCTTAAATTAAAATTTCAAACCAATAACTTATTCATTCATTCATTCATTCATTCATTCTATCTATCTATCTATCTATCTATCTATCTATCTATCTATCTATCATCTATCTATCCATCTACGGTATCATCTATCTATCTATCTCTATATCTGTCTGTCTATCGATATATATTTGATATAGGAAGACTCAAAGTGTACAAATAGAATAGAATAGAATAGAATAGAATAGAATAGAATAGAATAGAATAGAATAGAATAGAATAGAATCCTGTATTAGCCAAGTGTGATTGGACACACAAGGAATTTGTCTTTGGTGCTATCAGTGTACAGAAAAAGACAAGATTCATTTGTTAAGAATCGTAAGGTACTTATGGATCTTCCATAATTTTATTTCCTCAAAACAATCTTCAAAGGCACTCTCTATAAAGCTACCCAATGAGGTCTATATTTAAGAGGTCCATATTTAATCTATTTTTTAATGCCACTTTAACTACTTGTCTAATGAGTGCCAAAATCTTCACCACAAGTAGGAAGACATAATATATAATTTACATAATTTAGAAAATAGGACTAGAAATGAGTAAATATATTTGTTTCAGTTACTTATTTTTTACAAATGTAATAGTATTTTAATCTTATTTTACTCAAGTGTGTATATGTGTGTGTGCGTGTGGGTATGTGTGTATCAGGGGTGAAATGCTACTGGTTTGCTCCAGTTCTGACGAACTGGTAGTAAAATGCTTTAAAAGGTAAAAGAAAGGTTCTGATTATTGCGTGGCACAGCTGTGCCGTGCAGTCATCAGAACCTCTTTTTTTATTCTTTAAAAGCATTTTTTACTACCTATTCACTGGAACCGGTAATAAAAAAATGCTTTAAAAAAGAAAAAAAAAAGATTCTGAGGATTGTGCCAAATTGTCGGAACCTTTTTATTTCTTTTTTAAAGCATTTTTTTTACTATCGGTTCTGGTGAATAGGTAGGTAAAAAATGCTTCAAAAAGGTTCTGATGATCACAGCTGTGCTGCACGATCATTGGAATCTTTTAAAAACTTTTTAAAAGTTTTTTTTTATTACCGGTTCTGGCGAATAGCTGGTAAAAAAATGTTTTAAAAAAGTAAAAAAAAATAAAAATGGGCCACGCCCACCCAGTCACATGACCCCCTCCACCAAGCCATGCCACAGAACTGGTAGCAACAAATTTTACATTTCACCACTGATGTGTGTGTGTGTGTGTATATATACCCAGACACTTATTTCCATATAAGTCTGTCAATGAAGCGCACATTTGAATTAAAATGCAATTTCTTATCTACTTCTAATGATGATTTTGCTCTTTGTGTGTGTTAACAATCCAAAGCAAGAGATCAGTATTAGTTGGATGTAACAGACTATTTATACAACTTTAAAATCAAGTTAGAGTTTTAAAAAATTATTTCACTGTATACTTCAGTGTTAATTATTTTCTATTTGAATTTAATAGAATTAGTAGAAATGGCAGAAAGAGCAACCTTCTAAATCACCTATTCATTTTCACTGGCCAGATATAAAATTAATCTTCTTACTTTCTAGTAATGTGGGGGGGGGGAGTTAAAGAAGGGGTAAATCCTGATACAGTTCACAGTCTTCCAAATTATGCACAGAGCCCAGGAATTATGAGCCATAAAATTTAACTTTTATCTGACCTTAATCATATTCATATGGATGAAAGACAATTGTGGACAGTGGAAAGGTCAATCTGAATATTTAATTATAGGAAGAACAGATCTTCCAATCCCTTTAGTTTTCTGAATGAGATCTTTTTTTAAAAAAAAAATTATTGGTTATTTTTGTTCTCATTATTTCTCAATGAAAATACTTTATTTCTTAATGGCAGAAAGAATTCTTACTCCTCTTTACCCTGTTCTGTCTGCAGGTCCTGTTGATTCACTCAGAAACTGAAAAGAAGCTGTTAAACCCCCAAAACTTTAACCACTGCCTTAGACTGTCCACTGTAGACCTCACCCCATTCCTAAGAGGTCTTTAAGGGGCATGCTTGTCAGGGTGCTAATTAATCCCATTCTGCTTTTGGGTAATCGCACCTTGATTTAGAGAGATGGATCGAGACTTTTCCCTTGAAGCATACTTAAGAAAATAAACCCGAAGATATGTTTTCTAAGAAAAACTCATGTATTTATTATAAAGAAAATAAAACATCTCACTAGCCTAATTAGTTACATTTTGACAAGCTTTCCCGGCCACCTCTGCTGCCGGACCTCTTGGCAGGAGAATAAAGAAAGTTAGAAGCAAGTGAAGGAATGTAGACATGCGCAGTTAGCTTACTGATAAGAAACTTGGCAAGCTATGGCAAGTCTGAAAGTTCAAAACTAAGAGCTCATCTGGTAAATACAAAAACGCAGTGACAGTGCTTAAGCGCACCAGCGTGCCTACTGTCCCTGTCCTAATGTTTTCTTTTATTCGTATCCTTTTCATTATGTTTACACTTGTATCTGTCATAAAATACATGCTTGACAAAATACAAATAAAATAAAATAAAATAAAATAAAATAAAATAAAATAAAATAAAATAAAATAAAATAAAATAAAATAAAATAAAATAAAATAAAATAAAATAAAATAAAATAAAATAAAATAAAATAAAATAAAATAAAATAAAATGGTGTTTTCTGTACCAAGAATGTGATTTTGTCACCAAACCATAGGCCTTCTCATGGTAGCTTAAGGAAAATCAATCTTCAGAATTACTTTGGAATTAAGATATTGAAGCTAAAGCTTCCCCCTTCCCCCCCCCTTTTTTTTTTCATTTCTCAGGCTGGATGTTTTATCAGAAGATAATTATTTTGTTCTTAGGGCTTTTTCAAAAATTAAAGTTATCATTCCCTAATTACAAATCTTCTTGGGAGGCACTCTCCAGCAATAAATTAAGATGTATTCAACTACCATGCTCAGCTGTAAGTCTGTCCAGTAATAATAAGTGTGACTGGGTTGGTGTTGTGTATTAAGTCTTCCTTCACAAGAAATAAACATGCATGCATCTATGGCAATATATGCAGCCACAATCAGAAACAGTATGAATATTTCCCCTTTGCTATCCATGATATTCTCTGAAATTGCCCAGAGCTTTCAAAAGGATGCTTCATTCGTGTCAATCCACTTCCACAAAATACCCTATGAATACTTTGCACAATCATATTAATTATGGCCAATAGGATCCAATCATTAATTTTAATTATATTCGTTCAGTTTTATTCATGCCAATACACTTCAGAAAGTGCTCTTTGAAATCTTGAAACAGTCTTGTGCTCTGAAAAGTTCAACAAATCTGATCAGAAGGCTTTCCATGATCTTCACATGCATAGCTCTGTCCTTTCGCTGACAGTCCCAGAAGAAAGAATCTGTTGCAACATTTCAAGAAGCTCTCCTTAGGGCTAAGCAAAGTGCTTTGCTTAGCCCTAATCAATAATTCAACAGAATTTAAGAAAGACTTACTTAGCCTAGAACCAACTAACTTAATATACAGATAACATTTAATCATGTCACTGAAAATTTCCAAGACCATAATATCTTGTGCTACATATCTGCTGGGAAAAATAAATATTTCAATGTATTTATTTAGTACTTCAGTATATATTAGTGGTAGAAATAATGACATATTTTAAATCCACATAATTAAAAAGAGACAGGCCATCCAGAGGTTTAGCAAACTGACTAAAAACTGTTACTAAAAAGAATGCTTATTTTCCATTATTATTGTGATAATGATGATAGTTATTTACACACAGTATAGTAGATAATTTGTTTTGGTTTTGGTTTTTACTTTTATTTACTGCATCCTTCTCAGAGATCTATACTAGTCAAAGACAATGTCAAAATGTTCCAAGTAATGCAATTATTTGTAACTGATAAGTTGAGGTTCTGTCTCTTCTTATTGTGTCCAAATGCTTTTCAGATCTCTTGGTATGGCACCAAAATTATTGGCACCACTAATACTTTCCTTTTTTACATCTCCTCAATCCATATCTCTCCTATTGATTCTTCTAACCCTGTCAATTGTCAATTCTATATTATAGTTGATCAAACAGTCAGCCAGATGTTTACATTGGTTTTGGCATTTTTATCTATCAAGTTCTTCCCGAGGACTTGAGAGTGGCAGATGTTGTTTTTTGATATTGATAAAGATATTGTGTAAGGATGTAAACTGTTCCAAGTAAACCTGTCTTTTGCATTTGATTGATTGTCATTTTGTTATTGTTGTTGTTGTGGTGGTGGTTGTAATGTGAAAATGGAATTGGAGAATCAAAGAACATGAAATGGACATGGAAGATTTGAAAAGGACATTTTAATACAGAATCAACAAATATAACAAGGCTCTGTTATATTGTCCCTGAAATACACACACACAGACAGACACAGACACAGACACACACAGACACACACAGACACACACAGACACACACACACACACACACACACACACACATATATATATATATATATATATATATATATATATATATATATATATATATATATATATATGTCTTTGGTTATTCGGGTTTTCTCCCACGTAAAATCGGAAGTGTCTTGGCGATGTTTCGACAAAGTCTCAGTTGTCATCTTCAGGCTGGTGTTTTCGGCTTCATGTTTCTAGGAGCAATGTGTGATTGCAGCTGTTTCTTCCTTTTAACTGCCAGTGGGGGTGTGAACTGATTGGGTGGGAGCTTGGCTGTGTTCTGATTGGGTGGAGGTGTGTTCTGATTGGTTGGGGGCTTGGCTGTGCTCTGATTGGATGGGGGGGTTGGCTGTGCTCTGATTGGCGTGGGGTGTTCTGTTTGTGTGGGGACTTGGTTGTGCTTGGGTTAGTCTGAGTTACAGGGGGATTTGAGCTGGTGAGCTGTGTTGCTGTTGTTTGGCATTGGTCATGCCACATCTTCATGATGGGTGTCAGTTTGCTTCATGTATGGATTGGAGGGGTTTAAAGTGGCTAATGATGCAGCTGTGGTCTGGCTTCTGGTTTGTGGTCGTGCCTCATCATCGGTGTGGGTTTGAGTTTGTTTTTTGCGTGGATGTGTGGTGGTGACATCTTGTGTGGTTTTTGGGAGTGTGGGTCTGGTGTCATTCTTTGTGTTACGGACTCGTTTGTTAATAAGGCGGGTTTCCAAATGGCTGGTAGGCGGGAGGTATCATCTCGAATAACCAAAGACCTACATACAAACACCCGCGAAAACCTCAGAAATATATATATATATATGTTTTCTGAGGTTTTCGCGGGTGTTTGTATGTATATATATGCTTTCTGAGGTTTTTGTGGGTGTTTGTATGTAGGTCTTTGGTTATTCGGGTTTTCTCCCGTGTAAAATTGGAAGTGTTTTGGCGACGTTTTGACGAAGTCTCATTCGTCATCTTCAGGCTGGTGTTTTCGGCTTTGTGCTTCTAGGAGCAATTGCTCCTAGATATATAGATATAGATATAGATATAGATATAGATATAGATATCACATATATATATATATATATATGTATATATATATATATATATATATATATATATATATATATATATATATGTATATATATATATATATATATATATATATATATATATATATATATATATATATATATATATAAAGGCCCTGAAGACATGGTTTTGCCATGTGCCTGTAGATCCCAGGGTGATTCAGATCCCATCAAGTGGTTTGTTTGATTGTTGTTGCCAGTTAAACTTTGTATTTGGGGTTTTACTTCAAGAGTCACCATGAAGGAATTGGGCAGTGATACAAATTTTCTTTAAAAAAAAAAAAATAGAACAAGTTCATACATTTGTATTTACATTATTCCTTCTTGCAAATTGCCTTTTCATATTTTATTTTGCCACAGAGGAAGAGTAAGAAGATTCAGAAATGCACACCCCAGGCAATGTGTTGTTTTAATCAAGCAGGTTTTATTCATGCCAAAAAAAATTGGTATGTTTGCTAAAATGCACAAGTTCCTGTATACAGTCTAGACGTTCAAACTTCTTTTTGTTCAAACGTAAGTTATTCCTAAGAATAGTGTAACTATGATAATGAACCAAGCTAGTTAAATGATGTGTGATAGGTATGAAGGCAAAAGGTTTCTACAATCAAGCTCTTAAGACTGGAGAACTCTGTTAGTTGCAACAATTATCAGAGCTCACAAATGAAAACAAAATAAGCTGCTAAAATACTGCTCCTGTCAATATGACCATATGTTTAAAAGAAGCTATTAGAGAAAGCCTTGCTCAGTAATCTTATAAGGGAGAGCATACATCTAGCCAAATCAAAATAGCAGATGGTAGAAAGCAATTAAAAAAACTCATTATGAAGTGTGATCAACACTATTTCACCATCATATAACTCAATCCGAATCTCACTAAGTAATATTTCATGACATGCCTCATTGATTCAAAATCAATGGTTTTGAAGGGAAATTTAAAAAAGGAAAATGACAAACATTTGGGAGATGTTTCCAGAGAAAGACAAATTTCAGTTGAACTGGATAACATGATACTGGTATAACCGGACCACAGATCTAATGATAATGGACCTAGAAAATGTTTGAAAATATATTATTTTCTTAGCCCTATTTTTTAAGTGTAATAAAACAAATTTCTCAGAAAAGAAAATATTTTTCCTGGTGAAATATACTGATAGGTTATATCTATCTATCTATCTACCTATCTATCTATCTATCTATCTATCTATCTATCTATCTATCTATCTATCTAATCTACCTATATAATATAGGTTTATCAGAAAATCTTGATCTTGGAGCCTCAGTGACTCTTGATCTCCAGTGAGATTCTATACTACTCTTTTGTTAAAAAAAGTGATATGTGAATGTGAAATCCCTTAGTCTTAGGAATGAAAATGATTAAGAATTTGATGGGATAAAAAATGTTTATTGGTTTGTATATACGCACCTAATGGAAATCAGAAAGTTTTTTTTCAGATCTTACACTCTAAACTTGTTGAATATGATTACCCACATATCTGTGTAGTGGGAGACTTTAATGCTATAGAGGATAAAAGCAAAGATTATACATCTGGAAAGAGGAAGCAGGAAGGGGAAAAGAATACGGTAAAGAAAAGGTTGCCTTTTATCTGGCAGCAAATACAAGAAGAATTTGGACTTAGAGACATTTGGAGGGAAAAGGACCCAGATAATAAACAATATACATACTTCTACACCAGGCACTCATCTTGGTCGCGGATAGATGCGGCGTGGTTGTCAGGGGAATTGAGTCAGGGGATACAGAAAGCAGAAATAGGCGTCAATGAGTGGGCAGACCACAACCCTCTTTGGATAACATGGGGAAGCCGGAAAATAAGGCCTAAGTGGAGATTGGACAAAGGAGTTTTTAAAGATGAGCCATTCTTAAAACACCTAAAGAAAGAGATGGGGTTCTTTTTTCAGGAAAATAACAGGGAGGATGCATGCCCTTTCAACGTATGGGACACAGCGAAGGCTGTGTTTCGTGGTTTGGTGATTAACTATATGGCAGGGAAACGAAAGAAGGAAAGGGCTGAGCGTAATAAATTATTGGATGACCTGGTAAGAAGCGAGGCTATGTTACAGCAGGATCCAAGCAATATAGGATTTAAAATGAATTTGAAAGTAGCACGACACCAAATTAATTTATTAGATCAACAGGATTTGGAGAAAAAAATAAGATGGATGAAGCAAAGATACTTCGAAAGGGCAAATAAACAAGGGAGGTGGCTCACTTACCGTCTAAATAAAGAAAAGGAAAAGAACAGAATTCATAATTTGAGAGATGGGAAAGGCAATTGGATTACAGGGGAAGAAGGGAAGAAAGTAATTGCACAGGAATTTTATACTAATTTATATTGTAAGGAAGATAAGTCTGAGCAGAAAATAAAGAAATACTTAGAGGAATCAGACATACCCAAAATACCAGGCTTATCTAGGGAAGTATTGGATGAAGAAATTACGGAGGGGGAAATTGAAAGGGTCATGGGAAAACAAAAGACAGGGAAAACTCCCGGTACAGATGGCCTACCAATTGAATATTACAAAGCACTTTGGGAAACATTAGGTACGCATATGACTGAACTATTTAATGGGGTAATTCGGGAGGGACAGACCCCGAAATCATGGACAGAAGCACTAATAACTCTTTTGCCAAAGGACGATAGCGATCTATCTCAGATTCAGAATTATAGGCCCATTTCACTTCTTAACGCGGATTATAAATTATTTGCAGTGGTTTTAGCAGAGAGGCTCAAAGGGTTTCTTAACCAATTTATACATGAAGACCAAAATGGTTTCTTACCAGGCAGACAGATTAGAGATAACGTAAGAATAGTCATGAATGTTTTGGAATATTATGAAACCCATACTGATAAACAATTGGCCCTGGTATTCATGGATGCACATAAGGCCTTTGATCGGGTGAACTGGAGTTTTTTAATAGGTTTACTGCAACATATGCAATTTGGAGAAAGATTTATTCGGGCAATCCGTGCAATTTATTTGAAGCAGACTGCTAAAATTTCAATTAATGGTGATGTATCCGGTCAAATTGATATTGAGAAAGGAACTAGACAAGGGTGTCCACTTTCCCCGTTGCTATTTATTCTGTCATTAGAACCCTTATTGAGGGAAATTAGACGTAATATGGGGATAAAAGGTCTTTATATCCAAAATCAACAATATAAGGTGCAGGTTTACGCTGATGACATAGTATTTGTATTAGAAGATCCGTTGATATCGGGACCGTGTCTGACCCAGGAAATAGAAAAATATGGTAAGGTGGCGGGATTAAAAGTCAATAGGGAAAAAACTAAAATTATTGCCAAAAATTTAACAGTAAAGCAAGGGAAAGAATTAGAAGTGAATTTGGGGTTCCAAATTGTAAACAAACTAAAATATCTAGGCATTATTATATCAGCCAAATGCTCCACGATCAAAGAAGACAACTATCTGAACCTTCTCAAGAGAACAGGTCAGGATCTAGAGAAGTGGAAGAACATGCAGATATCCCTACTAGGTAGAATAGCAATTATTAAAACTTATATACTTCCGAAATGAATATACCTATTCTACACAGCACCAGTTAGACTGGATAACAATTTTTTAAAAAAATTAAACTCCTATGTCCTTAAATTCATTTGGCAAAATAGAAAACCCAGAATTAAACTTAAAATGCTTCAAGAACTTAAAGAAAGAGGAGGATTTGGTGTTCCAAAATGGGAATACTACTATCAGGCCGCAAATTTAGTCTGGATTAGGGATTGGATATTGCTGAGAAGAAGGAGGTTGTTGATTTTGGAAGGTGAGGGATTACATCAAGGATGGCATTATTTTCTCTGGCAAAATAAAATCCCAAAGCACAGGTGCCTTGCAGGACATTATGTGAGGAATATTTTAATTGAGTCGTGGAGGAAAATTAAGGATAAATTTTACTTTTCAGTCCCCTCCTGGCTGGTCCCACTCGAAGCTATAACATATAGGCCTCTATATAACAAAGAAAATCACCTCTCTTACCGGGAACTTTTGGACCCCCATGGCAGTCTGAAAACAAGAAATGAGTTGGAGTTGCAGGGAAGACAACTGGATTGGTGGGCTTATGCCCAAATTTGCTCGAAATTTAAAAAAGATAGGGAACAAGTTGGTATTAATTTGAATCAGCATGATCTGGACAATATTATTCTAGGAAAAGAGGATAAAATGTTATTAAGGATATATAAACTTCTAATAGACTATTGGATAGGGGATGAAATAGTTAAAGATTCTATGATTGCCTGGGGGAGAAATATTGGTTATCCAATTGATTTGACCAAATGGGAAGAAATCTGGCTCAAACATATGAAACTCCTGTGGCAACATCATATAAAGAAAATGTGTACAAGATGCTGTATAGATGGCACCTTCCACCTGCTCGTCTTTCTAAAATGTATTCAAATCTCTCACCAAACTGTTGGAAGTGCGGGGAGATCGGCACCTATTTCCACATGTGGTGGACCTGTTCTAGGACGAGGGAATTCTGGAAAACCATACAGGTATGGATTATGGAAATCACAGGTTATAACCTAATTCTGAAACCAGAGTACTATCTACTGAACATTAGGTCAGATAATATAGGCACAAATATATGGTGTCTGTGTGTATTTATCACCACGTCAGCAAGAATATGTTTCACCCAACATTGGAAGGGGAAAGACCTGCTGGCTGAAGATTTGATTCTGGAGAAAATTTTGGATTATGCGGAAGCCGACAGACTGACTAAAGCATTGCGAGATCAAAAGGACTCCGTATATTTCCAATGTTGGGACAAATGGTATGTTTGGTTGAACAACAGACACCCAAAAAGTCAAGTATAGCCAGGACTATGTTTAACTTTTGTTAAATTTGACTGAAGCCTACATACCGTAGAAAGTGTAAATATTATGTAAAGTTTCTGTCGCGATCGTTTGTTGGACTATTCCTTTTTTGTTTGATGTACTGTTTTAAATAAATAAATAAATAAATAAATAAAAAAGAATTTGATGGGGCTTCAGAAATGATCCTTGTATGTCAAGTTTTTCAACACTTTTGCAAACATTTGTTTTGTTTCTTTTTTTATGGATTGAGCATTGTTTTACTGTTTTGGTTAAACATGGATCACTTTTAGAAGTCACAAGTCTTGTTCTATTAGAATATTTAAATTGCTTTCTTAAGTTCAAGTGCAAGCATAGACAGACCTGAGATCTTGATTGAAAAATATATAAAAATCGTGTTTTAGATTGCCTACATAGAGTTTCCTAAATCAAGAAAAATATTCTACCCTTTTCTCTCTTTCCTCATTCACCCCAAGATATAAGTTCTTTATATGTGTGTCTGGAGTTGATTTATTGGATGTCTGTGATTCCAAGCACATATCTTTAGAAAGAAATATATCAGCCGCAGGGCCAATTTTATCTGGACACTGTCTATATTCAGTGGGACAGTCTTTTTTTTCCTAGTGGCTGCCATGTGATTATGCACATTTTCTACTTGTCTATAATCTTTACTTTTCATTTGTTTTCTTTTCAAGAAATGAAATGATGGAGGTGTCTTATTAGTTTTTGTTATGGTTATTGGAAACTGCCAAAGTTTAGCTATGCGAGACGCCTACAAGTTAAAGTTGTGCCATGAGTTAAGACAGTGATGAACAAGCGTACATATGTAGTTCTTGGAGTTCTGGTGGTCATGTGATCATGAGCTCAGTGCTTGGTATCTGGCTCACAATTATACCTCAATGTGGGCTCACATGGTCACCATTTGTGACCTTTTTTGCTGGTTTCCAACAAGCAAAGTCATTGGGGAACCCAGCAGGAGGTCAAAAAGGGAAACCAAATGATGACCTCACTTAAATGATGACCCATGGTGATAGCAATTGGGAGTACTAGAATTGCATATGATTGCTAAGTGATGCAATCCTTTGAGTTGGCATAGGGGACTGTACTTCATCAATTGTTAATCATTTATTTTCATGTGTGTTTATATGTGATTTGCAAAAGATGGTCTTTGCCATGTTTGGATTAATATTCGTTTAACTGATCCTCTCTAGTCATATTATCAGAAATGTTTTACATTAATATAACTTAATGTAAAAAATAAGAACTTACTTGAATTCTTGTGACTAAATGAAACTAAGAGCCAGTTTGATGCAATAATTTAGGTCTTACAATAGGAATACAGGGACCTAGATTCAAGTTCATCAACTAGGTAGGCTCACTGAATTAGTTTGGGCCAGTAACCTTTCTCATCTCATTGTTTAAAGGAGAACGTATAAGTAAAATTGAATAGAAATCAAATCAACCAATCAATGAATCCTGTTTTTCTAATTGCCTTTTTCCAGAACATATTTTTTTAATTCTGATATTTCATAATAACCTCTCAATTATAACTCATCTAGCTTTCATAGCTTTCGAAGATCAGATGTGTATGATTTCATTATCAACTGCTTTTAAATATTTATTAAAATGGAAAGCAATCTATAATTTCACAGTTCTATACATCAGTGAGGCTGTTGGGTAGTTGCAATTTATTATCAAGTAAAATGATGGTTCTCTAAGGAGAACAGAGAAGAAAGGTTTTCCTAGGAGATCTATTTATGCTCTCCCCCCGCTCCAGAAAAATTGGATTAAAATTTGTTTAACTTGTTCTCCACCATCAAGTTCTTTTCTCCCATAGCTATTGGTTATCATTTGTATTGCAGTTTTAAACATTCATAAGTAAACTTCAAAAGGAATTACTTGAAATTAAAAAAGGTAACTAAGAAATAACTGGACAATTATTTAGATATAGCCACAAGACTTAATAATTTGAAAAATTAAGAGCCAGTTCTGTACAGTGTCCACGTTTGATAAAATGATATACCATGAATTCTAATCTGGCTTTAGATACAAAGTCAGCTGGAGCCTTGAGCCATTCAATCTTTCAATCCAGAGGGAGAAGACGAAAGCAAACCACTTCCAAAAATCTTTCCAAGAAAACTTCAGGGACTAATTTCAGCAGTCACCAAGGAGATAACTCTACTTTCCCACAAATAAAGTAAAATCTAAAAAGTAATATTGCAAATACTATTTAAAAAACGAAATCCACAAACGTTCAAAAGATAATCCTTCATGAAGAAAACTACTTTCAAATATGAGCATTTAATCAAAATCTACATTAGTTATGTTTAGATTAAACATTTGTACTATATTTGTTTTGGTCCACTATTGCCCACGTTGCAAACCAAACATTTTGGAAATGGTTCTGAAAAGTAATATATCCGCCTTGTAATATGTATGATTTAGAGATACGTTTATTCTGAAATGTTTTCTTCTAATTTTATGCTTGTATTGTAGCCCTTAACAGATATTTCTCCTGTGTTGTAATGAAATGGCATTCTTTTAAGGATCTAAGTAATTCTGATTGGATATTCAACAACCTAATGCTATTAATTTCCTGATTTTTTTCCAGAGAGAGACAAAAAGAGAGACTGCACAGGATGGTTTATTTTGCATAAATATCTCAATACCTCACTCTAGTAAAGCTTGTTTGAAAATGACAAAGGAAGCCTGATAATATCTCACAGTGCTAAGCAGCACTACAAGCAGAGAACAATAATGTACTTTTAACTCATAAATATGAATACTTAGAACTGTGCCATCTCATATTTTTCTAGGGTACAAATTAAATATATACTATTATTCTGGGCTACAAAGTAAATAAATGAGGTACATTTACTCTGCATAATTGAACATTGACGACATCCTTAATTAAGTTGTTTGTTTTTACATTTTAAAGAATTAATATATTAATATTAATATATCACACTAAAAAATCTGGGATACCTGCATCTTGTAGGTAACAGGCCAAAAGTCAATGAAGATTTTTCCCTTCTAATGTGATACATATTTTGCATCCACCGAAAAGTTAAAATTTGTAGATGTGTGAAAATTTGTAAGTCCTATGAAATAAATGTACAGCCTTAGTAGTTTTAAGAGCCAGTTTCATATAATGGTTAAGCATCAAGCTATAAATCAAGAAACTGAGAATTCTAGTCCTGCCTTAGGCACAAAATTCAGCTGGGTAACTTTGGACCAGTCACTCCCTCACAGCCCTAGAAAGGAGGAGTGGTAAACTACTTCTGAAAAATCTTGCCAAGAAAATTGTAGGAACTTGTCCAAGATTACGAAGAATCAAAAAACTGGGTCAAAGGAATAAAATAAATAAATAAAAGTAAATTACAGTATATTGTATATTTTAAGAGTCTTATCTGATTGTTTATGACATCAAAATAAGTAAAAATGATTCACCACATAATGTTTTCTACAAGTTATGATGTGTTGAACACAAACCCTTCAAGAAGAAATTTTTTTTAAAATCATAGTCTGTCTTATTTTATAATTTGCCAGCTTTTTACCAGAAAGCATATACAGTCAGGTCCAGAAATATTGGGACATCGACACAATTCTAACATCTTTGGCTCTATACACCACCACAATGGAGTTGGAATGAAACAAACACAATGTGTGTTAACTGCAGACTATCAGCTTTAATTTGAGGGTATGTACATCCAACTCAGGTGAACGGTGTAGGACTTACAGCAGTTTGTATATGTGCCTCCCACTTGTTAAGGGGCCAAAAGTAATGGGACAATTGGCTTCTCAGCTGTTCCATGGCCAAGTGTGTGATATTCCCTCATTACCCCAATTACAATGTGCAGATAAAAGGCCCAGAGTTCATTTCAAGTGTGCTATTTGCATTTGGAATCTGTTGCTGTCAACTCTCAAGATGAGATCCAAAGAGCTGCCACAATCAGTGAAGCAAGCCATCATTAGGCTGAAGAAACAAAACAAACCCATCAGAGAGATAGCAAGAACATTAGGCATGGCCAAAACAACTGTTTGAAACATTCTCAAAAAGAAGGAATGCACCGGTGACACCAAAAGACCCAGGAGACCACGGAAAACAAGTGTGGTGGATGACCGAAGAATTCTTTCCCTGGTGAAGAAAACACCCTTCACAACAGTTGGCCAGACCAAGAACACTCTCCAGGAGGTAGGTGTATGTGTGTCAAAGTCAACAATCAAGAGAAGACTTCACCAGAGTGAATACAGAGGGTTCACCACAAGATGTAAACCATTGGTGAGCCTCAAAAACAGGAAGGCCAGATTAGAGTTTGCCAAACAACATCTAACAAAGCCTTCACAGTTCTGGAACAAGATCCTATGGACAGATGAGACTAAGATCAGCTTGTACCAGAGTGATGGGAAGAGAAGAGTATGGAGAAGGAAAGGAACTGCTCATGATCCTAAGCATACCACCTCATCAGTGAAGCATGGTAGTGGTAGTGTCATGGTGTGGGCATGTATGGCTGCCAATGGAACTGGTTCTCTTGTATTTATTGATGATGTGACTGCTGACAAAAGCAGCAGGATGAATTCTAAAGTGTTTCGGGCAATATTATCTGCTCACATTCAGCCAAATGCTGCAGAACTCATTGGACGGCGCTTCACAGTGCAGATGGACAATGACCCAAAGCATACTGCAAAAGCAACCAAAGAGATTTTGAACGGACAGAAGTGGAATGTTATGCAATGGCCAAGTCAATCACCTGACCTGAATCCCATTGAGCATGCATTTCACTTGCTGAAGACAAAACTGAAGGGAAAATGCCCCAAGAACAAGCAGGAACTGAAGACAGTTGCAGTAGAGGCCTGGCAGAGCATCACCAGGGATTAAACCCAGTGTCTGGTGATGTCTATGCGTTCCAGACTTCAGGCTGTGATTGACTGCAAAGGATTTGCAACCAAGTATTAAGAAGGGAAAGTTTGATTTATGATTATTATTCTGTCCCATTACTTTTGGTCCCTTAACAAGTGGGAGGCACATATGCAAACTGCTGTAAGTCCTACACCGTTCACCTGAGTTGGATGTACATATCCTTAAATTAAAGCTGACAGTCTGCAGTTAAAGCACATTGTGTTTGTTTCATTCCAACTCCATTGTGGTGGTGTATAGAGCCAAAGATGTTAGAATTGTGTCGATGTCCCAATATTTCTGGACCTGACTGTATGTGTGCACACACATAGACATATGCACACACGATAACATATATTTTTGAATCTATTTTGTATGTAGATATGTCTTTAGTCCCTAAACCATCCATCAGACAGGCTTCAACATTCAGCATTTTCAAGTAAACTTAAACTCCTTTTAATACTCTTTATTCTTGAAACTAGCTATTAAAAACTACTAAACTCAGGGACAGCCCTGTTATATTTTACTTTATATTTGAACACTTTAATTTAATTTTTGTTGTTTTTTATGATTTCTTTTTTCTTTTTTGCTCTATTTAGTTTGCATTAGACTTATTCTTGTATTTAACATTTTCAATAACCAATTTTATACATAAAATTTTAATTTTTAGTAATGTTTTATGTTGTAGCAATAAAAGCAAATACAAAGTATATTTAAAATTCAAGTGATTCTTCTTTGTTTTTATCTATATGTATATTAACTTTGCGGAAAGTTGTAATTCATGGTAGACTAAAAACATTTCTTTCATTTTAAAATAACATAAACATGATTTTTAGTCTTCACCAGAGAAACACTTAAAAATAATCTCTAGAGGACTATCAAACATATTTTATTTCCATTCAAGAAATGCATCATAACTGTCAAAAAATGTAACCTAAATGTGATAATATTCATTTTATCAGCATGTTTATGTTATCCAGTTAGAAGTTCACATATTAGCTTGCTGTAATTCTAGCTCCTTATGATAACCTCAAACTGAATATTTTTACAGATTTCACACTTCCATTGGTAACTGTAAAATATATTCATTTCTTACTTACATTTATATATGGCCTTTCCTTCTAGAGCTCAAAGTGGTTTCTATGAATAACTCCCTTAATTTTTATCTCTATAACATCAACCTAGTGCTTACATTGAGATGAGAATAAGAAAATTCCCCAGTTTTCCTGCTCGTAGTAGACAAACAGAGTACATCTAAAGGTACAAACATAATGTGGAACATTTTTTTAAAAAAAAATACTTGAAAGATATGGATTTGCTTAATTGGGCAAAGGTAAACACAATTTGTTCTTTGTTGATCTAGAACTAATATATGAAAATATTAAGGAAGCAGAATTAGCGAAACAAATAAACTTCCTAAACAAGACCTATTGCAATTGAGTACACTATTGAAACAATGTTTTTTTTTCCCCCTTGCCCAATATATTTACATCAGCGGTGAAATTGGGCCGGATCTATCTGGCTCACGTGACCATGTTGCTAATATGTAAATAACTTCTCCTTTTCCATATTTTCTTAAATATGAGCATTTTTGCATAGAATGTTGTGTAATATATGGATTTAAGAAAATCCATAAGATTTTTATATGTTGAAAGAAACTTAATATTATGGGGGAACCTGACAGCAGTATTCCAGTATTTGACAAGCTGCCACAAAGAGGAGTGGGTCAATTTATTTTCCAAAGCACCAGAAACAATGGATGGCAACTAATCAAGGAGAGAAGCAACCTGGAATTAAGGAAAAATTTCCTGACAGTGAGAACAATTAACCAGTGGAATAGCTTGCCATCAGAAGTTGTGGGTGCTTTATCACTGGAGTTTTTAAAGAAGAGACTGGACAGTCACTTGTCTGAAATGGTATAGGGCAGGGGTGGGCAATTGTGGCTCTTTTACAACCTGTGGACTTCAACTCCAGAATTCCTGAGACAGCCAAGATGTCTTAGGAATTCTGGGAGTAGAAGTCCACAGGTTGTAAAAAAGCCACAATTGCCCACCCCTAATATAGGGTCTCTTGCTTGAGCAGGGACTAGAAGACCTTGAAGGTCCCTTCCTGCTCCATTCTAATTGACTGATATAGTTTTTTTAAAAAAATTGATGAACAGCATGTTAAATTTCAGAAAATTTAAACTTCTAAACATAACTGAATGCTGCTTTATGTATTAATTTTAAAATATGTAATTACACACATGTTGCCTTCAGATATGAACTGAATGAATTTTCCTCCAGGTTCTGCTAGACTACAACTTCCTATTTTCACACAATCATAACTTTTTTTTTCTTTTGAATTGCACTCAGGTTGAAGCTTTCCAGCTTAAGGTAGGCATTTAAGTTCTGGCAGTCAATTATTACAAAGCAATCATCAATCCAAAATCCGGCAAGCATGACTCATCCCTAGAAAATTATTTGTTTCTCATAGAAAGAATCTAAATTTGGTTTGGTTTTATCAGAAAACATGCAATCATTCTAAAATTCATGACAGCGGAGACAGTGCAATGAACTGATCTCATACTTTGAACAAACAGAAGTTGCCATCAAGCTACCACTGAGACACAAATGAAGGTGACTGAAAATGTCTCTTTATTGTAACCATACCAGATAGCTGATACTTGCTTCAGCAAATGGGAACTTAGAATTTAAGCTAGGTCAAACCCTAAATCCTTTGTGTTCTCTTGAAGCCATATTATTTCAAAAAGAAAGATTTGACTTTCATCTTATCTCTAATCCTCATGGTGTCTGTTGATGATTGATGCTTGTTTATATTATCTGTGATCTTGTTATCCTATTCCAATAAATCTGATAAGTTAGCTGAAATATTTCAGATGCTAACTAAATCCTGAAAGTTGCTGGCACGGACAAGTTGTTAATATGTAATTATGTTATCTGTGTTCTTGCTCTCCTCTTCAGATATGTCTATTAGGTGAGCTGATATATTCCAGATGCTAACTGAGCCCTGAAAGTTGCTTCACACTGACAAGTTGTTAATCTGTAATATAAAATGCAAAGGTTCTTATGAAGTGAAACAGTTTGTGGTTACAGATAGATATTGTGAAAATTGTATCCATCTCCAAGTATTACAAGTGTAAGGTGACCAGATTTTAACATTGGTAAAGAGGGACATTGTGGGCGTGGCTTATTTTGTGGGCGTGGCTAGCTGGTCATGTGACTGGGTGGGCGTGGCTAGCTGGTCATGTGACTGGGTGGGTGTGGCTAGCTGGTCATGTGACTGGGTGGCCATGGCTATGCGTATAGGGTAAGGTGAACAGATTTTAACATTGGTAAGAAGGACACCATTGTGGGCGTGACTTATTGTGTGGGCGTGGCTTGGAGGCCATGTGACTGGGTGGGCGTGGCTAGCTGGTCATGTGACCGGGTGGCCATGGCTATGTGTATAGGGACTACTCAGAGGGCTGAAAAGTCATTTCTGACAGGTCCTCACACTTTTGACTGGTCCTCACACTTATGACCATCCTCATATTTATGCCCATGCAGCATTCTTAACAACCATGTCACTCATTTCACAACTGCTTCTCTTCACCATGATGACAAGATAGGGCAAAAACATAAAATGTGAGGACAGTCATAAATTCGAGGACTGGTCAAAAGTGTGAGGACCAGTCAAAAATAACTTTTTCAGCCCTCTGAGTAGTCCATATGCATTAAAGGATACAGCAATAGAGAGGGATGAAGGAATGGAAATTAGAGTAGGAGTGAGGGTAAGAGAGGGAGGAAGAGAGGAGGAGAAGGAGAAAGGAAGAGGAAGTAGGGAGGATAAAAAGAGGGTGGGGGGAAGAGAAAGTAAGAAGGAAAGAAAAGAGAGTGGTGATAGGTTTGAGGAGAAAGATTGCTGTACAATAAAAAAGATGAAAGGGAAGAAAGCCAACCCCAAGCAAATATAAAGATATTAAGATTAAGAATGAATTGTTAAACTTTAAAGAATAAAAGAGAACAAATATGAATAAATAGCAATAATTAGAAACACACATACAAACATGCAATGTATTTTCTTTGAACAGAATATTTGGCTGGTTCACAAATTTAAACAGCGTTTAGTCATTTCAATTAAATTTACAATTTCTATATTTCCTTTTTGCCATATTTATTCCTCATCTATTTTTTTAAAAAAACAATATTACCCTTCATCCTCATCTCTAATCTTAATCAAATTCAATTTTTCCCTTCTATTCTATATTATACCCCTTCCCATTGTCATCTATTTTTATATCCATCCTCACATTGGTTAATTATGTAATTATGTAATACAGTTGTTTAATACAAATTCAACATTTTAATATAAATCAATTAGTTATATAACTATCTTTTTTGTATATTAATCAATATGAACATGAATATTCCAATTATTTCCATGCAATCCAATTTCTTACAAATCAATTAATTATATTTACCAATAATAATAAACCAAATAATTTCCCCCATATATTCCTCCAAACCACAACTTAACCATTTCTGCTTTCAACACAATATACAATTATTAATAGTATCCCAATTATTACAATTCCCTAGTTAAATAGAGCTTTTTTTCTTTTGTGTTTTAAAATCTTGAACTCTCCTCTTTTGCCCAAAATTTCCCATTGTTTGCAGTTTTGTACCTACCTTTTTTGGTGAGGAAAAAGAAAAAGAAAAAGAAAGAAATCTCTCTCTGCCTCATTTTGTCATGTTGCAGGTTTAGTTTCACTTTCGCCTTTGTTTTCAGTATAGCTAGGGTGGGGGAAATCTGCTCCAGGAACTTTTTGCAGCTTTTTGCAGCTAATTAACCTAGCGGAAGCTGTTAACAGGGGCTGTTTTTTCTATTTTTGCAGGCATGGGTCTATTCATTTTTTTTTTAACACTGATCAGCTGTAGGTCGGCCCTTTGAAGCCCCGCGGCAAGAGTTTAAAGAGTTTTTTTTCCCTCTAGCCATCAGCGGGGATTCAGGAGGCAGAATGAAAAATCGGGACTTTTTTAAAACGCCGCGGGACGCGGGACAAATTGCCCAAAAGCGGGACTGTCCCGCCAAAAGCGGGACGTCTGGTCACCTTATACAAGTGTGAAAAATGAAAGAGAGTCAGATAATCAAATTGATAGAGGAAGTCTCTTTTTATCTTTGTGTTGAATAATGGATGTTTGCATGCTTCAGTAACAACTCCCAAAACTTTCCAATGTTCAAAAAATCCCACCCAATTGGACTGGTTGGGACCAAAGGAGTTAAAAGTAACCATTTACAGAAAATATTTCTGAATGATAAATAGAACAGACACTGCATATCACATCACAGCCATTGCCATGTTTCCTTTCTTTTTGCCAAAACAGCTACACTACATCATAACTCTGAAGAAGATGCGGGGTATAGGAATGAAGCATTATAAACTGGGGGCAGGGGTGAATTCTACTTATCTTTACTACCGGTTCGAGACGGGATCGCATGTACAGATCACTGATGATGACATCTGGGGTGGTGGGTGGGGCTTCCCGCCAGTTTTACTACCGGTTCTTGCGAACTGGGGGCAACCCATCACTGGCTGGGGGTGAATATAATACAATAGGTATAATAATAAATTGATGGTAAAATTCCCATGTCTGGGATATAGTAATTGGAAGATATAAATTGTTCAAAGACAACAAAGCAAAATTTACTTCTGCTCAGAAATCTGGAATATAAATTTGGTAGCACAACTGAAGCATGTATTTTAAAATAAGTGTAGAAAAGCAAAAAGAATGAAAGAAATAATGAAAGAATATTGTAGCTAGAAGACTTCTGACAGTTACTTTAGGATCTAATCTGGCATATCCACAATGGGATCATTGCAAAGTCATGCAAAGAGCTAATCTATTTAAAAAAAAAATAGGTAGGAAATGAACCCAATGTCCAAACAGGTATTCATTTATGATATCTGTGCCCAGAATCTTATGGAAAATTATAAAGTTCAATTTGTGTCTAAAGAAATAGGATTCTTCATTCAGTAATAAACAAACCAATAAAAAAAACCTCTGTGAACAGTTTACACAGAATAAATTATGGAAAAATTCAAAGGATCAATGGTGGGTTTAAAATTTTTTTGCTACCAGTTTGGTGGCATGGCTAGGTGGGGGGCATGTGATTTAGCAGGCATGGCCAACTTGACGTCACTCATGTCCAGGCCCACTCAGTCACATGACCTCCCCATCTAGCCACGCCCACAGGAAAAGGTAGGAAGAATTTGGGAATTTCCACCTATCTACCCCTGTCCTTCTTTCACCAGTCGTCCCCATTTCCCCTCCTTTAGCAGCCCCGGCCCTAGCCCCACTTCCTCCCCACTGCCATCTCTTTGTTTGGGCTGCTTACATTCTGGCTGGTCCAGAGTCTGGAAGGCAAGCTGACCGGATTTTTGATGACACCCAGCCAGCCACCGCTGCTGGAAAGGGCTGGCAAAGAAGTCTCCCAGCCTCTTTGAGAGCCACTTTGTGGCTGCGGCAGCTGGCTACAGGCCGCCAAAAAGTACCAGAGGTTGCAGAAAAAGCTGCTGCTGTCACTGCCGTGTTCTTCATGCATGCACATCCCATTGGACGTGCAAGGCAGTGGGATGCATGTGCATGTAGAACATGGTGACGACGAACATGGCAGGCAGGGCAACTGAGTGGCGACCGGGGGACCAGTTCAGGGGCTCAAAATACCAAATTGCACCAAACCCAGAATTAAGACAATAGATGAAAAAGATGAAACAACCCACCCCCCACCCCCCCGGCACTAATTTTGCCTAGAATTAAAATATAATATTAAAATAAGGGTAAAATAGGAATATATTTTGGAGAATATTTGGCTGGTATATAAAACTCTCTGTTGACTCATTTTTGAATCAGGGAACAGAAAATAGAACGAGTGGTGGGAAATAGGAAAGTGCAATATTCTACTGCAAAAACTCTTGGGTATTTTCATGTACACTTTTCATATGTGCAAATTTCCATTTTCATTTATATATATTTCCTTGAATGAATGCACATTTTACACTAGAGGCTCATTAGAAATACGCAGCATTTAGCAGTCCAAATATAGATCTTAAATACGGAATCTCCACACAAATTCTAAAATGGTCAGCAAAACCTCATAGACATTGTGAAGAACAGCCAATTATTTTACTGACACTCTCTGTTTTATATTTTATTACACTTTGTTTATTTCATATGCATGCTTGTCCATCTTACAGCATGTAATAAGTTTCTCCCTCCCTCCCTCTCCCTCTCTCTCTCTCTCTCTCTCTCTCTCTCTCTCTCTCTCTCTCACACACACACACACACACACACACACACACATATGTTATATATATATAACATTTTAATCAAATCAAATCAGCCCCTAGAGTCAGAAATGAGTGGATGGGGAAATCTTTATATTGTACAATATGCAGTGTGATTTGAGCTTTCTGTGGATTGTAGGCATCAGTACCAGAGTTATTTGCATCCTATTGCATAAAATAGCATTCTGGCTGTACAAAGATATGTAAAGCAGTGGCATTTTCTTTCATACTTTTTTTAAATAAACCACAAAGTTGATACAAAATTAACTTGGAATATAATTTATGTGCTTATTAACCTAATCAATTTTAGGTTTCTTTTTGCTGAGATAAAATAGCAGGTATGATTTCCTTCTCTGATGAAGTTTGCATATATAAAGTGAAATGAAATATTAAGATCCCTTTAACATTCATTGTAAACTGAGCCAGAAGATGCTTTGACTTAAGGAAATATCTCCTTAGATTCAAATGATAACATGAATTCAGTGCAAAACTACTGCTATCATTTGTTCCATTTCTAACTGGGAAAATTTATAAATTAATAAAGTGAAGCTTAATTACTCTAAATAGGTGATTAAAAATAAAATAAAGTTAGATGCAAGCATTGCTGTACCAGATTATTTCTGGAATATTCATATTTCAAATAAATAGATTTGGTTCATGTCAGCAATTCACCTAGAAGGGAGTTGAATTATAATGCAGTTAGCAATTCTAATTAAATGAACATTTCTGTAGTATACAATTAATTTCAACCTCAAAAATATGATGAGCATGTTAGGAATATTAAGGGAATGTAGCAACGCTTCATACTTAACTTTTGTAAAGTATGAATAGCCTGAAAGCTTGTTCAGTTCAAGATACATTTTTAATTACACTAGCCAATCTTTCATTAAATTATTCTCAGTGTGTTAAGGAAGAATGCATCGTTGAACAATCATTTATCTGACCAGTTTGGCAGAGCACAGTTCCAGTCTATTGGCATCTTTTTCTAAAAAAAAATAAATAAAATAAAATAAAATAAAATTAAATGAATACAAAATACAAAAAGAAAAAGTTCCCAGACACTGTTTAGCCTTTGAAGCAAAGATATCAAAATTCCATACCTAATACATTTGAGCAGATGTGGAGACTGTCCCTAACTCAATGCAGCAGCCTCTATGTGGATGTGCCAGGGGATTTTCAAAATTGGCAAAATGATGGGTGAAATGTTGATGTAAGTCCTTTTATACAAGCTTTGGTAATCCAAGTATGTTCAGAAGGGGCTTGTCTTTAGCAATTTTGCTAAATTTTGTGCTCTTAGCAATTTTGATTTCTCCCTGCATATCTCACTGGCTTCAATAGCACTACTTTAGTAAATTCCAACTTCATTGATATTAAAAGGAAGGTAAGACTACACTTGGAGACATGGTGGCTCAGTGGTTACCTAGCTTGTTGACTGGAAGGTTGGCACTTCAAAATCCAAGCACTGTGTGATGGAGCGAACTCCCATTCTTGCTCCAGCTCCTGCCAATCCAGCATACAAATCCAAGTACATAAATATGTATCATTTCAGTGGGAAGGTAACCGCATTCTGTGCACCTTGGAAAATAGTCATGTCAGCCATATGACCATGGAAGTATCTTCAGACAACAATGGCTCCCACAGCTACAAAGTGGAGCTGAGCACAGCTAGAGTTGGACACGACTGGACAGGGAAAACCTTTATCTTTTTTTTTTTTACAAAGTACAAGTAGATTAATTTCTGGTGTAATCTAAAACCTTTTTTGCATGAAGATCCTCTAGCCTTCTGAGTGCTTTAGTAATAATATTGTCACCTCCTGACTAGTAAGTCAGTTCCATTTTTCGTTCCTGCCTATTAGTGGGGCAAAGCAAGCAAAACATGAAGTGCGCTACTGAAACTGTATAATAATGACAGGTTCCTAATGACCTCTTTTTAATTATTAAATATAGAGCTGAAAAGTAGGTCATTATTTCTTAAGGGTTACCATAACCCCATATTAACCTGCGTAGTAATTGCAACTTTCAGAATAGATATGAGAAGAAGAAAAATAACCTTTTCAATTACAATTCTACAAACAGACACTTCTTACTCCCTTGTTAACCAAATGCATATTTGTTGTGGTGTTTTGTGATTTTTACTGGAAGAGCCAAAAGTGGCTGATGTTGCTTTTGTTTATAACAGATATGAACTAGTTTCCTATTCAGGAATATCTGAATACATCTTGTTTAGGCACACAGTCAGTGTGGCAATGGTTTGGACCTCACATGGCAATGGTTTGGGGCTAGCCAGAAGACACCCACTGAAAACATTAGTACTTATGGTTGTTTGCTTTCAATCCATATACTTTATTCTCTCTGAAAGTTAGTATTTCCATAATAACTTTTAAGAACAATGAACAGCAAATTTCCACTATTCCTTATATTACATCCTTTTCTATATGTTGCACATGTTGATGATTTAAGTATAATTATTAGCTTTATGGAAGGAAGAAGGAAGGAAGGAAAGAGAAAGTGAGAAGGAGGGAGAGGGAGAGAGAAAAGGAAGGAAGGGGAAGGGATTTCTATTGTCAATTCTTTACTGTCACGATAGTAAAAGCATTTTAGTGGACAGCAAGAGTGTCTTCAAGTAGGCTGAATGACCTTCAGTAAATGATTAATTCTGCACCATCTTGCTGAACAATATTCTCCTTTCTCATGTGGAACTCTTTTTGTTGTCTTTATAGATTTAAAATCAGCTCTCAATAGGATTCGTACAGATAAGCTCTGGAAGAAACTTCTATTAAGAACTACCTATTACTGCCTATTACTTGTGTCCAGAAATATTTTACAAGAAGAGTCCTCCACTCCTCTGCTCGCAACAAAATACCTTATACCACCAAACTTGAAATTCTAGGCTTAGAAAACTTAGAACTGCACCACCTTCAGAATGACCTAAGCATGGCTCATAAAATTGTCTGCTACAATGTCCTACCTGTCAATGACTATTCAGTTTCAACCACAACAATACATGAGCACAAAATAGATACAAATTTAAAGTGAACCATTCCAAACTTGATTGCAGAAAATATGACTTCAGCAACAGAGTGGTCAATGCCTGGAATGCTCTACCTGACTCTGTGGTTTCATCCCCAAATCTCCAAAACTTACCTAAGTCTGTCTACTGTTGACCTCACCCCATTCCTAAGAGGTCTGTATGAATTCAGTTCATGCTTATACTTATATATATTATCTAATACGTACTTGACAAAAATAAAATAAAATAAATAAATAAACAAACATTGACTGTATGAAAACTGATATTTCAAATTCACATGCAACCTTCAGGAGGATCAGAAAAGCAATGATAATTTAGAAAAAGGTGATTGGTGGCTGTATATTAGCACTCATATTTTATATATTTAGCATTAACTCATTAATTAAAATGTTTACATATTCTGTTTACCTTGCCCAATACTGGCCAACTTTTTTTTTATTATAAGCAGATGTTACAGTTATTCTTTCTATGATACTAGTAGAAATGAGAAGAATACTACATGATTTGGCCAGCTATTGCAAAACTGAGATATAAATTATTTAGCCAACCAAAATTATGTTTTTGCAAAAAAAAAGAGAGAGAAGCCCCTATATGTGGCAATTAGATAGAATAAAATTAAACAAACAAGCTGCTTGAAATACTTGGATCAATTTTGGATCAAAAACTTGGATTGGTCTGGAATTAGGGGTTGAAAGAGCCATGTAAGTAAGGCTGCTATCAGGTTTTCTTTTTCAATTTAGAAGAGGTTATTGTGTCCCTGTATAAAATACAAAGATGCTTTCTCAATTGCTAACTGAACTAAATATATTATTGAAAATGGTCTGAGTAACTGGAAAAAAATCATTCTAAATGCTTGGATTCTATTCTTGATATTTACAAAGGTGTTTCAAATGCAGCTAATTTTCATGAAAGCAAAGATGGGCATTCTTCAATCTTTGTTTAAAATTTGATTCTGTAGTATCCAACATACTAATGTTTTCATTAATTCTAGAAAATGGATTTTCTTTCCATCTACTTGAAAGATAATCCTGGAGCTAAAACTTCTATCCTATGATTTTGTTTTGGATTAGTTATTATATTGGGTTTTTAAAAGGCTAAAAGAATTATCAGGCAAAGTAACTGGAATTCAAACTTATAAGGGAATGGAAGTTCAATTTCCAGTTGTCATGTGCTGGAAATTCAATACACTGTATATTGTTAACAGTCTTGTCGGTAATCTAACTTTCCATATCTTGGTGCTGAAACATCATAAAATTATTGTGATAGGTCAATTTAATGCTCTGTCCTTGGTCCTTGGTGATGGGCAGTTATCGGAATGGAATGATCACTGCCATATGGGATCAGTGAAGAAGACAACAGTAACAATTAGCTAGTGAATAACTAATTTTCCCATGGAATCTTTAAATTAAACCTATACTTTCACTATCATGCATGCATGCATTAACTCATACAGAACTGTAACATGCTTCTTAGCTTCATTAAGGCACAACTTTTCTACTTTTCTTTCTTTCATTTACCTTTCCTATCTTTAGAGGTGATATGGATATTACAAAATAGCAGTTAATTGCAATACACCTGCCACATGAAGTAGTAAAACAACAAATTAAACGGAGAAAAGAAAAAAATAGTTTTGCTAGTAATAGTAACAAGAGATGGGCAGCTTACAAATTGAAATACAAAAACATTAACTAACTAAACAAGAATCTTCTCCAATAAATTTATGAAATTTTCCCCTAAAGAAATTTTTCTGTGGACAAATACAGTGGAAAATTGTGAAAAGCAATTTGTGCTTAGTTCCACCTAGCACACTGACAATATTCAGATATTATCACATACATTGGTTCTTGAAAAGTGATTCTGGTCTGCAACTATAACAAATCTGTCTATATATCTTGATTAGAATATGAAGATTTCCCTCATTGGAGTAACTCACAACATAATATCTGATCCGAAGTCTGCCAGAAAGTTCCATGATCCTGGAAATTTGAAGCTATCTTTTCCTGGTTCCAGTCTAACGGACCTTAATGAATCCTTTTCCATGTTGCTCAGATTCCCCATATATATAGCAAACTATTATAGAAAGATGAGCAGCCTTTTTGACTTGGATTCAATTATTCATAGTATTCATTTTTATTGAGGGCATGCCAGTCAGTTTCTCTAACCTCTAGGAATTAAGCAATGGCAAACCTCTTTTGAAAAACCTTGCTAAGAGAACTACAGGGAGTTGTCCAGGCGGTGTCTAAGAATCAGACAGGAATGAACGGAAGAAAAAAAAAAGGCTTGATATATACATCTTAGATTTTTTTATTGAAATGAATGTTTTATATAAAAATGTGCAACAAATTATATCTCAAGAATTTTGTCATAGACTCTATAACACTGATTCCTCCTTCAGAAAAATCCCAAAAGCCTAAAAACTACCAATTCCAATATTTTCTATTCCTTCAGAATAGCAGATTGGACATTTTATTAAAAGTATAGTAATGGCATAGAAAAGGTCTTTGGGAAGACCTAACATCAGGTGTGAAATTCAGCAGGTTCTGACAGGTTCTGGAGAACCAGTAGTGGAAATTTTGAGTAGTTCGGAGAACTGGAAAATATCACCTCTGGCTGGCCTCAGAGTGGGGTGGGAATGGAGATTTTATAATATCCTTCCCCCAGGAGTGGAGAGGGAATGGGGATTTTCCAATATCCTTCCCCTGCCACACCAGCAAGCCACACCATACCCACCAAGCCATGCCCACAGAACCGGTAGTAAAAAAATTTGGATTTCACCACTGCCTAACATCTATCCATGGAGAAAAATAACATTTTTTAATTCAATGGTCCTTGTATAGATGCTGCTGACTGTAAGGATTATGTATGACCTAAACTTCTGGAGTTAGATCTGAATTAGCTTCAGATCTTTTTCATACTGTAACTTTAAGCTACTTGATTCCTATGCATAAAATGGTTGGAAATGAAGGTCGCTTCAGAAATCCGTTTCCTGATTTCTTCTTATTTCTTTGTATAGATCAGAGGTTCCCAGGCTCGTGATATTCCCAGGGGTGCAAAAACTTGGGTTTAGAAGTTTCAAAATTATAGTGTATTTGCATAATTCAAACTTTTGTAAGATATGCAAGAATATTTCAGAAGTGTTCTAGGGGTGAAGGGTATAGAAAAGGCTGGGAAAACCTGATATAGATGGACTGATGGTCTATCCGAATTAGGTTTACCAGGGACCATATTTGTGGATTGTCCAGCTTCTTCAGTCTACCCAACATCTTGGAAAATCAATAACCTTTTCTTTCTATGGGTGGGTCTTTAAGGACATGTGGTTTTTTTTTTTAAAATAAATTTTATTGAATAAACAAATATATTACAATTCAACCGGTTTTTGATGGTAGATCTTTTGTATGCACTCCCTCCCTTCCTTATTGAGTTTCACTTGTAATTTGACATTTTCCCATATGTGTATCCACCAGTGGACCAGAAATTGACAAAATAAAGAAAAGAAAATTTTATCATTATTCCTCTCATTGTTACAGAGAGCTTGCAGCCTATTCCCTTCACAATTCATGTTTAGGGGAAAAAAATGAACTCCAGCATTTCACTAGTCCAGCAGCCTAGGATAAAATAGCCATGGGGGACAGTGACTGCATTTGGGATGTGTATATGTGGGTATGATCCTATATATGATAGATAGATGATAGCACACAGTAGCCAACTGTAATAAAGGGACTTGTTTTCAATGAAATGAAGTGCAGAAAATGAACTGAACAACAGCATCTGGACCAACACATGAAAATCCTACTTTTTATGCAGAAAAGAGGGAAAAATAGGAGGAGATTGATCAGATGATTAAGGGATACTATTTTGTGTCCTTACATTGGGAAATGATTAGTAAGCAATACTTACAAATTCCAAGAAATTTTCTTAAATTTTCTGCCTATTTTCCCATTGTTTTTGTTTGTTTTTTATCCTGTAATGGATAACAGGTAACATAATAGGTTGCATAAATTTTAGAATGTTGTTTGGAAATAATTGGTTGGACAACAATGGTTTTGCTTGGCAAAATGCTTTCCAGACATTGTAAAAGGATGTCAAACCTTTTATCAACCTAATTTTATCTCAACCATTAATTCCTTTCCTATTTCCATTGTAGGGACATCTTATGTATGACAACTGCTGATTCCCCACCCCCTACATCTGTTCTAATCTCAGTTTCCTAAGGTACAGTTAGGAAAAGTGAGGTAATTTAGTTAATTACTTTTTCATTGATAATATTTATTGCTGATAAAGCTTATTAAATTGTTTTATTATGTGAATGCCTTTATAATTTGCACCAGCACTCTGTCAGATAGGTCATAAGAAGAAATAAAAAGTAAGGTAATAACTCACCAAGGCTATTAGAGATGGCAGAACTGAGGTAGGATTAGAAAGTAAATTTCCAACTTTAAGTCCAGCAAACTTTTAAAAATGTACTGAAAGGATTATGACTTCATTAACTGAGTTATGATAAACCTTATCTATACTCTCCTTCTCCAACCTGAGCCCATAATATTGACCTGTATACAGAAAACAGATGCCTCTTCAGCATACTAATGAAGTTAAGTCGTGTCATTCTATAGAAATAATAAAAAACAAGATGTTTGCACAGTACACTAAAAATATAGCTTTTATTTATAGCTTGGGACTGATGGCCTATCTAGTAATTACACAATGCCTCCATTTGAAACTTACAGTGGATTTGACTTAACACATTACACATAAGAGCAAAGCATATCATATTCAATCAAAGATTGCCATATTCAGAAAAAAAGTGATATCAGAAAATAAAGATGTAAACAATGAATGCCATTAGATTAACAGTTGATGTGCCCTTTCCCTAATATACTCTTCCTGGGCTCAAAGGAAACCAATACTATTATAGAAATAAAATGATTAAATTGTGTGAACTTCTTTCAGAGCACAAAGATGTAATTGAAGCTAGTTTCTGAAAGAAGGAATTCTTCAACCTTCCATCCACTACATATTACCTATCCAGTTATTTAAGGGAATGAATACTATGCATAAGAAAATAGACCCAAACTTGGTCAACCTTTTAAAGCTAGTAAACTAGTTCTAACTGAAATCTCATTGAATTCTGAATCTACCCAAGGAGGTGCAAATCAGATCCTATTTAAAGTAAGGATCTTTTGGACTCTTGACAGAAGTTAACTATTTTGCTCTAAGGATGCCAAATTCAAATTCAAATTTCTTTTATCTTAACTAACAATTAGTATTAGGGTGGAAAACACAGAATTCACTTGCATAGCCTCCAAGTAGGGTTGTCTCAAATCTTGGAAAATTCTTGCCTGTCATGAAATAAAGTACTTCCCTATGTAGTGACTAATTATTGTCCCAATAATTAATTTCTTCAGTATAGGGGAAAGATTAAACTAACGTATCAGCCTAGATTACTATTTTAAAGATGTGAAGAAACCATACTTAACATTTTTATGAAATGGAAAACAAGATTACAAATGCCATTTTTATGGGTGTGCTTCTTTCTCTTTTTCCTGTCTATTTCTGAGACATTATATCTCATTGTGCCAGCCAGTTGTGTGCCTCTACTAAATAATTAACTAGTGAAGAATGTATCTGGTAATATAATTCACAACCCAGACACAACCACATTTTCCCACAGAATAAAACATCCTAGCCTGACAACCAGCTATGCCAAAACTCCTGGCACCTCAAAAGATATAATTTTATATTAGAATAGACTATCACTTGCAGCAGAAATTAAGTTCCTTGGTGGACACTTAGAGGCTGCTGTGCTATCTTTTCCACAGTTTTTTTTATCTAGGGTATAAACAAAGACAGATGGAATATTTCAGATATTTGAATGTGAGTATGTATTTGTGAAATTTGATATTCAGCTGAATTTTGCAACTTAATGATCTCTAATGCTGACATATTAATGCTTAATTTTGAATTTTGAAATAAATCAAACTGGTTTGGCCTTCAATCTCAAATCACAGACTTTGATCAAATCACCCTCTTTGCATATAAAACTTCTATTTGCATTTTAATTAGTGTTGATTTGGACAGGTCTATTGAATGTATTCCAGAATGCATTTCTATGGATTTTTTCCCACACACTAGTAGATAAGTTCTGAACTAATATTATTTCTTAAAATATTGATGGCCAATTGTATATCAGTACATTTCAGTAAGGGTTCCAGACAGTGATATGATTCAGAATGATAAGAAAATATACAGCCAACATAATCATCAATATAAAATCAATAATGATAAAATAACTGCTAAACTGTAACTAAGAAGACATAAAAGCATAATAAAAGTCAGGTTTAATTTGATGCCAAAACAGAGACAGATTTAATACTGAAAGACTTGTTCTTAAAATAAAAATCTAACTTAAAAAATAGTTTTTAAGAAAGTAAAAATCTGGGATGGGATTAGAAATTTGTATGAACTATTCTAAATATCCAGAATTCAAGAAATGATATGGAAAGCATATATCTCATATCCATATAGATGGACAATGAAAAAAACTTATCAAATGGCGAACTGTTAGATAGAATAGGAGCAAATACATTAAAGGCTAAAATGCTTTTTCTTTATCATAACCTGTTCCTGAGTAGGTAGAAACCTTTGGGTGTCTGTACCCCAAAAAGCATATTGTATAACATTTCTTCCTACTTTTGGTTTTATTTATTCTGGTTATGACTGCTATTACCGAGATCTCTTTAATGCAAACACATTAGTGACACCAATAGTAGGAAGTCAAGGTATACATACTGGATAACTGGCAAATATTTAAAATCAACATTGCAGAATTCATTTCAAGTACCTCTTCTATCACTTGAAAAATTGAAAAATTTACAGAGTCTACACATGGACTGTTTTTAAACATAGAATCTTTTAAAAAATACATAATAGCTATTCAAACTAGAAATTGCTTCTTAGTGTAAACTGATAACATGGACCTGCTCTTGAGCTATCTTCTCATGACAAAGCATTAATTTGCCAGCAAACAAAACACAGTTTATCAGAAATCAGAGTATCTCTAAGGTTAACAATGAACCCTAGGAGATCTGAAGTTGGATCAGGATTGAATAATGAGAAATGAGTGAAACATTGCTTCTATCCTAAATAATTGATGGATAAAGAACATGTCAAACTGAAAACACTTGGTGAGAAGACACAAATGAGGTCCTTATAGACATAAATTTCAAGGTTCAACTTTCTATCCTGCTGTCATTTACAATTGTAAAAAGCAAGTCATACTGAGATATTTCAGGAATTTCTTTCACTTACTGATGAGTTTGGAGTGTAAGAACATAAAAGAGTTCTTGTTCCAAAGTGAAATAAAATTTGATCAAATTCATTATATTATTTTTGCAATGGCAAACCAGAAGCACCTTGGGAAGGTAATCAATCCTTGATATCAGGATTACCCCTGTTTTCTTTTCATACACTGCCACCACACAGTTTGAGTGACTGTTTAGAATTCATGATATAAAAAATAATGAGGAGCAATCAGGATTTAACATCATTGAAAAAGGAAATGCCACTCTATACATTACTTGCCATATTAAAATAATATAGGGGAAAAATAGCCTAATGCCTTCAAATAGCTTTCCTTTAAAAGTCCAATTATCTCTTGATGTAATGCTAAGTGAGACTAATAAAATGAAAGGATTGAAAGTGATCTTGCAGAAGATCCCATCTGCCCCACTGGCTACAGTGGGTATTTCAGACAAATTAGTATCAGCCTATGCTTAAACAACTCCATAGTAATGTTTACCATTATATTTGTTACGATGTTCAATGAAAATCCACTTCCTTGGAATTTGTGCCAATTATTTATTTTCCTGTCTTCTGGAAGAACTAAGAAAAGTTCTGCCTTATGATAGCTTTTGCATAATAGAATATAACCACATTATTTCTTTGCAGTCTCCTCATTCTCTAATTACCTCCATAAGTCTTTCTTTTCAAGCTTCCTATCATCTTGGTTGCTGAATATGTAATAATAATAATAATAATAATAATAATAATAATAATAATAATAATAATAATAATAATAATAATAATAATTTTATTTCTATACCGCCCTTCTCCCGAAGGACTCAGGGCGGTGTACAGCCTATTTAAAAACACAGACAAAACAACAGTATAAAATTTAAAATAATTAAATAGGTGGCTCAAATTTAAAACCCCAATAAATTTAAATACCCAGTTTAAAACTATTGTGTTGATAGTCCGGCCTGGCGGAACAACAGGGTCTTCAATGCGCAGCGAAACACCCGGAGGTCGGAGATCTTACGAATTTCCAGGGGCAGTTCATTCCACAGGGCTGGGGCTCCCACAGAGAAGGCCCTCCCCCTGGGTGTCGCCAGCCAACATAACTTGGCTGATGGCACCCTGAGGAGACCCTCTCTGTGGGAACGGACTGGTCGGTGGGAGGCTATTGGTGGCAGAAGACGGTCTCGGAGGTACCCGGGTCCTATGCCATGGAGCGCTTTAAAGGTGGTAACCAACACCTTGAATCGCACCTGGAAGACCACTGGGAGCCAGTGCAGCTCGCGCAGGAGGGGTGTCACATGGGCACAACAGGTTGCGCCCATAACCACCCGCGTGGCCGCAGTTGGAGCCTCCGAGTGCTCTTCAAGGGGAGCCCCATGTAGAGAGCATTACAATAGTCCAACCGGGAAGTAACAAGGGCATGAGTGACCATGCGCAGGGCATCCCGATCCAGAAAGGGCTGCAACTGGCGAATCAGGCGAACCTGATAAAAGGCCCCCCTGGCCACGGCCGTCATATGCTCTTCCAAAGACAGCCGCGCATCCAGGAGGGCACCCAGATTGCGAGCCCTCTCCGTGGAGGGTAAAGATTCACCCCCAATAGTCAGCGATGGCACCTGCTGACTATATCGGGGCGCCGGGAGCCACAGCCACTCGGTCTTGGAGGGGTTGAGTCTGAGCCTGTTCCTCCCCATCCAGACCCGCACGGCCTCCAGGCAGCGAGACATCACATCAAGGGCATCGTTGGGGTGGTCTGGGGTGGAGATGTACAGCTGAGTATCATCAGCGTACAGATGGCACTTCACCCCAAAACCACGGATGATCTCACCCAGCGGCTTCACATAAATGTTGAACAGGAGGGGCGAGAGGACCGACCCCTGCGGCACTCCCCATGCGAGATGCCTCGAGGTCGACCTCTGTCCCCCTGCCAACACGAACTGCGAGCAGTCGGAGAGGAAGGAGGAGAACCACCGCAAAATGGTGCCCCCTATTCCTAACCCCCTCAACCGCTGCAGCATGATACCATGGTCGATGGTATCAAAAGCCGCTGAGAGATCTAATAGGACTAGGACAGAGGAGCAACCCCTGTCCCGAGCCCTCCAGAGATCATCCACCAACGCGACCAATGCCGTTTCTGTGCTGTACCCCTGCCTGAAGCCCGACTGGTACGGGTCTAGATAGATAGCTTCATCCAGGTGCCGGGGAAGTTGTCGTGCCACCACGCTCTCAACAACCTTCGCCACAAAACGAAGGTTGGAGACTGGACAATAGTTGGCTAATTCAGCCGGGTCCAGGGAAGGCTTCTTGAGGAGGGGCCTCACTACCGCCTCTTTCAAGGCGGCGGGAAAGGCACCTTCACTCAGAGAAGCACCTATAATCCCCTGGAGCCAGCCTCATGTAACCTCCCGGGAGGCCAGTACCAACCAGGAGGGACACTGGTCCAATAAACACGTGGCGGCACTAATCTTACCCAGAACCCTGTAAGACTTTGTAAGACTTTGTCTCTGTTGAAATGGATTTTGCTTATTTTGCCAGATATTTAAGATTCTTCGGCATCTTGATATTGATACACATTTGATACAATCTATACAGCCAGTGGTTCAGTTCCAATAGTCTTCTCTCTCTTCTTGGGCTGTTCCTTTGAAAGGTGAGACCGAAAAAACACTATCTGTGCTCCCAGCTCAGTCACCCTCTTGTCCTGCCATTCATAATCTCTTACAATGTTCAAAGCCCTGTCTGTATTGTTTGCTCTCATGTGGATCAGTTGGGAGAAGTATTTATCAATGGATTTAGGGACTTTTGGAAGTGTTTTCTTCAAATCACAAATGTCTTTCAGGAAGGTAAGCACTTTTCTTGATAGGCTACCTGGATGACAATCCCATTCAGTAGGGTATGTCCAATCATTTACTTCCACCACCCTTACTTCCTTTTTCTTCACAGCTCACATGGAATTCTTTCCTCTGATGAAGAGCCTCTTAAGACATTCCTCAATCCCTAAGGTTTGTCACAACTGCTCTTCATCCAAGGCTGGCAACAAGAGTTCCTTGGATTTCTGGGAAGATGTTTTGCTAGTGGGATAATGTAACAGAATCTTGAAAGCCTGTCAGAACAATTATTTGGCTGAATTTATACCTAACATGATTAAGTCAGAATGTATTTCTCACATTCCCCACTTCCAACTTCCCTGATAGGCAGTTTTTCTCTCAGACTGTTCACCTTTATAGTTCTTGACAAAAGTAAACATGACCCAGTCCCTGCTGGCCAGAAGAAAAGGTCCCTCTATCTCCATGTACCTCTGAAGACCTTTCTCTGTGAGTTTGCTGAATGAGTTGCTCTCTGGAGAACAGGCTTCTTCATATGTTCCTTGAACCTGCCTCAGCAAAATCAATACCAAGGAATATTCCAGTCACAAACAACTGGCCATCAGCAACAGTCAGCAACAATAAGTCAGGCGCTTCCATTTCATTGGCTCTCCAAACTTGTCTTAATAATTAAAAGGTGTGATTTTAAAAGAGAAATCTCAAAGTTAATCCTCAAGTTTCTGAACTGTTTCTCTAATAGAAAGGTGATTGCATCCAATTAAGCATTCTCTGAGATATCACACACACACACACACACACACAGAGAGAGAGAGAGAGGAGAGAGAGAGAGAGAGAGAGAGAGAGAGAGAGAGAGAGAGAGAGAGAGAGACCAGTGGTGGGTTCTAACCGGCTTTACTACTGGTTCTCTGTGCACGTGCTTTGCGCAAGCGCGTTAGGAATATGCCCAGCTGAGGTTATCAGCTGAGGTTATACGCCTATCAGCTGGGCTAAAAATAAGGAAATATAAGGTAGGAATAAGGCGGGGTGGGTGGGCGTGTCACTGCGTTTTTATATTTACCAGATGAGCTTTTATTTTTGGATTTTCAGACTTTCCATAGCTTGCCAAGTTTCTTATCAGTAAGCTAACTACGCATGTCCGCATTCCTTCACTTTTCTTCTATACTTTCTTTGTTCTCCTGCCAGGAGAGGTCCAGCCAGAGGGGTGGCCAGCAGGAACGTTGCCAAAATGTAATTATTTTAGATAGTGAGATGTTTTATTTTCTTTATAACAAATAAATGAGTTTTTTTCTTAGAAAAAATATCTTCGGGGTTTATTTTCTTAATGTATACTTGCAAGGAAAAGTCTCGATCCATGTCTCTAAATCAAGGTGCAATTACCCAAAAGCAAAATGGGATTAATTAGCACCCTGACAGGGCGGCCCAACTCCCGGACAAAGAGAACCGGTTCGGTGCTGTCATAACACCACTGCTACCAGCTCGGCTGAACCGGGCCGAACTGGGAGGAACCCACCACTGACACACCACACACACACACACACACACACACACACACACACATGCACCACCATTTTTCCTATATGAATCAGATTAACTGTTCTTAGTCACACAGAGTCATTATAATGAGATGGACAGGCATAAACATTGAAATAAATAATCTAATTCTAAGAACTTGAAAAACTAATATGTTATTTAAAGCAAGCTTTCATTGATTTACCAGAATAGTATATTAGCACTTAGCAATAGCACTTAGATTTATATACCTCTTTACAGTGTTTTACAGCCCTCTCTAAGCAGTTTTACAGAGTCAGCATATTGCCCCCAACAATCTGGGTCCTCATTTTACCCATCTTGGAAGGAAGGAAGGCTAAGTCAACCTTGAGCCTGGTGAGATTTGAATTGCCAAATTGTAGGCAGCCAGCAGTCAGCAGAAGTAGCCTGCAGTATTGCACTCTAACCATTGTGCCACTGTGGCTCTTCAAGTTGTCAGTTTCATCAACTCCCTAGTATAATATGGCCAGTTCCTTTTAGGTGATAGTTAGGAAGAATCAGATCTCTACTTTTTGTCTCAACAGAATTGAAAATAGTTTCTTTTCAGGTTCTCTGTCAATGGGATTAGCTATCACTAAACTGAAGAAAGGTCAAAGATACATAACGTTTTAGCAACGGGGAGGGAGTAGCATCTCTCTTCATCTTCTGCCATCTTGGAATCAACTATAGAAAACAAATCACACTTACTAGACTAGTGCAAGTATTTGATATAGTGGAACACTGGAACTCATTGTTAATTGGTTCCTGGAGGCATGATGACTACTAAAAACTATAAATACCAAACAGGAATAATGTAGAGAGTCATGAGGCAGCCAACACCTACAAGTTCTAGTTTGTGTGTTGAGTTCCAGGCAACAATGCACTTCATTTCATGTCAAAATGCTTTGAATACCAAATTTGATGAATTTCAAAGCAGTTGAATACCAAGGTACCTCTGTGTTTCTGAACTATGGTACAATGATTTCTACAACTTTTGTGGGGTATATTTTATTTATTTATTAAATTTATATACCACCCATCTTATTGTTGAATTACATATATGCATAGCCTGTTGCATGTAATATTCCTCTAATTTTGTTTAATGCAAAGCAACCTCAGCACTTAGGGAAACTCTCTCCCTCCCTCCCTCCCTCCCTCTCTTACTCTCTCTCTCTCTCTCTCTCTCTCTCTCTCTCTCTCTCTCTGTGTGTGTGTGTGTGTGTGTGTGACTTAATTCCTGCTAGCTGTCTGAAATATATACTGTATTCTCAGGATAATTTTCTTCCCAGGACCTCCCATCTGCAAGTGTCCAGTGAGAACATCTAGGAATACCAAATTTTAGCTAAAATAATCGTTTTAATTTCCAAATATTGTTAGAGAAGCGAAGATACAAAAAAAGAGTCATGAAAAAGTAACAAATACTTTTAAAAGAAATGTGTCTATTGGAAGAAAGCCCAACCTGATATAAACAGCCGAGAACCAATAGAATGATGAAGGTTTCTAAATCAAGCCAGGTGACATTTGTTGCCAATAGAAACAAATGAACAATAGAAATAGTTGTTTGGCGGAAGATGTGCCAGGAAGAGAAAATATGCATTATAAACTGCTGATGCAATTCTCTTTCTACATTCTGATCAGAACCTAATATGTATATAGTACACTGGCTTAGTAGAATGGCATCTTCATTTACCAGCAGTCTATGAAGTTATTCTTGGTCCATTTATAATCTGGCACTTCACAAAGAATTCTTTCAGAGCTTGTCACTGATTATAAGTCCCTTCTGCACTGCCAGCTCAATGTCTATCTCAACATATTTTGCTTCATTTAAACTTCCCTTTCAGCAGTGTGCAGCAAAGAAAGCTCTATTGAAATGCTTTCTCAGTACGCATAAATAAGAATGCAGTCGTTTCACTTCTCGCCTCTTTCCATGCCATATTCCTGTCTGCATTTGAAAAGAACTAGGACTCATCCTGTCTTGTTCACATTTACAGAAATATGTTAGAAGAATGAATAACGAATTGTTCCCATTCAATGAAATCTAAAAATCATAGCAGAATGAGTCTACATGTATGATTAGAGGACAATCAAGATCCCTGATCCTGGTTACAAAACCTTTGCATCAGTGATGGATTGATCCCGGTTTGGTCCAGTTCTATAGAACCGGTAGTAAAACTGGCAGGAGGCTCTGGCCACCTGTCACGACATCATCATGGGTGATCTGTGCATGCGCAGAAGCGCGCACGAGTGAAGCAAGTGTGCACATGCGCTCCCGCTGCGAACCGATAATAAAGAAAAGTGGAACCCACCCCTGCTTTGCATGTAATTTTATGTTGACCATGTGCTTTAAGACATACTTTAAAGAACTGGCTTAGCTTTGTTTTGAAATCTTTCTTAAGATCTGGAATCTGTAATGCAAAGCTGGTAATAAGATGCTTTTAACTGGAATCCATAATCACTGCAATATGTTACTCAACCTTTTGATTCGCCACTTCATTCACAGAAATCAAATATCATAGAGTTGCTGGAGCCTTATCATAGTCATCCAAGGGAATAATCATTTCTTCTTAGCCAATTGAGTTGAATTTCCTGATATATAGTAATGTGACAGCAGTTCTTCTGCATTGTGCAAAATAACAAATGGACACAAACAGAAAATCAGAAAAAGCAATATTCAGACTCAGAATATTTCAGCCTTCCAGGGTGTCTTATCATAAATGGCTAACCTCTGAAAATACCTTTTCTGATTCTCTATTGACAAAAAGACCTTTGAAATTTGGTTTCCCTCAGCAGACTATGGAGATGACTTTGAACGATGGGCTCTAACAATACTCCATTGCCAAACTTGCTTTTCAGTCTTTATTTATTTACATAACTTATATGACCGATCATCTTATACAATGATTCTGGATGGCACATAAGTAGTAATTAAAAACAGGATAAAACAAAACCACTCAAAACCACCTTTCAGACCCCAGACCAACAGCCTCCCAGCTTAACCCTAGTCCAATGTTTCTGGAAAAAGTTAGATCTTCACAACCTTCCAGAAGGTTAAGGGGATCAGTCATATCTCATGTGGGAGCTATTTCAAAGAGTTCTGGCAGCCATCAAGAAGGTTCATCTTTCAGATCCCATTAGATGGCAATATTTAAATAAGGGGACCTGGAACATTATTATTATTATTATTATTATTATTATTATTATTATTATTATTATTATTATTATTATTAAGATTTATATGCCGCCCTATCTCCAGCCGGACTCAGGGCGGATCACAACAGTAAAAAACATCTAATGAAAAAGTTAAAAAGAAATTAAATCCAAATCTCATAATTTAACAGTTAAAAGTGCAATTAAGACTAACAAATTAAAACTTAAAACCCCATCAGTCCAGGTCATCCAAACGAAACAGCCACGTTTTCAGGTCACGACAGAAAGAGCGGAGGTCGGGGGCCACCCAGAACTCCAGGGGCAGTTGATTCCAAAGGGTAGATGCACCCACAGAGAAAGCTCTCCCCCTGGGGGTCACCAGCCGACACTGTCTGGCCGACGGCACCCTGAGGAGGCCATCTCTGTGGGAACGCACCGGGCGATGGGCAGCTGTTGCTGGCTGAGATGGCCCCCCAAATATCCCGGGCCTAAGCCATATAGGGCCTTATATGAAAGGCCTTATATCAAGGTGCAACTGGCAACCAATGCAAGTCGCATAGGAGAGGTGTAACATGGGAGTGTCGAGATACTCCCATCACAACCTGTGCGGCTATCTTATCTAACCATGCTCATCTTATCTAACTTAGCATGATAGACAGATACTTTCTGTCTATCTTTGCAGAGAGAGGCAGTCCTGCACATAATCTGATCCTGTACCATGAAAGTTCTAAAGGTTTTAAACTGCATGGGTCACTGCATTCTAGAGCAGCTTCTGGATGGTGTTCAAGTATAAGTCCATATACAGTGCACTGCAATAATCCAAACAGATTGCGACTTACTTTGACTAAAGCATGAGTAATTACGAGAAAGCAGAAAAAGAACTGCTAAAATTGTCTTCTTTCTCATTATACTGAAGCTACTAGTGTAGGAAATACTGTATCCAAGATGAGCCCAAGGGAGGCGTCAAATGCATCATCAGTCATGAGTCCCTTCACACCCACAAGACATCTAAGTCCAGCCCACCTTGACTTCCTTATCCACTGCCAGATTGTTTTGACCATTAGTAGTTCAGATTCTTGTAGAGACATTAAGCTTGCAATAAATTTTTATGCCCATTTGAACTGCCTGGATCTCCTGATTTCCCTGGCACTTGACATCTAGTGGACCAAAGGTAATTATGTTAATGAAGATATTTCACTTCTGATAAAAGATGGTACTTATAAGTTTGGATCCTGATATAGTCATGCCTTGAATACCTTCACTGAAATCAATGACAGTTAAATTACACATGACTACCTGGTTCAATTACTTTAAATAGTAATATTCTAGACCAGTGGTAAGGCCCAGGGGCTGGATCCGGCCAATGGTGTGCTTAGATCTGGCTCACAGGGATGCCCCAGAAATAACAAAGGACACTGGTAGTGCCTCTGCCAGCGAAACAGATCTCAGGATCTGGGCCTCCTGGCTCCGTTTTCACTGACAAAGGATTGTAGGAGACCATCACAACTGAAAATGGAGCTCACAAGGGCTGTGTGCAGCTCTCCTACGCTCCGTTTTCACTAGCAGAAGGTTGCAGGAGGCAGTTGCAGCCAAAAACGGAGCTCAGGAGCTTATTTTCACTGGCAGAGTGCTCTGTCCACCACAGGAGCCATGCCCACCCTGCCACACACCCCTCCAAGGTCAAACACAACCCTGATGCGGCCCTCAATGAAATCGAGTTTGACACCCCAGCTCTAGACACAACCTAGTCTATAAACTTTAATTAATATAGGGTTAAATGTTGGTGGAGCATAGGCTAGATAACCATGTTCCATAGTATACTGCTTTCTGAACAACCTTCCTTACCGCTACATATAGGAACAAAGCAATTCATTTATATACAATGAAGATAAATGAATAATAAAACATTAGGCTAATAAAAATTGTTTTACTGTATGTTGGCTTACTTTATACATTTAAAGTGGTTTATACTTTCCACCACCACTAAGTATATTTATTACATCTCTTCCAGATGCACCTTTAAGAATAAATAGCTTTTGATGATATTTATCTACATTAGATGTTTCCTCTAGGACAATATGTTTTAATATTTGTCAAAGGTGTTGTAGTAATGCCTTACCCTGATGCACAATATATCAGTATCTTAAGAGAACAAGAAATGGTATTTTAACAACAGATGCATTTAACGCTGAACTCAGAATACTGCAAAGGTAACTGCAAATGGAACAAGTTTAAAAAGGAACCCATTGCTATATGGATTCTCAGTAATTATATTTGCCACTATGCATTATTGTGAACAATCTTGCGCAAGTAAGACTGGAGACTTGCTTTCAGTGGTTTTAACAGAACTGTGAATTTTTTCAATGACTTATTCAGTTACCATTGAATTCATAATCTGATGCAATGAAACTGTTGTGGTGGCTCTATCACACCAAATTCACTACAACAGTTGTACAATCTTCCTTGCAATGTCTTTAAGGATTGTTTTTTTAAAAAATCTTCTAAAAGAAGGCTTGGTATTTATTACCATATCTTCACTTACTCTAAAAGTACTTAAGAATTTACTTCAATTTTTTCTTGATGGTTTTATTTTATTTTATTTTATTGCAGGTGGTGTCAAAGGTTGCTACTGCAGATGTTGTCTTCTATGATATATTCCTAGCTTCCCTTGTTGCTCACTGTTTCTAATCTGGAATGGTCTCATGGGAGAAGTTTCATTATAAACTCCGAGGAGCTCAGGGAGATGAAGCGCCGGAAAAGACTCCTGGAGAGTAGTTGGAGGACCAGCCGCTCCAAATCCGACCGAACACTGGTGAGGTCTCATATTAAGACCTACCTAGTGGTGATAAAAGCGGCGAAATCTAGCTATTTTGCCGCTCTTATCGCGTCATCAGATAATCGCCCGGCCGCCCTGTTTAGGGTGACCCGCTCCCTCGTCCATCTGGAAGTGCGGGATGACCCCTTGCAGGGCTGAGCTGAGGACTTTGTGCAGTATCTGTATGACAAAATCGCTCAGATTCGGGAAGGGCTGGCCTCTGACTGGGTATGTCCGGACGGGATGACTGAGGCAGGTCTTGAAAGTGTTATCTGGGGGGAGTTCGATCCTGTGGCTCCCGAGGACATGGACAGGGTCCTGGGACGGCTGAACGTGACCACATGTTTATTGGACCCGTGTCCCTCCTGGTTGGTACTGGCTTCCCAGGAGGTGACACGAGGCTGGCTCCAGAAGATTGTTAACGCTTCTTTGAGTGAGGGGGTCCTGCCGGCCGCTTTGAAAGAAGCGGTTGTGAGGCCCCTCCTCAAGAAGCCCTCTCTGGATCTGGCTGTTTTGGCTAACTATCGTCCAGTCTCCAACCTTCGCTTCGTTGCGAAGGTTGTTGAGAGTGTGGTAGCGCAACAGCTTCCCCGGTACCTGGATGAAGCTGTCTATCTAGACCCACTCCAGTCCAGCTTCCGGCCTGGGCACAGCACGGAAACGGCATTGGTCGCGTTGGTGGATGATCTCTGGAGGGCTCGGGATAGGGGTTGCTCCTCTATCCTGGTCCTGTTAGACCTCTCAGCGGCTTTTGATACCATTGACCATGGTATCATGTTGCACCGGTTGGCGGGGTTGGGGGTGGGAGGCACCGTTCTGCGGTGGTTCGCCTCCTACCTCTCTGACCGGTCGCAATCTGTGTTGATGGGGGGGCAGCATTCGACCCCGAGGCACCTTGCTTGTGGGGTGCCACAAGGGTCGGTCCTCTCGCCCCTTCTGTTCAACATTTATGTAAAGCCGCTGGGTGAGATCATCCGTGGCTTCGGGGTGGAGTTCCATCAGTATGCTGATGACACCCAGCTGTACATCTCCACCCCAGGCCACCCCAATGATGCCCTTGAAGTGATGTCCCAGTGCCTGGAGGCCGTGCAGGCCTGGATGGGGAGAAACAGGCTCCGACTCAACCCCTCCAAGACCGAGTGGCTGTGGCTTCCAGCATCCCGATATAGCCAGCTGACGCCATCGCTGGCTATTGGGGGCGAATCACTCGCCCCCACGGAGAGGGCTCGCAACTTGGGCGTCATCCTGGACACACGGCTGTCTTTAGAAGATCATTTGACGGCCATGGCCAGGGGGGCTTTTTATCAGGTTCGCCTGATACGCCAGTTGCGCCCCTTTCTAGATCGGGACTCTCTACGCACAGTCACTCAGGCACTAGTCACTTCCCGCCTGGACTACTGCAACGCTCTCTACATGGGGCTCCCCCTGGGGTGCACCCGGAGGTTCCAGCTGGTCCAGAATGCGGCTGCGCGGGGGATTATGGGGGCGACGAGGCACTCCCATGTGACACCTCTCCTGCGCGAGCTGCACTGGCTCCCGGTGGTCTTCCGGGTGCGCTTCAAGGTGTTGGTGACCACCTTTAAAGCGCTCCATGGCTTAGGGCCGGGGTACTTATGAGACCGCCTTCTGCCACCAATAGCCTCCCACCAGCCAGTATGCTCGCACAGAGTGGGCCTCCTCAGGGTGCCGTCCGCCAGACAATGTCGGCTGGCGACCCCCAGGGGGAGAGCCTTCTCTGTGACGGCGCCCACCCTCTGGAACAACCTTCCCCCAGAGTTACGTATAATAACAGACCTCCGGATTTTTCGTCGGGCCCTGAAAACCTATTTATTTCAACTAGCTGGGCTGGCTTGAGCTAAATTTTAAATTGATTTTAAATTGGGTTGTTTTAATTTACAGCCAAAATATTTAATTATTTTAATACTGTTTTTTAAATTTTGTATGCTCTGTTTTTACTTTGACTGTGCACCGCCCTGAGTCCTATTGGAGAAGGGTGGTATAGAAATTAAATAAATAAATAAATAAATAAATAAATAAATAAATAAATAAATAAATAAATAAATAAAGCCTTATCTTGGAGTATTAGATGATTGCACAATGCTTACACACATAAATTTACACACAGAGATATCTTGATAACCATATGATTCAATAAATATTGAAACACCATACACTCTCCAGGAAAATATTACCAAAACTCTTTTCTTCTATGAAAGACATTTCAAAACAAAATTTTGGACAACAAGCATTAAAGCAACAGAACAAAAAAAGAGAACTCCCTGAAGAAATTTTCCATATTATTTCAGTCTATACTAGCTACAATAATACCATCACAACTAATAGCTTAGCTGCAACTCAAGAAAGCCAAAATTACAAGGCAAACTCAAATGGCATATTGCTTCTTTTTTCTGTGGTTGACAGGATTTTCTTTCTATATTCCCAAATAGTGACTTACAAGAGAGATACCTCTAATGTATTTGCTGATGGTCTCCTGGTAATTTTGCATGTCATTTTCTGTTATATGTAAAGAGAACAAGTCAGCCAGGATTTTTGACATGTTTCTCAGTTCAGGGAACAGAACAAGCTGTCAGCACAAAGCAACACAATTTCTATGTGAAGTGCAATTGCAGTGTCTCCAGAGTCATTGATATACTTTAAAATGAAACATAAAAACCTGCAATATGTCTCAGATACAGCCACATCTTTTCCTTCCAGGCTGAATATGTATTAAATCAATATATATTCTGCCAGGAAAGATGCAGCTTTCCTTCTGTTATAAAGTTAATGTAGATTTGCTCTGCCAAAATACTTCAATATTTAGGCTACTTGCAAATGTTAAGGGACTAACAAATAATATTGGTACTTATACTCTGGTTATTTTGCAATGATTCCCTTGGCATTTGAGTTGGGGAAACTTCAAATATTTAAATGAATGCACCAGTATGTATGTTCTGTAGAAGATATATCTAATACTATCTGGAATGAGCTCTCCCCGGAGATACGGAGGATCCCGGATCTGCGCTCCTTCCGCCGTGCTGTGAAGACCTTTTTATTCCATCAAGCGGGCTTGGCCTAATCTCTTCTCTTTTTAAATATTTAAATTTTAATCTGTTTTTAAATTATCGGGGTGTTTTAATTTGTCTGGGCCAAATAATTTAATTTGATTTTATTGGGTTTTTTAAATTTTGTGTATCTATGTATTTTATTGTTGGCTGTTCACCGCCCTGAGTCCTTCGGGAGTAGGGCGGTATACAAATCAAATAAAACTGAAACTGAAACTGAAACTAATTTATCTCTATTGTCTGTCTGTCTGTCTGTCTGTCTATCTATCCATACATCCATACCTCCATACCTCCTAATATCTAGAATAAGAATCATATTCTTCTAATAAAATTTTATTATCCTTGATATATGTTGGCAATAGCAAATTGTAACCACCTCAATTTTTTAAGTATTCACAATGATCAGATACAAATCAGGCATAATCTGCAGACAAAAAGATTCAGAAATTTGAGGTAGATTCACACTAACCTTCAATACTTCCAAATTGCACTAAAATGCCATCCAGTTCTGGACTGAGAAGGCAAACAACCTTACAATTCTTTTTAGGAGACTGAAAATTGATAACACCAAAAACTCATTACAGGAGTACAGATATTGTAATGCATTCCATTTCTGTTCTAATTTACTTGAGTCTTATCTATATGTACTATTTATACATAAACATTGAAGCAGCAATGTGCTCTTGAGCCACAAACTCTTGAGTTGTGTGCTCTGCTATTTCTGTTTCTAGGGACAATTACTGGTACACAAACCCTCTGCTCACAGTTGCACATTTACTGTGATGGATCTGCACATTCCAAATATTCACCCTGCAAAATATATAGCTACAAGAATTAGTGGCAAATTATAATTTTTTTATTGAAAAAGTGTGATTGGACACACAAGGAATTTGTCTTGGTAAATACACTCTCAGTGTACATAAAAGAAAAGATATGTTCATCAAGAATCATAAGGTACAACACTTAATGATAGTCATAGGGTACAAATAAGCAATCAGGAAACAATCAATATCAATATAAATCGTAAGGATACAAGCAACAAAGTTACAGTCATACAGTCATAAGTGGAAGGAGATGGGTGATGGGAACGATGAGAAGATTAATAGTAGTGTAGACTTAGTAAATAATTTGACAGTGTTGAAGGAATTATTTGTTTAGCAGAGTGATGGCATTCGGGAAAAAACTGTTCTATAGAGTCATTTTGAAGGTAGGAGTTGAAACAGTTTATGTCCAGGATGTGAGGGGTCTGTATACTGCACGAGTCTTTTTGACTCGTGCAGTATACAGGTCCTCAATGGAAGGAAGGTTGGTAGCAATTGTTTTTTCCGCAGTTCTAATTATCCTCTGAAGTCTGGGTCTGTCTTGTTGGGTTGCAGAGCCAAGCCAGACAGTTATAGAGGTGCAGATGACAGACTCAATAATTCCTCTGTAGAACTGTATCAGCAGCTCCTTAGGCAGTTTGAGCTTTCTGAGTTGGCGCAGAAAGAACATTCTTTGTTGTGCTTTTTTGATGATGTTATTGTCCATTTTAGATCTTGCGATAGGGTAGAACCTAGAAATTTGAAGGTCTCTACTGTTGATACTGTGTTGTCTAGTATTGTAAGAGGTGGAAGTATGGAAGGGTTTTTCCTAAGGTTTACCACCATTTCTACGGTTTTGAGTGTGTTCAGTTCCAGTTTGCTCCGGTTGCACCACAAGGCTAGTTGTTCAACCTCCCGTCTGTACATGAACTTAACTCAGGCAGTTGTCAGGAGTCAGAACTGACTAGAAGACACATACATCTTTGTAGATTGCATTGTAGGAGTTAAAGCAGTTTATAAAAAAGGAATGGATGATTATTTTTATTTATTTTGCATCTTACCAAGTCCAACTGAGCGAGTTCATTGCAGGATATTTCAATGTGGAATCAAAAATCTAAATACAGTCAAATGTTACTCAAACATTGTTCAGGGCTGTAAATCATGTTTCTTGGGAGAAGGAAAATTTCAGCAATAATATAGATCAGTTTTCAGCTGTTTTACTTTGCTAGGTGAAAAGAGATTTTCAATAGTATTTAGGATAAACTTTGCTACGGTTGCTAGTTTAATTGTAGTAGTCCCTGTGAAATCTACAAAAGTAAGAAACCCATAATTTCCCTAGGAAGTGGCATCAAAGTGTTCTTTCAAAAGTAATCTAGCATGTTGTCATTATGCTCATTATTGTGTACATTAACTTGTAGAGCTGGAAAATTGGGAATGAGCCTTAGATGACTTCCTTTTTGGTCATGGCTTGTCTGGGAGGAAATTTATTCCTTAGCAGCAATGATACAAAAGTGTTAACTTAAGAGGGACTTGCAATAAAGGCAGCAATAATTTATTAATGCATTCATCAGATTAAATGCGGTACAGTGCAACTCAGTGTACATTCACTTGAAACATAAATATATTCCATTGTGCTCAGTCAGCCTTGTGACTTAAGACTGTACACAATTTTAGCCTATGCATTTTAATTAACTAAAAAGAAGTGGATTAATATAGGAACAAAAGCATTTTTTTAAAAAAATCAATAAACTTGGTTGGCAGATACTTTTATATTGGCTTGATGATAGATTCAATCCTGGTGTCTTCAATTAGAAGATTGGGGTAGCCAATTATATGAAAGATCTCAAGTTATGTGCTTGGAGAATCATTAACATATAGAATAAAACACTGGTGAAATCTAAAATTTGTTACTACTGGTTCTGTGGGCATGGCTTGGTGGGGGGGTAATGTGACTGGATGGGCGTGGCCAATTTTTTTTAACTTTTAAAACCATTTTTTCTACAATCTCTTCAGTGATGAGGTTGTAAAAAAATGCTTTCAAAAGGCTCTGACGATCCCAACTGAGTTGCCTGATCGGCAGAGACTTTTTTTCTTTTAAATGCCTCTGATGATCAGGCAACTCAGCTTGGATCGTCAGAGGCATTTAAAAGAAAAAAAGGGTTTTTTTCTTTTAAATGCCTCTGACAATCCAAGCTGAGTTGCCTGATCGGCAGAGACTTTTTTTCATTAGGGGCATTTAAAAGAAAAAAAGTCTCTGCTGATCAGGCAACTCAGCTTGGATCGTCAGAGGCATTTAAAAGAAAAAAAAGGGTTTTTTTTCTTTTAAAAGCCTTTGATGATCCCAGCTGAGCTATGCGATCATCAAAGGCTTTTTTTTTTACTTTTAAAAGCATTTTTTCTGCCGAAGAAGTAGTAAAAAAAATGTTTTTAAAAGTAAAAAAAAAAACCTCTGAGGATTGTGCAGCTCAGCTGGGCATGGGCGGAGTGGGGGCAGGGATTTTTGCTACCGGTTCTCCGAACCACCTGCCTCCATCGCTACCAGATCGGGTGATCCAGTCCAAACCGGGAGCATTTCACCCCTGGAATAAAACCAATAAAAAATAAGACCTATGGGCAAAATGGGCTTTTGAGTATATAGTGAAATGAATGTAGCTCCTGTCTGCAGTTCCCTACTAAAGGTGTAATAGTTATGTGGGAATGAGGTTGGGAGACAGGAGGAACAGCTACTGTACAAGTCAGGGAAACAATCTGATAAGAGGCAGCTTTGTTTGCAGAAGGAATGTAGGCATGGCAAATGACACAGTAGGGTCCCTAGTTTCTTGGCCTATTGAAGTGTTGGGGAAGAATGTACTTTCAGAAGTACAAGATTGTATTAACATACCCTTACAATACGGTAGAATTGGTTCACCTGGGTGTGCTTCCTGTCTGTACTACCTCAAAAGGCTGACATCAATTTTGCAAGTCTGAAAGTAAATTTTTCCACTATTGTCTTTCAGCCCAAGAAACAAGGGAGAGTCCCTTCTGAATGTTAGCCTTGTCCATATTCCTGCTTCAGGCTAAGCTACCTCTTATCCAACGGTTCCCTTGACTGTGGCTCTTCCCTGGTTTCTCAAGCTCATTCCCTAATGCAATTATAGGCAAGCCCACAATCTGAGAAAAAAAACATGGCTGCTTTAAAAAGTTGCAGAGTAAGTGAGATGCCCATGACCGTATGCTGTCTTTTTTTTTTTAGTTTCAGATCTAAAGTGCTCCACCAAGGAAATAAAAAATGGAGCCCCAAATGAAAATCAAAACTGCCCAGCTGCTTTCGTAACAGTTACGAAAGATAAAGGACATTATTTTAATTAAAAAAGTTTTCAGTTCACTTGACAGAAAAATCAGCAGATGAGTTACTCTGTAAAACTTTATATTAGCAAATGCTGATGTGCATGAATGCTCATCTTAATTTGTATACCCAAATTTCTTGTATTTAATTACATTTTGGATACTTTGTAAAAATTAATCATCTAAACCAACAGCTATCTTTTACTTAAAGACAGGGAAGCCTTCATTTCTTTATCAACAGTAAGTAGCTCATGACTGCTTGGTATAGTTTACAGTTTATAGTAGGACTTTAATTATAGATAGGCAAAACTTCTTAAATACTTTCACAAAACTGATTTTTCTCTTTCGCTCTTCCTTCTTTAGAAATATCCTTTTATGGTTTCCTTTGAAAATCCATTTTCTACATTCACACCTAAATCTATAACTTGGGTTTGCATAACTTCTCTCATCTATTAATTTTTTCATTACTCAATTTTGAATCCTTGTTGTTATTTTACATATATGAAATCCTGGTGTATTACATTTAAAACACAAGATATTTGTTTGTGTTTTAACACTGCATTTGTAATAATAAGCTAATTGTAGCATTAAAGTTGGCTAAATATTTTCCTGGAGAAACTAACCAATGCAAATTCTTAAAACATTGTGTAGAAATTGAAGCCTGAGATTTTTATATACAGTATATCCCCTAAAAACTTTGGATAAGGCCAGAAGTCACAAAAAAAATCAAATTATAGTGTTTAAGAATTTATACATAGAACGTTACATACCTATATTCTGTTTTTATTTTTATCTTCCATAACTATATATAAGAATAAAAACACCATAAATGCATGACATTAAGTTTAATTGGCATTTTAAACAATCAGCAAAAGAAAAAAGAAAAAGAAATCAGTCATGTCAGTTCAGAGGTCTAAAAACTAGACCAATACATGACCAAGGAGTTATCCTAACTCATATGGTGCCCACAGATGGAAACAAATGATTAGACAGAAGAATAGCATGGTTTTAACTTGAATCTAAGTTAAATAGGATGTGCTAAATGTCATAAATATGATCAAATTATCACATCATTAAAATCCAGCCAAGTATCTGTGTGCAGATGTTCAAAAAGAACAAAAGCCGGATAGTAAGGTGTAAAAATGTAACATAAAAGGAATCATTTTATAATATTAGTAGTAAGGGGAATTTAGATTGGGGTGAAAGCAAGACTGCAGCATCAGTATCAGAGACTAGATTATTTCATTTGAAAAGTTATTGGCTAGAAACCTGGGATTGTTGTTTGAGGTAGTTCAATAAAAAACTTTGCTTTGGATCTTTGATTCATACTATAATAGTTTCCACTTCATGTTGAAGCTTCCACAAAGCTTCAACATGAAGCTTTGATCCCTAGAATGAAAAGTCATGAAGTAAATTCTTGCTTCTCTTTGCTTTACTTCACATAGTAATAGAAGCATCTCACATGCACGAAAACTTTACTAGAGAAGCAAAATGGCTGGTTGAGACAGACTTGTTCCACCTTTACTTTTCTATTGAAGTAAAGACAGAGTGATGATGAGCTTGTGAAAACACACAATCTACTCTTGTCTAATCCATAACATCTGAATTGGACACTAATACCTTTTAAATTCTGCACCACATCTGCAGACCGAGAAATCTCACAAAAGGAAATCCAAACTGTGTTCAAGTGTGTATACAAGGTAAGTACATCGGTAGTCTACAGCAGTAGATGTAATCTGCCATAAAGTAATACATTGAATAAGTAGTTTGTGGACTAAGCCACAAAGTTGTCCCGTTAACCCTAACCCTAACCCTAACCCTAACCCTAACCCTAACCCTTCATTTTTTATTTCTGGCATATTGTGTGAGATCACATTCTAAAATGGGAATTCTTTTCTCATGATGGAATGCTAATTAGAAGTTGGGGCATGTTTGATCACAATAAAAGAATTACAAAATATGAATGGGATTTATAGATTTCAGATAAATGGAAATTAGAGAAAGAATCATACCTACATGCAAAGACATTTATTAACCAATCTGTGTTTTATATATTTTAGTTATTTGGGCAATGCTTAGACTAAATTAAGAATAGAACATACATTAGTCTGGTCTCTTTCTTTGGTCTGTGTTATTGGCTTTAGCATATATGGCTATCTATCTATCCACTCTATCTATCTATCTATCTATCTATCTATCTATCTATCTATCTATCTATCTAAACAATTCATTGGCCACACAGTTTATCTCAGGATAACTCTTTATGATAGATAGAACTGTTTAGAATCAGCCATTAAAACTCAATATGTACAAGAAATCGCATATAAAGTCCTACGTTTCCCCCAAAGTAGCTTCCCATATAAAACAGGCTTCTGTTTTTCTGCCACAGTCCTTAGTGCTGCTTTTTATGCTTACCTTGTTGTTATGAGTGGTGGAATGCTGCTGTTGCATTCGTCCTGACCCCCCTTTTCTATTTACAGATCTTACCTTCACTTTTCCCATAAAATTAAAGCACAAAATCGGGGGTGGGGAAAACAGAAGAATTTTCAGCACAGAACTAGCAGTAATTAGTGTAAAACCTGATAACGCCAATCATGTATTGCATTCGTAGCATGGGCCCACAGCTTGCACCTTTCTTAGTTCTGCACAAAAGATTTTTCAAGGACAATTCACACAAAAGCTTTCTGCATATATAAATTAATTGGCTTTGGTGCAATGGAAAATGCCGAATGCTGAACTGCAATAGTTAAAGATGATAGAAAGATCTGATATGCCTCATTTAATTTTTTTCCTAAACATTTAATATCCTTCTGCTTTACAAATTAATGGGTCTTAGGTTCACGTTTTGTAATCAAAGACTTTAAAATACCTCTTATTATTGTAGACAAAATGTCAGTTTGATTTAATCCCATTTTTGAAGTCATACTTGGCTAACTATACCTATTACTTCAGCAAAGACCGTAGTCATGCTCTCCATAAGTAATATAAGCTTCAGATAAGAACACACACCATTGCAGTTGCCTATGAACTATATAAATGTCAAATGTAGCATGACATGAATATTACATTCACCAACTTTCCTATTTTTATTTTGAAAATTAAAAACCTGGGGTATAACTAATATTTAAATTAGGTCTTTTCTGGAACTTGTGAATTCCTAATTCATTTAGATGCATGCTGCTAAATGCGATAAAAATTGAAATAAACATAACATTTAGGGAATACCTATAGATGGGAGCTTGGAATAATAGAGTGGGTGCATGATCTATGAGCTAATATATAAAAAGAATAGAAATTACAGAAAGAATGGAAGTTAGATATCATATGTCTTAAAAGTCTTAATCCCATGGCTGAGTTTTTAACATAGTTCTTGTACACCATAGCCTGTACACCATGCCATCATGTCCTAAAGTTAATCATTTTGTCCCCACCCCAAGACTCCCCACATTCTGCTATGCTGCCTCATTGTGCCAGGGGATGTTTCTGGGAAGAATGAACAAAGAATGCTGGAATACATGCCAAGAGTATATAAAGCCAGCAGGATCACCCAAGGTGTAAAGATCATCCCAGCTGCCCAGCTAAAGTAAGCAGGCACCTTTTATTAGGTGGCAACAATATAGGAAGATGTTGGAGGCAGATGACTATATTGGTAATAATGCTACAGATATCATTTCATACTGAAAAGAAAATGATAAACCGCTCTTGCGTGTTATCAAGATAGACTAGATTGTGCTTAATGATCTACTGCTCAATGAAAACCTTTCAGGTCAGAGGCAATCAACATGCTAATGAACATCATTGATGGTGAACCAAGGAGACCAAGATATGAAATTTAAAAAAAACAGTTAATGTGAAAAAAAAAACAGTAAAAGACTAAGAAATAGGAGAAACCAAACCAAAATGGATGACAAAACAAATGAAAATTGCCAAGAAGAGGAAAGAAGCTAAAACGAAACAAAAAAGTAGGCAAAGATCTCAGAAAGGACTGAACAATTTCACGGACAGATGTTACAAGAGGCTAGAAGCAGTATTATAATGGTATCTGTAAATGCATCAAAGATGGGCACAACAGAAAAAGAAGGAAAGTCTTCCAAAACTCAGAAAAATATTTCAACCTCAACCTCTTATGCTAAAAGATGCTGTTAGAGAGACAGTAACTGATTTAAGGAAGAACAAAACAAAGAAAGAAGGAGTATACCAAAACTCTATGTAGTAGAAATTATATACAAAAAATCTTAGAAGATATTCCCTATTTACAAGAATCTCTAGCACTAGAAGATGAATTTATATCAGCACTTTACAGAAATTGATGGAATAGCTACAGAAATATGGCAAGCAATAAAAAAAAGGCTCAATAAATATTGTGTACAAACTGGAGAACAACACAGTGGCCAAGAGACTGGAAGAGATGAGGCTATATGCCAATACTGTAGTAAAGAAAGGAGATGTAACAGATTGTGCAAAATTATCACACAATATCCTTAATTTCACATGTAAGCAAATTAATGCTTAAGATCATTTGATACAGATTGGAGCCCTATATGGAAAGGGAAATGTCAGATGTTCAAGTTCATTTTGGAAAAGGCTGAGGAATAGGAGACATTATTGCTGATGCATGCTGGATAATCAAAACAGTCAAAGAATACAGAGATGTTAATATGCATCTCTTTGATTACAGAAAGGCCTTTGGTTGACTATATGAAGCTGTGGAATGTCCTTAGGGAAATGCCTACAATATTTCATTGCCCTCATGTGAATCCTATACAGAGAGCAAGAATCCAGCCCAGGAAGAATATGGTGAGATATACAGCTTCAGATGGATTTTAAAAAAGGAGACAATGTGGTATGCTTTCTCCTTATTTACTCCTCCTATATATTGAATGTATATTGAGGGAGGCTAGATTGGAATAAGATGAACATGGTTTTAAAATTTGAAAAAGAAACATTGAATCCTTCACTATGCTGATGACACTACTCTGATAGCTGAAACCGCAATGTAGACCAATAGCTGCAAGCTGTATTAATGAAAGTGAAGAAGCATGTGGAAAAAAAATGGCTAAGATTAAATATAAAGAAGGCCAAGCTAATCAGAACAAGTAAAACAACCAGCTTTGGAATTGTCAATAAAGATTAACATTAAGCAAGTCTGAGATTTAGATTCAGAATTTTAAGTTAAGTCTTCAAAGAAATCTGCCTATAGGGATGTTTCTGTTAATTTCTCTTTCAACCACAATATTTTTTTAAAAAAAATATCAGTTTTTTATATTTATATTTATGAAAAAAAGTTGATAAATGCTTTTAAAAAGAGAGAAGCAAATAACATTAAAATGTCTGCAAGAAAGGAAACAAGCTCAGAGAGCAACAAAGACCCTTCAAATAACATTTGAATAATTTGAGAATGACTGTACCAAAAGTACCTTCTTGCCATACTATGGTGAGTTTGACTTTCTTGCCATTTACAACTGGTTGTCCAACCTTGCCATCTCTCTACACTATGCAAGATCCCAAGCATTTAATCAGCCAACAATACAAACAATTAGACAAAATATTAATTTGATTGACTGAATCCTAAACAATCTCAAACCATGGAAACATACCAGAGGGTTTGTACATTAAGCATGGTTCTGTGAAAACACAATTCTTTTAAGTTCACAAATACTCCCATAGATGATCTGAACATTTTCCTCATTTTATTTTTAAATGAGTTTATCATATGTTGCCAGCAAAACTGGGACCACACTCGGTTGTTTGATCTCTGCTATAGGCTCTTCTTATCATTACCCATACTGAATCATTCGGATGAGTCTATGAGCAAAGTTGCTCTAGTGTTGTTTTTGACTTCTCTTCAATTTTTATGCTTACAGACCCTATAATAATGGAAAATGGGTCTCTCATGCATCTTGTCAGATTAACGCTTCTAAGTAGAACCATATCCATACTTCCAGGCTAAAATAAGCTCCTTTTCAATATAACAAATTAGGTTGTGGTAAGTCATCAAAAAATAAACTATAATAGAAAATAACAATAGCAATAGCACTTAGATTTATATACCGCTTCACAGTGCTTTTTCAGACCTCTCTATGTGGTTTACAGAATCAGTTTATTGCCCCCAACAACCTGGGTCCTCATTTTACCCATCTTAGAAGGATGGAATGCTGAGTCAACCTTGAGCCTGGAGAGATTTGAACTGTCAAATTGCAGGCAGCTGGCGTTCAGCAGAAGTAGTTTGCAATACTGCACTCTATCCACTTCACCACCACGGCTCATGGAATATACTAGCTTGCTGTAGCAGTTGAGGTGTTGAACTTGGACAGAAAGCGGACCCATAAAATGAATGACTTTAGATCAGATTTGTTTGTTTGTTTGTTTGTTTCCTTTACAAATAACTCAAAGCAGTAAACATATCTAACACACCTTCCTTCTCCTATTTTCCTCACAACAACCCTGTGAGGTGGGTTGGGCTGAGAGAGACTGACTGGCCTAAAGTCACCAGCTGGCTTTAATGGTTGGGACAGGACTTGAACTCATGATCTCCCACTTTCTAGCTTGGTGCCTTAACCACTAGACCAAACTGGCTCCAAGATGTTCTTACTTTGCCCAACCTGAGTCTTATTTAATTGGAACTGCTTTTTATTCTGTGAGACAGTGTTGAAAATCAATCTATCACCTTCTTTGAGATTCAGTTTTCAAATTGATTAGGGGAAAAAAGTAGATCAAGGAGAATATTTATACTTCAGAGTAAACAAAGAAAGCAGACTTATAATAACCTACATTATTAGTACCTATTTCAGCAAAATAAATTAGCTGAATTCAGTAGACTTTAATTCCATATAAATTTGTTCAGGATTGTTGTGGCAGAGTCAAACCAACCGCAATTAAGAGATTGAATCTGTTATATGTCTCTTGGATACAGTAATGCCTCACCTACATTTCTTTCCCTATATTACTTTCTAGTCGCTTTGAAAAGTATTTCTATTTTTACCTTCTCTTTCATTGTTTCCAAAGGAATGGAAAATATTAATATGCTCTGAATTTGCTGTAGGCAGAGAACTTATGGAAGCATAAAGAGATCTGAATACAACTGACATTCTATAGAAAGTTTTTTTGGGGGGGGGATCCACCATTATTTGACAAGCTATCACTGTTCCTATCATTGTCATGAACTATCCATGGTACATTTATATCTGTGGAGTTTCCAAGAGGCATGTGAGGTTTCCCAAATACAGACTACATTACTATCCAGTTTGTTCAATAAGCAAGCTTAATGATACAGTACAATAAGACTTAAAAAAAAACCCTGTAGTTAAGTGGCCAGTCTCTTCTTTTAGATTGTTTTCATCTTATGGTCTTTCATTTGTCCTGTTTCATTCTATCTTTTCTCTTCTCTTCCACTGAAGTACAGTCACCCTTGACTTATTGGTATTCCTGTGTTCCCATTCATTGTACTTTCTTAGTTTAACTCATGTTCAAAGTATAACGAACAAAGAGTGCACAGAAGAGCAACAAAAATGATTAGGGGACTGGAGGCTAAAACAGACAAAGAACGGTTGCAGGAACTGGTTATGTCTAGTTTAATGAAAAGAAGGACTAGGGGAGACATGATAGCAGTCTTCCAATATTTCAGGGGCTTCCACAAAGAAGATGGAATCAAGCTATTCTCCAAAGCACTTGAGGGTAGGACAAGAAGCAATGGGTGGAAATCAAGGAAAGAAGCAACTTAGAACTAAGGAGAAATTTCCTGACAGTTAGAACAATCAGTGGAACAACTTGCTTACAGAAGTTGTAAATGCTCCAACAATGGAAGTTTTAAAGAATAGATTGGATAACCATTTGTCTGAAGTGGTGTAGGATATCCTGCATAAGCAGGGAGTTGGACTAGAAGACCTTCAAGGTCCCTTCCAACTCTATTATTTTATTCTATTCTATATGATATTCTTCCTTTTTGACTTTTAATCAACACTTCGGCTACAAAATCCTGGCTGTGCTTTTCCACTCAAGAATCCCAGTGGGGTGTTTGTCTCACTACACCAAAGTCTGTTATTTAGCAACGAGGCTAATTTCTGAGCTAGATGAACCAGACTAGCAACAGACAGCGTATCTACTGGGAGCAAAAGGGCCAGAGCGCTATTCCCAATTAATGACCCAATCATCCATTTTTCCCTGCTGCAGTTTTTCCTCCCAGACATTCTCTATTAAAATGCATGTGCTAACTGAAGGAGGCAGAGAACAGAGATGACGTGGTGGTGGTGGGAGATATATCATGTTTTGTGGCCATCATTCTGTTCTTTAAAAAGTAGGTTGTGCTCCTAAGCTACCTTATTCATTAATCATCTTCGTGATTCTCATTACCAACCTCATCCTTTCTCTCTTTAAAATAGGCTCTTTAACAAGAGTGCTTTGGTGTCTGCTCTTTCTCAGTCCTCTTGGGGCTTGGAAAGAAAAACAAATTAATTCTTTTTAGTGTTATTTCTCCACTTCTACAATCAATTAATTATCCTGGCCATATTACAGACTCTGCACAGACCTCTCCTGTGATCTTTTGCTCTTGGTATAATAGGAGAAAATTGTGTCACTTCTCTGAAAAAGCTTGTGCAATTTATGTTATATAAATTGTATAGGCTTCAGATTACTCAAAACTCACATTTTGTAAAGTGACTTAGAAGTCGTATCTCGCATACTCTGTATTCGGATTGTGCCACTGATTCAAAAGACCTGTTTGCAATGCACAGGAACATGAGTGAAATATCTTTCTTTGACATTTTAAAGCAGCTGCCTCTTTTTCAGGTTTATACAGCTGCTTCATAAACTGTTTCCAGATATTTCCATATGTAACTCACAGCCACGTTGCTTTTTTGTGCAGCTATTCTTCACTGCCTCTGTATGTAAGTGTATGCAACAATCACTTCCTTTTAAATGAAGCAAAATTATTGTCTATACAATATTATAATTATTGACTTTCTAACCACCACACCCCGCCACAGGGAGGTTGAACAGACCAGATGGTTCTGCCCCAGGCGCCTGATGGATCCTGATAGGTTCCAGATAGAGCTTGGGCCATTTAGATATCCTGTTAGATCTCTCAGCGGCTTTTGATACCATCGACCATGGTATCCTGCTACGCCGGTTGGAGGGGTTGGGAGTGGGGGGGCATCGTCCTGTGGTGGTTCTCCTCCTATCTCTCCGACCGGTCGCAGTCGGTGTTGGCAGGAGGGCAGAAGTCGACCCCGAGGCACCTTGTTTGTGGGTGCCTCAGGGGATAGTCCTCTCACCCCTTCTGTTCAACATTTATGTGAAGCCGCTGGGTGAGATCAACAGTACAAAAAAAGACATGATTCATTTAATGATTAAAAATGATCTGTGTCACTGGTTGTTTCACATTTGTACAACAAATCCTTCAAAGCATTTGTACAACTCTGCTGATTTTGATTTTGAATCTTTTTCATTTTCTAAAAAACATTCTATTTGGATCAACTGTTTTTAATGTTCTTCCAGTAGTATTTCTTTAAAACGTGATATAAATAATAACTGAAATCAAACATGATGAATAAAATGAGACAAATAGCAGGACAACATGCTTTGTTTAAGTAAGATGAAAGATATTTATTTATTGTTTAATTCCCTATGCTTCATCCTGTGCAGATAAGCAGTTGTGTATTATGTCAACAAAGGCAATGATTAATTGATTCCTCGGAATAAATTTGAGAGAAATCTTCTTACTCAAAATAATGCATAGGCATAGTCAGTGAATTTATCTTAACAACATCATTCAAAACATTTAAATGTATAAAAATTACTTACAATTATGTCATATCAAGTTCTCATTTTAGATTCTGGGTTATACATATCTTGCAAACTATATTCAGAAGGCCCTACATTAGGATATATTGCTTAAATATAGAGCTTGTATATACTTCCCAAATTGTCATATTTTAAATAATACTCCCTAAAGAGGAACTGATGACAATGATTAGTTATCAAAATGTCCTAGGTTCAGTTGGTTATCTTATCTCTGCTAATTGTATTTAGCCATAGTGCACCATGATCTAATGTACATGTGGCTACATGGGTCAAGTAATGTATTCACAATGAACCCTACACTGACAGAAACTATCCAATAAAATGAATAAAAATTATCCAGTAAGATGCTATTAGATCAGAAAGTGCAATGGAGACTTTCACAAATTTACATCATTCTGCCAAAAGGTCTTATCTAATTCTTGTCTTGCTATGCTGGTATTTATAAAGTCTGGCAATTCAATTATGACACTTGTAATTTTTTTGATTTTTTTAAAAAAATAACATTGGTTCTGAAGAACCAAAATCTTTCATTCAGTAAAGTATAACTACATCCCACCTGAATAAAAATTTGAACAGATAAATTATCTTTATGGTCATAGAAAACATTACGAAATCACACAATAATCCTATGTAATTTCAAACAGCAAGAATTAATTGTAGGGCAGCGCATTCATTAACACGCCTGACAATATACTATGAAACAAACCATATAATGAATAGAATAATGTTTCTTGGGATAAAGTAAGAGTTCTTACTGTGCAGCCGTTCAACCATTTGGAAGTTTAGTAATCATTTTCTTTAGTATCAAAAGCATCACTAAATTCTAAAACATACTTTTAAGGTTCCTAGCAGACCAACAACTTCCATAATTGAATCCATTCTTTTATTTTAAAGAAAACTAAAGAAACATTACAGTCTGGATGATAGCTATGTAACTGCTGATCTGCCAAGAAGCCACTGAATTGCAATTCCTCTAAGTTTATCTCTGATTGATTTCATAATCAGTTCCATGGCATGGTTCCTGAAGGAACTTTGGGAACCATCAACAATTTCAGATAGGCTTATTATTTATTGAGAGCATATGCACCAAGACAAATTCCTGGTATGTCCAATCACACTTGGCCAATAAAAAATTCTATTCTATTCTATTCTATTCTATCTATACCTGTCCTGCTCTGTGGCTTTTCCACATAAGCATCAACTATGCAGACACCTGGGAAAATCCACAAAATACTGTAGCTTCACAACCTTTGCAGTTCAAGGCTGCATGCTTCATATTTTGTGGAAGCTGCATAAAATCATCTTCAGATTTAGTTAATTAACATGCTCATCAGTGCAAGTAGCATCCAGTTTTAAGGTTGCTATCAGTAAAATTACAAATAGAGAAGGCAGTTTACATAGATTTAGGTTCTACAGAAAGTTTGGAGCAAGGCGTTTTTGTTCATAGGAATCTGTTATGCTTTGTGTTGTCAACAGAAAAGTGTTATATGTCACAAAATAACAAAACAAATACAAATATCTCAAAAATGAAAACAATATTGATTTGATAAACTGCTTTGAGTAATGGCTGGGAAATAAAAGCAATGTATCATTCAATCCAATAAATAAATAAATTTCTATTGTTTAATAAATTGTTAAAAATACTCCATTTTTTAACATACCAGGAAGCCACTTAGAGCATACATTCTACACTAGAACTTAATGCACAGAGTCTGAAAGAATTCTTCCCCCCCTTCTAATTCAGAAAAAGAAGAGGTGTTGCATGCTTCGTTTCATCACTGAGGAATGGCCTAACAAAAGGGTCTGTTCCCCAAGGAGTATGATTATTTTGAGACTTCTGATACCTTGGAGCAACAACTCATCTATCATCCTAAAACAACCAGTCGGTTGCATTTTTGCTTAAAATAACTCACTTTATTAGGCACCAGCCTCTGCTCAAAAATATGGCTTTATGCCCTACAGATATTTAGTCATTCAACTGCAACTGATTGGGCTTATGAATTGGAGTTTTAAATATGTTATGATTTTGTTTGAAGATCATAAGCAGTAGGGAATGGATTTAATTAGATTGTGAATTGATGAAGGCTTTCTGTTGACTGAGATGTAATAAATACAGTTTAAAGTACCTAAACAAGGCAGATTTGTCACTTTTCTCTGAGGTGGCAAGAGAAAATTTTGTGTTGATTTGAAGTAGTTATGGTATGAATTGAGCAGAATTAGCCACAACAGACCCTGAATGACTATAAACAAGAATATAAATTATATACTGTATACACACCACATTGCCAATTACTATTACCTAATTGTGAATATAAGATGGAATAGTAACAATAGTTCAGGAAATACATTTAGTTACACAATTATTATTTTTTTGCTTTAATTTATATGCTGCCCTTCTCCGGAGACTCAGGGTGGCTTATAATGCGTTAAGCAATAGCCTTCATACTTTTGTATATTTATACAAAGTCAGTTTATTGCCCCCACAATCTGGATCCTCATTTAATTAAATTAAATACTTCTTCCTTTTTTTGTTTCTCCTCCTCCCCCTCTTTCTCCCCCTCCCCCTTCTTTTCCCCATCCTCCTCCTCTTCTTCCTCTCTATCATCCACTTAATATGCAAAGATCTATAAGCAATTTTCACCAGGATTCTGATAGGGAAATAGTTAAATCTTCCCTCTGCAATTCTGCTGATACTCATAAGCGAAGCTGCCTCTTACATTCTTAAAAGTGTTAGGATGTGTAAGGCTATTGAGTGTAGTTCAAAATATCTGTTTCCCAATTATAAGAGGCACTTACATGGAAGTCCAAAAAGTGAAGAAACTTACCTTGACACTTGCTCCCTCTAAATGCCCGGGTTACTGCTAAATTCAATCTTCTTCAATTAAAGAGGACCTTGGTCAATCCAAGACCAAACCTTAGGTATGAGACATAACATCATTCTAGGAAAAAAAGTTTGAATTGCATTGTTTTATTGTGATAAGAGACAATCCTAATGTATTAGTAGAAGAAAGTACAAGTGTTCATGATTCTCCATTTCCTCATTCTTTCAGTCACAGTTTCATTATATTATGCAATCTAAAATCTATTTTAACAAAACAAAAAATATTTCATTTCTATGATAATTAGAGCTAGGAAGGAATTTCTGAGCCATAAAGAAAATTATAGAGTTGTGTTGACTTATTTATATGACACATATTCAATGGATAAATTTACTACTGAGCATAAAAATGAATCAGTGCTATTTGCAAGCCCTCTCATATCACAAAATAAACTAGCATTAGTAAATACCTGATTAATTAGAAAAAGTTTCTGATTTTGCTAAAAAGTTCTGAATGAATATTGTTCTCAAACTGTGACCTCTCTGCAGTCTTGTTTGTTGCTATTAATCCTATTTTTGTCCAGATTTAATTTTCTATTGGACCTATTAACATTGCAATAACATATTTATTCCATTTTAAAATATCACCAATAGTCATACTATAAGAGATTATAAAATGAAGTTGTGGGATATTCTGTTGCTAATACCAATTTTTTCTTCAGATTGATATTAATTACTTATTTGAGATAGTAGACCATCAAGATTTTCCTTAGCCATATTGAGATTAAAATTTGAAAAAAGTGGGTTTTAATCTACAGTACAGTATCTGATCTGCAAAAAAATATCATTGTGCTTATTGTTTATCAACTGCAAAAATGAGGAATTAAATATAGTGGAACATTATAATATTTGTACTGATCAAAGGATGAGGCAATATATATTACTTTGACAGATATTTTGTGATATTTTTATAATGTTTTGTACTTATACTATGGTATTTATTGATAAACCAGTGTTACTTAGATTTTTTTTAATTTCAATTTTTTTTAAAGTTAAAGATTTTATAGTTAAAGACCCTGTTAATTTTTTTTCCTGCAGAATGGAAGACTTTCGTATATCATAAAGTTTATTTGTAAAGAAATAAGTTTTTGAGTAACCATCTGTTTACTGATATGACTTACAGAGAAAAGGCTTGATCACTTGATGAATTTTGTGATTATTTATATTGTCTCAATGGGGCTCACTTTGCCTTTTAAGGATTTGAGTCCAATTTGGGAAGGCGGGCTGAAATAAGAATCAAGACCCACCCCACATCACCATCTACAATATAACATAAAAAGCAACCCCCCTTCCCAAATTAAAAACATGAGAAAGGGGAACAGATTTCTATTTTGCTGTGTAAGAAAAACCAGAAAATTAGAGACACACTTGAGGCACAGAATTAGTAATTATATTTTTGGTTATTGTTATGAATAATCCTCAGGATAAATGTTCATAAATTTTCACTTACAAAAAAAGTACTTGAAAACTTAGAGTTTTCAGGTACAAATGGCTGCGTATTTGGGCATATTATGCAAAGATCCAACTTGTGAGAAGTCCCTAAAGTGTAAAGAAAGAGACAACAATGACCATGAACAAGATGGATGGATTCGAAGTGATAGATACACCACTGAATAACTGAAGGGTAAGGAGATATGATCTTGGATAAAGTCTACCAGCACCAACTTGATGACACATATTCTATCAAACAATCAATTGTGAAATAGGGAATTAGACATTTGCCTTACAAACCACATTAAGCTGAAGCTCAGGATGCTAACTGTTTGTGTTTTGTTCTATGGCAGTGTTGGCGAACCTTTTCAGCACTGAGTGCCAAAATGGGAGCACGTGCGCGCAGGGGAACACCGGAAACTGGAAGAACAGCTTCCTGGGGCACACGTGTGGGAGCACCGGAAACCGGAAGAGCTGTTTCCCAGTGCCCATTCGTGCACCGGGAAGTTAAACTTCTGGTTTCCGGTGTGCACGTGCCAGTCACCTGGTCTTTTGGTTTCTGGCACGCATGTGCATGAAAGACCAGCTGGAACTCGGAAGAGCAATGGGCGACGGCTGACATGCCCAGAGAGATGGCTCTGCATGCCATTTCTAGCACTCGTGCCATAGTTTGCCACTGTTCTATGGTTTTTTTTTCATTATATCTAATAGAGTTCTATGATAGTGAATACTATTTCAATTAAAAGGGACTGAATTTTACTGATCTGCCTCATCCCTATTACACATTGCTTTTTTGAATCATCACTCAGATTATTTAAATGCCATTTCACAATTTTCATGACCTAAAACCACTGAAGGAGAACTATAGGATAATAATCGTCCCAAGAATGAAATATGCAAATGACAAGTTACTTACTGAACCAATTGATTAGGAAATTGCAATCAGTATTCTCATTATCTACTTGAAATAATTAACGCAGCATGGTATAATTCATCTGTTGATTAAAAGTATTTGCTTAATACATTTGAAATGTGTAACAAGATTACAGGATTCTCTCAGCTTTTCTATTATATGATATATTCTTATGAGATTGTGCCACAGCCAAGCTTTTAATCACTCCTTTTCTAAATTAGTATTAGATTTTTACTTACATTTAGAAAAAAAATACAAAATTTAGACAATACATACTTGCAAAACATAATTAAATGGAACAATCCTTAAACTTAAAAAATGAAAGCCAAACTAAAAAAGAACAATTTAGAAAAACCAAGAAAGGGGAGAAATCTACCTTATATATTAAACTTCTCAGTAGTCAATAGTTTATTAATAAATATAATATAATGCTGTAGTATTAAGATTAGTATTGGAATCCAATATTGTATAACATGTACTGCAGACAGAAGTATATGCTGAAATTGCATGAAGAAACATGTTTCTGAACAGGGACACTTAATGGGAAATTGTCTGAAAACCCTGTATGCGTTAATCTGAGAGCTTCAAGAGAGCACTTGGAGAGGGATTATACCCTAGTGGGGTCTTGAAACAAAGTATTATAGTTTGGAATCCCTCCCTCTCTCCCACCTTCATTAAATTATTTTTCCCTTATTTGTATATATTATTCCATAATATTCCCCAGTTGCTCAATAGCAATAGCACTTAAACTTATATACTGCTTCACAGTGCTTTACACCGTGAAGTTTAAGTCTAAGCAGTTTACAGAGTCAGCATATTGCCACCAACAATCTGGGTCCTCATTTTATCGACCTCAGAAGGATAGAAGGCTGAGTCAACCTTGAGCCTGGTGAGATTTGATCTGCCAAACTGCTGGCCACCGACGATCAGCAGAAGTAGCCTGCAGTACTGCATTCTAACCACTGCGCCACCACAGCTCTATTCAATGAATATGCTTAACCATAATGGAGTTAAGAATTCAAGTGGGAAGATACATATGTGCTATATCCAAGCAATATTCATTTCAGCAATGATTGAAATATCAAGAGAATTCTGAGAGTTGAGGTCCACTTATCTGGACGAACCCAAGCTGAAAAGTCTGACCAATTTTTTAATGCCAGTGAATATTGTTGCAGGTGATTAGTTTCATTCAGTGGTGGATTGCTCCTGGTTCACACCGGTTCACAAGAACCAGTAGTAAAAATTTGTAGTAGTTCGGAGAACAGGTAATAACGTTGGCTGGCATGCCTCCCAATCCAGTTCCCAGCCCGGTCACTGCTCGCTTACCCTGCTCACCTCATCAGAGGCTTTTTTTTTTAACTTTTAAAAGCAGTTTTTCTACAACCTCTTCGGCCGAAAAAAATGCTTTGAAAAGTAAAAGAAAAAGCTTCTGATGATCACGCGACTCAGCTGGGATCGTAAGAGGCTTCTAAAAGCATTTTTTCTAAAACCTCTTCGGCCGAAGAGGTTATAGGAAAAGAAATGCCTTTAAAAGCCTCTGGCGATCCCAGTTGAGTTGCCTGATCGTCAGAGGCTTTTAAAAGCATTTTTTTCCTTCAACCTCTTATGGTTGTAGAAAAAATGCTTTTAAATAAAATAAAATAAAATAAATAAAATAAAAATAAAAAAATAAAAAAATAAATAATAATAAATAATAAAAAAAAGTTGGCCACGCAGTCACATTACCCCCACCAAGCCATCCCCACAAAATAAGCCACAGAACTGGTAGTAAAACATTTTAGAACCCACTCCTTTTTTCATTACTGTATTGAATACATGCAGAGCTAAAATGCATTAAAAACTAACACAGTTTGAATTCAGGGGCAGTTTGGAAGCTTTGCATTTTTCTATCAAGTTGCAAATTCCTTAATAATTTGATTTCATTTACTTTCTCTGAGGAATATTATAATGAGCCAAATACTTTATGTTGCTCTTTTGCAATTTATATAGTTACATACTTTTTCATTATTAAATCAATATTGTTTTTCTGAGACAACGTGCCTATTCTGTATAAATATATCACACTTCCAGAATGATAAAACTATATTAATTTGCAGTAATTAGATAATGATATTAGTTTTGTATGACTATAGTTTTTATTTAAAAAGCATTAGAAATATTATTTTGCTATTTCATGAATAGATTTATTTTTTAAAAGCTTGCAGAAGCCAAAGGACAATGTGTTCTCTTGGCAAACAACCCTAAAGTTATTTTGTTCAACAATTGAATTTTATAAGACTGAAGTAGCAAAATATGTGATCATTAGACATCATTAGACAGGTTTTTTTTTTTGTCCTATCTTAATAAGTTAGCATAGTGTGAGTTGATGGCCCTATGTATCACCCTAGATTGGGCTAAGAAAAAGTTAGAAATTATCATCCATTTTAGAAGGCTTTATTTGCTTTTACTGCACTAAATAAACCAAATAACAGACTTAATGTGCTTTGTAATACTGGCGAATATCAGTAGCTCAGGTGTAGGAAGGGTTCGTTCTCCAAACTTATGGGTTGGTTCCTGAACGTTTCTTTATCGGCTAGGTAACATCTTGTCAGAGCCAACACACAAGCTCCTTAATGTGGTTTATTTATTTATTTTATTCAATTTGGATGCTGAACAACTCCAATGACTCATCCATACATCTCATTTTTTTTCCACAACTAGATTGTCATCAAGTATTATTGTTTAATTTAACAATGAATTTGCTAAATTTTGTAATGATATAGTGGGGTAAAAATTGACTTCTGCTTGCCACCTCTAATATCAAAGTACAAAGGAATCCTACTTTTTTCTTTTTCTTCTACTACACTGTTAAAAATTGGCTCATACCAGTTGATACCAAATTGATACCAGTTGATATCAGTTTATTTTTAAGTTGTGGAGATGGGTTCTGAGTTAGGTGAAGAACATTTTTCTTAGTTTTATTATACAATGTGACATTTCTTACATTGTATTTTACATTATAATGTATTTTTGTGCCAACCTTTGGTCTGAAGGCTTCCACAATGGCTTACAAAAGTTAATACAAATGCAAAATTAAACAACGTCCCACAAAAATACCACTTAAAATTACAGCGTTAATATCCAAACAGTATTTTAAAAAGCATGAAAACCTCTTTATCTGTGCTTTTGATATGGAAATGGTTATAAAATTTATTAAATTCAAATTATAACAAAAGGAAAAGAAACAGCAACATTTCAGTAGCTAAAATTTATAGTGAATCATATCATGAGGTGGAGGCCGGGTGGGGGGGGGGGTGAGGCAATGGGATTTAGGACCATTTTTATACTTTGTCAGAGTTTGGGTGGTATTTTCAGCTTTTATGGGTTCACAAAGTCTACTGAAGACCTAAGACAGTGATGGTGAATCTTTTAGACACTGAGTGCTCAAACTGTGCGTGCACACCTGCCCAAACTGAAAGGTTCACGTGCACGCACGGACATGCGCACATGCACAGCAAAGACCAGCAGACCAACTGTCTGGCGGAAGGTGGGGCATCCCAACACTGGCAGTGCAGCAAGATGTTTTCGTTGTTTGAAAACAGAAGCTCATGAAAGAAATGCCATGGAGATCTGACCTGGGGTGATGGTGTGTGTTCCAACAGGGAGGGCTCTGCGTGCCACCTCTGGCATGCATGCGATAGGTTCGCCATCACGGACCTAAGATAAATTTTGGCAGTTTGACATTGAAAGGACTTTAGGACCTCAGAAGACAAGCTCGGAAAATCTGTAGCAGGATTTGTCCAGTATTGTTACAAAATTGTCTTAATTGTAGAAAAATAAAAAGTGTGTATACCCACACATGCATAAAATGAATCTTTTTAGAATGAACGGTTACTGCTGAAACGGATTACATTAAATACAACATGTTAATCCATCCATAATATCAACGCTTGAGTAGATAACTTTGTTACAGATGCAGATGTTGATGCATTTTTCTTAAGTTATTTTCTAAGTTATAAGCAGTGAGCTAAACCTGTCTGTAGATTGTTTCAGATGAATAATTCTCAGTGTCTTTACAGTAAATTGAACTTCTTAGCTGTATTTGCTTTGCCAAATGGAGCATTGCTTTTCTGAATGCATCACTGCCTTTACTATTTATATCCATACATGTACATTATTAAAAGAAAAAGTAAAGAGACCAGCTACACAAGACCTTTGTGCATGTACAGATGAATAGATTTTGCCTTGAAGAATTAATGAATAGTCAAGACATAAATCATAGAAGAAAAAGTTGTCATGTTAATAAGAATGTAGCAGCAGCAGACCTGAAATATGAATAGTGGAAGTACCAGCCCTGCCCCCACTTCAGGGGAAAAAAAGAAAAGAAAATGGAAGACACAAACTACTCAACAAGAGTAAGGACAGAGGCAGCCAATGCTCTCTGATTGTTTCAAAGGAGGGAGACACAAAATTCAGGACATACAACTAAACAGTTAATTCAATTCAGGCTAGAGAAACTTTTGTTTCTCTATGCACATTTGCACAAAACTCAATCCTATTGATTAATCAAAATGAATGTGTATGAGTCCAGAACCATATTGTTTACCTGTTCCCTATTTCCCAGCAAGCAACAGCATCTGCTCTTATTTTTTCTTTCAGATATAAAAGATGTTGGCACTTACCACAATGCCTAACAGGAGAAATGCTTTCAATACAAAGCATTCATTTTAGTGAAAGCAGCTAAATGTCTTCCTTTTATTCCAAATACATTAAGGATATTATAACAATAAACCTCTCTGCATAGTAGCCATTGTTGTATTGATGTCATAGCCTGCATTCTTTGAAGGCCAAAAAATATAACAAAAGAACTGTGATTGTATATTCTCCATTTCGAATTACACTAATATTCTTAGAGGCAAAAGGGACACTTTACACATTTTAATGCTACTAATATTATTTAGTGTTAGAGAAGACACTTGAGAATGCTATTTACAGCAAAAAAAAAAAAAAAAAACGAAAAAACCCCCAAACCATTGGACCAATAAACAAATAAACCGGGATTTCTCACTTATGGCACAAATGACCAAGCTCAAATTATCCTACTTTGGACACATTATGTGAAGATCTAGCTCCCTTGAGAAGGCTCTAATCTTGGGAAAGGTGGAAGAGAAGATGACCAGCAGCAAGGTAGGTGAACTCAGTTATAATGGTGATAGGAGCATTGTTGGAAGAGCTTAAGGGTCTAGGTTAGAGACAGATCATCATAAAGAAAGGCACAGTGGAAGAATTATACTGACTGACTGGTTGTTTTGAGTTCAAGAGAAAATACTGATAATACATCAGAACTACCTCCTTCCATACCAGACAGTTTTTGTTTAAAGACTTGCTGTCTATAATGGTCACACATTTTGTATGGACTAAAACATGCAAGCACTTATGCAGAAGACTCTGGAAGATAAGGATTGGAGTTCCCCAAGGCTCAATGGGACTATTCAAGGACTGATAAATGATGAAAGGTTGATTGGGGTTAATTAATCTTTTGGGCTCTCTGTAGTGCTCCATGCCAGTCCCTAATTCTGAAAGTAAAGTGGCTAGTGGTGAAAGTGTTAACCAGGATTGAATAGCCAGCTTCCAGCAGCTGCATCCATTATTGCCATTACTATTGTCAATCATATAGTCAGCCAGATATTTAGTCTGGATTTGGCATTTTTGTCTACCTATCTAATCATTCCCAAGGGCCTAAGATAGGCAGAATTTAATAATATTAAAGATATTATTGCGATATGTAACCTGTTCCAAGTAAAGTTGCTTTTGGCAATCGACTGATGATGATTTTGTGAATGCTGATGGTATTTATGTGGTGCTCCAGATGTTTTGCAATTGCACCCAAGCAACCTATCACTACTGGTACTATCTTCGCTTTCTTTTGCCATAGCTGTTCTGTTTCTATTTGCAAGTCTTGTTATTATTTTCCAGTTCTTTCTCTTTTATTCTGCTGTTTAAAAGTTTAGTATTAAAACCAATTCTATTAAAAATCAATTAAAAGCTTGACAAAATATATGCCATGTTGCTAAGTACTGGGAAAGTGGGAATCAAAGACACCTTCCTAAAGAGAACATTTCATAGTCCCATCTGATGGTGACCTCACTGTCCAGGACATTTCCCCCTATCCTGCCAGCTCCGATAATCTCCTGCAAAGTAGCTTAATCTGGAACTGAAATCCAAGCATTTCTTGTTCTACAAAGAAAGCTGTTTTCCCAAATCAGCAGGAATATGAATTAACCGTGAGCTAAAGCTTCTTTACTCTAAAGCTTCTTTACTTTCTCACATCAGCCAAATTGTTGATCGCAGCCTCCCTCCCTTGTTTATTTGCTTTAACTTTTAATGTAAAAACACTTTTATTGTTAATTAAATTCTGCATTAAACTTGATTTAACTTGCTAGCACATTTTTTTAAAATAAATTTTAAAATAATCTTTGGAAATTTCTGGGAATTTGAGTGGAAGGCAACTTTAAAATATTTTAAATGATAGCTAATATAAATTGCAACAGTTTTTCAGATGCTGCCATATCAAAATAGGTCTAATCCAATTATCCACTAAGGATTACGTTTTTATTTTATTTTCTTCTGTAATTATTAACATTCTCTTCAGTGTACTAAACCCACAAAGCATGTTTGGGTCATACTTATTCTTGTAAATTCGATTTATAAATTTAACATATTTTTAAATGCCACTGTAATTTGAAAGGAAGAAGAGGAAGAGGAGGGGGCAGGAAAAGGGGAGGAGGAAGAGGAGGAGGAGCCATTTTCAGTGCATGGTTCAGGTTCCTAGTTCTGCAGAGATTACCTTCAAAATCAGAACCTGAAACTACCACAATCTTTCACCTCATCTGTACATTGGCTTACTGTGTAAGGCAGATCAGGTTGTTCATATGAAGCTGATTTCATGAATTATGTTTCAAAGAGAAAGAGCTTAAAATATTGTGTGTTGGATGGATTGGGTTTCTCTTAGATGTACATAAAATCTCAGCAATACATTATCTGTTAAAAGTTTTATCAATTTTGATACATATGATTATGCAAACCACTCCTTCTCTAAATATGTTCCTGATATATCATTTTTGTATTGAATACCTTATTTTTCACGGTGCCTGTGTGTGACGTTTTGAATTTAAATTTGAATCAATGCAATCATTCTATCCATTTCTTTTTTAGCAGCTTGAATTAAAATGGGATCGTTTGGATTTATTTATTTTTTTAGATCATGTTTATGGCACCTGATCTAATAACAAATCTAGGCCATTTACGCATAAAACGCATAAAGTAGAAGAATAATATAAATAAAAATAAAAAACCAGAACAAACACATAATACAGGATGGCAAGCCAGTATATTGCCATTCCAGTTCTGAATGTACTTACTCAGCATTCTGGCCCAATGTCCAGGAGAAAGACCAGGTTTTCAGGATCTTATGGAAGGCCAACAGATAACAGGATTATCTAATCTTGGGCTGAATGCTATTTCATAAGGTAGGCACTATGATATAAAGTAAATGCATCCTAGGACAAAGTTAGGTGGTTCTAACCCATAAATTGGTATCCTGTCTACTGGATCTCATGGAATAATAGAGGCCCAGTCAAGTGGTCCTACAAATAGCTTAGCCCTCTGCGGCACACAAATAGTGGTGTTATATGGCCTTATTGTGGTGTATCTATAACTGCTGCAGCTCCTGGATGGTATTCAAGAGTATCTCCCATGTGGAGGGCATTGCAATAGCCCCCCCCAAAAAAAGTTATCAAAACATGAATTAATAATGAATTGAGGAGGAAGAAACATTTCAAGAAAGTTGAAACCTTTATGAGTTTACTTAGGAATAAGATTCAAGTCATCAAATGGGCATTTTTCCAGGAAAAGGGGTATAAAATTATAGTCTTTCACTATAAATACTAAGTGGAATATTAACATGTTTGCCAGACTGTTGGAAAGAAAAGTTAAAGTGATATACTTTAACGTGAAAATAAACAGTATGAAACTATTAGAAAATAAATGTTAACTACTGGACTTTCTGATTGTGAAGAACTCATATTTATATTACTGAGTGCATAACGTAATGTGAGTGAGGACTAGTACATTTACTGATTGGAATGATCTGTTTACATGACTTTGCAATATGTCTGCTATATAATATTTATGGATGTAAATGTATCCCCATAGATATTTATGGAATAGTCAGATAGGAAAAAGTTGCAAAAAGTCTAGATTGATACTCTTTATATTGTCATAAATCTATATGAATATAGAAAGTTTCCAATACGACATTACAGTATGTTCTATTGTTAAATTACCTATGGAAATATATTAGTCATAGAAATAGCTATATGACACATGGTTATTCTGAAATAGCTTACAGCTTTGCTTTCGGTTATGTAGTACTCATAACATTCATATTTAGGCAAGTATTTCTCTATTTTTTGACTTAGCACAGATCACTGCACATCTGATGTAATTCTTATGGGTCAGTAAAACATTCTTCGTTGATTTGATGCCACTGGGCAACATCTAATATTTCAATGCAAATTTTAGTGCACTAATGCTTCATAATATAGTTCGTTAATAAACACACCAAAAATTAAAGTCTGTTTATTATTCCTTGCATTATTTGAAAAGTTAAGCAATTTCATAAACATCATCACTGTCTTTTAATGTTAATGCATATGCTATAAAATTTGGGTTCACTCTTCAGTTCTTTGATTAAAAGAATTTCAGACAAAAATCTATTCATGAATTGCTGTTTTGTAGAACTGTTGTCTCAATAAATCTCAAAAGAACTAGGTGGGAGAATGACGGTAAGCAGTAAGCTTGTGAAAGCTTATTTGTGTGTGTTGTCTAGGACCTGTGTTGTTGTTGGTTTTTTTGTGTTTGGAGGCCACAAAACTGGTATAGTTAACCTGTGACAAACTTTTATGCTAACATTAATAAATGGTTGAAGAAAGACTCTTCCTTATATGCCAGTGTTGTCCACCTGACAAAACTGGCGCCACCAGTTCTAAATGTGGCTTTTTAATGATTAAATGAAACATTTCTACAACACTTTAAAAAAAAAACTTGTTTAATTTAATCATCAAACATATTGTCCACCTAACCTAGGATTCCCCCACCTAATTCTCTCCAGATTTATTGAGATAACAATATTACAAGACAGATGCCAAACTTAAATATTGCTGAAATATGAGAGGGATGACTTAAACATATGTGCAAGGAGGAATATTTCTGAGCCAAAAGAATGCTGTATAACCTGTAAGCTAGAGAAGCTTCCAAAAGCAATAATAGGAAGATTTATAACAAGTTCCAAGAAATGTTCAGAAAGTGCTGTCTTGCCAAATGAGGTGTTACAGTGAAAGGATATCAGAAAGGGTGCAGAAAGTTCTGCACCCACGAACGGTATCCAGTGTTTCCTTATTTTGAATCTTTAAACAACTGCTCATAAATGCTTGCAAATTTGGAGAAGGATGGTGTAGCTTTTAACTTTGTACAATGTTATGGGTTGTGTCCATTCATATTCTTGTAGGGATTCATTGAAACATACAATTTGACTAAGGATGCCTAAAGTTTTTCATACTGTACAACCATAAATGTAAACAATATATGATATGTAAAAAAAAAGCTGTGTTATTAAATAAAATCTATGTCTAGATTCTCATCAATCCAGGCATGTTGGATACACTTTATAAGAAATTAATTGAAATGAATCATTCACAATCTGAAAAAAACAAACAGCTGTTTGTAATGCAAGCTGTGTTTTTGTTTTAAGATTCTCTGCCAGAACAAAATGCATTCTGCCTCTTGTTTTCCATAAATAAGAATATAAGAGAGAACAAAATAAAAAAAGGGCACTCTGCTTATTAGAGCAGCAAAGCAATTCTGAAAGGTGAAAGTTCTCTCTCTTCCTCCTTCCAACTGTGTCTCACAAATTTAATTTCATATTTTAAAAACAATGTGCTCCCTCAAACGGTGAGCTCAGTGCTTATGTTTAATAACATCATTTTCATCTGGAATGAAAACTAGCTTTCTAGGAAGCCATTATAAATATATTTATATACTTCATAAAATACATTATATATGTTGTAAAAAAAAAGATGTTGAGACTCTAGAAAGAGTGCAGAGAAGAGCAACAAAGATAATTAGGGGACTGGAGGCTGAAACATATAAAGAATGGTTGCAGGAACTAGGTATGACTAGTTTAATGAAAAGAAGGACCGGGGTGACATGATAGCGGTGTTCCAATATCTAACGGTTTGCCACAAAGAAGAGGGAGTCAAACTATTCTCTAAAGCACCTGATGGCAGGACAAGAAGCAATGGATGGAAACTAATCAAGGAGTGAAGCAACCTAGAACTCAGGAAAAATTTCCTGACAGAACAATTAATCAGTGGAACAACTTGCTTTCAGAAGTTGTGAATGCTCCAACACTGGAAGTTTTTAAGAAGATGTTGGACAACCATTTGTCTGAAATGGCCTAGGGTTTCCTGTCTAAGCAGGTGGTTGGACTAGAAGATTTCCAAGGTCCCTTCTGTCCATTATTCTAGTCTATCATGGGAGAAAAGAGGTTCAGTAATGTACTTGGTTATATTTTCTTACAGGTAGTCCTTAACTTACAACTGTTCATTTAGTGACCATTCAAAGTTACAACGTCATTGAAAACTGTGATCTATAACCATTATTCACATTTACAACAATTGCAACATTCCCATGGTCATGTGATCAAAATTAGAGGCTTCACAACTGACTGATATTTATTGACGATTGCAATGTCCCGGGGTCATGTGATCAGTTTTTATGACCTTCTGACAAGCAAAGTCAATGGGGAAGCCAGATTCACTTAACAAACATGGTACTAACTTAATAACTGCTGATTCACTTAACAACTGAGGCAAAAAAGGTCATAAAATGGGGAAAACTCACTTAACAAATGTCTCAGCAACAGAAATGTTGAGCTCAGTTAAGGTCGTAAGTTGAGCACTCCCTGTATTGATAATTCTCAATTGTCTTCAAATGTTAACGTAAAATATAATTAATTAAACCAGTCAATCAATAGAACAATGCTTATTAATTGTAAACAAAGTTCCATTAAATAGTACATGGAAGATTAGATAGATAGATAGATTATATGTATACATAATCATGTGTGTGTGTGTGTGTGTCTGTGTGTGTGTGTATGTATATACCATATACATATATATATATAATGATAGATGATAAATAGATTGAGTGCCAGAAAGGAATCCTCACTTAATGCCCACAGGATGTAAATCAACGTGATCATGTGATATCACAAAACGGTATTGTTTAGCAATGGAGTCCCCATTCCTAATTACTAACAGTAAACAAAGACTATCTACCTACCTATTTACCTACCTATTTTACAGACTCTCCTTCTCTTCTCTCTTTATCTTAATTAGAGAAAACCAGTTTCTTACCAAAGAATTTGGCTCTAGAGTCTGATAGAACCACTAAAATATAGAAGATTATGCTTAATGTCTCAACATTACCATTTAGTTTTAATTAAGAAGAGAGGTTTATAACTCTTCTCTGGTGTGGCACATTAACCAGCTATTCCGTAGCTGGTCACATCTTAGTTTTAAAAAAAATTAATGACCTTTTATTCTATTCTTTAATTTTAAAGCCTACTAAACTAATAGAATAGGTGCAAGATGGATCATCAGTCACCTGAAGCAACAGTGTATTACTTCAATTCATGAAGCAGGATATAGTTCATTTTAATCTCTGCAACTCTCCTTGTTTCTCCCTTGTTTTATTGAAAAGAAGATATATATTCATTAAAGCTGTATAGTATAACTCTTTGAATCTGAAGACAAAAAAGGTGATTCAGAATTCAACTATATAATCCTCCCTCCAAAAAAGCCTGGCTGCTTTAAAATATCATAGACCAGTGCTTTATCCAAATAGATTTAAAAACTACTTGGAGCCAGTGGTGGGATCCAATTTTTTTTTACTACTGGTTCTGTGGGTGTGGCTTGATGGGCATGGCATGGCTTGGTGGGCGTGACTTGGTGGGCGTGGCAGGGGAAGGACATGTAAAATCTCCATTCCTTCCCCACTCCAGGGGAAGGTTACTGCAAAATTCCCATTTCCTCCCAATCAGCTGGGACTCGGGAGGCAGAGAATAGATGTGGGAGGGGCCAGTCAGAGGTGGTATTTACCGATTCTCCGAACTGCTCAAAATTTCCGCTACCGGTTCTCCAGAACTGGTCAGAACCTGCTGAATACTACCTCTGCTTGGAGCATATATATTTTTTTGAATATGCATGAGGTTTACACTAAGAAGGAAAAGACATATGCTCATAGAAGAAGTCTTCAACTTACTGATCACTTAGTGACCGTTCAAAACTATGACAGACCTCCCAGGCTACTTACCATCAAAATTTGAATTTCTGATGGCTGTCTCCCAATCCTGCAGTCACATAGAAACAAGTTGGGCACTTGGCAACTGGCCCACATTCACAGCCATTTGCAGCATCCCATGGTTTACTTAATGTGAAGAGCCTTGGTGGCGCAGCAGACTAAATTGCTGTTAAGTAGCACCAGCTGCCTGCAATTACTGCAAGTTCAAATCTCACCAGGCTCAAGGTTGACTCAGCCTTCCATCCTTAGCCTTCCATTCTTTCGAGGTAGGTAAAATGAGGACCCGGATTGTGGGGGCAATAAGCTGACTTTATATAAAAAGAACACCACTTGGGAGGCCCGAAAGCCCTACTAAGCAGGTATATACAAAAGTATGAAGGCTATTGCTTAACGCATTGTAAACCACCCTGAGTCTCCGGAGAAGGGCGGCATATAAATCGAACCAATAAATAAATAAATAAATAATGGAAGTAACCAAGGTATTAATGAACAAATTAAAAAAAATAAAGCTATTATGATACATCCCTGTCTTACCTGGTGATAGATGCAATGGGATTTGATGTATTTATTCAAAGGATTGAGAATCTAGCTGTTTTAGAGTGGTAAATATGGTGTTTAACTTGGACTTCCCCCTAGGATTAAAATCAGAAAACTGGTTCAAGAGAAACATAAACCTTTTTCTTAGCTAAAGCTACATATTTATCAGATAGACATGTCAATATAGAACTATGATTTATTGCAGAGCAGCCTGTTTTAAATTCCATCTGTTTAAGTCTCTAAATCTCTCAAAATATTACAGTATGCTCTTTTTACTCCAAACTTGAAACAATGCTAGCAGGCATAAAGTTTGCCTACAGTGGACATCAGGTTAATTAGCATATAATGATCCGATTTATTTCCTTCCTTATGGATGAAAAAAAATGCCTTATGCTAACTATTGGCTATTATTTCAGTTTTATAATATAATTTAACAGTGGAATATTGCATTGGGTATGATTTTATTTATTTATTCCGGCTGATGAAAAAAAAATCCCTTTATTTGAATGATCTATCTCTTGCAAAATATATTTTGCACTTTCTGCTCCTGGTGTTAGCATTTTTGAGTTGAAACTAGGCCAGCTCAAAAAGTGAAAAGCTATGTAGGTCATAGGATATGTTTATATCTCCTTTCCACCTGATGAGAGATAGGGAAACAAGTAATAACAAGTCTATAGAATACCTAAAGGCAGGAAACAGATGGTGAGGAGTGAAGAATTTACCATTGTTCTTAGATGCTGTACATTTGCCTGGAATGTTCACAATCTGCAAAACAGCCATTAATCAATCCTGAGATAGGACTGCTGGCTAGCACTGCAAAGTGATCAATCTGAAAAACATGCAGAATAAGGAAGCAGTCAGAAAATGTAAACCAGAATGGAGTGAATGGCAGACTGGACATCAGGAGAAAAAAGGAACTGCCAGTGAGAGTTCTGGTGGATTTTCCTCATATTGCTTCATGAACACATTCCCCTCTCAGTGCTATCTGTTTCTTGTTTCCTGTACTTGCGTTTGCAACTCATCTCAACAAGGCTTTGGACCACCTAACTTGATCCCACATCCTAATAATTCTCTTACACTTTGAGAATGAAGTTACTTTCTTTCATTTTTCTATTAACTTACTATAGTTCAAACATATCTACCGTATTTTTCGGAGTATAAGATGCACCAGAATATAATATGCACCTACCTTTTTTGGTTGTTGTTTTTTTAAAAAAAGTTTATTTTTTATTTTTTAGACAAACACACAAACATACAATGTATTTTCTTTGAACAGAATATTTGGCTGGTTCACAAATTTAAACAGTGTTTAGTCATAAAACAGGCTGCTCTGCAATTAAATTTACAATTTCTATATTTCCTTTTTGCCATATTTATTCCTCATCTATTTTTTTAAAAAAGCAATATTACCCTTCATTCTTATCTCTAACTTTAATCAAATTCAATTTTTCCCTTCTATTCTAATTATACCCCTTCCCATTGTCATCTATTTTTATATCCATCCTCACATTGGTTAATTATGTAATATTACAGTTGTTTAATACAAATTTAACATTTTTATATAAACCAATTAGTTATATAACTATCTTTTTTGTATATTAATCAATATGAACATGAATATTCCAATTATTTCCATGCAATCCAATTTCTTACAAATCAATTAATTATATTTACCAATAATAATAAACCAAATAATTTCCCCCATATATTCCTCCAAACCACAACTTAACCATTTCTGCTTTCAACACAATATACAATTAATAGTATCTCAATTATTACAATTCCCTAGTTAAATAGAGCTTTTTTTCTTTTGTGTTTTAAAATCTTGAACTCTCCTCTTTTGCCCTAAATTTCCCATTGTTTGCACCTACCTTTTTTGGTGATGAAAAAGAAAAAAAAACTCTCTCTGCCTCATTTTGTCACGTTGCACCAAAGAGCCCGCTTTACTTTCAGTTTCGTTTTTTCAGCATAGCTAGGGGAAAAAAATCTGCTCCAGCACTCTTTGCAGCAAGCAGGAGAGCCCTGCGCAAAACAGCTAAAAGCATATCAACTGAGAGTCGGGAGGCCGATCTAATCAACTTGTGCTAATTAACCTATGCTGAAGTTGGAAAGGGCTGTTTTTTCTTGCTGTTTGCTTGCAAGGAGGTAAGTGCTACGAGGCACAGGCCAAAGGGTGGGGGTCAGTGGGTGGGCAGGACAACATTCAGTGTATAAGACGCACCTAAATTTTCACCCCCTTTTGGGGTGTGTCTTATAGTCTGAAAAATATGGTATTTAGGATTGCTTGCTTGCCATTTAATTAAAGATTAAGTAAATCATATTTAATTACTGTATTTTTCAGACTGTAAGATGCTCCGGTCTATAACACACACATTAGCTTTAGAGGAGGAAAACAAGGGGGAAAAAATCTGCCTCTGCCTCCACTGCCCATTCACTGCTATTGCAACCCGTTCTCCATTGCCCATTCACCACCGCCCATTCACTGCCGCCTGTTTGTCGCCACCCATTCATCACTGCCTATTCACCGCTGTGGCCCATTCACCACTGCCCATTCGTCACCGATCACCGCAAATGGGTGGCAGCAGCAATAGGCAGTGGCAGTGATCCCTGCCACCTAGAACAGCTGATCACCAACCCCCTCCCCCGCCACAATATTCTCTGTATAAGATGCATAGACATTTCCACCCACTTTTTTTGGGGGGGAGTGCGTTTTATAGACTGAAAAATACGGTAAGTAAAGATTTCTAGTTTTTGACTTCTGCTATTTGCTGCTTAGTCCAAAATTGGAAAGTTGTCCCCACACACCAATGTTAACTAAACATAAGAAGCCAGAGGGGCAAGGAGAATGATGCATTTGAAACTAACTTCTAACTAACTAACTACCCCTAACTCCAACCCTAACCTTAATCTTACAATCAAGATCAAGTGAGATAAGATCACACCTAGAATACTGCATCCAGTTTTGGTCACCACACTATAAAAAAAGATGTTGAGACTCTAGAAAGAGTGCAGAGAAGAGCAACCAAGATGATTAGGAGAATGGAGGCTAAAACATACAATGAATGGTTGCAGGAACTGGGCATTGCTAGTTTAGTGAAGAGAAGGACCAGGAGAAACAGTGATAACAGTGTTCTAATATTTGAGGGGCTGCCACAGAGAGGAGGGTGTCAAGCTATTTTACAAAGCTGAAGGCCAGACAAGGACTAATGGATGGAAACTGAACAAGGAGAAATTCAACCTGGAAATAAGGATACATTTTCTGACAGTGAGAGCAATCAACTAATGGAAAAGCTTGACTTCAGAAGTTGTTCATCACTGGAAGCTTTCAAGAAGAGACTGGACTGCCATCTGTCAGAAATGGTGTATGGTCTCCTGCTTGGGCAGGGGGTTGGACTAGATGATCTACAAGGTCCCTTCCAACTCCATTAATCTGTTAAAAATCTGAAGGTGGTCTCAAGGGAAACTGGTTTGACAATCTAGCTATAGGATCTTGGCATTGGAGTGAGGATCATCACTATGGCCAAAGTTTTGCTGACAGAATATTATATCTCTTGCCAATATTAAATCAATTGGATTTAGTAGACCATCACTGAGTTTAGAAACAGATTTATTGAATGAGCATTTGTTAACCTCTGGACTTAAGCCTAATGATGGAGCCATTATTGCATTGGCCTTGGCCTTGTTTTAGTTTGCACAGAAAGCATTCAGACCAGAAGATTTTCCACAATTCAATTCTTCTCTCATTTTTAATAGCTGCTTCTTCTGTCAACCTTGACATCAACATAATTTACTTGCAAGACTTTTAAAAATTCACATAGGAGTTGTGTTATAATAAAGGTTTATTCTTTTTCATTTTCTTAATAAAACCACTTTAAAATGTCAGACTTCCATCTTCCCCTTAAAATACAGCTTGAAAAAAACTGCCTTTTAAGATAATAGTTTAAATATTATTGGGAAGACTGCCAAATTTAACTGAAAATGACAGCACAGAGTCCAGCTTTTTTTAAAAATCAATGTTTAAAAGTTTAAATGATAGAGATAAATAAAATTAAGTAATAATCAACTAGAGCTCATTAAACTGCTGCTGTTCTAGTCAACATCTTTTTAGAAGCGTATTCCAAAGTCTTATTCATTGTATCGATCAAAAGATGCATTTGGGTGATTTCCATATTTCCTATGTCAACCCTGTGATGATTAAGAGACTACTGAACAAAATATGAAGCAGGAATTACTCAGTTGTTTCCCTTGTGTCGAAAGAAGCTATGACATATTAAAACACTGTTTATTATTTCAGTTGGCTAATTATATTTCACTATCTGAAAGTAAATAAGAACAACATAACCAGAACTTCTTATTTGTATATTTGCTTGGTTGGGCACTGAAATTTTTTATTATCAAAATGAAATCTGCATCAGTTTTAAAAAAAAAATCACCTTTTTAAAATTTACATTGAAATAACAGTTACTGGAATTATGTGTTTCAACTGGCATTTGGGCAAGTGATTATTAAATTAATATAAACAATCATCTTCTCACACAATCAATGCATTGTCATTTCCATTATAATTCCTCCTTGTCTTCTTTCATTCTGAAAGTATTTGCATCACAATTGCTCCAAATCGCTTTGGCTACATGAGAGCTGAATCCTGCTAGCTGGGTGATATCAATGGCAATCCCCTCATGTTGAAAATGCTATTGTGTCTTTATAGCTAATAGTTCTGTAATATGCCATGATCAGGCAAGCTGAAAAAATAGTATGGAAATATTGCCTTTGTTTTGTTTTTTTTCCCTCCCATTTGGGGATGTCAAATAACTCATGCTTTGAAATATCAGCTGGGGGAAAAAAAAGAGGGAGTCAGCAGACTGAAGACTTACTGCTCTGGATATTATGAACATGTCTAGGTGAAGATACGCATAGCAAAGCTTTCTCTTGGTGGCACATTATTGAAATGCCACAAGATGAAACAGGCAGCTAAGATAAACCCATTGCTGCATATAATAATGTTCCATCTGCCAAGGCTGACAGTCTTTATCTGTGCTTTCCCTCACACAAGTGCTTCTCCACAACATTAATAGCATTATTATTCCACCCTAGATGCAGTTTTCATACACATTTATTAATAACCCTCTTCCTTAAAAGAAAGCAGGATCATCACAACAACGTTAAGCTTTTAACTGTGGGATACATTTGCATTCAATGGCTTTTAATGTGCTATCTGACCATATTACATCTTTTTGAAGTAAGACTGATGGATATTTTCCCAGGCCAAAATGTCTACTAAAGAATTTTCAGACAAGAGGAAAATATTATTAATAGAAAATCAGGTATACAGGACTGGGGTCCCATTTTTCATGGGACTCTGTTATCCCTCCCCTGGAAGAACTGGTCTACAATATTACAATATGCCTTATTTCAAAGCTTTCCCTGAATTTTGAGATAAGCAAGAAGAGCAGTGCCTATAGATGTAGACTCCGTATGGACAAATATAATAAAATATGCCACTCATTTATGCAAAATACAGTATCTTAAAAAAACATAATGATATACATTTTTTATAAACATATACAGTATATATATCAAGTGTGTCTGTGTCTGTGTGTGTGTAAACACTTGAATAATGATTGCATTACATATCTATATATGAAATGGTAACTGTTTACAGCTAAAATGACACATATCTTTTTGGTGTTGCATTTTTTCACTTTTATGAATAAACATTTATGTGGGGGGGTGTTTCTTTTCGTTCACAATGCATGTACTTTTATCTTTGGGGTTTTTTTCTTTCATAATTTTAAAAGCAGAATAAATAAAAACAATAAATAAGAGATAAGCAAGGTGCAAAAATGCAAATCCATTGTGCAATTGTGATCTCTGGCCAGTCTTGTCTGCAAATATCCATGCTTTTATTATATCGTAATTTGATTACTGCAGTAAACACAGATGAGGCTTAGTTGGAAGCTTGATTGATACAAAATAGTGCAGTAGTCAAGTTGTTTGATTGCAGGATATCTTTCTTGTTGAAATATCTGCAGTGATTACTAATACCTTTCTGGGCACAATTGAGTATACTGGTTCTAAGCTTTAAAACCTTAAACTAATTAGAGTTTGACCATTTGATGGATCTTCTCTTATTAAAGCTCTGTGTCTGGAGTTACTTCAAACTTCAGGAAAAGAAACCTCTAAATATTTAAATCCCATTTATCAGGCATTCAGGAAAGACTTTGTCCAATATTGCTTTCCCCTCTGGAATACATTTTCTTTTTAACCATGTTCAACACTGTTTCCCAATTTTAAGGAAGGGTTAGAGTTAGAGTTAGTTCAAGGTGTGCAACATAATCATAAATCAATGTTCCCTCCAATAAGACCCAGATTAAGAACCATAAATACCATACAAACTAAAGAAGACCAATGCAGAAATACAACAGCTATCATAAATTGGTTAAAGACATAGGTAACTCCTCCCCAGAAGTTGTCTTTAGAATGCAAATCTAATGAATAAATGAATGCAAATAAATACATCAATACACAAATAAGAGATTAAGGAAGAACTATAGGTATAGGGCCCAACCTCATAAAGCAATAAATGGGTATCTAGGCATTTATATTAAGAAACAAAATAAATAGAGTATCATGCTACAGATTCTTCTACTACATGAGTAAAAGTTATCTCTCAGAGAAAGTGGTAACGACGAGATGACTCCAAAGAAATACAATCCTTCCATTCCCCCACCACCACCATCTGGTCAGAACCTATCCTTCCGTCTCTCCCCCATCCAGTTTCAACTGTCAGTACCTATCCTCCCTTCCCCCCATTCCCTGGCATCACAACTGATGAAGTTTGTTGGATGAGAAACAAAACATTTTGCTCTTCTTCCTCAAGGGAAAAAAAAACAGACCAGCTGCCTTTTGAAAAAGCACCTTTGAGATACTGCATGCAAGATTCGTAATACAAATTCTGTAAGATATTGCTCAAAAATATGAAAAGAAAGTTGACAAATGGATGAAGGCAAAGTAGGAAATAACAGACTTCTTCTACAAACATGGGATATGATCTCTTAAAGATGGATGTAGGGACAGATTGGACAGGAAACACAGCAGCATCTCCAATATCAAGTATGCTTCGATAATTGATAAGTTGTCAGTTGAGTGGACAGAATCAATCACTGTTGTCACTTCAAAGAACAAATAGATATTCCTCATTAATAATATACTTCTAAAATGGTTGTTGAAGATTATCTGAGCTATCCTTTTTAGAAACTTTTCTTTATATATTTTAATTTTTTAATTAAAAGTTTTACAAAGAACATAAAAACAAACACAAACCAATAAAGACTAAAGGAAGCAAAGAAAGATTTACCTTTAAGTAAATTTTCTAGGGCATTTTTGATCCACAGGAGCTCAGTCTTAGTAGCAGATCAAGCAGATCAAGAGGCAGTTTATCTAAATCAGCTACTTTCAGATTAGGCATTAATTACACCAGAGTCTGAGCCTTTACTGCAAAACAATCAGGAGAGCATAAAGTTGATACAGACGGAAATAATTCATTCTCACACCAAATTGATATGAAGTATTCCCTGTTGAGGAACTTGCAGGAGCAAGAAATCATCAATATCCAGTATGGCCTTAAGAAGTGATGGCACAAATATATCGAACAGCCTCTATGCAGCAAGTGACATTATAGATTGCTGAGAACAATTAACCTCATGAAGTGATCTATAAACTATTGATAAGGGATACTGGAACAGCAATGGTGAGGGATCATGTCAAGGCTGTGAGTCAAGGGTTAAACATTACATTTGAATGAATTGTATAATTATGTGGTCACTTGCAGGGCTGTTTTTCTTGATGCAAAAACCCTGATTTTGCAGAGGGACTGCAGATTGTATTAATCCTTAGTGCAAAGTGTGAACCCAGCCAACAAGTTGTTTGAATTATTAAACAGTTTCATATTGCAATTAAAATGTCATATAGGATGTGTTCAGGTGGTGGGACTAAGATAATGTCTTTATTACTAAAAAAGATCTGTTACAAAAACGTTCCGATATCTGTATCTAAATCCTTATAGGGACTTATATATAGTACAATTTATAAAAGTTAAAATGAGTGCTTTTCAATAAATGTTTAAGAACAGCCTCATTTAATCACTTTTTAAATGTTTCTATTTGCATTGTTTTCATTAGGAAAAAAAAGTTGATTATGAATCCCTTTCATCTTGAAAGACTTTCAAATCCCCTTATGATTTTATTCTGTTCTTTTGATAGTATTTATAATTGTTAAACATAACCATGCTATTATCTATTTGACTTCATATCAGCAGAGAAAAGGGAAGAATTTTAATTAGCGTTATCAGCTAGCAAAAGAAAAGAAATGAAAATCCAACTACGGGATTTCAAAATAATCTTAATTTAGGATTTAGCAAATTCATTGAATGCCTTGTAAATTATACTTTTCTCAGGAAAATTAATTGGTCGCAAGTCTATGGGAGGCTGTAGGTTCCTGAATAGGAAATTATTGTGCATCGATAGTACAAACAGGAAAGTTACAGTTGACTTTAACTTCCACTATTTAACGATAAGGAATTTTCATAAAATGAAGAGTGGACAGAAGAGTGGACAGTTATCAGTGTTACTGAGTGATATAAAATATAAAATAATAAATGCTTGGCCTCTGTTCACATAGAATTCTGAGTCCATAGGTATGGGTTGCACAGGAAGACAGATGATAAAATATGTGTGAAAACATCATCATACAAGTACTAGTTTCAGACATCTAGCAAATATGGCATCAATAATAATAGGCACTTGGGTGCAATTCTAAAACATCTGGAGCATCACTTGAACATCATCAATGTTGATCCAATGACCAACAATCCATGCAAAAGGCATTTTTTCTTGGAAGAGCTTTACATAAGTGGATTAAAATGCCAAAGATAGTTTAAATGTACACTGACTATGCAAATAACCACGAATTCATGCACGAATTGATAATACTTCATTATTTCAGTCATATGGAAATTTCAACAAAAAATTATTTTAAAAAACCATATTAAAAGCATTTTCTTTTTCAATCACAGAAAAAGTAATAAAAGGTCATTTCATTGAGGAAAAGAATTCCGGGCAGTGCTAATTAGAGGATTGCATCAGTTATGTTCTGAAGACTGTTTAGCAAATATTGAAGGTGTTGAAGTCAGGGAAATAATCTCAGCTAAAACCTTTTCAGCATTTTCAATTCCCTACTGAAAAAGTTCTTTATTGAACTCACAAGGATAGCAGCTCAAACTGAACCTGAGTTTATCATAGGCCTTGCTTGCCTGTGCCAGAGGCAAACTTTATTATTAATACTGTTTTGTGACCCAAGAATTCTAGATACTAAACAGATGTGATCCATTCCTGACAGGATGTCTTGAATATTTCAGTAGAATTTGCCCTGTAATGTCCAATAGCATTTAACTGATTGAGTGTAACATGTCTACATATTTTGTTTTATTTGTAAAGGTTTTTGATGCAAAAGTGGTTCATAATATCGATAGTTGCAAGCGAAAACAGAAAAATGAAATACAATATATAGGTTGTCCCAGTGGTGGGATTCAAATAATTTAACAACCGGTTCTCTGCCCTAATGATTTCTTCCAACAACCAGTTCATCAAACTGCTCAGAAAGTTAACAACCGGTTCTCCCGAAGTGGTGCGAAGTGGCTGAATCCCACCACTGGGTTGTCCCCAAAGTGATAACCAACCTGAAAAAGAGGACAAACAACTCAATTCAAAGTTTGACAGTCCTATTCTCTCTCCAGTCACATGACTAAATTTCAAGTGCTTGGTAACACAGCTTCATTTATGATGCTTACAGCATACTGGGTTCATATGACAGTGTTTTATGAAGGTTTTGCCAAAAATCTGCACTTATTTCTGATTTTCAGCAACACCACAGCAAACTGTTGCTTCACCTAATGACCATTGAATTTGTTTAATAGTTGCTTTACAACTGGTTCATTTCATAACCACTGCAAAAAATGCCATAGAATCAGATCTGTCACAGGACTATGACAGTTTTTTATCACAATCATGACATTTGACTAAAATGGATAGGCTCCATTACCGGCATATATCGAGGACTACATGTTGTTTCAATTCTCATAAGTATTTCTTTCCAGTGAAAAAATATTATAGAGGAAATATTTATTTTGAAGAGTCTACAATAAACATCAATTTTGAAAATTATATTCCATAATTGAACAATTTTCAATGTGTTGGAAATTCAACAGGCTGAAAATTATGTGTTGAAAGCATTTGTCAGTACACAACATCACAATCCCTGGGCTCAGTCTCATCCTATTTTAATGCTCAGAGGAAAATCCAGATTTTTAAGGCTTCCCAGAAGGTTAGGAGAGCAGAAGCCTGCTGGATATCAGGGGAGAGTGTCCCATGGGGCTACTACTAAGAAAGTAAAAAAGGTAAAGAAGTCCCTGCATATTTTACTCCACTGATCATTGCCAACTATATGGGGTGGTGCTCATCTCTATTTCAAGCCATTGAGCCAGTGCTATCCAAAGATATTTCCACAGTCATGTGGCCAACATAATGTCACAGAGCACAGGTTACCTCCCACCAAAGTAGTACCTACTTATCTACTCACATTTGCATGTTCTTGAACTTCTAGGCTGACAGGAGCTGGGGTGAAGACCGGAGCTCATCCCATTGTGTGGTGCTCGGGTCTCAGGCTGCTGGCTTTCCAGCCAACAAGCCTATTGTATTAATTGCTGAGCCACCATGTCCCCCACTAAGAAAGTGAATTGTCCATATTTCTTTAGTAGAGAGTCCAAAGTGAGATAGACAACTTCTAAGGAAGAGGATATTTTCAGATGGACTATTTCTACAATGGAATGCTTCTTCCGGACAGTTTAGCTGTGGAAATTCATGTTAGAATTTAAATTTCTAGGTTCTACCATATCTCAAGACCTAAAATGGACACCTAACATCAAAAACATCATCAAAAAAGCACAGCAAAGAATGTTCTTTCTTTTTCTTTTTTTTTTAAGTGTTTTATTGTAAGAAATTATAATAATACAATTTTTATCCATTCGGTTACATAGTATGGAAAAAGAAATAAATACAAATTACATATTATATATGTGTGGATAATCTTTACAAACCAGGTACATAGCAAAAAATAAAAAAGGAAAAAAAGAGTTGTGTTCTCATATCATTTTTGGTGTGTATATATATATATATATATATATATATATATATATATATATATATATATATATATATATATATAATGATCTTGAACAATAGATTAGTAAATACATAAATTTTGTCTCCTGCTTATCCATGTAACCTTTCCTTGCCATATTATACTTCCTACCATCCACAATACATCTTCTCTTACTATTTCATTTTACTATTTCTTGTTCTGGTCTCTTTCCTTTTTATTTCAATTTCCTCTTCTCTAACCACCCGTACCACTTGTCCCATACGCTATAATAATCCGAATCTTCTCTGTCATTAATTTCTAATGTTAATTTGTTCATCTCGGCACATTCCATTATTTTGCTGATTACTTGTTCCTTAGTTGGTATTTTTTTCTCTTTCCATTGTTGAGCGAAAGCGATTCTTGCTGCTGTTATTTTATGCACTGCCAAGTATTTCTTCTTTTTTACCATTTCCGTCTTAAGGATTCCCAGGAGAAGTATTTTAGGATCTAATTCAAAGGTTTCGCCTATTATTTCTGAAAGCCAATTGCAAATCATCTTCCAATACTTTTTTGCTTGAGAGCAGGTCCACCAGCAATGGTAGAAAGTACCTTGCTGATGTGCACACTTCCAACACTTTGGGTTTGAGTTAGGGTAAATCTTAGCAATTCTAGCTGGTGCTAGATGCCACCTATAAATCATCTTATACTGGTTCTCCTTGTAAGTGGTTGCCTTGGTAAGTTTTATATTGTTGTTCCATAATTGATCCCATTCTTCCAGATTTATATTTTTCCCAATGTTTTTTGCCCATGCTAGCATTGGGCCTTTAACTACTTCTTCCATCAGGTCATATTCTACTAAATAGTTGTATATTTTAGCTAATAATTTGTTATCTGTACCCATCCAAATTTTATCAAAATCTTTGCTTCCCATTTCTATGCCATATTGTTCTTTATCTTTTTTGTGTCTTGATTTTATCTGTGCGTATGTCCACCATTCAACACAAGTGCCTTGTTCTTTTAATTGTTCTAATGTTTTGAGGTTCCCTGCCTCATCTAGAATTTCTTTATATTTTACAGTTTTGCCATAGTCCAGGACGTTTGGATAAATTATCGCCTCCATGGTTGAGAGCCAGCTGGGAATTTTAGTGTAGTGTTTTCGTCTTATTTCTTCCCATGTTGACTTCAATATGTCCCTCAATTTATGTTTATTGAAATGTGTTTTGGTTTTTTTCCCCGTTTCCCATAAATAGGCATGCCAACCCATCTGGAGATCATGCCCTTCTAACGTTAGAATTCTTTTGTTCGCTAACGTCGCCCATTCTTTTAACCAAACAAGAATTGCTGCTTTGTGATATGTTTCCCATATTGGTAATCCTAGCCCTCCTCTATTTTTTTTATCTTGTAAGCTCCTAATTGCTATTCTTGGTTTTTTTCCTCCCCAAATAAACTTCCAATAGTAGCATTAAGTTCACTGAAAAAAAATTTATCTAATTTAATTGGCGCTGTTTGGAACAGGTACAACAGTTTGGGTAGGATGCTCAGTTTAATTGTCGCTATCCTCCCGAGGAAGGAAATTTGCAACTTCCCCCACTTCTCTAGATCTTGTTTTATGCTTTTTACCAGGGGGACATAATTGTCCTCTTTGAGGGCCAGATACTTTGTTGAGATCCATACTCCCAAATATTTGACTTTTTTCACAATTTGGATTCCCATAGATTCCTCCAGGGCTTCTTTTTGGTTTTTCGTCATATTTTTAGTGAGCATTTTAGTTTTAGATTTATTTAATTTGAGTCCTGCTACTTCTCCATATTTATCAAGTGTTTCCAATATTTGTATACCTGTTTCGACCGGTTCTTCCATAATTAGGACAACGTCATCCGCAAACGCTTGAATTTTATATGTTTCCTTCCTGATTTTAAGCCCTTTGATTTGATCACTCTCTCTAATCTTCTTCAATAGCACTTCTAGTGCCAGTATGTACAAAAGTGGTGACATTGGGCATCCCTGTCTTACTCCTTTGCTGATCTGAAATGTTTTGGTGAGTTCACCATTTACTAAAATATTGGCCCTTTGCTTCTCATAAATCGTATTTATTGTATTTGTAAAATTTTGTCCAAATCCCATGATGTTCAGTTGTTGCTTCCGGTTGGTGACGCGTGGTGTCATGGCGCGGTGAGAGTGATCGCTCTCTCCCACTGCCACTTAACGCAACGTTTTGGGGACCGTTCGAGGCGTGGAAGCCTGGAGGGCTTCGCGGACTATAGCGGGGCTTCGGTGAGTCGAGTGGCGGAGTGCAAACTCACCCGGCGCGACCGATTTCCACTGTCAAGCTAACGGGGCGCGTCTGCCTCTTAATGGCAGACCTAAAGCCATGATAGCCAACAAGAGGGGAAGCAAAGATTCCGGGAAAGAGAGGCGAGAGCATCAGTAACCACTTACCCAAGAGTGTGCTTGGGATCGGAAGATCGGATAAAGCTTTGCTGGCCGGATCGGAGTGGAAGGGCTCAAAAGAGGGAAAAAAGCGGCAATTGAAAGAAAGGAGGAGGACTGACAGCGAGATCGCAGACAGGTCGGCAAGAAAGAAGGAGGAGAGATCGGCAAGCGGACCAGCGGCACTACCCTTCTTTTGGATTTAATTTGCTGCATAGATCGAGCTCTGAGGACGTGGGGAAGAGATTCTGCTGACTGGAGAGGAGAACGACCGGAAATTTAGGACCGGAAGTGCAACCATACTTGATACCAACGAGAAGAACAACGAAGAGCTAGAGAGGAAAGAAGAAGCACCAGGAAGAGAACAACGGAATAATTAAACTAACTTTTACAAGGTGTTGGAGATCTTGAAGAAGCGAGAAGCAGAAGGGTGATATTAAACTAATGTACTTTCCAGCATAGACTCTAATAAGTGTGGTACTCGAAGGGACTAAGAGGATCTGAATTTAAATCTCTATTAATACATATTGTTATTACTCTAAAAATAGTCTAAAACTACAATATATATATATTTATTCTTCTTCCTTTTTTTCTTTTTTTTCTCTACACATTTAAAGTATTTATAATATTTATATAAGTATTTAAATTATTTAAAGTACATAGATATTCAGAGTATTAAAAGTAGTAATACAATATAGCGAATCAATATATTTAAATATCTACATAGACATATTAGAACCTATTATCTTCTATTTATCTACCTATCTATTTACCCATTTATATATATATCTATTTAACTGTCTATCTATTTATATATCTATTACTTATTTATTAGCTACTTTTTCTGTCCTGTTTTTCTATTTTTTACTGCTGTGTGCATAGAGTGGCTATTGATTGATTATTGTGTTTAATATTATTATGGATAAATTTTATAAAATAGTGATTTAATTTATAACATCAATTAATTAAGTGCTTACTGACTGGATATTGAGTATTATTTTATTGATCATATATATATTGGTACTGAAAGGTTTTTTCTTCTAAGAATTGAGAATCTAATTAATTGTTAATTAGGAATTGAGCTAAACTAGAAACACAGCTTCCAATCAAGGATTAGTCAACAAAGCTAAGTAGTGGGCAGCATAGCGGAGAAAAGGTTAATAATTCCATTTCGACTTGTCTTGTGAATTGGGAATATCTTCAAAAATTTTCTCTTCTTTAGTATTGTTAAATTAAGCAAGGGAAGTCAATTAGTGGATGACAGTTTGGAGGAACATAGAAAGGATAGTCAAAGAACAGGCGAAAGTGCTTAGGGAGATGACAAGTTCTGCATCCACTGTGGCAAAAACAGGAAAGAAAGTAACCCCTAGCATTTCAAGTCCTACAATTACAATGTCGTCCCCTGCAACCCAAAAATCGATGGAAGGGCTACCAAAAATCGAGAAGTCATCAGTGATTCCAACAATGCAAGCGATGCAGGCATCACTAGCAATGATTCAAGAGACAATGCTCTTAATGCAAGAGAAAATGACTAATAATCACCAGGAAATGAAAACAGACATACAAGATATCGACCAGAAAATAGGTGACATACAACAAGCCATTCTAAAGAACGAACAGAGAATAGGTAAAATAGAATCTAAAGTGGAACAACAAGAGAAAGACTTAGAAACAGTAGATCAAAAATTAATGGCCCAGAATAGGGATCTGGAGGAATCGATTACACAATTGGAAATGGACAAGGCCTCTTTCTATCTGCGTTTTCAAAACGTTATAGAAGACAAGGACGAAAATTTAGGCCAAGTAATGGCCGAATTAATAGCGGAGGTGCTCCAACAGGATCCAAACGACATAATAAAAGAATTGGATGAGGTGTATAGAGTACAGATGAACTACGCCAGATGGAACAAACTACCCAGAGAGGTACACATAAGGTTCGCACGAAAGAAAGTCAAGGATATCTTTTATAAAATTGTAAAAGAAGAACCGATCAATTACAAGGAAAAGGAGGTGATTGTCCTGAAGCAAGTGCCGAGGAGGGTGAGAGAACAAAGAAGAGACTACAGATTCCTGGCCTCACAGCTGAATAAAAGGAACATACTTTTTAGATGGACCTTGCCGGAGGGTATGCTGATTACCTGGCAAGGGAGGAGGATTAAAATAAACAGTCTGGTGGAGGCTCAAGAATTTCTTGACCAACTGAGAGGGTCAGAAGACGAACAAAGTAGCAAAGAGGAATTGGAAGCTGGTATTACAGAAGAAGAACTCACCCAAGGAAGATCCCAAGAAGAGGTCTCGACGGGGAAAGAGAGCTTAGACGAGAAAGAAAAGGAAGAGAAAGAAAGTAGAGAAGCAGGAAAGAAACAAAGGCCTCAAAGAGCAGTTCGAGCTAATACCAACATCAAATTTAAGTAAATCAACAGAAGGCAAAAAGGATGGATGATTGGAAAATCTTATCGATTAATGTAAACGGACTCAATGATCATAAAAAAAGAAAAACCTTCTTTAACAAATTAGTCATACAAAATGCAGACATAGTATGTCTTCAGGAGGTACATATTAAACAAGAACACATAAAATATCTGGAACATAAAAAACTGGGGAATCTGTATACCTCTCTAGCCACGAAGAAAAAGAGAGGGGTGGCACTATATATTAGAAAGGAGATGAAGACAGAACTGAAATATGCAGACTCCAAAGGTAGATTACTAATTGTTGAAACTGAGAGGGGCAATTCGGCAATATTAATAGCAGCGATCTATGCCCCAAACAAAAATTTGAAAGAGTTTTATAGCAAAACAAGAGAAATAATAAGAGGACTAGACAACAACAACATTTGCATTATTGGGGATTTTAACGGAGTGGCCGATGCGTACAAAGATCACAAAAGACCCAGAGGTCAAAAGAAAATAAGGAAAAATTTACCAAAAACCGTCTTCGACTTAGTTGATGAATTAAACCTTGTAGATATCTGGCGAACACTACACCCCAATAAGAGACAATATACCTTCTATTCTAATCCCAATAAATCATGGTCTAGAATAGACATGATGTGGGTAAGCAGGAACTTGGGTATGGACATTGCGTCAGCGGAAATCTTACCCAATACTTGGGCAGATCATAATCCACTGGAAATTAGATGGAAAAGTAGATATAAGAGAAAAAACACAAGATGGAGAATGAACACACAATTTTTGCGAGACAAAAAAATATTGACAAAGTCAAGAGGGAATTAGAAATCTTTTTTGAAGAAAATGAAAAAGAACCAACGAACCGGGGGATAATCTGGGATACGATGAAGGCCTATTTAAGAGGCCTAATGATATCTTATGGAGCATACAGAAATAAAGAGAGGAGAGAAACTCAAAGAATATTGCTAGAAGAACTGGCAAAGGCAGAGAAAGAGGCCCAACAAAACCCTGACAATGAAATAACAAAAGTAAATTGGATGAACATTCGTCATAAATTAAATATAATGGATCAAGAAAAATTTGCATATAATATTAAGAGAACAAAACAATATTACTTCGAGAACGCCAATAAGCCAGGAAGGTGGTTATCCTACAGAATTAAAAAAGAGAGAGAGAAAGGAATTATTCTCCAACTTGAAGACACCGAAGGCCATATCACAACTAAGGAAGAAAAAAAATTGGATATAGCACACGATTTTTATGCGTCTTTATATAAGGAAGAAGATATATCCAAAGAGAAAGTAAAACAATATCTATTGGAGGAGGGAATGCCACAGATTGGAGAGGAGGAAAAAGAGATGTTAAACAAAGAGATCACATTAACAGAGTTAAAGACTGCAATTGCCAAACTGAAAAAGAACAAATCTCCGGGCCCGGACGGATTCCCAGGAGAATTATACAAAAATTTAGAATTAGAAGACATTCTACTTCCAAGAATGCTCCAAATTTTCAATGAGGCCCTAATGAAAAACAAAATACCAGAATCCTGGAGAGAGTCCTATATTATACTCTTACCAAAAGAAGGATCGGATACAAAATTGATACAGAACTATAGGCCAATTTCACTTCTCAATATTGATTATAAAATATACATGAACATATTAGCGGAAAGATTAAAAAGAATTCTCAATAAGATAATACATAGCGATCAGAATGGATTCCTCCCAGGGAGGCAAATTAGGAATAACACTAGGACGATTCTGGATGTGATAGAATATTATGAGGAACACCTGGAAAAAGAGGTGGCATTAGTCTTTTTAGACGCACAGAAGGCCTTCGACAATTTGAAAAAAGAATGTTCTTTCTGCACCAACTGAGAAAGCTCAAACTGCCCAAGGAGCTTCTAATACAGTTCTACAGAGGAATTATTGAGTCTGTCATCTGCACCTCTATAACTGTCTGGTTTGGTTCTGCAACCCAACAAGACAGACACAGACTTCAGAGGATAATTAGAACTGCAGAAAAAACAACCAACCTGCCTTCCATTGAGGACCTGTATACTGCGCGAGTCAAAAAGAGGGCTGTAAAAATATTTACAGATCCCTCACATCCTGGACATACTGTTTCAACTCCTAGCCTCAAAACGACACTATAGAGCACTGCACATCTAGACACAAGAACAGTTTTTTCTCGAACGCCATCACTCTGCTAAACAAATAATTCCCTCAACACTGTCAGACTAGTTACTAGATCTGCATTACTATTAATCTTCTCATCGTTCCTATCACCCATCTCCTCCCATTTATGACTGTATGACTGTAACCTTGTTGCTGGTATTCTTAAGATTTATATTGACTGTTTGCTAATATGATTTTGTTGCCTATGACTATAATTAAGTGATGTACCTTATGATTCTTGACGAATGTAGGGTATCTTTTCTTTTATGTACACCGAGAGTGTATACACCAAGACAAATTCCTTGTGTATCCAATCACACTTGCCAATAAAGAATTCAATTCAATTCTAAATGGGAATCAAATGCAGGCTAAGCAAGCACATAATAATATGTACTAGTCAAGGGACCAAAAAGATGAAATCATAACCAATTTCAAAATGATTCCATGATGAATTAATGCTGCATTTTGTTTTTCTAATTTTTGCATAAAGAAAGAATCAAACATATTGGACTGCAACTGCTCTAGTCTAAAACATATCCAGTGGCTAGTCTGACTAGGATTAGTGAACATACCCAATAGAACTGGAGGGTGCCATGTTGACCAAACCTAAACAGGATGACAAAACCTGAGCAGCAGTCTTATAGTGTTGTTATGGGAATAAAATAGAGATCTCCTTATAAGTTGCCTTGAGCTCTTGGAGAAGCTCAGAATATTCATCTATTTACCTTCAACCTTTCATACATGAGATTTGTTAGTTTTGCCTGAGGAAAAAATAACAGCAAACTAAAGGTTAGATGCTTTACTCTTTCAAAACAGAAGCACACTGTAGATATTACAGTAATGGCTTTCTTGAAGGTCTATACATAAAGATAATATTCTTCTTCTTCTTTTCTAACACATACTCATTCAATGTCTTTCAAATTACTGTAAAGAGATCAGAGGCTAAATATGTAAAATCCAGTATTACAGGACATAGAGAAGGATTATTTTTGCAGATAGTAAATCCAAACCTGGGAGCCATGATAAAGCAAGTGAATAGCATTAAAGAAATGTCAAATGATGCTATAGATGTTCTAAAGTGTCTTTATGTGGGATTAAATTTATCAGTAATAGTATGTGGATAGTATATGATTTAACACTTCTCTATTTTATTACTACTTTTTACCAAAGGTAAAGTATTAGTATAACTGAATTAAACTATCATAGTATGCTTAATAAAACATAGTTAAATGAATGAGACATCTTGTGGAACTATGAGCCCTTGGGTTCCATGTTAAGTTATTTACTAAATGTATATTATTTATAAATTTATTATATATGCTGCCCTTGTTGCTATCCGATGTTAACTTTGTTACCTGAATTTATCAAACTATTTATTGAAACAGTTGTTTAGAGGAGCCTTAGTGGCGCAGCGAACTAAAGTGCTGTTAAGTAGCACTTAGCTGCCAGCTGCCTGCAATTACTGCGAGTTCAAAGCTCACCAGGCTCAAGGTTGACTCAGCCTTCCATCCTTCCGAGGTACGTAAAATGAGGACCAAGATTGTGGGGGCAATAAGCTGACTTTGTATAAAAAAGAACATCGCTGGGGGGGCGCGCGAAAGCCCTACTAAGCAGGTATATACAAAGTATGAAGGCTATTGCTTAACGCATTGTAAGCCGCCCTGAGTCTCCGGAGAAGGGCAGCATATAAATCGAACCAATAAATAAATAAAAATAAATAGTTCAATCCAAGTTTTTTTTTTTAAGAACAGAAAACAAATAGAAAATAATATCCATTAGAGCAGACTCTGAAAATTGAGTTTGCTCTCAAATCCAACATTTTAAAAGTCCAACATTTAAGAGAATCTTTGCAACATGTCTTGAGTGGCCTTTTGTGTTGCTGACTCCCTCTGTTACTGCAGACCAATCTGAAAATGAGGTTTATCGGAAAGATTAAAATGTAGCCATTGAAGTAATAAGAGCACAGATAAAACTCCAAGTAGCCTCAATGACTAACGACTAGATGACTGAAAGGAATACAAGTCTTTCCATCTGCCACCATTCATTCAGAACTGAAGAAATTTCTTGGATGTGAAGCGAAAAGTCTTCAAGAAAAAAAAGTCCAGTTGCCTTTTGAAAAAGCACCTTTGGGACGACGTTTTTTGGTAGGTTTTTAAAATTCTTTAATTTTTGAAATTTAAAACAAATATAGGTAATTTTGAATTAATAGCCATAATTGGGGCTGGGAAATCTGTTACTATGTGATGTGGTCAGAAAATCACATGATTTTATGTTGTGCTGACTTACAGTGGCAGTTCAGGCAGTTCTGGTTGCAGTCATTAAGCGAATCATACCTAGTTGTTAAGCATGATGCCACTTGACTGTGACTTGTGCCTTCCTGCCAGCTTCCTTATTGACTCTGCTTGTCAGAAGCTGGAAGTGAAGGTCACAAAGCATGTGGAGATGGGACCACCCCAAAACCATCATTATTGCATACTGGTTGTCAAACACCTGAATTGTGATTATGTGACTGCAAGGATGCTACATTAGTAACAACTCTGAGGATTAGTCATAACTCTTCTTGTTCAGTGCCATCATAACTCTGGACACTGAAAAGTGGTTATTAAGTGAAGACAACCTACAATGGTGGTTTTGGCATGTTGCTCTGAGAGTAAAATCCTTATTCACAACATTAAAATACTTTAATGTACTTTGGAATTTGGAGGTTAATTTCTCATCAACAACAACATATTGAGCACTAACTGTACAAATTTGAAAATTCCTTTGTCCACTTATGGATGCTGTATCTCTATATCAATTTTTTTCTTTCTTCTTATTCATTCCATTTTCTTCTTTTAAATAAATAAATAGCTCCATAAAGTGTGTTAGACTGAAACAGTAATTAATCCAAAGTACAGCCAGATGGATATTTGTCAAGAAGACTTTAATTTGGACACCTTTACTGTACGGCGGTTTGCGGCTGAGGGCTTGTGATTCTGAGATATCCTTTTAAATTCCAAGGTCAAGTAGAAATTTTTACTTCTGTATGTCCTGTCCATGTCCATCTTAATCACTACACTATATTCCACCTTTGCATTTGTGAGTTTCTCATTGGAGTTTGGTGGACTACTGTGAGAACAGTTTCTTCTGTTTTATATTTTGTATGCATTTTCTTTAATGTAATGTATATGCTCCTTAGTTCACAGCTCAATAGTCACACTGAGATCAATTCAGATCCCTTATTGTGAAAGATATTTGGGATTATAATACTATCCTAAAAAGGCAAAGAATGGCATCCCCTGCTAGTTATTGCTTTTATTTTAAAATTGGATTCACATTTGACACTGCAGGGAGTTAGAACAGCTAGTGCAAGTCATTACCTGACTGAGATAACTGCTGCTTTCCTAAGTGATCATTTTCAAAAGATATATACAGTGACTGGCAATATTTTGTATCATAAACCAGGAAGTGTGAAGATATATTTAAGATGTGTTGAGTTTTCCATTAGAATAGCTGAAACTGTTCAAGAAGTTCTATAGTGAAAATGAACCTGTGCCAACATAATGAATATTACTGTGTCGTCTTATAAGAGAGAGCAACTATTTTATAAGATTATAAGAGAGGTTATTTCAGTCAATAACAGCAAACAGCAAAATAAAATATAAAATATAGTAGGATGCAATGGGGCATATATGGATACAACTAGAAATGCAGTAATATAATATACAATTATGAGCATTGCATCAATAAAATTAATACCTCTAAATAAATAGATTTAAAAGAAATGTAATATTAACTAATTAGTTAAAACTAATGTTTAAACTTATAATAGAACCACTAACAATAGAATATGTAGATTTGCTACAGTTAGTAATCTAAATTATTAAAAGTAGTAGTAATTATTAATCTAAAATACAGAATCGAAAAACAATTTGATAGATATAAAATCTTAAGATGGTGTTTTCTTTAACATACTAAAGCCTTGCAATGGTGAGGAATATCTGTAGCTCGGGTATAGGATGAGAGTGGAAGTTCCTTCTCTGAGCTTGTGGATTGGTTTCCAAACATTTTGTTACCAGACTAGGTAACATCTTTAGCAGAATTTAGGGAATGTCAGTGTTCTCGAAGCCCTTATAAACAGAGAAACATTGATTCTGACATCCCCCGAATTCCGCTGAAAATGTTACCTAGCCTGATAATGAAATGTTTGGAAACCAACCTACAAGCTAGAAGAATGAATCTCCACCCTTATACCAAAGCCTTATTGGATGTAGGTGTTAATATTGGTCTATTATTGTTTGACAGTCTTGTGATTATTGAATTGTCAAAGGTTACATAATCCTATAGAAGCTTTTTCACCTTTATTGGGACACACACACACACACACACACACACACACACACATTCCAGACAGCTGATTTTTTGTGAGGAAACAGCAGAAATCATTATTTTTGCAACCATTTGTGATCAGCTGGCAATTGCTGGTTCTACCATGCTCTGAGCCATAAATACAGTTTTTCAAAGACTCAAGATTCAACCAACACTTTGGAGGTTTACTTTTCTAATTGCCTGAGATCGAAAAACCTTTGAAATGACAAATCTATCAGTCCCTGGGTGGAATTCTCTTCAACCAAGTTAAAAAGAAAGAAAATCACGCTTTCCAGCTTTGTAAGATCTGTATTTACTGAAATTTCTTGTAATACATAGCAAAGAGATGATTTCAGAGTTTCCCGAAAGCTTTATAAATGCTAAGACTTTGTGAAATTGACTTAAAGAACAACTTTGAATTAGAAAGAACCTTTTGTGTGGGAAAAAAAAATCTGTGTTTACATATCAGTTGCAAAACAACACTTTGAAGGTCGATTACTAGAGCACAGGGTAGCAACTTTAAAGGAAATGTTTGGTTTGGCTGATGAAGTGTTTGAAGTTTTTAACTCTTTATTGAAACCAAAAGTTAATACTGAAGATGAACAAATTCCTCTGGAGATAACTGAAATGGATTCTAACATAGATTTTAAAATTACAATTTATAAGAAAAAAAAGGAGGTTATCGGATTTACAAATGCAATTTGATGATTGATTAAAAATTGAAAAGGACATACAAATATTGTATCAAAAGACTGATGTGGACTGGACTACCTTTTAAATTTAAACATAAGAGATTTACTGGAGCTGCTTCATAGAAATTACAACTGGATTTGGAGAAGGATGATGAAGTTTTCCAGAGAAGAGGCAACACTAATAGAAGAAAAGAGAAGTTATAATTTTATTTGTAGGAGTTAAGGATGGCCTGAAAGAAGACAATTTTTGGACATGAAACAACACGAAAGCATAAAGCCAAATCAAAGTGAAGGCAAATTATTCACACAGAATGAGTTATTATTTTAATCCTATTCCATAACTAACTCCTTAATCCCAGTATGGATAATGTTCAGATAGATGTTGGTCTTTAACTTTTAGATTTTTCTGTTTGGAAAACATTGAAAACTATTTTCCTTGTTTTCTGTATAATTCTATCTTCTTTATAAATTGGAATATAGGGAATTTGGGGGTAGGTTCCTTGGGAACCACATAAAGATTGTGAGAGTTTATAAAGAAATAAACTCTACACACAAAATTCTATACACAAAATTCAAATCATGCTCAGAATAAAATTTTCTAAAACAGTTGTGTTCCAAAGAAACAAAATTCAGTTTAAATAATTTGTCCTTCTGTTGGAGCAAAACTCAAAAACTCTCAAGTATTCCATCCAAGTCTATTGACCTTAGTATAGCACAATGATAGACATTTGAAATTCCCTTGCCACTTCTAGCATGGAACTGTTTTTCATGTTAATACCAAAATTAGTTTTCTTCATTGTGTCTGCTGTATTACTTCCTGGAAAAGTTGATTTGGGATGAAATGCTTTTATTGGCACAGGAAAGCTTTTGCATTATCTCAAACATCAGCACAGTGTACTTATATAGAGGATATCTAGCATCTTCTGCCTGAAATTCTCCCCCTGCCCTGTCTCAGATTATATAATCGTCTGGTTTAGGGAATTTTAACCACACTTAGCAATGTGATGTTATTCAACAAGGGATCAATTTTTATCATAACAGAAGAATTCATACAGCAGACATACATATTCAGCACTGCAGAACAGAGCCTGTGATGGATGGTAGGTGGGTACCATGGGAATCAGTAAAATTTGGGATAATTATATTCTGGGCAATGACTTTTCCTCTTAATTTCTCTATAGGGATTTTAAATTAAAATGTACAACTGAAAGTCATCCCAAGATATTTTAACGGTGTTGTGACTTCTTGCTCAAAATAATAATGGTGGGCAAATCTGGCAGACCTTGGCATTAGTTGCCCAAAACTGAAGCAGATTCATAGCACAGAATGGAACATTTAGTAGTGTTACCTAAGCCCACAGATAGCAATTCCTTTCTCTTTGATGATATACGAAACACATTGCCCTAAGATATTCTTGAACACACCAATAATTCATATGCTAGAATTAGAGCCATGGTGACTGTTATTACTGGAATATAACACCCAGTGGACTACTTAGTCCTGTCTCCTGGAGTTAGCTTCATTTCTTCTCCTCTTCCTGGACCATATCCATAGGAAAATTATCTTCATCCTTGTGTCATACATGCTGACAAGCACAAATGCCTTCTTTGCATGCAAGGGCTTCGTCTATCCACTATTCCGGTGTGAAATCAGACTGCCAAAGTTGTGTTGCTTTCAGAACTATTTTTTTTTCCTAGAGTATACCCAGATATTTTTTTTATTAAAAAAGAGCCAAGAAACTAATATAGCAGGGTATTGTTTACTAGTTTGTTGGAAAGAACATGTGCAGAACTTGCTCAGCCATGAATTTTCATACCCAGTGGTCAAAGAACCACACAAATGAGTGTCTCTCTGGGCCCTGTATTCTGATGGAATACTTTGACAAATTTAAAAGTAGAGTGGACTTATGGAAAGCTATAAAAGATCAACATTGATCCCACACATATATACGTTTGCCTATGTGCGCTGTCCAACGCACTCTTGAGAACCTTATGACTGTGCAACAGAATGCAATCAATGTTGCATGCTTCTCGGGAAGCACTGCCTAAATTAGGCTTTTATATATTTTAAATTTTATTTCTTATATTTGTACTTATGTCCACAGATAAAATCTTAATAATGATGCTTCTGACACAAATAAAGAAAGGAAGAACTCTGCTATTGTGCTATCTCTGCTCCTTCACAGAAAACCAGACCCCCAGTAGTCCCACCTGTCAATTATGACCACTACCTCAGACAATTGAGGTGTATACAATGTGAATACATTGAAATGTACACATTTTACCTTTCTCTCATGGCAACACATTGCAGGTGATGGGACAAGACCAAAATGAAGTCTACCTCTAAGTCTTTTAGCATTTCATATGCAAGATCTAAGCTTATGTGGTACAGCTTCACAATGGACTCCAGTACATTTGCTGAGCACATTGTAAGCCGCCCTGAGTCTTCAGAGAAGGGCGGCATATAAATCAAATTTTTTAAAAAAAACATGGTTCTTTTCATAAATGAAAGGAGTGTAGCCATTAACTGCATAGTTGAGGGTTATCAGTCTGGGAAATTATAGAGTAAGCATGGTTTCTTTATCATAGAAAGATCTACATATAACAGGCAACATTCTCCCTGAAATGTAAATCCTTTTGCTCCAAACTGAACACCCCAATTCACCCTGCCCAGCTTAAATCACGAACAGCAGGTATATGGTGGTTCCTGCTGCTTACAATGCCCATGCAGACAGTTTTAAAAAGCAATATTCCATTTGAAAGAGGCAAAGCAGACCCCCAGTCATCTTTTACAGCAGCCTGTAGCATTCATAGGACCAGGCATCCATTGTTTCATTCTTGAAATAAAGCAACATGCTTTGAACTGTACATAAAACAGAAACTGTGAAGCATGCGTTTTGTTCTGAGCACAGCACACTTTAAGTGCCGATTTTGTGATTGAAATTTTCATATGCAAATTATTTTTTGTATCCCAAATTCAGTTCTCTTTGAGTGCAGAGATAATCTGAAGGAAGAAATTATTTGATTAAACTTATATTTCCAAAAAATATGATAAAAACCTATTTAAAGGTGGATATATGTATGTATGTACTACTGTAATGCTCTCTACATGGGGCTCCCCTTGAGGAGCACCCGGAGGCTCCAACTGGTGCAGAGTGCGGCCGCGCGGGTGGTTATGGGAGCGACATGGCGCTCCCATGTAACACCTCTCCTGCGCGAGCTGCACTGGCTCCCAGTGGTCTTTCGGATGCGTTTCAAGGTTTTGGTTACCACCTTTAGAGAGCTCCATGGCTTAGAGCCTGGTTATTTATGGGACCACCTGCTGCCGCAAATGGCCTCCCACCGGCCAGTACGCTCTCACAGAGGGGGACTCCTCCGGGTGCCATTGGCCAAATAATGTCGGCTGGCGGCCCCCAGGGGGAGAGCCTTCTCTGTGGGGGCACCTACTATCTGGAACGAGCTCCCCCCAGAGATACAGAGGATCCTGGATCTACGCACCTTCCGCCGCACTCTCAAGACCTTTTTATTTCACCAGGCTGGTCTGGCCTAATCTCTCCCATTCTCTTTTTAATGTAAATTTTAATGTAAATTTTAATTTGTTCTTAACCTGGGGTTTTAAATTTGTCTTGGGCTAAATTGATTTAATTCGATTTTACTTCTGCTCTTAAATTTTTGTATTCTATGTGTTTTATCTTGTGCCTGTTCACCGCCCGAGTCCTTTGGGAGTAGGGCGGTATATAAATCAAATAAAATGAAATGAAAATGAAATGTATGCATGTATGTGTGTTTGTGTAGATAGAAGATAGACAGAGAGACAGACAGAGATGTATTAGTGTGTTTTTCTTCCTCAGGGAAGCAGCCTAGAAACATGTTCCTTCCAGTGGTGAGTTGCCCCCGGTTTGGACCGGTTCACAAAAACAGTGAGAGGCTCCGTCTACTGCCCCAGATGTTGTCATAGGCCTGTGATGGCTAACCTTTTTGCCATCGTGTGCCAGGAGAGGGGGGGCAGGGTAGGTTTGCATGTGAGGGTGCCCACACCCATAATTCTATGCGCCCTGCCCTGCACATGTGTGTGCAACCCCCTCCCCTCCCGCTCCTGGCATGTGATGGCCAAGCCTCTCTAGGAGTCTCTGGAGGCTTGGGACAGCAAAAAACATCACTTCCTGTCCCACCGGGAGTCAGGCCTTTGGAGGGCCTCCAAGGGAGTGGGAAAGGCTGTTTTTGCCCTCTGCAGGTGTATAGAGAGGATCTGGAGCCAGGTAAGAAAGAAAAATGGGCCTTCCCCACCCCCCGCTCCAGCCCTTCCGGAGGCAAGAAACAGCCTGTTTCCCTACTCCTGGTGGGCCCAGAAGGCCCAAAAATCAGCTGGCCAGTGTGCGCATGTGCACCAGAGCTGTGCTGGCATGCCCACTGATATGGCTACATGTGCCACCTGTGGCACACGTGCCATAGGTTCGCCATCACGGTCATAGGCGATCTGCACATGCAATCCCATTGCGAACCGGTAGTAAAGGTACGTTGAACCTACCCCTAGTTCCTTCCCATGCTTTCAATTGATACCTGTTTCTTTCTGTCACCATTATAATGAATAAACTATACGAAGGATGTTATTTTTAGAATCTTAATCCAATCCAATAAATGTTGCTTCTTTGAAGACAGATTGACTTCCTGAAGGTTATTAAATGCAATTGAACCACACATCCTACTAATCTAATTATTTTTATGAATAATGAGGGAGGAAGAGAAGGAAGGTTGTAATAACATTTTCATTCTTTAAAAAAAATATTTCATTCAAAAATGCAATTATTTCGTGTAGCTTTTATCAAAAGGAAACAGATAATTGTAATTCACACTGAATTCATTAAAAACAAACTATCATACCTTAAGCCTTCTGCAGAATGCATTTAATTTTTTTAAAAAATCAAAACAGGAGCAATGCTCTTCCTTTTTATGGCATAATTATTATTCATGATATATAACATCTGATTTCCTGTTAGTTTCTGATCATATGTCATTGCACGTTTCTTATATTTATTATATGTAAAGTTGTTTGTGGCAAGAAAAAAGGTTTAAGAATATGATTTTGTGAAATCTTCTTAAGGATTAACATACAACACCTTAACAGGGCCCTTTATTGATGAAAACAACTTTTATAAAGTTAAAAATAAATATTCACTGTCAGTATCAATCAGCTCTAAACCTGTAAATACATAGTATTTACTACCAGTCACATATGCACAAGTAGTGGAGTCCAGGTAGCCCTCGACTTAAAACAGTTCATTTAGTGACCAACATTACAACGAGCCTGAATAAAATGACTTATGACCATTTTTCACAGTTACAACCTTTGCTGCATCCCCATGATCATGTAATCAAAATTCAGATGCTTGGCAACTGTTTCCTACTTATGACTGTTGCTGGGTCCCAATGTCATGCAATGCCCTTTTGCAACCTTCTGACAAGCAAAGTCAATGGGAATGCCAGATTCACCTAACACCAGGTTACTAACTTATCAACTGCATTGATTCACTTAACAACTGTGGCAAGAAAGATTGATACTTAACAAATGTCTCACTTAACAACAGAAATTTTGGGCTCAATTGTTGTCACAAGTAGCTTCCTGTATTCATACAAATAAGTAAGGTTCAAAGATCAAGGATCTTCTGAATTCGATGTAATACACAGCCTAAATCAGAAGCTTAGAAATCAGAACTACGTGTCTCAAAACTCAAGACAAATGGCAATGACTTAATAGAATACTCCACCAAATAACTTTACATATACAGTAAAACTATTTTTTTATTCGGCTTTCCAAGCGATGTTGTCCATATTTTATCAAAGCTATCTGTAGACTGTAAGGGTATGGAGGGCAAGAAACTCTTTCCATCTGCAATATTAAGTTCACCAACCATCATCAAGGAGCAACTCTGTGGTGGATGCTCTATGTGGCAGTTAGTTTCACATCTCTCCCATGTAAGGAAGTCTATAAACCGCTCTGAACTGCTTTTTTCATTTTGGGTTCAATGTTTCTGCTGAGTAAGAATACAGTGCAGTGATACCTTGATACTCGACTGCTTTGAAACTCATTGAATTTGATATTGATCGTATTTTGACTGTACTCATCTTTTGTTTAGTACTCTATGCACAAAAGCTAGAACTTATCAACGGGGGCTGCCTTGTTGTTGTTGTTGTTGTTGTTGTTGTTGTGATGATGATGATGATGATGATGATGATGATGATGATTCCTTATGGGAAAAATTTGTTGGTACTTATTCCGGAACCAATTAATGATGAGTACCATCATCAGACTACATTGCAGACTACAGGAACCAACATCACTCAGGTGACCCTGAGCACTACTCCGGAGTGCAGTACTCAGGAGCGCTACTCAGGTGACGCTGAGGACACAGGTAAACCTCCAAGTGCTTCAATGACCCTCTAAAACTAATGCAGATTACCATCTGTCTGCAAGGAATAGAAATCCTTCCATTCCCCATTCCCCTGTCAGAGCTGAAGAAGCTTCTTGGATGAGAAGCGAAACATTTTCAAAAGAAACAACAAGAAAGTTTAGTTGCCTCCTGAAAAAGCACCTTTGGGACAACCATGACCTGGATGACTGAGAATCTCTACAGACGATGAGTACCAAAGTATCTCTGTACATTGTACCAGATTCATTAAATAACTTAGCATAACTGCAAAGATTATCTAACTTCCCAAATTATCATAATCACAACATAAAATTTGATTTCAGGCCATTTTTACATAAGACGCTAAGGAGTACCTGTCAAGCCCAGTCATCAAACTCATCAGTGGTTTACAGGCATGCTATGATATACAGTGTTTGTAAAGGATATTGTAGTAAGATAAATATTATATCAAAATTTAAACTAGATTGAAACAATTGAAAGAACCCAAATCATTGGTGCTCTAATAACCCTTCATTTTTTGCCTAAGTTAGAGAAAATATTATTTCCCAATATGTGATTGTACTGTTGATATACTTGAACTACATATTTACAGTTAAATCCACAATAAGATAAAAATACAGCTCATGTCTGGTACTTTTTACTACTCTTTATGAGATAATCGAAACAATGGAGGAACTTAAAAAGTCATTGAAATCTTTTCTGGAAGCAATTTTGCTTCCAGGAATCTGGTGAAAATCAAAAATAATAAACCATAACTGTTGAGAATTAAAACCAAGCAATGTAGAAAGAAAAATACTCCTGAGTATTGCAGTACTTTCTTTCCACTAGCAGATGTCTCTCTCAAATCCACAATACTCTCAAACCAACAAATTGTCTAAACTGTCAAAAATACTTTAAATCCACATAGAAAATACTTTTCCTCAGATTCTTTTCTTTTATTATTTTTATTTTCTCCAAGTCCAATTGTAGATGCAAAAACCTTCTTAGGCTTTGATATTTTAGTCTCCTTTTCCTTCCATAGAATTTCCCAAATGCCAATTAGCTGCTCATTTCAGCTCCGGAACACCTTTTAATGTTCAAATTCAAAATTTTCTTTTATCTGTGAGTTTGCCAATTCCTCACCCGGTACCAGCACTCGGTTCAAACACTGTTCCTGCACAAAAACTTAGTCCGGTTGCCCAGCTTCAGAGCAGTCATTTTACAATGGCCCCCACCCCTGCCGCCGGTCCGAAGAGCTGTCTCTGATCTGTCGAGGAACTTGCCTGTTCCTCTTGGTCATTCAAGACACCTCTCCTTCTTCGTCATCCGTACAGGACGGTTCTACTTCGAAGACACCCTCCCCTCCACGACAGCGGTTTTGTCCAGCTGGATTTTCGCAGAGCTCATGACAGCCTGCTATTTTTCCAGCCCGTCTCGCCGCAACACTTCCGGTTTCTTGGATTGCATCCATGGGTTGTGGGTGTTCCTTCACTGGAGGTTTTTAAGAAGAGATTGGATACCTATTTGTCTAGAATAGTATAGGGTCTCCTGCTTGAACAAAGGGTTGGACTAGATTAGAAAATCTCCAAGATCTCTTCTGACTCTGTTATTCTGTTATTTCAGTAATGTCTTTCTTGGTTATATTTGACTCAGTATAATAAAATTTAGAGGAAAAAATTAAATGTAAATTTATTGAGTCACAAACATGATATATTTTACCCTGGGTGACATTTATACTCGAAATTGCTATAAGAGTTTCAGCCAAAATGCTAGTTATTTAACAGGTTTTTTTACCTTGCTCCTAATATATTTGGTTTATGTGGTTCAGTGAACATTCTGTTCAAAATAGATAAAGGGAATTGGCTTCTTGTTTAGCAATTGTGAAAGTGTTATGTGATGTAGATCACATTATATATGCTCCCAAAAGATCTTTAACCTTTTTCCTAAGTGCTGTTATTTAACTTTTGATTTTTCTTTTTTCCATGACATATAAAGCAGTAATATAACTATGTGTCATGTACCTTAATGCTGCCTCAAATAATGAATAAATGTATATTTAAATGGAGAAAAAAAATCTTCAAACTTTTGTTGTTAGTTGTTGTTTTTAATAAACTCACTTTTATTAAATAGTGGGTCTCTTAATAATTTCATACTTTTTTAAAAAAAATTAAAGTATTTTAAAAAATCTTTATTTTAGTAATCAATATTGTTTTTGGAATACAGTCGGATATATCAATAGTTGTTGAAGTGTTGGGCCTGGAGGCTATCAGAACCAGCTCTGACTCAATCCTGGTAAGATAAAAGATACTTTGGGTTTCTGTAGCCTCAACTCTGATAATGTGTCATTTTGGACAAATTACCAGAGGGAGAGTGGCATTCCCCAGACTGAACTGGTACAGTTTGGGAGTTCTCCTAGATTCACAGCTTCTGTTCGAAGAACAGATGGAAGACTCAGCTAGAGGGTTTTGCACAGATTCATTTTGTGTGCTGATTGGACTTAGACAAGGAAGGCTTCTCATGATCATTCACTCCTTGATTATTTCCTGGTTGGACTACTACAATGTACTCTATATCGGGCTTCCTTGAATACCACCTAGAAGTTGCAACTGCTCCAGGATGTGGTACTCTATGCAATATTTGGTGCCTATGCCCTTATTTGTTTTTTTTTAATATGCTACATTTGATTATTGTGGTTGTGACTGCCATCTTGACATTTTTTTTACCCTCCTTTTGTGGGTGCACCTAACTGTGTCATTAAACAATTGACATTATCTCTACCATCATCATCACTAGATTTAGGAATATTTATTTGATAACCTGGTTATAAAATTATCAGCTCTAAGAGATTCCAGCTCTTTTTCTACATTATTAATGGCCAGGAATTTTTCAAATAAGAATTAATGATTGTTAACATTTCACATATCCCAGATGTCATGTTTGCTTCAAAACTCAAGTCCCAGTAATCAAATATGACTTCTTAAAATTAGTCTACATGCTACCATCAACGTTGCAAGTTTTATTTTAACTTTACTAATTTCTTACCAATGACATTTAACATTCCTTAAAGGAGATGTTGTACAGGAGAACAATTTTCAGTAAGTTGAAAGCTATAAAATTCTCTTCTTTGAAGAGCTATTATGTCCTACTGTGCAGTGAAAAGAAAAGCACTGGAACAAATTCCTGACCAGGGTATAGAATTGTTAAACTAAAAAGAAGCATTCTCTCAAGTGTAGGTCTGACTAAAAAGTCATTTAATCCTTATATAAGCAGATTCTTATTGAACTAGATTTTTTTTTCTTTCTTCTCTTTCATAGGAATGATGATGCAAAGCATAACGTTTAGAGAAGCTAAGCTGAGACCCGCAGGGGACACCAGCAGCAAGATATTTCAGCGTGAGAGTTTTGACCTTGTGTTAGCAGAGCTTCAGCTCTACCCTTGTCATCAATGTGCAAATCTATAATATCTCAATCTCTGTATAATATATGATATATTTTCACCCGAAAGGCTTGGGATAATCAAATGTCATTAACAGAAAACTGACATCAAATTCAAAGTATAGCCACTGGAAAGAAAAAGAATATTAGAAATAAGACTAAGAGCCATAGGACATCAACCATAAAATTACTTTTATTATTTATTTGAATTTATCAGTCACCCAGCTCCAATGGACTTTTGATAATCCTAAACCTTTCGTGTGAAATTGTGTTCAAATATCTACAGTCTCAAGAGCTACCCTGGCCAAGAAAACCTACCTGTAAAGCTGTAAAGCTACCTGTAATTGTTGATAGCAGAGAACTCAGACAATTAGTACCTGGAATAGAGCACTATTGCCACAGTTTATTGGTTCTCAGTGAGTTGGAAGCTTCAGCCTGTTCTCTAGTTCAGGATGCACTCAGAGGAAAGACCCTAGGAAAGGCATCAGAAACATGACACAGAGAATGTGTCAGAGAACAGAGAACAATTTATTTCATGCATCATCCATCTCCATTTCTGTGGGCGTGGCTTGGTGGGCATGGTGTGGCTTGGTGGGTGTGGCTTAGTGGGTGTGGCTTGGTGGGCATGGCAAAATCTCCATTCCCACACCATTCCAGGGGAAGGATATTACAAAATCTCCATTCCCACCCCACTCTGGGGCCAGCTGGAGATGGTATTTGCTGGTTCTCTGAACTACTCAAAATTTCCACTACCGTGGTTCTCCAGAACCTGTCAGACCCTGCTGGTTTTCACCCCTGAGGTAAACCAATGGCTGCCTTGAGAGTTCATAAGAGTTCATAAAGCCTAGTGATCCCAAAAGTCCTTCCACTGAGTGACATTATCGGCAAGGTATTCACTGAACTCAGGAAAGCTTCTCTGTAGCCTCCTGCATCTCTTAAAAAGGCTCCCAGGTCATAGTGGAGGAGAATGACACTCTGAATGCTTGAAATGTTTACTTTTAAAATGTCATTGTCATTTTAATTTTTTTTTTTTTACATGACTTACCTCCTGAGCAGTGGCTTAGCCTTTAATTAATTTTTTATTAATTACATTTCTTAGTGCTTAATACACATCGTGTTGTCTAGGTATTTAATTTGCTTAGCAATACATATTACATTATTAATCTCCACCCCTTTTTTCCAACCATTGATAAAATAGATTCCATGTTTGATAATATTTTGTATCTTCTTTCTGTTTCATTGTCTGTCCATTTCTGCACACTCTAGTATCTTCTTAATTATTTCTTCATCTCGTGGTGTTTCTTCATTTTTCCAGCATTGCGCAAATACAATCCTTGCTTCTCTCAAGAAGTGCAATATTAAATACATATTTTTCTTATCAAGTTTACCTGATATTTATTATACTAGTAAAAACAGTTCAGGGCAGTGGCTTATTCTGAGACTTTGCAAATATTGAGGGGGTTGGATTACTTATTATGTAATTAACAAAGCAGCAGCAAAGTAAGAGGATGGGAGATATATTGTCTAGTAGTATGATTGTGCAGGCTTGCCATCTTAGAAAGTCCCAAGTACAGAAAATGATAGCATATATTGTACTTAAAAGTAAATGTAGAGTTCAAAATAATCAGTCTCTCTCTGGATTACAGGTTTTCATATACAGTACAGATAAAACATCTGCACAGGTATTATTCCAAGGGGGTTGAACTTAATCTTTTACAACTCGACCAAGCTGCTGGTAAAAATTATATTCCCATGAATTATGTAAAGAAAAAATGTGGAATATTTTAAAGACCAATTTATTTTATTTTACTGTCAGGCTTGCATAAAAATGTCAAACTGGGTGCATTTCATACCTAAGAATATCTGGGAAAAACAATTCTTCAAAACATAACAGAAGGTAAAGCAGATGTTAGACTGAGACTATAAATTTTAATGTCATGTTGAATTAATTATTGGTGACAGAAAGTTTATAACTAGAGTGGACTTCCTCACTGGAATTTCTTGTTTAAAAAATAAATTCTCTGCATATTCTATACTAAGATCTCTGAGTATTTAGCTTAATACGTTTGACAGCAATTCGATAATTGTATTTGAAATACCTGTTGTCTGAAATATTTTTCACTATATGACAAGAGATTGATTTAAAATTCATTTGAAAGGACAAAACTCAAACTCATTTTCAAACACTGAATCTCTACTCTGCTTTTTTCCCTGTCAAGGTGGATAGTCAATCAGTCTTTGAATCAATGTCAGAAACCAAGGTCAAGAAAACAAATGAAGAATTTTAAACATGGTCTAGTCTTATTATCTTGGAGAATTCTGTAGATCAGAGAGCACAAATGTTTAGGAACTAATTCTGCATATATTTAACAAAGGAATGAAATGTATTCACACAAATGTCTAATGAATGAATGTTTGATTATTTTATGTAGCTGCAATATGAATAAAGTGCTCCTCTGCCTAGAGGGACTTATTTTGGACCTGAAAGGAGCAAAAATATGAACTCTCACCACATTCCTTAGAATATGAATATATATATATGTGTGTGTGTGTGTATGTATGTATGTATGTATGTATGTATGTATGTATGTATGTATGTATATATATATATATTACATGTATTTATATGCCGCCATTCTCCTGAAGGACTCAGGGCGGAGAACACAAGTTAAGAAACATGTACAATAAAATCCCATTTTAAACCAAATAACTAATTAATAATAAATAATAAAACCTGGAATCAGAGCCAGCCTATTTGCTTGAACAGCCAAGTCTTCAGGTCCCGACGGAAGGAGCGGAGATCAGGAGCCATCCGGAGCTCAGTAGGTAATTCATTCCATAGGGTGAGAGCACCCACAGAGAACGCCCTACCCCTGGGCACAGCAAGACGACATTGACTCGCTTTCGGAACCCTGAGAGTGGCCCTATGTGAGCGAACAGGATAGTGAGAGGCAGGCAGGAGAAGGTCCTGCAAATATCCCGGACCTAAGTCATGTATATTGTCATATATATTCATCAAAATCATTCATTCAATCAATTAACATATCAAGGATGGAGAATGTCTCTGAATCCTTCTCTGAATACAAGGTTTATGTGAGATAAGCAGCTGCAGTGAATCAAATAGGAATGCAAAATGCTAATACAATATCCCACATAAGGGTAGAGCCGGGATTTCCTACTTCTATCTTATTTTTCCTAGGAAAGGGAATTTTGAAGTTTTTGCTTTTTAAACTGTATCAATACAATTTTAGACTATAATTTTTGTTTCCTACTTCAAAATGTTGGGAAATCTCACTGCTGGATTTTTGTTCCATCACATTATCATGAACAATTTTGTCAAAAAAAATTAGGAGTACTTAAGGAAATTCATCTCTCCTGCTGGATCAATAGGTGCAAGGCACGGTGAGAGAGGTCTAACCCAACCTCAGTAGGTGCAACAGTTGAGACATTACCTGGGACACAAGAACTAAGCAACAGTAACTCACACCTTTATCTAGCGATAGATAGATAGATAGATAGATAGATAGAAAGATAGATAGATAGATAGATAGATAGATAGATAGATAGATAGATGGATGATAGACAGACAGACAGATAGATTGATAGATTTTGAGTCCTGTCAACTGCTGAACTTGTCTCTGCAATTTTCTTCGCAAGGTTTTTCAAAAGTGGTTTCCTTTCTTCCTAGGACTGAGAGAGGGCAACTGGCCCAAACAGGACCAGAACTCACAGATTCTCAGCTTCAAGCCTCATGTCTTAACATCACAGTGGCTCTCTAGTTCTCAGGTTATGATGGCAACTGGGAATAGAATTTCCCAAATTTTCCTCTAAGCACTGCGGCTATAAAGAATGACATCATATAACCCCAGATATAAGTTATTAAGCAAAGATTTCACATGTTGCACCATGGGAAAAGGTGGGAATTTCAGGCAAGCAGGCTGGCAGGTGGATGGGTGCTGTAGCCAGGTACCACAGAATGGAGACAGATGGATAGGTGCTGCAGGTGTGTGCGTGGATAGGTAGGTATTGTGGATGGGGTGTAAACTTTTCCGTTAATTATGTTTGTGGGAAGCCATCAGGGGAGGTTACAAATGACAATTGTGTGATAGTGGGAAGCTGAAATCATTGTAATGGTGAACCAATTGCCAAGTCCCTGAATCATGATGTTATGACACTGCAACAGCTGGAAGTTAAATAATGTTTGAAGACAGCAGATCAGTGGTGAGTTGTTACCGGTTTGGCCCAGATCTTGCAAACATGTAGTAATGGCGGTGGGAGGCTCCGCCCACCCACCCAGACATCATGCATATGCGCAGAAGCACCGCGATCCAGTAGCGAAGGTAAGTGGAACCCGCCCCTGCAGCAGTTGGTTCAAAATTTAAGGGCCACATACTTATTGACTCAGGGCTCAAAACAAGGGAAAAGTAATACCAGAGCATTTAAAACTCACAGGATGCTCCATTGAAGATCTCAAGGTAATCATTTTGGAAAAAATAAGAGTTTAACAAGACCTCTGAGTGAGAGATTGCTGAACTCACATAAATAAAAAATGTCAGGCTATCTGAAAGGGGCTCAACACATACAATGTTTTATTTAACACACAACAATGTTAATTAATAAGAAACTTGTAATCTGTCTCATATTAATTTATGTAATTATTCTGGTTTTCCCTCTGTTCCCCTCCCTTTCTCATTCCAATTTATATTCTACATCAGTTTAGCCAATCTATGCATCTGATGTTCCAGCTCACAGAGGCTTATGCCTTTTAATAAAATTGGTTAGTTGTAAAGAAAAAATCTACCTGATTTTTTGTTACTAGAGACTAATTCTATTTCCCTCCTACAGTGTTAAATCCTCCTTCTGATCCATGCATGGCGTTTGACAATAAGAGGTAAAAGGAGGACATAATTTATCAAATTCATCCTAATCAAAATATAATGATGTCTTGTGGTTCTGAAAATACTTTTAAAAAGGAAAACATAATGCATAATTTATGTTGAATTACAAATCATTTCATCAGATAACAAGTCTTTAAAGTGTTACAAGACTCCTGGTTCCAATTGCACAACTAATTAACACAATTAAATCTTTGGAACCTAATCTTAATATAATCTTCAATTTCTATTATAATCTATTCTTTAGAATCCCCAATGTCTTAGTGATACATCTGATTGGGCTAGCTTTGTTCAGTATTTTTTTTTTTTTTTAGGGAAAAGGAATCAGTGCAGAAATGACTGGGCTACCCAGCTTCTGCAAATTAGCAAGTTAATCCTTTTATTTGCTGGATCTTCCATAAATTACTGCCTGAATAAACCTGGTGTTTGCCAACAGTTCATTGTGTTTCTGACAGAATTAACATTCTATTTGTTGGTTAGAAAGAATAGGTACTGGCGGGGAGAGGAAATCAGAAAAACAAGTGGGGACTTGAATAGAGCAAGATTAATACAATTTATGGTTTCTATATCTTAGCAACAAAAAAAAGCTGTTTTTCTGTAAGTATTCTTAGAGTTCTTTTTTTCTATCAACATAATAAAACCTGATCTGCATCTTAAGTATGATATATAATTGTATCTTTCTTGATCTGTGACTTTCTCTGTATAACATTAATGTCCTCCCTTTTTATGACCCTATCATCCCTTAATTCAGGGTAGACTTGCATTAACATCTAGTGAAACATACAACTTGACTTGTTTACTTATTTACATCCTTATTAACTGATCCTAAACAAAACTAGTTTCATTTTCAGATTGTTTAATCTGTATGGAAGTATTTCAAATCAAAATAACCACTTGCGGTTTTAATATGAATATTGGCATTTGGGGGAGTTTTAGAAAACCTTTTGTCAAAAAAAAAAAAACCCACAAAAAATCAGAGGGAAATTACTGTAAGAATGGGAATGAAAGTGAATATTTGGAAACCATATTATATTCACTTAACTACAGGTCTGCTAGACGTCCTGTTGATATTTTTGCCTGCAGACAAATGCATGAAAACATTATCTAAGTGTTTAAACCTGGGCATACATGGCTGGGCTTCTTTTCAAGCAATGCTTGAGCCCATAAATATCTTTTCCCTTCTACAAAAGGAAAAGATCCATGAGAAACGTTGATGTACATGACAAATGGGAATGACTAAACTGTTACTTGTTTAATTATTCTGGTCAGGCCCAATATAAAAGACTGAAGCCTTTCTTATAACAAAGGTATTTATTTCTTGTCTTCCTCAGGATTACATTTGGACAGCAGAGTTTCTGACAGGAGCAACAACTTATATACAGAGGAGGCGGGGCAAAAGGTAAGTAGGAACCAATGAAAAGGATCATAATGACATCACACAATAACATATATACAAATATACATATTTACAGAGAACAAGTTAGGTATTTTCAATTGTAACAAATCCCCCTCTAAAATACCTAACCAATAGTAAATTATTAATATTATATATGTACATTAAGTTTAGAAGTTAAATATACGTGTTGTTTGGTTGCTAATGGTTTAGTGAGAATGTCAGCAATTTGTTCACTAGTATCGCAATGAACAGCTTTAATAAATCCTATGCTCGATAATTGTCTCACATGTTTGTATTTGATATCGATATGTCGAGATCTTTGGCCTATTGCCTCGGAAGCTGATATATCTATTGCTGCTTTATTGTCTTCATTGATGATATCTATTGCTGCTTTATTATCTTCATTGATGATAATTGGATAAATAGGTTCATCCCATATATTAGATAACAAATCATCAAACCAGGTTAGGTTATTGACTGCTTTAGATAGGCAAACGTATTCGGCTTCTGCTGTAGAGGTGGCAATTAAATTTTGTTTGCCAGCGTACCAATGCACCGTACAACCATTTATAAGAAAAACATATCCAGAGGTGCTTTTTCGGCTCTTTGGGTCACCAGCCCAGTCTGCATCAGCGTAGCAGGTCAAAGTTGGCTTTTCAGAAATGAATGGTTCTAAATATAGACATACATCAACGCTAGATTTCAGATATCTCAGAATTCTCTTGATTCCTTCCCAATGGTATAAGTTAGGATTGCTTACATGTCTTGACAACAAATTAACGGCAAGGGTGATATCAGGTCTGGTCCAATTAGATATGTATAATAATGACCCAATAATTGATTGATATAAAGTGTTATCTTTGAATGGCTTGTGTTCATTGTGCATGTTTCTATGGAAGTCGGTTGACATGGGAGTTTCACAAATTTTTGAGTTTATCATATTGCACTTTTGTATGAGTTCTATAATTTTATCTTTTTGGGACAATTTGAACCCCTTATCGGTTTTATCAATTTGGACTCCTACATATTTGTTTACCTTTCCTAATATTTTTAAGTTGAAATGTTTACCCAATTGTTCAGCAAATTCATCACATTTAATTTTATCATGTCCAAAATATAATATGTCATCAACATAAATCAAAACATATTCAATAGAATTATTATTTCTTTTAGTGAAAAAACATAAATCAGATGAAGTAGCTATAAAACCCATATCTTTAAGTATTTTTGATAGACATTCATACCACCGTTTGCCAGAATGTTTCAATCCATAAAGACTCTTATTCAATAGCCAAATCTCTCCCTTTTTTGTATTCTTTCCTGGGGGTGCTTTTACATAAATTTCTTTATCAAGATCAGCATGTAGATAAGCAGTTTGTACATCAAACTGAAATACGTCTAAATTTAAGATGGAAGCTAGTACCAATGCTGTCTTCACACTTTCTGATCTAACAGTTGGAGAGTATGTGTCCTCATAGTCATCAGGAAATCTTTGGGCAAACCCTTGAGCTACTAACCTAGCTTTATATAGGAATTTACCATCTTCTAGCTCTTTGATTTTAAATATTCATCTAGTGCCAATGGGGGACTTTTCTGTGGGTAGATCTGTTGGTGAGTATACATTTAGTTCCTTCAAACTATCCATCTCCTTTTTCATTGCTTCCTCCCACTTATTTTTTTTCTTCTAGAGGTAATTTGAGTATATCATCATATGTATTGGGAGTCAGATATTTTGCATGCATAGACAGTACGTAATCAGTATGTAATTCCTATATTTAATTGAAGGTTTCATTGGGCCTACAACATCCATATGAACTAGCTGAAAAATTGAATGTGTGATGCGAGTGGCTTTTTGGGGCTTAGGTTTGTTTTTGAGTTTGGATGAATTGCACACGGAGCATTCCAAATAATTTTTACATTTTTTTATTTTTAAGTCTTTGGAACATTCTAACATTTTCCATATGACAGGGAAACTTGCATGTCCTAGCTTTATGTGGAGTAAATAGGTACAGTTGTCGTGTATGGGTTTACCATTGTGTAAATTTTCTGATATATTAGTTTCAACAGTTGGTATATTATTATTACCCCCTTCATGACTATCTGGCTCTGCCTCTTTGTTTTTTAATTGATAGTTTGCGTAGATTAATTCATTATTTTGTGGTAGTAGATATGTTAGTCCTTCATTTGTGAATAGTTTGCCAATGTTTCTGTTGTTTTTAGTCATAAATACTTTTCCACTTTTGAATGTGGTCTCTACCTCATTTTCTATGCTTAGTTTTAGAGTTGCCAATATATTATTTGGAATTTTGGGTATAAATAGCACCCCTCTATTTTTCCTATACCTTTTATATGTGTGTCACCTACTCCTCTTACTAGGACTTCATTTTGGTTTGCTACTTTTATGTAATATTCCTTTTCTGTGAAGTTGTTTAATATTTTTCTGTTGTGAGTTGTGTGACATGTGGCTCCAGAATCGATGAGCCATGTGTTGAGTGAATCTGATGTTGATGTATCACTGTCTTTTATTCCATATAGTGATCCTTTTTTGTTTTCCCTAGGGTTGTTTCTGTATATTTGTTTTTCTTTAGAATGTGGTGATTCCCTGCGTTTATATCTATAGTCAGGGGAAGTTCTATCTAAGAAATGTATTCTTCTATCTTTGTGATGATATGTATCACTATATCCTGCGTTCTTGGGGCAGTCTCTTTTTTGATGTCTTTCAGATCCACATATTGAGCATTCATGTGGGTATCTGTCTCTGACTCTAAAATCTGTCCTTTTTTGATTTCTACCTTCCCTTTGATGTACAGATCGTTCCTTTCTAAGTCTGTCTTCAGCAATAAGTTTATTGATAAGGTTTTCTAAGGTAATTTGTTCTAAACTTAAGTTATCAATTAAAGTAATATAGTTATCCCAGCTGTGGTCTAATGAATTGATTATAATGCTTTTCATAGTGTTATCAGAAATATTTTCCCCCCTTTGGATGAGATCTGCTCTGGTTGCATTCAGATTTAGGATATGTTCGCTCATAGATGTATCATGTTTTAGTCTGGCAGAATAGAAATCTCTTGAAATTTTAGTGGTTGTGGCTATGCTTTTGCTATAAAACAAATTAAATAATTTTTGGTATGTTTCAGATACGGTTAGATTATGTTCAATACTAGGAAGGATACTTGGGGAAATAGAAGCAATTAATATATAATAAGCCTTTTGATGGACGCAGTCCAAGGTTTGTCTGGTGGATTATCAATAAAAAATAAAATATTTTCTCTCAAATATATAATTTGTAAACACTGGCTCCATTCCATTAAGTTGCTTCCATCTAATTTTAATTTTATAAAGTCTGTAGATAGTGTCCCTGAGTGTTGTGAGAAGTTATTTATGTTCAGGAGCTGTCCATGGTTTAAGAACTTAGCATACTCTCAATAAGGCTTAGGTATGGTAGATGCATGTCTGTATTTACTTATCTCTATGTTCTGGCTGGATCTGTGCTGACTTGTATTTATGTCTTCTTCTTTTTTCTTTGCAGGTTCGTTCTGCGCATGCTCAGTCCTCATTCTTCCCCAGCAGTCGACGAGGGAGGATTCTGTGCCTGCAGCTCCCGGGATGAAGTCCCAGTCAGCCTTCTGTTCTTCGCTTTGTTTCCAGAGGGCCTCTGGTGACTGAAGAATGCCCAGGATGCTGTCCTGCTTGTCGGGAAGTCTCCGAAGTCGCGGCGATCAAAGAAAAATCCACCGGAGGCTTGTCGGCCATGTTCTTCGATGCGGTCAGGAAGCGGAGCTCGAAGCGGGCTGTCATTGGCGATGAAGTCGGGTCACTCAGCAAGGTGTTCTTCAGCAGGTAAGTATGGTTGCCAGTGCATCTTTTCTCGGGTGACTAGTTCTCCTTCTAGATAGTTTATTTCTTTTTGACTTTTAGTAGGTGTTAGTTTAGAATTTTCTTTTTCATTTTCTGATTGTTTGTTTGGTATTTTTAGTTTAGTCCCGAATGCTGCAGTTAATACCTGCATGGCATTATCTATTTCAAGTTCAGTAGGTTGAGTGTTGTATTGGTTAAATAGTTGTTTTTTATTTATTTCTGGACTCGGGTAGGCATCTTCTTGGTAGGTTTTGTTTCCTGCTTTGTAGTTTAAAATTTGGGATTTCTTTAATGATTGGTCGGCCATTTTGGGAGTATTAGGTAGATAAGATGGCCGCCATGAAAAAGGCAGGAAACTATCGCCATCTTCAGTGTTGTTTTTGTAGTCAGGGATTGACTTTCTTACCTTGGATTTTTCTTGTTTATTATGTTCGTTATCTGCTGCTGTTCCGTGATTGTTTAATCATGCTGCGGATTATCACAAGCAGATTTGATTCATCTGTAGTTGTTTCTATTAACTCTAGTATTTTTCTTTTTACTTCACCTTCTTTGTTTGAGGTTGAGGGGGTTTCTTCTGTTCCAGCTAGTGGTTGTTTGTATTGTGTTAGCAGTTCATTTTCTTGTAATTGTATGTGTTTCTTCATGTCTTCAATTAGTGTGTTTTTGTCAGGAGTCAGCTGGGCTGCCATTCTTTTTGTTATATATCTAGTGGCAGGTCTTCTTTTGTCTTTTTGTGATTCTTGCATTTTTATGTTTGGTTGGGCCTACCAAACCATCCTCTTGCTACCAATTTGTTACTTGTTTAATTATTCTGGTCAGGCCCAATATAAAAGACTGAAGCCTTTCTTATAACAAAGGTATTTATTTCTTGTCTTCTTCAGGATTACATTTGGACAGCAGAGTTTCTGACAGGAGCAACGACTTATATACAGAGGAGGCGGGGCAAAAGGTAAGTAGGAACCAATGAAAAGGATCATAATGACATCACACAATAACATTGGGGGCGAATCATTGGCCCCCACGGAGAGGGCCCGCAACTTGGGTGTCCTCCTGGATGCGCAGCTGTCCTTAGAAGGGCATATGACAGCTGTGGCCAGGGGGGCTTTTTGTCAGGTCCGCCTGATACGCCAGTTGCGCCCCTTTCTGGACTGGGACTCCCTACGCACGGTCACTCAAGCACTCGTCACTTCTCGTCTGGACTATTGTAACGCTCTCTACATGGGGCTCCCCTTGGGGTACACCCGGAGGCTCCAACTGGTGCAGAATGCGGCTGCACGGGGGATTATGGGAGCGACGGGGCGCTCCCATGTGACTCCTCTCCTGCGCGAGCTGCATTGGCTTCCGGTGGACTTCCGGGTGCGCTTCAAGGTGTTGGTGATCACCTTTAAAGCGCTCCATGGCTTAGGGCCAGGGTACTTACGGGACCGCCTTCTGCCACCAATAGCCTCCCACCGGCCGGTTCGCTCCCACAGAGAGGGCCTCCTCAGGGTGCCGTCGGCCAGACAATGCCGGCTGACGACCCCCAGGAGGAGAGCCTTCTCTGTGGTGGCACCTACCCTATGGAACAATCTACCCCCAGAGATACGAGTGATCTCCGACCTTCGGATTTTTCGTCAGGCCCTAAAAACTCATTTTTTTCAGTTAGCCGGTCTGTCTTGATTTTAGGATTAGTTTTAATATTTTAATATTGATTTTATTGACAAGTTTTTAAATTATAGGCCAAATTTTATAAATTATTTTAACTTATTTTTTAACTGATGTTTGTACAGATGTTTTTATCTTGGCTGTTCACCGCCCTGAGTCCGAAAGGAGAAGGGCGGTATAGAAATTTAAATAATAAATAATAAATAAATAAACATATATACAAATATACATATTTACAGAGAACAAGTTAGGTATTTTCAATTGTAACATAAACACTGGCATAAGTTTAAGAGGGAGCCTACCCCATGTCAGGAGGAGCAATGAAACATCAGTATGTCTCTAAATTTATTGTATCTATGGAATGCTAGTCAGCAACCTGTTTAACCTGATTCCATACTTCTAGAAGTTGCAGGACTTGAATATTTTCCTTCTTGTCATAATAATTTAGGTAATTACCTGACTTCCAGTTTATGTATTCATTCATTCATTCATTCATTCATTCATTCATTCATTCATTCATTCATAAATAAATAAATAATTAATTAATTAAAAAGTCAACAAATCTGCCCTTTTTAGATAAAGTTATAAAGAAAATGGTTGGGAAATAACTGTACATCTGGCTGGATGGCCTGGATAAAACAGATTATCTAGATCTCTTCCAGTAGAGAGGCCAGTTGGGTGATTTTTGAGAATAATCTGTAATAGGACCTGGATGTAGTGGTCCACCATTCCTACTTCTGGTAGCAGCATTCAGTACTGAACAAAATGCTCACTTGCTGACTGAAACTAACCAGTTCAACGGTCTTTTAATGGACTTTATGGAATAACTGACATACTGGAGGAGTAGATGCATTTTATTGGGCTTTACTGATTATGTTGTGGATCATATATGGATGTTGTTAGAAGTATACGCTTCCTAGAGCCCAGTGGTGGGCAGGATATAAACTGTAATAATAAATCAGTCAATAAATGAGGAAATAAGTATGGCTTCTAGTTTTCTAATCACTATCAAAATGCTTACGATTCAGTTAAGCAGTTAACTGAAGCATGACGGAAAAAAAATATGACAATATAATAAAACACAGGACACCACATATGGCTTATTTCTATTTAAAATAAACAGAATACCCATGCGGATTTTAACTTATTTTCTATCTAATTAAATGAAAATAATTAAATGCAATTGTTTTACAATACTGTGCTGTAGCTTTGATCAATAGCTCTACATTGCTTTGCACTGATCCTAAGAATTTATCAACATGTAAAAATTCCATGTGGTAAACAATAAAATAACTTCTATGTGGTGGGTGCTTCTGTGTCAATTACATTTAAAGCACCTTGCATTTTCCTTTCTATTACATTCAATTATGTAAAAAAAAATCTGGCTTTATGAAAAATACAAAACAAACTATTTGGCATTACAACCAAGAATGTGAAGAAGACAAGCTAATAAAATTTGTAATGAACTTTTTTTCCACTGGGGAAAAATAATATAAAATGGCTTAATATTATGAATAGTCATGCCAACATTTTTGAAAGATGAGCTGCTGTTTAATATATATGACCTCTTTGATAGTATTACAATTAAATTTCATCTCTCTATTTTCTCTATAAAGAGACCTTTACTGTGAAGATGTCCTGTTGCTATTTTGATAGAAAAAGCTGAGCCTGCATGTGAAGACTGAAGAAAGGTATTAAAAATGTTTCACTAGCTGTCAGATTTCATTTTTTTAAAAAATTACAACATATGTAAATCTTATATACATCTGTCACCTCCCACTCTTTTCATGTATTCAAATTATGTTTATACTTTTACCTGTTATCTTATATATGCTTGACAAATAAATAAAATAAAATAAAATAAAATAAAATAAATAATAAAATAAAATAAAATAAAATAAAATAAAATAAAATAAAATAAAATAAAATAAAATAAAATAAAATGTGAATATTATATTTTATTTATGTATTTATTTATTTATTAAATTTGTATACCGCCCTACTCCCGAAGGACTCAGGGCGGTGAACAGCCATGAAATAAAACATATAAATACAAAATTTAAAATAGATTAAAACGAAATTAAATAATTTGGCTGAACAGATTAAAACCCCAATAATTTAAAACCAAATTTAAAATTTCCATTTAAAAAGGGGGAAAAACTTAGGTCAGGCCGGCTTGGTGAAATAGAAAGGTCTTAAGCGCGCGACGGAAGGTATGCAGATCCGGGATCCTCCGTATCTCCGGGGGGAGCTCGTTCCAGATCGTAGGTGCCCCCACAGAGAAGGCTCTCCCCCTGGGGGCCGCCAGTCGACATTGTTTGGCCGACGGCACCCGGAGGAGCCCCTCTCTATGGGAGCGTACTGGTCGGTGGGAGGCTATTGGTGGTAGCAGGCAGTCCCGTAAATAACCAGGTCCTAAGCCATGGAGCGCTCTAAAGGTGATAACCAAAACCTTGAAGCGCACTCGGAAGACCACCAGGAGCCAGTGCAGCTCGCGCAGGAGAGGTGTTACATGTGCTGTTAGTTTCTCAATCCCCTCTCCCAGGTTCTGCTGTGCTGCCTATCACACAAATAACATTAAAATATAGCTATAAAGTATATAGCTCTAATGGCAAATGCTATTTTATGATTTTTACTTCTACAAGAAGCTTCTTGGATGAGAAGAGAAATGTTTTCAAGGAAAAAACCAAGAAACTCCAGTTGCCTTTTGAAAAGCACCATTGGGTTTAATCAGGGAAATTTTTACAAAAAGTAAAAGTTGGTCAGCTTGAAAAATACAAGTTTTAAAGAACCTATTGTTCTTATATGCATTATGCCTTTTGCTATTTCTGACAAACTCCTGATCCTGAAATCTTTTTTAAAAAACATATTTCTTAACTCTCTTTTTCCACACAAGTACCCAAGATGCAAATAAAAACCATAATGGAATTACAAATACTCCCAAATAAGAAAGAAATTTAAAGACAGAACAATTTAGCATCCATTTAAAATGCATTACAGATCAATTACAATTGTGGCTCAGATATTAGGATTGACCTAGTTTGGAAAATGACTCAAAAGTACTTTTGATCTCATGTAGGCTCAACACTGCACCTTCTCTGCTATTCACAAAAGCAGACCAATTTTTTTCAGGCTTCCTTGAACTACTTTTATGAGTAGCAGAGAATATTCCTTCCATGCTTTGTGTCAGTTTCTCAGTTAATGCCCACCTTGTAAATTCTATCCAAACGTAGATGGAAACTACTTTTATTATATCCTTCAAATCCATTAATAAATTCTAAGTTTGGTAAAGGTTAATTGTAGTTTCTTTTCACTAATTTTTTTTCTCTACACACTCCTTGCACAGTGTGAGCCCTCTGCATTTGTATGTTTTGTGGAAAATGTAAATGAAGTTTACAGAGAAAAATAATTGAAATGAGCATAAATCGCAGTCATAAGGAGGCCCAGATATTGCATATACATAACAAGATATGTTGCGGATCTGAAGACAAGGACCTCTTGGCCACACCATTGTTATTTCTATACAAGCATAACATATAAAGCATGGTTGTCTTTCTAATAATAAAAGCAACCTTATTAAAAAGGCAATAAACGCAACACATATACACACCAAGAAACAGCACATCGCATTATTGGTTTATTTTCTGAGTCATGCCAGATTTATTGCAATGGTCAGTGAACCATGCAATTATTTCTGCTACGTGTTCAAGGAGAGCTTTGAAAGCAATTTATAATATGGTATGTAAAGAAAAGAAGTACCCTGGATGCACCCATATCGTTAGGGTCATCAAAATATTTTCAGCCCTAAAGAATTTCTTATTTTCTTCTGTTTCCATCATTTGCTTTAATACTGTCCAAATTTCTTCATTCATTGTCTGGGTTGTTCAATTGCTTTTAAGGTCAACTCTGACTTTCATTATCTTGCCTATTCTAAACCCCAGTCACAGAGCAGTGAAAAGCTGTTGACACAAAACAGAGTAGAATTACTACTACTACTACTACTATTATTATTATTATTATTATTATTATTATTATTATTATATACATAAAAACATAAAATCATAGCTACCAGTTCCTTATACGCAACAAGTTCTTCTCAATAACCTAGGATGTCATAACATATTAGGATAACATATGTCCAGATTCAAAATGTTATTATTAACTGTTGTTATTATCTTAGAGTTAGTTGCAGTGGCTAACTAAAAGAAGAGATAGACATAAAAGGAGAGTAAAAAAAAATGAGACCCTACTCATATATTTCTACACATATCAAGTCTGGTCCTTTGTTCACATCTACATATAGTTAGTTCACATCTTTGTGCACTTCATATTTATCTTTTACCTTTGGCAGCCTTTTCTCCTTCCCCTCCTTCCCCTCCTCTTCTTTTTAGAAAGTTGGGAGACAGCATGGTTCCTGCTAGAAAAGAAAGGTGAAATATTTACCGTATTTTTCAGAGTAAAAGGCACACTTTTTTCCCTCCTAAAAGAAGCTGAAAATTTGGGTGCCTCTTATACTCCGAATGTAGCCCCTTGCGGTGTCCAAAATGGCTACCCAGAACAGCTGCTGCCTTCTCTTATCCCTTCCGCACTTCACCTGCTTTAGTCACTGGAGCTCCCTCCAAGGATCAGCTGTGCTTTTGAAGCTGTTTTTCAGCCCCAACACAAGTGAAGTGATCTTCCGTGCTTTGGCTGCTTTTCTAATTGCTGCTCCCTCTGACAATCAGCTGTGCTTCAGAAGCACAGCCCCAACCAGCCCCAACCCCAAAACCAGCCAGCGAACTAATATGCTGAAGCTGACGCTCCAGCCAGCTTCAACCAGCCCCAATCTCAAAACCAGTGAGTGAACTAATGTGCTGGGACTAGCCAGATGAATACCTGGTAGGCAGAATCCACCCCCCCATTTTACTCCCCAAAAACTAAGGTACGTCTTATACTCTGGTGCATCTTATATTCCAAAAACTATGGTACCTAGAATCAGCTCTTATACATCATTAGAACAGAGGAAATAAAACAGCAAGAATGAGGCCACACATTTGCATTAAGTTTTCATATGCTAATTTATTTGCCCAGATGCATATTTAAAAATAATTATTGTATCTTAAATTAAATTACAATTTATTTCTCTCCGTAGTGGGAATAGTCAGACCAGTTTTGCTCTGAGCTTGCTCAACTCAGTTACTAGACATGCACAAATCCAAATCACGGCATGCTCTTGTTATGATTCATTCTCCTTAAATCAGGCTTCAATGATTTCTTCAAATATAGAAATATAAAATGGATAACATCCCTCAAAAAACCCACTCACAATATTGAACTGTTGTTTGGAAAAAAATAGATGCATGAGCATCTTGTACACTCCTCATTGGTTTCACTGCTCAGTATTCATGCTTTTAGTAAATATTAATATCTTACTGTGACTCTGGCATTTGGATCATCTTTATAAATCCAACAGGGACAAACAATTCTTGGAAAGTTTCCAGAAATTCAGGGTGTGTGTGTGTGTTTCCTTTATAGGGCCTGACAAACAAAAATGGTAGCAGTCACTATGGAAACTCTCTTTTACAAAAGCTTCCTGAGGCCTTCCCAACTGCTCTAATTAGCTATGTTATACAGATTGTTCATCTGGTCCTACAGTTAAATCCTATCTGTGATGGAACTGTTTATCAGTTCAAGACAATAGGAAACCTAGAAGTGACTGAGCAGTACATGGCTCTGTAGTGTTTGATTTTGGCCTAAGGACCTGGCTCCTCAGGTGACTACCATCAATTACGTTATCAAAGAAGATTAGTAAAAATGACACTTATAAGATGGCTGGGAGCAGTGAGGCAACAGAGGATGCCTCATTTCATCAATGAAGTGTGTAATGCTGCTCAAGGTCGTAATCCTGCTGCTATGTTAGTTATTTAATGTACTCGTTTATTAAGAAATAAATCACATTGATATTACTTTTAGGGCTGAGGGTTTTCCTACCCCTGTGACGATACAAAAATATGGCTTGTTCTTTGTTCATTTCATTCCAGCATTTTTCTCATCTCTTATTTTATTGCTAGAGCAACTTATACCATTTCTTAAAAAATCTTATGGACTGTCAATTAAACAATGTAACATTTGGATAGTATTGCTAAAATGACACAGGGAATAAGCCCAGATTTTCCTTTACTAAAATGAAAAGGGCATTCTGTAACAGGTGCTGTAAAAAAATTGGATTTATAATTCAGAAATCTGGGAACAGATAAAAAAGAAAAGGTAATATTTTAGAAAGGTGTGAAGTTCAACTTTTTTCCCCTTTAATTCCTCTTTTTCTTTTACCAAAGATCCCTGGAATAACACAATGCTGCAGTCACGTTCTGAAGGCCCTCCAAGCAAAGTATGGATCAGACAGTGCTACAAAGCTAGGTGTCAAAAATATAAGAACTATAAGTTAAAACCAAATATCAATATAATAGAAGAGTTAAGAATACAGATCAAGAATATAATAATGAGCATTAAGAATAAAATAAAACATGGAGTTCTTAGTGCTCTCTTGGCTGCTTACTTGCATATTTTTCACAACTTGACTAGGTAACATTATCGGTGCTAGAAGGGAATGATGTTTATATTGGGTACATTAGATTTCCCTGTCAGTATTGGTGGGGGGTTGTTTTCTCTTTGGTAGTTCCTTGATTAGGATGCTGTTTACTGCTGGATTTTTTGTCTGGTATTGCCCCTTGTGTAAATCCCTGCCTACTTGGGTATTGATTGCTGGCAAGGTGCTCTGGTTTCTTTATTTTCTTTTTAGCTTTTTTATTCTCTCTCTCTTTTTTTTTTAATGATTTATGTCTGACACAAGTAACCAGGAACAGGAATTGAGTTCAAAGCATTAAAAGTTGTTTACCTACTACCTATATACCAGAATATGATCTACTAATGGTCAAGTCAAATTGGCACTAGATAAGAATCAATGGAATTCATGGCGGGGAGGAGCTGGCCTTAGATCTCTTGTGGCTGCGTAAGGATTACAAACTGATAGGTATGTGATCCTGCTTTTGGATTCTGCCTGGTCATCTCTTACATCTTGTAAATATTGTTTATTTCTGTGTGCCTGTTAATGGCTGATTTATCTGAAGTCCAAGCTTCCAGGAATTCCCAAGTGTTTTTGGATTTAGTTTGGTCCAGGATGCTGACAGTAAGATGAAACTATGGTAAACTATGTCTTCTGACTACTAGTTGGTGTTCATAGACACATTTTCTAGACTTATGCTTTACCAAGTGCCAGGGAAATCAAAAAATTCAGGCAATTCAAATGAGTATAAAGATTTATTGCAAGCTTGAACTCTGTACAAGAATCTGAATACTAATGGTCAAAGCAATTGGCAGTCAATGGAATTCAAGGTGAGCTGGAGCTCTGCAGATGTGAAGGGACTCAAAACTACATCTGCTACTTAAAATGTCAGAAATGTTTGACAATATTATATGGTTTTGTGAATTAAGTGGCACTATTTGGCGTCAACTGTTAGGGATATCAGAAAGATGTTCAATTTTGTCTCAGTATACACTTAGCGATATGTAAAATATGCTATGTGAACTAAATCCACTGATTTCTCTCTCTTTTTTAAAATAAATGTTGTGCTACTAAGTTCAAGATTCATATTCTATATGCAAAATTACCATGAGGCGAATGGCAAAAAATGCATTCAAATAATTGGTTTGTCACCCTACTTCCCCCCCCCCAAAAGAGAAATAATGAACAGACATTCCAAACTTGGACATGTTCATATACTAATATCCCAAGGAATTAATTTTTATCCTTGCACTTGAATAATTGACTTATTCAGGTGAAAGATTGAAGCATTATTTAAATGTGCTCTATTATCTTCATTAAACTAATGTGGGTCAGCTTGCTTTAAGCTCTTGAATTTTTTATTGGTCTGGAATTTAAACCCATAATTTTGAGGTCCTGAATTGACATTCTACCCTTTTATTCAGGAATCCATTTTTAAAAATTAATATTCCTTCTAGACATCCACTGAATTTTTGCAGATTTTAACATTTTTGCAAGTGCCCATAAAGACATTATATTCTCTCAGTGGGTGGAAAATATGTTATACTTAACTATGTGAAATGGGACAAGATAATATATATTTAATATATTAACATTTCGGTTTGGTGTACAGAAAGATTGAGCAGAATGATTCCTGTTTAAAAATGCAGCATGTGATCCCAAGGGGTTCATTGGATTCTCTCACAACCCATCATATAAATTCACATTTACACATTCCTGTGCTGTGATGTGTTTTTTTTCCTTCATAAGCAGATTTTGCACACAATCAAGAATAATTACCAGTTGATATCTATTTATAACCTACTGAGGTCACTTATCATTTATATAGCTTCACAATGTGCCTATTGAGTATATTTGTCTGTTAATAGTTTATTTCACTTAATGATTGACATTCACTGTAAATATATTTGCAAAAATTCCTGTCCCTTGATTTTTTGAATTGGGAGCCACACATTTGGCCTTGGAATAGTGTATAAGAACTTAATTTCATTTTATTTACATGCAATTGAAGTGTATACTAATATGATTACTAAGCACTCAGGTATTTTGTAATGTTTCCCTAACGTCAAATAAAAAGGTACAATTTAGTAAGAAAATCTGGTGCTCTGGGACTTGGAGTTTGCTTTGTACCAGTCAACCCAGAGGCATCTCTCCCATAGGAGCAATCAATTTAAAATTATAACCCTGACTCTGAAAATAACTGGCATCAAAATATTATGCGCAATACAGGATCCATCATATAAAAGTGTCATGTGAAAATATATTATGAGTCTTATTTGACAATAATTTACAACCATTTTATCAATTGTCTTTGAAAGCATATTTTTGCTGAATTATAAAGATGTTATTAGCTAGGTGGAACAAAAAATGAGGGTGAGAAGGTACAGTTGGTATTATTATAGTGTCTTTGCAGTCTTTGATTTTGATAAAGCAAAAACTTTTATTCAAAGGGGGAATTGTACAAGTTTCTCATATAAAGAATCAATATTTATTTAAATCTCTGGAAGAGAATCATAAACATTACTGATATTAAACTTCTCACCAGACTCAGTGGGGTTTTATTTTGAATAGGCATGAAGAACATTTTAAAGTCTTTGAAGACTTCAACTTTCCAGGTTAAAGAGTTTGTTTAGGAAATGCTTCCTAAGGGAAGCATGTATTAAAAGCATTTTTTAAAATTCAAAATGCACTCTCAAGTTATAAATCTTCAATTGCTTGATGCATGATAGATTCAAACGTGAATGACAGCTCTGGAATTTTCTCCCATGACTGCATCACTCCCTAGAGATTTATGGCACAATCTGACATATACAGTGTTTACTAAAATTGAAATCCCACCTTAATGCAGGGCATTCCTGGCAGTATATAAAGGGAAAATAAAGCATTTTAAATGATGATTTGTCTGGCAATTGGACAAATTATTTAAATATTTGACATTTAAAGGGCATTCATGCTCTAACAAGGCGTTCTTTTTATGATGTCTCAGGACATGCTCTGGTCTCCCCAGTCATCTCCAGATTTGAGGGTCACATCATTTTATTACTTTGCAAGGAATGCAAACCACACACAGTTGCAAAGCAACTGTGCAAAACCTTTAATTAGATATGTTATTTTATTGTCCTCTTTTCTGTTTATAATAACAAATTGTTGTATTCAATTATTTCTCTTATTTACTGTAAAAACTAGTCAAAGACCATAATAAAGGTAATTGATTTGATTTGATGTTTGACAGAGAGAGAGAGAGAGAGAGAGAGAGAGAGAGAGAGAGAGAGAGAGAGAGAGAGAGAGAGAGATTGTTGTACAATTGTTTGTAAAATGGAAATGGAAATCATAGTGATCAATGACTGCACTGTCTCTGATGGCCATCTGTTAGAAGACCCATGTGCTTTCTTCTGTGTTTGGTTGGTTGGATCCACTGCTGATGTTCTTATATTCTCACTCTCAAGTATATGCAGCTAACATTCTCTTGCTTATCTTCAAGGCATTTACATGCTTAGCACATCAAAGTATCTTCTGCATTTGTAAGTAGACACTATTACTTTTGGTCCATCTAAAGCATCGTCACAGCGGCATCACATGATGTATTGTGACTTTTTTCCCCTTTGCTAAACCGGGCATGAGTGTGGCCAGTGCATGATGCATCTGGCCCGTGGACCGGGAGTTTGACACCCCTGATCTAAAGCATCTTCTTTTTTGTCAGCAAGACCACATCACCTTAATGAAATATGTTTGAAACTCTTTTAAGAATTCATGGGAATTATTAAAATATTGGCTGCCTGTGTGAAACATTATATAAACAATAATATTCTTTTTCTGAGATGAAGAGCTTTTTTGTGATGGAATAGAAATATTAATTAGCATGCAATGTTACTAAGAACTTCCTAAAACAATAATAAAGTATAGACAACAAACCACAATTAATCATTGTCCACAAAACCAAGAGCACAGGATTATAATCTGCATATTTCAAGCATGTATTCATTTTTAGAGCTATTGTGGTCAGAATTTTATGCAACATTGTGATCTGAATCATATAAATTGGGTTTTTTTTAATCTTACAAAATTATTAAATTTATCTTATATGATGTTCTGGAACCAGGTATATCAGCAGCATTTCAATACTAGTATTGATTTTGATAAATTGCTAGGAAATCGGACTTCTGCTATTATGTGAAGAGCTCATCTTTAACCTTTAAAATTATTGAATTTTGTTCACAGAAAAGTAGAAAAATATTTTCATTTCAAGTTTAAAATTATTCTTTATGTTACATGGACCATCTATGGTCCATTATCATTTAAAAAGATGTATAAATAAGTTTTTCTCTCTTTCCCCAACACAACATTATTTTGATTTGTTTTCTTTTACTTAAACAATTCCAAAAAAAAAAAAAAATCTGAATCAATTATTTCATACATTGTATGAAAAATAAATTAAAACTCTAATCTGGCATAAAGTACATATCTTTGAAGGAGTGCTTCATTTTGACAGCGATTCAAGTGAAGTACCCCAATGAAGCACTTTCTGAAGCAAAGTGACATCTCATTTCTAATCAGTGGAGCAGAAGAGCCACAACAGCTTTTGTGCATGTGCATTGCATGCTCAGAAGCTGCAGCTAATCAAGACAAATTGTCCCCATCTCAACTCTTTATCAAGGTGGAACAACCTGCCTCTTCAAGGCATTACACATGGCCATGGTTCAGCAAACCTCTTCTACATGACAAAGCACCTCATTGAGGCAGATCATTTCCTGGTGGGTCAAATGTCAGTTTATAGTCCCATCTAGTATTGCCATGGTTGCCTAAAAATACACAAAATAAAGTTCAACACATTAGAATCAATCCAGTAGGAGACAATTGTATATATTTTTGTGTACATTCCTAAAACATATACACACACACCCCTATACACAGACATCCAGAAGATGAGAGGGGGGGAGGGAGAGGTAAAGGGAGACAGAGAGAGAGAGAAGGTTTCCCTGTCCAATCGCGTCCGACTCTAGGGGGCAGAGCTTATCTCCATTTCTTGATCAAGGGAAGCAGCAATGTCCTAAGACACTTCCATAGTCATGTGGCCAGCATGACTTTATGCTAAGGCTCACAGGACACTGTTACCTTACTACCAAAGTGGTATCTATTTATCTACTCATATTTGTATGCTTTCAAACTGCTAAATAGGCAGCAGCTGGGACAAGTAATGGGAGCGCACCCGGTCATGAGGCACGCAGGTCTCGAACGCAGACTGTCAACTTTCCAGATGACAAGCCATCTCAAGCGCTGAACTATCATCCCCCCAACTAATATATACTTGAAAGATATAGACTTCCGGTTTTCTCGTCTTCGGCGGCGACGGTGCTTTCTTTTAGCACCGCCACCCCCGCCGCTTGTAGAGCCGCTTCCTGACTGCGAAGCGGCTCGAAATCTTCGAAATCCTTAGGATTAAAGAAGAAGAGGCAGCAGGGCACAGGTAGAGCCCCTGCAACCCCCCCAGGGAACTGTTTCTGGGGAGGAAGCAGGCGCGGCTCCCTTACAACCTGCTGAAACTCCGGGCGGCGTGGGACGTCTTCTGCTTTTGCAGAACAAGCCGATCTCAGGAAACCTTTAAAGAGCGAGGAAATAACTCAAATAAACATCCGCAATCCACTTGAACCCTGAAATTTTGAACTGCAAGTATTAGTCCTTTGCTGAACTTTTTTACTGAAGTGAAAGTCTCGGAATGAGTGAAAGTGATTGAAAAAATATGGCGCTCAGCAAATAAATTAGTGGGTGTGGATTGGTGAAGTTATCTTGTCTTGCTACAAAGTTAAAAAGTTGTTACAGAGTTGCTCCGGCTGCAACAGAAATAAGAGGAAAATCTCTCCCTTTTACTTGTCTTTGCTCCATTATAGCTTTGTTTTGAGTAATTCTGGGGGACTTTTTTAGAAGGTATTGTGGAGGTGGCAGAAGAGGCGGACCCTCCCTTTTTAAGAAAGCTAGCTTACGTGGCAGGATGGCTTCAAAAAAGCAGGAAGGCAAAACAGGGGGGGGATCCCCCCCACGTAAGCAGGATACGCAGTCACAAGCCCAAAAAAAAGATTTGGATATGGGAGAACTAAAAGAATTCATCTCAAATATTTTGAATGAGAAATTTCAAGACATGGATGACAAAATAAATAAAATAGATGAAAAAATTCAAAACTCACAACAGGAAATTATGCAGGAAATGCAGCAGAGCCAAAAGATGGTGACCAAAAAAATAACGGATGTGGCGTCTGGTCTGGCAGGATTTATTATGAAAGTTGAGACAAAAGTGGATGAATTTAAATTAGAAGTTAATGCTAAGATGAAAAATAATGATCATAAATTTCTTGATGTTGATGACAAGATGCAGAGAGTTGAGAATGATATGGTTATGATGCAATTTCGTGCAATGGAATTTGCTATAAGGCTTCGAGGAATTAGAGAAGAGGAGAGACAAGATTTGAGACAGGTCTGTGCCGAAGCCCTAGCTGTGATTTTAAAAGTTGAACCCGAGATGGTTTTTTCTAAAATAGATAAAATTTATAGAGTGAACTCGTGGGTGGCCAGACAAAGACAACTGCCTAGAGATGTGGTCATATATTTTACAGACAGAGCAATAAGAAATGACATTTTGCAAAAATCTTTTCTCACTTCTGTGCAAGTGAGTGGATCCAAGATTACAGTCTACAAGGAGCTCCCACCCAAGATGTTGAAATCTAGAAAAGAGTATGGTTTTCTTGTTAAAGAACTGCAGAGTAATCAAATCCCATTTCATTGGGACGCCCCAACTGGCATAATTTTGAGATATAAGGGAGAGAAACACCGTCTGAATACTGTGGAGAAGGCGGAGCAATTTTATAATGATATCTTTAAAGAAAGAACTCCATCCCCACGCACATCTACAGTTTTGGAGATTAAAGAGAGTGATAAGAAGCAATCTCAAGAATGGCAACAACAATCTAAGCAGGAATTAGCAGAGTTGAAGGGTGCTGAAGGAGGTTTTCTGGATGAGCCTTTGCTGGAACCTTCCCCAATCTCGGAGCTGGTTTGGGCGGCTGAAGTTAAGGATCAGCGTATAACTCGAGCAAAAGCCAAGGAACTCAAAGAAAAGTTACAGCAGGAGAGACAAGACAAGGCTGGGGCTGTGGGAAATGCAGGACAGAGGGTCTCAGATGAAATCCTAAGGTTCTGCGCTTCGCTCCAGAAGGAGAATAAGGATGATTAAATGTTTATCTTGGAATGTGAACGGGTTGAATGTAACACAAAAAAGGAAGAAAGTATTTGCATATTTAAAACAACATAATAATGATATAATTTGTTTACAAGAAACGCATATTACAGTTCAAGATCAAAACTATTTGAAAAATTCCAAATTAGGAACACATTTTATATCCTCAACTAACCAAAAAAAGAATGGTGTGGTTATTTACGTAAACAAAAAATTAACAGCCAAACTTATAGAAGCTGATCAAGATGGTAGGTTTGTAGCAATTGAATTACTTTCTGCTAATAGTCAAATTCTTCTGATAGGAATTTATGCTCCTAATCAACAACAGGACTATTTTTATAAAATGCTGCATACTAAAATACTTCAATGGGATTATAGATCTATTTTAATTATGGGAGACTGGAATGGAGTAATTGACTCTAAATTAGATAAAAAGACTTTGGCAAAATCAAGAATTAGATTACCACAGACTTTTTTTGATATGAAAGAAGACCTGGAATTAAAAGATATTTGGAGAATACATAACCCAAAAGAACTGGACTATACTTTCTTTTCTGACAGACATAGATCCTTTTCCAGGATTGATTTTATTTTGTTGTCTGATGACTTACTTGTTAGGACAAAAAGAACAAAGATTCTGCCAAGAACTTTGACTGATCACAGTCCAGTCTGGATAGAAATTGAGACATGTAAGAATGAGAGACGCTCTTGGAGATTAAATGAAAACTTGTTTAGATATGAGAAAAATATAATAGAACTTAAAAAGCATCTGAAAGAGTTTTTTGAAATGAACTTGAATAAAGGCACCCCAATGGAAATTGTGTGGGACGCAAGCAAAGCTTATATGAGAGGGGTGCTTATATATATGAACTCTAAACATAAGCGGATTCGACAAAAGAAAAGACTTGAATTGGAAGCAGAAATAAAGGACAAAGAACAATTACTTATTAAAAATCCAACAGATGAAAGAATACTTAGTGTTATAAAACTTCTGAAAGACCAATTCCAAATGCTTATAGCGGAACAAGTTGCAACAAACTTACAATATGCGAAGCATAATACATTCTGCAATGCTAATAAACCAGGCAGGTGGTTGGCTTACACATTAAGGAAGAAACAAAGCATACGGACTATTGATAGTGTTGATATTGGGGGGAAAGAAGTTTTTCAACAGAATTTAATAAAAGAAGCCTTTCTTCAATATTACACTAAACTATATGCCAGAGAGGAGGTGCAGAATGGACTTATAGAAAAATATTTGGACAATAAAAGAGTTACAAAAATTATTGAACAACAAAAGGAAAGAATGGATTATCCCATAACAGAGGAGGAGATAATAGCAGCAATAAAACAATTAAAAACAGCCAAAGCTCCTGGAACGGATGGTCTGACAGCAGTGTATTATAAAACTTTACAGGCAGAAATGGTGGAACAACTCAGAGACTTATTTTGCAACATACAACAAGGGGGAAAAGTACCTCCATCGTGGACTACAGCTTATATTTCTTTGATACCAAAAGAGCAAGCAGGTCCTAAAAAACCGGAGAATTACAGACCAATATCTCTTTTGAATACGGATTATAAAATTTACGCAAAAGTATTAGCCAACAGACTGATGCCAGTAATTCAAAAGGTGATTCATGATGACCAAGCGGGATTTATTGAGGGTAGGCACATGAAGGACAATGTAAGGCAAGTAATAGATTTATTGGAATATCTTGAGAAGAATAAACAGATCCCTGCAGTGCTGGTCTTTCTGGATGCAGAGAAGGCCTTTGATAGAGTGGATTGGAATTTTCTATTAAAGACATTAAAAAAGATGAACTTTGGGGACCAATATATACAGGCGGTCTCAGCAATTTATCAAGAGCAAAAGGCACAGATCATTATCAATGGAAGTTTGACAACAGAGTTTAAAATTGAAAAAGGTACAAGACAGGGATGTCCACTGTCCCCATTGTTGTTCATTTTAACACTAGAAGTCTTGTTAAATACAATAAGGGATTCTAACACATTGAAAGGTATAATGATAAGGCAAGAGGATTACAGAATAAAGGCATTTGCAGACGATCTGGTTGTTACCCTAACACAGCCAATGGAATCGATAATCCAGATGAAGGACATTATACAAGACTTTGGTAAAGTTTCAGGTTTCAGATTGAATCAGAGAAAAACTAAGATGGTAGTTAAAAATATGACACAAGATCGTAAACTGGAGTTAGAAAGGAGGGCAGGTTTTGAGATTGTACCAAAGGTAAAATATCTAGGAGTTCAGGTTGCAGAATCAAATATGAAATTGTTTCAAAATAACTATGAGGCGTTGTGGCGAGAGGTGCAAAAAGATATGGAGATTTGGAAAAAACTGCAGCTGTCTTTACTTGGAAGAATAGCAGCAGTTAAGATGAACATTTTGCCAAGATTTCTTTTTTTGTTTCAAATGATTCCGGTGCTCAAAAATGATAAACAACTAAAAGCATGGCAAACTGGTATCAACAAATTTGTCTGGAACGAGAAAAAACCAAGAGTAAAAATGAAAATTATGCAAGACATACCAGAAAGGGGAGGTCTCAAACTTCCAAACCTACAATTATATTATGATGCAACAGCTTTGACTTTAGTAAGTGATTGGTTTGGAGGAAAAAAGACTGGAATATTGAATGCAGAAAGTTTTGATCTGGAATTTGGATGGCACGCTTACTTATTTTATGACAGCAAAGTGGATAAAGTATTTAAAAGCCATATACTTAGAGATTCTTTGCTGAGAGTTTGGAAGAAGCACCGAAACAACTGGAATTATAAAATACCGCTATGGCTGGATCTTGGTCATACCTTGTGGAATACAAATATAATGTCACTTGGGGGGTTTTTATATAAAGAGGTTCTTTTTACAGATGCGGGCAGATGGCAGCTGAAGACATTACAGACATTGTTGGCTGAAGGGATTAATTTAACTTGGTTACAATATAATCAACTGCAATTGAGATGGAAAGAGGACCAAAAAACTGGTATTATGATGTATGAGGAAGAATTAGTTAGACATATAAAAGAGAAAGGCCCAATGCATATTAAAAGACTTTATAATGTCTTGTTAGAAAGGGATTCAGAAACTGAACTAGTTAAAGACTGCATGGTTAAGTGGGCACAAAATTTTGAGGAACCAGTGATGTTGGAAACATGGGAAAAAATTTGGGTTCAGAATGTTAAATTTACACAGTCGCAGAATCTGCGGGAAAATTTCTATAAAATGTTTTATAGATGGCATTTAGACCCAAAAAAATTGTCGTGTATGTACCCTAGTGCCCAGCCTAAATGTTGGAGATGTGACTGCTTAGACACTACATATTATCATGTTTGGTGGACCTGTAAGAAAGTTAAGGCTTTTTGGGTAAAAATTTGGTGGGTCATGCAGAATGTTTTGAAGAGAAAAATTCAATTTTCTCCACAACTGTTTTTATTGGGTATAGTTAAGGGTTTTACACTGGGGGAAACAAAAATGATATTGTACATGATAACTGCAGCAAGATTGTTGATAGGTAAATACTGGAAAAATGAAGCGCTGCCTTCGATTGAGGAATGGACTTTGAAGATGGCCAGTTTTGCGGAGATGGCGAAGATTTCAGCATATTTAAAAGATTGTTCTCAAGAGACTTATGAATGGGAATGGAAGAAGTGGATAAATTATGTTCAGCATAAATATCAAACTAGGAAGTATCAAATAGCTTTTATTTAAAAATGTTATATAAGATAGAAACATTTTAGGGTTGAGGATAAAAATTTGTTAGAAAATGTTATATTAAGATAGAAATATTTTAAGGTTAAGGATGAAAATTTGTTAGAAAATGTTACATTATGATAGAAATATTTTTAAGGTAATCAGGATGAAAATTTATCTGAAAATGATATACCAAGATAGAAATAGATTAATGTAATGAAGATGAAAATTTGTAAGGGGGAGGGAGGGGCTCAAGTTTTATATACAAAGGAGGGTTTTTTCCTTTTATCTGACATGAGCATACTAGGAAGTCTGGGGGGAGGGGAGGGTTAGGGTGGGCTGGGGAGGTTGGGAAGTTTGGGGGGGGTAGTGGGGGGGGGGGAAAGGGGGTGAAAATGTAATTGTAAAACTTTTGCAATAAAAAAAAAAAGAAAGATATAGAGCTTTGTTTTCTTTTCTCAGTGGTTGTTGTATTGTTTTAAAATGCACACATACTCACACACATACACATTAATACAACAAACAGTCGAAAAAGGAAACAATGTTTAATATTTCTCAAATTATGTGCCCTCCAACTGAGTTGGGTCTACAATTCCCAGAATGTTATCATAATGACTGGGAACTCTTAAGATTTACAGCCTGCATATACATAGAGAATCTCAAAAGGAAAAAGCTACACTATGAAAACTATTAAAGTGATAAAACATGTATCACATATTTTATTATTTGTTTGTTAATTTTGTACTGTATTCTTGTATTCTTTCTTCCCAGAACTCAAGATGTATGTAGCACTCGCTCATTTCTCCCCACAACTGTAACTTCATGAAATAGATTGTGCTATTATGACAGATTGTGCAGAATAATGATTAAGAACCATATAGAATTTTACCTGTGAAATGAAGCTGAATTTCCTGTTTTCTATTAGATCAGAACGATGATTGACAAGTTAAGAGGAATAAAGTATAAAATAATAAAGAAACTTGACGTTGACATAATTTTCTATTCTTATGATATATTTTTAAATGTACAAACTTCATCTTTGGTGTTTATGTGATTTTGATTCACCTCTTCTGGTGATTCTATTATTCTGATATCAGGTAGAAATGTACAGAGATGGCTAAAATAATTTGGGGGCTGAGCTAGGATTTCAACATGGTCCTTTCCCAAAATGGCCTGGTCAATGTTGACTCATTACAGTCTAGTTCAGTGCCCAGATTTGAAGTCTGATACATAATTCTGTCTCCCACAATCTATTAGGCAAGCTTTAATATATTTTTTTTTTTCCTGCAGACTGGATCAAATTTACATATAAATTGTAGAAGACATTAATTGGAGCTTTTAGGCACATCTTCTGAAAAATCTGTTAGGAAGGAAAGAAGGAAGGAAGGAAGGAAGGAAGGAAGGAAGGAAGGAAGGAAGGAAGGAAGGAAGGAAGTTAGTTAGTTTTGTTCTTTAGCTAAAATTTGATGGAATTACTAGTGATAAAAATTCCTATAACAGAGACTATGCTTGCCAAATTTCAGATGTATTTATTCAAGGAATTTTGTACAAAATGAAAGGATATATTATATAACTGATGATCCCGTTGGTCTTTGTCAATAGTAAGTCAAATCAGCTAGCTAATAGAGCTGACAAAATAGCATCTCTAATTTTCTCAAGTCATGAGTTTGGGAAACATCAGGTGAATGTTTAAGATCTCTCTTTTCTTCTTCACAACTGTTCCCAAATAGCTTTTTAAGCACTATTTTTCAGAACAAATAGTTCTTTATAAATTATTCTATACAACTCTGAAGAAACAAATCAGGATCATAGCTTTGCTGAAGCCCTCAACTAAAATGAAGCAGGTTTATTCCCTTCTCTGTTTCACAACTGGGTTTTGGCCTAGACCAGATATGCATCTCTAGAGCTTGCCATTATCATTCTAAAATACAAAATCAAAAGTGTTTGATTTATAGGAATGCAAGTCTCATGTATGTCCAAGTGAGTCAAAATCTTGGGCTTTGAATTTCACAGAGAATTATTTTTGCCTGCAGCATTTCAGTGGAAGTATCATGAAACTTTGAAGACCAACAATTTCTTACCTGATATAGTTACTTTAGAGTGAAAACATCATAGACATCATTTGATTTATACACTTTCTTTCAAGTTGCAAAACCAAAAAACCTTCCACTGTATCACTTTTTCATTATTTGTGTTGTTCTGCTATGCCATAAAATGTTGAAATACAGCATCTCATACCTATCAAGCTGATAGCTCCATAATTTCCTCTTCTTCAAACAGTTTAGCCTCCAAAGGGCTCTAAACCCTTGCCTTTATGCACCCATACTGTACTTTCTTAATCCAGTTCATCAACCTGATGGAATAGACTGTCTCCCTCCAAACTGAAACAGCAATAAATCAATTAATCACAAAAAAAGGATTTTGCACTTCTTAGTATATCTTGGATTATTCTGAAAATGAAATGCATTTAAATCCATGCAGACTCATGAAAAATAACACTGCCCTTATTCAAAGTATTTTATTTTTATTGGAAGGGAAATGGAGGGCATTATCTACTTATGACACTTTTTATGAGCATTGTTTACAATATATCAGAGAAACTGTTTTGCACAAGGCATTGCTATAAAATCTCAGGCTTCTCATATTTGGTCTGAGATGTTCATCTTGAAACCTGTTTAAAAATAATTGACCCTACCAAAAATGTGTCCTTCTCTACAATAATTTTAATTCACAGTGAATCCTTCCTTCTTAAAATAGAGACAGCCAAAATAGGAAGCACCATTCTGAGCCTATGTATTTGTCACAGGTTCAAATCTTTGGTGATGGCAATAAACTCAATTTTGCATGCAAATCAACTGGTGGAACAACCAATTTTATTAACAGGTTATTTACAAAACAATTGGTATTTAAAATTCTTTAGTATTGTGTGAGAACAGTGAATTATATCACCAAACCAAACCTATTTTCCTAAGTTGAACTGAAAGGGTTTCATTTTTCTTAACTACTGTGGGTGGGGTTTTTTCCCCATTTGTCCATTTCCTTCCATGCTTTGGTATTACTTTTATGAAGCTGAAAATACTAAGATACTTGAGGAAAGACAATAACGTGTTTTAAATTGCAAGCCTTTGTCCTTTAATGGGACAAATATAAAGAATTTACTACATTTTGCTCATTTTAATACCTTCAAGAGAACTATAGGACAATACTGAGGGGTTTAACTGAATTTGAAAATCTTATAATGCATACTACTGAGAATCGGTTAGGTACAATTTATAAACTTGAAATATAATTCAGAATTCCTATTTTATTTTTATTGGAAAAGCCCTAATCAAATTATGAGAGTATGTCCAATATAATGTTGGCTTAAAAAGTAAATCTGATGTAATTCTGTTTGGAAACCATTCTTGTATTATAAAGTTATATATGATTTTATGCATATAAGAGATTTCAGGGTTTTTTTCCGTTAGAATCATATTTCTACTTGATTTATAATTCTAGGTATTGGATTATTGTATTGATTTTTTTATGTCTTCAAGTTAGTCTTGATTCTTGGAGAAATCCCTGTAGTTTTCTTTGCAATGTTTCAGAATTGGTTTCCCATTGCCTTTTTTCCCCTAGGTCTGAGAGATATGATGGCCCAAGGTCATTTTAGGGCCTATCTCCATTGTTCCTTTGCTTTCCTTATCTGAAAATAACAGTGGTCACCTGAAATGGTAAGTATGAGAGTCACATACAATGGAAAATTGATGTCCAGAAGATCTTTTAGTCTGCAAAGCCACTGAGTATCATTAAAGATGCAACATAGAGATTTTGTTTTTGACAGATTTCTCATAAGGTGTCTATCATCCTGCTATGTCTTGACTCTATTTCACACTGTAAGCCAACTGAAAGGTGATACTAATAGATTGTGTTTGTAAACTAATGAATGAATTGCTGGACACGTTTACAGATCTTGGGAAAGCCAGCCTCTTGACCTCCCCATGTTAATGACTTAACCAATGGGAAGATGAGCATGAAAGCCAAGCAGAATTAATTGATTGCTATGTCACAGAGTCCAGTTAGCTTTTGTTGTGCAGTAGATTTAGTCTGACAGTACAAATGAAAAAGGGAGAGAATATCACAGAAGGCAGCATCAAAATCATCCATTTGCTGGGGAAAGCTATTGAAAACACGACATGCTATCAGGGGATAAAGGTATTGAACTAGCTACTAGTTCCAACATATGATAGAATAGAAAGAATATCTCATGGTTTCCCACCCAAATTGTACTCAAATCTGGGTAGTGAAAGAAGTTATATACAGTTTTACAAATGTGTTCAACACAACAAAATCTTTAATGGCTGAGATAAATAAAAGAAAGACTGCTCTTTGCAGAAAGCTACATAATAATCTATGCCATCTTCCTGAAATTTTAGTTTTTAAATAATAGCCTTATGTACATCTATATGCAAAAGACCTCCACTGAATAACTTTTTTTTTATCAGTGAGGAAAAGCACATAGAATTGTACTCAGTCAGCTTCTATAGAAACTGACAATGGGATACATATGCAATAAAATGCATATACAGCCAGAATTGTTCATATAGCCGAATCTGTTTGGCATACAAAGTTTTGCCATTTTTATTTGTCTTCATGAGATTCCATGTATTTTGTTTTTATTGTTGGTCTTGGTTTTTTGAGTTGCTTTGAACTCTCATGATATGATGGCCTGTAAGACCAATTTTGAATTCATTATGAATATTTTCTCCCTATTATAGGTTTCTCTTAATAATTGTGTGTGGGTATGCTTGCGTGCACATGCACACGTGTGGGTGTGAGTATTTTATATGACTACATACACTTTGTGTGCCTCCATATATGTCATTCCCCTTTCTTCCAACTCGAGGAATGACCATCTGATGTTCTGCAAATGTGTGGACACACACGCTCCTGGCCTCAGCTGTGCCTTATACAGTCTCCTAGTCAGCAACACTTTTCTGGCCACAGTCTCTTTCACATACATGCTGCGCAACGCCTCCCAGCATTCTTTCACAGACTGGAGACCCCTCATGGGTATTAGCTGACTATCTTCCAGGGCAAGGATTATGCTGGCTAATGGCTTTTTCTTTTTCCTCTGATAGATTACCCTCACTCTGTCAAGGACCTTGGAGTACTAATTTCTAATGATCTAAGTGCCAAAGCCCACTGTAACAACATTGCCAAAAAGACTTTAAGAGTTGTTAACCTAATCTTGCGTAGCTTCTTCTCTGGTAATGTTGTACTACTAACTAGAGCATACAAAACATTTGCTAGACCAATTCTTGAATACAGCTCATCTGTCTGGAATCCGCACTGCATATTGGACATAAATACAATCGAGAGAGTCTAGAGATATTTTACAAGAAGAGTCCTCCATTCTCTAACCAAAATAAAATACCTTATGCCACCAGACTTCAAATTTTGGGCTTAGACAACTTAGAACTACACTGACTTCAGTCTGACCTAAGCATAGTACATAAAATTATCTGCCACAATGTCCTAATTGTCAATGACTACTTCAGCTTCAACCACAACAATACATGAGCAAATAATAGATACAAACTCAAGGTAAACCATTCCAAACTTTGTTGCAGAAAATATGACTTCAGTAACAGAGTGGTCAATGCCTGGAATGTACTACCTGACTCTGTAGTTTCTTCCCCAAATCCCCAAAACTTTAATCTTAAACTGTCTACTGTTGACCTCACCCCATTCCTAAGAGGTCTGTAAGAGGCATGCATAAGTGCACCAGCATGCCTACCGTCCCTGTCCTAATATTCCTTTTTACTTACTCTTTTCATGTATTCAAATTATGTTTATACTTTTACCTGTTATCTTATATATGCTTGACAAAATAAACATGACTTATGACTTATGATCCCATCACTCAGGGCTGCTGGTGGATTAGTAAGAATCATCCACAACTCCTCCCTCCTCAGGTACATCTCCATCTTCACATTCCAGGAGAGGTAATTAGTCTCATTCAGCTGAGACACCAGGAAACCTCCTCCCATTACACTGACGGAGGCCATGCTGTCTGCTAACCATGATTTAAACCACTTATTCTGGTGCAAGCTCACACTGGGATTTCCCTTTTCTCTAGGCTCTCTAGTTACTCTGGCCTTCTTTGTGGACTGGGCCCATAATCTGTCAGAGTTTAGGCAGCGTGACTAGTATTATGAGATAAACCCAGGAGCAAAACACAGCACACAGCACACAAAGCCTTTAGATAATTAAGATTATTTACCAAAAAGTCCTTTCTGTAAATGAGTACTTTAATTTCTGTCACATATAAATGCCTAACACATAACACATGTGACTAACAGCATGGTAAAGTAAGAGTTAACACAAACCACTCCCACTTGCCTTCTCCCCTTAACCCCTCCTTACCTTGACTCCGCCTCCTAGGTATATAAGGGGCTGCCTAGAAGTCCAGTCAGAGTTCCAGTAGATCTGATCTGTCCCCGTCCACACACACACACAAACACAGCCAGCCGAGGGTTAAGAAAGTACTTGGCATGCACACAGGTCCTTATCTCAAACTTGGCAGCAATATAATCACCGTCTGCCAACAGCTTTTACTGCAACAGATAACACAAAATTACATATGCATTGCAAATAGTCCAGCAAAACAATATCCCTTTCGGCAGCTTCAGACGTTGTTCAAGTGACTAGCCAAAGTTTGTTTTTGTTTGTCACGGAGTTTTACCAGCCACCACCCTCTCTTATATAGTCTCTGGGGTGTGGTCCAGTGACTCAGTTCTAATCCCTAGCATGCCTCCTTAACTGCTGCAACCGTTTATCACGCCTTCGTTGGCGTGCATCCAGGAATGACGGCTCTCCTTCGCTCTCATCCGAGACACCTGGCTCCTGGCTAATCTCCTTTCCCTCGGCCAGCACCTGAGACAGTGCCAGAGGGGAGGGGCCTGGAGAGGGAGGCCTGGCTGACTCCTCTTCCTCATGTTCGGAGCTTTCTTCCTCCGATGCGATAGGCTCAGAGGGCGGAGACAACAAGATCACATGTGATTAGAATAAGATGTTCTGAATAAATAATTAAAAATAAAAAATAAAAATATCTATGGTCTATGCCAGTTATTGGCTTAGATCCTCGAATTAAAGTAACAATTTCAACCGTAATAACACAAGGACTATCAATAGATTCAAACTCAATGTAATTCGCTCTAATCTTGATTGTAGGAAATATGATTTCTGCAATAGAGTAGTAAATGTCTGGAACATTCTACCTGATCCTGTTGTTAGTCTCGCTAATCTCCATACCTTTTACCTTAAACTGTCTACCATGGACATTTCATGTTTCTTAAGAGGTCCCTAAGGGGGTGTGCATAAGTGTACCAGCATGCCTACCGTGCCTGTCCTACTGTCCCCATTTATATGTAATCATTCTATGTGTTTATGGCTATGATTTGCCTATTTATATCCTTTTATTTGTGCCAATTTTTTTTCATGTGTCCATGTCTATGTCTATACTATTACTTGTTTCCTTGTACTTGTTGATAAATAAATAAATAAATAAATAAATAAATAAATAAATAAATAAATAAATAAATGGGTTTTATCTACAGCTAAATATATATTGACTTATGTGTGGTAAATATCACACAGCTACTGACAAAAGGAGAGCAATAAGATACACAACAAGAGACAACGTGATGAGAAGGGAAATGCCCTCTAATGGCTACCCTTATATAGACAGCTTTTTACGCAGCTTCTTAAAGTTGCAGTAACCCTGTTCCCTCATTCCCATTGCATTAGCCTTCAGTTGCTTCCTCTTACAAGCTTCCATCAGCTTACAGTATTAAATGTACATACCCTGACATGTTTTAATGTACTTTATTTTATTTTAATCTGCTAGGAGTCAAAATGATTTAGTGGTATGCTACGACGACGACTACTACTACTACGATTACTTTAACTTCTACTATATTTTAGAAAGAAATCTTATCGAGGTCATTTCTGAGTTTCTGAGCCAGGATACAAAACACAGGCACTACTACTACTATTACTTCAACTTCTTCTACTACTGCTACTACTACTGCTTTAGAAAGAAATCTCATCAGGTTAGTTTCTGAGCCAGGAATATAAAACACAGGCAGTTGCTTGAACCGGTGGTGAAGCTTATTTCCAAGAGTTCAGTGTACATAATCAGCAGTCAGAAGTAGAGTCACTGGAGTCTTTTCTAAGACCTCCTTATAGAGACAAACCTTGGCCTTTGTTCCTGGAAAGCAGGCAAAGTGTGCCCTTTAGGAATCCACTAAAGTGTACTTAGCCCGCACTCCAAGAGGAAGTGCTTTGCAGTTAGGCACTTTGTGAGTTGCAGTTTCTGCTTGTTTAGTATTTGTTGATTGAAAACAAAAATTTCTTCAGGGGAAAGAACTATTTTCTTTATTTGATCAATGAGACCAGGCCAAGCTCAAACTGAGAAGAATGATTTCCCGATTATTGGTGTTTCCTGTTGCATTTTAAAATTTGTCTAGAGCTTATTCTAATTTTTGATTTTGGACCTTTTGTCCTGTTTATAGTGGGAAGAATGTTAGGTGGAAGGACTTGATTTCCTTCCTATAATCTCAAAATCATGCAAAGATAGTACCAATATTAATAGGCACCTTGGGTGCAATCCCAAAACATCTGAAATATCGCTTGAACACCATTGCCATTGACAAAAACACCAACAGTCAATTGCAAAAGTTTGTTTCAAACAACATCTGCCTACCCCAAACCTTTGAAAAGAATTCAATTAGAGGATAAAGGTAAAGGTGTCAGTTGTGTCCATCTCTAGGGTACGGTTCTCATCTCTGTTTCTTAGCTGAGGGAGCTAGCGTTGTCCGAAGATACTTCTCTGGTCCTGAGGCCAGCATGACTATATGCCGAGGCACAAGGAAACTGTTACCTTCTCACCAAAGTGGTACTTATTTATAAAAAAGCCAAATCTAATCTAAATATATGGTTGATTATGCAACCAACCATAATAATAAATTGATACACATATTGATGTGGATAAATGCATAAATAGTTGGTTAAAATTTCCAATGAAATTAAAGAAAAAATAGATGTAAAATTGAATACTGCTTCAAGACAGATATATGACCTTATATTAAGATCACATTAATATAATTTAAATAGATTGATGAATATTAAGCAGATTTTATTTTATATTTATCTAAATAATTACTTTCAAATGATGATATTTCAATTTTCTCTGCTTTCAGATTTAGCATAGGCAGATATTTTTATTATTATCTCCTTACAGTATATTATCTAAGAAGCCAATTTCAATAGATATTATAGGCTCATTTATAAAAATATTATGTCTCCTATCTAGTATCTTAGCAGAAATCTAATTCACTTTTTGATAAAAAGGTATTTATATTTCCTGCACTAAAACTTCCATATATTTCAAAGGTATTGAGGTGAAAATATATATTTTTAGCCAAAACAAATTTACAATTTGGGATAAATTTGAATTGCATGTAGGTCTTTTGGAGAGGAAGACTGGAGAAATCAAGGTGAGTAAGAGTATTAATAATTTAGATCTTCTTGTTGCCAATTTTGGACTGATTGAGTGATTGATAAAAGATGTTTCCTGAGTTGCCTGAATCCAGAACAACTCTGGACAGCTTACAAATTAAAAAGGGGAGAAAATCATGGTAGTTGCCCAAAGAAAATGATAAAAGTACACCAGACAATATCCAACCTAAAAGGTCTGAAAACCACACTAATCCAAGGCCCTAAGAAAGACCCAGGGTTTCAAGGCTCATTTAAAGTCAGGCAGAGCAGGGGCAGTTAGGATCAATAGAAGAGAATACAGGTAGTTCTCCACTTATGACAATAACAAGCCTAAAACTTCTGTTGTTAAGTGAGGTCTGCCTCATTTTATGACTGAAGTGGTTCGGGAATAACGAGAGACACAAGCAAACAAGTGACAACAGCTCTTTAATATACAGTGAGACTTCAGCAAAAACTCAGGGGCTGCAGTCCTCCTTATATACAATCCAGGAGGGACTGTCAGCCAATCAGAAACGAATGCAGGTTTGAATCTCCCGCTCAAAAGTATCAATACATAACACCCCTCCCTTCCCAGAAGGCACTAACACTCAAAAATTAACATATGTACAGACAAAATCTCGCAGGTGCTTAGGACGAGTTCTCGCCCTAGTTGACCTGCGCAGTTCTGAGTCTGGTGGGGCGTCGAGCTGGTCGGAGGGACTCTTTGTCTCTCCCGGCTCCGCCAATGGAACCTCCTGGATTTTGTCCGGGGCGTGGTTATTCCCGGCTGGGAGTGGCGACTCGCTGGGGCGGCGCTGGAACCAGGGCTTGTCAGCTAAGTGTTCTCGCGGGCTTGAGTTAGCTGTTTTGGAGAAGTGGTCATAGTTAGGCTCGGACATGTCTGAGTTGATGTTTGCCTCGCCAACCACCCGTTTCCTAAGTTGGTCTATGTGGCGCTTCCAGAGTCTATCTACCCCCACGTCCACCGTGTATGATTTTGGGCCCGTTATGCCCACTATGGTTCCTGCAACCCACAGAGGACCGCTGGCATAATTACGAGCGAACACCGGGGACCCGACCTGAAACTGCCTTAAGCCACAGGTCTCTCCCTTAAAGTTTTCGTGCGAGTAGTTAGGGTGAAGCCTGTCCAACACGCACCGGAGCTTTCTCCCCATGAGGAGCTCTGCTGGGCTTCTCCCTGTTGCTGTGCATGGTGATGCATGCTGAACTGCAAGGAATTGATCTATCCTGGCCTGCCAGTCCCCATTGTCTAATCTGGACAGTGCTTCCTTGGCTGTCCTGACAAATCGTTCAGCCAATCCGTTGGAAGCCGGGTGAAAAGGGGCTGATAGGGCATGGCGGATTCCCAGGCCGGCCAAGTAACCTTCGAAAAGGGTTGCTGTAAATTGAGGCCCGTTGTCCGATACCAAGGTATCCGGCAGGCCGTGGGTGGCAAACAACTTTCTCAGGGCCTTGATAACGGCTTCGGCCGTTGTGGATGGCATTAATACAATTTCGAGCCATTTTGAGAAGGCATCCACTACTATTAAAAACGTTTGGCCATGGAACGGGCTGGCAAAGTCAATGTGGATCCTCCCCCATGGGCCTCTCGGATGGGCGCTACTGGGGGATCGGGGCGAGACTCCTGGCAGGGTCTGCACTTCCCCACCCACTCGGAAATGACCTGGTCCATGTTGGGCCACCAGACATAGCTGCGGGCTAAACACTTCATCCTAACGATGCCCGGGTGCCCTTCATGCAATAGCTCTAAAACCCTATCCCGTAGTTTCGTTGGAATTACCACTCTGTCACCCCACAGTAAGCACCCCCCTTGCACAAACAGTTCATTTCGTTTGTTGGCAAAACCTTGGTACTCCTCCCCTACCACCTTGTCCGGCCACCCTTTCAAAACCCAACCCATAACAGTCCGGATAACAGGGTCTCTATTTGATGCCTTCGCCACCTCGCTGGAGGAGATGGGCCCCAAAGTTAATGTGTCCAACAAGAGGACGGAGGCTTCCGGTGTTGGGTTGTCCAGCAGGTCGGGAAGGGGGCAACGGCTAAGGGCATCCACATGACCCAGGGTTCGCCCAGGCCGATGGACGAGCTGGTACGAGTAGGCCGATAAGAAAATCGCCCACCTAGTCAAACGGGGGGAGAGGGCAGCGGGGGTTGGCCTGTCGCCTGCTAGCAGTCCTAGCAACGGTCTATGGTCAGTCACAAGTTCGAATTTTCGGCCATAGAGGTATTCGTGGAACTTCTTAACCCCCGCAATCGCAGCCAGAGCCTCTCTGTCCAATTGGCTATAGTTTTGTTCTGTGCTGGACAGAGTTCGGGAGTAGAAAGCAATGGGCGCCTCTAGGCCGTTCGGCAGTCTATGGCCTAGGACGGCACCAACTCCTACGGGGGAGGCGTCGCAAACTAAGACGAGCGGCAGCTCTGCATTGTACTGGATCAGGAAACTGTCCTCAGATAGGAGCCTTTTTACTGCCTCGAAAGTGGCTGCTTGCGGTTTCCCCCAGACCCATGGTACATTCTTCCCTAACAGTTTGTGAAGGGGATCTGCGACCGTGGCTTTATCCTTTAGGAACATTGAGTAGAAATTGAGCAGTCCAAGGAAGGCTTGGAGCTCAGCTTTGGATTTGGGGGCTGGTGCGCTCTTGATGGCTCTCACCTTGCTTTCGGTAGGGTGGATGCCTGTGCCGTCCACCCTGTACCCCAGAAATTCTACAGAGGGGACCGCTATCCTGCACTTGTTCTTTTTAAGTCTTAGTCCCGCTTCTCTGAATCTGGACAGGACGTTCCGTACCCTGTCCCCCAGCTGGTTTTCGTCTTGGGCGCTGACTAAGACGTCATCGAAATAGGGCACCACTCCCGGGAGTCCTTGCAACAGGCGCTCCATGGTGCTTTGAAATAAGCCGGGTGTGACGCTCACCCCAAATTGGAGCCTGGTGCATTTAAATGCACCCCTATGAGTCACGATCGTTTGCGCCTCTGCCGTGGCGTCGTCGACCGGCAACTGTTGGTAGGCTTGGGCCAGGTCTAATTTGGCAAAAATTTTTCCGGGGCCCAGGGAGTGTAGTAGATGGTGCACGATCGGCACCGGATAGGCGCTCGGCTGCAAAGCCTTGTTGATCGTGCACTTGTAGTCGGCGCAAATTCTGATTGAGCCATCGGACTTAACTGGGGTGACTATGGGGGTCTCCCACTTAGCATGGTCAACGGGAACCAACACCCCTTGCTTAATCAGTTTGTCCAGTTCTGCATCGATCTTTGGTTTCAATGCGAACGGCACTCGTCTGGCCTTCAGTCTTACTTGGGCTACGTTGGGGTCTAAGTTTAGTGAAATAGGGGTCCCCACATACTTGCCCAACGTGTCCCCGAAAACGTCCTGGAACTCGGACAGGAGGCTGTCTTTCAGGGTTGACTTGGACATCAGGTGGACGCTGGTGAAGCCCATGCCAAGGGCTCGGAACCACCCCATGCCCAGGAGGCTCGGAAGCTGCTTCGTGACGATGGTCAGCGGCAGGTCTCTTTCGTAGTCTCCGTAGGTGACCCGGAACGTGCCCACGCCTTCGAGGGGGACTCGGTTCCCCTGGTAGTCTAGGATGCGTAGTCTCTGTCTGGAGAGTTGATCCTTCCGGAACGACGGCAGGAGGGTCTTTAGGGTCGTCCACGACATGATGGAGAGAGCTGATCCGGTGTCGATCTCCATCGAGCACGGCCTTCCGTTGATCTCGACCACCGTGCTGACTTTGTCCTCGACCGCCGTGCTGGCCTGGTCGATGTGTATGCTGCGGCCATCTCGCGGTTCAAATTCGCGCCGTTTTTTCGCGCCGCCTTCTCTCGTTGGCTGCTTCTGGCGCGCTGGTTCCGGTTGGCTGCGGCGCTCACGTGGTTTGTGTCTTCTGGGCAGAATGGCTCTGCAGACTCGCGCCAAGTGCCCTTTCTTTTCGCAACGCCTGCAAATAGCCTCTCTGTATTTGCAGGACAGTCTATCATGGTGCCCGCCACAGCTGGGACAGCTTCGCCGGGGGCTGCCAGTGTCTTTTCTCTGGTGCTCCGTTCGGAAGACGTCCTCATCCGACTCGGACTCCGAGCTGGATCCGGCGTCTTCTCTGTGCACCGGGGCAGACTTAGGGCTGTCTTTGCTGGTCAGTGGACGCTGCAGCGTTTCAGCGGCCTTTGTGGAGGCTTCGTGAGCCCTGGCCTCGTCAAGGGCTCCGGCAAGCGTCAAATCAGGCTTGGCGAGCAGACGCCGTTGCAGCCTAATGTCCCGAACACCACAGATCAGTTGCTCAAGCAACGCATCGTCCAAGTCCCTGTAGTCGCAATGAGTTGCGGCTTTTCTCAGGCTGGCCATGTACGCGCTGACCGGCTCTCCCTCTCGTTGAACGCGCTGCCTCAGTTGGTATCGCTGCACGAACTTGGAGGGGACGGGAGCGTAGTGAGCCCGGAGAGTTGCCATCAGGGTGTCCCAGGAGACTGTTTGAACCGGCGTTGTCTCACACAGTGACTCGGCCATCTCGAACACGTCCGGTCCACAGTGGCTTAGGAATAGGGCTCTCTTTCGATTAGCCGAGAGGCCCTGCATGTCGCTGGCTTCTAGCGAGCATTCAAACCTCTTTAGGTACGAGATCCATTTTTCGCGGGTCGGATCAAAAGTCTTGGGCGGAACGTAGGCAGACATGTCCGGTATGTCTCCTGTGGTTCGCCTCGTCGCCTAGCTGAAGCTCGTGGTCTCACTGGTTGGCTTCTTGTAGCCTCTATCCCACCTTCGTCGCCAATGAAGTGGTTTGGGAATAACGAGAGGCACAAGCAAGCAAGTGACAACAGCTCTTTAATATACAGTGAGACTTCAGCAAAAACTCAGGGGCTGCAGTCCTCCTTATATACAATCCAGGAGGGACTGTCAGCCAATCAGAAACGAATGCAGGTTTGAATCTCCCGCTCAAAAGTATCAATACATAACAATGACCTTTGTTGCCACGGTGTTAAATGAATCACTGCAGTTGTTAAGTTAGTAACATGGTTGTTAAGTGAATCTGGCTTCCCCAATGACTTTGCTTGTCAGAGGGCCACAAAAGGTAATCACATGATCTCTGTGACCGTCATAAATATGAGTCAGTTGCCTAGAATCTGAATTTTGATAGTGTGATCATGGGGATACTGCAATGGTGGTAAATGTGAAAAGCAGTCATAAGTCACTTTTTTCAGTGCCATTGTAATTTTGAATGGTCCCTAAATGAACTGTTGTAAATCGAGGACTACCTGTATTTGTTTCTTAGGGTTGAATTGTGGGGACCTTGCTGCTCTCTGAGCTTGGTTGTTTTCTTGAAGACATTTCATTACCAAACTAAGAAATATCAGCAATACACAGTGCATAGTTAGAATCTCTGTATCATTTCAGTTACCGAAGGAGCAGTTTGGGTTGTCTCAAACCCAAATGGAGATTCTCAGTCATCCAGGTCCTGGTTGTGCCAAAGGTGCTTTCTCAAAAGGCAACTGGACTTTGTTTTTCCTTTTGTGAAGGCCCAATTGGGATAGCCACAAGTTCTAAGGCTTCCTTGATGTGTTAAAAAGAACAAAATAACAGAGTTGGAAGGGAGGTTTTGGAGGTCTTTTAGTCCAACCCCCTGTTTAGGCAGTAAACCCTATACCATTTCAGAGAAATGGTTATCCAATCTCTTCTTAAAAACTTCCAATGTTGGAGCATTTACAACTTCTGCAGGCAAGTTGTTCCACTGATTAATTGTTCTAACTTTCAGGAAGTTTCTCCTTAGTTCTAGGTTGCTTCTCTCCTTGATGAGTTTCCACCCATTGCTTCTTATCCTGCCCTCAGGTGCTTTGGAGAATAGCTTGACTTCCTCTTTTTTCTGGCAACTCCAGAGATATTGGAACACTGCTATCATGTAGGAGCCTTGGCAGTGCAGCAGACTAAAGCACTGTAAAGTAATACCAGCTGCCTGCAATTATTGCAAGTTCAAATCTCACCAGGCTCAAGGTTGACTCAGCCTTCCATCCTTTCAAGGTAGGTAAAATGATGACCCGGTTTTTGGGGGCAATATATATAAAAAAAAGAACACCGCTTTTGGGGGGTGGGGGGCGAAAGCCCTACTAAGCAGGTATATACAATACAAAAGTATGAAGGCTATTGCTTAACTCATTGTAAGCCACCCTGAGTCTCCGGAGAAGGGCAGCATATAAATCGAACCAAATAAATAAATAAATAAATAAATAAATAAATAAATAAATAAATAAATAAATAAATGAATGAATGAATGAATGAATGAATGAATGAATGAATGAATGTCACCTCTGGTCCTTCTTTTCATTAAATTAGACATACCCAGTTCCTGCAACCGTTCTTTATATGTTTTAGCCTCCAGTCCCCTAATTATCTTTGTTGCTGTTCTCTTCACTCTTTCTAGAGTCTCAACATCTTTTTTACATCAACCAAAACGTAATTATTCTTCTTTTCCATTCTTGCAGATAGGCAAATTTGTAGCCCGGTTGTGTAAGGTTCTGATCATTCCCATTTTGTATTCCAATGGGAGGTGAGAATCAAAATGCAGATATTGATCTGTATGTATGGGTTTTCTGTATACTTGAATGTCTTCTGTAAACTTCAAAGTCCAGTTGCCTTTTGAAAAAGCAGCTTTAGGAGTTTCGGTTATTTGAAGTTTGGACAGCCAATTAATTTGAGCTTATTAATATGGCTTTGAGAACAGCAGTAAAATTGCAAAATGTTAATGTGAATTATATGCTCAACATTTTGAACTGAGCAACATGTGAAGAACTGGGCTGTGTAGAAAATGAAATTACTTTATTATGATGGAAAAGACATTTCACTCTGGATTTACAATTGTGGATTGATAGGTGCTTGCTTTCTGTTTATGAACTAGTTCTATGTCGACATAATAAAAGGATTGATCAATATTACTCTGTATGGCCAAGGATTAATGCTGTATTAAACATGGAGCTGTTTTTCTATATGCATTGTGTTTTTGTTTTGGTCCTTTTTTAGTCTTTCTATTTTTTGTTTTTGTACCTTTTCCCACTTTATTTTTGAATGAAGCAGGTAAATTGATTTTTAAGACACATCTTTTTTGCTATTGAATAAATAATCTCATGATTTATTTATTATTAACTTTAATCTGCAGTTTTATGTTTTTATATGATGTTTTTGTTTTTAATTTTTGCCAGCCAATGTGTATCAAATAAATGGATGATTGTAACAAGGAAGGAATATAACCTACTGTTCGTCTGACTCCAGAAGATGGAATAGGTTTGTTCATGTCATCATCTCTGAAGTGCTGGAAACATCACACTAATACTGTAGGGAACAATTACCCTACAGTATTAGTTGCACCATTTAGGTGCAATTTTGAAGTGTAATTGTATAAATGCTATGAGCTTTTGATTGGAAGTCAGTCCAGTTGGGTAGGCAATCTCAAATTCAAATATATATATATTATAAATCTATTTCAGGGAGCAGCAAATTAATTATCTGCAGTAACACACATATAAACGGGGGGAACTTTGATGACAAAACTGCCCACCTCTTGCAGATTTTGAAACCCCTCCCTCCGGACCTGCTTAATTTTCCTACAACGATTAGGATCTAGATTGTATCTGAATTACAAATAGTCCTCAACATGCAGCCACAAATAGGACCATAATTTCCGTTGCTAAGCAAGGCAATGCTTAAGTGAGCAATGCCAAATTTTTAACAATTTGGCATTGTTATGCCAATCATTGCAGTTGTTAAGTGAGTCATGCAGTTGTTAAACAAATTTGTCTTTCCCCGTTGACTTTATTTGTCAGAAATGTCCTGAAGGTCGCAAATGATGACCATGTGACCCAGTGGTGAAATCTAAAATTTGTTACTACCGGTTCTGTGGGCATGGCTTGGTGGGGGTGGGGGTAATGTGACTGGGTGGGCATGGCCATTTTTTTTTTTACTTTTAAAACCATTTTTTCTACATCTTCTTCGGCGAAGAGGTTGTAATAAAATGCTTTCAAAAGGCTCTGACAATCCCAGCTGAGTTGCCTGATCGTCAGAGGCATTTAAAAGAAAAAAAGGGTTTTTTCTTTTAAAAGCCTTTGATGATCCCAGCTGAGCCGCGCGATTATCAGAGGCTTTTTTTTTTACTTTTAAAAGCATTTTTTGACCGAAGATGTTGTAGAAAAAAATGCTTTTAAAAGTAAAAAAAAAAAGCCTCTGATGATTGTGCGGCTCAGCTGGGCATGGGTGGGGGGGTAGGGATTTTTGCTACTGGTTCTCCGAACCACCCACCTCCATTGCTACCGGATCAGGTGATCTGGTCCGAACCGGGAGCATGTCACCCCTGATGTGACCCCGTGACACAGCAACCATCATACATACATGCTGGTTGCCAAGCACCTGAATTTTTATTACATAACTGTGAGGATGCTTCAAATGTCATAGTGCAAGGATTGATTCTTTTTTCTTTTTTCAGTGCCTTTGCAATTTTAAACCTGATATGTGACTTTTCTTCACAATATATTCAGAATATTTTATTTTGACTGTCTGTTTCTCAGAGAAACATACACTGAGAGATATATGAGTTAAAGCATTCAAAATTCCTTACTTTAAAAAAAAATAGTAATTGTGACTTTTTAATATTTCTTCTGGGTGGCAAATTATGTCCTACATTAGCAACCTCATTCTTCATACTTCAATTTGTTCATAATATAGCTAGTCCTTGACTTACAAAAATTCATTTAGTTACCGTTCAAAGTTACAATGTGTCTTATGACCGTTTTTCATAGTTACAACCTTTGCAGCATCTCCATCAGTGGTGGGTTGCCCCGGGTTTGGACCGGTTTGCAAGAACCGGTAGTAAAACCGGCTGGAGGCCCCACCCTCCACCCTGGATGTTGTCATTGGCAAGCTGCGCATGCGCCGAAGCAAGGCGCACAAGTGAGCGAAGCAAGTGAGCGTGCGTGATCCTGTTGTGGACCGATAGTAAAGGTAAGTAGAATCCACCCCTGAACTCCATGAACATGTGACCAAAATTCAGATGCTTGATAACTGGTTCATATTTATAACCGTTGCTGTGTCCCAGGGTCACGTGGTTACTTTTTGCGACCATCTGACAAGTAAAGTCAATGGGGACACCAGTTCACTTAACAACCAGGTTACTGACTTATCAACTTTACTGATTCACTTAGCAACTGTGCCAAGAAAAATCGTAAATTGAGGCAAAACTATTTTAACAAATGTCTCATTTAACAACATAAACTTTGAGCTCAATTATGGTCATAAGTTGAGGACTATCTGTATTGTTGATGCTGCCTGCAATAGGAATTTCATGTCATATTCCCTAAGCATACAATTGAATTTATGTTCCTGTGTGTATGTTTCCTGTGACAGCCAATCAATAAGAATTCTGGACATTTTCTATCTCATAAAGAATGTGTAAGTTCAAAAGCTTATTATTGGTGTTTAAAAGTTATCCTATTTAATCTCAGTTTTTCATTGTACTGGGCCAATATAACTACTAACACTCCAGTTTTAGCCAGTAGTGAATTATATTTCTGACAAACACTTTCAAAGTTCAAGAGGAAAAATATGGTTTGAATTAAATGCTAAACAGACAGAAGACTGAAGCGCTGTGCTTACTAATCTCCTTATTTAAAGGGTGAGTCATCAGAATCAATATCTTACAAGGGGAAAAGAAAGAAAAAGGACAGACGTATAAAAGAGAAACTGAAATGTAGGATAATAAAACATGATGTAAGATCAAGGTTTAGATGAATTTTCTTCACCTTAAATGATAGAGATGAAATATTAAATTAGCCTTCCCAACCAAGTGTCTTTTAGATGTTCTGAACTATAAGTATTGGAGATGAAGGGCCAGGAAAGCTATGTTTTTTTCTGCTATTGACCATTCCTGTATTTTAACCTTTATAAAGAGAAACAAAATGGTGGTGGAAGTCAACACCAATTAGCAGGGCCGGATTTAGATGAAAAGAGGCCCTAGGCTATTCCACTTATGAGGCCCTTTCACCTATAGTGAAAGTGTAATTTTAATTTTGCTAACAATTTGAATATAGGCCGCTCTTGATCTTGAGGCCCTAGGCTGAAGCCTAGTTAGCCTATAGGAAAATCCGGCCCTGCCAATTAGGCATATCAATCTCCAATCATTCCTAATTACACCTTTTATAAACACACATAATGTTACAGACACTCTCTAACAAAACTTTTCCATTTGGCTACAGGTCCCATAACATTTCAAAGATCAAGGAATGCAGACTAGTGTGAGAGTGGGAAGAAGTCTAATAAAACTTTTATGTAATAAAACCACAAATGTCATGGTTGTGGAATTATTGCTCTCCTTGTGGTGTTCTGAATGCTCTAAATCTGCTTTAGGACAAGGATTAGCACAGTCACTGTGATGTATAACCTTGGATAACCTTATGGCCATGATTGCCAAACATTATTACACAAACATTCTGCCAATGTTTGAAATGGGAAAGCAGATTAAAACGAAATTTCTATCTTAGATATATCTTGTTTCTACACAATTCCAAACAGGATCATGGCTTCTATAAACTAAGTGACTATTAGGGAAACATAACAGTGAACTATTTTGATGATTCATATAGTACAATTGATGGATATCACATTCTGCCTTGCCATTTCTGCCTTCAAAAGGTCCTTAAAATAACTCTCTCGGCTGTACTGCATTACACGATATATTGTACTATATATTATTAGTATGACTTTCTCCCAAGCTCATCTTTTTTTATTCATACTAAATATCAAATGACCCAGCATTCTGAAATAGTTTACGTTAGAAATAAATATTATAATACAAAATGAAATAATAGGACACTGCTGAATAATAGAAAGTCCTTCATGCATTATTGAAAAATGCTAACATGAATGATTTAGAGGTAACTTTTATAAGTGGGTAAAAAGAAGAGCATACCCATTTAGTAGAACAAATATGAGCAGTTCCAAACTGAATGGCTCAATGGAATTCAAAATATTGCTATAAAACAGGGTTTCCCAAGCTGTCAACTGTATCCCCCTTGAGGAGATGCAGGCAGAGTCTAGGAATGGTGGGAAACACCTTGTATTTATATTATAAAAATAAATCCACCTTTTCAAAGTTTCATGGTATTGTCTTCTGTGTTCATTTGTGTTCATTTTGGTAATTGGGATTTTAGGAGACATATGTACATTAGGATTAC